>OW026320.1:9783918-12183918 GCA_932273695.1 Apotomis betuletana | reverse complement strand
ATTAGATAAGGTGAAGGTGAAACTAAATCTGTATCACCAATTTGAAGTCACCCTGTCCTATTAGGCCTATTAGCGTCACATTTACAAGCTTGCCAACTAAGTAACGAAATTTACGTCACCCTGGGCCGTAAATGAGACTTTCTGTCCGCTACGCGAGTAAATCTCACTTCCTACCCAAGGCAAGACGTGAAACTTTAGTCAAACCACTGTTTAATCCGTAAAGCCTCAGATTGCATATTTATGGCCCTCACCTTCGGTTCAGGCCACAAACACCTGCGATTTAATGTACTAATTCATACTTTCATACGTTGTATTCATACTAAGTAACGAATGCTATCTCTTGCTACCGCTTTTCCTACATAATGTTTCTATGACAGTATCTCACCATTAACTCTGTTCTCTGAGTATAATTTTATTAAGTTATGCATTTTGCTTTTAGAAAATGACTGAAGCTTCCAGTGCCAGGAAAGTCGATAAGTATTTGGAGTACTGTCCCTTCAAGATTCATATTAGTGAATGGGTAAGTCATCTATTTCTATTAAGCCTTAAGCAGGAATACATCCAACCGCAAATCAGCTCACATTAGTTTCAAATTAAGAGATTTTTTCTCCAACGAATGCAATTTTTTCAAGCTAACAGCGTCAGCATTTATCTTTATTTGGTACTATTGTGAGCTTGCGCAGGTGACACGGAGTTCATGTTCATGGCTCCTGTTCCTATTTGTCTCACTACACCTTTATTTTCTCTAACACTATTTGTAAGAACTGCCTGTAACACTGGCTCGATCGCCCCACGCACACATAGCAATGTCACACGTCTTCTCTCGCCCTTGGCTCGCGTGTAACTAACGCAGCATCCCATGTGACGTGGCCCGAGACACTATATACCTATTTTTTTCTTGCGCTCCACCTGATGTTAAGCAGTTACCGCCGCCTATGGACGCTTGCGACGCCAGGAACACCGCACGCGCGGTGCCAACCCTTTAAGAACCTATTTACTCCCCTCTTGAAGAACCGTATACTGTAGCCCCCGGGGAACGGCAGGGAGCTCATTCCACATGCGAAATACGGAAATTATATTTATGTATAGATACTACCAAAACAACGCTATTCAAAACACCTCAATATTATATTGCTTTCAGTGGTGTAGTTCGGCCGTAGGGCAAAGACCAGCGGATTGGCAATGTCGATGTTCCAGGGCAAAAACAGCGCCCAACATTGAGACGGTAAGCATCATAACAACATCAGCTAAATGACGTGCTGGAAGAGACCTCCCCCGAGGTTTTTTTCAAAGATCGATCATACGCTGCCTTCATCCATCATAGTTCTCCGTGGTTCTAATGAGATGGTTAATAAGGCTTAAAGTTAAGCCAATCGAGCGAGCTATGCTCAAGAGATTCCTTGCATGTTTGAATAAGAAATGGCGAAGCATCTCCTTCTCCTCTCCCCTCATATTTTTCACCCTCCATCTATAAGAATATAACCTTCGTTTGCTGATCCTGGCGATTGTTTTACAGGAGCCGTCCGCGAAAGAATTTCTGGCAAAGGAGATTATACAAGAAGTTTTGAAATCATTCGTGAAATCCATAAGTAACAATAAAATTCAAGCCTTGAACAACTCTCTCTCCACGGCCATCGCGACGGGCGATTTGGAAATCGTTAAAGCTCTCTTGGACGCAGGAGCAAACATAGAAATGCTCAACGACTTAAAAGAAACGGTCCTACACCTAGCTGCTAAATGCAAAGAAGATAGAATCCTGAAATATTTTTTAGACAATTACAACATACAAAACTCGCTCGATGAGAATAAAATGGCTCCAATACACCATGCTGCCAAAAATGGGGCAGCTGATTCAGTAATACTCCTGTTACATACATTTGGTAAAAAGTACCTCGATGTGAAAACTGACCAAGGGCGGACCGTATGGCACGAAATTGGGGACAACCCTCTCTTTAGGAGAAACCAATATTTTATAGACGCAATGGACCGTGAATTTTGTATGTTTGTGGGTATAAACGAGCCTGATAACGAGGGAGTTACACCCCTATATAGTGCAGCTAGTCTTAATCACAAGTCTTTGTCTGGGCTGTTCCTACGTCACGGCGCCGCTTTGATCACAGAGGGCGCAAAAGAACCAATTGTAGACAAAATTACAGAAACCTTTTCAAACCCGTTACAATTTTTTGAAGACTTATTTGATGATTGTGTCCATACGGAAGAACTTTACTATGCATTTGTTAACTATGAAATATTGTCTGACAATAAGAACATGAGTCAGATACGAATTTTGGAAGAGCTATTGGATAATGACCACAGCTCACTACTGCAGCATCCTATGGTTGAGAGTCTCATCTGTTTGAAATGGAACCGCTTAGAACATTTGTTTTATATTATTGTTGGTATATATGGTATATTCCTGGGTTCCTTTAATACATTTGTGGTCGTGATGTTTAATCAAATAGATATGAACAGAAAAGTTGAAGCTCTGAATAGCTCAGAGCCATCAATTTCTAATACCTCTAATGTGTCTGTCGAAAACTGTGGATCACTTCTTCGCACATCAGTAGCACTCATGTATATGAGCATTAGCGTGTTATTAATTCAGGTAAGCGTATTGGAAGTTACCAAAGAATAATATTTTAGTCCTGTTTCAAACATATTTAGAATCTTAATAATACTTATAAATCAAAGTATCAGCTTCCTTCCACCTTGGTAAAAGAAATAAACATGTTGGACTTAAACCAAAATCAAGCTGCAAGCAGCTTAGTGCTACAAGCAGTACACAACATGGCTGAAATGGGACACTTACGAACTTACTACGAAACAACATACTTATTGTTTACAATGAAGCGAAAAATTCAGGATTCGAACCAGGGTCTCCAACGGCATTCCAGGCCAACACGGGCGTCATACCAAGTATACCAACAGGACCACCAACATGTTTTTTAAAATTTTTCGCTTCATTGTAAACATTTGGTTTACGTTAGCAGACTTATTAATTATTATGAAAACACTTTACTTACTCACTTCCTTAACTAACTCAGAAACCCAAATTGGATCTTCGATATAAAGATGTACCATTTTATCTTCTCCTATGCTTGTAAACTGAAAAAAAAAAATAGCTCAACTACTCGAGAAATAGCCACATTGTACTTAACAGGTAACCAAAATTATGCTAATTTTACACAACTTAGTTCGGTTACTGGTAGCCCTCAGTTTTTCAGTCCTCCGATTTATGTAACTAGCAGCTAACATTTGGGCTACTGTTAACAAATCTTTTTTTTCAGTGTACGCTTGTTACCAATTGAAGCTTACAACCCATCTTTCAGTCGATTCAAATAAAAAATTGTTAAATTCCAGGAATGTTTTTGGATATATCTCCGAAATTCTCGCTACTATCGGGACTCAGAATCGTGGGTGAGGCTATGCGGGCTTGCGTTGGCGTTTGTTGTACCGATGGTGCTGGACTGCGCTTCCGCACCTGGCTCCTTGTCCTGGCAGCGCCTCCTGGTCTGCGTCACGTTGCTACTAGTCTGGCTGCAGGCCATGCTGCTACTGTCCCGGCTGCCTGGCTGGGGCTTCTACGCTTTCGAGAGGGTTGCTTTGAATCTATTGAAGGTACTATGGAAGTTATGTGTTACGCGGCACCTCCACCATGTTTGGAGAGGACGCTCAGGGAAACACATTACTTGTTAATTTGGAATATATTTAAGATGGAATTACTATAATTATAGATTTTTATTTGGTGGCGGCTTAAAGGGGAATAACATAAAAATTTATTATATTTATAACGTTCACTTGACAGTGAAAGAACCTTCATTTAAAACCTACATCACATCCCTATAATAGTGTGAATGCATTACTTCTCATAATTTTACATTTAAATAAAAAAAAAAAATTTTTGTTTGTTGTTTTTAATTTATATCTTAAAATAAAACTTTTTTCCTTTCCAGATATTCGCAAAGTCAGCGTGCATTATTATTAGTTTCGCGGCTTGCTTCATGATATTATACAAGTCAAAACCCCCATTCAACGGCCTTTTATCAGCAATCATTAAGACGCTCGTGATGATGTCATCAGAGTTCGAATACGAGGATCTGTTCGACGAGAGCCATAATGAACTTGAAGAGTATACGAGACTTGTTGTTCTCGTGTTATTTGTAGGTTTCGTGATTTTCATCGCCATCGTGCTGATGAACTTCATGATAGGCGTGGCCGTCAGTGACATTAACGAACTGGACGAAATTGGCAATATCAGGAGGCTGGAGAAGCAAGTCGTATTGCTTGGCAATCTAGAAGGGCTAGATGAAGTACTCGGGAAATGGAGGAAGGAATTTAGTCGTGCAAGATATCAACGCTTTATGTGTATCATGGCTAATAATCCACATAAACCATTTTATGTGACACATGAATATCTACAATGTCGCAAAAATTGTTGTAAAGTAATCTTCACCTCAAAATTGTACAACGCAATTTTTACAGTTGCGAGGAAACGAAAACAGAGCTTAAATACGTTTGATGAGCTACGAGATGCAGTGGTAGGAATAATTCATCATTCTAAATGTCCTGATGAAGGCAGTGATGAAATTTCAACTGCCACGACATTGAATTCAATGAGCGATAGAATTAAATCTATAGAACATGCAGATATGGAAACCAAACAATCTATCGATAGTCTAAAGTCAGATGTAAAGAAAATGTTATCGATTGTTTCCTTGAAAACTCGAAAGCGCAAAATCAAAAGAAGTACACTTTGAAATAAAAATATTTATTGATTAATATAAAGATTGACACACGAAGTAGTTTCCTCTTCCTTAGTTTAGGTAGGACCTTTATTGTGTGTGGTAGAAAACTTCGTCAGTTTTGAAGTGCTTATAAGAAACTAGCGGCCGCCCGCGACTTCGTCCGCGTAGATTTTTGACAATGACAAAGATATTAAAATAGGTAAGTGAATTTTATTCTTAGTTAACACGTTCACTGCGAAACAGGTCATTTTGACCCTGTTCTGAACTTTCGCCTGGTGCGGCGACCGAAATACGGGACTTTGCACTGGTGCGAAGGCCATAATGTTGTGATATTTAATTTTTTTTTATATATTCAAGTATACATTTAGATTCGTCATTTTACGATCTACCCGACAACATATAAATTAATTAACAGGTCACATATGACCTGTTCGCACCAGATTAAAACTTTTGTTATTCAGTGCGGAACAGGGCATATATGACCTGTAGTGTAGGGCCTTGTATAGCACTGCAGATAATTGCAGAGTGTACTAGTGTTGTTACCCTGCTATTAGTACACACGTTTGTTTCTGTTTATACGTAAACATGAATGCGTCTAAAAAGCGGTCTCGAAGAATGTTGGACAACCACTGCGTAAAGTCAGTTAGTAACTTAATGGTTTCGCAGCATCTAAAGTTCGCATATTGGAACATGATTCGGTTGGAACCTCCACGTCCCCGAATGGCAGTCAACCATCGTCAGCTGTTCATGTAAGTACGGAAAACGAAATTGAAATACCCCCAAACGCATCTCAAAAATGTACTTAGGTACATGAGCCCATCATCTGGTTGCACATATTCTAAAGAATGTGTAAATTATGTAAAAAATACCTTTGAAAAGCTCGTTTTGTAACAAATATAAAAAAAATGTTTCGATATATTTATTTGATTTATCTTTCCCGTCACTACTAAATCATCGACATTTTCATCTGTGCTAGTCCTGGCTGTGCGTTACAAGTCAATTTTGACCTGTAAATTAATTAGTCAATAAAATCTCAACGAACAGTCATCAACTTCGGCGAAGGCAGTATAAGGTAGACTCATTATTAGACTAAACATTGTTATAATCAAATTTCATATATATGTATTTGGTAAAGACATTTTAGGTAAAATAAAAAACCCTTCTTACAGGCTGTAAATGACTTGTACCGCACAGCGAGAAAGTTCAATACAGGACTCTCATGGGTTGTAACGCACTGAGAGCGAGTTCGCAAAATGAAGCTTCGCATTGAACGTGTTAAAATGGTCTAGACATATTACATTTCAAACAGTGGCAGACACTGATATGCAATTGTTAAAGAATTTTAGAAGATTTTACAATTAGATTACGGGAATTGTTTGCAGGATGCTTAATATTTATAGAGCGACGACGCATGGATTTGGAGTTAGAAAATGGGGATCTTAGTTATTATGAGTGAGATTTAAAAAAAATGTTAAATATCTTAAGGCTGTTAAAACAATCTTAAACTCAGCACTGGAAATCGAGAGATGGAGGCAGTTTATTGAAGAGTATCTCTTTCAACAATAATAAATAATAAACTATATTTCAAAACTATAATAAATAATGACCTCTTTTCATAAGAAGGCAGCACTGGTATTTGTACACGCCGGCCTGGCTATTAAACGAAAAGAGTTGTGTGGCGGAGTTCCCGAGGCTGGCCAAAATGTTTCTAAATGGTCTAGCAGGTACCCCAGTTATTAAAAAGGCTAGTGTTCAAGGAAAGTGCTGAAATGTGACCATTAAAAACTAAATGCACATAAGTGAATTTAATGATGCGATTACTATTTTGGTCTACAGGCTAGTAGATTGTTTGAAGAGTGATTCAATATATTCTGGTGCTACAGTTCTCTATATTTCTCAAGAAGCTAAATAAAGTAAGAATAGGTATATAAAGTATAGATTATTCATGTGCTGATAGACAACTCACTAAATATAGGAACACATAAAGTTTGGAACACAATTAATAAGAGACAGCACTAAGAAAATATTGTTGACAGTCAACCATAGAAAAGGGGGTGCAAGTTCGTTTTAAAAAAAGGACGTTGTCACTGGGTAGAAGACAGGAAATAAAAAAAATATAAACTGATAACCTTAGCGTAACTCTTCTTTATAAACAACATTAGCGGTGTTCCCCATACAAAACTCTCTTACATTAGTAGTTTTGGCTGTGCGTTGATGAGTCATTAAGGACTTCTTCTTTTATATATATAGATTAGCGGATTTCCCCATACAAACTTTGCACCCCTTTTTTACCCCCTTCGAGGTGAAATTTTCCAAATCGCTGAAATTACTTTTTTTGTATTTGACTACGTAAGCCTTCTACAAAGTTTCAAGTCTCTAGTTCAAAAAATAAAGTTTCTCCCATATAAACATTGCAACCCTTTTTAACCCCCTTAGGGGTAAAATTTTCCAAAACGCTGAAAGTACTTTTTGTGTTTTTGAATAAGTAATCTTTCTACAAAGTTTCAAGTCTCTAGCTCCAAAAAAAAAGTTTCCCCCATACAAACTTTGCACCCCTATTTAACCCCCTTAGAGATTGAATTTTTCAAAATCGCTTCTTATCTCTAGCCCACGTTATAAAAGTAACCTACTGTGCAAAAATCAACTCTCTTACATTAGTAGTTTTGGCTGTGCGTTGATGAGTCATTAAGGACTTCTTCTTTTATATATATAGATTAGCGGATTTGTTAGATCATTTTCCCGAACTCATTATTTCTTCGTAGTAAATTTTCCGTTCGCATATTTCCCCGATCAGTAAAATTCACATTCACCATAATTAATTTGTCGTGGTACTAGTCAGTAGTACATTTTCCGTTCGTATTTTTCACCGATCGGCAAAATATATATGTACCATATTTTATTTTTCGTTGTTTTTTCGATTCGTGTTTTTTATTAAACGTAATCTTGACTTAGCGTTTAATTTTCACTGCTTTATTTCGTGATATCGATAATTGCATTGAAAAGTTGATGTGTTTAAAATATTAAATAAGTGAACAGTTTTATTAAGGATTTAAGGGTTCAATAAGTGTCTGGGAAAAACCCGGACACTTTTTAAGTGAATGAAAAATTAAGCGATTGTTTTTTGATTATATTATTTGTATTAGGGGAAAAAAATGCAATTTACGCCAAATGTCCGGGTTTTTTTAAGTATTTGTTCGGGTTTAGCGAATATAGAGATGGCAGCTCTAGTTGGACCACGTTAGATATAGCAGCTGGACCATTGCTCTGTCACTCCTTCTCCTTAGATAAGGATTTTAGTACCCTGTCTGGTAACTTGTATATCAAACGTTCGTTCAAATCTATTGGAACATAATGTACGATTCACATAGACCGGGCCGGGCCGGGTCGGCTGCCGCCGCGTCGCAACGGGCGCTCTGGCAGCCGGCAGCGGCCGTCCGCGTCCAGTGACCAGGTCGGGCGGGTTCGGCTGCCACCACGTTCCAGCGGACGCTGGAGCACCCGGCGGGAGCCGACTGCGTCCGTCCGAGCGATTAAATTCTAGGGCGACGGACTTGCGAGCGGAGCCGATGGCGTGCGGCGGTAACCGAACGGAGCCGATGGCGCGCGGCGGTAACTGAACGTAGCCGATGGCGCGCGGCGGTGACCGAACGGAGCCGCTTACGCGCGACGACAGCCGAGCACCTCCGCGTCCGCAAGCGCCCGATCGGCCGGCAGCGGCGCCAATAACATTCGAATATGGGATCTGACTGTCGTAAAGAAGCTCTACATTCCTTTGGCAACTATTTAGATGCGCTTGAGCGCGCGCCGACTGCGCCCGGTCAGTGGGAATCGTACATAAGAGTAACAAGGTTCTATATACAGTAACTTCTAATCAGATTTTAGCGCCGCTGACTACATACGAGTATCAAGCCGGTGTCAAGTTGGTAGGGATACACCATAGCAATATCACATGGTTCTTGCCACTAACTTCAATATATTTTATGGTACCTATCTATTTGTTTATTAGGCAGCAAATATTCGGCAGTTCCTTGGATCGGTCAGTTGAAAGCTCTGAGTGGGTTTTTTTAAAGCGGCTTTAAAACTTAGGTATACATACTTTAAACAAAAATTACAGTCAATCAAATTCGGTTAAAAATAGAAAAAGCGGTGAAAAATCTAGTGTGTAAATATGCTCCAACGAAAAAAATAGTTTAGATAAAATTCCCGTGTGTAAATATGCTGCATTGAAAAAAAAAAACGTTTTGACACAATCCCGAGTGTGTAAATATGCTGCATGGAAAAAAGACGATAAAAAAATATGCCCTTGGAAAAAAAATAAAGCGTTAAAATAAAGAATCCGAAAACTATAATACTGTAAAAAGAACTTTCGGGGAAATATGCGAACGGAAAATTTACTACGAAGAAATAATGAGTTCGGGAAAATGATCTAACAAATCGATTAGCGGATTTCCCCATACAAACTTTGCACCCCTTTTTTACCCCCTTCGAGGTGAAATTTTCCAAAACGCTGAAATTACTTTTTTGTATTTGACTACGTAAGCCTTCTACAAAGTTTCAAGTCTCTAGTTCAAAAAATAAAGTTTCTCCCATATAAACATTGCAACCCTTTTTAACCCCCTTAGGGGTAAAATTTTCCAAAACGCTGAAAGTACTTTTTGTGTTTTTGAATAAGTAATCTTTCTACAAAGTTTAAAGTCTCTAGCTCCAAAAAAAAAGTTTCCCCCATACAAACTTTGCACCCCTATTTAACCCCCTTAGAGATTGAATTTTTCAAAATCGCTTCTTATCTCTAGCCCACGTTATAAAAGTAACCTACTGTGCAAAAATCAACTCTCTTACATTAGTAGTTTTGGCTGTGCGTTGATGAGTCATTAAGGACTTCTTCTTTTATATATATAGATTATAGATGAAGCAAATGGTTGAACAAATTATTTATTTGCCCATCAGTTGGGTGGTCTATAGGTGCCTGTGTTGTTTCGGGAAGCCGTTACAAACATGGGTTCGAACCTGCTCGAACCATTGAATTTTCAATGTTTCGCATTTATGTTGTTGCTGGTATTGAAAGTGTTAATAAAAAGAAACCTAGATTTTTGTGTTTTTATATTTTTACAATTATTGTTTTATACGTAATAATAAAATATGAGTACGCACGCAACCCTTTATTTTTAATTTACCTTTGCGTCCTAACGGTGTATCTCCATGAAGCGGTACGGAGCGGAGACGTACGAAATAGACCAATCACCTGAGTTGAAATCTATATCTCAGCTCCGCTTTACTTTTGAGATTGGTCGATTCTGCATGACTTCGCTCCGCTTTAGTGGAAACGCACCCTAAAGCACATAACGCAGTTTCTGTAGAATCCGCGAATTAGGTACTTGCACTGTACAACTGCTGACGCTGTGCTGCTAGATCGATCCAAGTGCTAGGCAGTGATCGTCGACATCACCATCCCGCAAGACGAGAACCTCGTGAAGGCTGAGAGGGTTAAACTTAGGAAGTACTTTCATTTGGTTTACAGTTATCGTCAAGTAGGATGTTGATTAGACGATCATTGTCCCTACAGTCGTTTCGGCAAATCTTATAGCACAGAGTATCGACAAACACCTTTCGATCATCTCTTCCGTACCATCATAAATATAATCTAGATGGTAATTCAATAGCGAGAGTATCCTTGGTTCGCGACCTTGGCATTATTTTCGATCCACAGCTCTCATTTCGGGAGCAAGCGAATAGAGGTTGCGTAACGCGCAGCGCAGAAACTAGGCTTTGTGCTGCGAAATGCACAACTTTTAACACCGAACGCTCTTCGAGCTCTCTATGCGGCACTTGTGAGGAGTGTGCTAGAATCAAATGCTTCGATTTGGAACCCTCACGAGGCTAAATATAACTTCATGCTAGAGAAGGTCCAAAAGAAGTTCATAAGGAGTTTATACAAGAATATGCTTATTATACGTATCTCTACCCCACACTATTCCTATTAGGAGTACTTGGGTATAATTCGCTAGAAGTGCGGCGATACCTGGCACTAGCTAAGTTTGCTCTGGGCATAATTTGCGGCAAAATAGAGTGTACTGGACTAGTGGAGGAAGTGGTGCGACTATATGCGCCTGAGGCACGGTCACGACTACGCCATGCACCCTTGTTAGCGGTGCCGGGCGCGCGCACCGCGCTCCTGCGGCACGCGCCGATCCCGAGCGCGCTCTCCATTCTCCATCCTCAACTCCGTTCTCAAAGTAGCGATGTGTTCGCTACCAAGTATGCATACATATGTAATAGCAGAGTGTAAAAAAATTCTTGAGCGGTAGTTTAATATAGGTAAAGCCTGACGAGAAATATATGAGGATGCGCCATATTGCGGAATTTCGCTGGAACTAATTTCTTACACTCGCAATGATTTTATGATCATAGGAACTGACAGATATTTAAACGAATGTCATTAGAGTGCGGATTGCGATTGGTTGCGAAATTGTTGCCATATAAATCTTATAAATAACGCCCTCTTGACAATCCACATATATTTCTGGTCAGGCTTTATATATATATATATATATATATTTATAAATCTATTTCCTTCGATGTTGAGTGTAATAATATGTTGTTTTTGTATAAATTCTGTTAACTGTTTATACTTAAGATTGTTTTAGAAATTAAACGAACTTACCTGAAAGTGAAGTTCTATTTTAATTGTATGAGCTGCGCAGTCTCGAAATGATAATTAAATCATGTAGTACACGCAGTTATACAGCCTTTGATCACATAATTGACAACATTTCATATTTATAACAGGTGGAAATTAATATAGAGATCGACAGGGCTTTATGTCGTGTACCTTAAAAAAATCTTTGAATTATTCTTCTGTATTTAAATAAATATAAGAAAATACATCAAATAACTGCAATCTAAGACAATACGGGCTGAATAGGGTTGTTGTCTAAACCAAAGAGCGAAAAAAAATTTTTTTTTTTTTATTTGACGTTGACAGACTGATGACAGATGTATACCGAGTTTTATTAAGTTTTTTTTTAAACAAGAAAGCCGACTAAAGTAACCGTTCCATTAAGTTCTGGTTTTGGTGTTGCCACATTTTAAAATGAGTATGTTTTTATAAATTAATAATAAAATAAATAATCATCTCAGAAAATAAATAAAAACAGAGATTACTTCATCTTTTTAAGCAGAATTCGGAAAAGTAATAAAATGATAGTCTTAAAAATATGAAATGTTGTCAATTCAGAGTACAGGAGTTTAAGCTTCCAATTCAAAAAAACGCGCCAAACTTCCGAACACAAGCCACGCCTTCCGCACTCTGACCTGTCAATCTCATTGAGTTTAGAGTTTAGTTGCTTACAGCGACTTCCCCATCCTGGCGTGACGCCTGAGAAACCAGAACCTAAATGACCTGGAAAATAAACTTTGAAACGGGTATAGGGTGGGGAGGATTATCATTTCGAGACTGCGCAGCTCATACAATTAAAATAGAACTACACTTCAGGTAAGTTCGTTTAATTTCTAATTGTATTTCGCTGCGCAGTCTCTTCAATGATAATTAACTCATGTAGATGTTCAGAGTCAAATCAAAGTTTATTTCTAGCTTTGCAAGTAACTCGTAAGTGTTACTCGTCATAACATTACATAATTTATGATATACGCGGCACTAGAGGCCTCTCATAAAATTGAGAAATGATAATGTGTCATTCAAACCTGCAGGTGCCTGCAGTCTATCTTATAACATCAATATTGACACATAGCAGAGCAATACGTTGCTATGTGTCAATATAACATTATGCGTATTCTTTGCGCGCATAATATTGAATAGAGGGCGCCTCCAACCCCCATCGCACATCATTCGTACTCGTAGAACAGGCTCGCCATCGTGCGCATAGCATCGATTTAATGATCTTGGCTCCAAGTTTGTGCTCCAAGTGTATAGTTGTAAGTTATTGAAGTTTTTCTCGTATAATTTTTTGTTTTTTAAGAAAGTATGGAATTTAACCGTTACCTCTCTGTACATTATGTTTTATCAATAAATGTATTTGTATTTGTATTTGTATAATAAATATGATTTATCATGGCTTCATATAACATCATAATTATTATAGCACTACGCATAAAATATATTTACGAAGATTTGTATTTACGAAATGAATTGTAATTAGTATTAAACAAAATAAATAATCTTTGAACCGAATTTTAGTGCTCATTGAGGTAAGTCGGAAGACGAAAACCACACGTGTCTCCGTTGAATGAATCCTGAGATCCATTGGGCACCTTCAGGGTCCACAATTAGGTCAATTTTATGATATTGGCTCTAAGTGGTCATCAAGGGTAGTCAAAAAACGAAAACCGTTTCGCGCGTTCGATACCAAGGGCGCCCAGCCATCTAGCGAGAGTCTCTTAAGGTGTTTGTCGATACGCTTTGCTACAAGATTCGCCGAAGCGACTATCGGGACAATGGTCGTCGAATCAACATCCTACATGACGATCACTGTGTACCGAGTGAAGGTACTTGATAAGTTTAACCTTCTCGGCCTTCACGAGGTTCTCGTCTTGCGGGATGGTGATGTCAACGAGCAATGCCTGGCGCTTAGATCTGTCTACCAACGAGATATCAGGCTTACCTATTGGCTACAATAGTCCTGTCCGTGATGATGCATCGATCCCAATTGAGCGTAGCACGACCATTCTCGAGAACTGGCTTGCGGTGCCGAACTCACCTCAGACCCCACAAGACCACATTGAAAGCAAGTTACTGGTGAATAATCTAGGCTTCTTGGTTATGTATGTGCAAATACTCGCCGTTAGCAATATGAGAACAACCGGAGATAGTATGCCTGCGTGACTCTCCGGGACGGCGGCATGCTCGACAAAAAATGTCGACCGTCGTACAGGATATATCTCCGGTAATTGTTCGTCATCATTACTTCGTCCGCAATAGCACAGGCAAAACCTTCGGTTTTCCCGAAGCGTGGGCAGTGAACCGACGCGAGCAGACTACATCGGGGCCTGTAAGGGCCTTGTAGAACCGCCCGTGTAGCTCCTTGCTCTTTCATAGGCCCCTGCGGTCGATGCTGCAGCATAAGCACCTTTGTTCTGCGCCAGTTTACGTTTGCTAAGGAGATAATATATGAGGGTTTTGTCAACTGCCAACTAGATCGCGATGAATTCCACACTCGTTGTTTAGAAATATAAATTTTTTTTCAAACATGCAATGAAATGCCGTTATAACGTGCGTTATAACAGGCTTCGAAGTATCACATTTCGGGCGGAACAACTCGAGAGAAACTGTAGAGGAATTTCATACCAAATTGAAGACCTAAGCCGGGAAGTATTTTTTTAAACATGGCGCCTGTGTTCATTATACACTGCTATTGCTACCTGCTACTGCTAAACAGCTTAATTATATTTTTTTGAGTGGTTTATTTTTTTATTTCATGCCTAGTCGTGAAAACCTACTCACCCGGTAGCCCTTCCTTCCCGGCGTATGCAGTAATTTACTGTTATCAGCAAAGAAAATCATTCTCATATTAAGTTAATTTATAGTTAGAGTCCTGTTGTTTTGTAGTGGTAATTTTTACGCAATTGAGTTACGTGACTTTTTTGTTTATGCAACTCACTCACTTGCATTGAATTTGAAATTCAAATCGGAGAAGGGTCATTGTCAGATTTAGGTTCAAGTCTTTCGGGGTCTTATTTACTGATAAAATGCCAGTGAGAATAAAAAGCGTTCCCTCTTCTATAATCCGATGTAATAGCAACATAACCTAGATTCACACAAGCTCTTAACTTTTGACCACCGGAGGGATGATTTTTGTTTTTTGAACTGACAATGACCCAGAAATCAATAACGTGACAGCGCGAGTAATCCGCGGCTGCTACAGAAACCGCGTTACGTGCTTTACGGTGCGTCGCCACTAAAGCGGAGCGGAGCGGAGACACGCGGAATCGAACAATCACAGAAGTGAAGCGGACGGAAAGGTTAATAAAAAAAACAGTTTTGCGTACTCATATTTATTTACAAAATATTTTTATATCAAAAAGATGAAACAAAATTCTAAAACTATAAAATCATAAATCTAGGTTTTTTTATTAACACTTTCAACACCAGCAACAACATAAATGCGAAACATTGAAAATTCAATGGTTCGAGCAGGTTCGAAACCTCGTTTGTAACGGCCTTCTGAGACAACACAGGCGTCTTACCTATAGACCACCCAACTGATGGGCAAATAAATAATTTGTTCAACCATTTGCTTCATTTCTTATATGCACATCAAAAATGACGAAGTTTTGTACCACACACAATAAAGGTCCTACCTAAACTAAGGAAGAGGAATCTACTCTCTGTCAATCTTTATATTAATCAATAAATATTAAATAGTTTTATTTTGAAGTGTACTTCTTTTGATTTTGCTCCGGTATCCATTTCCGTTGCGCTTTCGAGTTTTCAAGGAAACAATTGACAAAATTATCTTTACATCTGACTTCAAACCATCGATAGATTGTTTGGTTTCCATATCTGCAAGTTCTATAGATTTAATTCTATCATTCATTGAATTCAATGTAGTGGCAGTCGACGTTTCATCTTCATCAGGACATTTCGGATGATGTATTACTCCTACCACTGCGTCTCGTAGCTCATCAAACGTATTTAAGCTCTGTTTCCGTTTCCTCGCGACCGTAAAAATTGCGTTGTACAGTTTTGAGGTGAAGATTGGTTTACAACCATTACGGTGACATTCTCGATTATTATGTGCCACATAAAATGGTTTATGCGGATTATTAGCCATGATACACATAAAGAGTTGATATCTTGCACGACTAAATTCCTTCCTCCATTTCCCGAGTACTTCATCGAGTCCTTCTAGATTGCCAAGCAGTTCGACTTGCTTTTCCAGCCTCCTGATATTGCCAATTTCGTCCAGTTCGTTAATGTCACTGACGGCCACGCCTATCATGAAGTTCATCATCACGATGGCGATGAAAATCACGAAACCTACAAATAACAGGAGAACAACAAGTCTCGTATACTCTTCAAGTTCATTATGGCTCTCGTCGAACAGATCCTCGTATTCGAACTCTGATGACATCATCACGAGCGTCTTAATGATTGCTGATAAAAGGCCGTTGAATGGGGGTTTTGACTTGTATAATATCATGAAGCAAGCCGCGAAACTAATAATAATGCACGCTGACTTTGCGAATATCTGGAAAGGAAAAAAGTTTTATTTTAAGATAACGATATTAATTGCAAACAACAAACAAAAAATTATAAGTAAAATTATGGGAAGTAAATGGCATTCACACTATTGTAGGGATGGATTCTTTCACTGTCAAGTCAACTTTATAATAAATTTTTATGTAATTTCCCTGTAAGGGCCTGGCCACATGTCCACGACACGGCGTCGTAAACGTAAAACGACATGGTGTCGCGTCGGAGCGCGACACATTATCCACCGTGCGAATATACGTTGCCGCGTCGTGAAAACACACGACACGGCGTCGTAAACGTAAAACGACGCTGTGTCGCGTCGGAGCGCGACACATTATCCACCGTGCGAGTATACGTTGCCGCGTCGTGAAAACACACGACACGGCGTCGTAAACGTAAAACGACGCTGTGTCGCGTCGGAGCGCGACACATTATCCACCGTGCGAATATACGTAATTCTTACCTTATTGTTAATCCCAACATCTCCAGAGGTCGAACTGGTTTCCTAAATACATTTTGCCTTTTTAAACGAGGCGATATTTTCCATAATAGTTCTTCAAAACTTGACACAGACATTCTAAAATAATCATAAAACTTGTGATCACTTATTTTTAAAGCCTCGTACTTCCTTTTGAAATGACTGCCATCATGGTTCATAATAGAAAGATATGGATTTATCCAACATTTTCGTTTCTTCTGCTTTTTCTTCATGCTTCTTCTTAAAAGCAACAAGAGCAGAATACGTGTGATAGGATCCATGTCGAATTGAAAACTGATCCCAAAATATTTTGAACATGTACGAGAAGCTGCGGCGTCGTAATCGAACGTGGCACCGCACCGTGCATCTACTCAACACAGCAAAGTTAATCTGCCCGGCGCGCGGCGCGACCTGCGGTGCCCGGTGCAGCATGTGTTTTCACGACGCGGCAACGTATATTCGCACGGTGGATAATGTGTCGCGCTCCGACGCGACACAGCGTCGGTTTACGTTTACGACGCCGTGTCGTGTGTTTTCACGACGCGGCAACGTATATTCGCACGGTGGATAATGTGTCGCGCTCCGACGCGACACAGCGTCGTTTTACGTTTACGACGCCGTGTCGTGTGTTTTCACGACGCGGCAACGTATATTCGCACGGTGGATAATGTCTCGCGCTCCGACGCGACACCGTGTCGTTTTACGTTTACGACGCCGTGTCGTGGACATGTGGCCACGCCCTAAGCCGCCACCAAATAAAAATCTATAATTATAGTAATTCCGTCTTAAATATACTCCAAATTAACAAGTAATGTGTTTCCCTGAGCCTCCTCTCCAAACATGTTGGAGGTGCGGCATAACACATAACTTCCATAGTACCTTCAATAGGTTCAAAGCAACCCTCTCGAAAGCGTAGAAGCCCCAGCCAGGCAATCGGGACAGTAGCAGCATGGCCTGCAGCCAGACTAGTAGCATCGTGACGCAGACCAGGAGGCGCTGCCAGGACAAGGAGCCAGGTGCTGGGGCGCAGTCCAGCACCATCGGTACAACAAACGCCAATGCAAGCCCGCATAGCCTCACCCACGATTCCGAGTCCCGATAGTAGCGAGACTTTCGGAGATATATCCAAAAACATTCCTGGAATTTAACAAATTTAAAAAGATTTGTTAACAGTAGCCCAAATGTTAGCTGCTAGTTACATAAATTGGAGGACTGAAAAACTGAGGGCTACCAGTAACCGAAATAAGTTGTGTAAAATTAGCATAATTTTGGTTACCGTTAAGTACAATGTGGCTATTTCTCGAGTAGTTGAGCTATTTTTTTCAGTTTACAAGCATAGGAGAAAATAAAATGGTACATCTTCATATCGAAGATCCAATTTGGGTTTCTGAGTTAGCTAAGGAAGTGAGTAAGTAAAGTTTTTTCATAATGAACCAAATGTTTACAATAAGCGAAAAAAAAAAAAAAATGGTGATACAGTTGGTAGGACGCCCGTGTTGGCCCGGAAAGCCGAAGTAAACAATAAGTATGTTGTTTCGTAGAAATTGTTCGTAAGTGTCCCATTTCAGCCATGTTGTGTACTGCTTGTAGCAAAGCTGCTTGCAGCTTGATTTTGGTTTTAGTCCAACATGTTTCTTTCTTTTACCAAGGTGGAAGCTGATACTTTGATTAAGAAGTATTGTTAAAATTCTAAATATTTTTGAAACAGGACTAAAATATTATTCTACGGTAACTTCCAATACGCTTACCTGAATAAATAACACGCTAATGCTCATATACATGAGTGCCACTGATGTGCGAAGAAGTGATCCACAGTTTTCGACAGACACATTAGGGGTATCAGAAATGGATGGCTCTGAGCTATTCAGCGCTTCAACTTTTCTGTTCATATCTATTTGATTAAACATCACGACCACAAATGTATTAAAGGAACCCAGGAATATACCATATATACCAACGATAATATAAAACAAATGTGCTAAGCGCTTCCATTTCAAACAAATGAGACTCTCAACCATAGGATGCTGCAGTAGTGAGCTGTGGCCATAATCCGATAGCTCTTCCAAAATTCGTATCTGACTCATGTTCTTATTGTCAGACAATATTTCATAGTTAACAAATGCATAGTAAAGTTCTTCCGTATGGACACAATCATCAAATAAGTCTTCAAAAAATTGTAACGGGTTTGAAAAGGTTTTTGATATTACGTCTACAATTGGTTCTTTTGCGCCCTCTGTGATCAAAGCGGCGCCGTGACGTAGGAATAGCCCAGTCAAAGCCTTATGATTTCGACCAGCCGCTCTATGTACGGGAGTAAGTCCCTCGTTATCAGGCTCGTTTATACCCTCAAACATACAAAATTCACGGTCCATTGCTTGTATGAAATATTGGTTTCTCCTAAAGAGATCGCTTTGCCCAATTTCGTGCCATACGGTCCACCCTTGGTCAGTTTTCACGTTGAGGTGCTCTTTTCCAAATTTACGTAAAAGGAGTAATACTGAGTCAGCTGCCCCTTTTTTGGCAGCATGGTGTATTGGAGCCATTCTATTCTCATCGAGAGAGTTTCGTATGTTGTAATTGTCTAAAAAATATTTAAGAATTTTATCCTCCTTACACTTAGCAGCTAGGTGTAGGACCGTTTCTTTTGAGTCGTTGAGTATTTCTATGTTTGCTCCTGCGTCTAAGAGAGCTTTAACGATTTCCAAATCGCCAGTCGCGATGGCCATGGAGAGAGAGTTGTTCAAGGCTCGAATTTTATTGTTGCTTATGGATTTCACGAATGATTTCATAATTTCTTGTATAATCTCCTTTGCCAGAAATTCTTTCGCGGACGGTTCCTGTAAAACAATGGCCAGGATCAGCAAACGATGGTTATATTCTTATAGATGGAGGGTGAAAAATATGAGGGGAGAGGAGAAGGAGACGCTTCGCCATTTCTTATTCAAACATGCAAGGAATCTCTTGAGCATAGCTCGCTTGATTGGCTTAACTTTAAGCCTTATTAACCATCTCATTAGAACCATGGAGAACTATGATGGATGAAGGCAGCGTACGATCGATCTTTGTAAAAAACCTCGGGGGAGGTCTCTTCCAGCACGTCATTAGCTGATGTTGTGATGATGCTTACCGTCTCAATGTTGGGCGTTGTTTTTGCGCTGGAACATCGACATCGCCAATCCGCTGGTCTTTGCCGTACGGCTGACCCACACCACTGAAAGCAATATATTTGGGTGTTATGAATAGCGTTGTTGTGGTAGTATCTATATATAAATATAAATTCCATATTTTGCATGTGGAATGAGCTCCCTGCCGTTCCCCGGGGGATACAATATGCGGTTCTGCAAGAGAGTAGTAAATAGGTTCTTAAAGGTTTGGCGCCGTGCGTGTTGTGGCGATCCACACGGTCTCGTCATGATCTCGCCATCATATAATCATATATTACCATCGTAAGACTCACATCATCATTATCATCATCAAATTTCCGTCACATTAGCAATAGGATCATATTCCACCGTATAATATTAACATCATAATTTAATAGAAGTAATAAAATGAACGAATACAAAAGTAAGCATCCTACCATTTTTAAATAGCAAATTTTTTTTCACAAAATTTGCCAATAAAAATTTGAGTTTTATTCATACTAAATAAGGATCAAAATTCCATATACATCGTTTAGTGGGCGGGGACTCGAAGGTCACGTGACGTGTCGGATGTCCCGAGTGACTCGAAGGTCATTGACGTATCGAGGGTCATTGGCGTATCAAGGGGCATTGACGTATCGAGGTTTCCGAGAAAGACGGCAGTGTCGTAATAGACAGTAGGGTTGTTTGCGAGGGTAGAGACAAAGGTCTGGAGTTTGGGGTATAATTAATACGGAGGGGCTTTGTAGGATTCATTCATTCTGACTTGCAACGTCGACCGGGTAACATTGTTATCTGGCAATTAAGGTACTAAATAATTTATTCTAAGGGGAATTTCTGTTGGATATTTTTTATTAAAGCAGTAACGTCTGCTAACGTAAACTAAACTAACGTAAACTGGTTGAAAAATTCAATGACTCTGATATCTGATTCGGTGGTCCAATTGGGAGGACGCCAGTGTTGGCCCGGAAAGCCGTTGGAAACGCAGGTTCGAATCCTGTCCGAATCATTAAATTTTTCAATTTTCGCTTCATTTGTGAACATGGAATTTCTGTTGGAGTTTAGTTTATTTTTCTGAAATAATTAATTATTGAAATTTAGTGCGATTTTGTTGTTTTTAAGCTAGTAAGCATAATTACATGCCAGAAATAATGTTTTGATACATGGTTATCAAATGAAAGATATTTAACCTTGCGGCTGTTAAACGAATACCTATCTTTTAGACTCTTTAAGAACATAACATAGAATTGAACAGGGCTGTTGGCGACGTACTCATATTTTTCTTATGTACATATATTCCTTTGTTTTATATAACCGCATGATTTACAATTATAATAGTTAAGGGTAGGGTAAAGCGGCAGCGCCGTCATATTTTGATGTCTTTGTTCTATGTGTGTCGCTTCAGTCGGCCAATGCTATCCGTGCAACACACTCGCACAGCTGTTGTCAAAATTTTGTATTTTTCTGTGTGCCGTGTTTGCCGTAATAAACAGTTCAACGTTACAAAAGTGTTCATCATTTCATCCGGCGGCACCCGAACCCCAACAAGTGGTCTTCGAGCCGAATCAATTAATGGTATTACACGCCGCCGCGACCCGCCATGGTGAAAACGCGAAGCACTGTGCGGAAGGAACGTGAACAAATGGAGGATAGCGTATCCCAGCTGCAAAATGCCAATCAGCCAGGAACCAGCCAGCAGTTTGAGACCCCTAAGACAGCGTAAAGACAGAATCAAAGTTATTATTTGCGCCCGTCGCGAGTGAGCGGCCAAGGGCTGCGCCGCCATTATCAGTGCCGCCATTTTTATTAAAACCGTCGCCACCCGCTTCAAAGAAGTCGAAATCGAAACGGTCTACGTCGTCATCTGTACTGGCACAAAGGAAGAGGCTACAATTGGAGGCTGAAAGGAAGAAAGCAGAAATTAGGATGCAACTTATAGATAAGCAGCTAGAAGCCGACCTAGCTGACCTGGAAGAGGAAAAATACAGTTCACACGATAGTAATAGTCGTACACGACTACACGTAGCATTGAAAAATTGATGGAACGTAGTGCTAAAGAACTGGAGAAGTCGCAGCCTGCCCGCGAGGATGGCACAAATATGGGCGACCTGCACCAGCCGGGGGCACCTGACCCTGGCTCCGATGGGACTATCCAGATGCTTGCAGCTGCAGTGAAAAATCTGACGGTTGCCTCCGTCCAGAATAAATCAGATGCTAAACTTTTAAGTCGTATTTGTACGCCGCGAGATTTGCCAGAATATTCTGGAGATCCACTTGAATGGCTTAATTTTAAGCAGGCGTACGAGGGATCTACCGACGTTTGCAGTTTTAGTCCAAAGGAAAATCTCTGGAGATTACGAAAGTGCCTGCGCGGAGCTGCCAAAGAAACCGTCTCAGCTTTGCTTATGAGTGCTGCTTCACCTGAGCGAATAATGGCCACTTTGGAGCTACGTCACGGTGATCCCGAGTGTATAATAAATAAGCTCGTGCAGGATATAAGAAAACTTCAACCTCTGTCCCAGGAGTACCAAAAAGACATTGTCAACTTTTCGGTGAAAGTTCAAAATTTCGTCGAATCTGTGAAAGTGGTGGGCCACGAGGAGTACGTCCAAGGGCTAAAGTATTGTTCCGTTACTGATATCGAAACTTCCAACAGTACTTGTATCTAAGTGGTCCGATTACAGCTATACGTTAATCAAAGCCGGAACTAAGTCACGCTTGAGCATTATGTCAGATTTTCTCAATATTGAAGCCGTGAAGATAGCCACAACGGCTAATATTTATTTACAAGGTCATCGTTCAGAGCAACATACGAGTAAATATAATAAACAACACGATAATTACGCTCGCCCGCAAGCAGTGTTATTGCAATCGGAAGGAATCAGCGACGGGAAAATAAAAAAATGTAATTTTTGTCGCACGCCGCAAGATCATAAACTGCCTGATTGTAAACAATTCAAGAAAGCGTTACGTAAGGTGCGGTGGCACTGGCAGTATGTTAAGCGCAACGGTATTTGTTTTAAATGCCTAGAATCCCGTCACGACAGAGAAATATGCTCAGCGCCAGTGTGTGAAAAGGACGTTTGCGGCCTGGCGTATCACAGACTGCTTCACTACAAAAACAACAGCCCGGGGACGTGTGAATTCTTATCGGTCAGGATAACTATAGTTTGATGGTACCTTTGCGAATTGTGTCAGGTAGACCTTATGAGGCGTATGCCAGTCTTACTCCGCTAGGGTGGTGTTTACATGGGGTTGTACGGTTAGCGGATGCGAGTGTGACGTGCGGAACTGGCGTCTATGGTGCGGGTGCGCACGCCGCCCTGCTGGTGGGCGCATGACGAGGTACGTCGCGCGTTCGAGTTAGATGCTGTGGGAGTGTCAGGTAAGCCTAGACAAAATAAGGACGACGTCCGGGCTGTCGAACAGCTCGAGCGGACCGCTCAACTCGTCGACGGAAGGTGGCGCGTTGGACTACCGTGGAAGGACCCAGATTGCTTGATGCCTGACACCATGCCAAGCGCTCATAAACGATTGAGGGGAATCGAAAGAAAAATGGCTAAGGACTCGGAGTTTGCGAACAGGTATGCGGAACGCGTAGATCATTTATTTACTAACGACTTCGCTCGCGAATTACGGGACACTCAACGCACATCAAGGAAGTGGTATTTAGCCCATTTTGGCGTTGATAATCCCAATAAGAAAAAAATGAGGTTAGTTTTTGATGCTTCAGATAGAACTGAGGGTGTATGTTTAAATGACTATCTGCTTAAAGGGCCCGATCTACTAACTTCTCTTTGGGGTATTATGTTGCGCTTTAGAGAAAATCGTATAGCAATATCAGGGGACATAAAGGATATGTTTCTACGCATCCAAACCCAGCCATTAGATCAAGACGCGCTGCGATTTTGTGGCGAACCAACCCCACGGAACCCGTTAAAACGTACGTTAACACATCCCTAATTTTCGGTGCTAAGTTTGTGGCCTACTTAGTCGTAAGTTACATCTACACATACAAATATAATACACATGTACAATACATAGTATTTATATACACAAATATAAATTCTTATAAATATATATAATTACATACATATATACACGTATACATATAAATACATACATAGTATTATAAGCTATCACATTACATACGTAATGCCTACCTATCGGTCGAGTATCGATATATCGATAAATCTATTGATACACTCATTATCGACCTACTGCACCGCACCGATAGCCGTTAGCTACAAACCGGCTGGACAACGTCGCTGCGCCCGCGCGCATGCTTAGAGGTAAAAGCAGTCACTACACATATGCGACGCCGAACGTACGCTTAACGCTCTCGCTATCTGTATACGCGGCTTGCATTGTTTTGCCTTATTTACTGTAAATTACTGCCTGTTTTCTACTTCCGTGCTGTCCTATAAACTGTCTTTCTGCCTATGAACTATATCTGTGCTTGTGCTTGTGCCTCTTGCTCTTCTGTGCCTTCTGTATTGGATTATTTGTGTCTACCTGGACAATACATCGATAAAACTGTAAGTGCAGTGTTTTATTGACATCAACACCTGGTAGGCCACTACTTATCTTACCCAAAAGTGCAGTCCCTTCATTGCTCAATTTGTCAAAAATAAAAAACGCTCAACGTTTTGTGTCTGCCGAGCCCGCCGCCGTTGATGCGATCTGCAACTCGCACTATATACAGAGTTTGCCAGACGAAGCAACGGCGATTAAAATGTTACATACAATATCCAAGATACACGCTGATGGTGGTTTCGAGATACGTAATTTTACTAGTAATAGCCCAGTAGTATTAGACAGCGTACCAAATGAAACCCTCGGAACTGTTGCCGTAAGGTTCAAAGTTGATCAGCAGTTCGAGGGCGAGCGGACGCTTGGACTCATTTGGTATCCGGCTACAGATGAACTTGGTGTCGCTTAAGCGCATTCCCGAGGAGATAGTTCTAGGTCATAAAAAACCCACAAAAAGGTTAATGTTAAAAGTAGTTATGTCTATTTTCGGGTTCACTAATGTTTGACCAAAAAACGTTTGACAAATGATCACTTGACCAAACAACGTTTCACCAAATATTCATTAGGCAAACGAGACATTTAACAAAAGTATCATTTTACAAAAAGTCACTTTACAAATGATCATTTTACAAACACTACACTTGACAAAATATCATTTTACAAAATATCATTTTACAAAATATCATTTTACAAAATATCATTTTACAAAATGTTATTTCATAAAAAGTACTTCTTTAACAAAATAAATGTATCTGTATCTTATCTTTATCTTGTCTTTATCGTCTTTTTCTTGTCTTTTTCTTGTCCTTTTCTTGTCTTTTCCTTGTCTTTTTCTTGTCTTTTCTTGTCTTTTTCTTGTCCTTTTCTTGTCTTTTTCTTGTCTTTTTCTTGTCCTTTTCTTGTCTTTTTCTTGTCTTTTCTTCTTTTTCTTGTCTTTTTCTTGTCTTTTTCTTGTCTTTTTCTTGTCTTTTTCTTGTCTTGTCTCTTTCTCTTTCTTGTCTTTTTCTTGTCTTCTTCTTGTCTTTTTCTTTATTTACGTTTTTTTATGGATATAAAAAAATAAAAAACTAACCTAACCTAACCCGGCCGGGTCGGACTGCTCTGAAATTGATTCACCTCAAGTTTGGTCAAATGACTCAGTTGCTAAATGATCATTTGGTCAAATGATTATTTGTAAAATGAAAATTTAACATCTGATCATTTGGTGAAGTGAATCATTTGTAAAATGACTTTTTTGTAAAATGATCAATTGGTGAAACGTTTTTTTGGTGAAACGTTGTTTGGTCAAGTGATCATTTGTCAAACGTTTTTTAGTCAAACGATAGGACACCCTATTTTCGATGGGTTTGGGTTTTTGGCCCCTTTTACTATTCAAGGGAAAATTATGCTCCAGGAAACCTGGAACGCAAACATACTTAGACTGAGACGGCGACATTCTATTACAATTAGTAAGTCGTATCCGTATACCGAGATGGTACTATCGAGCATCCATATGTGTGAGCGAGACCGACCCTACTGCTACTACTACTACCCTGCTCTACGCCGCACGCGGACCCCTGCTACGAGAAAACACCGGCTACTAATGCGTCCACCACGATACAAGTAAGTGCTGCGAATTATTATAACTATAATAATTTTCAACTGCATACCTTTATTGATAGTTCAACACAGGCCATGTGTGCGGTGGCGTATTGGCGGTGGGAATGCAATGGTAATATATACGTAGCCTTTATTGCCAGCAAATGCAAAGTGGCACCTCTCAAGGCTTGCACCTTGAACCGATTAGAGCTGCAAGCGGCATTGCTAGCGGCTAGACTCGCGGACAGCGTGCTGCGCGAACATAAGATAACTACGGCTCAGCGGTACTACTGGTGCGATTCGACTACAGTGTTGCACTGGATTAGGAATGACGCGCGCAACTATAATATATTTATTGCTAACCGGTTGGGAGAAATTGACCAGTTATCGCGCGCTAACGAATGGCGTTACATACCTACTAGGCTAAATTTTGCGGACATCGCTACTCGGGAGACTTATAATGACACCATTTTTAGGAACGAGTGGATTAATGGCCCAGATTTTCTTCACGGTGACGATTCTCAATGGCCGTACGACCCGATGAACCCTGAAATAA
This sequence comes from Apotomis betuletana, assembly GCA_932273695.1. Lineage (NCBI taxonomy): Eukaryota > Metazoa > Arthropoda > Insecta > Lepidoptera > Tortricidae > Apotomis > Apotomis betuletana. The sequence continues at coordinate 12,157,676 of OW026320.1, read as the reverse complement.
ATCAACATAGTTTAGAGTATGTAATTTTCGTGCAATGCGAAATTAATAACTTGCCTGTTCCGGACGTTACGCGATTTTCTTAATTCGTGGCTGCGCTTGTTGAGGGCGACGGCAACTGTTCTTACATTTATTGAGAAGTGTAAACGACGTTCCACAGATATAGACTGTGATATGATGGATCGAGCCGAGCGGCTACTGATAAGACAAGCGCAACTAGAATCGTTTGGCGATGAGATAGCCGCCTTAGAAAAAGGTAAGATTTTAGATCGTGGTAGTAAACTGATGAAATTATCGCCGTTTCTAGACAAACACGGGCTTCTCCGCTGCAGTGGGCGCATAGATGCCGCACCAGACGTCGCGTCCGAAACAAAGAGGCCAGTTATATTGGACGGAAAGCATGCACTAGCTCGTTTACTGGTCAGGAGTTATCATGAGAAGGCTGCACACGGGAATCATGAAGGAGTTGTAAATGACCTGAAACAAAAATACTGGTTCCTGAAGTACCTAGAATGGGTGACTTACCTGAGGCGCGCCTAGCACACCACCAGAGACCGTTTACGTACTGCGGTCTAGATTTATTTGGCCCTATGCAAGTGACTGTAGGCAGACGTCACGAGCATCGATATGGGGTACTGTTCACTTGTCTCACCTTGAGGGCGATACATCTTGAAATCGTTCACTCACTTACCTCGGATTCATTGATAATGGCTCTCAGGCGTATGGCTGCCAGGCCAGGATGGCCGAAGTACCTATTTTCGGACAATGAGACCAACCTGCGTGGGGCCGACACGGAGTTAAAAAGGTCGCTGGGGGAGCTAAATGAAGAGGACCTGAAAAATAAAGGTATTAACTATGGGGTACAGTGGACATTTATTTCGCCCGCCAGTCCGCACTGGGGTGGGGCATGGGAACGCCTCATCCGAAGCGTAAAAACATCCTTAAAGGTTGTTCTGAAGGAGCGCGCTCCTAAAGATGAAGTGCTTAGTACTTTGGTGACGGAAGTAGAAAACATGATAAATGGTCGCCCGCTGACCCATGTATCTGTGGAGCCCGGTAGCGAGGAAACTCTTACGCCGAACCACTTCCTCATAATGGGCTCTTCGAACTTACCTGTCGCGGACAGCTTCGATAACGACGACTCCTACTCTCGAAAGCAATGGCGCAAAGCTCAGAGATTAGCCGATATGTACTGGACACGATAGGTTAAGGAGATTTTGCCGGACCTCATCCCACGAACGAAATGGACCCAAGAACAGAAGCCACTTCAGGTAGGTGACTTAGTTCTTATTGTAGATCCGGCTGCGCAGAGGAACGTGTGGCGTCGCACGTATACCGTTAGGTAATGAGTGCTGAGACAGCACTGGGGTGGGGTATGTTGGCGACGTGCTCATATTTTTCTTATGTACATATATTCCTTTGTTTTATATAAACGCATGATTTACAATTATAATAGTTAAGGGTAGGGTAAAGCGGCAGCGCCGTCATATTTTGATGTCTTTGTTCTATGTGTGTCGCTTCAGTCGGCCAATGCTATCCGCGCAACACACTCGCACAGCTGTTGTCAAAATTTTGTATTTTTCTGTGTGCCGTGTTTGCCGTAATAAACAGTTCAACGTTACAAAAGTGTTCATCATTTCATCCGGCGGCACCCGAACCCCAACAAGGGCCCTAAAGGTACCTATAATATTTTTATTTATTTATAACTTGTCTTTGTCCGCCGATGTCTTTTCGTCCGACATACCTCAGTGCCTCAAGACGAAAGTCTTCAACCAATGTGTGTTACCAGTGATGACTTACGGCACCGAAACGAGGTCTTTCACTATCGGCCTCATCTCAAAGCTCAAAGTCGCTCAACGAGCAATGGAGAGGGCTATGCTCGGGGTGTCTCTACGTGATCGAATCAGAAATGAGGAAATCCGTAGACGAACTAAAGTGACCGATATAGCTCACCGGATTAGCAAGTTGAAGTGGCAATGGGCAGGCCACATAGCACGCAGAGCAGATGGCCGATGGGGCCGAAAAGTGCTCGAGTGGAGATCTCGGACCAGCAAGCGCAGCGTAGGACGTCCACCTACAAGATGGACAGATGACCTTATAAAGGTCGCCGGAAGGCGCTGGAAGCAGGTCACTTCCAACCGGTATATATGGAAGTCCAAAGGGGAGGCCTATGTTCAGCAGTGGACGTCCTATGGCTGAGATGATGATAACTTAGCATGGTATTGTTATTGTTATGAAAAATCTACTTTTAATAATAATCTAATTTAAAAAAATATGACAAGTAAAATGTGTTAATTTTACCAATAAAAATCTGTATCTGTATCTGTTAGTTTTATCTGGGGTAGACGGCCTAGATACATGCCATTTACAAGTGCTGTGATCAGTCTACGGGTTTTGAGTGTTCTGTTAGATGAATACAAGGACCACGATGTTGGCCATGCGAGGTTTTCACACTTGTTGAAATCAGATAGACCTCAAGGCTCAGTCTCATATACTTATTTATTTATATATTTGCATTATCTACACATATTAGGGCGAGTTACTCTGCGTTTCCTTGGTGTTTTATCCATGCAGGGGGGACTCAATTACACCGATTCTAGCCACAACATCGGGCTAATCACCCGAATTTTCAGTTTAGCTTAACTAGGTCCCCATACACGTTTAAATGTAAGTATGAGGTTTAGGCCTCCAGTATTTTCATTTTCATTTTCATTTATTTATTTAGCCATAAATTGTGATACAATTTTACCCGAAGGTGTAGCTAGGAATGTATGCTTATATCTAACATTTAATTGCCTTAATATTTAAGTCATTAATTATAGTAACAGAAAATTAGACAATACAATACATTAACCAATAATAATAGTAATATAATAGATTTAGAACAATTCAATCGATACGGTAATAAAATACAATTAATCGATTTGGTTACATTTAGACTAAATTAAGACTGTACGGTAATAAATAAATTAGACATCAAAAAACAAATACCTATCAAGAGTCTTCATTTGATTATTGATGAGCGTTGTAAAACTCATCAAGACTATAAGGGCATAAGACAATCAAGTGTTTTTTTAAAGCATTCAAAAACTCAGAATCAGTCAATGTCTTGATGTCACCTGGCAAGGAATTATAAACTTTAGGAGCAACAAAACTCGGACATCGTCGATACCTGCTTGTTTTGGCAACGGGGACACGGACATCGCAAGAGAACATAGAATTTAATCTGTTGCTTCTAACCCTTTATTTGGCAAAGACAGAAAAAGTGTACATTTTGTATTTTTTTATTTTTTTTGGTCTTTTAGGTATAAAATGTGATTAAAAAAAATAGTAAAAAAAATCTAGCTTTTCCAGTTTTCCCGAAAACTAATGTATACCACAGTATACAATGCCAATAGAATGAAGTAAAGTGAATGTATACTGTGATATACAATGTCAAATATGCAACAGGAAGGTAATTTTAAATAACAAAACAATTTATTTAGAAATTATTATTTTATTTTGAGCGAAAGCTCAGGAAACATTTTCGGGGGTCTTTCCCTGTCACTATTAAGGTCTTGAGATGGTGAGAGAAAGTAAAGAAAGATATTAAAGACGTTTATTGTAAGACGAGCAAGAATATAGACATCTTGTTAATTTCTATATGTCATAGGTACATGACAACCATAGATACTATCGTAACATCTCCCTCCGAAGGAAAGAAAATACTACGCCGACTGTACCTACATACAAATCAATATTATAAACACTAATTTAAAATTATGTTACAACCTCTATACAGTAAACTTTACGATACCTACGTAAAACGAAACACTGTCATATTTGACAAAGGTATAAATGACATCCGTCAGTAATGGATGTAAACAAACTTAAATTACTTTTCAAACGAACATAAAATAAGAAGGGATGACTGTAAACAATATTAAAATTATAAAAAAAAATCGATTAAAAACAGTAGTTAGCCAGTAAGCAACAATCAAAACGTTTAGGTTTCTTAACCTCACGACCTGAACGCGTGTATATCTTGTGAGGGTCAAACACCACATTTTCTTGAGAACGATGTTCAACATTCACAACATCATTATCAGTACTTTTATTAGAACTACAAGGATTAGACGGGCTATAAACAGACGATGGGTCTATGAAAATAGGCCGTTCTAAAATATGCTGTCTGTTTCGTCTATAAGCCCCATCTGAATTCTTAACTATGTAAGACCTAGGTTCCGGACACACTTTATCCACTACACCCGGAATCCAGGTTGAATCGGGATGTTTCTTAAACATTACTGGAGTACCTGTGTCTAACTGCTTCAAGTCTTTAACATTTCTATTATAATAATTAGTCATCTTCTCAACTCTAAAATCATCATACTTCTTTAAAGCATTATAGTCACACATTTTTGGTTTAAGGTCTTTTTCCATAGATGGTAGCTTAGTACGTAGTGATCTGGACATCAATAATTCAGCTGGAGAGAATTGACTGTCTTTAGCAGTGTTTCTGTATTGTAACAGTGCCAAATATGGGTCAGAATTATCTGCCTTACATTTCTTTAGCATGTTTTTTATTATGCCAACTGTACGTTCAACTAGACCATTTGACCTACTTAGATACGGACTAGACGTTTTATGCTCTATATTCCACTCTGCCATGAAATCTTGGAAAGCTTTAGAATTCATAGGAGGGCCATTATCAGACATTAATGTGGCAGGAATACCGTGTCGAGCGAAAATTGATTTTAAATGAGTAATTACCACTTCACTAGTATTTCTTGAGCATTTTGCTATTTCTACATACTTTGAGAAATAATCAACCACAATCAAATATGTAGTTTTATGAAACTCAAAGAAATCAATAGCTACTTTATTCCACGGCAAGAATTTGAACTCGTGAGGCAACAGACTTTCATTTGAGTTATTCCTCCTATACGCAAGACAAATTTCGCATTTACCTACGTAATTCTGAATATCGTTATTTATATTTGGCCAGTAAATTGAACTTCTAGCTAATCTTTGACACGAATTTGTACCTTGATGACCAACATGAAGTAATGACAAGTACTTTCTGCGCAGTACCTGTGGTACAATGACCCTATTCGACATGAACAATATTCCATTGGTACAATGAATATCATCTTTGACAGGAAAATAAGGTTTGACTTCTGCCTCTATATTTTTATTATTGTGAGGCCATCCATTCACACAATATGACTTTAACTTGTTCATGACCTGACATGAAGAAGTAGCATCTTCTATCTCTTTCTGGTTTTTTGTACTAAGGGACAAATTAGCAACAAGCAGATTGACATGAAGATCTATGTCCTTATCCAAGTCAGTCAATGAATTTTCAGGCAAAGCAGCACGGGACAACGTATCTGCGACATATAGATATCTACCAGGCTTATATGTGACAGTAAGATCGTATGGCTGTAACCTTAGCATAATTCTTTGCAAGCGCGGTGGTATATCATATAACGACTTGTTAAATATATTCACAATTGGTTTATGATCTGTCTCGACTAACACTTTATTGCCATACACATACTGGTGAAACTTAGTACACCCAAACAAAATTGAAAGTAGCTCTTTCTCAATTTGTGAATAATTTTGTTGAGCACTAGTGAGAGACGCGGACGCATACGCTATGGGATTCCTATCATGCATTATGACTGCTCCCATTGCATCTTTAGAACTATCGACTGACATTATTAATTGCTTATTTTCGTCAAAATAAGTTAAAACGGGTGCTGAGCTTATACATTTTTTTAACTCAACGAACTCTTTCTCGTGTGTGTCAGACCAATACCATGCCGTATTTTTATTCAACAACTTTCTAATATGTGTTGTTTTCATCGACATATTCTCAATAAAGGCGCCTAAGAAATTAATCATCCCTAGAAAGCGCTGCAGTTCAGTGACATTGGTAGGGCTTGACATCTTGCAGATAGCTTCGACTTTAGATGGATCGACCGATACTCCATCTTGGTTAAAAATGAACCCTAAATATTTGACTTCAGACACACACAGAACGGACTTTTCCTTATTAAATTTAAGACCTATTTGATCCGCACGTTCTAGAACCTGTTTCAGTCTTAAATCATGTTCAGACTTCGTTCTTCCATAAATCAAAAAATCATCCATCATTATCTTTAGGCCCTTGATATCTCCGAACCTCCTGACCATTTCACCATGAAAAATTTCTGGTGCAGCGTTGATTCCGAATGGTAGACGGAGAAACCGGTATCTTCCCTGAGGCGTTATGAATGTACATAGTTTAGACGACTCTTCATCCAGTTTCAACATCCAGAAACCAGATCTGGCATCTAATTTGGTAAAGAAATGTGAACCAGACAAATCTGACTTAATCTCATCGATGTTAGGGAACGCGAAATGTGACCTTAAAATAGCCTTATTTAATTTTCTTGGGTCTAAGCATATTCTTAAGCTTCCATCGGGTTTTGAGACTACAACAATAGAATTAACCCATGCAGTTGGTTCGTCAACCCTGGTAATGATGCCTTGTGACTCTAATTTTATCAGTTGTTCTTGAAATTTCTGTTGTATTTTAAAAGGTATTTTCCGGCATGCATCAATACTAGGTTCGACATCGGGTTTTAACACCAAATGGCATTCAAAATTTTTTATACAACCTATACCTTCAAAAACATGTTTGTACTGATCAAATAAATTCGTTGGCATTTGGTTTTGGCTATCACCAAAATTTACCTTATGTACTCGTTTTATCAAGTGTAATTTTTCGGACGTACCTCTACCTATTATATTTTGACATTGTATATTCGCGATATAAAATGGTATTCTATGACTTGAACCATTGTATACACATTCCAATTCGCATTGACCCACTGTAGGAATGACATGACCGGTTAAGGTTGACAATTTGAAACTACTTTTCTTTATTATATGCGACGGCAGTCTTAACTTTTGAAAATCACAATAAGACATGATATTTGTATCAGCTCCTGAGTCGATCAAGAAGGTTAATGGGATGTCGTGTATACAAAGGTTTATAGTCCACGGCTTATTTTCGATAATACTATTGCATTCAATAGATCCGAAGAACAAAAAATTGTCTTTGTCGGGACTATCTTCAGCAAATATCGCTGATATGTTTTGTCTACGACAGTACTTACTGTAATGACCTTGCCTTTGACAGATTCGACATTTGACATTACCCGCAGGGCAGCGATAGCGGTGTACTTGACCACAGTTTCCGCATGATCGCTGTGAAGACGAAGATGGTCCTGGCGAGCTGTATCTCCGTGATGGCGTACCGGAACGTGACTTGTCGGAGGAGCTTCTGTACGACGACGGGCTGTTGAGACGAGACGGTGTACCCGAACGAGAAGAGACAGTGTACGGAGAAGCATTCCTGGACTTCGGTGGTGACGCGGCTCTATGTGACTTATATTGACTCCTGCTGATGTGTCTTTCCGCTGAAAAAATATTCGCAGTGTCGTTGGTTGACAGTTCCTTTACTTGGATCCTGGACAGTTCTACCGACTTCGCTAAGTTGATTGCTTCATCTAGAGATTTAGGAGCTTCTTGAAGTATCTTTTCTTTGATATACTGGTTTGATTTATTTAAGTTCCAGCTAAAAATATCTCTGACAAGTTCATCGCGTAGCTTGTCAAAATTACACGAGAGCCCTATATTTTTCAGATCAGTCGCATAGGAATCTATATCTTCATCAGGATATTGGCGACGGTTGAACAATTTATGACGTTCCATCGTGATATTTATTTTTGGCCTATAATAATTTTCAAATAGTGCCATCAGCTCGCTCAACGTGATTTTATCCATATCTACGTCAAAGCTGTAAAATACGTTTAAAGCTTCGTTGCCGACATGATGTAAAAATATGGCGACTTTTCGTTGTTCGCTCTCTTCTACCAAATTATAGGCTCGCAAATATATCAGGAATTTCGTTTTGAAGTTTTTCCAAATTTGTGGCATGTTATTTCCGTTTGTATTTAACGGTTCTAGGCTACTTACATTACCCATTTGCTTAGATTTTATTCCCGATGGTGACATTGTAGGCTCTTTGACAGGAGCGGAATCATTAGAAGTTGCTGGATCAGACATTTTTCGTTAAAACAGTAACAATTTGAAATTCACCAACGTGATGATGAATTTTCCGACAATCGATATACACCTGACACCATATTAAGGTCTTGAGATGGTGAGAGAAAGTAAAGAAAGATATTAAAGACGTTTATTGTAAGACGAGCAAGAATATAGACATCTTGTTAATTTCTATATGTCATAGGTACATGACAACCATAGATACTATCGTAACAGTCACAAGACAAAGCTTTACATTGCATTTCAGGCAATATACCTTTGTCAACTTCTGGCATATCAACTATGCCCGTTATAATTTGTATGGCAATAAAATCCACAAGTTCATGGTCGGTTAATTGAATCGATTTTCCAGTTTTTTCAACTGAGTAAATGCTAGTCTGTTCTGTTATGAAGGATAGGTATCATATCAGGAGGAAAGAATTTGTTAAAATAATCAAGGGATGAATCGTCTGGTATGTCTTCGTAATCGCCGTTATCTTGGTGTTCTAGTATAGCTGCATGTTGAAATACTGCTTTTTGCTTTTTAAACTTTTTAATTTTTTTAGCCCGCTTCGCCACAGGGGCTATTCGTTTTTTAGCCGGAGTTTTTCTTGTGGTTGATGGTGTGGCTCGAGGGGTAGCATTGGTTACAGATGGAAGGCACGGTAATGAAGAAATTAATGGCATATTTAAAAAGTCTGGTTCCTGTGTCGATGAGCGGCAAAGTTTTTGAATTGTTGGGGTCAAAGGAACATTTTCTTCGGCGCCACAAGGTTCTATTTGTGTATTAACTCTTTCTGTGACGTCTTCATCAGAGCTACATAGTAGACTTAAGCGTCCAAGCAAAAAATCCAAGGATGGCGTTGAAGACGAGCATTCAGGGGAAGAAAGGTCCCTAAATACTTGAACCTCTTTTTTATCATCGCATTTGGTATGAGGGACAATATTTCGCAGATCTATTCTTTACCACATGCTGTTAAGTAGCAAAGAAGGAAAAAAAAACAAAAACACCCCAAAACCAAGCTGCATTCATATTTGGCAAAGTATATCCCGGTATACATACAAATTAAGTCCGTTCTTGGCAAAGTATATCACGGTATACATACAAGTTTAGTTGCCTTAGTGCCCGTTCTTGGCAATGTATACTGTGAGATACAAACAACTTTAGGCGATTGCAGTTAGCGGCAATTAGTGCAAATCGAAATTAAAATCTGACACAATCCAATGGCAAACATTTACAATTATACCTAAACCGCATTTCGCCCCAAAACATTGCTATAAATATTTTAAAAAGTAATAAATACTTTGCTTAGCGTGTGTGCACTCCGCAGGTCCGCCAATTTGGCCTTCGACTGTCGGCTAAAAATTTTACTAGTACTCAGAACTATTTTTGCCTAAATTAGGACAAATTGTGTGACCAGATAAAATATTAAATTTTCACTTAGATGTTTCGGAAGACTGTGTAGATTTTTTTTTTGTGAATGTATCTCACAGTATACGACGTCAAATAAAGGGTTAAAGTCGGTTTTTGGTGGATATTTTCCAGGATGTCTTCTTACCAACTTGCACAGCTCGATGATGTAAAGCGATGTTAGAGTAGGTATTCCAAGTTTTATGAAAGAAGGTCTACATGATATGCGGTTTGACTTAATTCCGTCCAGAATTCTTACACATTTCTTTTGCAGCTTGAACAATCGATCTATGTCTACACAACCACCCCATATCGCCAGACCATAGATAATGTGGGATTGCACGAAGGCATAGTATGCCTGGATTGTCGCCGCTTGTGTTGTGGACCTTGCCAAAACTCGCAAGGCAAACGTGAAACTGCTAAGCTTACCAACAAGAACATCCACATGTTTCTTCCACGATAGATTACCGTCAACGTAAATTCCCAGAAACTTGGTATCGTCCACAACTTGAACAGTACCATCATATAATTGAATATTATTAATCATATCCCTCTCTGTACTATGACTCCGATAATGTACAAATTTAGTTTTGTTCATATTGGTAGTCAAGTTAATGCTGGCAAACCAATCGACAATTTTCGCAAGTTCATTTTTTAATGCGTCACAGAGATTTGCTGTTTCATTACGTTTAAACTTGAGGAGAACAGTAACGTCGTCGGCAAACATAATAAGCTTGTGAGATAATAGCCTTGGTAAGAGATTCACATATAAGAGAAACAGGATGGGTCCTAGGATGCTTCCTTGGGGAACACCATATTGCAAACATGTATACTTCGATTTCAATTCAACTACAGTATTTGAATCATGATCTAGAGCAGAAATTACAACACATTGCTCCCGCTGCTTTAGGTATGACTCAAACTTGTCAAGACTTTTTGTACTAGCTAGGGCAAACAGGGGTACACTTTATTAGGAATATTAGGACGGGGTTCTTTATCCTCCGAGCAATCGGTCATTCGTCATTAACTAACATAACTTCTATTCAAATTATTTTAATCTCGTTTGGTATAGTAAATGCAGAAAGCCTACCTGCTGACCTACTGTTTTACTAATGTTTATGACTCGGGATGTCAGTAGTGAAAGACAAAATCTTTTAACAGTTTATAAGGAATGGGAATAGATAAATCTGTTATTTAGACCAATCAGATATTTAGAACCCATAATTTGACATCAATATTTGTAGAAACAATTAGTTAATTTTTACCGATTATGATTAAAAAATTTGGTAAAGTAATGTACATATTAATGTACAGCTATCTATTAAGATAGCTGTAGTGTTAGGATGGCAACACTAAAATAGGAAAAGTGAAATCAAATGATTTTTGTCCTTCAATAACCAGAAATGAATTTTAAATAATGCTCCCGATTTGATGAGGAAATTCTATTGTGGATTGTTGTGTATGTTTAGGGATGGGCGATAAATCATTCCTATTGTTGGATTTGGTGTGTTTGAAGTGTAAATTGCTAAGAAAGGCTGGGGACATTTTAAACGCCAATGGAAAAAAGTTGTTGTTCCTGTTTACACATTTCAGATCTCAGATCTTAATTAATTATATCACAGAGGTTTAGAAGAGTTTCCTTTGTCAGAATAAGTCAAATTCATGAGTTGAAAGATACTTCGAATAGACACAATGGAGTCTTTATGTTTCAAGGATGTATGACATTTACGTGTATGTTTAAAAGTAACACCAAGTTCTACAGATCATTTGTTCACAATGAATGGAATGGGAATTCATTAAGTCCACGAGTGAAGAGAAAGTCGTGCTGTTTAAAAAAATATAGATAGTAAAGTTTCACAGATTCTGAATAGATCCGGGAAGATATCCGTTTCTTTAAAAAAGCTTCGAAAGCCAATAAAAGATCAAATCTGGCATTCATACGGCATCCATGGGATAAGGCTTCTTTGTGAGATTTCAAATGATTGTTTTAAAAACGAAACAAAAAAATTAACTTGTCCGAGGAAGGATTCCCTCAATATATTCATGAAGAAGTTTTGCCTATAAACGAATGCTTATGCCTGGTCGCCGACATTATTTCAACAAAACCATTTATTTTTGGTAGAATGAGATGATAGTATTACTAGCATAACGCACTCAAAATTTAATATATGTATGGGGTCAAAGGAACTCAATAAAACCCAGAAATCTATTCACAGACTTATTACCTATTGTACAGATCTAGAATCTTTTTTGAAATGTCCTAATATAACTTATTAAAAGTATGTATACCATCATTCCATATTACATTATTATAACAAAATTATTTTATTTTGCCGAACCTTAAAATTCAAAAGTATTTTAATTTGTAATAAAATCTTACTTTCAGTAAGGTAATCTATTTATAAATTAGTTATGAAGTGTTGCTTCATAATACACATAATTACTTGTCTACTAAACATTTCATTCTACATTCTAATAACATTTGGGTTTGATTCATATATTGATATTTTATTGTTACATAGAGTAATCTAATACATCTAAAATTGACTTGTGGACTGGATGAGTTTTATATTTCACATTAAATAATATTTAATCACAGTAGAATAGGCCATACAGAATTAAGCTATAGGAACTTTGTAGATATTTTTGGAAGCTAGGCTAAATAGGAAACATTACATTTATATTTTGAGGATAGATAGAAGTAAGTTAAGTTAGACATTTATTAATTTAAAAATATAAGGAACCAAGGTAACAGTAGGATATATGAAGCTAGGGTTCAATAAGCAACAGATTACACATTTAGTTTAATTAACAAAAATACATAGTTATATTGGTTTGGACGCACTTAACAACACACCACGTCTAAATATCTCTTAAAAGAATTTGAGTTACTACAATAACGTAGGATCCTACCCAAATAGACGAGTCACAACGGTTATACTGATCACATATTGGCCATTAGTCATTAAGAAACATTCAAGCTCAATTGTTATAAAGATTTTTTAAAATCTAGGGTTAGTTAATTGTAGGTTGTGGAAGACTAGGAGCTGCTGATAAGATATTTTTAGGTAATTGTTGTCTAAGGGCTTCGTAGGACTCTACTCCTAGAGTTTAGTGAGGAGAGGTGGTGCAGGGGTTAGGACCAGGTTTATTTAGGAGGAGTCGGGGAGGGGTTTTAGATGATGCGCGTTCACAGGGTTTATATAGGGCGTTAGGAGGGTTACAGTGTGGTGTTCCTGGCCAGGCGTCGTAAGCGTCCATAGGCGGCGGTAAATGCTTAACATCAGGTGGACCGCATGCTTGTTTGCCACCGTCGTGTGAACAAAAAAAAAAGGTATATAGTGTCTCGGGCCACGTCACATGGGATGCTGCGTTTAGTTACACGCGAGCCGAGGGCGAGAGAGGACGTGTGACATTGCTATGTGTGCGTGGGGCGATCGAGCCAGTGTTACAGGCAGTTCTTACAAATAGTGTTAGATAAAATAAAGGTGTAGTGAGACAAATAGGAACAGGAGCCATGAACATGAACTCCGTGTCACCTGCGCAAGCGCACAATAGTACCAAATAAAGATATGCTGACGCTGTTAGCTTAAAAAAATTGCATTCGTTGGAGAAAAAATCTCTTAATTTGAAACTAAAGTGAGCTGATTTGCGGTTGGATGCATTCCTGCTTAAGGCTTAATAGAAATAAATAACTTACCCATTTACTAATATGAATCTTGAAGGGACAGTACCGGAAATACTTAACGACTTTCCTGGCACCGAATGATGAAGCTTCAGTCGTGTTCTAAAACCAAAATGCATAACTTAATTATACCTACTCAGAGAATAGAGTTAATGGTGAGATACTGTCATAGAAACATTATGTAGGAAAAGCGGTAGCAAGAGATAGCATTCGTTACTTAGTATGAATACAACGTATGAAAGTATGAATTAGTACATTAAATCGCAGGTGTTTGTGGCCTGAACCGAAGGTGAAGGCCATAAATATGAGATCTGAGGCTTTACGGATTAACGCCCGTGGTTTGACTAAAGTTTCACGTCTTGCCTTGGGTAGGAAGTGAGATTTTTTTTCTCACTTACGGCCCAGGGTGACGTAAATTTCGTTACTTAGTTGGCAAGCTTGTAAATGTGACGCTAATAGGCCTAATAGGACAGGGTGACTTCAATTGGTGATGCAAATTTAGTGCTTTGCACACATCCCTAATGTAAAACCCCTGTACTAAGTCTCATGCTTCTAAAATAATCAAAAGTATCTTATTTTTAATGTTTTAAACCATCCTATTTTTTTGCTTAATGCGTTTACCCTACCACTATGATTTAAAACAAAGAGTTTAAATTACTTCAAATCAACACTTTCCTCTTTGGTTATCATCTGACATAGCATTTATGAAGTAAACGTGTTTTGATTACTAATTGGCACTTGTCAAAGAAAAATATTTTATACAAGATTTTGATTTTTAAGTAAAATGCCTTGTAGTTACCCATACAGTAACATTCAAAGAATGGATAATGTTATTTTGTTATTTTACTTTGCGAAGACAGTGCTATTCAGGAATTATTTAAGGTAAATAACAACGAGTGACAGATACGAAAGTTAGTTATTGAACTTTGCGGTTACCATTAGGTACAGTCACCATCAGATATATCGCAGCATATAATATAAGGCGTTCATAAATATGTGAACACAACTCTTATTAACTGGGCGTTACAGTGCATGTTCATATATTTATGAACGCCTTACATGCTGCGATATGTCTGATGGCGACTGTACTCAAATCACACATTGGGACTTTAATTATTTATTTTGTTAGAAAATAAACGGTAGTTAAAAATAGCAAATTTTAAGAATTGACTTAATTTAATACATTATTTATCATTAACTGAGCCACAATCAAGTGTTTTCTATTACCAATTTGCGTGACCAAGTCACCAAATTAGGGAATCATGAATGCCAATGTCGAACTATTTACATGCATGGCTTGGCAGTTTATCGAATAAATAATAGTCAGTAACAACTATAGTTTTATGAATAAATTATACCTTAGCGCCAACCATACAGTCTATGCTATAAGCCAGAGGAGTCCTCCCCAGGCTATCCAGGTGGTTGAGTGAGATGCCCTCCGACAGCAGCTGCTGGACAGCTGGAAGATCCCGTTTAAATATGGCAAAACGCAGCCTCTTCCTGTAGAAAAAAACGAATGCTTTTTATGTGTCCATCATACTTCTATTAGCTAGCGGACGCGTTCATCATCGTTACTTACTTTCGCTTTGTTTTCGACAAATTTAAGATGGCAATAAAACATGAGCAGGGTTCGGAAATTCGGATCGATATTTACCCAAAATCGACAAAATCCTATTGGTATCTCACTCATACGTCAAACAAAGCCGCCTATACCTACGACCGACAGAGCCGCCGCCAAAGTTTAGGTACCTAAACGGTAACCCTGAACATGAGATCTCTGTAACACGTATACAATAATTTTCTATGGGGAGGGGCCATTATTTAAGGAAATATCATAATGGCGTGATGTAGCATTTTTATGCGCACGCGGCGCCATACGTACAGTGCCATCTGTTGGTAAAAATATTTGTCCTCTCATCACGCCCAAACAGCTCGACGGATAACCTAATACAATGTGTATTACAATAAAACGGCTTTAGAAACATAATGCAAGTTTTATACAGCCTGGGCGCAGGGGAGTCAGACTTGACAGTCCGAATGATGTCATAAGATTACACCGTGTCTTGCTAGGGTTGGCACACTGGCATCTTTACATTTGTATTTTTTTTTTATTCCAAAAAAAAACATGGTACAAAGTTTTACCCAAATTTCGCCAAACACGAAGTTTATTGGCGAGTATTGCACTCACTTTGTTAACATTAGTACCATTGAAAATTTAATTAGGACGCCTTTTAACTTTATGGTCGGTTAACAATACGTAGAAGAAAACTTACTGACTGTCAGCCTGAATGTTCGATGGTACACTAAGCATATCTGATAATGCACGAAATATGGCTGGGTCTGCGCGATACCAATCTGATACTGTGTCTGGTTCTGTACGAAGTATATCTGATAAGTCAAGAAATTGGGCTGGGTCTGCGCCAAGTATATCTGATAATGCACGAAATGTGGCTAGGTCTGCGCCAAGCATATCTGATACTGCACGAAATAAGTCTGGTTCTTCACGTAGTATATCTGGTACTACACAAAATGGGTCTGTTTCTGCACGAAGTATATCTGATACTGCACCAAGTGTGTCCGTTGCGGCACCAATATTGGATGTTGATGTGCCCGAACTGCAGACTGCAGCATCGCTATTTCTGTTATTTCTAGAAACAAAAAATGTGAGATTAGCGAACGGTAAGCATCAAAAGTAGTTGAAAATTTTACTACTGGCACATTTTTCAAAATGTATTATTGTTAACTATATTAATATTTTTAGTTATTTCAGTTATACTTTTAATATTTCTTTTATTATAGTCTTTACAGTTTTGTAAACGAATATTTTTTTTACTATTAGAAATCAAGAAGTTATTAAGTTTAATTGTATTACAATTAGACTAAAATAGTGACTATGTATACTCACTCAATGAGAAGGCTTGTTAAGGGCAGACCACTGTCGTCCTCTGGATCTTCTAAGTTAGTATAAGAGGCTCTCACCCGATGAGGAAGGCTCCTAAATAGTTTAAATTAGTAGTGTATCCAACTGTACATAATTAGGTCTTAAAATGAGTGTGGTGGGGAAACGAGCCGTAGGCGAGTTTCATAATAGGATCATACGAGTGTTACTACTTTATCTACACTCATATTCATCATCATTATCATAGATTTCGTTTTATGAAAATATGAAACACTCAGTCCTGCCAGTCAGTCCGCTGCGCAGAAGAATACATGGGGTGACTCGCGCGGCGAGGGCGAGGTGACCATAACGCGGCGAGGGCGAGGTGACCATAACGCGGCGAGGGCGAGGTGACCATAACGCGGCGAGGGCGAGGTGACCATAACAGTTGATACTGTTACCTCACGGTGGCTATGGTACTGTTATGAAATTACATCTCTGATTTTGGTCGCTGCCGAGTAATGTAGGTCCTTACCTATAATATCTGAACTTGTTATAGTAATTTAACAAGATGGGGGATAAACAAAATTAAGTGTGATTAGTAATTGAGCGTTTTAAAGTAGTCGCAGTTCTAACAGACCGGCTGTGGATCGTCGCCGTGGACAATCGTGGAAATACATTATATCACTTGAACCACTAAACACAAAATAACAGGAATTAAAATCTACTACATACATTTTGGATTATCATCTCTATTATTACTTCAACTCTAAGACACGACACGACTGCATTGTTGAATATATTGTGGCTTCCGATATTTCCGTACCGATATGACCTGCAGACCTTCAAGAAAAGAGGGTACTCCCACCTGAAAGGCCGGCAAAGGACTTGTGAATCCTCTGGTGTTGCAGGTGTCTATGGGTGACGGTAATCGCTTTCCATCAGGCGATCCGTTTGCTCGTTTGCACCCTATGACATTTATACAAGAAAAATAACGAATACTATACTGTCCGTTTGCTTATGAACTAATGAAGGTCCTCACCAGGTCCTCACGAAGCTTCTTCTTGGAGTATGTCGGCGATTGTTTAAAGTAGATCCTGTAGCGATATCGGACAGTTCTGTGACAGGCTCCTCTCCATCGTGATCCTCGCTTCGTACATGACCCTGCGAACCTGATCGATCACTTCGAGTTATTATACCATTTATACAAAGATTAAAGCACAGAGGAAAATTTAAACGTGTATATACGAAGGTATCCTGACGTTGGAGTGGTTGCCACGTTGGACCGGTAATCCAAAGGTACCGGTTTCGATTCCCGGCCTCTTCCGCTAGGTTATGAATTTAATTTTTATTTGTGCTTTGATCCTGATTTCAATGGTACATTAAAAACTTCTAAATTAATTTAATTTACATGTCTGATACCTTTGTTAACTGCACCTTAAACATTGGATATCGATACAATTTTATTTCTTTTCTTAGAAAGAGGACGTAATTACTGTTGTTTTTATATTCTTCCTGAGATTACTAATTGTTTTACTTTTATTTCTTTACTCATTTATTAAATGTATTAACTCCATAACTATGACACAATAGAAAGGTTACTTTAGCCTGGTGTCTAATTGAAAAAAAAAAACAAATGATATTGAGCTGAACATTATTGACAACAAATGCTTTTTCGCGTATCATGTCGAAGACTACAACACTCTGCCGGCATAGTTGTCGTGATTTTCTTATATTTCTTTACATTACAGGAAAAAATATTCCAATATTTTATTAGGGTGTACACGATGCAAAGCTCTCTCGATCTCTATATTAATTTCCTACTGTCAGAAATATGAAATATAGTCAATTATCACAAATCGATATATTATCCTAAATAAACAAAACGGCTATCAGACTAATAATATTGGGACAAATCTGCACAATTAATATTTTTAATTCAGAAAACAAATACACGGAACTAAATAATCTACGTATACTTTTAACTTTATATTATTAACTTTTGGACATTACTTATACTATTTTTAATCAGATAAAAGCTAAAAAGAAGACGTGTTTTTAACTATATTGATTTTTATGACGTCACAAGCCAGTATCTTCATAGAAACTTCATACTAACATATCGTTTTTGACATTTCATAAAGAGTAGCTAATTTTGAGGACTGTCTTTACAAAAGGGCTTATTTCTCTATAAAACTCATCAGAAATAAACCCTTTTGAAAAGACACTCCTCATTTGAGCTGTCATCAAATACCGTATTAAATTTATTTGTTTACTGATCTTATAATATTATGTATTATATACATCGAATGTCTCATAATGATATGACATAAATACCACAAGTTTGTAACGTTTTTAGACGAAGACTTATTGTTGTAATAGTACATTACTGCAGACGCCGGGAAATAAGGGCTTGCCGGCCGAATAGGTATAGACGGCCGACCGCAGGGAGACCGAATAGTGATACGAGGCTGGCAAGCCCTTTTCACGGCTAAGGCATGTATAGTGCTTTTCTCAAACATATGCAATAAAATAAAAAATGCACCACTCAAAACATAATTCAGCTATTTAGCCCGTTAATAAACACAGGCGCCATGTTTTTAAAAAAATACCTACTTCCCGGCCTAGGCCTTCAATTTTGTATGAAATTCCTTTACAGTTCTCTCGAATTGTTCCGCCCGAAACGTGACACTTTGAAGCCTCGTAATGAAATATTGTCATAACGCACGTTATGACAATATTTCATTGCAAGTTTGAGAAAAATACATTAGGTTATTATTTTAAAACAATGCTAAGTAACTGCAATAATGAACTCTTTGTTTTTGTTATGTTCATCATGATATTAATAAACAAAACATTCCTAATTTCCTTCTACAGGTCCAATTTATTTCATGTGACGGCAAAACAGGCAAAATAAGGAAAATGTAAAATAGAAACTTAAAGCAAATACATATTTATGTATAAACAAGTGCAAGTCGCACTCGCCCACCGAAAGTTCCGTTCAAATTTATCTCTCTCCTCGATGATTGATTAGTGATTACATACTTTAAATAAAGACTATTTTTTTTTATTCAATTGCAAATGTATAGTTTTCAGACTTTTCCCTATAACTGTAATATAAGACGGTATTATTTGCCAATTTGTTCTTGGTCAACGGAAAATATGCTATAATTTTGATTATCTTGAGAGTGACATAATATACATTTTTGCGGCTTATAAATAAATAAAATAAATAAAAAGCCTTTTATTTCTTACCACGATAAGATCGTTACAAAGTAAAATACAGTGGGTTACTTAAAGTTAGCTATGTAGGTATGTATTTTATATTATCTTTTATATATATTTTTATAGGTACATTTTTATTATTTTTTAGTTATTTTTTTTAATTTTTAGTAAGCGTATTTTT
The DNA here is from genome assembly GCA_932273695.1 of Apotomis betuletana. Lineage (NCBI taxonomy): Eukaryota > Metazoa > Arthropoda > Insecta > Lepidoptera > Tortricidae > Apotomis > Apotomis betuletana. The sequence goes on along the minus strand of OW026320.1, from coordinate 12,138,220 downwards.
AAATAATAAATGAATCTAAACTAGGTATTTAAATATCTGTAAGAACCCCTCTACAGGTGAAGGCCTCCTCCAAAGATTGCCAATCCTCTCTTGATTGGGCTGTTTGACACCAGTAGTGACCAGCTGTTTTTCTGATCTCGTTTTTGCGTTTTGCGGCTTAAACGGCCGTATATTTTTTTACTTTAATTTATGTTTGATTTTTTCACAGCTTCAAGGGGCTGTAGACTTGAGTAAGATATCGATTTAGTTTCAATTTGATACCTCCACGCGTTCCCGAGATAAAAAGGTCTCGACAGACCGACAGAAAGTGATCCTATAAGGGTTCTGTCTTTCCTTCTGGGGTACGGAACCATAAAAATGTAAAATTAAAAAAAAAAATAGTGCGTGGAGTCCCTCCGCGCGGAAGAAGTGAAACTTCGTAATGTGGAAATGAAAATAGAAAGGGGTAGAAATTGATTTTTAGTGAACTCATATTGTTTCTTGAAGACAAACTTCTTCACTCTCGCTCTGTCTCTGTCTATTCCCCCTCCCAGGAGCGTTGAACGTTTAACGCAACAGTGCTTTCTTACCCCCTCCACGGTAGCGTTAAACGTTTAACGCAACCTTGTTGGAAGTCGCATTAGAAGTTTCACTATCACTATAAACTACAAATTTAGAAAATAAGTCTCCTGCGGCATGGTACCGAATATGCTGGCAGCGTTTCCTCTCAACGGCTAGGTATTAAGATTTCAATAGGCATGCGGACAATGTTTTTGAAGATGTCAATCGATTCGATTTCTTATTAGGATCAAATGTCTATTTGGGGCTACCTACACTCAGACTGCTCTAAAAGTCAGAAAATGACCGTCAAAGTTCAACATTCCTACAGAGGACAAAAAATGGCCTATGACGTCACCTGTGGATTGGGTACCAGTATTTGTATGAAGAAAATAAGTAATTTGCCATTTTCACCGTGAAAAAGTGCGTTTAAGTTCATGGTTGTCATATAATTATTGTTTTGTTAAATTATGAGGATTCTAAAAACATTTTAAAAATTTATTTCGGGTTTAAAAAATAAATCATATAATTTTCGTATCTTTGATTGAAGTCACATATTTCAAAAAATATTTTTTTCTTTTTATTTTTTTTCTTTGTATCATGGCATGTTGAGCTAATTTTATTCATATAACTACACTATGTTTTATAATCCAACATCAGTCGCATCCCCTTTTGTAACATTTTTCTTGTTGGTGTGCAATAAAGAATTGTTGTTGTTGTTATGTCAGTCGAGTCTTTTGAATTTACGACCGATCGAGCGAAGCGTCTTCATTTCAGCTTGGTCCAAAATTCTATCGTACTTGGATGTTCAGATGCTTTCTGGCTGTTTTCGCCTCGAGGTCGCATTTCTTAACCGGTTCTCATGAAATTGTAGAGTAAAATAACCAAACCAAAATTAAGGAAAAATCGACACTACAGCTCTGGATTATCATTGTTGGGTCAAGAGGTTGAAGTCAGAATCAAGTAAATAACAAATAAAGTATTATAATCAGTAATATTTATATAGGCATTTTAAGCTATATTCTGTTTATTCATTTTTAGTTATATGTGACACTGAAACAGATTTTTCAATTTATATTGAATCACTATAAAGCACCAGAATGTGTGTCTTCTTTACAGTATTAAGTAGGTTAGGTACACGTTAACAGTATAACAAAGCGAGGAAATCCTTAGAATTAAGAGGCCTTATTTCTTTTAAAATTAATTTGTTTCTTTTATGACAAATATAGGTAGGTTTCAACCAACTTTTTGAAGTGAATAATACTTTTCCCCGAATTATAGGTTACACATAGTTATTTCATGCTTTCATTCTGTGTAGTCGAAAATAAATATAAAAAAAAACAAATTTTCCGCGTTTGTCAATTACGAGTAGTTTTTGAAACAAAAATTAGCAATGAAAAATTCAAACTGTAGGTTTCAAATATGTACCAATAAAACCCAATAGCCCTGTTCTAGGTAGAAACATCAATATTATGTTAAGAAACATGTTTGATCATAGAGAAAAAGTTCTAAAACAATCGATGACGCGGTTGGCTCAGTTTGTAAGCACTTGCCTACTGAGTCGGCGGTCCTGGGTTCGAATCCCGGCCAGGGCAAATATTTGCGTGATGAACTCGAATATTTGTGCTTGGGTCATGGATGTTATCTATATATGTATTTATATATTATATATATCGTCGTCTAGTACCCATAGTACAAGCTTTGCTTAGTTTGGGACTGGGTCGATTTGTGTAAGATTGTCCCTTAATATTTAATCAGCATTTTAAATGGAAGAAGGCCTCTTAAGGAAGGTATTCACAAAATATCAACGCTCGTGCATATATTTTTTGCATCGGAGCAGTGAATGCGTATCGTAGTGATAGTGACGTCAATGAACGACGCGATCCTAACCGGTTGGCAAGCGCCTGCGCAGTTCATTCGTTTTTTAGGGTTCCGTACCCAAAGGGTAAAAATGGGGCCCTATTACTGAGACTTCGCTGTCCGTCCGTCCGTCCGTCTGTCACCAGGCTGTATCTCAAGAACGGTGATAGCTAGACAGTTGAAATTTTCACAGATGATGTATTTCTATTGCCGCTATAACAACAAATACTAAAAAGAAAATAAAATAAATATTTAAGGGGGGCTCCCATACAACAAACGAGATTGGTTGCGTTAACTTTGCACCTCATTTGTATGGAGCGCTATACATACCAGGTGCAAACTTAACTTAACCACTTAAGGATGGAAAGCGTTTGTACGGAACCCTCGGTGCGCGAGTCCGACTCGCACTTGACCGTTTTTTTATTTTATAACGGCACAACATAGTGACCCCACTTCGCCTGACGGTAAGCAAAAGGGGAGCCCAAGTCACAATGGCAACTGACGAGAAACCAACGGTGCCAAGTCAGTAGACACTGCCATGCTGGCCCGAGAGATGCTTCTTCACGCTTCGTTTGAAGGGCCCAAGTTATAAGAAGGAGGAAACACATGAGCCGGCAAGGAGTTCCATATTTTAATAGTTCGGCAGATGAAGGAATTGCCGAACTTCTTGGTACGTGTGAAAGGTAAGTTAAAAAAATTGTATGCGAGTACGTAAAATATTTATTTAGTTTTATTGTAATGTTTTTTATCAATTTTTTTTATATTAGTGTAAGATTGCTATTTAATGGTTATTGTTTATATTGAAGATTTTTAAATTTATTTTGATAGAATTTATTTTTAAATGATTACTTTTAAAGGTATGACGGATGGTATGACCTTGGTGCCTTGGCAGAAAGGTAAGTGCCTACTGTGGGACGCCACATGCGTCAGCACTTTTGCAGCTTCACACCTTGGTCATACCACCAGGTCAGCTGGCGCAGCAGCGGAAGTGGCGGCATGCAAATAGGAAGCGTAAGAAATACTCCGCTCTCACCAATTACCTGTTTGTCCCACTCGCGGTGGAAACTACCGGTGTTTGGAGCTCCGACGCACTAAAGTTCCTGAGGGAAGTGGGGCGTCGGTTACGAGAGAGAGGCCATGACACCCGTTCCGAGTCGTTCTTGGTGCAGAGGCTGTCCATCGCGGTTCAGCGCGGTATCGCGGCGAGCGTGTTGGGCACTTTTGCACCGGGAACGATTCGGGGCGGGCTTTTTGATTGGATAATATTTAGGTTTAGTTATTAGTTTTATTGTTTAATTTAATTTATTGTTATATTTGATTAAATGTTTTTCTTTTAAAGGTTAATATTATTTACGTGACAATTGGTACCCAACCAGGTAGGTGGCTATTTGTATGGAGCGTTTTCAGCGCTCCGTAGGAATGTTGAACGTTGACTTTTAGAGCAGTTTAAGTGTAGTTAGTCCCTTATGAACATTTGATCCCAATAAAAAAAGAAATCAATTGACATCCAAAAAAAAATCTACACGCCTATATTCTCCATACAAATCGCTAACGAGTACGGTCACTGTAGGCTCATGCTATACAAAGGGTACAGTAGTAAACAAATCAACGTAATAGAACATTACTGTACTGTGTTTATTTATGTATTATTTTAGTAGTTTTTTTTATTTTTTCTACAGATTCTATGATTACTTTTGCATCGCCTACTCATTTCTGACGTTTTTATTTAATTTCGCTACCCAAAGGTTGTCTGGAAGAGATCGCTCTTTAGCGATAAGACCGCCTGTTGTTTACCTCTCTTGAATGTTACTTGTAATTTGTTTGTATTTATTTCCTGTTGAGGTGTGCAATAAAGAATATTCTATTATATTCTATTCTATTACTGCAGACACCGGGAAATAAGGGCTTGCCGGATAGTGATATGAAGCCGACAAGCCCTTCTCACGGCTAGGCATGTATAGTGCTTTTCTCAAACATATGCAATGAAATAAAAAAAATATACCACTCATAAAAATATATCATTCAGCTGTTTAGCCTGTTCATGTACACAGACGTCTTAATTAAAAAAAACCTAGGCCTAAAAAGGTTTAGGCCTTAAATTTCGTATGAAATTCCTTTACAGTCTAGTTGTTCCGCCCGAAACGTACTTCGAAGCCTGTTGTAACGCACGTAATGGCGACACATCATTGCATGTTTGAGAAAACGTAAATAAATAAAAATCGTCAGACCTGAATGATCCAAAAGAAAGAAAGAAAGAAATGTTTATTTGCTAGTATACGTACATAGAAGGTGTTAAAATATATTTTCGCATATAGCAGGTTAACAGTATTCAGCCGATACGGCATGCAAATTGCGTGTTTGTCATTGTAAAATTATTTGTGGACAATAATAATAATCTGAACATAGTAATAATTTAAATTCTACTGCATATTCTTCGTGTCTAAATATTCGTACCTTGGCTCGACTGCGGCTGGGACTCCGGCATTTCGCGCATGCGCGAGTCGCTCGTCTGGGTGCAATGTCTCGGGAATACTGATATTTATTTCAAGAAGCGCAATACCTACTCACTAAACCAGAGATAGCGTCAGCGAATTGCAGTTGTGTATATAAAAAAATGACCTTCGTCGACACTGACAAGTGACAAAGAATATTTCTGGATGTTTAGATTTATATTCTGAAATGTATTGTTTAACTTGTTGTTTTATGGAATTGCTAGTGCGAATATACTAGTAAAAAACCGGCCAAGAGCATGTCGGGCCACGCTCAGTGTAGGGTTCCGTAGTTGCCCATCCTTCACGACAGACAATAAAATAAAATTTAAATAACGAGAAAGATTTCAAGCTCTATAAAAAGGTCGTAAACGCAAAGTAACTGTAATTACTTATTACCTTCTGGAAGTTATCGATTATGTATGGCACTTATGGCACTTAACTAATATGTCTAACGTTCGAAGTATAAGAATACCGCGCGGCACTTACGTCATTTTGAAGAAAATTGTGAAATTTTGCGATAGCTCAAAAACGGCTTGACCGGTTTTATTCAATATAGTTTTCATTGAAAGTACTAATAAGGCCTCATTTTCATGAATTTTTCCATAATTTTTTGAGCCGTGGTTGAGAAGTTAGAGGGGGGGGACACAATTTTTTGGATTTCCTGAGCTAATATTTACAAAACTGCTGACTTTATCAAAAAATGATGTTTGAAGACCCCTATTATTTTTAAAAGATTCCTATTCAACGACACCCCAACGCTAGTGCTGAAACGAAAAAAAAAATTCACCCCCTCTTTAGGAGTACGGGAGGTACGCGAAAAAAAAATTTCTTTTTTAGTTTTTATTGTATCGTTTTGTCGGCGTAATACATACACATACTCATACCAAATTTCAGCTTTCTAGCACTTATCTTATGATCATGGAGCTAAGCCGCGGACGGACAGACGTACAGACGGACATGGTGGAACTATATAAGGGTTCCTAGTTGACTACGGAACCCTAAAAAGCTCCTTAAAGAAAGAGAAAAAAACTGAGGAATTTGGGGAATGTTTTTTTGTTTGAAAGCGTATTTTTTCAAGTCTTGTCCTGTCCTGTAAAGACGATACCACCAAAGACGCCGTTTATTCTACATTTGTAAACGAATATAAACCATATTGCAAAGTGATAAGGACTATGTTTATAAAGTTAACGGTGTCATCGTTTGTACTACAAAATTTAAGGTTACATATTATACATCTTTTTAAACATGGAATCTTTGAGTATTTATATTTAGACAGGAGATGCCATGCATGGGCGACCCCCTCCGGCAAAATAATTGGTCAAATGGTCAAGCACGTTATATAAAACTACTTAAAGTCACTTCACTGTCATTTTGCATCATTCCGTGTCGCGTGACATTTCTCTTCAAAAATGGTGAATTGTGCAGTATTTTCGTGTAAAAGACGATCCGACACCTCAAATTCGCCACAAGATCGCGTTTCCTATCACAGGTAAGTGTTTTTATTAACTATTAAATGTGTATTGAAGTACAATCTCCATTGAAAGAAAAAAACCGTTGCGATACGTAAACGACAGAAAAATGTAAACATAAAACGGTGGTACAGGGGCGAGGGATGTGACAAAGTCAAAACCACGACTCAACATTTGAATGAATCATTCATTCATTCGATCACTGCAGTTCGTTTAATAGTTAGTGTATTATTAGATACTTGCGACCCTCCCGGCTTCGCACGGGTGCAAAACTGATAAATTATGCATGTATTATACATATTATAAACCTTCCACTTGAATCACTCTATCTATTAGCCACTCAATTGCTTCGAATTTTGAGTTGGACTCTATTTATATAATAGCGGTGACAGGTAGCCGTAGTTACCAAAAGCAATCTAGTGGTTAAGAAAAACTGCGTCATAATCCGTTGCGTAGTTCTAAAGATCTAAATAAATAAATAAAATAAATATTAAGGGACAATCATACACAAATCGACCTAGTCCCAAACTAAGCAAAGCTTGTACTATGGGTACTAGACGACGATATACATAATATATAAATACATATATAGATAACATCCATGACCCAAGAACAAATATTTTGCACAAATATTTGGCCCGGCCGGGATTCGAACCCGGGACCGCCGACTCAGTAGGCAGGTGTCTACCAACCGAGCCAAACGCGTCGTCCAAAGCATACATAGGGACAGACAGACAAACAGGCAGACAGCAAGAAGCGACTTTGTTCTATACGATGTAGTGATTGAATTTAATAATATGTATGTTATTTTTAAATCTTGCAAGGTGAATTAGAAATATTACCTTTCTCTAGACATACGATGAATTTAATATGAAAATGAAAATAATTCTTTGCTAAAAGTATATCTAGATAAAAGGAACATTTAATGCTGGGCTATGAGTATATGCGTTATTCATATACTATTATTTATAGACTTTATTTCATATTCTTTCCATCTTCACTGCTGCCTCCTTATTTCCTTATTCTTCTTTTCTTTTATAGAATGAGAAATGAGGATATGCCGTAGAAGAACCAAGGTAACCGGCATAGCTCACAGGACTGCACGATTGAAGTGGCAATGAGCAAGCCATGTAGCCCGGAGAATCGATGGCCGTTAGGTCAGCAAAGTGCTAGAGTGGCGACCACGTATAGGAAAGCGCAGCGTAGCGAGGGTTGTGACGATTCTTGGGGAGGCCTATGTTCAGCAGTGGACGTCTGTGGCTGATAGATAGAAGAATATATTTACTTAATTATAACTTTTTTATTTTATTTTATATGTGGTAATTCTAATTAAATTAATAACAATTTGTTTTATTGTTTTCTCTTTACTCATTATTTACTCATATCTTTAAATCACTTTATATGTTGTTTCATATTAATCACCTTTATTTTTAGATGGGCGTATGTTCTTTTCCTGAAGGTTATATTCACTGACCTCTAAACTACAAGCACGTTGGACTAAATATTCCATAGGGAATGACAGATTTTAGATTAGATTAGATTAGATTTATTTATTTCATAATAACAAATTACATTATAAATTATCCTAAGTTAATCTACATGAATTTTGATATTATGATCGTCAATAGAAACATTTAGAAACATAAAATTTAATAATAATCATTTAAATAAGTCAAATACACTATCATAAATAAACTACAACAATAAAAATAGAATCGTAAAATGCAATGTCAGATAAAACAAAAAATAATGTCACTATGAGTAAAAAACTAGCAACACAACTTATAATAGGTATGCATATCACCAATGGGATCGTCAGAAAAACATTAAAAACTAAATAAACAAATGTCATTTTATAATTTCATATCCATATACTCGCTTACAGAATAAAATGGATTTTTCAATAAAAAGTTTCTCAATTTTCGTCGAAATGTTTCGTCAGATGGTTCAGTTCGTATTTCGGCGGGTAGATGCTCGTAGTAGGTCGGGCCGATTACGCGCGGGTTTTTACCTGCAAGTGCCATGCGACGCGGGACTGTTCTGAGCCTGCCTGACGATCGAATCTGTTTGCCCAACACTTCGACTCGTGCAAAAGTTGGCAAACTCTTTCTCACGAACATTACAATTTCAAATATATAAAGTGAGTAGTGCGTCATGATCTGGTACGTTTTGAATAAATCCCTACAAGAATGTCTGGGTTTCACCCCAGCCAGTATTCTGAGTGCGCGCTTTTGGAGAATGAGGACTCGTTGGGCATCAGTAGAATTACCCCAAATGATTATTCCGTATGACATCAATGAATGGAAATGCGAATAATAGACAGATTTTAGCCCATTTTTGGTTATTAATGGTTTCAGTTTTTTTAATGCAAAGACAGCACTACCCAACCTGTCACAGAGCCGGTCTACATGGCACTTCCAGTTTAAGTTTGAATCCAGAACAAAACCGAGGAACTTGCACTCACTGGTTAACGGCATTGGGCCGCTAGCAATGCACGGCGGCAGTGTGGTCTTTCGGCCAGAAAATATAATAGCATTCGATTTAGAGACGTTAAGTAGCAGGCCATTAGATGAAAACCACTTTTGGAGTTGTTCGCACGCCTCGTTAATTTTTCCAGCAAGTTGTTCGTAGGTCTTAGCACTGACTATGACTGTAGTGTCATCCGCGAATAACACCGATAGGCCAGTTGTGATTGCCGATGGAAGGTCGTTTACAAATAATATAAATAATGTATTTCCAAGGGCTGAACCTTGGGGAATACCTACATTTACATATCCAGCATTCGAGGTAAGTGTTTTACCACTTTTAGTCACTTTTACGACCTGTTTACGATTTGTTAAGAATGACGTGAGCAATTTTAGGGCGGACCCTTCGATGCCATATCGCCGGTCCCTAGTAAAAAAGTCGGATCTGCAAAATGACTACTTTCCAGGAGAGGCAGTTAAAGTTTTTTAAAGACGTTTTTGTGTATAAAATTGTCAATTTAAGTCCTATTGTTACGAAATTTGGCCAAAGTTATTATTATTAAGTACTTTTAGAGTATGTGTAAACAAAACTATAAATTATTTATTAGAAATGCCAGAAATAAGACATGCTACCTTTTTACCTGGAAATTGTCATCCGATATCCTGTCATAACTGCCACATACGACTTTTTTGCATGATATGGTTCGCAGTAATTAGTCGGATGTGGCACTAACGACTTTTATAATCGGATATTGCATTATTATTTATGTCGCAAGTGTCACTTACTACAATTATATTTGGATTGTACACAGTGTTTTGTGGTGAGATACGACATTTTAGTGGTATAAAAATCCGCGGTTTTACCCAGTATAATAAAATTTATAAATATTGTTTTTTAATTATGTTAGTTTGATATCAAAAAAAATATTAACATAATTTTTGTCTTTTAATGTTCATTTTAAGATACACTTATTGGGAGACGACTGAAGTCTTTGAGCATTTTTCCAAGATCTTTGAGAGCCTCAGCAATGACTAGTCATTTACTACGACGATATCATCAGAAGAGAGAAGGTGGCTGACGTCTTTGCTTTTGATATTGATACTAGTCCGTCAAAAACCAAAAAATTGAATTAATCTTTCTATGCAGCTGTGAATTTTTTGGAGACATTAGTACTACTTGAGAGACCGCAGCACCGTCTAACTAAGTCGTAGTCGAATCGAGAGCCTTCTAATAGTACAAAGAAATGGAAGTACATATACATATACATATGGACGTGGTTTACGGTACCTAGGGTTCTAGGGTTAGCGGTTACCAGCGTTGGGGGGATGAAAGTCGTCAAACCTGCGTGCGAGACGGTTCGTGATAAGAGTGTCGACTACACAGGTTATAGTCATGATTCATAAGCGAGATGGGTCTGTAATTTATGAGAAGGGTCATATAAACCTCCCTGAAGATGAGCAGTATACATGCCACACTTTTCGGCCATGCTCCTATCGTTTTGCCTTCGATTATAACATGATTTAATAAATTCTACAGGGTTTTCTTTACCATTTTACCATGCTGCTTTCAGAATCTTAGACATCGCTATCTAAGATTATTTTTCAGTGGGGGCCTGGGGTGGGCCTAGGGAGGGGCCTGGCCATATCCTAAGAGATGAAGCCATGAATTTCTATCGGTAACCCAAAATCCTGGGGTGGGCATTAGACCATACTGGGGTGGGTACGGCCCACCCGGCAACCCCCTAGATACGCCTATGCGCTCCAGCATCATCCGCTGCATTTTTAAGTTATTTGATAGCCATACCAACCTTGTATAGGTTGCTATCTAGGATTTATTCAAATTAGTGTCGGGTTAACCTGACCTTTGGAACTGTTTGTAAGACATCTCAACCTCGCCTAGAAACACGTTGCAATTGGACTGGTGCAAATCACAAATTAAAGACTGAGATCTATTGTTGAACCTTTGGTAATAAGTGGCATCGTCAAGGGAATGCAGAAACATACTTATCGCCTCTTTTAATTTATGAGTTCGAAAGCACCATTAAGGATATTTCTAGTTCTTTCGAAAGATTAGTTCCACTCTCACCGTGGGGTAAAGAGCTTAGATTCCTACTGACTTAGATAAACTGACCAAAAGTAAGAGAACTATCAAGCGGTGATGGCGACCATCAATTGAGACAAATAGAGAAAAGTGATAAGGGATATGAAATCTAGTGATCACGATTCTCAGGAATATGTGTTCGACTAAAGAAGAAGTCATGAGCCGTTACTTATTATTTAACTGTACATTTAATTACACACATTCTGAAATGTTCTCGGCATTGCCACGAGTAATCGTTATCTCATTATGTTCTTATTCTGGTTATTTTCCTTCAGAAGAACCAGAAGTCAGACGGATTTATTTTTTTATCAGGAGCTTGGTTGAAGTTGCCACATTCACCAGAAACATCTCCCAATTATTATTTATCGTTCGAAACCATCAATAAGTTTACTAAATACCCAATTTCATTCAAACTGTTGATTGCAATATTCAAACAATAAGACAAAATTTAAAGCATCCAAAGATATTGTGATAGTTACGACATACACTGCAATTTATTTTCCGTGAAAAAATGTCGGATATGTTACATGCGACCAAAGTTGGAATATATTTTCCGGCAAAAAACATCGGATGTGTCACATACGACACAAGATACAATTTATATTCCGTAATAAAATGTCGTAAGTGGTACATACGACATAAGGTACCCTTAAAATTCCGAATAGTAATGTCGGAAGTGCCACATACTACACAAAACTTTTCAGCTAACCCAGTTAACATAGTCGGAAGTACCACATCTGACAATATTAAATGGACACTGTATAAGATACGACATTTTTGACATTGATTATTCGTGAAAATAATGAAATTTTGAAAAATCTGTAAATGTACGATTAAAGATTAATGTATTTAATAAGCATTAACGCAATAAAACGAAAATGGCAATTTTGTAGATCCGACTTTTTTACTAGGGACCGGCGATATAGACTCAACTTATTTAACAATAGCTGATGACCAATGACATCGAAAGCCTTGGATAGATCGCATAGAATACCTGCCATTTTGTACCTCTCATCCAGACCAGTCACGATGCAATCAGTTATTTTATGTGCGGCCGATGTAGTTGACTTATTTTTGCGGTAAGCATATTGGTTCTCATTTAACAAGTCATTTGATTCAAAGTGGGTCATTAGTTGGGCTGATAGAATTGACTCCACTAGTTTTGAGACGGTAGGTACGATGGTAATTGGCCTATAATTGTTCACGTCAGTTCTGTCCCCTTTCCCTTTAAAAACTGGGCAAACTCTAGTGCTTTTCAGCACGTTTGGGTATGTACCAGTGCGAAACATGTCATTAACTAGGAATATAAGAATGTCAGAAATAATTGGCCAAATACTTAAAATAATATTCAAGGATATGTCATATGTATCAATGGTAGTTCTAGTTTTCAACATAGATTTTAGGGCTTTGTCCAACAGCTCTTTTGTGACAATAGGGAGAGTGAATATCGGCAAATCACAACTGCCCAGGTGTTTACTGACGTACTGCTTGGACAATGACTCATCAGTTTGTATAATATGTTTTGAAACTATGTTTAAAAAGTGTGAATTAAATGTGTTAGGGATTTCATGATGAGATATAAGCGTGTCTGAGTCTTGATCTTTTAAACAGATGTCTTGAGATTTGGTTTTAATGCCTATCTCTTCATTTATAACCCTCCACATTTCCTTAGAAGGATTTTTACTTTCACCTATTTGCTTTTCTATGTAGGTCTGTCGAGCTCGTAGCGTTTCAGCTTTAATTAACTGAGCATAGTGTTCAATGCACTCAGATATAATCTTATTTTCAGGATATTGTCGCCTTATCTCATGGAGGTCACTATGTTTTTGCATGTGTCCAAGCAGCGCTTCAGTCATCCACGGAACAGTAGACTTTTTGTGCCTTAACTGCTTTAATGGAAAATGTAAATCTATATAATATGTCAGTACATTAAATAATTTTTGAAATTTATAGTCAAGTTGTATATTTTCGTCATAAATAAAATTAAAATCGTAACATGAAATGTCAAAATAAAATAAATAAATTGATTCACTATTAAATAATCGACGTTCAACTATGTCATTTGATGTTTTTTGGTCGATTTCATGTTCCATAGCGAACAAATAACGCTGGGCACTGTGGTCACTTATAACAGTGGGCAATGACGTCACACTAACACAGTCCCGGACGTGATTCGCTATCCCGCAGTCTATGGAAGACTTACATTCCGCAGTTACTCGCGTGGGAAAAGTCACAATATTACTGCAACCATAACTATTAAGGATGTCGTCGACCCGCCGCCTAGAACTATTGTCAGATATATAGTCCACATTTTGATCGCCAATTAAGAGAAACTTCTTATTTTCGTCAGTTAACTTATTCAATAACAATTCTAAATTATTTAAATAAATGTCAAAGTCACCATTTCCGGTTCTATATAATACGATAATAATCAAATTATAACACATAATCTCAATGGCAGAAAATTCAAAGTGATATTGAACTGCGAGGCTAATTAGGTCGTTGCGCTGCTTATACAATATACCGTCCTGTATGTATATGGCGGTACCTCCATGCGCTATCCGCGTTCGGCAGTAGTAATTTGCAAGCGCATACCCACTTAACCTCACTCGTTCTATTTCATTATTTTTGCACCAAATTTCGCTCACTCCAAGTACATGTGGCTTCTCAGTGTTGCACAAGACGTTTAACAGCGATGTTTTGCCACAAATGGATCGGACATTTTGGTGAATAACGGTAAACTCGGTATTTTTTATGTCGGTATTTTCCTGCCGCTGTGTACCGTGGAGTTTTTTGGCCGCACAAGATTGAATAGCCGTACTTCTGCTCCTGCTGGCCAATTTTGAAGATTTCTAGCGATCTTCAGCTTGTCGGCAGGCACCTCCACACGAAAAGAGGAATAACGGCCCCGAGTGACAACAAGTTGTTCACACACGGGCGCACAAATATTCATCTCCGTCTGGAGGTGGTGAATCACGTTGTCAACGGTGGTGTCTTCGCTTAAATTAAATACATGTAGGCTGACTACACGGGGAGCAGCTGCACGAAGGCCCGCTAGATGTGACGGTGGTGTCGAGGCAGCGTCAGCCTCGACCGGGGCCGGAGATGGTGTCTGACACGGCATTTCACTTTGCTTTGAAATGCTGCTCGGTTTTTGAGTATGGGCCGTAGTCTGCAAGCTACCCGTGACTGCGCTGGCCTGTTTTCTACGCGGACGGGTCCTCTGCGGCCGGGGCTCACGCTCTGTGCGCGCGAGCACGGGCGGCGCTGGTGCCGGCGGCACGGCCGAAGGTGGAACAGTGCGGCCCGTGCTGACAGGCGGGGTGTCTATGTGAATAAGACCTTCAGGTCCTGACTCATTTAGTGAGATATTGTGCTGTGTTACAAGTGATGGATGTCCGTTGTTGGTGATAACTCTGAGGATCATCTGGATCACATCAGTTTGGCTTGTAAGTAGTTTTTGTTGCTCGCGTATGATGTCATGACAACATTTTATTTCACCTTTCATCTCACTAATTTCATCTTTTAAATTTAATGTCAAATCCACCAACCTGTCAACGGCCGCCACTGCATTTGTTATTGATTTCCCCTTCGCTGGAGCCATTTTTAGCTGTAGTTTTATATGTTACTCGATAAATAACCACTTCTATTTTAATGTATTTATAATATGTCACTTAAGATTACGATTTAATAATTAAAATGATATAAATATTGAATAGCAGTTTGAATTTAGTACTTAGTTGGCCAGTGTTGCCACAGTGAAGTTGTTTTCAGTGCCCATTCAAAGCATCCTGCGTGAACGTCTACTAAAATTGTCATTTCAGGCAAACCGTTCTTTGATCTGTGACGATCTGAGAATCTCTAATATTAGACCCATGGACGCTCACACAACTTGCAGATAGCTATCAGCTCCAAAATGGCGAAAATGAAGTGGTTTCATTTTAGCAACGAGAATATGAAGTCGAGTGTACTTGTTTTAGAAGTCCGTGATTGTTTAAGCCCGAAACAACCGCGGGCGACACTTTTATTTTACAGTTTAGTTATGCGAGAGTGATAAGAACACAATAAATATAAACAGATATACATAGAAACAAATATATTTATTGGATAACATCTTCAATATACAGAATTTACAGTTTTCAAATTTCACAATAGATAGTACCTATAAGACAATTCAGTTCATTCATTAAAATGATTTGACTCATTCTTCATATGTGTCCCATCACTATGTTTTTCTTATGTATGCTGCACAGTTACGTGAAAACAGTATCTGTGTGCATGTCATTTTTGATGTGTTGAATTTTGCTGTAGTGTGCGTTTATCGCAACAGCAAAATTTGTGTCTGTTGAGTTATTCGTCTTTTGGTGGTGTGCTGTACGTGTTTACCTCACCCCCCGCTAAAATTGGCGAAAAAATGTGTTCGAAGAGTTTACGTTATGACACCTCCATTGTCTATAAATACTCAAAGCATGGAATACTTTACATGCCTTAGCCGTGAATAGGGATTGCCGGCTTCGTATCACCATACGGCCTCCCTTCGGTCGACCGTCTATACCTACTCACCCGGCAACTTCTTTCCCGGCGTCTGCAATCGCGAGGAGTGCCGATGTTTGAAGAGTTCTGTCGCTTTCTTTAGGATTCCATCATCAGATCCTGACCTGGTGACGACACAATCTACGAATCTTTCATAAAAAAAAGTTTCACAAATAAAAAATAAAAAAACATCCGAATCATTACAGCCGCCTTCGAGTAATCGGCAAACATACAAAAAAATAATCGTGTCGAAGTGTGAGTCGGTAAGTAAACACACGGCTGTCGAATATAACAAAAATAACAACTCAAAAATGCTGGCGGGGAAGCCCCAAATGCATTATTAAGAGGATATATCAGTGCTTATTTTTCCATTCAAGTCGAGGTTTTCCTCCTACCACACAAAACTTGGTCAAGTTTTGGAGGTTAAGTTTGGGTTAGCAAAATTTCATAACGATTGGTTGAATTTTGGTAACTGATTTGCATACCTGTGCTAACTCGGGGCACTGACGCTAAAGTGACGTAGTAGCAAAATATTTTATCGACAAAAAAAATATTTCGATGCTACTGTCAATATCTAAATGTTAATCCATATAAATATATATTTTTTCTCTTCATTTACAACAAAAACAATAAACTAATTAAAATGTGCAGTTATTTATTTGTTAATTTTAAAATACTTTTCATAGTAAGTACAATCAATATTTTTTCCATATTCGTCAGTATTAAATATTGCCGTCTAGATGAAAATAATCCACTTTATCAGACATGATAATTATAGAACCTTTTTATAGTAATCGAGAATTTTCAATGAGATGTATCTGGGGGCACGGTAGTGCCCCCGCCAAGACGAAAAAAAAAGAGGCGGGGCACTACCTACCTTTTCTCGAACCGTTTCGTCTCATTTTCAAACCCTCATAGTTTCGTCCCAGTTAACACCAGAGCGCCCAAATTCACAGGTTAAGATGCAGTTAGGGAACATATGAAATGTACTAAATTTCATTGATCTAGCTTTTATACTTTAGGTTTTATTGGTACCTAAAATACGTCGATTTTGCCACTCACTCACTTATGTATCAAAACCTCTGGGGTACTTCCCGATGACCTAGAAAGCTGAAATTTGGTATGTAAGCTAGGTTTAGTATACAAACAATAGAATAATTCTGAAACATGGAACTTTTACCCCCCAACCCCTTAAACTAGGGGATGGAAGTTTGTATGAGACTTCTGCAAATTTTGATACTAGAGGTCTGAAAATTGATATAGGGACTCCTTTATTATTTATAAATAATAAAGTACATATTCTAGGATTTTAAAAAAATCACCCCCCACCCTTTAAATAAGGGGATGAAAGTTTTTATGGGTTTTCCATAATGGGCGATAAAAGTAGTATATATCGGGCTAAACGTAAGTATTTCTTATACACAATTATATTTCGTCGTTTCATTCTTCAGATATAATATATAACAAGGTAGTCCTTTAAACCTACAGGCGACATTGCACGATTTTAAGAGACAATCAATTGACTATTAACTAAACAGATTCCATTCATTCATTCACTCCGTTCCTCCCGGCAGGCCCCACCTCCATATTGCCTCATTCTTTTTTCGTGCACGGCGACGAGCGCACGCGCTTCTCTCTGAGGATGCGGACGACCGTTAATTCTGTCGAAACGCAACTCCGATGAGAAGTTCCGTTATAACGAACAAATTAAAATACTTGAAGACTATCTGTTTAATAGTCTAGAATAATATTTTTATATACCGTCATAATCTAACGACGAAATAAGTAAATTAATTTTAAATAATTCAGTGACAATAAGTGATTATAATGAAATGAGCCTAATACATAGGGATTGACTGCGAGTCTCCAACGATGTCAGCAAGCGTATATGGGAGTTCTTCAGTAGAATCCACGTTCTTCTGCGACAGAAATATTTTTCTCCGTCTACCGTGGCTTACATAGGGATTGACCGCGAGTCTCTAACTATGAATATGCGCATCGGGGTTGACTGCGAGTCTCCAACGATGTTAGCAAGCCGAAAATACGCACATTTTGCGGTAGAATCCATGTCCATCTGTGACAAGATTAATTTTCTCAATCTACCGTGGCTTACATAGGGATTGACCGCGAGTCTCTAACTATGTTAATGCGCATCGGGGTTGACTGCGAGTCTCCAACGATGTTAGCAAGCCGAAAATACGCACATGTTGCGGTAGAATCCATGTCCATCTGTGACAAGATTAATTTTCTCAATCTACCGTGGCTTACATAGGGATTGACCGCGAGTCTCTAACTATGTTAATGCGCATCGGGGTTGACTGCGAGTCTCCAACGATGGTAGCAAGCCGAAAATATGGACATTTTGCGGTTGAATCTACGTCCATCTGCGACAAAATTAATTTTCTCCATCTACCGTGGCCTACATAGGGATTGACTGCGAGTCTCTAACTATGTTTAAATATACATCGGGGTTGACTGCGAGTCTCCAACGATATTATCAAGCCCTACACGGGCATTCTTCGATAGAATCCACGTTCCTCGGCGGGAAAAATATTTTTCTTGGTCTACCCTCTTAAGAAAAATATTTCTAATAAAATTAAATGATCAATTTTCTACTGTCTAACATGATAAAATGTAACAAAATTGGCTTATATATCTTGCATCGGAATCGCAAGTTAACAGCGAAATTCTCGCATCCGATTGTTATAACGAGGCCGGAACTAAATAATGAACTCCTGGCCTCCGAAAACCGGACGGACGCCCCATGGCGCCGCTGCCAGAGCCAGAACTCGATAAGGAATTTCGAGGGCTCTCGGGGAATCAACCCATGATAACCACGCAAAGTCCCTAGTCATGAGACCCTAACAAAGGACATGGTCCTAAAGTATTAATCTCGTTCCTGATAATTGTTATGCACCGGCCACCGTTCGAGATATGGGTCGAAATCAGGACGAGAATTTATCGGTTATGCAATAACACGGTTCTCCTTTATCAAAAGGCCCGTGTCATTCTTAAAAAAAAAAAAAAAAAACGAGCTAAATAATAACACGTTTCAGTCCCTTCGAGACTATACACGTAAAATCAAAACGTCGAGGTTATTAAATAAACACATTTTGAATGCAATGAGATTCCGTTTTGTTATAATAATAATATTAATCGTCTCTGCAGTGGCTTGCCGTATTTCATGTGGCCTTCAAGCGACTTCGACTCAGAATCGCATAAAACTCTCTCCTAATCTGGTCCAGTCGTTCCTGCTGGACATTCAGGATGCAAGATGAGACTGTATTCAGCAATAAACCGTCTGAAAATATCAAAGCCGCCTAGACCATCAAAAGACGGTCTCAAATTAAGAAATCTGTTCCGAAGAGACTGACTTCTGTCTCTGCACAACCGACTCGCACTCGAGCGTCTTACTCGACAAACTATTCAACGACTTCTCGTTCGTCACACGTCGAACAGGGGGGGGGGCGGTGGTCGCGCCGACGACGGTGCAGACACGCCGGACCCTGCCGGCTTCAGCTCCGCAACATGCCGCGGCCGGTATTTCGGAGACATACTACAGTATGGCAGAGATAATTATTTTCATAACGTTTGGTCTAAAAATATCTTCTAGTAATTAAATAATGTTTTAGATCGAGTTCGACAGGCCACTCAATCACATTTAACACACAGAAGTACAGCAAGAATCTGTATGAATCGGAATAGTACCTTATGTCACAGCGAAGCAGCGGACATAAGCTAAGCGATACAAAAGTAGCTAGTGTTGGGAGCCTTATCAGAGTGTAGGTTCTCCGATATTAATAATCGGCTCTTGTCGGTGGAGCAATTTCCATCCATCTCGTCCATCCGATATTAATGTATATCTAATATTTTGCGGCACCAAATATTAATAAGAACGATTAGCTTAAACGTTTTATTTTAAAATTTAAAGTTTTAATAAATTTACAGCACTGACATTTTACGGTGGAGGACAAACGCACCTTCAAAATCTATGTCTCAAGACGGTTATTTTAACCAGTTTAAAATATATCTCTCTAGATCTGTACCAATAAATCTAAGTGCCCGAAAGTAGCTACTTACCTACGATTTCTATTTCATTTGACTTAGGAGTTGAATACAGAGTATTCATACTCCACAGAGCGTCCATTTTGAGATTTCGAGGTCTTTTAACTTTTAACCACTTTAAAATATATCTCTCTAGATCTGTACCAATAAATCTAAGTGCCCGAAAGTAGCTACTTACCTACGATTTCTATTTCATTTGACTTAGGAGTTGAATACAGAGTATTCATACTCCACAGAGCGTCCATTTTGAGATTTCGAGGTCTCAAATCAGTCATTTACTAAGATGACATTTAGATATAGAAATGCCTATTTAACGTAAATGAAGCTCTAGCAATGCTTCGCTTAGGGTATATTGTCAGCTTTGATAAATAAGTTTCCCTTCTTAAAACCCAAATCAAAAATGTATCTTACAGGGTTTTAAATCGAACTATTTTATTTGACTTTATCTTTACCAGTGGATAATCAAAAATAATAATATCATAAAAAAAAAAAACAAACAAAGTTTTGGTGTTAATTACCTACCATAACTTACCTTTTAGCCATCTTCAAACTAAACATTTGAATATCTTAATAGGTGGATTAACAATTCTTATACATACAAATAATTATATCACAGTAGGTAATTAAATTACATTTCCGTGTCAATCTTGAAGTCTATAGAGACGCGCCTAAATCAAGTGAGGGCGCTGGTTGCGATAAAGATAAAGCCAGTGGTATGTGGGGATTTCAGAACGGGAATCTGACATATTCTATTTGGAATTAATAAATAATTAGATTTATACAATCCAATTAAATTCGTTTATTGCGTTTCATGTTGTACATAAGGTCATATATGTATTATTGAACAGGTCCAGGAACATGAACGCGTTGATAATGATGTCATTCGGTTATACCCGTTCGGGCAATACGTTTCCATATTTAATAATTTATCTCGTCTAATTGAGTCGAAGCAAACTTTACGGTTTCACCCGACTTACTCAATACTAAAATGTAGGCATAGATATTCGATGCTGAATCCAGGCAGGAAGATAATTAACGTAAATGTGAATTAGCTGCAAAAACGTACCGATTTGAAAGTATCGTAACAACACTTCTGAAGTCCCATATTATTACCAAATGTTCAGATTTGATATCATATCCTGGAGGCCTGCTTTGTTAGCTGGCGTTCTAAATATTTTTTTTTGCATTCTCTGGTTTATATTAGAAACACTAACCGGAATCTTAGTAATTTTTTCGGTTTTTTCCTAATTATTCGATTACAGACTTCCCTCCTCTACATGTCCTGGGTGTCGCGAAGCTATGCGACAGTCTTTCAATCGAAGTGGTACATCACAAGAAACGGTGTGACCCTTATGCTTGGATCGTTTCCCAACGGTACTTATAGTCCAGTAATATGACGTAAAATATTGGCAATTTTGAGCCAGAAGTAATCATGACACCTCGGATGTTTTTAAAACCACAGTTTTATCATTCTTATCCGAGTAAGTTACCAGTGTCGTACGTACGATACACTTAATAGTTACCGTTCTGCCTTATTAGTGTTACTGAGAATATAGGACACTGGCGTGAAACGCCTGCGAAAAGCAGCAAACAAGCAGATACCAAATGCCCCTAACTATACTGAGCAGATATATGGGAACCGCAAATCGGCCTAAATTATATCTGTCATTGGTACCCCAATAAAACATATTTTTGAAAGAATGCCACAAAGATGTGACTTTATACTTAAAATCTAGGTATAAACATATTTTTAGGCACACAGAATACACTTTTTAGCTAATCGCATTTGAAGTTGTTGTTTCTTCAAAAATGGTGATGATTACAGATGTTATTAAAACATTAGGTGCATGTCGAGAACATTCGGTCCTCTTCCTGCTCTTCTTTTATAGAGTACGGTGCTATTTGTAGAGCTACGACTCTCAAAGGTTATAATTTTTGACTAAAGCTGCTAACCTCACAAACCATCAATAGATGGATTAAAGAGGTTCTGTAGTAAATTGGCACCCCGGCAAAACACGCACCCCGGTAACATTTAGTGCGCGCAGATACGAACATCTGTCGTTAACCACGCTGAAGTCAGCGCTATCACCAACTGGCGCGCAGTGGGCTATACCGCTACGTCTCAGAGGTTCGCTCGCTTTTGTGATAGACCAATTTCGGATGACGAATATTCGTCGAATATTTATATTTATAATAATTCTAAAATAAAATAAACATGTCATGTTACTTTAATTATTCTGTGTCAGAGAAATATATAACTATTATTCTCTTATCATGTTTTAATCTACAAAAAGCAAAATATAAAATAAAAATAAAACTCTGAACATCTACCTTGTTATATATTATATCTGAAGAATGAAACGACGAAATATAATAGATGATCAAACGAACTTCTCAAGCGAAGTTCGATCATTATTATATGAGTCGTTTCATTCGAAGATATAATAACCCTCCCACCCTACTGTACTCCCCTATATTTTAAAGTTTTGCTTTTTCTCTGAAAAGAATGAGGCAATATGGAGGTGGGGCCTGCCGGGAGGAACGGAGTGAATGAATGAATGGAATCTGTTTAGTTAATAGTCAATTGATTGTCTCTTAAAATCGTGCAATGTCGCCTGTAGGTTTAAAGGACTACCTTGTTATATATTATATCTTCGAATGAAACGACTCATATAATAATGATCGAACTTCGCTTGAGAAGTTCGTTTGATCATCTATTATTACTACTTCCATATCTACACTTCGACTTCGTATCTGGGGGCACGGTAGTGCCCCCGCCAAGACGAGCAAAAAAGAAGCGGGGCACTACCTACCTTTTCTCGAACCGTTTCGTCTCATTTTCAAACCCTCATAGCTTTGTCCCAGTTAACACAAGAGCGCCCAAATTCACAGGATAAGATGCAGTTAGGGAACATATGAAATGTACTTAATTTAATTGATCTAGCTTTTATACTTTAGGTTTAATTGGTACCTAAAATACGCCGATTTTGCCACTCACTCACTGACGTATCAAAAACCTCTGGGGTACTTCCCGATGACCTAGAAAGCTGAAATTTGGTATGTAAGCTAGGTTTAGTACACAAACAATAGAATAATTCTGAAACTTGGAACTTTTACCCCCCAACCCCTTAAACTAGGGGATGGAAGTTTGTATGAGACTTCTGCAAATTTTGATACTAGAGGTCTGAAAATTGATATAGAGACTCCTTGTTATAAATAATAAAATATATATTCTAGGATTTTTAGAAAATCACCCCCCACCCTTTAAATAAGGGGATGAAAGTTTGTATGGGTTTTCCATAATGGGGGCTAAACGTAAGTATTTCTTAAATACACAATTATTACTACTTACTTAGAACGCTACGGCACATAAAAATAAAAAAATAAACCTAAAAATTAAAAACTACTTTACAAAAAGAAATGAGATCCCACCAAAAAAACATTTCATGTAAAATTAGCGGCCAAGACTCACATGCTCATAACGCTTTTGCTATTATTACTACTTACTTACAGACGCTATGGCCCAAATAAATGAAAAAGACTAGGGCACCTTACAAAAATAAATGAGATCCCACCAAAAACATTTCATGTAAAAATGGCGGCCAAGACTCATATGGTCTGGCTGTAAAAAAGTTATCAGATGCCTCGAAAAGCCAAGCCCCTAAGCCCTGAGTTTACTAATCCTACACCTTGGCTTCAAAGGTATGGCTTGGCCGTTTCATAAAGTAACGTAAATAAGTCCAACGGACCGTCTGGCCCATACGATATCAAGAAGTTAAGTTTATATCTCCATGATAATATATATAAACTTAATTCCTTACCATATAGGCCGGACAGTCCATTAGACTTGTTTACGTTACTTTATGAAACGGCCAAGCCATACCTTTGAAGCCAAGGTGTAGGATTAGTAAACTCAGGGCTTAGGGGCTTGGCTTTTCGAGGCATCTGATAACTTTTTTACAGCCAGACCATATGAGTCTTGGCCGCCATTTTTACATGAAATGTTTTTGGTGGGATTAATATATATCGACATATTTTTTATCGATATCAAATCCCTAGTAAGTGCCCCGAGTTAGCACAGGTATGCTGATTTGAAACGAAATGTTCTATGTCGGACCATTTCGATTTCCGCGCTTATTCTCATACAATGTGTGTACTAGGTGCGTCTGGTTTTGTGTACTAGGTGTCTGGTTTTGTGTACTAGGTGTCTGGTTTTGTGTACTAGGTGTCTGGTTTTGTGTACTAGGTGTCTGGTTGTGTGTACTAGGTGTCTGGTTTTGTGTACTAGGTGTCTGGTTTTGGCCTAAATTTTGCCCCAAACATATATAATAATATGCGCAAAAATCGAAATGGTTCGACACAGAAACTGTCCTATTCTCATTCAGTTTCCAAAAATAATTAACACAAATTATAACGGGTCTATCGCGCTATTTCTTATTTGCCTTCATTACCTTACGTTTCGGCGGGGTTGTACACGCCGTGGTCTCAGATGCACTCATGTATTGAGTGTCATAGTTTCCAAAATTTCGTTACAATTGGTTAAGTATTGAACGAGGAAACAGTCGAGAACGAAACCTCGATATCTTCAACCCGGTTACGTAAAGTTTGGACCTCATTTGTATGCGACGCGCCATAGTTCATTTCATTTCATTTCATTTCATTTATTCATTGCACCATGGTTGTTTACAAAGATGTTACACTTGTTTGAGTCCTTTACATGGCTGTTAGGGCATAGCAATATCTTAAAAATTAGACTTAAACTAGGATTACGTGCATTAATACACTTAATGATAGATCACCAAATACAAATTTAACAAAATTAAATTACATTGTATTGAAATTAAATTTTACGTTAATGCACCTAGTTACCAGGTGCATTAACGTAAAAGGACGGTAAGGAAAGATGGGCAGAGGTATCTTAAGCTCGGAGAAGCCATTGTACCAAGGGCAGCTAAAAAAAGTTTACGCTGTGTCATTTACGCGATACAACGTCTGATTGGGAACTTGCAACAAAAAATACATTGTTCCAATTAAATGCAATATTCATACGAATCATTTGACCCATTTGACCTAATGATACTACTTATCACATTCTTTAAACAAAAACGTAAACATAAAAGGTCTGACAGCTCTATTTATAACTCTTTATTTTAAGAGCTACATTCTAAAATGCATATTTTCGCTTGCTGCTTCTGTGGGAGCGTAGTCTTGTATAAGCGATATTTTGTTGCCATGTATAATTAGGTTTAGAAGAGCGACTCTATCAGAAATGCCAATGAAGCTTTCAATGTTATTTTTGTGTTATAAGTTTATTAAAAAGCCAACTCCATATAGTCCCTGTTTGAGTCCTGTGTGACAGAGTATACAGTTTTCATATTCTTCTATGTTTGTGCCCATGCGTCGTGTTTCCGATAGTCCAATTATATCAAATTTAATCTTTTTTTATGCTTCTGTAAGCTCTAGTAGGCGTCCATAAGATGACAAGGTTCTGACGTTGTATGTTAATATGTAGAGCTTATCTATTGTTCCAGATGTAGAGTTAGGTACTTTTATTGGAGTTGTACCGATTTGCACTAAGGTCTCGAAGGGAGCAAGAATTAAACACTGAGATTGATAACAATACAACATATGTTTATTCTCACTGAATACAACTCCACACAAGTCTACAACAGTACCACTTCATTCCCCGATCTTAGGCATTCTACGTAGAACAAACGCTTGCGTGATGCAGCGATCACCGTTCACGGAACAGCGCCATCTATCGGATAATTAGGACAACAATTTTCTTTGAACAATTTATACATGCCGCCCACCAAGGACCACATGTCCTTCCTTATAGCCGCCCACCATGGAAAAACAAAACTAACAATTACATTTCATACAAACCAAAATTAACGGCATGGGTGATGGGGCTAATGGCTATACATTCCACTTAAACATAAAACACTTATAAATATTGATATAAAGATTTGTAAGCAATTCTTAACTAATCAGACACTGGTAAAATACAAAGTTTTGACGTTGGACGTTTTATCAACGCATTCTTACATTTTAAAGTTACCACTCTGGTCAATGTGTCTGAGCCAGGATGTTTTTGTATAATTCGGCCGAAAAGCCACTTAGATGGAGGCATATCATCCTCTTTCACCAAAACGATGTCCCCGACCTTAGGTTCTGGGACTTGATGAGCCCACTTGTATCGGTGCAAATAATGGGTCAAGTATTCATTGGACCATCGACGCCAAAAGTTTTGCAGCATGCGTTGTGTGAGTTGCCATCGTTTTAATATGCTCAACGTCGAGTGCTCATAATTAATTTCTGGAACTGTAATTATGGGTTCTCCTATTAAAAAATGTGCGGGTGTTAAAGGGGTTGGTTCATTTGGGTCATTAGGCATAACTGATATAGGCCTTGAATTTAGACAAGCTTCTATTTGAGTGAGTAAAGTCGACATCTCTTCATAAGTTAGTGTCGAGTCGCCGATAACTCTTTTGATGTGGTATTTGGTTGATTTGATTCCCGCTTCCCATAAACCACCGAAGTTGGGACTTTTTGGAGGGATAAAATGCCAAGAGGTACCCTGGGACGCTAAACCTTCTGCTATCTCTTGAGTCATGTTCGATTTTTCGGCATTAAATAACTCCTTCAATTCTTTTGCAGCTCCCACAAAGTTAGTGCCGTTATCACTGTAGATCTGTAAACAGCGACCACGTCGGGATACGAATCGCTTGAAAGCTTCAAGGAATCCTCGAGAAGTCAAATCGCTTACTACTTCTAAATGTATGGCTTTCGTGACCATACAAATAAATAGACACACGTAACCTTTATAAGAGTGATGTCCTCTGCCCTTTGATGTCCTTAAATTAATAGGTCCTGCATAATCAACGCCACTGCGAATAAATGCTCTATCTGGGATGACTCTAGCCGATGGTAAGGCTCCCATCAATTGAGTCTGCTTTTTGGCTCGGTGTCTTATACAGGAAACACACTTCCGAATGTGCTGTTTTACCATATCCTTTGCTCTTACTATCCAGTATGCTGATCTGAGATAATTTAGCATAGATTGATGTCCTCCATGTAGCGTGCGGTCGTGAGCGTCAGCTACAATCAACTTGGACAGGTGGGAATTATATGGTAGGATTATAGGGTGTTTTGCTCCTTCAGATTCGGCTGAGTGTTCTAATCGGCCACCAACTCGAAGGACTCCATTTTCAAAAAAAGGAGTCAGAGAACGGATTTTGGATGTTTTTGATTTGATGAATCCGTCTCTATTGATCTCTGATATTTCAGTTTTGAACTCAGCGTTCTGACACATTTTGAGACAAGTTGTCATCGCCTCATCTAATTCCCACTTTTGTAGGTATCTGGTGTGCTCTCGAACGTGGTGAAAATCAACTTTTTTTAGGAATCGTCTACAATATGCGACCACACGAATAAGCTTGTTGAGTGACGAGTACTTATTCCAAATAGGTTCTTCTACTACTCCTAGATGAACCTTTGTCGATTTTTCCTGGTTCGTGTCGTTGTTTTTGAGCTTTTTATACTCGATGACTTCATTGTACAGAAATTTAGGACCAAATTTCCATAACTCGTGCTCTTTCAGTTCTATGGGCCGTATTCCGCGTGATGCACAATCTGCGGGATTCTCTTTTGTGGAGACGTGCGACCATTGCGACGCATCCATAGTAGTTAAGATCTCCGAAACCCTGTTCGCCACAAACGTTTTCCAGCTACTTGGATGTTTATTGAGCCAAGCAAGCACGATTGTGGAATCAGTCCACGCTCGAATGTGGTGCCTAGGGATGTGCATTATCTCCGAAACTTCTTTGAGCAGTTTAGCTACAAGAACTGCACCGCAAAGTTCTAACCTCGGTATACAAATTTGCTTTACAGGCGCAACTCTTGTTTTGGCTGTCAATAATGACACGTAAATGTCCCCTGACGCCTTGATTACTCGCAGATAAACAACCGCCGCGTAGGCAGCATTTGAAGCATCACTGAAGCCATGCAGCTCTACGAGTGTGTCATTTGAACTGGTGTATAGCCATCTAGGAATCCGGAAATCCTTAAGGTAAGCCAGTTCTTGACGGTAAGTTAGCCAGTCTTGTAATATGTCTGCTGGTGGTTCCTCATCCCATCCGATCCCAGATATCCACAATCGCTGTATAAATATCTTTGCTGTAATGACACACGGAGCTAACCAACCTAAAGGATCAAACAGTCGTGAAACATCCGAAATAATTTTCCTTTTTGTTGCAGGTGGCGAGAGCGGCGGCAGTTTCACTGAGTACTGAAATTCATCAACATCTTTATTCCAGGTAAGTCCTAAAATTTTCACTATGCTATCTGTTTTTATTTCCAGGTTGTTCTTTTGGTCTTCATCGTCTTTGACTTTCATTTCCTTTTCATTTATCTCTTTGGTCAATTCATGTTTATTGCTACCCCATTTCTGTAAAACAAAACCTCCTTCGTTTAATAATGCTTTCATTTCATTGTATAGCTGTATTCCTTCTTCCACTGTTTGGCATCCCGTCATCAAGTCGTCCATATAGAACTCTTTATGAACTCTGTTGGCTGCCATAGAGTATTTCTCTTTGTGATCCCAAGCTACTTGGTTAAGCGCCTTCACTGCTAAGTATGGTGCCGAGGCCGTGCCAAAAGTGACTGTTAATAGCTTGTAGTCTTTTATTTCATTTTCAGGATCCTCTCGCCACACTATACGTTGAAAGTCGGTGTCCTCATCAGCCACCCTCACCATCCGATACATTTTTACTATGTCCGCTACTAAGCAAACGGGATATTGTCTCCAACTCATGATGAGATGACGCAAGTCAGGCTGCAAGGTAGGTCCTGTCATGAGCAGATCATTGAGTGATACGTTATTTTCATCTTTACAGGACGCGTCAAACACCACTCTGACCTTGGTGGTGCTTTTGTCTTCTCGGACGACTGCGTGATGGGGTAAGTAGATCGCCTTCTGTTTCTTAAGGTTAGCTTCTGTTACAGGTACCATATGGCCTAGTTGCTCGTATTCTTTTAATACTTCTGTGTATCTAGTTTTGAGTGTCAAATCCTTTTTGAATTTTCTCTCTAATGACAGCAATCTTTTTACTGCGATTTCACGTGAATTTCCTTCACAGGTTGCATCGGGTTCACGGAACGGTAGCCTCACAACGTATCTGCCATCTTCGTCTCTTACCGTTGTGGTGGCAAAAAGTTCTTCGCACTTGTGTTCTTCCTCAGTGAATTGTTTATTGTGAACTGAAGGTTCAGCTTCTATCTCCCAGAAGCGTTTTAATATTTCATCCTCGCTTACCTGAGTATGCAATACGGTTATGTTTTCATTGACACTTGCAGAACCTACTGGACCAGACAGAATCCAACCAAGGGCAGTGCACTGAGCGACTGGATTTCCTTTTGGACCCCTGAGAACTCCTTCTTTTAAGATCTGGCAGTAAACTTCTGCGCCCAACAACACATCTATTTTGTTGGGTGAGCTGTATGTCGGATCCGCCAACGTGAGCTGATGTAGTTCCCTCCAGTCTGGAACTGCTACTTTCTTACCAGGAAGGTAAGTAGTGATTTTGTTCAAGACATATGCCTTCAATACTATGTTGAATGTGGGATCGGTTAGTGATTGAACTTTTAATTGAACCATATGCTTAGACCCTACGGAGGTCTGATCACCACCTAATCCTGATATTACTCCTTTTGTGGGAAGTTTCTTTATCCCTAGAGCTTGCACCACCGCTTCAGTTATGAATGAAGCTTGGGAGCCTTGATCTAAAAGCGCTCGAATTACCTGATAGTCCCCTGTTTTAGACTCAGCTTTTACAAGAGCTGTGGCCAACAAAATCTCCTCCTTTACGGTCCCCTTCGTAAAACAACTGACTACAGGCGTGGTTTCTGATTGGTCCGATGATGTGCTATCTGTCACGACATGTGTGGCTTTCCCTGAGACACCTTCACCTGCCTGAGCTACGTTCTTCAGGTTGGCAGTTGAAGTTGAGACATCTTTTTGGTGAAGTAAGGAATGATGTCGCCTTTTACAAATTCTACAACTAGTGGCTTTTTTACAAAATTTAACAGAGTGGTTGCTTCCTAAGCAATTGTAGCACTTACGATTATTTGTCACAAACTCGTGTCTTTTGGCGTAATCCACACTTGCAAACTTTTTACAAAAACACAGTTTGTGAGGCTCAGTGCAAAATTCGCACACTATAGTGGGCGCGTTGGCAACGTGGAGTACATTGGGTTTGCTCGAGCTACTAGCAGTCGCTTTCACGTAAGCACTAGGAGTCTTACTAACACTTCTCGGCTCAATGAACTCTAAAGCTCTGTATCGGCTAGTTAAAAACTCTTTAAATTGAGCGAAAGTGGGCAAAGTATCCGAGGCTGAATTTGTCGCCACATTAAGTTCCCATTGCTTACGTGATTCAGGGTCTAACTTTAACGTCAACAGGTGGATTACAATGATGTCCCATGTGGAAACATCTATGCCTAGATTAGACAGTGCACTTAAACAATCAGTTGACGTGTCCATTAGATCCTTAAGAAAACCTGGTGACTCGGTGCTTGCACTTTTTTGACTCAATAACCGTTTTAGTATACAATGTGATAAATATTTTTTATTATTGTAACGTTGTTCCAACTGACTCCAGCACCGAGAATAATTTGCATCCGACACCGGTATATTTCTTAACAACTGCTCTGCCTCTCCGGTTAAGTAGCTCTTTAGGTATTGCAATTTTTGTACATTCTCTAACGAGCTGTTATTATGAATCATAGACATAAATAAATCCCTAAATGTCGTCCACTCCTGGTATTTTCCAGAAAAACTAGGAATACTAATTTTAGGTAGTTTTACTAAACTCGACTTCGCGTGTTTATTTTCCTCGTTGATCTTTAACTGACTAGAGAGATCGCTAGTCAACTTAGATAATTTTTCTTTTAGCTCACATTTATGATCTGTATATAGTTCTTCAGTTTTGTCATAAGTTTCATCCGTTATATAAGGCTTTGTTCTTAACACTGTTGGATCAACCGTTCTGACTATTTCCTTGTGTCCCTGTCTAAACTCAAACCAAAGTTGATCTAAAGCTTCTAATCTACTTTCTACGTAATGCTGGGTGATGCGTTCTTTGGGGGACTTTTTATAATTACTTCGCGCTTTACCTATACGATTAGCGACGTCACTCTGATAATTTAACAAAGCTTCCATATTTTAAACAACAGTTGAACAACGAATCGAAGTTTTTAAATTAATAACTGACTATGTTACAACTCAGCACTTAGAAACAAAATCACAGTCAGTAGTCGAAAATTTTACAAGTGTTTAGAACTTTATAACTCTAGGCAAAATCGGGCATGGATTCCCCGTTCCAACCGTTTTTTCGCTTAATATTCTAAGTTAGTATTATACAAATTATTCTATGTTAATATTACAAGTAAGACTTTATAAGTTAATTTAGTGCTGAATTTAAAGTCCAATTTCGAATCACTATTATTTCTCTTCTCTTTATGAAACTGATGACGGAATTTTTCTAAGTCCATATAAACAAAGCCGAAAATGTTCAAAATA
This sequence comes from Apotomis betuletana, assembly GCA_932273695.1. NCBI lineage: Eukaryota > Metazoa > Arthropoda > Insecta > Lepidoptera > Tortricidae > Apotomis > Apotomis betuletana. Next base: position 12,107,117 of record OW026320.1, on the reverse strand, counting down.
ATTAAGATGTTCACTAGGTTGAAACTCGCGTGTAAAATAAATTTAAAGTACTCACAGTTCGAACTTGACTCACTCACGTAGTAACCCACTCTCCTCAATGGTGTATGACGTCACACTTCACTGATTTCCTTACGGCTCCTGTTTGCGCAGTCTGTTTATCGCTGGTATAGAGGGCGCTGCTTGCACCCGATTCTTGCCGCAAGTGATCGTTAGATGTCGCTAGTGGCGCTGCGTTTTGCACCTCGTATCTGCTGCCACTCGTCGCAGGTAATATTGAACTACTCGCCACTAGATGGCGCTAGTAGTATCAATTTGCTGAAAAACTTCTCGGCCCTTGCAACAGCAAACCACTGTTGAGCACGAGGTGAAGTGTAGCTCACACTGAACTACCAAAAAAGCCACTCCAAAAGGCTAATCCCGTTCGTAAGGACCATGTACCGATTTGCACTAAGGTCTCGAAGGGAGCAAGAATTAAACACTGAGATTGATAACAATACAACATATGTTTATTCTCACTGAATACAACTCCACACAAGTCTACAACAGTACCACTTCATTCCCCGATCTTAGGCATTCTACGTAGAACAAACGCTTGCGTGATGCAGCGATCACCGTTCACGGAACAGCGCCATCTATCGGATAATTAGGACAACAATTTTCTTTGAACAATTTATACAGGAGTTGTTTTCTTCGTTGGAAGATGTTTTTTGGTGTTTGAGACTTACTCATCCTTTTTCAGATTCGTGCGGGAGGGGTTCCTTGATTGCTATACGTTCTATTCTCTATTTTCGTTATCTGGTGTAGGTGTTGCATTGTTAGTATTTTTCGTGACTAAGAAGTTCACTGGGTTTCACGACTCCTTCTGAAATACTATTTGAGCGCTGCTTGGTAGAATGTGCTTCTAACGTCTTATTTTTTGTTAGGTTGGGTGCTAGTTTCGCCAAGCTGTTGGGATTTGTTTTCCGGTAAAGTGGGAAGTGATCTTTTGTTGTTATTATTGGGTTTTACAACGACTAGTTTATCATATTTTAGCAGTCTATCTTATAACATCAATATTGACACATAGCAGAGCAATGGCAAAGATATAAATGGAACGATAGGCAAACCATACACTATGCTCTGCCAAAACTGGTTGGGCACGCCAAGCTGTGGTATCAGGGATTACCATCTTTGAAACGGACTTGGTCCGAGTGGAAGCTACTTTTAGCAGAATCCTTCCCTGCAACCGAAAATTACGCAGATTTACTGACAGAAATGCTAGCCAAAAGAGCTCGGTTTGGAGAGTCCTTGGAGTTATATTATTTTTCAAAGATAAATTTATTAAATCGCTGCAAGATTTTCGGTAGGGAAGCAAAAGATTGCCTTATACATGGGGTAGATGACAGAGGGGTTAGAGTGGGTGCTCAAGCGGCAAAGTTTGAAAAGACTGAGCAAGTGTTGCAGTTTTTTAAAACCATAAAAATGCCAATTAAGGACAATAGCACGGATGTAAGGAGAGATAGGAAACCTTTCCATAACAATGCATTTAATAAACAAGGTTACAAATCGAGTGATCTAGGTAATCAATCCAAACCGCGTCAAAATCTTGATAATGTCGTTTGTTTTAACTGCAAGGAGAAAGGACACCCTTGTTCTAAATGCCCAAAACCCATCGTGAAGTGCTCATATTGTCATTTGATCGGTCATGCAATTGGCGATTGTCCCAAAAAGGCCACCAAACCCGAAGCGAAGGATAAAACTGTTATGCGAGTACTAATTAACGAAAATCTAGAGGATCCTCACATTGTTCATGTTCGTGAGAAGAGCCCGCTGCTTGACCTTTCAGATGACAATCCTAGTAATAAATTTAAGATCGTTATTGAAGTCAATGGAAAACCGATCGTTTATCAAGTAGATCTGGGAAGTGAAGCCACGTTAATCCGAAAATCAGATGCGGAAAATTTAGGGCTACACTGGTCAATTGTAGATGGTCCGTTATTGCGAGGGTTAGGTAACATACCGTACGTTCCTGTAGGGCATACTCAAGTGGCAATCAGCGTGCAGGGTGTTACTGAAAAGGCAGTGGATATACTTATCATTGATGATGATCTGATTAATAGTCCCGTACTTTTAGGACACACCTTCACCGAACGACCTAACGTACGCATCATAAATACATCGTCTGAATTGAAATTTGAAAAAGTAGATCGTGCTCATGATACAAAAATATTACTTAAATCTGAATGCGATGTTACCATTACTGAAGGCAAAATGGCTGCAGTCCGTGTCATAACCGAGGAACAGTTTAGCGGAAATGTGTACGTGGGCGGTTTGGTTAGAGGGTGTGTAGGTAGCGAGTATTTCCTTTTGCCAGGAGAATATGAAATCAATTCGGGGATGTGTCTACTTCTGGTACAGAATTTGGGAACAAAACCTTTAACTATCGCTAGGGGGTCGTTAGTTACTCGCGCTAGGTATTTGAATGCGGTCAGGCTGGTACATAGCATAAGTGTTACAGCCGAACGAGCAAATCTATTAGATGAGTCAAATATTGAATGTGGACCCGATCTCCCTTCAGATATAAAGCAAAAACTGAGTAATTTATTAGACAAATATGCGACCTGCTTCTCAACTGGTTTGCATGATCTGGGATTTACTACTCAAGCCAAAATGGTCATTCAGCTCAAGGATTCAGAACCCGTGGTATATAGACCTTATAGAATGTCATACTCCGAGCGGCAACTGGTACAGGGCATGATAAAAGATATGGTTGAGTGCGGGGTGGTACGCGAGTCTAATTCGCCTTATGCGAGTCCGATTGTTCTAGTCCATAAGAAATCTGGCGAAAAGCGACCTTGCGTTGACTACCGCGCACTCAATAATAAAACTAAACGCGATCACTATCCCCTACCTCGGATCGAGGATCTACTGGATCAATTGTCCGGACAGACTATATTTACAACACTTGATCTTGCGTCAGGGTACCATCAAATACCCATAGTTGAAGAATCTATAGAGAAGACTGCGTTTGTCACACCGGATGGCCAGTACGAGTACACTCGCATGCCATTCGGTTTGGCAAACGCGCCGGCAGTATTCCAGAGAGTAATGCATAAGGTCCTGGCTAAGATCAAATATGCTGTCATTTACATGGACGACATTTTGATACCGGCGGCCTCATTTGAGGAGGGGTTGACTAGGCTGGAAGAAGTACTAAACGTGTTGAAACAAAGTGGTCTCACTCTGAAGAGGCAAAAATGCAACTTCTTTCAGCAAACCATTGAATTTCTTGGATTTGAAATCAGCAAACAAGGCGTCAAGCCGGGGTTGCAAAAGGTCCAAGCTGTTTCGAAATTTTCCGTCCCTACAAACCAACATGACGTCCGCAGATTCTTGGGTCTGGCGAGCTTCTTTAGAAGATTTGTCAAGGATTTTGCATTGATAGCTAGACCGTTGACGGCTCTTCTAAGGAAGAATGCCCCCTGGAAATGGACATCTGACGAAGAAAACGCATTTGAAACCCTGAAGAGACACCTAGTCGAAAGACCAGTGCTCGCATTGTATGATCACACAGCTGAGACACAGCTTCATACCGACGCGAGCAAAATGGGCTTAGCAGGCATACTATTACAGCGCTCAGGTTTGGAGCAGTGGCGGCCTGTAGCATAATATTATAGTCGACAAACGACTATAGACGAGCAAAAATTACACTCCTTTGAACTTGAGACATTGGCAGTCGTAAGCTCACTGATGAAGTTTAGGGTGTACCTGCTCGGCGTCAAATTCACAATCGTTACTGATTGTAACGCTTTACGTTCCACTTTCACCAAAAGGGACCTAGTCCCTCGTATTTCAAGATGGTGGATACAATTCTTAGAATACGATTGTGAGATTGAATATCGGGCAGGGGAGAAAATGGCTCACGTGGATGCGCTTAGCCGAAGTCCCATTGAAGACAAAGACGAACAACCACACGTCCTCGACGTTCTCACCGTAACCGTTGAGGACTGGATCACTACCGTTCAGTCTGGGGATACGGAAATAAAACATATCAAAGAGATTTTACAGGATCCGACGACTGTTAAAATTGCCAATATACATAAAGAGTATAAGCTGAAAAACGGTCGGGTATTCCGTATCATTGATGAAAACACGACGCATTGGGTGGTTCCACGGGGTGTTCGTTGGCAAATATTGAAGGCTAACCATGATGATGTTGGCCATTTCGGTTTCGAAAAGACCCTGCAGCGCCTCCGTTCGTACTATTGGTTTCCCAAAATGCGTCGATTTACTAAAAAGTACGTGTCAGCGTGTTTAGAATGCGCACACCACAAAGTTCCTGCCGGGGCAAAAGAGGGTGAACTACATCCTATTCCGAAGATTGAGGTGCCGTTCCATACAATACATGCTGACCATTTGGGGCCATTTGTACGTAGTAAGCGCAAAAATTCATATTTGCTAGTAATTGTGGACGCGTTTACTAAATACGTCAACCTCACCGCTGTCCGTAGCACTAAATCCAAGGAAACCATAAAAGTTTTTAAAAATTATTTCAGTTATTTCAAACCTCCCACTCGATTAGTGACTGATAGGGGTACGAGTTTTACGAGCAAGAAGTTTAAAACATTCGTGCAAAAGCTAGGGGTTAAACATATATTAAATTCAGTTGCCACACCACGTGCTAACGGTCAGGTGGAGCGATATAATCGCACCATTTTATCAGCCCTTAGCACAATGTCTCACGGTCAAAGCCCTGACAAATGGGATGATTTCGTCCAAGATGTACAAATAGGCATCAACTCTGCGGTGCATGAAGTAACAAAGAAGTCCCCAACCGAATTGCTGTTTGGCATGAAAGTTACTAATGCTTCACAGGGTATCTTGAGCGAGGTTATAGTGGATATAGATAAAGGCGTAGTAGAATCAGGTTTGGAAGAAATTAGGAGTCAAGCTAAGGATCTGATAGATAAAAACCAGGAAAAAAATAAAAAAAGATTCGATAGCAATAGGAAAAAGGGCACACAATACAAGGAAGGAGACCTTGTTAGAGTAGTCAGGGCTATAGTCGGGGGTATCGGACAGTCAAAGAAGCTGGAGTCGAAATGCCAAGGCCCCTATAGAATCAAAAAGATTCTACCACATGATCGTTTTGTGGTCGAAGACACGCCCATTACAAGGAAGGGCAGACGTTATGAAGGTACGGTATCACTTGATAAAATATTCCCGTGGATGAGTTATGATAATGACCCCACCACCAAATCCTCTAGTGATAGTAGTTCCTTAGAAGAGTAGGCTTTGTATGGGTAGACAAAATATAAGTTCTAGAGGGTAGAATCAACTGCTAAATATCCTTGGATAATTAATTTTACTCACATAAATAGATGTTGAATCGGTACCCGTAATCGTTTGGAGCATGATTATAGTAATCATGACTGAGCATGGCTCCTGTAGTCGTGTCCGAGTGTTAAAGACGGATCTATAACATCTTAACTTAAGAGCACCAAATTGTAAAAAAAAAAAAAAAAAAACTATGGGATTAGTCCTTTTCCAAATAGTTCAGTTAGATTTTCTAGCTTATTGATGACAAATAATTGTATACTTGTAATTAATCAAATTCTGATTATATCCTTTTTTATAATTTAGTATTAATTTTGTTACGAATATAATTATATTTCCAGTTTTCGTGCCATTAAAAATGTTTTTACCCGTTGATCTTGTTATGTATATCTTGATTCTTGAAAACCTAAATGTAGTGGAATTCGTAGGTTAACTTAAAGTATGTTTATCTTTCTCTCTCGAACGAAGGGACTCGTTCTGAATCGGATGGCCGACTGTAACATTCACTTCTATGAGTGTATACACGCATTATTATTTTTAGTATGGCAAGACAGTCTTGATCGTTCAACGGTCGATAATAGACAATTGGAGGTAGATAATAAATAGGCGGGTATCCGAAGCAGACGAGGCCAGTCGTGGTAAAATTCTGGTGTAAGATTGTAGTTGGTAACTTTGTTAAGTGTTAGTGTGATTAAAATATAATAGTGAAGTTATTTATATATGGGTGATTCTACAAAAAATGGGTAACTCGATGTCATAGGGCAATAAAATAATGTTTTGTTATATTTTGTTTATATTTTTAATTTTATTTGAATACTACTAAAAGCCTTTTATTTGGTCACCCAATTTCAGCTATTCATTTTAAATACAAATTTGTGAAACTGCACAATTTATCCTTAAAACGTCAGTACTTTGGCATGTCACAACCTCAAAAGTGGGCAATCAAATGGCTGTGTATTAAATATTACCTCTAATGTAAGAAAACTTACTGTTTCACTACAATCTATGATGTATTTAATAATGTATAACACTACTTTCATAATATAATATTCTCACTGTTGTTGTAAAAAATATAAGAAACTTTGTGTTCAGTTTTATTCGTCAGTCCGCTGTCTGTTGTTCGAATTGGAATTTCGCGCTAAATATAGGCGACTCAAATTCAAATCCGCGTTAAATTTCAAAGTTGATAGTAAAGTTAGCTGCAGGTCGAGCCATTTTACGGCCACTATTACTAAGCCTGTACCAGAGTTGTGGTTGTCATGTGAACACGTGCCAATCCAGTCAAAAAATCAGTCCTATGGTAAGTCGTTATTTCCTTGTTAATCTGTGTTATACTTGAATTTATACACAGTCAACTTTGTTTTGTTAAAATGTAGCTAGTTGATGTTCGAAAATATCAAATTAAATGTTGATTCTAAAGATAACCCCAAATGCATGTCCTTTTCATCAGTCCGTTGGCGTCAGTCCTTTGTGTTATATTGCGCCAAAGGACTGACGGGTTTCCAGGGTACTGACATTTGTAGCGTGTTGAAGCTGTATATTTTTACTTATTTCAGTTTAAACCATCGTGCCGCTTCTTAAAAAAAGAAGGAACAGGGGTAAAGACATTTGTTAAGGAAATAACACCTTGGGAGCAACGATTAGCCACAAAAATAAAATAAAAAAATCATCTGAGTACACGCAAAAAAAAAAACAACTTCTGAATCATACTACTTATATCTTTGTTCGCCAGAACTACTGACCACGAAGCATAATCAATAGATGGTGAACAAATGACCTATTATAAACGACGACCAAAGAGCAAATGAAGCGAAAGACAGAAAAAGTACAGAAATAGGCAATTAAAAAATATTTAACCAAGCAATGGTTTCAAAACTGAGAACTAGACTGAAAAATCATCGACCAAAATATAGGAGAGTCAAAAAACAGTCTAAGTAAGTTGTCAAATCTATGGAAGAAACTCCATAAACCAGAATTGGAGAAATGAGTGAAGATATTACTAAAAGGAAAAGAAGGAAACAGTGAAAAAGGGCCTTTGCGGAAGTGTTATTTAAATTAAATTAAAAGAAACTACATAAAGAGATAAAAAAAAAGTTTGAACGAGCTACAACAAATACAAAATTATAGAGAATACCAAAAATAGCAGTGACTTATAAAAAAACAGGGATGCTTACTTAGATTATGTATACTGTTAAACTACCTCAAAGTAGTAAAGCCAATTAAAAAGCTGTTTGAATGGTGGAGATAGATCTTTCTCACAGTATTACACGTTAAACAGTTTTTCAATTATTACTTCAGTGAATGAAGACTAAGAATAAGACTAAAAACATAAGAATAAGACTAAAAATAGTTTCTATCGTCTGAAAATCGAAGGTGAGTGAGGTACTCGCCGTTAATGTTGATGCCAAGTCCGTTCCAATCCAGTAGCTTGAAGGCATATTCCAGTGTAGCAGTAAACAGTTTTGGAGAAATAACGTCTCCCTGTCTTACTCCTCGCTGCAGTTGGATAGGCTCTGGCCTTGGATTCGGACTGACATGGTGGTGTTTCAGTACAAACACTTCAGCACTTCGATGTATCGATAGTCGATACGGCACCGCTGGAGAGATTGAAGCACAGCCCATGTCTCGATCGAATCAAAGGCTTTTTCATAGTTCACAAACATAGTGGCCGGCTATACTCCTTTCTCTTCTGTACAACCTGCCGCAGTGTATGAATTTGGTATATGGTGCTAAAGCTTTTCGGAATACGGATTGTTCGGGAGGTTGGAAATCGACTGTGCGCGAGACGATTGGTAATGACTCTGAAAAACAGCTGATGAACATGGCTCAGCAGTGAGATGGTCCTGTAGTTCTTCAATAAAGGCTATGCTCGAAGTTTCTGATCGCGAAAGAATCAGAAATAAGGATATCCGCAGTAGAACCAGGGTAACCGACACAGCTCACAGGATTGCACGGTTGAAATGGCAATGCGCAGGCCATGTAGCCCGGTAAATGAACGGCAGTTGGAGCAGCTAAGTCGTAGAGTGGCGACCACGTATAGGAAAGCGCAGCGTGGGAAGGCCCCCGACTAGATGGACGGATGACCTCCTGAGGGTAGCGGGGAATCAATAGATGCGGTCTGCACGGGATCGCACTTTGTGTCGAGTCATGAGGGAGGCCTATGTTCAGCAGTGGACGTCTGTGGCTAATAGATAGATTAGTTCCTAAAAGATTTATTTCTAAATTTTAATAAATATCAAGCATATGTTATGAAGTTGTGTATTTTGTCAGTACTTTGTCAGCCTCGTCAGTCCCCTGGCAGTCAAATTCAGAAAAACCGAAATTTCTCCGGTTCTACTTAAAAAAGTGACTGGCCCAATCTCGAGCAATATATTCATTACATTACCTATCTTATATACCCGAATTTGTAGCATTTTGATTAAAAAACTATCATAAACAAAATATCCCGAAAAGTTACCCAACTTTTGTATATTCGCCCATATGTTGTTTCATTATTAACATCCGATTACTACATCGAAGAGAGTGGTACTGTTTCAGTATTATGCCTTTCTAACTCTGTGAACCTCGAGCATCAAGCCAAAATCAGTGGCAGAACAGAGAAGCACAAGCAAGCCTGTTGAATAGGCAAAATGTCTATTCATCACGTTGATAGTTTAATAAATCTAGTTTAAAAAAAATATATAGGTACATAATAATAAAAATTTAGCTAAAAAAAAATAAAAGGTTTTTTGGGTCACGAAGGGAGTTGATAACTGTCAGAATCCCACACAGATCCAAAAAATTTGGACCATGGTAAAAAAGGATCTTTCCTCCTAGTTTACGATGAAAACCTAGATTCTGTAACAGAGCTTTAGATTTGCCTGTATACTATATTGAAGCAATCATTTATTTTTATTTCCAAAAAAAAAAATGACCCTGGTACTTAAAAAAAAGTTGGGCAAGTGCGAGCCCGACTCGCGCATGAAGGGTTCCGTACCTATACATAATTATATATAATCTATAACAAGTTTGTTGTATGGGAGCCCCCCTTAAATATTTATTTTATTTTATTTTTAGTATTTGTTGTTATAGCGGCAATAGAAATACATCATCTGTGAAAATTTCAACTGTCTAGCTATCACCGTTGTTGAGATACAGCCTGGTGACAGACGGACGGACAGCGAAGTCTCAGTAATAGGGTCCCGTTTTTACCCTTTGGGTACGGAACCCTAAAAAGGAGCTTTTCCCCTAGTTTACACTGAAAAACCAGATTCTCTAACAACTTTAGAGTTGTCTGTATGCTATTAAAGCATTCATTTATTCTTATTTGTTTATTAAATTAGCTTTATTGCACAAAACAAGTCAGTATGACTGACGGACACAATGCCAATGGCCTCCTCTACCCATAGGTCAGCCATAGGGCCAAACCGAAATACTAGTACATATTGGAAGTAGGCATCTATTATGTATCATTATATGTAATTCTTCCAACAAAAAAATAAATAAATAAAAAACTGCACATATCAATCACAAACCTGATATCAATCAGAGAACTGCATGACAGGTTTAAGCAACTCTGTGTAAGCGTAAGGTGACATGCTTAATCCTAGACAATAGACCCTTTACATCTCTGATAGTTTAAGAGAATTCTATTAATGCACTCGGAGAAAATATACATCTCCGGGTAAAGTGTGCCCTGTGATTTACTTGTTGCATTCATTTACTATCATATTGTTGTGATGTAATTACATTATTATTGTGTAATTTTATTATTGTTATTCAAAGACAGAATCAGACATGTAAAAAATGTCCTCGAGGCCTATTTGCAGAATAAGGATTTGAATTTTAAATTTTATAGTACCAATATAGCAGTTAGGAGGCATAAGCCTAATGGCTGTTCTAGAAATCTCTTGCTTGGAGTGTTGCATTGCAATATGGTTATCATAGGTAAATATTGGCCTCTGCCAGGTAGGCCTTTAATAATGACTGCTCGCATTTAGTAGTCCAGCATAGTAATAGATCTTATCTCATTTACAAATTCTTCAACTGAAGAATATCTAATTCAGAATTATTTTTTTAATTACTCCCCGCTGCATCATTAATGAAAAGGAAACTTTATAACTATCTTGTTATTAAATGACAAGTTGCCATTGTACTAAGCAGTACTTAGCACTATCCCTCAGGACTGTGATTTTTGGGAATCAGAATTCCCAGGTGATTTACATACTACATTATATAGTATTTAGCGCTGGTCTCAACGCCTATAGATGTTCATGACCTAGTCGTACTTACTTGGCATTGATTTAACTTATGATTTTCACTTTATATCAACTAGCCACTTCGGCCTCTATTTAGTCTTGAGGCATCCTCCAATTTTGAATAGTCCGGAACGGTATAGGTACTTTTTAATTTTTCCGTTTAGTAGGCCTTCTTCGATGACATTCTTGATTATAATGGGATTTTATTCTTATTATTCTCAGCAAGAGCAGACCGGACTCACTGGATCTGGGCCAAGTGTGTCAAATTCTAGAGCTTCAGCTGGTAAGGTCAGTCTCTATGTTGATGTGTTCATAAATCCTCAGCTGGAGTAAGGACAAGCGCTTATAAAGCACTGTCTAAAGAGCCTGTATCAGACTGTTATGTATGGCACAAAACAGCAGGATATGCAGCCCAATATGGTGCTCCACAACACTGATCTTGGCATAAACGGGACTGTGACCTTTGCCCCCAAAACCATATGTAGTTGCTGCGCATAGAAAGCAACGAGTGAATCCAACTGATACACCATTCTACTCAGCAGAGCCAGCAGAAAATGCACCCAAATAATTCACCACATTTGCTAAGGTAATAAGCATAGAGTGAACCCACGTAATCTATATATATAAAACTCAAAGGTGACTGACTGACTGACATAGTGATCTATCAACGCACAGCCCAAACCACTGGACGGATCGGGCTGAAATTTGGCATGCAAGTAGATGTTATGACGTAGGCATCCGCTAAGAAAGGATTTTTCAAAACTCACCCCCTAAAGGGGAGAAATGGGGGTCCAAAGTTTGTATGGGGAAATAAGATTAGTCAGACTATTTTATTTGAAACTTCACAGGAGTATTTCTAACGATAAATGAGTAAACACGTATTTCAGAATTTTTGAAAATTCAACCCCATAAAGGGAGAAATGTGGTGACAAAGTCTGAAAATCAACATGGGTATTGTTTTTATGGTTTATCGGGTCGCTGATTACCAAAACCGCAACGATTTTAAAATCCAACGAGGCGGACGTGAATTACCATCTCCCCCGTTGGGGTGAAATAGGGTTGAAATGTCTAAATACTAAACCGCCGGTTCTAGAGAGTCCAAATTTGGCACGTAGGTTGCTTATAAGGTGTAGGGGTGCACTAAGAAAGGTTTTTTTTTTAAATTCACCCCCTATTGGGGGGTTGAAATGGGGATTCAAAGTTTGTATGGGGAAACAAGATTAGATAACTTGGTACCCTGTATCTCGGAAGGGGAAGAGGGAAGAGTTGGTATCTATGGATTATCGGGTCGCTGATTACTAAAAAAAGAACTATTTTAAAATTCAACATGGCGGACGTGTAATACCATCTCTCATGTTAGGGTGCGATGGGGTAGAAATGTCTAAATATGTCTAAAAATATGGGTGTCGTTTTTAAACGCACAGCCCAAACCGCTGATTCTAAAGAGTCTAAATTTAGAACGTAGGTTCCTTATAGGGTATATTAGGGGCGCACTAATAAACGATTTTTCTAAAGGGGGTGAAATAGAGATCCAAAGTTCGTATGGGGAAACAAGATTAGACTATTTTATTCGAAACTTCACAGTCACAGGAGTATTTCTAAGAATATGAGTAAACACGCTTTTCAGGCCTTTCAAGAATTGAACCCCTAAAAGGGGGAAATGTGTTGACAAAGTCTGAAAATCAACATGGGTATTATTTTTATTATTTATCAGGTCGCTGATTACGGGTACAACAATTATTTTAAAACTCAACGTAGCGGACGTGAAATACCATTCCCCTGTGGGGGTGCGATGACGTTATGATTGTGGGTGATATGAATATGGGTGTAATTTTCATGGTTTTTTGGGACATTTGTGGACATGAAAATTCTTGAAAGCATTTGTGCCTAATTACAATTCAATCGGTGCAGTACTTTTGCACCAAATCGGTTGTAACAGACGGACTCACATACAGCTACAAGTGATCCTATAAGGGATTTATTTTTGCTTTTGAGGTATGGAATGAGTCCCGTTATCCTAATAGATGTTTAAATTTGTATTTGGTGCCATTTCGATTGTCGTCAAGGCCAGTGCGGGTGGCGCGGCGAGACTGGAGGAGTAGTCATCGGGAAACCTCCTGCAGCCGTAATAAATGCATTCAAACTTTTCAACAATAAAACGGCTAGACGGATATGCATGAGGGATAAGCAGATTATACCCTAACTTTAACAAATATCCCACTTTTATCCTGAAAAAAAGAGCATCGTTCCCGTAGGATAATGTTTATTGTATAGGAACGCGGGCGAAGCCGCGGGTTAATGCTAGTACACAATATAACTTAAATTAAAAGCTACAAGTGTATCCACTAAAACGCACCACAATGCTTAATGAGCAAAGAGAGTACCCAACCAGCTCGATAATTAGCACTCCACATTGCTACAATATGCGCGTGAGCAAAAATATATTTCAATGCGCCAGCAGCACACGCCGCTCGCTGCTAAGGTTATGCATATTACGGCATTCTGGAAAACAGGCAAGGCAACGATCCAAACTTATACCATTCTTGTCTTGCCTTGTTTGATAGAATCCTCTTAGCATAATGTTTTCCCTTTTCTGTCGTCTCTCATGCTCAAGCAGTTGAAGTGGCCTTGCCACCAGAATCCCGCTCCGAATGGCGTCGAGAACGTAAACAAGACGATCATTATGCCCGAGATATCGCTCACGATCACGAATCCCTCGAGGGACTCCGGCTTGCCGACCGACGAGAGCGCATGTCGCCGTCAGTTTTTTCAAACGACGGAATTCCTGTCGAAATTTATCTATCAAACCGCTTCGACGATGTTTCAACATCGTTTCTATAATAGGTAACAATTAGTATTTAACACCTTTCACAACACAATATTACATTATTATAATTAATACGAAAAATCGCAACATGATCTTGGCTGCACAAAAACGTTAATGAGATTGACAGGTCAGAGTGCGGAAGGCGTGGCTTGTGTTCGGAAGTTTGGCGCGTTTTTTTTCATTGGAAGCTCAAACTCCTGTACTCTGAATTATGTGATCAAAGGCTGTTTATCTGTTAATTATTATTGAGGAGACTGCGCAGCGAAATACAATTGGTATGTCGTATGATAGGTTAAGATCTGTAACGCTTTGACAATTAGCTGTTAGTTACGGATATGTAATTGTAAATAAATAAATAAATAAAAGACTCTCGCTAGATTGCTGGGCGCGTTTGGTATCAAGCGCGAGAAATGGTTTTCGTTTTTGGACTACCCTTGATGACCACTTAGAGCCAGTATCATAAAATTAACTTATTATATAGACAACGGAGACATGTGTGGTTTTCGCCTTTCGACCTTCTTCAATGAGCACTCAACTTCGATTCAAAGATTATTTATTTTGATTAATATTATTACAATTCATTTATATGAGAAAAACTTACGATAACTTACAACTATACACTTGGAGCACAAATTTGGAGCAAAGATCATAAAATTGATATTATGCGCACGATGGACAACCTGTTCAACGGATGATGTGCGATTATTATGGGGTGCGTCTCACGAGATATAACTACATAATATATAATTTCATATTAATAACGTTCACAAGATATAATAAACTTTTGCTATAACATCAAAATCAATATTTTTATTAGGAATAACGGTCAGTTAGCATAATACTCATGTTGTAGAATGTTTTTTTTTGTATAACACTCAAATACTCTAAATTCAGTTGATATAACATACTGTAACGGAAGTGGAGAGGAGCTTGCTTGACTTGGTGGTGCAGTGGGGTGAGGTGCGGTGTGCTGAGGAGAGGAGGGGAGCGAGGTGTTATAAGCGCCTGTCGAGTGCAGTTCGGGTTGATTTTTCGGATTGCATCGCAAAGTGAACTGATCAAATTTAAGTGTGGTACAATTATTAAAATAATTAAATAAAAGTCGATTTCCGTTAATGCTTGCTTTATTTCTCATACCTGACATATTAGTCAGAATTGGGATCTGGACATAATGAAACGCGTACGAAGTTCAAACGGCGGCGGCGGCCATGTGAAGCGAAAAAGAAGCAGGCTGTTGTGTCCTCAAGTAAGTGACGATGATCAGGAATTAGATGAATCTTACACTCGTAACGAAGCATTAAAATCATTGATTGATAAGAAGGTAGAAAAGGCGGTTAAGAATATTTTAAATGAAAATAATGTCACCTCAGATCAAAAATCACATAAATTACTTAAGACTGAAAGATTAATACCAGATTTTGACCCTGAGAACAAAGATATGAATGTTAAAGGATGGATTAATAAAATTGAACAACTGGGAGATATTTACAAATGGAGTGACGAATTAAAATCATTCAACCTGCAAGCCAAGTTACAAGGCCAAGCACGTGTGTGGTTTAATAGGTTAGATTCTTACGACCACACTTGGGAAGAGTGGAAATCAATGCTAATCAAGGCCTTTCCAAGATTCCATGATTATGCTACCCTCTTAGATGAATTAATGAATAGAAAAAAAATGAGTTGCGAATCTATGACCAAATATTTCCAGGAAAAGCTAGCTATGTGTTACAGGTGTAAACTTAGCGATCAAGCTTCTGTTTCGTGTATTATTAGAGGGCTACCACAGGAACTTCAGGCGAACGCACAAGCTTTTCAATGCACGTGCCCGGACGAGTTGTATGAAGGTTTCTTGTCGGCATTCGACAACTACCAAACCGCTAATACAGGTAAAACCACATATGCTCCGGTGAAGCCGCCGTACCGACCGTCGGATTCGTCTGCTGGCTCTGTATCGAAAGAGACGGCCACGCGGAAGCCACCAATCTGCTTCCGGTGCAATCAAAGTGGACACGTGGCACCGAACTGTACACAACCAGATAAACGTAAGTGTTTTAGATGCGGAAAGTTGGGCCACGTAGCGACCAGCTGCACCTCCACAGCAGCCAGTACGTCAAGCCAGGAGAAAAAGGTACAGATCTTATCCAATTTAAATGACGCCTATAATAAAAGGGCACGAGTCAATGGAGTACTTATGAAGGCGTACATTGATACGGGCAGCGAGTTAAACGTTATGGCAAAGAATGCAGCAGAGGCACTGAAATTAAAAGTCCGAGAAAGTAACGTGATCTTGAAAGGATTTGCGGGAGGTTCAGTTAAAGCAACAGGAGAGGTATCTTTTAAACTGGAGGTAGACGGCATTCAAATGGACACTACGGCTGTGACGACTGACGCGGATCTCGGAAGTATTGTTCTGATCATCGGCCAACCAGTTATAAACAATGAAAACGTTATTTTGAACGTGTCTAATAATACATCAGAACTGAGACAGGTAATGGTCGATGATATTAATTGTATAGACACCGTTTATGAAGCGATTCGTTACAGAGTATGTGCTGCCGAGGACACAGAAGCGCCAGTTGGAGACAGCTTGGTGAAGGTCACCTTGGAGGAAGCACCGCCAGGCGACTACTGCACCAAGCCCCGGCACTACAGCATGGCTGCCGTGAGCTACGCAATAGCCAGCGCTGCATTACGAGAGGGAGGCGGCTTTCTACGTGTCTGCAACCTGGGGGAAGAGCCTGTGAAATGGACAAAAGGGGACACCATCACAAGAGCTGAGCGGTGCGAAGTGGAGACTGATGTGAGTTCAAATATTTTATCCTTGAGGAGAGGAGAGGCTGGAGGTGGTGTTGATATGATTGGCGGGGTTAGTGTAGAGGAAATTCAAATAGGTCATGTAGATAGTAATAATAAAACTAAATTGATCGAATTATTAACGTCGTACGCAGATTGTTTTGCCAGTTCGACTAAAGAAATAGGAGTTACTAACTTGGGACAAATGCACATCAGTCTTACAACTGATAAGCCAGTAAATAGGAAGCCCTATAGGTTATCGCACGCTGAGAGAGAGATTTTATCCAAAAAAATCGAGGAACTATTAGAAGGGAACATTATAAGAGAATCGTCATCCGCATATGCTTCCCCTATTATCCTTGTGCGTAAAAGTAATGGCGATTACCGCCTCTGCGTAGATTATCGAGATTTAAATGCGATTACGGTCAAAGAGCGTTTTCCCTTGCCCCATATCGATGACGAATTGTCCCGATTAGCTGGAAAAAAGTTTTTTACGAATTTGGACCTATTTTCCGGTTATCACCAGGTTAGCATTGATCCAGAGTCGGTCCATAAGACGGCATTTGTTACACCGGACGCATTATACGAATACGTCAAAGTTCCATTCGGGCTCGCAAATTCACCCTCTGTATTTATGAGAATAATGCAAAAACTCGTTAAACTTGTAGGTAGTAACGAAATAATTGCATTTATGGATGACCTCCTTTTAGCGACGGTTGACGTTACTGACGGACTACACTTATTAGAGAAGGTTTTTATTCAGCTTAGAAGTACAGGTCTAAAATTAAATATGAAAAAGTGTTCGTTTCTTCAATCGGTAGTGTCTTTTTTAGGGCATGAAATTAGTGCTGACGGGATCAAACCAGGTAATCGAAAATTAGAGGCGGTTGAAAAATTCCCTACACCAGGAAATTTGCATGAACTTCGGCAATTTTTAGGGCTATGTAGCTATTTTAGGAAATACATTTACCAATACGCTTTACTAGCCAAACCCCTCACCGATTTAACCAAGAAAAGTTCAGAGTGGTCCTGGGAAAAGGATCAAATTGAAAGTTTCAATACACTTAAGTCGAAATTATGTTCCCGTCCCGTACTTGCATTGTTCGACCCTAAACTACCATGTGAAATTCATACGGACGCTTGCAAGAACGGAATCGCAGGTATATTATTGCAACATCAAACTAGTGGCGAGTTGAAACCCGTATTCTATTATAGCAGAGTAACTACCCGCGAAGAGTCCAATTATCATAGCTATGAGCTAGAGACGTTGGCTGTAGTCGAATCGTTAAAACATTTTCGTGTTTACGTATATGGAAAACCGATAAAGGTTGTCACCGATTGTTCCGCGGTTCGACATACTTTGGTAAAAAAAGATATAATACCCAGAATTGCCCGCTGGTGGTTAACGATTCAGGAATTTGACATGTCTATTGAGTACAGGCCGGGGGACCAAATGAAACATGTGGACGCCTTAAGCCGTAACCCGGTGGACACGTCAAATAATTCATCATCTGTCGAAAGCGAAAAAATCGGAGACTGCCCCATCACTAGTTTGACGTTTACGCCAGAATTAAAAACAAAAGCTGTCAATGTCATTCCCATTTCAAACGAAGATTGGTATCTAACTGTGCAAATGCAAGACGATAAATTGAATCAAATAATCAAACAATTATCTGACGGTAATGCGTGTAGTGATGTAAAAAACAATTATAAAATAAAAAACGACAGGTTGTATAGAAAAACTTTATACGGTGATCGTTTAGTAGTGCCTTCATTCGCTAGATGGAAGTTCATGCAACGGTTCCATGACCAAATTGGACACATCGGTTGCAAAAAATGTGAGGAATTGATCAAAGCCGACTATTGGTTCCCAAAAATGACCCGCTTCATTAAAAAATACGTTGGCTCTTGTCTCGAGTGTGCATATGGTAAAGGCGAGCATGGAAAGAAGTCTGGTGAGTTGCACCCCATTCCCAAACCTGATAGGATAATGCATACAGTTCATATTGACCATTTAGGTCCGTTCTCAAAAACAAAGAAAGGCTATCAATATATACTCCTTATCGTGGATGCTTTCTCAAAATTTACCCTAGCTCGCCCTACAAGGACTCTAAGTTCAATAGAGACAGTAACGATTCTTGAAGATATTTTCAGCATGTTTGGCTATCCTAGTAGAGTAATATCTGATCGAAATCTCGCATTTACTAGTAGGATATTTAAAGAATTCTCTCAGAGGCGCCAATTTCATCACACATTGAATGCTATTGCATGTCCCCGGGCTAATGGTCAGGTTGAGCGCTATAATCGCACATTGCTCAATGCGATGCGTACTAGAACTAAGGATCCAAATATGTGGACAGAATGCCTGCCTGACATAGTCTGGGGAATGAACAATACCTTGAATGAGAGCACAGGCTATCACCCATATGAACTTATGTTCACTCAGAGGGGTAAATTATTACCTAACCTATTAGCTCAGGAAGAGGAGTCTGTACCTGTTCAGGACAAGCGTACGGCTGCTACTAAAAGACTAAAACATAGGGCAAGGGTTATGAAAGATAAATATGACAAGCGGCATAGGCCTGAACAAAAATTCAGTAAAGGTGATTTAGTTTTGTGGAAGCAATCTCCCACTGGCGGCGAGGTTAAAAATGTAAATACTAAACTACAAGTTATGTATTCGGGGCCTTATATTATCCAGACAGTGCTGCCTCATGGTCGTTATGAGATCCGAAGTGTTAAGGGCATGCGTGGCTATAAAAAATTTACAGGCATTGTTGCTGCGGATGCCCTGCGCCCTTATCGTAGTGCTCCCTCTTGTAGTGAAACTAGTAGTGATGAGGATGTAGTTACCCGTGACGATTTAATTGATTTACTAGAGAGCTAATACTCTGCTGCACCAATTGCGGTGCAATTGTTACAGGATGGCCGACTGTAACGGAAGTGGAGAGGAGCTTGCTTGACTTGGTGGTGCAGTGGGGTGAGGTGCGGTGTGCTGAGGAGAGGAGGGGAGCGAGGTGTTATAAGCGCCTGTCGAGTGCAGTTCGGGTTGATTTTTCGGATTGCATCGCAAAGTGAACTGATCAAATTTAAGTGTGGTACAATTATTAAAATAATTAAATAAAAGTCGATTTCCGTTAATGCTTGCTTTATTTCTCATACCTGACATATTAATACATAACGTATATCGATCATAGTATATACTTTCTTTTAGTATAATGATTAGAAAATATAATAGCGTATGATATACTAAATAGGTTATAACTGCTACCCCTATGCCCCTAAAATGAAACATGGGTCAAAAACCGAAAAGTGTGGGTTAGGTTAGGTTTGTTTTATGACCATGGATAGCGGAGCGAGCAAAGCGAGCGGAGCGTCAAAATGCTTGCTTGCATGGAGGTACATTAAAATTTAACAGCGAACTATTGCATAAGTATGTACACAATTGATCATGGCAGATGAAATTCTGGCAAATACGAGTATACCGTTTGGAAGAACTGCGACAAAATGGAATATGGGTCAAAAACCGAAAACTGTAGGTTAGGTTAGGTTTGTTTTATGACCATGGATAGCGGAGCGTTAAAATGCTTGCTTGCATGGAGGTATATTAAAATTTTACAGCGAACTATTGCATAAGTATGTACACAATTGATGTGCAGGCGGTAATTCTATACGAGCATTATGCATTTTGGTGTTAGATATATTGAGTAATATACATTATAATTCTAAGAGATTATGAACGTTATACGTTATGATCGTTTTATACAATGATAATTATTATACTTAAGTAACGTTATACTTAACAAAAATAGATATTTTGATGTTATATCTAACGTTCGTTATACAACTTGAACGGTATACAAAACAAGCTTATACAATATGAGCGTATAATATAATATGAATATTATAGTATAAGTTCTTATATCTTATTACTTACCCATTATTATGGTTATGATTGGGGTTGGTGGCGCCCTCTAGTTAATATTATGCGCGCAAAGCATACGCATAATGTTATTTATTTATTTATTTATTTTATTATTACAGGCTACATAACATTACAGTTTACACCAATGCGTCATGAACCGAACAGTGTTTATTTAGATGGTGAAACAGCGTGGCCCCGTTGTTCCGACATCTCGGGTGTTGGATTTGGTAGGTTATGTACATGTTGCGTCGTTTGTCTACCATTTACATTATATTTATCTCTCATTTACTCAAAGGTTATCTGGAAAAGATCCCGTAAAGGGATGCGTTTGCCTTTGTATATACCGTTTCTTTGGAAATGTACTCTCATGATTTGTTTATATATGTTTTTTTTTTTTGCATTTCACTTTATTTTTAAAGGTGGTTATTATTTATTTTTTGAAATACTAAAATGACATTTAGTATATATAAGTTTGTGGCTTTTCACTTATTTATTGGTATTTTAATTTCAAAATACTTATGTAGGGCTCTTTTTATAAGTACTGAAAACAAACATGCATAAGTAAAAAGTTTTTTTTAACATGACGACGCCCGTTAATAATGTTTTTCTTTTGCAATAGCCCAAATAAATAGTCCATCCAAACAACATTTTAATAGCCCGGTTTTTTCTTTTTCATACCAATGCCATAGTACAATCACCTGCTGGGACCTGTTCATGGATGTATCATCTTATTGATATGATCAGGAACGGGTCCCAGCAGGGCTACAACCACAGCAAATTTCTCCAAGGGGCCTCTACGTGTTGGATCCATATCCCCACGCAAGCCTTCCAAAAGACCGGGACGTATGAGCCCGAGACTCTATAACGAGAAACAAATAATAATAATAATAATAAATCATTTATTTTCGACCAACTTGGATCAATAGTGTTAGTAGAATTACATTTTACACCACATTCACATTATATAATATCATATTAATACTAGTGTTAGTAAATAAACAAATAAGACATAACATTTTATTTTATTTAATTTAGGGCCTTACACCTCGTACGTGAAGCTGACAACAATAGTTCAGGTACGGGCAGTCTAGCCTATTTGCGACCATCTTCATGATGCTGTTGGCACTACCCCGCACTCTGCGCACCAGAGATGCACATCGTTTACGCATGGTGGTATAAAAGCAATCTACTCGAGCATCCATGAACATCTCTGATGCACTGCAGAAGCGAGGCAACCCCATCAGCATCCTAAACGCGTTATTATATTGTACGCGCAGAGCGCTGTACTGTTTCTGCGTATAACTCACCCACAGGCTGCTTGTATAGAAGCTTGTACAATAAGCTTTGAAAAGGGTGACCTTTACTTCCCTAAAAAGTTAAAAAAAACAGTAATCTAATAAAATTATAAAAAGTTGAAAATCCCCCGAGAATGGTCTTCAGAGTACATGGTATATTTTACCCTGTTTTTGAATTACCTACTTTTTGTTTTTGATCAGCATATCTGTTTGGTTGCTTCTGTCGGAGTCTGTCGAAGCGTTTTTTGAATCTCTGCAGTTCTGGCGGAATATCCTGCAAGTAAAAACATTTTTCTAATAACATTTAGGTACACCTATCGCGCTTTGGGTATTTTTAGTTCTGTACATCAACCGGAAAAAACGAAACACTTAAGATTCCTTATTCGTTCAAAATGCTGATTCTTTAAGATATAAGGCTTTGATTGGTATATTTTTGGAACCTAATACAGTTTGAATTCATCATTGAAAATTAATGTTTTAAAAACTACTCAAAATTGACAAATACTCGCAGAAAACGGTTTTTTTTTACTTTTTTCGAATGCGCGCATGTTTATATCTAGAACTCAGGGCAAAGTAATGTAATAGTCACTTCAAAAAGTTGGTTGAAATTATCAATATATTTGTCATAATATGTTTTTTTTTTACGAATAAGTCATTTTAAAGGGGTATGTTGACGTCGAATATACAGGGTGGCAGGGGAAAAGTCTGAAACTATAAGACATACGAGGATCTGTAAGTAGGAACCATGTCATCGATTTTTATAACAAGAAATATGCATTCATATATTTGAAAAAAAAAACAACTGTACTCAACTCGGGAATAGAACCCGGTTGTTTTGATTAAAGTATGTGAAAACAATGCATTTTATTCATTTTAGACATCATGTTTCATAGAGACATTTACTGCTTAAGACCTACACAATCGATATATAAATAGAAATAGTATAAGTTTATTTTTTCAAAACGACCGGGTTAGATACCCGAGCTGAGTACAGGTTTTTTTTAAATGTATGAATGCAGTTTTTCTTGTTATTAAAATCGATGGCAAGGTTCTTAAGAACAGATTTTCGTATGTCTTATAGTTTCAGACTTTCCCATACTGACCGATTTAAATGAGCCACCCGGTATACCAATAAATCACAATGGCCCTGTTCTAAGTAGTAACATTGATAATATGTTAAGAAACATGTTTGATCACGGACAAAAATGTCTAAAACAATCAGCATTTTTGAACGGATGAGGAGCCTTAAGTAGGTCAAAGCATTAAGCACCCTTTAATGTGCCCACGTGACTGGAATGAAAGGGTGCCGAGTTTCCTCGTACTTATTGATAAAAGGTCGAAGTTTTCTGGTAAAACGCTGTCGGTTACGCTTTTATTGAAACTGGCAGTTGTGCACCAGGGATGTTCAGTGTGAGGATTTCCGCA
Organism: Apotomis betuletana; assembly: GCA_932273695.1. Classification (NCBI taxonomy): domain Eukaryota; kingdom Metazoa; phylum Arthropoda; class Insecta; order Lepidoptera; family Tortricidae; genus Apotomis; species Apotomis betuletana. The sequence goes on along the minus strand of OW026320.1, from coordinate 12,084,299 downwards.
ACATTTACTTTGTTGATATTTGTACAATTTTTAGCATTGAAAATGTTTTTGAGGCCTATGATGGTTGCGTTTATCACGTGATAAATCATCTGTCACTCACACTCTGTTTATTAATATATAAAATAATGTCTGCGCCTAATAATTATTATAACATACATCATGAGATGCAGCTATTGCTCACAGACTTTGCAAGGCGCTTAGGTATAAAATATTGCACTGCCACTTTTGTCCTTACTCATGACTCTGTACATACTTCTATTACACGTTATACCGTTCTAACAAATCGTAGTTTAAATCTATACTTACTCCTGAAAACTTAATTCTACACACTCGCATTTTGTCAAAACGTGCCACATGCTTTGTCACTTAAGAGGCCTTATTCCTTTTAAAATTTATTTTTTTCATATTACGACAAATATATTGATAATTTTAACCAAATTTTTGAAATGAATAATACTTTTCCCCGAGTTCTAGGTAGTAACATAGCTATTTCATGCTTTCATTGCGTGCTGTCGAAAATAAGTTGAAAAAACTAATTATCCGCTTGAATTTTGTCAATTTCGAGTAGTTTTTGAAACAAAAATTATCAATGAAAATTTCAAACTGTAGGTTTCAAATAAAGGGTGGGCCCTGTAACAGGAGCAATAAATTAAAACATAGATTCGTCCCCTGAAACTAAACAACATTTGTTAAGCAACTTCTGAAAATAGCGTGTATTAAATGACATTTTGTAGAATAAAGTTTAGACAAAGAAGCAATGTATTGCGAAATGTCCGATATTAGTAGAGTGACAGCTATGTCAATTCTCAGGGAATGTCAACGTTGGACGATGTACATTGAAAATACTATTTAATTTGTTTGAAATAATAAAAATTTGAAAACTGACTTTTTTTTAAAGTTGCTGAACAAATGTTGTTCTGTTTAACGAGTAAAATCTATGTTTTAATTTTTTGCTTATGTTACAGGACCCACAGTGTATATACTAATAAATCCCAATAGCCTTGTTCTCAGATAAATATCGAATCAATATTAACCAAGGGTTTACGGCTTAAAAACTGCAACGTAGGTGAAATATTAGCATTGTTTTATTCCTTCCAGTTTGAAATACATTCGAAATATCACTAACCATTATCCTATAAAGGGCAAAAGGGTTATCGTATCATACCCATAGATAGCAAAAGTTTACGTGTTGCGAAACAAGGGAATAACTTTGTGTATCGCTTACGTACGTATGTTTTATTGTTTTAGTTCTGATACAGAATGATAATAGCGGATAAACGATGCGAAAGGTGTCTAAAGTTTTGAGATTTGTTATCATGGCGTATTATAGTGTTTACGAAACTCATGTCTCTGCCCGATTACGAAACATAGTTGGACGTCCACTGCTGGACACAGGCCTCCTCAATAGACTTCCACATGGGCCGGATAGCAGCGATCGCACCCAGCGAGCCCGCGCAACTGTGTGCTCCCCGATAAACACAACTGACTGACTTAGAATAGTTTTTGTTTGAAAGGAAACCAGACCTTCGCTTTTTTTTAACCGTATGTACTATACGAAGGTGGTACGAGAGAAAGGGATGCAAAAGGGAGGTCACGACCTTCAATTCTGAGGAATACGACGCAAGGAGGACTCCCTTAAGTCTGACTACTGGCTTGGGTTCCTTTGGCTGAGGTCGACGGAGGTCATCTCCATCGCTCTCCGTGCTGTCTCTTCTGTATGATAATGATAATCACGATATTATGATGTTATACTTACTTCAGTATCATGGTTCCTATCTACTGTATATCACCATATTCTGCATGAGGATGATATTATGGTGTTATACTCACTTCAATGTTATGATTCCTGTCTACTCGCTTGCGGAATCTGTCAGGCATTGGTTCCTTTGGCTGAGGTCGGCGGAGGTCATCTCCGTCGCTCTCCGTGCTGTCTCTTCTGTATGATCATCATCATACAGAAATGAATGTGTTGTCATCACATTATGGTGTTATACTCACTTCAGCGTCATGGTTCCTGTCTACTGGCTGGCGGAACCTGTCAGGCATGGGTTCCTTTAGCGGAGGTCGCCAGAGGTCATCTCAGTTGCTCTCCGTGCTGCCTCTTCTGTATGATGATAAAGATATTATGATGTTACACTCACTTCAGTATCGTTGGCTTTCGGAATCTGTCAGGCAAGGGTTCCTTCGGCTAAGGTCGGCGGAGGTCATGTTCGTCGCTCTCCGTGCTGTCTCTTCTGATGATGATGACTTTATGGTGTTATACTCACTTCAGTGTCATGTTTCCTGTCTACTGGCTTGTGGAATCTGTCAGGCATGGGTTCCTTTGGCGGAGCTCGGTGGAGGCCATCTCCGTCGCTCTCTGTGCTGTCTTTTCTGTATGATGATAATGATATTATGATGTTATACTCACTTTAGTATCATTGGCTTGCAGAATCTGCCAGGCATGGGTTCCTTCGGCTGAGGTCGGCGGAGGTCATCTCCGTCGCTCTCTGTGCTGTCTCTTCTGATGATGATGATATTATAGTGTTAAACTCACTTCGGTGTCATGGTTCCTGTCTACTGGCTTGCGGAATCTGTCAGGCATGGGTTCCTTAGGCAGAGGTCGGCGGTAGTCTTCGTCTCCGTCGCTCTCCGCGCTGTCTCCACGGGTTCCGGACTGCTTCTGTATTACGATGCAACTGGAATAATATGCATTTTTAGGGTTACGTACCAGAAATAAAAAAAATTACCCTTATAAGATCATTTTGTCGTCCGTCCGTCCGTCTGTCAAGACCCTTTACGGAACGCGTAGAGGTTTTGAGTTGACTGGATGCTCTAGTAGCGTAGAATTATGGAATCAAAGATTTGGTGTGATTGACGTAACTACCTTATAGCTCAGTTGGGAGAACACTACGCCGGAAACGTAGGGTCGCAGGTTCGAGTCCTGCTTACATTGTAGTACACTATATTTTTCTTTCATAATTTATCTTTGTGTCAATACCTATTTATAAAAACATAATGTGATTTTCGTATTTTTTTATTACAGTAGGTACACAGGTGAGGTTAGTAAGATTTTAATTATAATGTAACGAATTGTTCAATAATACAAATAATAATAGATTACCAGATTGAAGAGCGGTGCCTCGTAGCACAAGTATCAAATACTTAAAAAGATGTACCAACACTGTTTGTATACTGAATTTCTGTGTTAATTACTGAATAAATACTTTTTTTAGGTGGTTGCTCTCGGTAAGGTAGGACCTTAATAAATAACACATGTGTCGACACGTTCGCCCCACATCCAGGCGACTCGTTCACAAGCCGGCGCAGCTGCCGACCAGGCTCAAATCCTCAAGTGCCGCAAATACTCATCTTTGTCTAAAGATTATGAATTTGTGGCACTTGCGGTAGAGATATTAGGACCCTGGTTGGCCGATATGAATGCATTTATGAGGGCCCTGTCGCCTCGGTTAGTACGTGTCTCAGGGGACCCCAGAGCTGGCGCGTACGTCTCACAGAGGATCGCTCTTGCGATCCAAAGAGGTAACGCCGCCAGCGTAATGGGAACCAAACCATGCCGCAGGCAGACCTTCTGGATGGGGTTTTATAGAAAATGTATATATTTTATTCTTATTTTTTCTAATTAGTTTTAACAAATTGTACATAATAATTATCCTTTCTTTTATGTTTATCTGTAGTTTTTAGTATCGTAAATATTATATGGTACCTATGTGTTAATTTTAAACTTTATACTTCATAAAAAAAAAAACAAAAAAGAACACGTATAGAATTTACAAACTTACCGTTTTTGCCTGGACGATCCCGACGGCCCTCCCACAACTGAAAAAGCGTAATTAATGTCGTCAGAAGTATCTTGACTTATTACGTAAATTAAGTTTAGCTATGTTCTTAGAAAGTAATTGGCCGCGGCGGCTGCCATACACAGAGACGGTACTTTTACGGTTACTTACTGGTAAATATATGGTTATAGATACGGCTGGGTTGAATACATTTTCTGTTTTTTTTTTCAAGGTTGCAAACCAGTGAATGTTATTGATGTTTCACTTTATGGCTTATTTTTAAGCTCTGACCAATTAAGACTCCTTATCCGTTCAATCATGCTGATTGCTTTAGACATGTTTCTCTATGATCAAACATTTTTTCTTAACAATACTTATCAATGATTGATATGAAGCTTACAGTTTGAATTTTTCATTGATTGAAAATCTCTTCGAAATTAACAAAATTCGCGCAGGATAATGGTTACATGTTTGCGTTTGCGTTTACGTTAATTTACCCACCTAAAAAAAGAACTGAAAATAAGAACTAAAAACATTTAACCATAAAAAGATCAAACCTCAAAGAAAAATCTAAATTCGTAACCTGGTAGATGAGACCGGGAATGAACCCGGTACCTCTGGATTGCCGGTCCAGCGCGTTAACCTTTTCGCCACCCTAACTCCCAAACAACCGTTCCAATTTTTCCTTATGCTTTGTGTGTCGATCTTTGCATTGTTTATTTAAAAGGCTTTACACCTTAGCGACCTCAATGTGAATACGTTGATATTTCATCATTTTTCACTTCAATTCCGAACAAATTCACATAGGTCGCTAAGGTGTAAAAACCTTTCAAATAAACAATGCAAAGATCGACACACAAAGCATAAGGAAAAATGGTCCGGTCTACCTGGAGCTAGCGGTAGCGAAGTGGCTAACGCGCTGGACCGGTAATCCAGAGGTACCGGGTTCGATTCCTGGTCTCTTCCACCAGGTAGCTCCTTTTACAATTTCTCTTATGATCTTTGTATTAATAGTTCAAATAAAATTGTGGTGTACCTACATTAAAAAAAATGAGGCATTACATGTTTCATAAATTTATATTTAGTTTTTTCAAAAAGTATTTGTATGGCTACTGGTAATACCGACTCTGAACTCCGGTATCGGGATGTCAAGCCTTTCCGGAAATTGACAGTTTCAATCAAAGGAGGTAAGTACGTGCAGCGGCGAAGGTTGCCACTTAGGGCAGGACAAACTTTGGACATTGCTCTGTTTATTACATATACAATGTGGGTCCTGTAACATAAGAAAAAAATTAAAACATAGATTTTACTCGTTAGACTGAACAACATTTGTTCAGCAACTTAAAAAAAAAATGTTATTATTTCAAACAAATTAAATAGTATTTTCAATGTATGTCGGCCAGCGTTCACATTCCCTGAGCATTGACATAGCTGTCACTCTACTAGTATCGGATATTTCGCAATACATTGCTTCTTTGTCTAAACTTTATTCTACAAAATGTCATTTAATACACGTTATTTTCAGAAGTTGCTTAACAAACGTTGTTTAGTTTCAAGGGACGAATCTATGTTTTAATTTTTTTTTTTTTTTTATGTCATATGGGGCAAACGAGCAAACGTATCGCCTGATGGAAAGCGATTACCGTCGCCCATAAACACCTGCAACACCAAAGGAGTCACAAGTGCTTGCCTACCCGGAGGACGAAGATGGAATGCCTCTATGCTAGTAATTTCACCGGCTATCTTACCCCCACACCGGAACACAACAATGCGAACATTGCTGTTTGGCGGTGGGTTAGCAGGCAAGACGGTAGTAACAATCCGGACGGGCCCTGCACGAGGCCCTACTACTCCAGAATGTATTGCTCCTATTACAGGGCCCACCCTTTATATATATACAGGTATTTAGACATGTCTTGAACTGTATCAGGGCTGGTTAGCCCTCACTACCAGTGAGTCGGACTTTGTGTGGGAGTCATCATCATCCTCCTAGCCTTTGTCCCATTTTTAGGGTTCCGTAGTCAACTAGGAACCCTTATAGTTTCGCCATGTCCGTCTGTCCGTCTGTCCGTCTGTCCGTCTGTCCGTCTGTCCGTCCGTCCGCGGCTTAGCTCCGTGACCATTAGTACTAGAAAGCTGAAATTTGGTATGAGTATGTGTATGTATGACGCCGACAAAACGGTAAAAAAAAAACTAAAAAAAAAACTTTTTTTCGGGTACCTCTCGAACACCTAAAGTGGGGGTGAAATTTTTGTTTCGTTTCAACAATAATGTGTGGGGTATCGTTGAATAGGTCTTTTAAAAATAATAGGGGTCTCTTAACATAATTATTTGATAAAGTCAGCAGTTTTGTAAATATTCGCTCCGAAAATAAAAGAAATTGTGTCCCCCCCCCTCTAACTTTTAAACCACGGGCCAAAAAATTATGGAAAAATTCATGAAAATGAGGCCTTATAAGTACTTTCAATGAAAACTATATTGAATAAAATCGGACGAGCCGTTTTTGAGTTATCGCAAAAGTTCATAATTTTCTTTAAAATGACGTAAGTGCCGCGCGGTGTCCTTGTACTTCGAACGTTACACATATTAGTTAACTGCCATATTGCATTCAAAGAATCCGCTCAATCTGGCGCGTATAATCGATGACTTCCAGAAGGTAATAAGTATTTAGAGTTACTTTGGCGTTTACGACCTTTTTTATAGAGCATGAAATCTTTCCCGTTCCTAATTTAAGCCCATCTTTTGTGAAGGATGGGCAACTACGGAACCCTACACTGAGCGTGGCCCGACATGCTCTTGGCCGGTTTTTGTTGAGAATGAATTCTCAATCGGGGTCGGCTACCTAAATCCCAAGATGTGGCGTAGGCACTAGTTCTTACGCACCTAATGGGACCATACCCGCTAATGGGATTTTCTCCGCGCTACACAAGTATTTTGGGGGAGAGTGACGCGGGCGCACTGGGCGCATGGACTGCGCCGTGAATAGACTGAAACGGGTCAGCTTGACTTAGGGCGGGAGGAGAGGGGAAAGAGACACGGGCTATGAATATTACAGTCTGTATGATATTTAACCAAACATTTTGTCACATCACAGGACCCATATAACGTAAATCTGCGCGACACATTAAATTTCATAAAAAAAACAAGCATAGTGGTTTTTCAAGTATCTATAAACGTTTTTCACTTTCTATTTGATACAATTGAGTTCATGTTATATTTTTTCTTATCACGGTATTGAAATATTAACGATAATAAATCATTACTCAAACAGTTACGTACTACTTCTTATTTTTTTTTAAAGTTGTGTTGTGACTAAGTCTTGCGTTTCGATTCATGTGCTATTTCTGTAAATTGGTAGAAATCGATTAAATCGATAAGTTTATAACCTACAGAAAGAACAATAAAACCAACTAAGTATTACTTTACATAGAAAGCTCCTTGAGCCCGGCGGCTCGTAGCTCAAAAAAATATTGATTTACACAAAATAAACAAAAATAAATTCATGTTCGAAAAAAAGTTCGTCGATAAAATCGATTTGATCAACCATTCATAATCGTTAGGTTTGACAAACAATATGTTTTTGCTACATCACTACAAACATCAACAGAGAACTGTCAAATGTTTGTTTTAATATCAAACAGACTGTATATTTAGAAGTATAGTATAAGAAAACAAGGTATGACACATGGGCTAGTGAGGCTTTCTACATCACTGATTCGTTGCCGTTTGATTCTTTTCAGCCCACGCCATACAGCGGATTTTTACTGGTACTGATTTATTTTAATGGCAACGACACATTTTTGGTAACTGACGTTAAACGTCAGTGAATATCGCTGATGTAAGGTCAACCGGGGTAATGGCGTCACTGTTTTTTTTGATATTTTATACTCTCATTTAACCCCAAGTTATGAAATATTTAATTAGTGTATAGAAATATTCTTACGCGCTGTGCTTCCTGTGGCTTTTTTCCAAGAAAATTCGTGTAGTAACGTTTTTGGCTTGCGATGATTAAACGATATACAGATGTTTTTTAAAAAAACGGAAATTTAGACGCATTTGTCCCAGTTGGGATAATTGCGTCTTTTTTAAGCCATTCACGATCAATTACGAAGAGGCTTTCAAAAATTCATGAAACATGTTTGCAATACAGTATTCTAGAAGATAAAGCTAAATACAAGGGATCAAAAACAGTTATAACGACCTCAGATAGAAAATAGTATAATCTGGGTAAACGCGTCTACAATATGTGGATTTTAGTCGGTCAAATGTCTTAGATCTAGAAATGTTCCGAGAGCTTTAATTTTTATCTTTGTCACTGACCTATTTAATGAGTGAAATTTAATAGTGGAGATTTTATCCAGATGAGGAGTTTGTTAAAGATATTTAAGGTCAATACTTTCTTCTATGTACTTACCCATATTTTTTAGCGGATTGAATTACGGAGTTGCTTGTCATCACACTTATACCCCTTGCGGCGAACGATGAGTCCTATGACACCAGTACATTTTTCCGATTATAGGTTATAAAATGTATTGAGATGACAGCTGTCATAGGACTCATCGTTCGCCGCGAGGGGTATAAAGAATAGGAAAAATACATATCAAAAAATGAGAATTCCCTCTGCTGTGTTCCATGATAGAAAAATATTTCAACATTATCATTTTTTTACCTACTTGTACTTTTGTACTTTGTAAGTATTAATCATATAATCCTTTGTGATATAGAAAACGAAAATGAAATCACATTTGCGGCAGAGAGGCAAAACTTTGTTCACGATTTGCAGCAGGCCCTCTGGCGTTGATTTAAAAAAAAAAAAAATTGGGAGTTTATCAGTAGACGAAATTCCGACTAGGTTCTTACTTAAACTTTGACACTAAAAGTACATAAAATGCATTAATTCTGGTAAAAATAAGCTCGAAAATGTTCGATATACTGTTAAAACCAAGGATCAAGAAAAAGGTTGTCGATACCTGACATTGGGGCAAATGCGATACACAGACGCAATTACCTCAAAGTATTAGACGCATTTTGCCAAATTTAAAAAATAACCTCCAAGAATTTGACATCGATTTTTTTCCAAACACAAAGCATTATCAACAAAAATAGTGGTTTGAACATATCGTCGTACTAATAGTAGTCACATTTATTACAAATAATTATCAAATATCTAAAGAAAAACAGGGATGTAAACATATTTTGTTGACTTACCTCATGCAACGTGTAAATCTAGCATGACACTAAATTTCAAAATGGTCGACCTCTTGACCACGATACGCCAAAACGTCCTGTATGTTACGTGTTGCCCTCCAAGTAGTTTATTCCTATATCACTAAATGGCAGAAGTTGTAGTAACTAACGTAGTTTAAAAAGTAGCTGAAATAGACGCAATAACCCCAAAGTGGCAATTACCCCGGTTGACCTTACACAAAGAGGAAACAGGACTAAATATTCCGCAAATTTCAAGTAATTTTTGCATAATTAGCTTCTGCAAGTAGGCTACTACAAGGGCACTTTTATATGTCTGAGTCTACCGAAATTTCACAAAAGGCATATTAAATAATAAAGCCAAAACTATCCACAGTGGTGGAAGCAGAGTGTTTTGCAATAGGATAAAGTATTTATTTCGGAAGAAAAACGAAGAATTAAGCATTCCGGTAAACAATGTTATTATTATTAAGCCAAGAATGGCAGCTCGAGGTTTTGCCAATGTCAGTTGTGAGGCGCGTTTTAATTCTGCTTGATGTCAAGTCAAGTTTTGAAAAAAGCAAGAATATTAATTTATGAAAGTAAACAAAACAAAACGGCCAATAGGTAAACAAATCAGAATGCTGTTATATACAACGTAATGAGTCAATGATATAAAAGATAAATGAGACAAAAGGGAAAACTAAAGATGAATACTATTATTTTTCATAAAGTCACTTAAAATGGAGATAAATGGAGAGAAAACTAAACGAAGAAGAGACTTGAAATTTACAGGGCGAGGGATGAATGGAGGAAGAAGATCATAGAGAGATGAAGAAAGTCTATTGCATTCAAAAAATAAATGATCCAAATTACCTTCATCCAACCCACATTCACACAAAGAGTTATTTTTAACGTGAATTTTAAAAAGAAAGACGGGGGTACACGAGTGTCCCAAACGTAACCGGCATATGGAGGAAGTCACTTTTTTATTTGCATCACGATATCGAAAAAACCAAGGCTTTACCGGAATATTGTCCTGAATGTCAGAGTAATGCAAACCTTTAGTTTGCCTGCATCGAGCCCATTCTACGAACCACTCATCATCGAGATGAACCTTTGCTAAAGATACCAAATCGTGTGAGTAGCATCTGTATGCTGAGAGGCAGCCACTAACTACCGCATCCTTGGCACACTGATCTGCAGTCTCATTACCGCGAATACCCACGTGACTGGGTATCCAGGCCAATGAGACCCCAACACCACGATTAGATAGGCGATAAAGAACACGTTTTATTTCTAGAATAACTGGAAATTTAACATTAGCGCGCAATTGATTAGCTAAGATAGCCTGCAGAGAACTTTTAGAATCAGTAAATACAACACAATAATTTAGATTATGCGATTCTATATACTTAAGAGATTCTAAAATCGCTAACGCCTCGCCCGTGAATACAGAAGAGAAAGAAGGTAATTTAAAACTTAAAATAACATTAAATCTAGGTATCCACACAGCTGACCCCACCGGGCCCTGATCAGACAACTGAGATGCGTCCGTATAAATAGTGGTCCAATTAGGCCAGTGCTTATCAATAGCTTTATTTAAAAGAGAATTCGCACAAACAGAATCTTTATCTATCCCTAAGTCAATTATAATACTAGGGCGAAACATAATTGCTTCATATGGAGTCTCAAATATTGGATTAAGCCTGCAATTATATACTGGGCAGGGAAGCCGAGTATATTTTAGGAAACTTTTAACAAGACAGGGGCTGTTCTTGTGGAACCAGTAACTGGAGGTATTTACTAGCCTGGAAAGGAGGAGGAGTTTCGGGATAAGAGGATGAGTGGCAGACTGCATAATTTTGAAAACGAACCGGTCCGATAAATATTGCCTTCTCAATTTAAGAGGTGGATCTACACATTCGATTTGGAGAGCATTCACAGGGGATGATCGCATTGCACCAATAACAATACGAAGACTTTTTGACTGTATTTTGTCTAGGGCACCTAGGGCAGCCTTATTGCAAGGTTCGAGAAGGAACGATCCGTAATCAAGATGGCTACGGGTCAGAGCATTGTACACTATTTTTTGGCAATAAGGATGGGAACCCCACCACACACCAGAAAGAGAACGAATAATATTAATATTTTTTTCACATTTCTGGGCGGCGTTGTTAAAATGATGAATACCAGATAGTTTCGAATCAAAAATAACCCCTAGAAATTTAACTCTATCATACACCGGAATTTGGACCCCATTACATGTTACCGAAACATCAGGAACCCGTCTTTTACGACTAAAAACTACGACCGAACTTTTGGGAATAGACAACGATAAACCATGCTCCTCTAACCAAACGCTTAAATAATTGAGTGCTGAGTTAAGCCGAGGAACAGCATCCGGAATATTAGAAACAGAAGAATATAAACAGATATCATCAGCATATTGAAGAACACTGCAAAAAGGATTTACCGTTAATTCCAAGTCGCAAGTATAGAGGCTGTACAAAAGTGGACTCAAAACAGACCCCTGTGGGAGGCCTTTCCATACTAACCTAGCCGGCAGAGTAGTATTATTAACGCTAATTAATATAGATCTAGAGAGAAGAAAATTTATAGTAAAGTTCACCAGCCTCTCTGGGAACTCCAGATCATGAAGTTTTTGCCTCAGACCAGGAAGAAGAACGTTATCGTATGCGGAAGCGATATCCAGAAAAACGCCAACAACAGAATAACAATTCGAAAAGGCAACCCGGACATCAGTCGTAAATATAGCAAGACTATCCATAGTACCGAGGCCCTTACGGAAACCAAATTGACTTTTTGCTAATAAACCTTTACTTTCAGCTAACCACTCTAGTCTATTTTTAATAAGATGCTCAAGAATTTTAGCTAAAGTGGAAGAAAGGGCAATAGGGCGGTAACCAGACGGGTCATTACCTGGCTTCCCAGGTTTAAGAATGGGAATAATAATTTGGGTCTTCCAGTCTTCTGGGGGAATGCCTGATAAAAAAATATTATTAAGAATATTAAGAAAAAACTGTTTGGAATCATAACTAGCGCGCACAATAAAAGAATAAGGGATTCCATCTACACCAGGGGAAGAGTCTTTAAGATGAGAAATAGCAGTAAAAAATTCTTCAGAAGAAAAAGGACTATCGAAGAAATTAGCCGGCCCTTGGTTCAAGGGTGACACAACAGGAGTAACTTCCTCAAGAGAAGGGATAGAAGGAGGAGCAAGTTTCAGGGCGAACGCCTCAATCCATTCGGAAGGGTCATTGGATTGTAAAGCCGAATCAGGAGAGAAAACACCGCGAAATCGTTTAATACCCTTCCAGACCAAAGAGGACGGCGTGGACGGCGAAAGACTCTCGCAAAACTTTTGCCATCCCATTTTCTTTTTGTTTATGTAAACAATGTTTTGAATTTGTTCGATGACAAATCGCTACTGACGTTTAATATGACGTATGCACAATGCACATTATTGCCATATGAAAGCCGTTTGTAATGCCACTATCCCTAGTTAGGTTCGACTAGTAGTAGAGTTGCTAGGCCGCGAAATTGTGCGCATCGGGTTACAAGCATGAAATTTCTACCACACATAGAGCGTTCCGCGGTGATTATTTTCAGATGTGGAGGGAAGTCAGATTCGTCCCCTGCGTGGCGGGAGAGCGGGGTGAAGAGGACCAAGTACTGCTCCTTTTCTTTTTTTGATTACTGATCAGTTAAGACCATTAGGGCTTGTGTGGCATCATTTTCGTGTAAAACAGATATCAGCTATTCATTGTTTATGTTATTTAAGAATAGTTTTATATAAAAATTTGGGTTTATTGCCGCAAAGGTAAAAATCACTACAAGTTTTTTTTATTCAGAACGATAAATTAGTTATATATCCTAAATATTTACAATTTAAAAAAATATCACTAAATAGCAAATTTAATCTTGTTTTTAAAAATGTATACATATTGGTCACATCTAGTACAAAAAGTACCTTGAAAAAAATGTTGATGTTAAGCTTAGCCTACGTACTCTAGTACATTTTGCTAAGTCGCGAAATTGTGTGCATCAGGATACAACCACGAAATTTATACCACAGATAGAGTATTTTGCGGTGATTACTTTAAGATGTGGAAGGAAGTCAGATTCGTCCCCTATGCGGCGGGAAAGCGGGGTGAATAGGACAAAGGAGTCCTCTTTTTATTTTTTTATTACTGATCAGTTAATGCTACTAGGGCTTGTTTGGTATCGTTTTCGTGTAAAACAGATATCAACAATTCATTTTTTATGTTATTTATTCATAGTACCATATAAAAATATGGGTGTATTTCCGAAATGGTAAAAATCACAACAAGTTTTTTTTATTCAGGGAGATAAATTAGTTATATTTCCTGAATATTTACAACTAAAAAAATATTGCAGAACAGCAAATGTAATCTAGTTTCTAAAACTATATATTACATGTTGGGCACTCTTCATACAAACAGTAACTTAAATAAATTGTTGATGTTGAGATTAGCCCGTGTGCTCGTGATACATTTACAAAAAAATTTTTTTTTAATTTCATCAATTTGTTTTTCTAGGACGTATATGGTAAATATTATATGTAAAAGCATGTTAATAATAATTATTTAATGTATTTAATGAAGCGAAATAGGATGCGTTCGGAGATTTGCGTTGGTTACGCCGACTTAAACATTTATTTTAAACTACTGTTTGTATGAGAAGTTCCCAACATGCATATATTTTTAGAAACTAAATTAACTAAGCTTTTTAAATTAATAATAAGAATTTGAAAATGTTAACGAAATTTAAATAATTTACCTCACTGAATAAAAAAACTTGTTGTGATTTTTACCTTTTCGGCCATACACCCATATTTTTATATAGAACTATACAAAAAAAACATAAAAAATGATTTTCTAATATCCGTTTTACATGGAAACGACACCAGACAAGTTCTGGTAGACCTAACTGACCAGCAATAAAGAAAGAAAAGAGGTACACTTCGTCCTACTCACTCCGCCCTCCCACCTCACAGAGGACGAATCTGACTTCCCTCCACATCTGAAAATAATCACCGCGGAACACTCTATCCGTGGTCGAAATTTCATGCTTGTAACCCGATGCGCACAATTATGTATGAAAACAGCGGACTAACAACTCTACTATTTAAATAAGTTAGTCTTGACATTTTTCAATTTAAAAACTGATAATTTATTTTGCGAATATATTACTTATTATTTTTATGTTCATATTTTTTTCTGATTTGATTAAAAAAATCTCACACATTTTTTGGTTTCAGTAGCTAGTAAACTCGGACCCAAAAAAATAAATATAGAAAATTATTATATTTGGGAATTTCTATTGGACAGTACCTACCTAGACAGTCACTGATTAATTATTGAAAAATTGTCGATTTGGTTATACTCAGTTGTCTAATTAACTGTATGTTTTTCAACGCTAGAAAAGATAGTAGGTACATATGCTGTTTCAGACAGTTTGCAAATACCAGTTTTGTGCCAAAATTCTTGAATAAAAATAACTTGTTGCCAAACAAAAATAGTGTGCCAAAAAATAATTGTCAAAACTCAGTATTATACATTTTACAACAGTTAAACCGTTTTACCATTTTTTGATGAAGCACTGTATTGTTAATATAAATTTTTGTACCAATTTATTTGTTGTTTGTTTAGCGTAAGTGTATGACTGTGAAAATCTTATAATAAAACGACATGTTAATATACTGCTTAAGTATTTTATTGTATCTAAGTACACCCAAATCATAACATCTCCATGACCAGGTCAGAAACTGTACAAGGTGCTCGGGAGGAACCGGACAAATTTTTACAAGGCATTGCTCATTTTATTTCGAACACAATTATGTTTTTCGAAATGATTATTTGATGTGGGTAATTTAACACCACATTTTTAATTGCTTCATAGATAGAAAGATCAACACGCAAAGAAAAATTAAATTTCGCTTTTTAAACTAATGTTTAAAAAAGTAGACTAACTACGGATAATTGAATTTAAAACTGTGTTTTGAAACTGCCGTTCATAAAAACTGGCCAAGTGCGAGTCTGACTTGCGCACCGAGGGTTCCGTACTAACACTTATTGCATCTTAACTGAAGGGGTTAAGTTAAGCTTGCACCTGGTACGTATGGCGCCGGTTTCAAATGAGGTGCAAAGTTAACACAACCGATCACATTTGTTGTACGGGAGCCGCACTTAAATATTTATTTTAGTTGTTATAGCGGCAACAGAAACTTATTATTTGTAAAAATTTCAACCGTTTATTTATCACGATTTATTAGATACAGCCAGACAGAGAGACAGACAGTCAGACGATACACACGAACAGACGCACAGATGGACAAACGGACAGACGGACAGACGAACAGATGGACAGACAGACAGAAGGCCAGGCAGACAGACGGACAGACGGACAGATGGACAGACGGACAGACGGACAGACGGACAGACGGACAGACGGACAGACGGACAGACGGACAGACGGACAGACGGACACTGGACAGTGGAGTCTCAGTAATAGGGCTCCGTAGGGGCTGATTTTGATTCGATCAGTCATTCAATTACTCCGTTGCCAAAACCGTAATTTAACTTTAATGAATGGAATTTAGTCTATAATATGTCGCTTTGAGCTTTGTAATGGATTATTACGTCGTTGGTGCCTGCATCTGCACATCCGTAATGTGGTTTATCGTCATTTGCTAAACAACTTTTTACAAATAATCACTTAACAAACAACGATTTACAAACTATTCATTTCACTAACCTACCATACCTTAAAATGCTCATTTTACAAATAATTACTCGACAAAATATACATTTAGTTACTTAGACGCTTTATTGAATGACAAAGTTTCATTTAAAAAATGTTCACTTCACGAATAAATCGTTTTAAGAGTCAGTTATTTTGCAAAACATTAATTGATAAACTATTGTTTCATAAAAATATTAAAAATAACTCTCTATGTACCGAAACACAGGATGGTATGAAGTTTAATACTTACTCGAAATACTTGGGCCAAATATTAAACAGGCGAGTACTTATTTCGGTCAGATTGTACCAAATAGGGGCCGTTTCTGGGACTTAAATTTTTTCTACGCTTTTTTTTTGCTGTTTTTCGACTTAAATTAGATTGAATCTTGTAGATTATACTAAAATAAGCATGCTTTGTTCTTTAAACTTTTTCTCTCAGAGCAATATTTACCGAGATATTGGGGTTAAAAAAAATATTTTTTTCAATATTTGCCATTTTTAGGCTAAATTAGATTGAGTGATGTTCCATTTTTTAAGCAAGCATTTTGAAGCTCCGCTCGCTTCGCTCGCTCTGCTATACATGGTCATAAAACAAACCTAACCTAACCTACAGTTTTCGGTTTTTTAGCCATGTAACCTAAAACCTCTATAACCTGAACACTAAGACGTCTGTATGCTCATCAGAACAATTATACTTTGTTAAAAATTAAGTATTTTAATATTTGTACTCGTAGAAAGCTACACATATGAATGGCATTCACACCATGATGATTTATTAAACGAAAAGTTTACCAAACAATGCAGTTTATTAACGTTGTTTTATCATTCGTTATTTTGTTAATTGACTAGAATAATAAATGAGTAATTTGCGAAATAATGTTTTGTGATATGATGTTTTGTCCAATAAATAATTTGTATCATGATCTATTTGTAAAACTATATTCTATGCAACGTCTAATTTGGGAATCGTTCAATTCTCTAACGTTGTTTGTAAAATGAATATTTATGAAACGTGGTTTAGCAAGTGATTGGCTACCCCGTAATATAATACGGCGGATCATACAATCCGACTGCGACACCGGTGTTAAAGGTTAACAAGACAAACATAAGAAACATCCTCTATCTCTCTCAAATCCCGAAGAAAGCGATTCGGCGCCGTTCTAGGCCGTTTATTATACGTTCAACTCCAAAATTCGCGAGTTACATTTGATGCAATGTATTTAAGCTTTTGTTAGTGTCCGCAAGACGTCATGCTAGCCTGTCTTGCGCGCGCATCATGTCACACTCCCGCGGGTGAAGTAACGCTAGGTAGACTTGTTTACTATACAGTCATATGACTTACTGTTGGATTTCTTTCGGCTTTCTTCTCAACAGCGGCCTCCTCTTGTTCAGACTTGTAAAGTGCCCTTGCGCCTTAACTTCAGAATAAAGTATATTATTTTCTTATATTTTGATGGCGGAAAGAAGCTCGCGAGGTTTACAGCCTATTTAACGGGATATACCACTTCTCTTTTTTCCATACAAATCCAGGTTTCGTTCTTGTCTGTTCCCTCCTCCAAATAGACATGTTGACTGATGTTGAATTCTACAGCGTACCGTAGTTATACGAATAAAATTTACTCAATATATCACGAAACAAGGAAAAAAATCCAGAAAAATAAATCTTTTTTGGAAATATGTGACTTCAATGGTACGCAAATTCTATGATAATTTTTTTTTAAATCTAAAACATATTTTGAAAACGTTTTCAGAATCCTCATGATTTTACTAAACAATAATTGTACGACAACCATAAACTTAAACGCACTTTTTTACGGTGAAAATGGCAAATTTCTTAATTTCATCATTTCAGCCATAGGACGTCCACTGCTGGACACAGGCCTCCTCAATTGACTTCCACATGGGCCGGATAGAAGCGACCCGCATCCAGCGTGTCCCCGCAACCCTGACCAGGTCATCCGACCACCTTGCGGGTGGCCGTCCTACGCTACGCTTGCCGGTACGTGGTCTCCACTCGAGAACCTTTCTGCCCCAACGGCCATCGGTTCTTCGAGCTATGTGCCCTGCCCATTGCCACTTCAGTTTGCTAACCCTGTTTGCTATGTCGGTGACGTTAGTTCGTCTACGAATCTCATCATTCCTGATTCGATCACGTAGAGAGATCCCGAGCATAGCCCTTTCCATAGCTCGCTGAGTGACTCTGAGCTTCCTTAAGAGGCCCATAGTTAGAGACCACGTCTCGGCTCCGTAGGTCATCACCGGTAATACGCACTGGTTAAAGACTTTTGTCTTCAAGCACTGAGGTATCTTGGACGAGAAGACACTTCGCAGTTTCCCGAACGCTGCCCATCCGAATTTCTTAATTTATCTATACAATATTGATACCTATACCGGCCTGTGACGTCACTAGCCTGGACGCCTTTTGTATGGAGCGTTTTTAGCACTTCGTAGGAATGTTGAACTTTGACGGTCATTTTTGACTTTTAGAGCAGTTTAAGAGTAGTTAGTCCCATATAGACATTTGATCACAATAAAAAATAGAATCGATTGACATCCTCAAAAAAATTTGTTAACACGTTCGCGGACAGTAAGACACACCTGTTTGACAGTAAAATTTTGTATGGAATATTTGAAACTGTTATAGCCGTTTCGTCATAATTGTAAGATTGAGTACTGTGAAGACTGCTGGGGGATAGCTTCAGAGGTTGAATAATAGAGCACTAGAGGTACTTCGTTGTATAACTTTATTGCCCGGAGGCTAGCACTAAACTAACTATACATTTTATTTTTATGACTAATGTCATACGTCTTATTCTAAATCTAAAAACTACTTTATTCTTAAGTTGACGGCCAACCACCTTCCGTGAAGCACAACCTTCACATTTCCCGCCGTCTCGGGGTGGACGAGGGAAATTCATCTTAATACAGAGACACTAGACAGACTACTCCTGCCTAACACATAATAAGTCCCTACCTATGCAGGGATACCCATACATTCATACCCAGATGGTCTCTTGCTAAGAGATAACCAGAGTCAGGACATGAGCAGACACTAGCCTATGGCATGTTACGTAATCTGACATGTTGTCTGACACTGGCTTCGCCTTGACAAAAACCCCGCTAAAAAGGCAAGGCACCAAACTGACTACCCCAATTGTCATTCGACTTATTCTAAAGCATAGACCATTCGATACAATATTAAAAAGATAGGCTTCCACAATTTAATCGCCTGGTGTAAAACCGGCTTAAATAAATTACCCGATTAAATCGCCTCGAATGTTCTCACCTTAACTGCCTGGAGTATGACACATGACACACGTCGCATGCCCCAAACAATTGTACAATGATGTGTCACTGCCCTTATATTAGATGTTTGAAACATTGTCTATGACGTTTGCCTCAAACACCCATTCAGGACTATCAAATAGTGACACCTAACTACACTAGCTTTATATTAGAATCCTGGCACATATATATTAAATATGCCCCAGAAATCTGTACCGTCGAACTAATACCTTTACATTAGAATCCTGAAGCATATGGACTATGGTTCAAGATTCTGTACCATAAAATAAACCTCATAATTAATTTCACGACCATAGACGATGGCATGACACGTCATATTGACATGTCAAATGTTATGTCACTGTCGAAAAATTAATTATTAAAACACGAAACGAAAGTTATTTTTATTAAAAATCCTACCTATCACTTAATTAAAATTAGGTAATAAAATATATTATATTACAGACATGAAAATAAAATAAAATCTTCAGACTGCATTGGCCTGATGCAGGGTGCTGTGCGATCCTTGGCTCGTCATGCCAAGATCCCACGCTCCTGCCGCCTCCTGGATGTAGAATGCGAGTCGCATTCAGTCATCCCAGTAGCTGAAACCCCAAGGAATGGGACAGCATAGCATTGGCCCTCGCAGTGTCGAATTACATGAAAAAGAAAAACATATTAGAATGTGTAAACATTAAAGTTCTGAAAAGAAAATCAGTGTTATAATTAATTATTGGAATTCTGTGAAAGTTATAAGTTATTATTATTACAAGGAAAGGTATTGTAAGTGCAATAAACTTAAAGTGCAATAAATTTATAGTGCAAGAAATTAAAAATTGAACTTCCTATAGTAATATCTTAGAAATGCAGCTAATATATAGTGGAAAGAAATTAAATTATAGTTACAACAGTGACACTTGCAAATGCAACAAACATAACTGCATCCTTGTACAGTCAGCCTGAATTAAAAATTGCTGAAAAATAATAGTTTTATTATTTACACCGTAGAAATATAGAACTGTTTAAATTTATTTTGAATTAACGATTAAAGAATTTCTTCAATCTGTTAACATGAATTATTACATTCTTGGCACGACCATTAGGGGTGAGTCTTTGCACCACATAATTCCATGGAGACAATCGGTGGATTATCTTATAGGGTCCTACAAATAATCTACAAAGTTTTAAACTTCTTCCAGTCAACCGTCTTGGTTTTATAATCATGACCAAATCATCAGGCTCATATTGAACTGATTTTGTCTTCTTGTCATATTGTAGTTTTTGAGAGCGCTGTGCCTTCTCTATATTCTTCATTGCTTTCTCTGATAATTCTTGTATGTAATCCACTTTCTCCTTTAACGTAGTGTGTTCTTCCTCATGTAGTCATAGCTTCAAATCTTGATTAAAATGCGGTTCCCGTCCAAAAACTATATGATATGGTGCGACGCCTGTAGATGCTTGAACTGAGGTATTGTATGAGAAGACAATTCTTGGCAATGCTGACGACCAGTCCTTCTGATCTTCTTGTATACATTTTGACATAGCTGTTGTCAACGTCTTGAAGAATCTTTCTATTAAGCCATTCGCCTGTGGATGGTATGCCGTCGTATGAAGAAGTCGACCTCCAAATTCTTCTACCGTATTTTGCACCAGTTTTGAGGTGAAGACTGTACCTCGATCTGTGATGATTGATTCGATGCTCCCGAAGGTGCAGAATATGTTCTCAACAAGAAACTGTGCGATAACCTCTGCTGTAACTCTAGGTACCGCTTTACAAATGGCAAATTTGCTCATGTATTCTATAGCCCCAATGACATATCTATGTCCGTCCTTTGATTTGCAGAAAGGGCCAAGCACATCCATTGCTACTCGATGACCAAAATTTTGAATCTTCACAAATCTTGTTTTTCATTATATTGAAGGCCTTTTGCGCTTCTGTTGACCATTCAAATTTACGTCCTTTCTTCGTCAATTCTGTCAGAGGCAATGTTATCTGAGCGAAACCGTCAATAAATTTTCTGTAATACGAAAATAGACCTAGTACTGATCTTAGTTCCTTTAAGTTGGATGGCGGCTTTGCATTTCGCATTGCTTTTACCTTCTCCATGTCGGGTCCAATGCCATCCTTTGATACAGTATGTCCTAATACTGTTAAACTTGTAAACCCGATCTTACACTTCGTTGGTTTCAAGGTTACATTTGCCTTCTGAAATTTTCGTAATACATTTTCCAGTGCCGTTAAAAATTCTTTATAAGTCTTAGCATATACTATGATGTTATCAACATATACCAAAACATTTTTGTATTTCATTTCCGCTTAAACTGTATCCATTGCTCTCTGAAAATGAGCCATACTTGTTATCAATCCCATAGGTAATTTCTTGAATGCATATAAACCTGATTGACAAATAAAAGAAAGAAAGAAAGAAAGAAAGAAAATTAATTTATTGCCACAATTTTCACAAACTTGGCATGTACCTACTAAAACTAACAATTAGAAATTAAAAAATAAACTAGTCCATGCATAGGTTAGCTTAGAAACTAAGTGTGGCAAACGGTTAGGGCGTCAGCATGTTGCTGATCGTGTCGTCTAGCGACACTTCAGCGCTGTTTTTCAGCCCAAACCAGTATTACATAACATATATAATCGTATATGCGCACCTACAACAACCACGTATGTTGCGACCCACAATTTACATGTAAAAAATAATAATAATAAAAGACATATAAGCAGTAATACAAAGTAACAATGGTTTCCTAAAATGCTACTAAACGACATAATATAATTGAATATTATACGTTGCCAAACTAAAAAATAATAATAATAATAAGAAAATGTTTAAGGGTACAATTTTGCATTTAACTGACGTTGTCCTATGTAACCGGTAAGTTCGCCGCTTTCATTTGTTGGTCAAATATAATACTCTTGTAGTATTTCTTAAAAGTGTACTTGCATTTTTTAAGCCTAATGGGCGGTGGTATAATTAAGTGAATAAAGGATTTTGACCTTACAAACGGTCCGGTAGTTTTGAATTTTTGATATGTTGTCTAGGATGGTTAGTCAGTGTTTAAAATGCAAAATTCACAATTCCCCCCCCTCCGCGCCCGCCGCCATATTGAAAAAACCGGCACTTTCTTCATATTTTTGCTCATATCTTCCTTTAGGAGCATTTTAGCTAGAAGAAAGCTTCGACAATGTTATAGAGAGTTAAATTTACTACATTTTCCATTTTATATTTTGTTTCTAGGACAGATAGTTACGGAGATATGCACATTTAAAAAAACTTAAGAAATTGCAATTTTCAACTCAAAAACAAACTTCTGGATTATATCTTCGTTTAGGAGCATTTTAGCTAGAACAGTGCTTGAGCAATTTTGTAGAGAATTAAATTTACCATAATTTACATTTCAAATTTTGTTTCTAGGACAGATAATTACGGAGATATGTAAAAAATAAAGTTACATTTTCCGAAAATGTATGTAAAAATGGACATGAGTTTTATAAGCAATTATATTTCCTACATGTTTTAATTTGTCCTAGACAAGTCCCTAACTGAATGACAGCGTTCTAAACCAAGAATTTTCAGAAATTTTCGGAAAATTCGACTTTTCCTGTTTTTTAAATGTGCATATCTCCGTAACTAACCGTCCTTGAAACAAAATTTGAAGTGTAAATTATAGTAAATTTAATTCTCTACAACATTGCCCAAGCTTTGTTGTAGCTAAAATGCTTCTAAACGAAGATATAATCCAGAAGTTTGTTTTTCAGTAGGAAATTGGGATTTTTTACGTTTTTTTAAATGTAGATATCTCCGTAACTATCTGTCCTAGAAAAACAATATAAAATGGAAAATGTAGTAAATTTAACTCTCTATAACATTGTCGAAGCTTTCTTCTAGCTAAAATGCTCCTAAAGGAAGATATGAGCAAAAATATGAAGAAAGTGCCGGTTTTTTCAATATGGCGGCGGGCGCGGAGGGGGGGGAATTGTGCATTTTGCATTTTAAACACTGACTAACCATCCTAGACAACATATCAAAAATTCAAAACTACCGGACCGTTTGTAAGGTCACACATAGTACTTTAGTCTCTATTCACCGTATTAGTATATTATTCCAGACTTTTGAAGCGGCGTACTTAAAACTACCTTTAAATCCGGCTAATTTATGTTTCGGAATTATTAACTTAAAATTTATAAAATTTCTAGCGCGGTGACGATTTTCCTTATAAAAGCTGTTTTTTCTTTGCCTTTTCCGAGACATAATTGCCAATATCCTGAATTTAGATCCAGTTCGGCAAAGAAACGTGCTCCTTCTAGACACGTTAATAATTCTTCAATGCGCGGTATAGGATATGCATCTGGTTTAATTTTCTTGTTTAAGCTTCTAAAATCTATACAAAATCTCGGTTTCCCATCTGCTTTTTCTACAATCACGACTGGTGATGCGTATGGGCTTTGAGATCGTTCTATAACGTCATTCTTGAGCATTTCCTGAACTTGTTCTTCAATAATTTGCTTCTGTTTCTCCGACATTCGATATGGCGGTTTATGTACTGGTACCTCATCAGTCGTTTCGATGTCTATTTTATATGCATTGTATGCTCCTAGATTTGACGGACTGTATGCAAATCTATCTTCATACTTATTCAATAGTGTCATTAGCTGCTGCTTCTGAGAATTGTTTAATTCCTCGCCAATTTGTATACTATCCTTATTCTCTTCTGCAAAATATATCGTTTCACATCGGATGCCTTTTTTATTTGATTCTTCCAGTGGCATTGGTTTTCTTGGTTCCTTCCTTATATTATTTACCAATTTCGTGGTAAATCTTCCACGTAAACATATTACATTCTCCTGAAAATCAATGTTGGCACCATTCTGTACCAAAAAGTCATAACCGATGATGATTTGGTCAGAATTGATGTCAATTATATTAAATTTGTGAGTATATACTACATTATCTACAATTATGTTTAATTGTACTGAACCCTCAGTACAAACAAATTTGCCACCGATTATCTTCAAAGAAATCCTATCATCATCATTAAATTTAATATTCAAACTTTTGACAATAGATAAACTAATGCAAGATACGCTTGCTCCACTATCTATCAGAGCTAGATAATTGTCATTAGATATTTCTACATTTATATATGACCTATTATGTATTGGTGCATTATTGCCTGTAATAGTATCGGAGCGTAGTGTGTTTAACGCCGCGCCGCTCCGGTCCCGCGTCGTCCATCTGCGTTTGGGCGATTCTCTTCATTCCGGTACGTTGATCTTGAAGGTGCATTTCCTTGGTAGCTGCCACGATAGTTTTGCTGTGTTCTTTGTCTGAAATTATAGGCAGGATAATTTCGGTTCACTGGTGTGTTCACTGCCTGGTCGTTGGTCATCGTTGCGCATACTGGTACCGGTGTATGTACTGGTATCGGTGTTCAAAATGCAGATTGGGGTGCCGTAGACACGTTTGGGGAAGAAATGTTTATAGGTGATGGTGGATTTCCACCTTGTTGGCTTTGAATCATTGTATATTGATTTTCTTTAATAGGGATCACAATTGAGGGTTTTTGCTCTTGCGAATGATACTCATTGTACCGCTGGATAGCCGCTTTGAGCTCTGCCTTCGTGTTGATCGCTGAAGTTGTAAAGAATAATTTGACGTTGTCATGTAAATTTTTAAATTTTTTGTTTCTACAATGTTCCCGGCCTTAGACGCCAATGCTTCCAGAGCATAATAGAATATAATTGGTGATTCATGAGTCTCCTGCCGACGATAATAAAAACTTTGTACATAATTTTGGCTCGACGGGAATTCGTTTTTTAATTTCGTCAAAACATCTTCGAATGATGTGAAAGTTGCGTGATTCGCCTTATAAAATTGTAACGCTGGTCCTGATAAATACGCTGCGATCACTGCTTGCGATTGTTCAGGTTCATATTTTTTGACTTGCGCCAATATTTTGAATTGGAAAATAAAATCATCCACGTCTGATAAGCCATTAAAAGTACTCGTCTCCATTTTAATGTGGAGTCCGAAACGATGCACAAACAAATTATAATCGCATAGGATGAAAAATGATAATGGGTGATTCAATAATTCGACAACTTCACCCGTCTGTCAAATTTGCTCCTTTACGGCAGTGCCGTCAACATACAATACCACACCGATGGCAATTTGCAATTGCCAAATGAGCACTTATTCTTCGTTGTGCTTAGTGCGCTTTGCTCCTGTCCGGCTCCTATGCAAACCGTGCTTTCAGTACGTAATTGTAACTGATGCCCGAGAATCTGTGGACAAAATTAATTGGGAGCGGGGAAACTCGTCAAATCGTCGTACAATTTATATGTGACAGTGAACACTATGCAAGTCGAATGCTATACCAGTTGCGTCAAATATGATACGTTTTTATACTACCTTATGTGACAACAAATGCTATAGCATTATACTTCCATAGCAGTTCTGCCACATGGCTTAGCTAGCTCGTGGTACATTTATGGCATTGAATGTTATAGCAGCTGCCTGCTACGCTTATATGTGATAGCGAAAACGAATATAGGCGTTGATTACAGGACTTATAGTTATCAACGGGTTTGTCACTCACGCCTATTCTATTTTAAGTCTCTCTTGTTACTTTTAGACGACGCACCAGACGAGTTTGGCATATAGTCTTCGTAGGAACTTCACTGCTCCGCTTTATTGTAAAATGGGACTTGATCAGATTCACCGGTATCGTTGGTTACACTTCTGACTCTTCTCTTGATCATTGGTTGATGTTTTTGACTCTTCAACGCTAATTTGATCCTCTGATGACTCCTCGGTCACCTCTTCGAACATTTTCAGTAACTTCTCACTATCGTGGGCTTAAAAACTCGTATTGGACGAGCCTTTCGTTGATCTAATGATTTTAGTGGTAAAGGCGGTGACGGTGAAGTCTGTATAGGTCAGGTGCAGTCTATATGGCGCCACCGAGTCGGCGGTCGGGCTCGAGCGAGGACCTTCTTTGGAGGCATGTAACTTAAATTAAAAGCACTTTTTTACACTGCGATGAAGCTACAATACCCTTCACTATGTTAGCAGTTGAATGGTGAACCAAGAGACCTATAATTCCAAGATATTTGCTGACAATTATGTTTACTGTGTTTGTGTATAATATAAAATATGTACATTAATCTATGCCTGTATTTTAAATTATAACCAACGTCAAAGCTCGTTGAAGGGCAATAAACAGTTAGTAAATATAGCTAATTATTACAACCCCAAAATATCTAAGAAAATACTTGAATAAATGATACTTACGATGATAAAAACAATCCTTCGAAATGTTGTCGACACGCAAAATTCTCAAAATACTGATGGTCAACACAGCGGCGCACTCGCCGGGCGACTGAACTAACTTCCATACAACCGAGAATGCTATGGCATCTGTGTGCGGGAGAGGGGGGTACGAGTGTCGGCAACACATGTCAACTTGTCAGTGTGCGAAAAGCAAGTGATGTGACAGTAAGCGTACCCGGATTGCAGAGAAATTGACAGTAAATGTTAATGTACACGTTTTCACTATGGCAAAGCGCATTCTTTAGCATTCGCGCTCAGGAAAGAAGCTCGATTAAAGACTGCTATAGAATTCGCGTCACAAGAGGTACTCAAAATTCGAATGCCATAGAATGCCCGTCCGCGAACGTGTTAACATGTCTATTGTAGAAGCTAAACGGAAAGGAAATTTTACGAGTATATGTCGGATCGTTTAAATTTTTGCGAAAATGATTACAGAATTTGTATACCAGGCGTCAGTTTGCGGTGGGATTTTGGACAAAAACAGACGCTGAGTACACTTATTCTACAATAATTTTCGCTGAAATCGAAACTATCCGCCACAGCACATTTACCCAACATTTACCTCATTTAGTTCCTAAAATTTCATAAAGCTTATGTTTTTTCCTCTACTCGTCTGTTTACGTTAAGTTTGGAGCTCATTTCTATCCGACTCCATAGTTATCAGGTGCAAACTTAACCTAAACTGAAAGATGAGGAAAGGAGCATATAATATAAGGATTATTATCCTCTTAAGTTTAGGTACAATCCCGTTTTCGGAATTACCCCGACGCAACATCTTATCAGTTTTCGATTCTTGCCTTAATTAAATGAAGAAGTGCAAAATAAAGAGAACGCAATACTACGATAAGACAGTCAAGGTTTATCATATCACTGACGGTGACGGGTCAAGAAGTAAAAGTGAGAAACGAACGAGACTACAATTTTATTACTTTTCTGAGGAGGACGTAATAACTGTATTTTTTTACCCTCAGATTACCTACTAATTATTTTATTATTAACTAGCTGCGCAGTGCTACCCGGTTATCCCACGGAAACACTATTTTTTTCGGGATAAAAAGTAGCCTATGTGTTAATCCAGGGCTTCAGCTACCTTTATACCAAAATTAATCAAAATTAGTTCAGCCGTTTGAGCGTAAAGAACGAACGACACACTTACAATAATAATAATAATAATAATAAGTAAAGATGGATCTGGCAAGTACGGATCGAGCGGCGTATCAGCTCATTTAGGACTCTCATTGCCAAGCTAATCTGTTTTAGGGGGGGCAACAATCGCCCCCGTGTGATGCGCTACGTGACACAAGCCTTCGCGGGGACTGGCACCAGGCCCTGCGATTACATGGCATGTGTCACAGAGCGTATCGACTACCTAAAGCAGAAAGTTTATGCATGGGCAAGCCGTATTCGTCGCTACAGAGAGCGTGTGAATCGATTCCAGCAAAATCGCCTCTTCCAAAGCGACCAAAGGAAGGTATACCGAAAGTGGGAGGGAACCGATCAATGTGTGACCGACGGGCAACTGCCGGATCCTACTGCCATGATTAATTTCTGGCGTAGTATCTGGTCAGTTCCAGTCGAGCACACCGAGGGCGAATGGATGAATGTTGTCAGACGTGAGTGTGAGCCGATCGAAAACATGGGGGCTGTAACCATCAGCCCCGATGATGTGAGTTGTGCGGTCCGTACGACCCAGAACTGGAAAAGTCCTGGGCCAGACGGATTGCACAACTTTTGGATCAAGTGGTTTCGATCCTCACACGAACGCCTGGCAACACAATTTCAAGACGCCCTCGAGCTTGGTTCCCTGCCATCTTTCATGACTACTGGTGCTACCTTCCTGCTCTATAAGTCCGGTAGTACCACGGAAGCGAAAAACTATAGACCCATCACGTGCTTGCCCACTTTATACAAGCTCCTTACGTCCATTCTGAGAACAAAAATTAACACGCACATTGTTGCGAATAACGTTTTGGCCTTTTCTCAGAATGGATGTAGGGTTGGGTCCCGTGGTACTAAGGAGCTCCTCCTCATTGACACGACCATTTGCCAACAAGTCCGGCGGAACAGGGGGTCTCTATCGGCCACCTGGATTGACTATAAGAAGGCCTATGATTCGGTGCCTCATTCATGGCTGGAGAGGATCTTAGAGCTGTATAAAATCGATACAGCTCTAAGATCCCTCTTAAGCTCGTGTATGAGGCAGTGGACCACAGTCCTTCGTCAACCAGGTAGCGGAGATGGCCCCCCTGGCCCGCAGGACTTGATAAGGATTGAGAGAGGTATTTTCCAGGGTGACAGTTTAAGTCCTCTGTGGTTCTGCCTAGCCCTGAATCCGCTCAGCACTCTGCTGAAGGATTCTGGACTAGGTTGCCGGCTTCGAAGAGGAAGTGAGGTCATTTCTCATCTGCTGTACATGGATGATCTTAAGCTGTATGCACCAAAACGCCAGGATCTGGTGGAACTACTGGAAGTAACTGAAACCTTCAGTAGCGCCATCAAAATGGAATTTGGTGTAGACAAGTGTGCGGTCATGCATGTGCAGCGGGGGAAAGTCGTAAATTCCGCGAACTTACAACTTTCTGAGACAATGTCCCTCAGGTCTATCTCCGAAGTTGAAACCTACAAGTACCTTGGTATGTCACAGTCATTGGGTATTGCGGACGGAGACATTAGACAGGCGTTGAAGGAGCGTTTCTTTTGTCGTTTGACAAAAGTACTTAACAGTCTTTTGTCCGGTGGCAATAAGGCGCGCGCCTTCAACGCTTGGGTGATGCCTCTGCTCACTTACTCCTTTGGCATACTAAGGTGGACTCAGACTGAGCTGGACGCCCTGGATACGAGGGTCCGTCAGCTGCTCACTACACATCGCATGAGGCACCCACGCTCGTCAGTTATGAGAATGTACATCCCGCGTAAGTGTGGGGGCCGTGGCTTTTTAAACGCCAAGGACCTCCATAACCGCGAGGTGTGCAGTCTTAGGGAGTATTTCCTAAACAACGAGTGTGGGATTCATCGCGATGTAGTAGCAGTTGACAAAGGCCTCACCTCTCTCTCCTTAGCAAACGAGAACTGGCGCAGACCAAAGGTGCTTAGCACCGATGACCGCAGGGCTGTATGGAAGAGCAAGGAGCTACACGGGCGGTTCTACAAGGCCCTTACGGGGCCCGATGTAGATCTGCTCGCGTCGGTGAACTGGCTACGCTTCGGGGATCTCTTCGGGGAAACCGAAGGTTTTGTCTGTGCAATTGCGGACGAAGTAATGATGACGAACAATTACCGGAGATATATCCTGAAGGACGGTACGGTCGACATTTGTCGGGCATGCCGCCGTCCCGGTGAGTCACTCAGGCATATAATCTCCGGTTGTGCTCATCTTGCTAACGGCGAGTACTTGCACAGACATAACCAAGTAGCCAGGATCATTCACCAGCAACTTGCTCTTCGATACGGTCTTGTGGGGTCTGAGGTGCCGTACTATAAGTACGCACCGATGCCAGTTCTCGAGAATGGTCGTGCCACGCTCTATTGGGATCGATCTATCATCACGGACAGGACTATTGTAGCCAATAAGCCTGATATCGTTTTGGTAGATCGATCCAAGCGCCAGGCAGTGCTCGTCGACATCACCATCCCCCATGATGAGAACCTCGTGAAGGCCGAGAAGGACAAACTCAGCAAGTACCTTGACTTGGCTCACGAGGTGACCGCCATGTGGGATGTTGACTCGACGATCATTGTCCCGATAGTCGTTTCGGCAAACGGTCTTATAGCGAAGAGTCTCGACAAACATCTTAAGAGACTCTCGCTAGATGGCTGGATCAAGGGCCAGATACAGAAGGCGGTACTCCTGGACACGGCGCGCATCGTCAGGAGGTTCCTCTCTCTGCAGCCCTAACCACCGGTAGCCTGGGCCCCGCCCCGCTGCCGGCGGCACCCTAGGTTAGGTTTTTTTATAATGTATTTATATTTTGTAATTACTTTGTTGTATTTTACTTTTTATATAAATTTATTGTAAAAAAAACTTAACCTAAGAGATTAAATGAATATACGAAATAATAATAATAACGTTTATTCAATGCAAAACCTTATCACTAATGTTCATCCTCTGCCAAACCACAAGGCGGTTTATTGGCAGTTGAGGCTCCATATATTTAACTATTAAGTACATACTTGCTAACTACACTACTCTTCTATACTTAAACTAAATTAAACAGCAGCACAACAGCAACGCACCCAACTGACCACCGGTGGACCCAATCACATTGTGATATGGTTCACAATGGTAAGTTAGCCGCGTTGGCGATGGCACAATTCAAAACCGGGTACAATACGAGTAATAGGGATATAAGATACAGTTTATACTGGTTGTGTCGTATTTTTTGTTTTAGCTAATAGTACGCTTCTTACTTTCTTTACAAACATTTGTTTTGTTATACATGTACTCTTGCATTCTGACGGTAAATCATTATAGATTTTTGGAACTAGGTATTTTCTACATCTTTTGCCATAGTAATTAGTATATCTAGGTAGGTATACATAACTTTCGCCTGTATAATATTAGCAGCATGATATTAAAATGTAGGTACTTACTCTTTCTAAAATGTAGTACCTAACTCCAAAACTATCACACAATGCAGGCATAGCCGTAGATTTTGGTTATTTTATGTATTTTCTTATATATCTTTGCGTGTGTAAATGAATATAAGAAAATACATAAAATAACCAGAAATAAAACAAACAATTTTTTAGGGTGTAGGTAAACGACAAAAATTCTCTCTTGTTATATTAATTTCCACCTATTAGAAATATAATGTTAAATTAGCTATACTTACGTTAATTAAAGGAAATCTTTGTAATGAAGAGAGAAATTGAAAAGAAAATGCTTAGAGTGGGGAAGCGCGAAGCCGTAGAGAGGTCAAATCCCGCTCTAAGCATAATTATATTTTTATTTTTACATTATAAGACTACTGATAAAAAAATTTGACACGACCTACCCTCATTGCAATACAATTTTATAAATGTTAATCGCTTGAGCTGTCGAACGAATCAGGTTCACAGTGCCACCATGACAGAAAAGCTGACCGCGAAGTGGCGCCATCTCCCGCCACAAAGCCTTTTTTGCCGGGTGCCGCCACATCATCAGATGCGCCGCGTATACAATATATTCAAAATTTGGTTAATGACAAATCCTTGACGAATCGCTACTGGCGTTTAAAGGATGTTTAGACATCCGAAGATCTATCCATCCCTGTACCAAAATTGTCCAGTCGTTTCAGCTTGATGAGATGACAACGAAAATTGTTGTACGAAACGATTGCGTAGTACGGCTGCATTGCGGTGTTAAGATTTATCCTGCAATAATGACTGAAGTTTACAATGAAAAGAAAAGTTGAAAAATTCAATGGTTCAGGCAGGTTTCGAACCCGCGTCTCCAACTTTTCGGGCCAATACGGGCGTCCTACCTATTGGACCACCGAACCTGATGCAAGAGCCATTGTATTTTTCAACCAGTTGCTTCTGTATGCCTTAGGGTGGCATCAGGTTCGATGGTCCAATTTCCCTTAATGTCAATAGGTATTTTAAATTTTTTTTTTCATTTCTTTATTACACAGAAAAAACAATACATTTAATAATAATGCAACGAGCAAAACCATACTAAGGTTTAACTGCCGTTGAATTCACTCACATCACAATAAGCAGGTATTAACTAGATAGGTATTATTAATTACGATCGGACTTAACATCAGCTAATAAGGTACATTGCTTTAACAATTCGTTTACAGTGGTGTGGGGTTTCACACACACTCGTAAGTATGTTGAAATCGAGTTCGTTAAGAAGTCCTCGAGTCCGTTTTCCGTACACATTGTTACATTTTGGCAGGACAAATGTAGGTAAGTAATCTAATTTCCGAAGATCTGCCGGTCTACTGGTTCAATTACACTGTACCTTACAAGTGAAGCTAATAAATACGTGAATAACTAAAACTTTATATTTAAAACACCCCCAACACAAATAGTTGCTCATCATGAGACAATTCAATTAATGATATAGAATATGCTACAAAAAATTTATATATTTATTACAATGGCAAATAAATTAAAAATATACATACTAAAACTTAAAATTAAAAAGAACCCCCCAGTACTGAAGCCGTCTGAGGCATCGTCCCCAGCACGCTCGCCGCGTTTCCCCTTTGAATGGCGAGGCTCAGTCTTTGAGCGAAAAAGGAGCCCGCTCTGATATTACCCGATATTCCGATTAATTTTTATGAAATTTCTTTTACAATTTTGTTTGCATCCGAAGACCACGGGCCAAATGTTTCCACCGCCAGTGCCGCAAATTGAACATACATATGACATTTTGAATTAGCTTCAATATTAGCTGAGATCCTGTCACATATCCCAATCAAAGATGACTATCTTGGAAACTACTGGTTCTATTTCCACAAAAATAGCTAAGAACCATCTCGACGGACTAGTCATCCTATTTAAAAAACTGCATTCAAATTGGTTCATCCGTTTGGGAGCTACGATGCCACAGACAGACACACATGTTAAATAAATAAATATCGGACAACTTCTCAAAACAATCTAGTCCCACAGTAAGCTCTAGTAGGCGTGTGTTATGGACACTAGACGACGATAAACAATACTTATATAGATATAAATACACACTTAAATACAAATAACACCCACATGACCCAGGCACAAAAATATTCGAGTTCATCACAAAAATATTTGCCCATGCCCGGATTCGAACCCAGCACCGTCGGCTTAGTAGGCAGTTGCTTAACCACTGCGCCAACCGTGTCGTTAAACCTATAACACCCCTCTTTTTTCGTCAGGGGTTAAAAGTATAAAGTAAGTTGTGACGTCACAAACGCTCCGACTTCCACTTCCATCTGTAGTCGCCGCTCGCCGCACTGCTGGTCGTGCAAACTCGTCGCCGGGCCATAAATGTATGGAAAAATATGCATTTTAGTACTAGGTATGTAGCTCTTAAAACAAAGAGTTTATAAATAGAGCAGTCAGACGTTTTATGTATACGTTTTTGTTTAATGAATTTGATAGTATCATTAGGTCAAATGGGTCAAATGATTCGTATGAGTATTGCATTGACTTTAATACAAAGTATTTTTGTTGCAAGTTCCCAATCAGACGTTGTATTGCGTAAATGACACAGCGTAAACTTATTTTAGCTGCCCTTGGTACAATGACTTCTCGGAGCTTAAGAGGAGACACCACTGCCCATCTTTCCTTACCGTCTGTTTACGTTAATGCACCTGGTAACTATTGGCGTCGCATACAATTGTGGATTCGTGTCCTTACAATAAGTTTTTATTATTCATTATTTTTATGTTAAATTGTATACCTATAAATAGTATCTCACAAATTCCTGCGTCCTACTTACAGGGTGCATGATGTGATCTCAAATTTGTAATTTTACCACCTGTATATAACTATTATGTGCAATAAAGTAGGTATTGAGTATTAAAAAGAAAAAAAGTAGTATATAAACTTTTCGAAACCGCGTCTGTTTGGAGCAAAATTTGGGCCAAAACCAGACACCTGTAGCCTGTACTTTTAGGCATTTAAAAGAATGTAAACAAACCATCAACAGGGTCTTTTTATAAGATAACGTTTGGTCCCTGTTAAATTTTTTATATTATAAAATAATTGACTTAAAATTGAAATAATTTAACCAATCGTTAGGAAATATTGGTAAACCAAACTTAACCTCCAGAACTTAATCAAGTTTTGTAGGAGGAAAACCTCGACTTGAATGGAAAAATGAGCACTGATATATCCTCTTAATAATGAATTTGGGACTTCCCCGCAAGCATTTTTGCGTTGTTCGTTTTGTTATATTCGACAGCCATGTGTTTACTTACCGACTCACACTTCGAAACGATGAATTTTTTTGTATGTTTGCCGAAGGTTTGCCGATTACTCGAAGGCTGTAATGATTCGGATTTTATTATTATTTTTTATTTGTGAAAGTTTTTTTTTATGAAAGATTTGTAGTTTGTGTCGTCACCGAGTCAGGATCTGATAATAGAATCCAGGAGAAAGCGACAGAACTCTTCAAACATCGGCACTCCTCGCGATTTATAGTACAATAGCTTTTGCCCGCGACTACGTCCGCGTGGAACTTGGAAGTATGGAAGCAACCTCGTACATCACGATAGATATCCACCTTATCACCTTAATTAATAAAAGGGATTATTAAAAGCGCCCAAGCAAATGTAAGAGCACAATTGCTCTTACATTTGCTTAGGCGCTTTTGGTCTAATAATTACATTTCCTACAGGGTCATCAATGTCATCATGAATTACTTAATCACTTTTCAATCTTTTTAGGGATAATTTCCACGATAAAACTATCCTATGTCCTTCCTCGGATCTTAAGGCGACTCCGTACGTGGAATGGTGATTTTTAAAGTCCTAAGGCTCGTAATCTAGCCAACGGAAAAATCTGAAAAAAATATATGTTATTTTTTACTATTTCTTCTAAAAAATTATAGTTGGATTTTTTTTTAAAGCAATAATTACTATGGAAAAAATAATGTTGAAATAGGGTCGTTTTCAATTTTCAATTCCCTAAGGCTTCTAAACTACAAGTGATATTTACACGGCTCTTTCGCAAGAACATTGACAATTCATTGATCTTTAATCGTATTGTTTAAAAGTTGGTAAAATGGAAATTCGGTCTAATAAAGCATCAAAAAAACTGAATTTCCGCGAGCGCGGCCGTGCCCGGGCTGCGAGCTCAGTGTAAATCTAACCGTCGAAGGGGAAGGCTGTGTCACTTGCTCTCGCGATCCATCTAGTTACGGAAAATTGTTATAGTACCGGATCCTGCGGAGGTTCGATCTGTCTTCGTGCGTTTGAAGTGTATTTTAAGAGAGTACAGTTCGTTTTTTCACACGACTACGCTATGCGACATAACAAAAAGCACTAATTTTCATAAAGAATTAAATTCAACTGTTTTTTTTTTCGTATTTAGGTATCTATTAATTTTAAGTACTTATAAAAAAAAATGTCATTGCTTAGCATTCCCGAACACATTTGGATACTTAGATATTCTCAGTCATGGGCCCACACCAGACAGGATTCCCAGAAAATAACACTTTTGGTGTGGGTTTTAGGGCCCTTCTCTGTGTAATATTAGAGTACCTTAGGTATTTCGGTTAGTAAAAAAAATCTGATAATACAGATATGTATTTATGTACGTCTAATGATCTTTATGAATTCAACCCTAAGAGATATGAATATCGTTACGCAGAACAAGTATTGTTCGTTTGAATGCCATTGTAATATTCGGTAAAACGCTAATTTACGAATACGAATATTTATTGTAAGTATTCACATTCGTTGCGTCACTAGTACAGTACATGGCATATGATATAAAAATACATTATCAAAAATTACAATAATTTTCTAGTCCAAGAAGGCAAGTGACAATTTTGGCATGAGGGCTTATTTATGTAAATATAGTCAGAATACATATTTGCATCAATAAATTTCCCACTTCATATTTAAATCTAAATGAGCGTTAGTAATTATTGATATATCCGCCGGGCCTAGCTAGACATACCTAGCCTGGCCATAAGTTCTGTTCCAATTGTTTACCGTTTATAAAATAAAAACCTGATTTTTATTACATATCGTTTAAAAGCCATATATTAATGATCGGATTACAGTTGAATTAATGAAAAAAGACAAAAACTTATGGTCCAACTACGCAAATACAAAAAAAAAACTGCTTTAGAAATGTTAAAGATTTATTCATCAGATATCACGTGAAATTTCAATTTTATCAATTTTTATGTGTGATCCTGATCTGCTGAAAGATTTCCAGTAGTTATAGACCAATGTATGGTAGCAAACGATAGCTATGACCACAGATTATATAATACTATACTAGTACAGATTGACGAAGCGGTACTAGGAAATGGAACGACCCTAACTCTGGCTATTCAACTGGCTATTTTCTTTCCGTCGATTATCCAACAGATGGCGGTAGTGAGACTGCGATTTATGCGTCTCGGTCACGCCATCTAAATAAGAAATGGGAACATGATGTGCGTGCTGTCTTGTTCTATAGCCTAACTATAACGTCACATGATCGATAGATGGCGTCTTTTTCTGTCACGCGCGGACGCAAGTCAATGCAGAAAACGTTTTTGCAGGCATCGTACGAGTAGCATCTCAATGTCTTATGCGCACTGACCTTGAATCGTATCGGCATCTCTTTCAGACGGGCCGTACCTATCCATACTATAATATCTATACCTTTTTTCGTAAGCACAAAGCTCAACAGTCACAAACTACAATTTCTCGCGCGAGATAATTGACTGTATTTTTCTGTGCCGTAATCTGGGAGGTTGAAGGGTAACTGTATAAGTTCGGAGAGTCATTCTCATCAACAAATGTAACTTTTTTCTAATTTATCCTTACCGGGCCATAACTGTTAAGGTCTTAAGCCTTTTTTCTGAGTTTATGTTTAAACCTTCTTCCTTTCATAATCTTGTAAAAACTTTATAATGCAGTCACTTTTCTTAAACATTCAAATGATGTTTGGGACCGGTAAGGATAAAGTTAAATAATAAGAATGACCCTGCATTGCTTTAATATTAAATAAGAACAATATAGGTACAGGATCATTGTCTGCTTTATTTCATAATAATCACCACATGTCATATTTACACTACTTAAGAGCCCACCCATGCAAAATTCGTCAGGTGAATGATCCTAGATCTCAACATCCATAGTGATTAAAAATCTGTCCCTTGAAAATAAGAAACTTAAACAGTTTTTCTCCAATCTTGTCAGCGTGAAAACACGATTAGTAATAATTTTCTCGATAGTTTTATCTCTCAAACATAACCCTTTTTAGGGTTCCGTAGTCAACTACCCTTATAGTTTCGCCATGTCCGTCTGTCCGTCCGTCCGCGGCTTAGCTCCGTGATCATTTGTACTAAAAAGCTGAAATTTGGTATGAGTATGTATTACGCCGAAATAACGGTAAAATAAAAACCAAAAAATAAACTTTTCAGGTACCTACCTCTCGAACACAAAAAAAAATACAAAATGCTTTATTGCACACCAAAAAAAAATTTACAAATTCAATACAGAACAATAATTTTAATAACGGTAGACAACAGGCGGTCTTATCGCTAAAGAGCGATACCTATAGTAGGTATAGTGGGGGTGATTTTTTTTTCGTTTCAACACTAATGTGTGGGGTGTCGTTGAATAGGTCTTTGAAAAATAATAGGGGTCTCCAAACATTATTTTTTGATAAAATCAGCAGTTTTGTAAAATTTGCTCCGAAAATTATAAAAATTGTGCCCCCCCCCCCCCCCTCTAACTTTTCAACCACGGTCAAAAAAATATGGAAAAATTCATGAAAATGAGGGTTTATACTTAAGTACTTTCAATGAAAACTATATTGAATAAAATCGGTCAAGCTGTTTTTGAGTTATCGCAAAAATTCATAATTTTCTTATTTATTAGTCAACTAGGAACCCTTATAGTTTCGCCATGTCCGTCTGTCCGTCCGCGGCTTAGCTCCGTGATCATTAGTACTAGAAAGCTGAAATTTGGTATAAGTATGTGTATGTATAACGCCGACAGAACGGTAAATTAAAAATTTAAAATTTTTATATTTTTCGGGTACCTCTCGAACACCTAAAGAGGGGGTGAATTTTTTTTATCTTTTCAACACTAGTGTGTGGGGTGTCGTTGGATAGGTCTTGTAAAAATAATGGCGGTCTTCTAACATAATTTTTTGATAAAGTCAGCAGTTTTGTAAATATTCGCTCCAAAAACAAAAAACATAGTGTCCCCCCCATCTAACTTTTCAACCACGGGTCAAAAAAATTCGGAAAAATTCATGTAAATGAAGCCTTATAAATACTATCAATGAAAACTATATTGAACAAAATCGGTTGAGCCGTTTTTGAGTTATCGCCAAGTTTCATATTTTTTCTTTAAAAGGACGTAAGTTGACTTCCAGAAGGTAATAAGTGATTACAGTTTCTAGGGCGTTTACGACCTTTTTATAGAGCTTAAAATCTTTCTTAACTTAAACCTCGGGCTTAAAACAGCAGTTTATTGTGAAGGATGAGCAACTACGGAACCCTACACTGAGCGTGGCCCGACATGCTCTTGGCCGGTTTTTTAGCTTAATAGATGCACAATTTTATTATAAGTTCTCAAAAACTGTAAAAGTATTTTCAATATAAAATGCACACGTTTATGACACAACTCAAAAAACATGATTTCCGCGCTTCCGAGCATGCACTTCCATCTCGCTCACGTTTACGCTCAGTGAGAGAGAGAGCTAGCACACGCACCCCCCAATAACTCCAAATCTATTTAAGATAAAAACATGAAATTTAGCTTATGTATTTAGATCCTTTAGAACAACTAGAACCCCAAATTTCATCAATAAAAGAAATAAAACCGCGTACGGAGGGTTCCGTACACACTTTCACTTATCTCATCTTAATTAGCCTGTTGAGTTAAGTTTGCACCTGAAATATATGACGCCGCATACAAATGACGTGCAAATATAACGCAACCGACTTCTTCAAATTTGATGTATTAAAGGGACTATATTTTTAATATTTTTTTTACAAATGTATAATTTTCAGATTTGATAAGTATTTGTAGTATGTGACGATATTACTTGCCAAATTTTATAGTTCTAGGTCATCGGGAAGTACCCTATCATTGTGATTCCCTTGAGAGTGTCGAAATGTACATTTTTTGCGATATAAACGGCCGTATCTTTTTTCACGCTAACGTAGAAGTTAAATTTTTTCACAGGTTCAAGGAACCGCAAACCTGAGTATATTATGTTAATTTCAACTGGATACCTCAACGCATTCTCGAAATAAAGAGTCTTGACAGATAGACGGACGGATGGACAACAAAGTGATCCTATAAGGGTTCCGTTTTTTCGATTGAGGTACGGAACCCTAAAAACCCAGCAGAGTAATTTTGCTAAGAGACAAGCTTCGCCGACAAAAGAATTGAGATCTATATGGGCGCCAAGTTCTTTGCACTAAATTTTTTAGATACAAGGACATGCGACATACTCAATGCATTTATGTTACTTGGGGTGTAATTCAATATCAAGATTTGACTTGGCTAGTTTTCACAAACTGACAAAATTTTATAAAAGTATTGTTATCAAGCTAACAGTATAAGTAACAGCATGAACACTAACTTGCGTACTTACCTTTACGAAAATAGGTTAATGATTAGACAAATATAATAAGTACCTAATATAAATTTATATGTAAAAACTTTTTCTTTCTCATTTAACAAAAATCGTGATTTTTTACTACTAATAAGTTTTCCATTAGAAAGTCATGTTAAATGTTAAAATTATAAAAAAATATATGCATTTGTTTAACTAATATGTACAAAAAACAATAAGCGACCGTTTCAAAGAAAATTACAATGTGTTTTATAAATCAACAAAAATTGATTTTTATCTGCAAAAAGTACCAATTCAACTTAATTATTGAGCAAAACACATGTACATAATTCAATTATAAACTAATCAAATTTCTCTGCGCACACTTTGTCCCGCCAGCCCAGAATACAGAACCGAACAGGCTTTCAGAGCTGCATCTTGTGACGACGTTATGGACTTGGCCGCAGAAGTGTGAGGATATGAAGGTACTCCACTCGTGGTTGATGGACCATCAACTGGCACCGCAGAAGATGAAGTTGACAATTGGTCCTATAGCTTCCAGCCATAGCGTCCACTTCTTTGTAATGCGGGTCTTTTTTCCAACTTCATTTTGCACTTTATTTTCAAAATGATTGATCCACAGATATCTGTTATACGCAGTTCATCATGGTTTAAATGTTCTATGGTCATGCTTCCTAAAACAGAAAATTAAGTATCTTAACATAAATAAAATACAATAATAATAATTATTAGTAGTTTGTTTTTCTATACGAACAGGTCTAAATCAACACAATAATGGTTAAAGGCTAAATAGGATCACTTTTTTCTCCAAAAGAATTCACAATTCACTTAACTTGGGAAAAAAAATAAAAAATAAATGGGTAACCAATGAACACAACTTTTTTGTAGCGCAGGTCCTGAGAAATATCAATGTACTTAGATAAAATATTTAACATACAAACACCAATAGAATTAACTTCATTCTTTACAAATTGATAAGGCAGTATGAAGTTCTAACATTACAGAAAACATAGCATT
Source organism: Apotomis betuletana (assembly GCA_932273695.1). Lineage (NCBI taxonomy): Eukaryota > Metazoa > Arthropoda > Insecta > Lepidoptera > Tortricidae > Apotomis > Apotomis betuletana. The sequence goes on along the minus strand of OW026320.1, from coordinate 12,043,669 downwards.
TGAAGGTCAAGCAAATAGTTTAATTTTAAGTAAGTGCTCATCTCATTGACTGATATTATCTCAGTGACTTTGTAATTTGTTTGATTTGAATGATGTTCTACTATCTTACAAATTACAATAATTTTGGACCAGGGTCTTATTAATTATTCACTTTGTTTCTTTAAAGAATAAAAATGTGATTTGTTTATCGATATGTACTTTATTTCAAATGTTAAGTTTGTCTTAAAGACAACACTTACATATATACCTAAGTGGACTCGCCTACCTATATGCTTAAGTGGACCTATATACCTGAGTCCCATCCAGGGGACATAGGACATTAAGTCATATACCTGAGTGGGCCAATATATAGAAAATAAAAACTTACCGCAATTAGACATTTCGTTTGTCAGTTTTCCCAAGATAAGAAGACGAAGGTATTCAGATCCAAACAATGTCTATGAGCGGTTTTGAAGTCGTATCTATAAGAATTTGCTTCAAGTCCGTGTTAGGTGGCGTAGGTCAGTTTAAACAACTTAAAGCAAGGTTGCAAAATAAAATATTCAACTCAAACAATAACAGAACAAATCGAATCGCAAGTCAGTGCTGCAAACTCCCACATCACGTGTAATAAACAAGAACGACAACAAGAAGGTCCTAAAAATCAGGAGCCAGTCATAAATATCAGTAGGGCTACTCCCATGTTCAAAATTCGACCGTCGTATAGTGCCGTCCCTCTCGATCTTCTGTCGAAGTATATGAGTAAACGGGACAGCACTATACGCCGCTGGCCGAATATCGAACATCGGAGTAGCCATTCAGAATATTCAGATTCGTCAGAATCAGTCGCGTTTCGTTCCACTCACAAATCGGTTGACAATTATCGGATGTCAACGTTGCCAAATGACCGCACACTTATATTAAATATGGTGTATTTACACAACTTTTCTAAAATTAGGAGATTTGTTCGATTCCAAAAAGTAATTCTAAAGATTTTTAAAAATCATATATTTATAATCTGACAAATCAGGAGAGTTTGCAGCACTGTCAGAAGTAACGGTCTGGAAGGAATGGAATGCCCAGTTGACAGATTCATAGTGTTGCCAGAACGGATTTACGTTTTCGGAAATTTCGCAAAGTGCATACCTAATCCATTAAGGGACGGGTTTGAACAAAATCGGACGAAATCCAAAAAAAATAATAAGATCTATGCAATACTACCTATGGGATTGGGTACAAATTATTAATATTGGTTTATTCATCTATATATTCTTTATTTTTCATCTTTTTAAGCGTGCATAGTTTAAAATAAACTAGTCCTCCAATCATAATAAGCTCGACGAGTCTCCATTGCAAAAGTCTTAAAAGAGACGACGATTGTAAACGGGCGCTCGAGGTACGATTTGGAGTTACAAAAAGCCGGGAAACTGACATTTTTTTATTGGTATGGCCACCCCGTCGTAGGCTGTGTGTGAGCGCAACAATGGGATACACATAAAACGCCATCTAGCGTTACCACTGCAAACAACTACGAATACTTGGATGCTGAAACATAGCTAACACTTTCGTGTTCTCGGTTGATTATTTATGATTATTGTTTTCTTCGAAATAAGATGATAAATCAGTTTATATTTTAGGTTTTGTTTATAAAATATGCTATAGTTTATTTTAATCACGAAAATTCTGCTTAATTTGGCTGATTCATATTTTATTAATTTACAAATGTTAACGGTAGAGCCATCTATTGTTCACTCTCAGTACTAAAAGTAACTTCTTCGGCTTGGGACCCCCTGCTATGACTAATGAGAACAGCACAAGAGTTCTCAAGACTGCAGTCACTCAGTACTCATTAAGGAATTTTAAATCACGAACTACGTGAAATTTCAAGTTTTACAATTGCAATGAGATAATATCCTATCCTGACAAGAATAACAAAACTACCTACAACTCTGTGTGGTATAAGTGACGTCTCGTAAGACACTGTTTGAGTGAGATGGCGTTTGGGTCCATCAAGCGAGTCCAAAGTAATGCCTTAGCGCCACAGACACAGATTTACACCGCAGGTGGGCCTAACGGCCTTTATAAATATATTGAGTTACTACTAAATGTGTGATATTTTATAAAACAGAACCGGTAAAGTTGCCTAACTACCAATTTAACGAAAATATTTGTTTTTTTAGTACATTCTATGCGACAAATACGACTCAATTGTCATTCAAGCAATTCAAGATAAGCGACAGTAGTCGATCAAAGTCATATCAGGTAAAAAAGGATAAGCGACAATGGTTTCATAGTATCAAAGCAGGTAAATTTGGATAAACGCCAATAGTTAAGATACGACAATCAGGTAATTTAATCTAACTATGCTATTTTTTTTTATAGAATCTTATATCGATTCTGTTTAATAATGTGGAAATACCACATTTTTACTTTTTGGCTAATGCGCATAAGCATTTTAAACACACAGAGGGCGCTCCAGTAGCGAAGAATTATGGAATCAAAGATTTAGTGTGATTGACGTAACGATATGATAGCTCAGTTGGTAGAGCACTACGCCGGAAACTTAGGGTCGCAGGTTCGAGTCGTGCTTACATTGCATTCAATGTTTCTTTCATAATTTACCTTTATGTTAATTTTATCATAAAGACATAGGTAAAATGCCTCAAACGACATTAACATATATTTTACGATCAGGTAAAAACAGTTAACCAACAAGTGCAAGGTTAGTTGCAATAAAGAAAAATTATCCAAGTTGTTTGATCTGTTTTGACAAATAAGTAAAAAAGCTCTAAGGTTCATTATTATGCAAACAACTTTTTATGTAATCTCCATTTTGCTAAAAAAAAACCTCAAAAATCAAGTCGTTTAGTAGAAAAAAAGTAGAGATTCTCTAAATCACCGACGGGATAAGCGACACAAAAGTCGTCAGACAAATGTATACGATACCCAACCCATTCGATGCAGAAAAATCTGACGATCCCAACAGTGTGTATAACTCAATATCCCCAAAAATGTCGCTTAGATAAGTCCTCCTTTCCAGCATCGGCATATTTTGACACTCAAGTAAATTAACGTTTATAGGGTATCCATTGACCTTGAACATTGAAATTTGCCAAAAAATTCGTTTAGTAAAATATCGTCAATATCAACAAGTATAGGGGAAAATCTGAGAACATAACTAATGTAGTCATAAAAAACTATCACTGTTTATAAGTAGGTAAAGGACGTAAATCCGTTTTCCAACGGTAAAGTTGAGTTTGTCGATCTATTATTTAAAGTTTATCTTTTCATTAGAGCAGCATGACCCGGGGGATAAAGCTGTGCCTCCACTACTATGTTAAAATATTGGTTCATCTGCTGGGTCACGATATGATTTATTTATTGAAAAACGATATTATTTATTTCTGCATGATTTTACACGTATAATCAAGAAGCTTGTCGGCATTTTAACTATTTTCGGTAGGTACCTACACATACAATAGAAACTAAAAAGTATTTTTCGATTCGAGACTTCCAAATGGCCAATTTCACTTATTTTTTTGGAAAATAGCTTTAACGCATTTTATTTTTAATATTCTACTGTAGTAGGTAAATAGATATTTAGTAATCCGAAATAATTATATCATTGTTTAAATGATTTATTTTACTTCGAGATTTTTCAATGCCTTTAAATAAGGTACCTATAAGGTTTGTTGATCTTCAACTCACGCTCGGACTATGCGAGTGTATGAAGCTGCTTGGACGCCACTCAACGAGATTATGAACGAAGTAATGTTCCGGGGGCGCACGGTCGGCGGGGGGAATAACGTTAGGCTCCGCCCAGATCCTCAAGGACGTTGGGATTAGGAGTCGCCTTAAACTATCTCCATGCCAAATTTCATCAAAATCGATTCAGCGGTTTAAGCGTGAAGAGGTAACAGACAGACAGACACACTTTCGCATTATAATATTAGTATGGATTACTGCAGACGCCGGGAAAGAAGGGCTTGCCGGGTGAGTAGGTATAGACGGTCGACCGTAGGGAGGCCGTATAGTGATACGAAGTCGGCAATCCCTATTCACGGCTAAGGCATGTAAAGTACTCCATGTTTAAAGAAATGTATATACTTTACCTGTATAATATGTTACCTTCAATTTTGTATGAAATTCCTTTACGGTTCTCTCGAGTTATCCCGCCCGAATCGTGACACTTCGAAGCCCTGTTATAAAGCAGGTTATTACGACATTTTCTTGCATGTTTGAGAAAAATATTTTTTTGTAAGTCATTCTGGTGCTCTCGCAAAATCCGATTTATTTTATTTTAAGTTGCTAGTTTTTGTAAAAGCGATTATTAAATTTACTTGTAGTACAAACGATGACACCGTTAACTTTATAAACATAGTCCTTATCTCTTTGCAATATGGTTTATATTCGTTTACAAATGTACAATAAACGGCGTCTACTTCAAAAAACGCACGTTCTTGAAAAAATACGCTTTCAAACAAAAAAACATTCCCCAAAATCTGTCCGTTTTTTTCTCTTTCTTTAAGGAGCTTTTTCACTAGTATATTCGCACTACCTACTCCATAAAACAACAACATAAACAATACATTTCAGAATCTTAATCTAAACATCCAGACATTACATTTTAGTGAGCGAAAATGCAACATACTTAATTCTTTGTCAGCGGCGAACAAGGTCATTTTTTACACAAATGCAATTCGCTGACGCTATCTCTGGTTTATGAGTAGCTATTGAGCTTCTTGAAATAAATATCAGTATTCCCGAGACGTTGCTCCCCGACGAGCGACTCGCGCATGCGCGAAATGCCGGAGGCCCAGCCGCAGTCGAGCCAAGGTACGAATATTTCAGACACGAAGAATACGCAGTAGTATTTAAATTATTATTATGTTCAGATTATTATTAGTGGCCTCAAATAATTTTACAATGACAAACACACAATTTGCATGCCGTATCGGCTGAATACTGTTAACCTGCTATATGCGGAAATATATTATAACACCTTCTATGTACGTATTTATACTAGCAAATAAACATTTCATTATTTCTTTCTTTTGGATCGTTCAGGTCTGAAATAAACGATTTTTATTTTTATTTTTATTTATTTACGTTTTCTCAAACATGCAATGAAATGTCTTCACTACGTGCTTTACAACAGGCTTCGAACGTTTCGGGCGGAACTAAAGGAATTTCATACGAAAGTTAAGTGTTAGAATATATTGCCGGCTCCACACACAGTCGAGTCAAATAGTGTTTGACATCTAAATGTCAAACACTATTTGACTCGACTGTATTGTATTCTTTCAAAGGAGTTATATTTTTACCTGATACTACTGAGTGTATTAATCTATGCCCAGATACTTATATAAATAACCTTTAATATATAGGTACTGCTTAAAAAAAAAAGGCCTAAACATTTTTTTTATTATGATGTCTGTGTACATGAACATTGAACAGGCTAAACAGCTGAATTATATATTTTTATGAGTGGTGTATTTTTTTATTAGGGTTCCGTACCCAAAGGGTAAAAATGGGACCCTATTACTGAGACTTCGCCGTCCGTCCGTCCGTCCGTCTGTCACCAGGCTGTATCTCAACAACGGTGATAGCTAGACAGTTGAAATTTTCACAGATGATGTATTTCTATTGCCGCTATAACAACAAATACTAAAAATAAAATAAAACAAATATTTAAGGGGGGCTCCCATACAAAAAACTTGTTATAGATTATATATAATATGTATAGGTACGGAACCCTTCATGCGCGAGTCGGGCTCGCACTTGCCCAATTTTTTTTTTTCCTTGCATATGTTTGAGAACAGCACTATACATGCCTAGCCGTGAGAAGGGCTTGTCGGCTTCATATCACTATCCGGCAAGCCCTTGTTTCGCGGCGTCTGCAGTAATGTTCTATTACGTTGATTTGTTTACTACTGTACCCTTAGTATAGCATGAGCTTACAGTGTCCGTACTCGTTATATAGCTATTTGTATGGAGAATATAGGCGTGTAGACAATTTTTTTTTGGATGTCAATTGATTTCTTTTTTTTAATAAAAAAAGAAATCAATTGATCAAATGTTCTTATGGGACTAACTAGGTACACTTAAACTGCTCTAAAAGTCAAAGTTCAACATTCCTACGGAGCGCTAAAAACGCTCCATACAAATAGCCACCTACATTTGATGTTATTTGCGGGTTGGGTACCAATTGTCACGTAAATAATATTAACCTTTAAAAGTAGTAATTTAAAAATAAATTAAAATAAATTTAAAAATCATCAATATAAACAATAACCATTAAATAGCAATCTAACACTAATATAACACATAATAATTGATAAAAAACATTACAATAAAACTAAATAAATATTTTACGTACACGAATACTATTTTTTTGACTTACCATTCACACGTACCAAGAAGTTTGGCAATTCCTTCATCTGCCGGACTTAAAATATGGAACTCCTTGCCGGCTCAATGTGTTTCCTCCTTCTTATAAGTTGGGACCCTTCAAACGAAGCGTGAAGAAGCATCTCTCGGGCCAGCATGGCAGTGTCAACTGACTTGGCACCGTTGGTTTTTCGTCAGTTGCCATTGCGACTTGGGCTCCCCTTTTGCTTACCATCAGGCAAAGTGGGGTCACTATGTTGTGCCGTTATAAAAAAAAACGAACGAACTGCGCGGGCGCTTGCCGACCGGTTAGGACCGGTTAGGAGTCGTTCAGTGACGTCACTATCACTGACTCACGCATTCACTGGTCCGATGCAAAAAATATATGCACGAGTGCTGTTATTTTGTGAATTACTTAAGAGGCCTTATTCCATTTAAAATGCTGATTAAATATTAAATATTAAGGGACAACAAACTTTACACAAAGCTACCTAGTCCCAAACTAAGTAAAGCTTGTACTATGGGTACTAGACGATGATATATTATATAATAGTTATGTAAATACATATTATATAGATAACATCCATGACCCAAGCATAAATATTCGAAGCTAAGGTGTAAAAACCTTTCAAATAAACAATGCAAAGATCGACACACAAGGCATGAGGAAAAATTCGTCAGGTCTACGTGGAGCGAGGGTAGCGAAGTGGCTAACGCGCTGGACCGGTAATCCAGAGGTACCGGGTTCGATTCCCGGTCCCTTCCACCAGGTAGCTCCTTTTTCAATTTTTCTTTAAGCTTTGATCTTTGTATTCATGGTTTAAATAAATATTCGAGTTCATCACACAAATATTTGCCCTGGCCGGGATTCGAACCCAGGACCGCCGGCTCAGTAGGCAAGTGCTTACAAACTGAGCCAACCGCGTCGTCGATTGTTTTAGAAGTTTTTCTCTATGATCCAACATGTTTCTTAACATATTGTTGATGTTACTACCTAGAACAGGGCTATTGGGTTTTATTGGTATATTAAATATACACTTTGAATTTTTCATTGCTAATTTTTGTTTCAAAAACTACTCGTAATTGACAAACGCGGAAAATTAGTTTATTTTTTATTTATTTTCGACTACACAGAATGAAAGCATGAAATAGCTATGTTACTACCTAGAATTCAGGGAATAGTATTATTCACTTCAAAAAGTTGGTTGAAATTAACCATATATTTGTCAATAAAAGAAACAAATAAATTTTAAAAGAAATAAGGCCTCTTAATTCTAAGCGTTTCCTCGCTTTGTTATACTGTTAAAGTGTAACCTACTTAATACTGTGAAGAAGAGACACATTCTGGTGCTTTTGTGTTTATTTTGCATCCCCATACTGGGTAACTTGTGCAAATCATATACATTATAATAACGATACACAAATGCTAAGCCTATTAATACCCAATGTAAAATAGTGATTCAATATAAATTGAAAAATCTGTTTCAGTGTCACATATAACTAAAAATGAATAAACAGAATGTAACTTAAAATGCCTAAATATATTACTGATTATAATACTTTATTTGTTATTTACTTGATTCTGACTTCAACCTCTTGACCCAACAATGATAATCCAAAGAGCTCTAGTGTTGATTTTTTTTCTTCATTTTGGTTTGGTTATTTTACTCTACAATTTCATGAGAACCGGTTAAGAAATGCGACCTCGAGGCGAAAACAGCCAGACAGCATCTAAACATCCAAGTACGATAGAATTTTGGACCAAGCTGAAATGAAGACGCTTCGCTCGATCGGTCGTAAATTTTTGCTCGACGTAGGGCCGCAGACTCGACTGACATAACAACAACAACAATAGTCTAGTTGACTCATACCAAATTGTAATAAACTAATGTTTATTCCGTATAGTATTTAGCAAAGGAAACCTAAATATATATTTTTCAATTCATAAAAGTGAAAGACGGCTGAAAAGATTGAATTTGAAAATATGGTTTTTAATCTGTATTTTGAAATGCTTAAAACGCTGTCCGCGATTTTCGCTTATGATAGTGACGTCATCGGTCATGTAAACAAAACTGAAAGTCTACTTTGACGACTTCGAATAGTGCCGTCCCTCTCGATCTCCTGTCAAAGTATATTGGAGTGAGCGGAATGGCACTATACGACGGTCGAATTTCGAATATTTACAGGCAATTCTACATCACGCCACAGATTAGCAAAAGGGGAAAATGGCGGACGGCGTTTTTGACTGTTTATGAAATTTCTAATTTTCAATTGATAAAATTTAGCTTTCACAAAACTACAAGACATTTTTTTTAGAGCTAGTAAGATCATTATTAACCATTTCAAATATATTTCAAAACTGGGTCAACTAGCCTATTCTTTATTGCACACCAACAAGAAAAATGTTACAATAGAAGATGCGACTGATCTTGACTATAGGTACAACATAGTGTAATTGGGCGATTCTCCGGGCCGTGGTATTTTGCTTGACTTCGGTGGTCAATTTTATTTTTCATATTTTTGATTCGTGACTTTTATATATAAAAACGGCCTAATTTAAAAAAAATATTGGTAGCAAAGGCCCTCTTCTGAACTTAGTGGTTCATAAGATATTTAAGATTTTACAATCACCGAAATCAAAGGCTCAATACTTCAGAGTTTTCGATGTGTAGCTCGCTGAAATGACGACCCTTAGGAATATTTGTAGTGTCAGGCTGTTGAAGCATAATACCCTGATGCACCAGTTCAACGAGATGGGTAAACCATGTGCTAAAATGCCAATGAGATGCCGGTGAAAGCAGCCTAACCAACAGCAACCCACCGAAATTAGTAAACAAAAGAAGCACAGTCAGAACTAGGGATGTTACGGAGGTTCGGCTTCGGCTCCGATATACCGAAACTTTCGGCTGAATTCACACCTTCGGTTTCGTCTAATTTGAAGCGAAAACCTCCGGCTCCGGGTTCGGTTTCGTCTAATTTTAAGCGGAGGTTTTAACGGAGCCGAAAGTCAGCAGCGGCGGCACGCGGCGTGTGCCTAGGAGTACAAACAGGTTTTGATTTGTCTCCCCGGGAATCACCCCACGTGTTTTACGACGATTATTTACTCATTCGTTTATTGTTTTGGTTCAAGAGTTCACGTCACGGCCTGCAGTGTGTTTTTTCAAAGTTTTTTACCTCCGGCTCCGCTTTCGAATCCGGTTTCGCTTTCGGTTTCGGATTCGCTTTCGGTTTCGGTTTTGGATTCGCTTTCGGTTTCGGATTCGCTTTCGGTTTCGTTAAAACAAATTTAAAATCTCCGGTTTCGGCTTCGGTTCCGATAAAACCACCTCCGTAACATCCCTAGTCAGAACTATGCTGCATTAACAAAATCACGATTATAAGCATTGAAGAACCGATTGAGGGGCATGGCAATATAGAAATAATGTAAAATCAGTTGGTTTTATCGTAAAAATTGATAGCGGTGGCAATTTTTAGTGACTTCAGTGGTCAAAAATTACACCGAATCAATGGAAATCAATTCCACCAATTTCAAAATTTAATGTTTTTTATCGATTTAAGGAATACTAAAAGTAATATAGACACGAACAAATTATTATGGACTTACATTCTCCCGGAGATAGTTTATTCACTTATAAAATTGCAGACACACAATCACTGAACAACACAAATTGTTCCACCGAATTCAACAAAACACGTAACCAAATCCACCGAATGACGAACGAACCCACACGAACTCTACCTACAAGCCATTGAGCCGACGTCTACTCTCGGCGGCGGTGAGAACACAACTGAAGCTAGTTGCTTGCGAGCTGCGGGTTTCTAGTATACTTCTTTAAGGCAGTGCTGACGTGTTTTAAAGTTTACACTGAAATCACTAGTTACCCTCGGACGCTCCGAAAAATAGTTTTTATTTAAAATGTTTAGCAGATAAATTATATCTATAGGAACAAAATGATTAATAAACTAATGCTGAATACGGGAACACATTTGAAATCATAGTATCCAGACCCAATATCCAGTTATGATTTTTTATTTCAACAAATCTGGCAAGCGGACGCTCCCAGTGAACGTCAATTTTTGTAATAACTTTTTTTTATTGTCATGTTAATGAATTATCATGAAATGTTTACATAGCTCGCCAGACGAAACAAACCGTTAGGTACTAGCTTGATTTTATTCAGAAATATTCGATGGTAAATTTAACCATTTTCAAGCCCGGACACTTAAAAATGCCACTCCTGAGAAATTCCCAATTATATGAAAAAAATTAGCTCAATATGCCATGATACAAAGAAAAAAAATAAAAAGAAAAAAATATTTTTTGAAATATGTGACTTCAAAGACGAAAATTGTATGATTTATTTTTAAACCCGAAAGAAATTTTTAAAATGTTTTTAGAATCCTCATTATTTAACAAAACAATTCTATGACAACCATGAGCTTAAACGCACCTTTTCACGGTGAAAATGGCAAATGACTTATATTCTTCATACAAATACTGGTACCCAGTCCACAGCTGACGTCATAGACCATTTTTTGTCCTCTGTAGGAATGTTGAACTTTGACGGTCATTTTCTGACTTTTAGAGCAGTCTGAGTGTAGTAGCCCCCAAATAGACATTTGATCCCAATAAAAAATAGAATCGATTGACATCCTCAAAAAAATTGTCCGCATGCCTATTGAAATCTTAATACCTAGCCGTTGAGAGGAAACGCTGCCAGCATATTCGGTACCATGCCGCAGGGGACTTATTTTCTAAATTTGTAGTTTATAGTGGTAGTGAAACTTCTAATGCGACTTCCAACAAGGTTGCTATAAACGTTTAACGCTACCGTGGAGGGGGTAGGAAAGCACTGTTGCGTTAAACGTTCAACGTTTCCTGGGGAGGGGGAATAGAAAGAGACAGAGCGAGAGTGAAGAAGTTTGTCTTCAAGAAACAATATGAGTTCACTAAAAATCAATTTCTACCCCTTCCTATTTTAATTTCCACAATACGAAGTTTCACTTGTTCCGCGCGGAGGGACTCCACGCACAATTTTTTTTTAATTTTACGTTTTTATGATTCCGTACCTCAGAAGGAAAAAACAGAACCCTTATGGGATCACTTTCTGTCGGTCTGTCAAGACCTTTTTATCTCGGGAACGCGTGGAGGTATCAAGTGAAACTAAATCGATATCTTACTCAAGTCTACAGCCCCTTGAAGCTATGAAAAAATCAAACATAAATTAAAGTAAAAAAATAAACGGCCGTTTCAGCAGCAAAAATGTATATTACGTCACTCTCAAGATAATCAAAATTATAGGATATTTTCCGTCGACCAAGAACAACCGTCTTATATTACAATTATAGGGAAAAGTCTGAAAACTATACATTTGAAATTAAATAAAAAAAAAATAGTTTTATTTAAAGTTTGTAATCACTACTCAATCATCGAGGAGAGAGATAAATTTGAACGGAACCTTCGGTGGGCGAGTGCGACTTGCACTTGTTCATACATAAGTATGTATTTGGTTTAAGTTTCTATTTTACATTTTCCTTATTTTGCCTGTTTTGCCGTCACATGAAATAAATTGGACCTGTAGAAGGAAATTAGGTATATTTTGTTTATTAATATCATCATGAACATAACAAAAACAAAGAGTTGTTATTCATTATTGCAGTTACTTAGCATTGTTTTAAAACAATAACCTAATGTATTTTTCTCAAACATGCAATGAAATATTGTCATAACGTGCGTTAAAACAGGCTTCAAAGTGTCACGTTTCGGGCGGAACAATTCGAGAGAACTGTAAAGGAATTTCATACAAAATTGAAGGCCTAGGCCGGGAAGTATTATTTTTAAAAACATGGCGCCTGTGTTTATGAACGGGCTGAATTATGTTTTGAGTGGTGTACTTCTTTATTTCATTGCATATGTTTGACAAAAGCATGCCTTAGCCGTGAAAAGGGCTTGCCGGCTTCGTATCACTATCCGGCCTCCCTACGATCGGCCTATACCGACTCGGCCGGCAAGCGCTTATTTCCCGGCGTCTGCAGTAATGTACTATTACAGTTCTTATTTTGTACCGAATGAAAATTAACTCATTAAAGGGTCAACAATAAGCCTTCGTCTAAAAACGTTATTAACAAACTTGTGGTTTTTATGTCATATCATTATGAGACATTCGATGGATTATAATATTATAAGATTTGTAAACAAATAAATGTAATACGGTATTTGATGACAGCTCAAATGAGGAGTGCTTTTCAAAAGGGCTTATTTTTGATGACTTGTATAGAGAAATAAGCCCCTTATAAAGACACTCCTCAAAATCAGCTACTCTTTATGAAAAGTCAAAAACGATATGGTAGTATGAATAAGTTTCTATGAAGATACTGGCTTGTGACGTCATAAAAATGAATAGAGTCTGGCTAGCCAATAAATAAATAATGTTGACAGATATTTCCTTGTGGTATCACCACTTATCTATGATTTAAACAATTCAGTAGGTGGGTCCTCTATAAATAATTTTGATACTTTATGAACTAGTTCTATCATTCCGATTGAGTTGTTTGTCACAGTACTTATGTAATTTTTGGTGATGGATGGATTTACACTACATTAAATTTTTCGCCTTGTTCTGGTTGGAAAGTGTAAACCTATGTGTTTGTCGTTGCGTGTACTGCACATAGTGGTAGAAATTATCTGAGCTGACTATGAGTGCACGTCAACATATATTTAACTTTTTTCGTTAAGGTACCTTACGTGTGCATAGAAAATCAAAAATATTTTCTAGTATCAAAACTATGATTACTACAAAAAGTGTGACCACACGCAGATTTTTTTAATTTCCCGCCAAAACTTTGAGTAATATTTCATTAGCCAGACTATAGTTAAGAACACGTCTTCTTTTTAGCTTTTATCTGATTAAAAATAGTGAAAGTAATGTCCAAAAGTTAATAATATAAGTATAAGTAGTTTATTTAGTTCCGTGTATTTGTTTTCTGAATTAAAAATATTGATTGTGCAGATTTCTCCAAATAGTCTAAGATCCCGATATAAAACGACCTTCACCGAGATGTTTATTTGATGAAATGTGTTTTATATTTAATTTAATATGTCAATAAATATATTACATATGGGTTGCCTAACAAATTTTAGTCCAGAGTATGTTTAATTAATAATTTAAAAAAATATTTTTTTAAATATTTCACCGGTTTGATTAATATTAGATAAATTCTATACCAATCGAAAGTATGAAGCCCATAGAATAATGCAAACGTTAGGTTGCCTAATTCTTTTCCCGTCACAACTATCGGGTAGCCAGGTAATGTATAAACAGGTAAATCTATACCTACTAGCATTTTGCAACGGTCTGATTATTGAATTGAAATTAAATAAAATTAAAGATTATTTTATTATGAATTTTTCTAATAATCAAACCGGTGAAATGTTTAAAAAAAATATTTTTATTTTTAACTAAACATACCCTGGAATAAAATTTGTCAGGCAACCCATATGCAATATATTTATTGACATATTAAATTAAATGTAAAATTAATTTCATCAAATAAACAGGTGAAGGTCGTTTTATACCGGAATCCTATACTAAAATATTAGTCTGATAGCCGTTTTGTTAATTTTCGATTTGTGATAATCGACTATATTTCATATTTCTGACAGGCGGAAATTAATATAGAGATCGAGAGAGCTTTGCATCGTGTGCACCCTAATAAAATATTGGAATATTTTTTTCTGTATGTAAAGAAATATAAGAAAATACATAAAATAACCGAAAACCACGACAACTATGTCGGCAGTGTTGTAGTCTTCGACATATACGCGAAAAAACATCAGCTGTCAATATTGTCCAGCTCAATATCATTTGTTTTTTTTTTTTTTTTTCAATTAGACACCAGACGAAAGTCACCTTTCTATTGTGTCATAGTTATGGAGTTAACACATTTTAGAATGAGTGAGGAAATAAAAGTAAAACAATTAGTAATTTCAGGAAGAATATAAAAAAAAACATGGATTTAGGCCTCTTTCTAAGCGGAATACAGTAGTAATAAAATTGTAGCGATATCCAATGTTTAAGGTGCAGTTAACAAAGGTATCAGACATGTAAATTAAATTAATTTAGAAGTACTATTAAAGTACTGGGCCTTAATTCAATATGAACGAACTGGCGATATACCTAGTATATCGCAATTTTGGCACTATCTCTTGAATTAGCGCCCTGGTGTAATGACCGACAAACAATTAGGTATATTTTTATCACCAGCTTTTATTTCCACAGTGTAAACAACAACGTAATAATACACGATACGAAACGATCAAAAGGAGTGTAGGTATACATGTTTATTGTTTCAATTAAAAAGAGTAAAATGTAAGGTAAACCATTGATACGAGTACAATATCATGATATAAAAATTGTGGTGCGTAGTACATTAAAAAATAATGACACATTACATGTTTCATAAAGTATAAGAAAAAATTAAAAGGCGTTTATTTACTGATAAAACGATTGAACTTTAATAAAACAAAATCAGTAACTAGAGTTACCACCCCCCTGGCCCTTATTACTGTCTGCATACGATATGGCAAACTGTGGCAAATTATTCTGGTATCCATTTGTGGAATTTTCTCCCAAGCATCCCCTTAAGAGGTTTTCAGCTCGCGTTGATTCAGTGGTGGGTAGGGGAGTTCTAGTCACCCGCCGTTTTAACATGACCCTTGTACATGATTGTCCTTGCTCGGATTCAAACCTAGAACCACTAGTTTCGTTGGCAGCTGCACTACTAGTGAATTAACCGCACCGTCAACTTGAAGTTTTAAGAAACAAAACAAAGTTTCATTATTTTTTAATGTCTGTCTGTTTTTTAATGTACCATTGAAATCAGGATCAAAACACAAATAAAAATTAAATTCATAACCTAGCGGAAGAGGCCGCGAATCGAAACCGGTACCTTTGGATTACCGGTCCAACGTGGCAACCACTCCACCACTCCAACGTCAGGGTACCTTCGTATATACACATTAAAATTTTTCTTTGTGCTTTAATCTTTGTATAAATGGTATAATAACTCGAAGTGATCGATCAGGTTCGCAGGGTCATGTACGAAGCGAGGATCATGATGGAGAGGAGCCCTTCACAGAACTGTCCGATAACGCTACAGGATCTACCTTAAACAATCGCCGACATACTCCAAGAAGAAGCTTCGTGAGGACCTGGTGAGGACCTTCATTAGTTCATAAGCAAACGGACAGTATAGTATTCGGTATTTTTTTTGTATGTCATAGGGTACAAACACAGACAACCCCCACTAGACGGAGCATGTAAGGCGACCCGCGCGCACCAACGATATGGTACGGCAGAACATTAAAGTATCAACACGGCGGCCACCTTTTAGTTGCGTCCTTGTTTATGATCCATGCGTACGTCAACGAAAAAAGAAATTAAATAAATAACACGGTAAATTGTAGTGTTAAGTGGTGTAGAGAGACCTCATAAACATGGACGCAACTAAACGGTGGCCGCCGTGTTGATACTTTAATGTTCTGCCGTACCATATCGTTGGTGCGCGCGGGTCGCCTTACATGCTCCAAACGATGGTACAAACGAGCAAACGGATCGCCTGATGGAAAGCGATTACCGTCACCCATAGACACCTGCAACACCAGACGAGTCACAAGTGCTTTGCAGGCCTTCCAGGTGGGAGTACCCTCTTTTCTTGAAGGTCTGAAGGTCGTATCGGTTCGGAAATACCGCAAGCTACAATATATTCAACAATGCAGTCGTGTGATTGCTCTAAGAGTTGAATTAATAATAGAGATGATAATCCAAAATGTTTGTAGTAGATTTTAATTCCTGTAGTTTTGTGTTTAGTGGTTCAAGTTATATAATGTATTTCCACGATTGTCCACGCCGACGATACACAGCCAGTCTGTTAGAACTGTGACTACTTTAAAACGCTCAATTATTATTTAGAGATTTAATTTCATAATTCAGTACCATAGCCACCAGTGACCATAGCCATAGTGAGGTAACAGTATCAAAGTTGATACTGTTATGGTCACCTCGCCCTCGCCGCGCGAGTCACCCCATGTATTCCTGCGCCGCGGACTGACTGGCAGGACTGAGTGTTTCATATTTTCATAAAAGGAAATCTATGATAATGATGATGAATATGAGTGTGGATAAAGTAGTAACACTCGTGTGATCCTATTATGAAACTGGCCTAGGGCTCGTTTCCCCACCACACTCGTGTTTTAAGACCTAATTATGTACAGTTGCATACACTACTAATTTAAACTATTTAGTAGCCTTCCTCGTCGGGTGAGAGCCTCTAATACTAACTTAGAAGATGCAGAAGACGACAGTGGTCTGCCCTTAACAAGCCTTCTCATTGAGTGAGTATACCCAGTCACTCTTAGTCTAATTGTAATCAAATTAAACTTAATAACTTCTTGCTTTCTAATAGTAAAAAAAATAGTCGTTTACAAAACAGTAAAGACTATAATAAAAAACATGTTAATAGTATAACTGAAATAACTAAAAATATTAAAATAGCTAACAATAATACATTTTGAAAAATGTGCCAGTAGTAAAATTTTCAACTACTTTTGATGCTTACCGTTCGCTAATCTCACCTTTTTTGTTTCTAGAAATAACAGAAATAGCGATGCTGCAATCTGCAGTTCGGGCACATCAACATCCAATATTGGTGCCGCAACGGACATACTTGGTGCAGTATCAGATATACTTCGTGCAGAACCAGCCACATTTCGTGCATTATCAGATATACTTGGCGCAGACCCAGCCCAATTTCTTGCAGTATCAGATATACTTCGTGCAGAACCAGACACAGTATCAGATATGTATCGCGCAGACCCAGCCATATTTCGTGCATTATCAGATATGCTTAGTGTACCATCGAACATTCAGGCTGACAGTCAGTAAGTTTTCTTCTACGTAGGTATTGTTAACCGACCATAAAGTTAAAAGGCGACCTAATTAAGTTTTCAATGGTACTAATGTTAACAAAGTGAGTGCAATACTCGCCAATAAACTTCGTGTTTGGCGAAATTTGGATAAAAATTTGTACCATGGTTTTTTTGGAATAAAAAAAAATACAAATTTAAAGATGCCAGTGTGCCAACCCTAGCAAGACACGGTGTAACCTTATGACATCATTCGAACTGTCAAGTCTGACTCCCCTGCACTTGCATATGTTTCTAAAGCCGTTTTATTGTAATACACATTGTATTAGGTTATCCGTTTTGACGACGCGTTTGGCTCGGTTTGTAGACACCTGCCTACTGAGCCGGCGGTCCCGGGTTCGAATCCCGGCCAGGGCAAATATTTGTGTGGTGAACTCGAATATTTGTACTTGGGTCATGGTTGTTCTATGTTGTATTTAAGTATATATTTATCTATATAAGTACGTATATCGTCGTCTAGTACCCATAACACAAGCCTTCTTTAGCTTAATTTGGGACTAGATCGATTTGTGTGAGGTTGTCCGATATTTATTTATTTATTTATATTTATCCGTCGAGCTGTTTCGGCGTGATGAGAGGACAAATATTTTTATACCAACAGATGCCGCTGTACGTGTGGCGCCGCGTGCGCATAAAAATGCTACATAACGCCATGATGATATTTCCTTAAATAATGGCCCCTCCCCATAGAAAATTATTGTATACGTGTTACAGAGATCTCATGTTCAGGGTTCGGAAAATAGGCGGCTTTGTTTGACGTATGAGTGAGATAGCTATAGGATTTTGTCGATTTTGGGTAAATATCGATCCGAATTTCCGAACCCTGCTCATGTTTTATATCCATCTTTAATTTGACGAAAACAAAGTGAAAGTAAGTGTCGATGATGAACGCGTCCGCTAGCTAATAGAAGTATGATGGACACATAAAAAGCATTCGTTTTTTTCTACAGGAAGAGGCTGCGTTTTGCCATATTTAAACGGGATCTTCCAGCTGTCCAGCAGCTGCTGTCGGAGGGCATCTCACTCAACCACCTGGATAGCCTGGGGAGGACTCCTCTGGCTTATAGCATAGACTGTATGGTTGGCGTTAAGGTATAATTTATTCATAAAAATATAGTTGTTACCGACTATTATTTATTCGATAAACTTTAAGCCATGCATGTTAATAGTTCGACATTGGCATTCATGATTCCCTAATTTGGTGACTTGGTCACGCAAATTGGTAATAGAAAACACTTGATTGTGGCTCAGTTAATCTATATATATTAAAGAAGAAGTCCTGACTGACTCATCAACGCACAGCCGAAACTACTAATGTTAGAGAGTTGATTTTTGCACAGTAGGTTACTTTTATAACGTGGGCTAGAGATAAGAAGGGATTTTTGGAAATACCACCCCTAAGAGGGTTAAATAGGGGTGCAAAGTTTGTATGGGGCAAACTTTTTTTTTGGAGCTAGAGACTTGAAACTTTGTAGAAAGATTACTTATTCAAAAACACAAAAAGTACTTTCAGCGTTTTGGAAAATTTCACCCCTAAGGGGGTTAAAAAGGGGTGCAATGTTTCTATGGGAGAAACTTTATTTTTTGAACTAGAGACTTGAAACTTTGTAGAAAGCTTACTTAATCAAATACAAAAAAAATAATTTCAGCGTTTTGGAAATTTCAGCGTTTTGGAAAATTTCACCTCTAAGGGGGTTAAAAAGGGGTGCAAAGTTTGTAGGGGGACACCGCTAATGTTGTTTATAAAGAAGTGTTACGCTAAGGTTATCAGTTTATATTTTTTTTATTTCCTGTCTTCTACCCAGTGACTACGTCCTTTTTTTAAAACGAACTTGCACCCCCTTTTCTATGGTTGACTGTCAACAATATTTTCTTAGTGCTGTCTCTTATTAATTGTGTTCCAAACTTTATGTGTTCCTATATTTAGTGAGTTGTCTATCAGCACATGAATAATCTATACTTTATATACCTATTCTTACTTTATTTAGCTTCTTGAGAAATATAGAGAACTGTAGCACCAGCATATATTGAATCACTCTTCAAACAATCTACTAGCCTGTAGACCAAAATAGTAATCGCATCATTAAATTCACTTATGTGCATTTAGTTTTTAATGGTCACATTTCAGCACTTTCTTTGAACACTAGCCTTTTTAATAACTGGGGTACCTGCTAGACCATTTAGAAACATTTTGGCCAGCCTCGGGAACTCCGCCACACAACTCTTTTCGTTTAATAGCCAGGCCGGCGTGTACAAATACCAGTGCTGCCTTCTTATGAAAAGAGGTCATTATTTATTATTGTTTTGAAATATAGTTTATTATTTATTATTGTTGAAAGAGATACTCTTCATTAAACTGCCTCCATCTCTCGATTTCCAGTGCTGAGTTTAAGATTGTTTTAACAGCCTTACGATATTTAATTTTTTTTTTAAATCTCACTCATAATAACTAAGATCCCCATTTTCTAACTCCTAATCCATGCGTCGCTCTATAAATATTAAGCATCCTGCAAACAATTCCCGTAATCTAATTGGAAAATCTTCTAAAATTCTTTAACAATTGCATATCAGTGTCTGCCACTGTTTGAAATGTAATATGTCTAGACCATTTTAACTAAGAATAAAATTCACTTACCTATTTTAATATCTTTGTCATCATCAAAAATCTACGCGGATGAAGTCGCGGGCGGCCGCTAGTGATAAATAATGTATTAAATTAAGTCAATTCTTAAAATTTGCTATTTTTAACTACCGTTACTTTTCTAACCAAATAAATAATTAAAGTTCCAATGTGTGATTTGAGTACCTAATGGTAACCGCAAAGTTCAATAACTAACTGTCGTATCTGTCACTCGTTGTTATTAACCTTAAATAATTCCTGAATAGCACTGTCTTCGCGATGTAAAATAAAAAAATAACATTATCCATTCTTTGAATGTTACTGTAGGGGTAAAGACGAGGCATTTACTTAAAAATCAAAATCTGGAATAAAATATTTTTCTTTGACAAGTGTTTATTAGTAATCAAAACACGTTTACTTCATAATTGCTATGTCAGATGATAACCAAAGAGGAATTTAATGTGTTGATTTGAAGTAATTTAAACTCTTTGTTTTAAATCATAGTGATAAAAAAAACCCGGTCAAGTGCGAGTCGGACTCGCGCACCGAGGGTTCCGTACAAACACTCCATCCTTAAGTGGTTAGGATAAGTTTGCACCTGGTATGTATAGCGCTCCATACAAATGAGGTGCAAAGTTAACGCAACCAAACCCGTTTGTTGTATGGGAGCCCCCCTTAAATACTTATTTTATTTTATTTTTAGCATTTGTTGTTATAGCGGCAATATAAATACATCATCTATGAAAATTTCAACTGTCTAGCTATCACCGTTCTTGAGATACAGCCTGGTGACAGACGGACGGACGGACGGACACACGGACAGCGAAGTCTCAGTAATAGGGTCCCGTTTTTACCCTTTGGGTACGGAACCCTAAAAATAGGATAGTTTAAAACTTAAAAATAAGATACTTTTGATTATTTTAGAAGCATGAGACTTAGTACAGGGGTTTACATTAGGGATGATGTGTGCAAAACACTAAATTTGTATTATCAATTTGAAGTCGCCCTGTCCTATTAGGCCTATTAGCGTCACATTTACCAGCTTGCCAACTAAATAACGAAATTTACGTCACCCTGGGCCGTAAGTGAAAAAAAAAAAAAAAAAGTGAGACTGTCCGCTACCCGAGTAAATCTCACTTCCTACCCAAGGCAAGACGTAAAACTTTAGTCAAACCACGGGCGTTAATCCGTAAAGCCTCAGATCGCATATTTATGGCCCTCACCTTCGGTTCAGGCCACAAACACCTGCGATTTAATGTACTAATTCATACTTTCATACTAAGTAACGAATGCTATCTCTTGCTTCCGCTTTTCCTACATAATGTTTCTATGACAGTATCTCACCATTAAGTCTATTCTCTGAGTATAAGTAAGTTATGCATTTTGGTTTTAGAACACGACTGAAGCATCATCATTCGGTGCCAGGAAAGTCGTTAAGTATTTCCGGTACTGTCCCTTCAAGATTCATATTAGTAAATGGGTAAGTCATTAATTTCTATAAAGCCTTAAGCAACATATATTCAACCGCAAAGCATTAAACATTAGTTTCAATTTACGAGATTCATTCTCCAACGAATGCTTTTTTTTTTTTTTCCTCCCTTGAGTAGGCAGTAGACAGTTTTATCTCCAACTGCATTTGAAGCCAACAGCAACAGTATATATATCATTATTTGGTACCAGTGTGCGCTTGCGCAGGTGACACGGAGTTCATGTTCATGGCTTCCGTTCGGGTGCCATCTATTTCACATTTTTTTTTGTCCGAAACATATTTAGCATAGCCACTCAATTGCTTCGAATTTTTAGGTAGACTCTATTTATATAATAAAATAAGAGCGGTGATGTAGCTGTAGTTACCAAAAGCAATCTAGTGGATAACAGACTTCGCATAATTTATTTTCGTCGAATATTATTCTTGCAGAAAGTTTATTTGGCATAATCCACAATTTTCCGAATGATTGTTTGTCCGAAAGTTATAATAGCATAATATTCTCTTGGTAGAATTCTTTTACGCATATTTTTTAGCATATTTGTTATTTCGCATAATTTGAATAGTCCGAAACTCTGTCCGAAGCCATGTCCGAAATCATGTCGTCTTATTTAAAATTATGTTATGCTCAACCCCAACAGTACCGCTCTGTAACCAGAAAAGTAGGTTAGGTTAGGTTAGAACTGCGACCCCAAATGGAAACGAAATACTGCCAGAAAAGTAGGTTGTGTTGTGTTTGAACTGCGACCCCAAACGGAAACGAAATACTGCCAGAAAAATGGGTTAGGTTAGGTTGAACTGCGACCCCAAACGGACACTAAATACTGCTAGAAAAGTAGGTGAAGTTAGGTTAGAACTGCGACACTAACGGGAACGAAATACTGCCAGAAAAGTAGGTTAGGTTATGTTAGAACTGCGACTTGATAGCATACTATGATTATGCTTAATTTGTTTTCTGCTTAGTTAGATTACCTATGCGTAACTATTGTTATGCCCATTCAGCATTCGGAATTTGCATTTTACGCGTAAAGATGTTTCGACGAAATATCGTCTGCTTATGCGACATTAATACCAATATAGAATTCTGCTTATACTGCTTATGCGAAATGGAATTATGACGAAAAAAATTATGCGTAAAATAGCCGACCCCTTCCGTTTCTATTTGTTTCACTACATCTTTATTTTCTCTAACACTATTTGTAGGAACTGTCTGTAAAAGGTTATGGGATAAGATTAAGGCATATGTTTGTAACACTGGCTCGCTCGCCGTACGCACATATTATAGCAATGTCACATGTTCACTCTCGCCCTCGGCTTGCGTGTAACTAGACTTAATGCAGCATCCCATGTGACGTGCGCCCGAGATAATGAATATCTATTTATGTGTAGATACTACCACATCAACACTATTCAAAAACCCTCAATACATTGCTTTCAGTGGTGTGGGTCCGCCATACGGCAACGACCGGCGGATTGGCGATGTCGATGTTCCAGTGCAAGAACAGCGCCCAACATTGAGACGGTAAGCATCATCACAACATAACGAGGTGGAAAAAGAGGGATCTTTCCCGAGGTTTTCCACAAAGATCGATCATACGCTGCCTCATTCATCATGGTTCTCCGTGGTTCTGATGGGATGGTTAATCAGGCTTAAAGTTACCCTAAGGCCAATCGAGCGAGCTATGCCCGGAGATTCCTTGCTTGTTTGAATAAGAAACGAGGAAATTCCTCCTTCTCCTTCTCCTCTCATATTTCCTACCCTCCATCCATAAAAATATAGCCTAACGTTTGCTAATTCTGAACATTGTTTTACAGGAGCCGTCTGCGACAGAATCTCTGGCAAAGGAGATTATACAAGAAATTTTGAAATCATTCGTGAAATCCATAAGCAACAATAAAATTCGTGCCTTGAATACCTCTATATCCATAGCCATCGCGACTGGCGATTTGGAAATCGTTAAAGCTCTTTTGGACGCAGGAGCAAACATAGAAATACTCAACGACTCAAAAGAAACGGTTCTACACCTAGCTGCTAAGTGTAAAGAGGATAAAATTCTTAAATATTTTTTAGACAATTACAATATACGAAACTCTCTCGATGAAAATAAAATGGCTCCAATACACCATGCTGCCAAAAATGGGGCAGCTGATTCAGTAATACTCCTGTTACGTAAATTTGGTAAAGAGTACCTCAATGTGAAAACTGACCAAGGACGGACCGTATGGCACGCAATTGGGGACCACCCTCTCTTTAGGGAAAATCAATATTTCATAGAAGCAATGGACCGTGAATTTTGTATATTTGAGAGTATAAACGAGCCTGATAACGAGGGAGTTACGCCCCTACATAGTGCAGCTAGTCTTAATCACAAGGCTTTGACTGGGCTGTTCCTACGTCACGGCGCCGCTTTGATCACAGAGGGCGCAAAAGAACCAATTGTAGACGTAATATCAAAAACCTTTTCAAAGCCGTTACAATTTTTTGAAGACTTATTTGATGATTGTGTCCATACGGAAGAACTTTACTATGCATTTGTTAACTATGAAATTTTGTCTGACAATAAGAACATGAGTCAGATTAGAATTTTAGAAGAGCTAGTGGATTATGGCCACAGCTCATTACTGCAGCATCCTATGGTTGAGAGTCTCATCTGTTTGAAATGGAAGCGCTTAGAACATTTGTTTTATATTATTGTTGGTATATATGGTATATTCCTGGGTTCCTTTAATACATTTGTGGTCGTGATGTTTAATCAAATAGATATGAACAGAAAAGTTGAAGCGCTGAATAGCTCAGAGCCATCCATTTCTGATGTGTCTGCCGAAAACTGTGGATCACTTCTTCGCACATCAGTAGCACTCATGTATATGAGCATTAGCGTGCTATTTATTCAGGTAAGCGTATTAGAAGTTACCGTAGAATAATATTTTAGTCCTGTTTCAAAAATATTTAGAATTTTAACAATACTTATTAATCAAAGTATCAGCCTTGGTAAAAGAAAGAAACATGTTGGACTAAAACCAAAATCAAGCTGCAAGCAGCTTAGTGCTACAAGCAGTACACAACATGGCTGAAATGGGACACTTACGAACTTACTACGAAAAAACATACTTATTGTTTACAATGAAGCGAAAAATTTAAAAATTTAAGCTTTCCGGGCTAACACGGGCGTCCTACCAACTGGATCACCATTTTTTTTTTAATTTTTCGCTTCATTGTAAACATTTGTTTTATTAACAAAAACTTTACTTACTCTATTTCTTAGCTAACTCAGAAACCCACATTGGATCTTCGATATACAGATGTACCATTTTATTTTCTCCTATGCTTGTAAACTGAAAAAAATTGCTCAAGTACTCGAGAAATAGCCACATTGTACTTAACAGTAACCAAAATTATGCTAATTTTACACAACTTATTTAGGTTACTGGTAGCCCTCAGTTTGTCAGTCCTCCGATTTATGTAACTAGCAGCTAACATTTGGGCTACTGTTAACAAATCTTTTTTTTTCAGTGTACGCTTGTTACCAATTGAAGCTTACAACCCATCTTTCAGTCGATTCAAATAAAAAATTGTTAAATTCCAGGATTGTTTTTGGATATATCTCCGAAAGTCTCGCTACTATCGGGACTCAGAATCGTGGGTGAGGCTATGCGGGCTTGCGTTGGCGTTTGTTGTACCGATGGTGCTGAACTGCGCCCCAGCACCTGGCTCCTTGTCCTGGCAGCGCCTCCTGGTCTGCGTCACGATGCTACTAGTCTGGCTGCAGGCCATGCTGCTACTGTCCCGATTGCCTGGCTGGGGCTTCTACGCTTTCGAGAGGGTTGCTTTGAACCTATTGAAGGTACTATGGAAGTTATGTGTTACCCCGCACCTCCACCATGTTTGGAGAGGAGGCTCAGGGAAACACATCACTTGTTAATTTGGAATATATTTAAGACGGAATTACTATAATTATAGATTTTTATTTGGTGGCCGCTTACAGGGGAATTACATAATTATTAATATTTAAGGGTTTTACTCTTGTCGTTGCAGTTCTCTCCAGTCCGTTCTACGTAACGCCAGTTCTTTGACTTCCCGATACGACCCGACGTCTGCCTTTTTCTTGATGTGGTCCAAATAGCTAATACTCGGCCTTCCTCTTCCTCTCCTTCCTTCATTTTCCCCTCCATTATTTTTTGTATTAGATCGTCGTGTCGTATCAAATGACCCATAATTTTCCCTCTTCGAGTTTCTATTGTATGAAGTATATGCCTCTTCTCCTTTACCATTTCCAATACTTCCTATATACTCTTTCTATCCAGCTTATTCCCTCCATCCTTCGCCAGCACCACATCTCGAACGCCTCAGGCTTTTCTCTGTCCCGTTGTGTCATGGTCCATGTCTCACAGCCATAAAGTGCAATGCTCCAAATATAAGTTTTATTAAAACGTTTTCTTATAGATTTGGCCATTTTTTACTTAAAAATATGTTTTTTTATTGTGAATAGCGTTTTTAGCTATTGCTATTCTAGTTTTAATACCTGTAGTGCATCTCGAGTCTTCTGTTATTATACTGCCTAAATATTGAAATTGTTGGACTTGCTGTAGTACTGTGTTATTTATTTTAATTTCATGTATTTCTCTGTGTTTAGTTATTATTATGAGTGTCAGTCCAGTCGTCATACGTATCGGACGTGTCAATTAATAAAATAAATAATCATTTTAAATCGTGCGTGACCTAGCTCTGTACATAACGCGGAAGCAATTGTATCTATGTCAATGCATAGTGCTTGCTAGTGAAAATGTTTAGAGTATAATAATTTACATACTTTGAACGGATTTTATGGAAAATGGACGGAAGCAGTCCATTTAACCGGAGTGGACTCACGCGCCGCAGCCCACCGCCCTCGCCCTTACCGCCGCGCGACCAGCCGCAGCCCGACCTGCCCGCCCCGCCCGAGCCCCGCCAACAGGATGAGCTCGAGCCCCTGGCCGTCGTCTCCTCCAAGGACCTTCAAAACTGGATGAAGACCATTGAAAACTACCTCAATGAAGTATGCACCATATCTACAGAAGGTAAACTTAACTCGGACCAAAAATCAAGGATTAGCACCCTATGCCGCAAAGTGGGTCATTGCTCATCACAAATGGCTATCGAGTACCAGTCCCTGAAACAAAAAACAACTCAGGCCTATAACTCCCATAAGACACTTAAGGAAAAAGTAGATCTCTCCCGTCGCTTCCAGGAACTCAAGCAATGCATCCAGGAGTCCTCTATAGCTAATCCCGGCCAAGTATCTTTTGCCGATGTACTGAAGAACAATACTACTAGTCGCATCCAACCCTCTAACATCAGCTCGGTAGCAATTTACCCGACTGACAAATCGAAGTCGAGCGAGGAAACAAAATCCCTCGTTCAAAAAATCATTAGGCCCGATGAAATGAAATTGCACGTGAGAGGATTGCGCAGAATCAAAAACGGCGGCGTTGTTATCAGCACCGACTCCAAGGAGGACATCGCGAAACTGAAGCAGTTGCAGCAGCTAACGACGTCAGGCCTCACTGTGGATGAAACACAAAAACGAAAGCCCAGACTAGTAATTGTCGGAGTGCCCGCGGATATGCAAGAAGCGGAAGTCTTCAAGTGTATCTTTCAACAAAACCTAGCCGACAAACTACAAGACCTGACCCTAGAAAAGTTTTTGTCCTCGTCAAGATTGAGCCATAAATCGGGAAGGAAGGAAGCCGAGACCTGCAATTATATTATTGAAGTTCCAGCTCTAATTCGCAAGGTACTAGTCACAAATGACAGAGTTTTCGTGAACTGGTCGTCGTGCCCTGTAAGAGATTTTACTCTGGTCACAAGGTGCTATAAATGCCAGCAGTACGGGCATGCGGCGAAGACATGTAAGATGGAAGTTAACATCTGTGGGCATTGCGGAGAGGTAGGGCACGCAATAAAGGACTGCACCAAGAAGACCGAACCACCAAAGTGCGCGACATGCATGCACTATAAGAAACCGTGTAATCACGAAACTGGCACTGCCGAATGCCCAGCAAGAAAACTAGCCGAAAAAAGGTTCCAAAACTCTATAGACTACGAAGGCGCCTAAGAGCGCCTTTTTAGATTATAAGAAGTCCATTTTCAGTTTTAGTATTACTCAAAACATTCTCGACTCATTATTTCCTATATTTCATAACCGCGTAACTTCTTATTATTAAATATTGTTCTGATTTGTAATATACCTAAACAAATTAAACAAGCTGACGATTCGTGCAATTCCGACTGTCCTAGTTTCAATTTGTGCTAACGGTGACAATGCAATGTCCTACATAGTTGAACATATCTTAATTAAGCAATATCAAAAAAAATAAAAATTATATAGTTTTATAGTATTATTATATTATGAATTCCATAAGTAGTATTGTATTAATTGTAAATGATTATTATTTTTGTACTTAGAGTATATTTTTATTATTATTATTATTATTAGTGTCTTGGTTTTATTTAAATTTATCTTTAAATCGAAGTCTCGGAAAGTTGTGTCCATTACGCTTAAGATTGTTTCCAACTGTGTGCTGTTTTCCACTAAAACTGCTATATCGTCTGCAAATCTAATAAATGTAATTCTATTTCCGTTAAATTTAACACCTTCTGTAGTATTTTCTATAATTTTATCAATTGCACTTTGAATGAATAAGCTGAATATGAGCGGCGAGAGTGAACACCCCTGTCTGACTCCTTGTCGGATCTTAGCCTTTCCCTTCTCGTCCCCTAGTTGTATGATTTTTTCTTGGTTATGATAAAGTTCGTATATTATTTTCCTGTCTCGATAATCAAGTCCTGCATCTTTTAAGGCCTTCATCATTTTCTTCCAGTTTACTTTATCAAAAGCTTTTTCTTGGTCTATGAATGCTATGTGTGTATTAAGACCAACGTCTAATCGCCGGTCTACAATCATTCGATGTGCTAAAATGGCTTCTCTTAGTACCTTTATTCTGTCTGAACCCGTATTGGTCTTCTCCTAGAAGGGTTTCTATTTTAGGTCTAATTCTATTTCGAATGATCTTTAACAAAATTGTGGATGCTTGCGAAATAAGGCTGAGCGTTCGATGCTCTTCACATTTTAATGTCTTGAGTTTCTTTTACATATTTAAGGGAATTACATAAAAATTTATTATAACGTTCACTTGACAGTGAAAGAACCTTCATTTAAAACCTACATCACATCCCTACAATATTGTGAATGCCATTTACTTCCCATAATTTTACATTTAAATAAAAAAACATAATTTTTTGTTTGTTGTATTAATATCGCTATCTTAAAATAAAACTTTTTTCCTTTCTAGATATTCGCAAAGTCAGCGTGCATTATTATTAGTTTCGCGGCTTGCTTCATGATATTATACAAGTCGAAACCCCCATTCAACGGCCTTTTCTCAGCAATCATTAAGACACTCGTGATGATGTCATCAGAGTTCGACTACGAGGATCTGTTCGACGAGAGCCATAATGAACTTGAAGAGTATACGAGACTTGTTTTTCTCCTGTTATTTGTAGGTTTCGTGATTTTCATCGCCATCGTGCTGATGAACTTCATGATAGGCGTGGCCGTCAGTGACATTAACGAACTGGACGAAATTGGCAATATCAGGAGGCTGGAAAAGCAAGTCGAACTGCTTGGCAATTTAGAAGGACTCGATGAAGTACTCGGGAAATGGAGGAAGGAATTTAGTCGTGCAAGATATCAACGCTTTATGTGTATCATGGCTAATAATCCGCATAAACCATTTTATGTGGCACATAATGATCGAGAATGTCACCGTAATGGTTGTATACCAATCTTCACCTCAAAACTGTACAACGCAATTTTTAAAGTCGCGAATAAACGGAAACAGAGCTTAAATACTTTTGATGAGTTACGAGACGCAGTGGTAGGAGTATTACATCATCCGAAATGTCCTGATGAAGATGAAACGTCGACAGCCACTACATTGAATTCAATGAATGATAGAATTAAATCTATAGAACATGCAGATATGGAAACCAAACAATCTATCGATGGTTTAAAGTCAGATGTAAAGAAAATTTTGTCAATTGTTTCCTTGAAAACTCGAAAGCGCAACGGAAATGGACACCGGAGCAAAATCAAAAGAAGAAGTACACTTCGAAATAAGGATATTTAATATTTATTGATTAATATAAAGATTGACACACGAAGTAGATTCCTCTTCCTTAGTTTAGGTAGGACCTTTATTGTGTGTGGTACAAAACTTCGGCAGTTTTGATGGATTATGCGATGTTCATGCCATTATTGTTTCTACCTAGTCGCGATTCTACACAATATTAATTCCACACAGCTGAAGTTTACCACATGCGTTATTCTTCACAGTCATTATTTCTACACAATCTTGATTCTACCTAGTAGTGATTCTACACAATATTAATTCCACACAGTTGAAGTTTACCACATGCGTTATTCTTCACATTCATTATTTCTACACAATCTTGATTCTACCTAGTAATGATTCTACACAATATTAATTCCACACAGTTGAAGTTTACCACATGCGTTATTCTTCACATTCATTATTTCTACACAATCTTGACTCTACCTAGTAGTGATTCTACACAATATTAATTCCACACAGCTGAAGTTTACAACATGCGTTATTCTTCACAGTCATTATTTCTAAACAATCTTGACTCTACCTAGTAGTGATTCTACACAATATTAATTCCACACAGTTGAAGTTTACCACATGCGTTATTCTTCACACAATTATTTATATTTCTATACAATTGAAATTAACCATTACTGTTTACATTCGCTGGGTGCAATGGGCAACCCTCTAGTGGCATAACAACTATTGTCATAATATCGATTGTCATAACACTTTACGCATAAAGTAATTTTTTTTTGGCATAAATTGTACGATGTCATAATTGTTCGCTGTCATAACTTCACCACGTCATAAGGAATGATCTACCACCGCCTCTCCGGACTACCGTGATGTCACTGCCAACCTTCAAAGGTAAAGTGTGGAAAGTTATACTTTTGAGACAGCTCAATGAGTGCTAAGTGTTGCCCTTTTTTCCCACAGGATACTCATCTCATAATGTTACCGAAGTGTATTAAATATTGTACTAGAGCGTTACCTATTTAATTTCAAAATTAACGATAAAATCTTTTTTTTAAATTGTTTTAAAATAAATGTTATTGTAATTAGGCTAAAATTAAACAAAGTGAATGTGTCCCCCGTGATCAGCTAAGGTACTGTAACCGAGCATAAGGTGCAGGCTGAAAAACAGCGCTGTGGAGCCTACCCAGCTCACAGCATACGCTGAGCCTGAGCCTTTTGCCACTTGCCGAGCGAGATGGTACAAACGAGGACACAATCAACTGTACTCCCATAGATATTAACACGTTGAAATAAGGTTTATATTCGTTTACAAATGTAGGTAAAGTTATCAGTGTCTTCGACAATGTAGTACTTATATGTCGGGGACGGGTCGGATGGCCGGTGCGGTTTGTGGCACATTAGATGAGCTATTCGACATAGTTGTGGACGAGGAGGTAGTTCGAGCGAGATGAAACACTTCAGATACAATTAACTTGATTTATTCCTTATACAATGAAGCACAAAATAACAGTTCCTGGCACAGAGGTCTGTAAGCTAGGTTATCGAAGTCTTGAACAGAATAGTCTTTATTAAATTAACACTAGGCACATTGCGGGGTTATAACACTGACTCTAAACTTGGTATAGCACAACGAAACGGGACAGTTCCAAGGCAGTAGTGCACTCGACGGCGACCCAGAGTGAAGTGTCGGTGGGCGTTCGCTGAGTGAACCGCCAAGACTCTGTCTAGCGCGCCAAAACAGGTTCAAGGGGGCGCTACTGTCGCCTTCCAATGGCGCGCCCTTTCGTTGAGCGTCCATACTAATGACCGTCTCCGACATATACATATTATAATTCTAAACCATGAATACAAAGATCAAAGCTTAAAGAAAAATTGAAAAAAGGAGCTAAGCTTTGATCTTTGTATTCATGGTTTAAATAAAAATAGTGGTGTACCCACATCAAAAAAAAAAATGAGACATTACATGTTTCATTCATAATATTGTCAAGTCATAATATTGATAATTATAGTTCAAATCAAATCAAATCAAATAAAAATGTTTTATTTGCTTCAGTACAGTATACAAAGGTGTTTATATTTATAGGTTTATAGTTCTGTGTACTCAGCCTGCATGCAGGCGTGCAAAATGTTTATTGTTATTTTTAATAGGTCCGACCTTGGCTTAGGTTAAGTACGACGACGAGCGAAGCGAGGAGGAGTGTAATGCCTTGATCACACGTACCGAGTAAACGGGCGAGACAGTAATATATATCTCGGCCGAGACAGTGATATAAGTGAGTAGCTGTTTACACATGTTTTGAAATTAGCACAGTCAGTTCAGTTCCATTGAGACTTTCGGACACGATGGATCGTAAAAAAATTGCCGAGTGAGCGAGCGAGACAGCGCGGGGAAGCGGGAGGGTGGACACTCGGCCTAGTAGATAGAACAGGAGCCGAGCTACTGTCTCGCCGCTTTGTTCGGCCGCGCGCTCGGCCGAGAGCACTGTCTCGCCCGTTTACTCGGTACGTGTGATCAAGGCATTACACTCCTCCTCGCTTCGCTCGTCGTCGTACTTAACCTAAGCCAAGTCGGACCTATTAAAAATAACAATAAACATTTTGCACGCCTGCATGCAAACTGAGTACACAGAACTATAAACCTATAAATATAAACACCTTTGTATACTGTACTGAAGCAAATAAAACATTTTGATTTGATTTGAACTATAATTATCAATATTATGACTTGATAAGTGTATAATATTTACAATTATTACTAAAAGTAATTATAACTATCAATATTATGACTAAATGAATGTATGATATACCTACGACATTATGGCTGAAACAATTATAAAATGAAAATAAAATAAAATAAAAAAAATATTTATTGCCACCAGAACAACAAAAATACATGACAGAATTATAATATAACTTTATGAAACATGTAATGTCTCATTTTTTTTTTGATGTGGGTACACCACAATTTTTATTTAAACCATGAATACAAAGATCAAAGCTTAAAGAAAAATTGAAAAAGGAGCTACCTGGTGGAAGGGACCGGGAATCGAACCCGGTACCTCTGGATTACCGGTCCAGCGCGTTAGCCACTTCGCTACCCTCGCTCCACGTAGACCTGACGAATTTTTCCTTATGCTTTGTGTGTCGATCTTTGCATTGTTTATTTGAAAGGTTTTTACACCTTTAGCGACCTCTATGTGAATACGTTAATATTCACATCTTACCGCACCACTTTACAGCGGTTAACGAGCAAGCGAGAGAGGGCGCTGTTAGTTTTATAAATTTATGAAACATGTAATGTCTCATTTTTTTGATGTGGGTACACCACAATTTTTATTTAAACCATGAATACAAAGATCAAAGCTTAGCTCCTTTTTAAATTTTTCTTTAAGCTTTGATCTTTGTATTCATGGTTTAGAATTATAATATGTATAAGTACTACATTGTCGAAGACACTGATAACTGTACCTACATTTGTAAACGAATATAAACCTTATTTCAACGTGTTAATATCTATGGGAGTACAGTTGATTGTGTCCTCGTTTGTACCATCTCGCTCGGCAAGTGGCAAAAGGCTCAGGCTCAGCGTATGCTGTGAGCTGGGTAGGCTGCACAGCGCTGTTTTTCAGCCTGCACCTTATGCTCGGTTACAGTACCTTAGCTGATCACGGGGGACACATTCACTTTGTTTAATTTTAGCCTAATTACAATAACATTTATTTTAAAACAATTTAAAAAAAAGATTTTATCGTTAATTTTGAAATTAAATAGGTAACGCTCTAGTACAATATTTAATACACTTCGGTAACATTATGAGATGAGTATCCTGTGGGAAAAAAGGGCAACACTTAGCACTCATTGAGCTGTCTCAAAAGTATAACTTTCCACACTTTACCTTTGAAGGTTGGCAGTGACATCACGGTAGTCCGGAGAGGCGGTGGTAGATCATTCCTTATGACGTGGTGAAGTTATGACAGCGAACAATTATGACATCGTACAATTTATGCCAAAAAAAATTACTTCATGCGTAAAGTGTTATGACAATCGATATTATGACAATAGTTGTTATGCCACTAGAGGGTTGCCCATTGCACCCAGCGAATGTAAACAGTAATGGTTAATTTCAATTGTATAGAAATATAAATAATTGTGTGAAGAATAACGCATGTGGTAAACTTCAACTGTGTGGAATTAATATTGTGTAGAATCACTACTAGGTAGAGTCAAGATTGTTTAGAAATAATGACTGTGAAGAATAACGCATGTTGTAAACTTCAGCTGTGTGGAATTAATATTGTGTAGAATCACTACTAGGTAGAGTCAAGATTGTGTAGAAATAATGAATGTGAAGAATAACGCATGTGGTAAACTTCAACTGTGTGGAATTAATATTGTGTAGAATCACTACTAGGTAGAATCAAGATTGTGTAGAAATAATGACTGTGAAGAATAACGCATGTGGTAAACTTCAGCTGTGTGGAATTAATATTGTGTAGAATCGCGACTAGGTAGAAACAATAATGGCATGAACATCGCATAATCCGTGCATAGGATGTGCATATAAGAAATGAAGCAAATGGTTGAACAAATTATTTATTATCAGTTGGGTGGTCTATAGGTAAGACGCCTGTGTTGTCTCGGAAGGCCGTTACAAACGCGGGTTCGAATCTGCTCGAACCATTGAATTTTCAATGTTTCGCATTTATGTTGTTGCTGGTGTTGAAAGTGTTAATAAAAAAAACCTAGATTTATGTTTTTATAGTTTTAGAATTTTGTTGAAATGAAATGAAAGGAAATGAAATGAAATGAAATGAAATGAAAGGAAATGAAATGAAATGAAATAAAATGAAATGAAATGAAATGAAATGAAATGAAATGAAATGAAATGAAATGAAATGAAATGAAATAAAATGAAATGAAATAAAATGAAATGAAATGAAATAAAATGAAATGAAATGAAATGATGAAATGATTTATTTAAATGCATGTGGGAAATCGGGCAACATTTGCAGTCACAATTGCTTAATATATAGAATCACGAAACCCTACCTTTTCAGGCGTACATACATTTTTAGATAACCTATGTTAATACTCGTATATTATGTAGATTTGTTATTATAATAAACCCATATTTATCACAATTAATATAAAAAATTGCAACTATAATATAAAACAAAAACACAAATGTATTAATTTAAATGTCAAAATTAGATTATTATATGTACCTAGAATTAAATTATAATTTTAATGTAATATATGTCAAAGTATGTCATCTAGATATTCATTTACGCTATAGTAACATTTATTTACCAACCATGTTTTTACCAGATTTTTGAACGAATTTATATCTTGACATTTTAAATTTATCAGGCAACTTATTATAAATTATAATGCATATGCTATATGCGTTCCTGGAAGTTAGCGCTAATTTTGCAGCAGGCTTATACAGTTTATTTTTATATTGCGATCGAACATTACGGGAGCTTAACTGCTGCAATTCTATAAATAGATTTTTATATTTGTGTACAAATACAGAAACCTCCAAAATATACAAACATGGCAAAGTGAGTATACAATTGTCCACAAAATACGGACGGCAAGAATCTAGTTTGTTGATGCCAAAAATTGCTCTAATGCAACGTTTTTGTATAATAAAAATGTTATCTCTGTCTGTGCAGTTTCCCCATAAAACTAAGCCATACCGAAGAGTCGAATCAACATAACCATTGTAAGTCATTAACGCGGCATGCAAAGAAACAGTTTGTGTTATTCTTCTTAATGCGTATACAAAACTATTTATCTTAGAACATACACCATCTACATGTTTTTTCCAGTTGCAATGAGAGTCAAGAATTGTTCTTAAAAACCTTGTATGTCGTACTTATTCAATAGGATTGTTTTCAAAATGTATATTTAATTTTTGTGGGTGGCTTCGGTCCGTGTGGAATTGAATGTAATTAGTTTTACTTAAATTTACTTTTAAATTATTAATGTTAAGCCATTCTATGACATTAGATAATGTCCGTTCTAAATCAGAATTATATGTATTTAAATCTTTACATTTTACAATAATAGAAGTATCATCCGCAAATAAGATACATTCATGAGCTAGATGGTTCGGCAAGTCGTTTATGTATAGTAAGAACAACAACGGGCCCAAAATACTTCCCTGCGGTACTCCGTATTTATTTACAACATATGATGATCTATATGACATAAGGCTTCTAGATTTTGAACAGTATTTTAAGGTAAACTTTATACAATCAAGAGCGGGTCCTCTTATACCATATTTATATAATTTCGACACTAATCGTTTATGGTTCACAAAATCGAACGCTTTACTCATGTCCATGAATAAGACTGACACAGGTATTCGATTGTCTACTGCATTTAGTACACTCTTCATTAATTTAAATGCTGCCAAAGAGGTACATCTAGACTTACGAAACCCATGTTGTTCTTCATTTAGTACTTTTTTGTTTTCTAAAAAATATATTAATCTGTTATATATTATTTTTTCATATACTTTTGAGAAGATCGGAATTAAAGTTATGGGCCTATAGTTACCCATTTCTGATTTATCTCCTTTTTTAAATAGGGGTTTTACGACAGATTTTTTAAGTATATCAGGAAAGCTGCCCTGAGCTAATGCTAAATTTACTATGTGAGCTAGTGGCTGTGCAATAACCAACATGCTTTTTTTAATTATATCTGTCCGTAGGTCGTCATGGCCATAGCTTTGGAGTTTTTAAGTTGCTTAATTATATTAATTATCTCACTTACACTAACTGGATTTAGGAAAATAGTCGAATCATTATTTGCAATATTAATGTCATCACAGGAGTCAGATGTTACATTATCGGCGACAGATTGAACAAAGTAACTATTAAAACAATTAGCTATTTTTTTGGGATCATCAATAATTTCCTTGTTTATATACAATTTTTCTACAGATCTGTTGTTACAGTCATATGTGGTAAATGTCTTAATGATATTCCAAACAGCTTTACATTTATTGCTGTTTCCATGTACATACTTTAGGTTTACAGACTTTTGATGAGAGATGATACATTTTTTTAGCACACAGGAATATTTTTTGTACCTTTATTTACAATGATTAGACCTCCTACTTAACAGATATAATTGTCTTTTTTTACGGCAGCAGTTTCTTAATGCATTAGTTAGATGTTTTGACTGATCCGGTTTGTATGTTATCTTTACTTTAATCTTTGGGAAGCATAGGTCATAAAAGAGGAGATAAAGATCGTAAAAGTTATTAAATGCAAGTGTAGCATCATTTTCGTTATATACATCCTTGAAACTTAAGCACGATAATGATTCAATAAATTTTAATTGATTTTCGGCGTGAAAGTCTCTTTTTAATTCATACCACCAATTTATAGGTGCGGGGAGCCTTTTTTTTACAGGTATTTGCAAAGATTGTGCACAATGATCAGATAGTCCAAGATTGTGTATTTTTGCGGTTCCCGGTATCGTACTGGCTATATTGTCGATACAAGTTTTCGACTGAGCAGTGATCCTTGTAGGACCATTGATACACAATTCCATGCCATAGTTTTTTAAGATTTGCACAAACTGTTTTGTTATTAATGAGTTTTTCATAATATTAATGTTGAAGTCTCCACATAAGATATATCTCCTTCTTTTGTTTTGGCAAACAATGCGAAGCATATCCTGAAGCTTATGAAAGAAAACCGCTAAGGGTGATGTAGGAGTTTTGTTTGTATAAACACACATAACTACAATATTATATTGCGTAATATTTACTGCACAACACTCAAAAGTATATGGCTGTGAGATCGGACCGATTTCTTTTACGGGTTTAAAAGTTAGGCTTTTTTGTACTAATATGGCAACCCCACCCCTTTTAGAAAATCTTCTTGAAAAACTAGCAGCAACCTGAAAGTTATTTAATTTTAGATTGCATTCGGATCCTCGCATGATATATGTCGACATAAGTGCCATTTTTCGTCAAATCATATATATAAAAGCTAAGCAGTGCCTGTTTATTAAGTGCGCCTGAAATATTTTGATGTAAAATCCCAATGCTGTCAGATGGATTTACGACGAAAAAACTGGTTTTTGCGCGGTGATCCCTTTGCCGGCGTCGTCTTCGTAGTCTTTCCCACACCACGGTCGAATTCGGGTGGCCCGGCCGGCGGGCGCGGGGGCTCGGTATCAAGCTTGGCTTCACATATTTTGCTTGATACTCCGTTTAACTCGACGATATGACGCTGGAGCAGTTGCAAGGGCGTATAAAGTAAATGGGCTATTTGATGGAAGATTTTTTTTGCCATGACCTTTATTTTGCTTGTCAATTCATCGAATTTGT
Organism: Apotomis betuletana; assembly: GCA_932273695.1. Lineage (NCBI taxonomy): Eukaryota > Metazoa > Arthropoda > Insecta > Lepidoptera > Tortricidae > Apotomis > Apotomis betuletana. The sequence continues at coordinate 12,005,730 of OW026320.1, read as the reverse complement.
AACTGCTATTTAGACGTATGCTGCCACAGCTTCGATTTAATTCTAGAGATGTAGACGATTTGTAAGGTGAGCTGTCTTCACATTCATCATCCGACAAACCGGAAAAAGAGTTTTCAGTCTGAATGTTTACTTGATATCTTTTACGGAGTGTGACATTATCACGTGAAGAACCTGGTGATGAAGTTGATGGGTTTGATTTGGATTGTATTTTTGATGTATGTGGATTTATTTGCAATTTGAACGTGCAGGTTTGACAAGTAAATGTTCTTTTATTTTTATCCATCAAGTCAAATAATTTGGTAATAAAAGTACATTTTAAGTGATACGTATTTTCACAAAAGACACAATGCAAATATTCTTTGTTGACAATGTCATTCTTGCATTTCTTGCATTGATTCTCCATCTTACGGCTCAATCAAACAACTTCAAGTGATGGTGATAGCGTTTCTCGTTTGACTGTCTAGTTAATCAATTAATGCAGGCTTGTGACGCTAGATGGCGTTGTAATTAAGACTGTGAGTTGTGGCGAGAAGACTGCGCGAGATTTGACAGCAGTTGGTATAAACTCAAATGTCGGTATTTGAATATCTAAACTGTCACTATTTAACACCTATTTTTGTAAGTTTATCTCTAAATACGTGCTGTGAATGATGTACTGGGTCCACTTTGTTGAAATTGTTCACTTTATAACATTATACACACATTTTAACAAGTATGTTAATGCTCTGAGCTATAAATACTTAGACTTTCAGTCACTTATAAACGGTCTCTTTTATGATGTGATACGGTTTCGCCACACCGTAATAACATTGTCACTGTAGAGTTGCACAATTTCACACACAAAATCACTTTTTTCTTTACAATTTAACATAAGAAACGATTTATTTATCACTATCAACACAGAGCTGATGTTTACTTGACGCAAGCGCCATCTACCCTGTTTCATACTACTCTGTTTCATATTTTTTATAAAAAAATATTTTGTAAATAAATATGAGTACTCAAAACTGTTTTTTTAATTAAGCTTTCCGTCCGCTTCACTTATGTGATTGGTCGATTCCGCATGTCTCCGCTCCGCTCCGCTCCGCTACGCTTTAGTGGAGACGCACCGTAAAGCACGTGACGCGGTTTCTGTAGAAGCCGCGGATTACTCGCACTGGCATGTTATTGATTTCTGGGTCATTGGGTCTACCCGACGAGTTGCGAACCGAAGCATCAGACGAGAAGTTCAAACATCAATTGAGAAATTTTTATTGGATAATCCATTATACTCAGTAAATGAGTACATGGATAAATAATTTATATTTCATTTTATTTGTTTTTTGTTTATATATTGTATATTGTTGAGAATCCTCTAAGGAGACACCTTTGACATATTTAATTTCAAATTATTTGACGTAGTAACATATAATAATTGTTGTATTTCGCACCGTGTATAAATATTGTTGGTAGTTGGTATTTTTAAAATGACAATCCCTTAAGGAGATATTCTTATATTGTAACCACATTTAACTGCATTACGATTATGACATGTAAAATATCTTTTGTTACAATCAATTGTTACGTTTTTTACTATTATTATATTATCTAATTTTTATCTTTATGACGATCATAGTATAAATGCATGTAAATTGTCTTAGCGTAATTTATACTGACATTTTATATTATGAAATAAATAAATCTAAATCTAAGTCATTGACAGTTAAAAAAACGAAATTCGTCCCTCTGGAGCTTGTGTGAATCTAGGTTATGTTGCTATTACATCGGATTATAGAAGAGGGAACGTTTTTTATTCTCACAGGCATTTTATCAGAAAATTAGGCCCTGGAATCCATAATTTTGCAAATGTCCACCCGAAAGACTTGAACCTAAATCTGACATGCCCCTTCGATTTGAATTTCAAATTCAATGCAAGTGAGTGAGTTGCATCACCAAAAAAGTCACGTAACTCAATTGCGTAAAAATTACCACTACAAAACAACAGGACTCTAACTATAAATTAACTTAATATGAGAATGATTTTCTTTGCTAATAACAGTAAATTACTGCAGACGCCACCGGGAAAGATGGGCTACCGGGTGAGTAGGTATGTGCCCGAAGAGAGGCGGGATAGTGATACGAAGCCGGCAAGCCCTTTTCACGACTTTTTGTTTCTTCGTTTCTCAATCTTTTTTATTATCCTCCTAGCCTTTGTCCCATATCTTTGTAGAGAATGAATTCTCAATCGGGGTCGGCTACCTAAATCCCAAGATGTGGCGTAGGCACTAGTTTTTACGCAAGCGACTGCCATCTGACCTTCCAACCCAGAGGGGAAACTAGGCCTTATTGGGCTTAGATGGTTTCCTCATGATGTTTTCCTTCACCGAAAAGCGAGTGGTAAATATCAAATGACATTTGACATTCCGAACATAAGTTCCGAAAAGCTCATTGGTACGGGCCGGGTTCGAACTCGCGACCTCCGGATTGAAAGTCGCATGCCCTAGCCACTAGGCTACCACTGCTTTCAATTTTGTATGAAATTCCTCTACAGTTTCTCTCGAGTTGTTCCACCCGAAACGTGATACTTCGAAGCCTGTTATAATGCACGTTATGACGACATAGTATTTGCACATACATAACCAAGAAGCCTGGATCATTCACCAGTAACTCGCTTTCAATGTGGTCTGAGGTGCCGAACTATAAGCCAGTTCTCGAGAATGGTCGTGCTACGCTCAATTGGTATCGATGCATCATCACGGACAGGACTATTGTAGCCAATAAGCCTGATATCATGTTGGTAGACAGATCTAAGCGCCAGGCATTGCTCGTCGACATCACTATCCCGCAAGACGAGAACCCCGTGAAGGCCGAGAAGGTTAAGCTAGGCAAGTACCTTCACTCGGTACATAGTGATCGTCATGTAGGATGTTGATTCAACCATCATTGTTCCGATAGTCGTTTCAGCGAATCTTGTAGCAAAGAGTATCGACGAACACCTTAAGAGACTCTCGCTAGATGGCTGGGCACCGGTTTTAGTTTTTTGACTACCCTTGATGACCACTTAGAGCCAGTATCATAAAATTGACCTAATTGTGGATCCTGAACATGCCCAATGGATCTCAGGATTCATTCAACGGAGACACGTGTGGTTTTCGCCTTTCCGACTTACATCAATGAGCACTAAAATTCGGTTCAAAGATTATTTATTTTGCTTTAAATTATTACATTTCATTAATATGAGAAAAACTTACAATAACTTACAACTATACACTTGGAGCACAAACTTCGAGCCAAGATCATTAAATCGATGTTATGCTCACGATGGCGAGCCTGTTCTACGAATGATGTGCGATGAGGGTTGGAGGCGCCCTCTATTCAATATTATGCGCGCAAAGCATACGCATAATGTTATAGTACATGTTGCGTCGTTTGTCTACCATTTACATTATATTTATCACTCATTTACTCTAAGGTTAACTGGAAGAGATCCCGTAAAGTTATAAGTTCGTCTTTGTTTATACATTTTCTTTAGAAATGTATTTTCATGGTTTGTGTACATTTTTTTTCGAAATACTATAATGACATTTCGTAGATTTAAGTTTGTGGCTTTTCATTTATTTATTTAATCTTTATTGCACAAAAGAAAACTTATCGTACAAAAGGCGGACTTAATGCCATGAGGCATTTTAATCGATATTTTAATTTCAAAATAATAGGTATATAGGGCTCTTTTTATTGCAAACAAACATAAAAATCAGTACTGTAATATAATTATAAAAAGTTGAAAATACGCCGAGAATGATTTTTATAGGTACTTACATAGTAGATTTTACCCTGTTTTTGAATTACCTAGTTTTTCTTTTTGATCAGCATAATATCTGTTTGGTTGCTTCTGTCGGAGTCTGTCGAAGCGTTTTTTGAATCTCTGCAGTTCTGACGGAATATCCTGCAAGTAAAAACATTTTTATAATAATATTATTATTATACGCGCTTTGGGTATTTTTAGAGTTCCGTAGGTACATCAACCGGAAAAACGGAACACTTAAGACTCCTTATTCGTTCAAAATGCTGATTCTTTTAGACATGTTTCTCTATGATTAAATATATTGCGGCTTAATTGGTATATTTTTGAAACCTAATACAGTTTGAATATTCATGATATTCAAACTTATTATTACTTAGGTAGTTCAAGAGTACTTGACCACGGAAGTTAAGGATAAGGATTAATTATTTATATTTCTATATTTAATGTGTTTATTAAGTTATATTTAAAAATAAACACATACAATATATTCACAATACTAAAAACTATAGATAAATATAAAAGAAAGGATAATTATATATACAATGGCTTAAAGCTAATTAGAAAAAAATAAAAATAAAAATATACATTTTCTATAAAAAGAATACCCCGTCCAGCAAGTCTGCCTGCGGCATGGTTCCCATTACGCTGGCGGCATTACCTCTTTGGATCGCAAGAGCGATCATCTGTGATATTCAAACTGTATTAGGTTGAATATCATGTTCATTGATAATTTTTGTTTTAAAAACTACTCAAAAATGACAAAATTCACGCAGAAAACGGGTTTTTTTAACTTATTTTCGACTGCACGCATACTACTATCTAGAACTCAGGAAAAAGCATGAGTCACTTCAAAATGTTGGTTGAGATTATCAATATATTTGTCATAATTTCTTTTTTTTTAAACGAATAAGTCATTTTATAGGGGTATGTTGACGTCGAATATACAGGATGGCTTATTTAAATTGGTCAGTATGGAAAAGTCTGAAACTATAAGACATACGAGGATCTGTAACCACCTGGGCCACCCGGCATACCAATAAATCACAATAGCCCTATTCTTGTAGTTAATATTGATAATATGTGAAGAAACATGTTTGATCGAGAAAAATGTCTAAAACAATCAGAATTTTTGAACGTATAAAGAGCCTTAAGTAGGTCAAAGCAATAAGCACCCTTTAATGTGCCCACGTGACTGGAATGAAGGGTTCCCGAGTTCCCTCGTACAAATTGATAAAAGGTCGAAGTTTTCTGGTAAAACGCTGTCAGTTACGCTTTTATTGAAACTGGCAGTTTGTCTTATTGTGCACCAGGGATGTTCAGTGTGAGAATTTCCGCAACATTTACTTTGTTGACATTTGTAAAATTTTTAGCATTGAAAATGTTTTCGGGGCAAGATGGTTGCGTTTATCACACGATATAAGTGACAAAGCATCTGTAACTCACACTCGCATTTTGTCAAAACGTGCCGCTTGCTTTGTCACTTCAGTACTTATTGCGTTATAAAAGCAATGTTTACAATGTACATTTGGTTTACGTTAGCAGACGTTACTGCTTTAATAAAAACAACTATTTTCAATAAATATCGAATCAATATCAACCAAGGGTTTACGGCTTATAAACTGCAATGTAGGTGAAATATTAGCATTGTTTTAATCCTTCCAGTTTGAAATACATTCGAAATATCACAAACCATTATCCTATAACGGGCAAAAGGGTTATCGTATCATACCCATAGATAACAAAAGTTTACCTGTTGCGAAACAAGGGCATAACTTTGCGTATCGCTTATTTACGTATGTTGAATATTGCCGATTTATGGTAGAATTTTAATTATTAGTCTAGCAACACTGGTTGTCACATCACTATCGAGTTAGTGTGGCAACCCAGGGAGTCTGTCGATACGTGCGAATCGATCACGTTGAACTTTTGAAAAGTAGTCCAAGATTTATCGATAATTCGGGCTTCGCGAGCCAAGGCAGTGCATCAAGTCATCTAATTTCCATCTAAAAGCTGTTACGATTGCGGTTCGGCTTCTGTTCACCTGTATGTGCGTCTTAGTGGTAGGACTGAGGGTACGACCGTATCTGGATCCAGCACTGGGTAAGCCCAAGGAACTGCCCTCTCCAGACGCTGAGCTCCACCTAAGAGATCTCCAGGTAAGCCGACACGCAATCTCATCATAAAGCCGTAACACAATAAATTCATGCATATAAAATCACGGTAGTTGTGTGGACTCTCTTTTAATTATACAGTCCATTTTGTCGTTATCGTTCATTTTTTGGTCCATCTCGCCGAATATTGTTGAAAAGTACCTTTTGTCGCGAGTTTTCATGCAATTTTCCGTGATTTTATAAAATAATTTGATTATTTTTTACTTTCGTAGGTACTTGAGAAATTGCCTTGGCTCATAATTTGTCGTGTTAATTGTACGCCATCTTTTGTCGCTTTCGTTCGTTTATGTTGGCAGTACAGTTTCCTACTCATAGACTCAATATATTTTAAGCGTACAACGGAACGTTTTTCGTGAAAATAGCCTTATCTGTACAACCTTAACTTTAAACGTCAGTTCGACGTTCGATTGGCACTGACTTTTAGAGTTTGTAGGTTGTATTACATTGTTGTTTATGTTACGCGGTGTTGTATGATATTTACTTATTTAGTGTCTTGGTTTGTATTTATAATAAAATGGATGAACACAATAGTAGTGAATTAGAACCGGCAACTGTGGATGCTTACCGTGTCGCACGGGATTATTGTATTATGCGTTTAGAACATATCGAAAGTTCAGATTTGCACGGTTATAATGAATCGGACTTTAAAGACATAGAAAAAGATTTTCATGAAGCGCAAATCCGAATTTTACGGCCGTTGTCAAGGGAACAACGTCTTAACGAATACAATATTACACGAGAATTTGAAAATCGTTTAAAATTAGTAAAAAGTAGACTGAGGCAAAGTACACCGAGTGCTCCAAGTGATCAAGTGGAAATGAAACCGTTAATATTAGAAAATAACTTAGCCAAATTGCCTAAGATATCAATTAAACCTTTCGATGGGAAATTGGAGAACTGGGTGTCCTTCAAAGATCTTTTTGACTCGCTAATACATAATCGGAACACTATTAGTAATGTTGAAAAATTACATTACCTTTTATCGAGTGTACAGGGTTCCGCCTATGAATTAATAAAAAGTTTCCCTTTGTCCGGTGACAATTATGTTAACGCTTATGAGACGCTGTCCAGTTATTATGACAGGAAAAGACAAATTGCTGTTATTTATTATGAAAAATTGTTGAACTGTGAAATAGTTAAAAACAAAAATGATTTAGAAAGAGTTTTCCGAACGTTTAATGAGAACTTAAATATCTTATCAAAATTCGACCTTCCTGACCGGAACTTTATGCTGTATTATTTGTTGTGGTCGAAGTTAGATGTCGCTACTCGTGAAGCGTTTGAACTACAACTTACTTCAAATGTTGATATTCCTAACTTTGAGGATTTAAAAAGCTTTATTGAGAAGCGAAGCAAAGCATTAGAAAATTCAAGCATAAAGGTTCCAAATATTAAGCCGTTGACTAAAAATAAAACAGCATTTGTAGTTTCAGGTCCAACTTGTGGTTTTTGTACTGGTCAGCACGGTCTTGCCAAATGTAGTGAATTTTTAAAACTTGACAACCATGGTCGTTTTAATTTTGTGAAGGAAAAGGGATTGTGTATTTTATGTTTTTCGAACGCTCATAGAGTGAAAACTTGTCGCGCTTCTCGTTGCAGTGTGTGTAGCCGTTCGCATCACACTTTGTTACATTTCACTCAGAATATACAATCGCCCGGGACCATGGTGGCTGATAACGCTTCGCCTAGTAATCCCAGTAGTAATAATAATAGCAATACGGTTTTAACTACATTGACTGGGGAAAGTACTATTTTATTTTCGACTGTAAAAGTTTTAATTCGGGATAGTTTGGGTCAATTCCGACCAGTGCGCGCGCTTCTCGATTGCGCTAGTGCTTGTAATTTTATATCGAAATCCTGCGTGAAAAAGCTAGGATTTAACATTTCTCGTGGCCAACACGCCGTTTACGGCATTGGCAACTCTGTCGCTCAACCGCTCGGTTCGCTATCGTGCGAAATTAAGCCGTTCGGTAATAAACCCTTGTCGTCGAATATTAAATTCGAAGCTTTCGTTTTGTCGTCGATATGTGCCGACCAACCTGCACAACCTGTCGATCCGTCAAGTTGGTCGCACCTAAAGAATTTATCGCTTGCTGATCCTGACTTCGCTCGCCCGGCGCCAGTGGACATGCTGCTCAATGCAGACATTTTCGCTTCATCATTGTTACCTGGCATACAGCGAGGGGAGCCCGGACAACCTACTCTTTTACATACTGTCTATGGATGGGTGGTAATGGGAGGGTGTGACAAAAGTCAACTCCCAACAAATGCTCTCGTTTCTCGTCGTAACAATAACAAACATTGTTTTTTCGTGTCGAATTCTTCGCAAACCTTGTCGCTTGATGATTCCATTAAGAAATTTTGGGAATTGGAAAATGTTAGTCCTCCAATTAAACCTTTCGTATCGCAGGAGGACCAACGCTGCGAAGATTATTTTCGTGCTAAATACTGCCGCGATGAAGAAGGCAGATTCGTAGTCCCATTACCTTTCGTCGATCCTACGAATAAACCTACCTTCCTCAATTCGCGCGAAATCGCTCTTAGACGATTTCAGTCGTTGGAACGCAAGTTAAATAGCAACCCTGAATTCAAAAGGTCGTATGTTGAATTCATGGACGACTATGCGTCGAGTGGTCACTTAGAAGAAGCAGATCCTCCTTCCACAAATGAGGGCCAGTTTTATTACATTCCTCACCACGGTATACTGCGTGACTCAGTAACCACTCCACTTCGTGTCGTCTTCGACGCCAGCGCTAAGGACTCTCGAGGAGTTTCTTTAAACTCCACCCTACTCGCTGGGCCGAAACTTCAGACAAATATTTTCGACCTGCTTATACGCTTTCGTTGGCACGCCGTCGTATTCACCGGCGACGTTAAGCAGATGTATAGGCAGATTCTGGTCTTTAGAGAAGACGCTGAATTCCAGCGTATCCTGTGGCGCCCCTCGGATTCCGGTCCTATTCGTGACTATCGCCTAAAAACGGTAACATATGGAGTCTCGGCTGCGCCATTCCAAGCTCTTCGTGCAATGGCTCAGCTGGCCAGTGACGCTGCAGAAGAATATCCGGCTGGTTCAGCTGTCCTCGCTCGCGATATTTACATAGATGACGTCGTCACTGGGGCGAATTCTGTTGAGCAGGCCCGCTCACTTCAGATGGAACTCACAAAAATATTGTCGTCGGGTAGTTTCCATCTGCGGAAGTGGACCTCTAACAGTAGTGAGTTCCTGGACAACCTTCCATCCTCGGACCTGTACTCACAGGACTTTAAACATTTCGATGAAACGTCTGACATTTCGCTCAAGATATTGGGATTGTTATGGCAACCCCAATCAGATTGTTTTCGTTTTCGTATTGCAGCTTCTCATCACGGTCGATACACGAAGCGCACCATCCTTTCGGAGATAGCCAGGATCCATGATCCATTGGGCTTTATTTCGCCTGTAACTTTTCTCGCCAAGTATTTGATGCAGTTGCTCTGGGTTTCTGGTGTCTCATGGGATGACGATATTCCAGAAAATATCAGGCTTGAATGGCAAGCATTCAAAGCTCAGCTTCCGTCGCTGAGCTCTGTGGCTATTCCTCGTCGTATTGTTGTGGAGTTTGACATACTAGAGCTCCATGGTTTTTGTGATGCGTCAGAACGAGGCTTTTGTGCCGTCGTTTACTGTCGTACGTTAGGTAAGAACGGTGATATCGCCGTCCAATTGGTCTGTGGCAAGTCCAAAGTCGCTCCCCTACGTAAATTATCGGTGCCACGTCTTGAACTGGTTGCTGCGGTTCTGTTATCGGATTTGATAGCGTCAGTCGTGGAGGCTCTGAAACCTTTTCATTCTGTAAGTGAGGTCTTCGCTTGGTCGGACTCAAGTGTCGCGTTGACTTGGATTAAATCGTGTCCTTCCAAGTGGAAAACGTTTGTGGCTAATCGTGTTAGCCACATCCAAGAAATTGTTCCTCCTGACTCCTGGCATCATGTCAGAACCACAGATAATCCATCAGATTGTGGATCACGTGGGTTACTACCTCAAGACTTGGTTAACCAAGCTTGCTGGTGGGACGGGCCCTCTTGGCTTAGGTATCCCAGTGCAAATTGGCCGAAGTCGGCATTATCAATAGATAGTGACGTTCTCCATGAAGAACAAAAAATTACCGTTCTCTTAGTGTCTAATGCGGTTGAGCTAGTAGACACTCTTCTCGAAAGGTTCTCGTCATTAAAAATGATACAACATATATTAGCTTATTGCTTTCGGTTTTCGGAGAACTGCAAATTAATTGTCGGACATCGTATCGTTGGGTCTTTACAACCAACAGAGATTCACAAGGCACTCATGTTTTTGGTGAAAATTGTGCAAGAGAATGAGTTTTCGTCGGAGTTCGAACTTCTTAAAAAGGGTTCGTCAAACTCGCTTCCTAAGAGTTTTCGCAAATTATCGCCTTTCGTTGACGAGGCGGGTCTTCTCAGGGTGGGCGGTCGCTTGGCTAATGCCAAGACCTGCTTTGAAACAAAGCACCCTCTTCTATTACCCCGCTCCCACCGCCTCACGTCCCTAATCATACAGGAATATCATATTCGTTTTATGCATCCTGGTGCGCAAACTCTCCAAAATCTCATTGCACAACATTTTTGGATATTGTCGTGTAAACGTGCCATTCGATCGGTAATCTCTGGTTGTGTTAAATGTTTTCGTGTTCGTCCCCAACTTGCCCCTGCCCCGTTTATGGGCAATTATCCATCGTATCGTGTAAACCAACTTAAATGTTTTTCGAATTCAGTTGTCGATTACGGTGGACCCTTCAACATAGCTTTCGGACGAGGTCGCGGTGCCAGAACTTTCAAAGGGTACATTTGTGTCTTCGTGTGTACCTCCACGAAAGCTATACATATCGAACTTGCATCCGAGTTGTCCACGGAGGCCTTTTTGGCCGCCTTGCGACGCTTTATCGCCCGTCGTGGCCGGTGTAGCCATCTTGTTTCCGACCAGGGAAGAAATTTTATCGGTGCCAGTAACTATCTTGGTTCTATAATGCAAAAGGCTGCGGAGTCCCAAGAAATTAAGTTTTCGTTTAGTCCTCCTGGGAGTCCCCATTTTAATGGTCTAGCCGAAGCGGGAATCAAGTCAGTAAAAACGCACATAGCTCGTGCTGTCGGTGCACAGAGATTGACGTTTGAGGAATTTTACACCGTGCTTACACAAGTAGAGGCAATGTTAAATTCGCGCCCCTTGACGCCTCATAGCTCAGATGCCAATGATCTCGTTGCTTTAACCCCGGGTCATTTCCTAACCCTAGAACCTCTGTCGATTATGCCCGAGGAAAAATTTGTAGATTTAAAAATTAGCGTCCAGCAGCGGTGGAAGCTCATTCAACAAATACACCAAGCCTTTTGGCACCGATGGCAAACTGAGTACCTACACACACTCCAACAAAGGGCAAAGTGGGACAAGGTTCATTCTAATATCACCGTGGGATCTATGGTGCTCATAGCTGGTGAATCGCTAGATCCCCTTAAATGGCCGTTAGGGCGTATCGTTGCACTGCACCCTGGTGCAGACGGTGTATGTAGAGTGGTTACGGTTAAAACTGCCGCTGGCCAGTACAAAAGACCAGTCGTCAAGATTTGTCCCCTGCCAGCGGCGCATAACGCTTAGGTAATTTTAAAATTGTAGTAGTTTTAAGTTTTCGTTGTAGTCGTATTTTAGTTAAAGTACTGTTCATAACAGCACCTTTTCGTAGTTTAAGTATTATCGCATTAAATACCGCGGCATTCTTGAGTATGCCGTCGCATTTAGGTGGGCGGTATGTTGAATATTGCCGATTTATGGTAGAATTTTAATTATTAGTCTAGCAACACTGGTTGTCACATCACTATCGAGTTAGTGTGGCAACCCAGGGAGTCTGTCGATACGTGCGAATCGATCACGTTGAACTTTTGAAAAGTAGTCCAAGATTTATCGATAATTCGGGCTTCGCGAGCCAAGGCAGTGCATCAAGTCATCTAATTTCCATCTAAAAGCTGTTACGATTGCGGTTCGGCTTCTGTTCACCTGTATGTGCGTCTTAGTGGTAGGACTGAGGGTACGACCGTATCTGGATCCAGCACTGGGTAAGCCCAAGGAACTGCCCTCTCCAGACGCTGAGCTCCACCTAAGAGATCTCCAGGTAAGCCGACACGCAATCTCATCATAAAGCCGTAACACAATAAATTCATGCATATAAAATCACGGTAGTTGTGTGGACTCTCTTTTAATTATACAGTCCATTTTGTCGTTATCGTTCAACGTATGTTTTATTGTTTTAGTTCTGATACAGAATGATAATAGCGGATAAACGATGCGAAAGGTGTCTGACGTTTTGAGATTTGTTATCATGGCGTATTATGGTGTTTACGAAACTCATGTCTCTGCCCGATTACGAAACATAGGAAAAGGAAAGCTGATGATTATGAATGAGTTTATTCTAGCATTCTAGAATATATATTTTTCATATTATCGTCTGACGATACATCATCATCATTTCAGCCATAGGACGTCCACTGCTGGACACAGGCCTCCTCAATAGACTTCCACATGGGCCGGATAGCAGCGATCGCACCCAGCGAGCCCGCGCAACTGTGTGCTCCCCGATGAACACAAACTGACTGACTTAGAATAGTTTTTGTTTGAAAGGAGACCAGACCTTCGCTTTTTTTTAACCGTATGTACCTACTATACAAAGGTGGTATCACCATATTCTGTATGAGGATGATATTATGGTGTTATACTCACTTCAATGTTATGATTCCTGTCTACTGGCTTGCGGAATCTGTCAGGCATGGGTTCCTTTGGCTGAGGTCGGTGGAGGTCATCTCCGTCGCTCTCCGTGCTGTCACTTCTGTATGATCATCATCATACAGAAATGAATGTGTTGTCATCACATTATGGTGTTATATTCACTTCAGCGTCATGGTTCCTGTCTACTGGCTGGCGGAACCTGTCAGGCATGGGTTCCTTTAGCGGAGGTCGCCGGAGGTCATCTCCGTCGCTCTCCGTGCTGCCTCTTCTGTATGATGATAAAGATATTATGATGTTATACTCACTTCAGTATCGTTGGCTTGCGGAATCTGTCAGGCATGGGTTCCTTCGGCTAAAATCGGCGGAGGTCATGTTCGTCGCTCTCCGTGCTGTCTCTTCTGATGATGATGACTTTATGGTGTTATACTCACTTCAGTGTCATGATTCCTGTCTACTGGCTTGCGGAATCTGTCAGGCATGGGTTCCTTAGGCAGAGGTCGGCGATAGTCTTCGTCTCCGTCGCTCTCCGCGCTGTCTCCGCGGGTTCCGGACTGCTTCTGTATTACGATGCACCTGGAAGAATATGCATTTATAGGGTTCCGTACCTAAAAAAAAACGGAACCCTTTTAAGATAATTTTGATGTTCGTCCGTCCGTCTGTCAAGACCCTTTACGGAACACGTAGAGGTTTTGAGTTGACAGAGGGCGCTCTAGTAGCGTAGAATTATGGAATCAAAGATTTGGTGTGATTGACGTAACTACCTAATAGCTCAGTTGGGAGAACACTACGCCGGAAACGTAGGGTTGCAGGTTCGAGTGCTGCTTACATTGTAGTCCATTATATTTTTCTTTCTTAATTTATCTCTGTGTCAATATTTATAAAAACCATATGTGATTTTCGTATTTTCTTGTTAGAATACAGGTGAGGTTAGTAAGATTTTAATTATAATGTAACAAATCGTTCAATATTACAAATAATAATAGATTACCACATAGAAGAGCGGTGCCTCTTAGCACAAGTATCAAATACTTAAAAAGAGGTACCAACACTGTTTGTGTACTGAATTTCTGTGTTACTGAATAAATACTTTTTTTAGTTGAATGCTCTCGGTAAGATAGGACCTTTAAGGAACATGTATAGAATTTACAAACTTACCGTTTTTGCCTGGACGACCCCGACGGCCCTCCCACAACTGAAAAAGCGTAATGAATGACGTCAGAAGTATCTTGACTTATTACGTAAATGAAGTTTAGCTATGTTCTTAGAAAGTAATTGGCCGCGGCGGCTGCCCTACACAGAGACGGTACTTTTCAAAATGTTTCAGATGATTTCGTTTCAGTGGCTGGGTTGAATACATTTTCTGTTTTTTTTTTTCAAGGTAACCAGTGCTATTGATGTTTTACTTTATGGATTATTTTTAATGTAATAGGGGCATGTAGGGGGATAACCCTAAACTTGGCAGTGTATCTAATAACGCACATTTTAAATTAAAAAAATCTACCGGTCAGAAACGATCGATTTATATTTTCTGTTTAGTATTAAATCGAAGCATGATGTGCACACTTTCGACCAAAAAATATATTTTTGTGCTCTGGCAACAAATTTTGACCAGTAGCTCGCCAGATGACAGACCATGCGCATGCGACTATGAAGCTCAAGGTAAAAAAAAAATATATAAATTTTTAATATTTACTTGGTAAATAGAAAATCACTTTTACTTATTGCCGAATAGTTGAACTAACGATTTGAAACTAAAGTTAATAGAAAAACACTCGTTTTTCAAGTATAAGCATATATAAGGGTGTATCTTTTAATGCACACTGCCAGCTTATAGCCAGGTTGCGGTTATTTTATTTGACCGGCGATTGACCTCAGTATCACCTGATGGTAAGTGACTACGGGGTCGAAGGTGTAGGTCGCTGGTTCTTGAAGACCTAAATTATTATTTTTTAAGCAATACACACCATGGGAGCGAGTTCCATCCCTTATAGCGATAATAAAAAGAATATAAACTGACAACATAAGTTGGTTCTCTTGCCTGGATGTCCGATAGGATAGGATGAAATAGGGATGGTGGGATTGAATCCTGCAATTCCTACACAAAATCTCCAAAATAGATCCGATAGAAAACTGACATGCTGGTAACTTTGCGGCGATGTTTGAGGCTCTTGATAATGCCCCCAACCAGCGAAGCCGGCTGCATCACCAATGAGCTCGCGTTCTGCTAAATCCAAGGTACCCCCTTTGTGTTTTTGTTGGAGCACTTTTATTAAGCTCTATAAGTAAGTAGTATCCATTCAACGCTGTGATTTGAGAAAATTTCTTAAACATTTTTTGTAAAAAAAGCACTAGGTTCTCTTTTGCTATGTAGCAGGCAAAGTATCCTTAAATATACAAAACTAGTTTTGTGAACACTTGGCAATGTATCCAATAAGATACATGCTGTAAATATTAAAATATAAGTCAAATATTTTTTAGTATATTTTTTTCGTATACTATTATCGCTAACTAACTAAATAAAACAAGAAGAAAATTAAAAAACGCACACCTAATTTCCTGCCAAGTTTAGGGATAAGCTCTGACCAATTAAGACCCCTTATCTGTTCAATCATGCTGATTGCTTTAGGGGTCTATATCGGATGGCATACAATTATTAGTCCTATCGTCGTGTCGCATAACGTCTTTTGTCCTAATAACGTTTGGCATACACTTTGTTCCGCATATTTTTGATTGTCCGAAATTGTTGCTCCTATTATCGTTTGTCCTAAATATTATTTGTCCTATCGTTTGATGTGGCTAAGATTCAACTATCGAATGATTGATGTGCATAATTGTAAAGTTCCTAATATTTAATGTGCTAAAAATCTTTTGACTACATTTCATTATACCTAAATCTCGAAGATTTTTAAGCAAGCATTCTGACGCTCCACTCGCTTCACTCGCTCCGCTATCCATGGTCATAAAACAAACCTAACCTAACCTACAGTTTTCGGTCTTTAACCTAACCTACTAACTGCTAAATTTTAATATAATTTCGCTCGCTCGTTAGGGTCACTGTTCTACCTAACACTCCTCGCTTCGCTCGTCGTCGTACCTAACCTAACCAAAATCTGACCTGCCTAGGTAACGATTCTGACTTCACGCCTACCATAGTTTAGTTTAGGTGCTGTAATTTTAGGTTCATAAATTCATTTTGTATAACAACCTTCGACAGAAACATCATTTCTCCGAATTTTATTTTGCATATTGTTTTCTCATATTGTGATTTTATATATTTTTTATATCAGAACATTCATATGGCAGAATATGAATAAGCATAATATTTACATGTCCGAATAGTTATTTCGAATAAATTTATATCTCATAATATTTAGATTGCATAAAAATTCAAATTGAAAAGTAGTTCGATTCTATTATGGTCGCAGTTCTAACCTAACCCATTAAGTTCGGTTTTAGCCTAACCTACTTTACTGGCAGCAGTTCCGTTCTGTTGTGGTCGCAGTTCTAACCTAACCTAACCCATTAAGTTCGGTTCTAACCTAACCTACTTTACTGGCAGCAGTTTGGTTCTGTTGTGGTCGCAGTTCTAACCTAACCTAACCCATTAAGTTCGGTTTTAACCTAACCTACTTTACTGGCAGCAGTTCGGTTCTGTTGTGGTCGCAGTTCTAACCTAACCTAACCCATTAAGTTCGGTTCTAACCTAACCTACTTTACTGGCAGCAGTTCCGTTCTGTTGTGGTCGCAGTTCTAACCTAACTAACCCATTAAGTTCGGTTCTAACCTAACCTACTTTACTGGCAGCAGTTCGGTTCTGTTGTGGTCGCAGTTCTAACCTAACCTAACCTATTTAACTGGTATCAGTTTAGTTAATACTCGCCTAATCTAACCTAAAACCTAAACTAAATTCCTAGCACCCGTCTGTTCCGTAAACTATGTCTTTATGCCATAATAAATTCGGCGATATTAATGTTATGCCATATGAAATTATATGAAATAAAAGTCGATGATACTAGTGTTCTGCCATTTAAAATTATGCTAAATTAATAGTACGCTAACTGACAATTATGATACATATATAATTATGCTAAAGAATCATTCGGCTAAAAATGTTTCGGTGATAGCTGCCATGCAAAATGTATTTCGGAGAATCGATATTATGCAAGATAAAGGGAACCCGTAATTTTAGCCAATTTAATAATAGGCAAAATAATTCTTAGGGCAATTCATGTTAGGAATATTATGCTTTAGGTAATTAGATTTTAGAGTTATCAATATTAGGATAAACTTGCTTTAGGACTTTAAATGAGTATGCACAAAAATTATTAGGACAAACGAGTAGTATGCCATTCAACAGTATGCCAAACATTCTCGGCCAAACATTTTTAGGACAAAAAACGTTATGCGATACGACAGGCACCCTTGCTTTAGACATGTTTCTCTATGATCAAACATTTTTTCTTAACAATATCAATGTTACTACTTAGAACAAGGCTATTGCGATTTATTGATATGAAGCTTACAGTTTGATTTTTTCATTGATTGAAAAACTCTTCGAAATTAACAAAATTCGCGCAGGATAATGGTTACATGTTTGCGTTTACGTTAATTTACCCACCTAAAAAAAAAACTAAAAACATGTCTTAACCATCGATAAAATATCAAAGCTCAAAGAAAAATTGAATTCGTAACCTGTTGGAAGAGACAGGGAATGGAACCCGGTACCTCTGGATTACCGGTCCAGCGCGTTAACCTTTCCGCCACCCTAACTCCCAAACAACCGTTCCAATTTTTCCTTATGCTTTGTGTGTCGATCTTTGCATTGTTTATTCGAAAGGCTCTTAGCGACCTCTATGTGAATACGTTGATATTTCATCATTTTTCACTTCAATTCCGAACAAATTCACATAGGTCGCTAAGGTGTAAAAACCTTTCAAATAAACAAAGCAAAGATCGACACACAAAGCATAAGGAAGAATGGTCAGTTCTACCTGGAGCTAGGGTAGCGAAGTGGCTAACGCGCTGGACCGGTAATACAGAGGTACCGGGTTGGATTCCCGGTCCCTTCCACCAGGTAGCTCCTTTTTCAATTTTTCTTCGAGCTATGATCTTTGTATTAATGGTTTAAATAAAATTGTGGTGTACCCACATTAAAAAAAATTGGGCAAGTGCGAGTCCGACTCGCGCATGAAGGGTTCCGTACCTATATATATATATATATATATATATATATGTATGTATACGTATAACAAGTTTGTTGTATGGGAGCCCCCCTTAAATATTTATTTTATTTCATTTTTAGTATTTGTTGTTATAGCGGCAATAGAAATACATCATCTGTGAAAATTTCAAGTGTCTAGCTATCACCGTTCTTGAGATACAGTCTGGTGACAGACGGACGGACGGATGGATGGACGGACGGACGGACGGACGGACGGACAGCGAAGTCTCAGTAATAGGGTCCCGTTTTTACCCTTTGGGTACGGAACCCTAAAAATTAGACATTACATGTTTCATAAATTTACATTTAGTGTTTTCAAAAAGTATTTGTATGGCTACCGGTAATACCGACTCTGAACTCCGGTATCGGGATGTCAAGCCTTTCCGGAAATTGACAGTTTCAATCAAAGGAAGTAAGTACGGGCAGCGGCGAAGGTTGCCACTTAGGGCAGGACAAACTTTGGACATTGCTCTGTTTATTACATGGTGTGCTCACAGGTTCGCGTAGCTTCATCAATAAGGTAGGCTATGTGAGCCACATGCGTTCTCACCAGCGACAAAATCGGAGTTAACAGCAGTCGTCGTGGCCGAAAGCGGCCGTGAAGAATAGTAGTAGTAGTACATATATATATATATATATATATATATTATATAGGTATTTAGACATGACTTGAACTGTATCAGGGCTGTTTAGCCCTCACTATCAGTGAGTCGGACTTTGTGTGGGAGTATATCCCGCTAATGGGATTATCTCCGCGCTACACGAGTAATTTTGGGGAGGGTGACGTTGGCGCACTGGGCGGATGGACTGCGTCGTGAATAGACTGGGGTCAGCCTGACTTAGGGCGGGAAGAGATGGGAAAGAGAGACGGGCTATGAATATTATATTTACAAGTATAGTAGAAAACAAGGTATGACACATCGGCTAGTGAGGCATTAGTTGCCGCTTGATGTTTTTCCGCCCACGCCATACAGCGGATTTTTACTGGTACTAATTTATTTTTGGTAACTGACGTTAAACGTCAGTGAATTTCGCTGATGTAAACAAAGAGGAAACAGGGCGGGTATTCGACCAATTTTAGAGAGATGATGGAGATCTCTCCATTTCATCGCCATCCGTCACTTTTGACGTGTGCCTACTTGACAAGTGGCGATATCCCTAAAACATCGCAACTTCATCAATTCGGACGCGCTAAATTTTCGTTTCCTTTGTATGTGACGTGACGGCATAAATTACAGGCCCATTCTTTAAATTGACCGCGTAGTGCGTGAAATTAGTCCGCTACGTTTCGTTCAAAACAGAAATTCATATGCATGAATAACATTTTTGACAATCTTTATCGCCTTCGTATTTTCAAAATTGAGATGGGATATGTCACTTTTAAGCTCATCGCATTTAAATGACATTTCAAAGGCGATATAACTGTTATCTACCTAATAGAGATTTGACGTTTGGCGATCACTCAAAGGGCATTCTCGAAGTAGGTCCCAGGACTAAATATTCCGAAAATTTCAAGTAATTTTTGCATGATGAAATAATGAGCTTTATTCTGCAAGTAGGCCACAACTTTTACATGTCTGAGTCTGTCGGAATTTCACTAGAGGAATAATAATAAAGCCATAACTGTCCACAGTGATGAAAGTCAAGTATTTGTTAATAGGATTCAGTTTTTATTTCGGAAGAAGGATTCCGGTAAACAATGTTTAGAATTTGGTCGATGACAAATCCTTGGCAAATCGCTACTGACGTTTAATAATGCAAATCTATGGGAATTTCATGGCCTGGTAAAATGCAAATATATGGCGTATGCATATTATTGCCATATGAAACCTGTTTGTAATGCCACTATCCCTGGGCAGGACCGACTAGTGAGTTCTACAGAGCCATTCGTTTAGCGATTCAAGTAAAACTTGTGTTGCTAGCACGTCGTTCACCTGGTTCTGAAGCATCTTTGATCAACTCATCCACGAAGTTATCTCCGATTGTCCTTTATAACGTCCATTTTCAATTAAAATTATGCTTTCATTTAAAGGGAAAATTCGAACGTCTTTCGAAGGCTGTAGGAAATTAAATGAGTTAAGGTAAAGCTGTGGGTATAGTGAAAATTAAAACCAAACAAGTGGCTTTATAACCCTGGCCATAACGTTGTGATGTTACAGTTAGAGGTAAACAACAGGCGGTCTTATCGCTAAAGAGCGATCTCTTCCAGACAACCTTTGGGCAGTAGAGAACTTGAAAAATGATTTTGTTACGGCTTGTGTTTAAACGCCTACCAAATATGATTAAACGCCTACCAAATATGTTGATAAATTACTTCCAATAAATTCTTAATGCTTGCCAAAACGGATGAATGCTCACCAAATAGTGTATATCCCAAACTATTCTATAAATAAAGCTAATAATTATTTTTCTTACATGTTTAATTGTCTCTGTGGAACTGGAACAAGTGAAAAAATCTCAGCCAATATTGAAGCTAAGAATTCCAAATTTTGTATTGATATTCAGTTCATTTTGTAGCATTTTCTGTATCACTCATTGTGTTGAGGTAAAGCTGTATATTTAAAATTAAAGCTTGACAAGTTGCTTTATGACCCTGAACTTTCGGTACTAATTTGTTTTAATGGCAAGAAGTTGAATTGTGACAGTGGAACTGGAACAAGTGAAAAGATCTCAGCCAATATTGGAGCTAAGAATTCAAAATTTTGTAGTTATGAAATGAAATAAAAATTTAATTCGAGTGACACCTTATGTTCAGTTTTAGTGGCATTTTCTATATGACTCATTGAATGACCAGCTCATGAAGGTGCTTGTGTTGGGGGTGTTTTAAATGTTTGATTTAGGCTATTTTAATCTTTCTGTTTTGAACGCGAAGTTGCACAATTAACTTGATAAGTATGCCCAGCGATTTGTCTGTTGCATTACTACTATGATATTATTATTGTTTTCATTATATATTTTTGTATATGTAACTTAAAATCTGACATGTTAAAGAGCTCTTGTAGTCTACTTGCAGAATAAAGTTTTGAATTTGAAATAATTTCACTTACCATTCTGTAAGAAAATGAAAATATAAATGACACTAATCACCACTCGAGAGCTCATGTTTTACTGTTTTCTTCGACGACAATATTCAGTATTTTTATACTTTTTAAACAATTGTCGACTTGAGCAATTACGGTAGGTATGCGGGCGTTGCATGTTTTCTATAAAATTACTGGTTCACTAATGATATTATTATCAGAGCTCAAAGCTAGATTTTGCAACGTTGTTTAAACATTGTTAATATTACCTCCTATCGTGGTACCTAGCACGATAGGAGGTAATATTTGACGAAGCGGGTGGCTCACTTTGTAGTGCAACTGCCTAATGAGCCGGCGGTCCTGGGTTCGAATCCCGGCCGGGGCAAATATTTGAGCGATGAACTCGAATGTTTGTTCCTGGGTCATGGATAAGTAAGATTGTCCCTTAATATTTATATTTATTTATTTTATATTTAATATTATTAGTCGTGACCAAGTTGCCACGCCGTTGTACGGGTAGCAGTCCCCGATGAAGAGCCCTATGCTAGTTCGAAACATGTCGGGCCGTTCCTGACTATTTCACGTGAGTGTCTATACCGCTTAATACAATAACTAAATATGTCTCACGAAAGTTATAAAAGTAAATTGAGTCGGTTACATGCCTAGGCCGGTAAATTCGAAAATGTCCAAGTTCGCAGATATTTGTGGCCCAAACTGAAGGTGAGAGCCATGAATATGCGAACGGGGGATTTACAAATTACCACCCGTGAATCTCCTTCCGGGTCATGGCATGGTCAATCCCTATGACCGAATGTCCAAATAGTTCGATTACCTATGTGCTAAATAACACGAGTGCCAAAATGCACAACAGAAAATATAATCCTTGGATTTACTTCCTATCCCCTGCGTTATTAAAGGGTATGGATCCTTAAAAAAACGGGCCAAGTGCGAGTCTGACTCGCGCACCGAGGGTTCCGGGATGGGATAAGTAAAAGTTTGTAACTTTCACTTATCCCATCTTAATTGGCCTGGTTGACTTAAGTTTGCACCTGAAATGTATGGCACCGGATACAAACGAGGTGCAAACTTAACGCAACCGAGTTCTCCAAATATGATGTTTGAAAAGGACTATATTTTTTATGACTTTATTACAAATATAGTATATTTTTCAGGTTATTATAAGTATTTGTAGTATGTGACAATATAATTGTCAAATTTCATAGTTTTAGGTCATCGGGAAGTACCCTATTATTTTGATTCCCTTGAGTGTCGAAATGTACGTTTTATGCGACATAAACGGCCGTATCATTTTTTCACGTTAACCTAGAAGTTTGATTTTTTCACAGCTTCAAGGGGCCTAGATTTGAGTATATGGTGTTAATTTCAACTCGATACCTTTACGCGTTCTTGAGATAAAGGGTCTTGACAGACAGACAGACAGACGGACGGACAACAAAGTGCTCCTATAAGGGTTCCTTTTTTTCCGATTGAGGTACGGAACCCTAAAAATGTATATTATCTGTTTACGGAACAAAGTAACAAGTCTAGTTGTCCATGTTTCTTAGATACTCGTACATAATAAAAGCATGATTTAACTTTATGGAGTGTAAAAAGGATCAGTATCTTACGGCGCGAGGCGGTTGGCGCAACGGTAGTGCAGCTGACTACTGAGCCGACGGTCCTGGGTTCGAATCCCGGCAAGGGCAAATATTTGTGTGATGAACTCGAATATTTGTTCCAGGGTAATGGATGTTTTCTATGAATTTAAGTATGGTATCGATATATTTAAGTATGTATATGCTACTGTAGTAAAAAGTACTTACGTTACATAACGGCTTGTTTATACATTTTTACTTTTAATAAAAGTTATTTATTTATTTAATTTTTTTTGCATAAAACAAACGTGAGTACAAATGGTGGACTTAATACCAAATGGCATTCTCTGCCAGTCAACCATAGGCCCAAATAGAGAAAGTAGAGCTCGGTGGGTTTGACGGTGGTTGGTGGTGGTGGTTGGTGGTAGTTGATGGTTGGTTGTTAATGTATAATGTTTTTTTCCTAGGAACTACTCTAGTCACCACAAATACGAATATTTTAAATCGACACATTCACTCCATCTAAGGGGCTTATCACACTTGCGATTTGCGAGCGAGTTAAAAGCGAGGCGAGCGCGTCACGATTTCGCCGCGAGAGCGCAACGAATTCGCTGCGTACTCGCGTGAAAATCGTGGTGAGTGAATTGCGTCTTGGACAGTCCGTTACATAATGGATTCCGACGAGGACACACTTCTGTTTGCTTTATTGCTTCGGAGACGTAAGAAACGAATACAAAAGCAGAAAAGACGAGTTTGGGAGGATCCGTTCCTAATTAATCGACTGCAAGAGAGCGAATACTATGTGCTGTTTCACAAACGAATCAAAAATAATCCCAAAAAATTCGATAGATAAAACTAAAGTGGGTAAAAATGAATTTTGCTGAGGAATGTAAAGTATGGCGTCCCAACTCAGGACGCGGCGAACTCGCTGCACGCTCGCGGCGAACTCGCTCCGCACTCGCGGCGAACTAGCTGCACGCTCGCTTCGCTTTCAACTCGCTCGCAAATCGCAAGTGTCTTAAGGCTCTAAGACTACCTGTGCAGAGCGGAGCGGAGATATAACAAATGGACCCACATTTCTCAGATTTAATACACTTATTTTTACCTAGATGCCACTGTCCGTCACTGTCTGTCACCAGGCTATATATTGTCATCCGTGATAGATGGACAGTTGAAATTTTCACAGACGATATTTCTGTTGCCACTATAATGGCGGCTCCACATTAGTGACGTGAAGCTCCGTGAACAGGCGTGAACGTGAATGTGGACGGTTTTCGCGGGGTTCACGCGCGTTCACGCCTGTTCCCCGATCAGAGTCGGTATTTTGTCCCGCGACAAAGGGTTCGCGCCCTCTTCACGCGGCGTTCACGTGTATACATCCACATTCACGGCCCCGTACCAGTTTACTACGGACTACAAAGGCGTACGGACGTGTGCAGTCGCTGTCCGCGCGCAATGGAATCGCGCGTAAACGTTTGCAGTAATGAAATTGAAATGCTCTTTTTAGAGCATTACTGTGTTCAGAATGTAATTCTGATAACTGCTTCTCCATAGAAAGTCTGAAATGATTTTAATAGAATTAATTAAGACTGTTCTAATCATATAATAAGTCGATTCAAAAATTCACTACACCAGCAAAAATACCTTGATCGGTTACGATGTATTTCAGTCATCCACCATCTTCTTAGTATTTTTCCAACGCTTTCTACTAACTCTCTTGTTTAAATAGGGATACCTATGTTGCCACAGCAAACAAAGTTATTGCAGCAGCAGCTTCTACGTCCATTTCGCGGCGGGTTTCACAAACGATTGTGACCATCCCGTGAATGTGGAGGGCACTACTTGGCCGTGAATTCATGCTAATGTGGAGCCGCCATAACAACAAATACCAAAAACAGAATAATATAATTTTTTATGTAAGTTGAATGTGAATTTTTGCCGTGTTTTTATTTGATGGTACGGAACCCTTCGTGCGCGAGTTCGAGTCGCACTTAGCCGGTTTCTTTTTCATATTACCTTGCTATGTACGAGTATCTATCTATCAGCCGCAGACGTCCACTCCACTGCTGAACATGGGCCTCCCCCATGACTCGCCACAAAGTGCGATCCCGTGCAGACCGCATCAATTGATTCACCGCTACCCTCACGAGGTCATCCGTCCATCTAGTCGGGGGCCGACCCAAGCGGCGCTTTCCTATATTGGTCGCCACTCTAGGACTTCATCTTGCTACTCTCTAGCGCTGTTGTTACCTATGGTGGGTGGCATTGGAACTATTATTTAGGTAGCTATTATCAATGAACACTATTTCAAATAGGTACTCTCCCGTAAAAGATATTGCTCCTCCTTTCTACACTCCATACTTACCTTGGGGCAATATCCAGTCATTATTTTCTTATTTTCCTCCGGTTGGCCACAAAGGCATTATTCAATGGATATTTTGTGTTCTTCGCTATTTGACTTTTAAAGGATGTACAAGGGTTGAGAAAGGATGGAGGTTATACCTATTGCATTGGACGGGGTTGGCGCAGTTTGTAAAACAGCTGCCTGCTCAGCCGGCAGTTCAGGGTTCGAATTCCGGCAAGGGCAAATAAATATTTGTGTGATGAACTTGAATATTTGTTTCCCTTCCTGGGTCATGAATCTTATTTTGTATATACGTATTTATATATTATATATATTGTCGTCTAGTGCCCATAGTATTGCTTAGTTTGGTACTAGGTCGATTTGTATTATTTATAAAAAAATGGCTAATATACTGGGTGTGTCTGTAACAGGAGCAATAAATGAAAATATACATTATTCAAACTGAAAACTTATTAAATTTGTTTCACCAACTTTAAAAAGTTTCACCTATTTTTTAACTCTATTGTAATGATACGTGTTATCTGTATTTGTATTCTTTCTTCTTGAGGTGTGCAATAGAGAGTATTCTATTCTAACACCCTATTATTTACCAGTTTTCAAATACTCTCCCGTATTTAAAAGATAATGCTCCTCCTTTTCTACACTCCATACTTACCTTGGGGCAATATCCAGTCATTATTTTCTTATTTTCCTCCGGTTGGCCACAAAGGCATTATTCAATGGATATATTGTGTTCTTCGATATTTGACTTTTAAAGCCACATGCAAGGGTTTAAAAGGGATTGAGGTTATCCATTGCATCGAACGCGTTTGGGCAGTTTGTAGTGGTGCCTGCTGAGCCAGCGGTTCAGGGTTCAAATCCCGGCTAGGGAAAATATTTGCGTGATGAATTTGGATACTTCCTGGGTCATGAATGTTATTTATATTTATTATATATATTGTTGTCTAGTACCCATAGTATTGCTTAGTTTGGCAATAGGTCAATTTGTATAATATTTTTTATAAAAAAATGGTATATACTGGGTGTGCCTGTAACAGGAGCAATAAATGAAAATATACATCATTCAAACTGAAAAACTATTAATTTTGTTTCACCACCTTTAAAAAGTTTTACGATTTTCATTTCTAACCCATTAAATTACAATTCAACGAGGAATCGCCGCCAGCATTTTCTACGGGGAAGACAAGTATAAAGATATAGGTAATTTTATTAGGTACCTATTTGAATAAAATGTAAATAAAAATCTAAAATTGTGTTGAAAAATACTTGCATTTATTTTTGTGTTTGTCTTACAAAATAAAATATAATATACACAATTAAATTAGTTTGATACTGAAAATTATATAAAATACACACGAAATAAATATTTCTTGTCATAAAACTCTTGTTTGCTTAGGTACTTTATTACAGATTAAAACAATCATTTTTAGGGTTCCGTACTCAAACTATTATTAAGGCTCCGCTGCCCGTCCGTCTGTCTGTCTGTCACCAGGTTGTATAATATGAACCGTGATAGGTAGACAGTAAAAAAAATCACAAATGAAGTATTTCCGTTGCCGCTATAAAAACGAATACAGAAAACAAAAAAAAATAAAATATTTAGATGTACGGAACCCTCAGAGGGCGAGTCCGACTCGCACTTAGCCGGTTTTTTTATCTTTGGTACAATATCACTGGCTGAATGTTCCGAATCACGCATTTTATCCTTAAGTTAATTAAATGTAACCGAGGATAATATAATGCAAGTCTCACTAGATTTTTTTTTACTTAAAATTAGTTTATAATTGTCATTGTAACCATAAAACGTCAGTAGTTTGTTTGTAAAATAAATAATTTTAATTTATCAGATCACGTACACAAATACTTATATCAAACACTGTTCATAGTCAAAATTATCAAGAGGCCTTTTATTCCTTTTAAAATGCTGATTGTTTTAGATAGATTCTCTATGATCAAACATATTTCTTAACATATTATTGATGTTACTACCTGGAACAGGGCTACTGGGATTTATCGGTATATATTTGAAACCTACAGTTAGAATTTTTCATTGATAATTTTTGTTTCAAAAACTACTCGAAATTGACGATATTCACGCGGAAAATTAGTTTTTTCAACTTATTTTCGACTGCACGCATTAAAAGCATGAAATAGCTATGTTACTACCTAGAACTCGGGGAAAAGTATTATTCACTTCAAAAAGTTGGTTGAAATTATCAATATATTTGTCATAATATGAAAAAAATATTTTTTAAGGAATAAGGCCTCTTAACTATGTTTAGAAATCACATGTCCAAATAAACCTTTACGGCACAAAATATTTCTTTGAGATATACCTACATGACAAGATTAATACGCTTGGGGTATGGGTTTTGGTGGCAAACGTGTTTAAAAAATCCACGTGGTCGCTAATTTGCAAACAATTTCAAAGTCAATATTTAAACATATATCTGTACTTAACTACGACTTTTAGGCTTTGAATTTGTTTTTTTTTTACAATTAGCGTCTACATGGATTTTTAAACCACGGTTGCCACTAAATGTCCCAACCGTAATAATAATATTATGATGTGATAGTACACGGGGTTATCAATCCAAATGGGTCAGTAGGGAGAAAACGGAAACTATAAGAAATAGGGAAATCTGTTCTTAGGAACCATGGCGTCGAGTTTAGATTTAATAAAAACTACATAATTTTTGTTTTATAAATCTCATACACTACCGGGAATTGAACCTGGTTAAAATTCTGTAAGTAATA
This sequence comes from Apotomis betuletana, assembly GCA_932273695.1. Classification (NCBI taxonomy): domain Eukaryota; kingdom Metazoa; phylum Arthropoda; class Insecta; order Lepidoptera; family Tortricidae; genus Apotomis; species Apotomis betuletana. The sequence goes on along the minus strand of OW026320.1, from coordinate 11,978,048 downwards.
GCATGTCGTATTGTAACCTTTATGTCGGTTATGTATGAAATTACGTATCAGATTTATGAAAAAATTATAATGCAGTTTTTATTTAATCTAAAATCTACGCCATGTTCCTAAGAACAGATTTCCCCTATCTTATAGTTTGTGACTTCTCCCTACTGACCCATTTGGATTGATCACCCGGTATAGGACAACCACTGAATATTTCTTCATTTCTGTTGCACTACAAATTCATTAGAAATAATTGTAATTTTACGTACATTTGCATAATAATCATCTTTTATTTTAGTCATCCATGCCCCGTCTCTGCCAAGTAATGCAGGTATTTATCCAGTATCTGACCTTGTCGTAGTAATTTAATAATAGTATAGCTAAACAAAGTATAAAGCTCAACATGTGTTTACACGCACTCGGAGTAGTACTGCTGGCCTGCGCACGCGCCGCACCCCGTTGATATCGTGAGGCTCGGGACAAGCACTACTGTCTCTGCGTACTTGTAGTGGAGTTGGACGCCGCTGAGCCGGGAGTGGACCTTAACGGTGTCGCCGCGGCGAGTTACCCTGGAAAGAAAAAGGTTAAAAATGAATGCGTACTGTTGGGATTCAAAATAATATTGTGTTCTCTCTCTCTCTCTTCAATCGTTTCCTCACTGCTGAGGATCGTGACTCTTAATTCCGTGAACTGGTTATCTCCATCAGTTCCGATCCATTTCTTGGAGGAGTGCAGCAAAGACTGATATGTTCAGCTGTTCGCATATTTGGTCTAGCCACCTTTTGGGACTTCTGCCTCTAGGTCTTTTTTACCTTCGATTTTGGCAGTTATCATTAGGCGTTCTGACTTATTTGTCTCTCTGCGTGCAACATGCTCAAAGTACGGCACTATTTCTTGCAAGCAGTTAGTTGATGATAAACGATAAATATTGTGTTGACCTATGATATTCCGTTCAGAATTTGAAGTCCGTGGAGACTCACTGAGCATTTATACTAATACGGTCACCGTAACGTAGTTACTACCCGTGTGTAGTCTGTAGTTGTCAATGTAAAATTGGCGCTCTTTGTAGAGCGGTCGATATCAACCTGCTTGTAGTATCAGGCACAAACGTTGCCGTTTAATATTCTACCATATCTCGCGATCCGTAGTGACCGCATTCGAATGGATCTAGTTGGTTTATCGTATGATCTGCTTCCTTCAACACTACCTAGGATTCACCTTTTAGGCATAATCCTTTTGAAACTTACTTGAAGTCTTAGAAGGGCCCTTGCGGTGGGTACCGGCAGTCGCCTTCGCACTGACTGTAGGCGTTCATGGTGACATTTACATCATCACTACCGGTCACCGTCACCATTGCGGAGTCCGTAGTTCTCAATGTAACATTGGCGCTCTTTGTAGATGGGTCGATATCAACTGCTTGTAGCATCAGGCTCACCGTATAATATTCCACCATCTCTCGATCCGTAGTGAGCCTCAGTCGACAGAATCTAGTTGGTTTATCGTATGATCTGCTTCCTTCAACAATAACTAGAATTAAACTTCTTATCTTTTTGAAACTTACTTGAAGTCATAGAAGGGCTCCTGTGGCGGATACCGGCAGTCACCTTCGCACAGTGTATCGTCATTGATGGTGACGTTCACTTCACCACCACTGCCTGTGACGGTCACGTAGTTACCACCCGTGTAGAGCCGGTAGCTGTCGATAGCGTTGCGACGTTGGCGGAAGATGGCGAATCTGTTGGTAGGATTTATTTACATTATATCAAAGCTGTTTCTTGGTGAATCGTGAACATAAATTAAAATTATTATGTGAATACCTGTGACAGTGTATATAAATCCATGGAATGCTAATATATAATAGAAGTTTAACCTAACCTACAAAAATAATAGATTGGCATCTAAATTAATAATTCAGCATCAGCTCGGTAGACGACCGATGCCATGTTAATATTTTAGCTTCCAATTTATTTTATTAAAAGGCCAAGAAAATTCAGCTAGTTTATTATAGCTGCCTGGAAGAAAAACTCAAAAGCTATTTTTTTTATCGGGGCTGTGATAGCACTCGTTGTATCTTCACTCCTCATATACGTAGCACACAGGTTAAGTTAGGTTAGGTAATAGTTAGTCGATACCAGTTGCGGTAAAGTGTGCCTAGAGTAGAGCATTCCCGCGACCTTTCACAGAGGCTGCAAATAGAGGGGTTTTTAGTAGGTACACCAAGGCCTCATTAGCGAGCATGGGAGTCCCACATAACCACCGGGGTCTGTCCTCTCTTTAAAAAAAGGATAGTCCATACCTGGGAGCACTGGTGCAATCAGCCAGCACCAGAATCTCATAGCAAGCAGCTGAGGGCAGTGGGTCTTTACCACCCGTCAGGGTCTCAACGATAGATTCTTCTAGACGGCATTCACCTGAAAGCAGTAAGTATTATAATTAAAATATCGTATAGGTTCTTTTGTTTATCTTCTTTATTATATCATCATTTGATGGCAATTATGACGCCAGAGGAGCTGCTCAGAGGGAAACTCCTTTCACACTATGGTACTTAAATTGAAATTCAAGTGGACGTATCGGGATGATGGCGGAGGACGTATGGTAGCTTACGGTAGATCCCCAGTTTCCTCATGAGCTGCATGTTGGTCCAGCTGTCCATTAACCAGGCGAAGTTTTCCGATTTCAACTGCATTTCAGATCCCTGGTTCATTTTGACAAACGCCATGCCGTTTTTCTCCTGTAAATTGAATATGATCCGAATTTTCGTGAGTTAGTTATACTCAAGGTTGATGAAGAGTCACTAAGCATTTTAAGGGTACTTTTTATCTTGGTCTTTCCAGAAATGAGAATTCACATCGGGCCTGTGAAGATCTAGTTTATCACGCGATTAATAAGTACTAAAGCATCTGTCACTCTCATACTACATACATTGTCTAAAAGTGATCGATGCTTTCTCATCTATTCAATTTATCGCGTTATACATGCTACTATCGTAGGCCCCCCCCACTAATAATTCAAGTATTGTTCTCATCTGCTGTAGATGCCGTCACCTTTGCGAGTTCACTGGCGTCACTACCCCATAAATTTTGGTGCTATAGCAGTGAATATTTTTTTATGACCGAATTCACTTCGCTTGGTTTTAACAAAAATGGGACCGAATGGGTGTTGTGTGCATTCTGAACGGCCCAAACTGCACTTATGATATCTTTTCATTCAAATTATCATTATGAAATAATGAAATAATAATAATGAAATAATGAACTTTATTCTGCAAGTAGGCCACAAGGGTACTTTTACATGTCTGAGTCTACCGGCATTTCACAAGAGGAGACCACTGTGGAGAAGAAACGCCTAAAGAAACTCAACATTGAGTAATTTTTTCATAAAGGATAAGTACTTACTTAACTATTGTTTAAGTATTGTTTGCTAGAACAAAGCAAAGTTGATTCGGCCTCAGAAAAGGATTCCTACTATATGCAAAAAAAAAACTGTAAAGGCATTGACAGTCTTCTTTAATTATTGATTCTGATAATTCGTACTGGTTTTTTTTCGGCGCATTTTTTACATGATTTTTATAGGACAAGATGCACAGCATTATTAAGGAGGTGTTTCTATAACTTAAAAAATTACATTGCGGACTCAGTTCAGTAGGAGTATTTTCACGTTAATAAATCTTTTCGTCCTTACTGTGATGACTGCACTCATGTTCAAAGGCTGATGCTCTAAATTGCGCAGGAAATATCCTATGGATGACTCTGCTCCAAAGCCTGGCTCGGTCGTACCACTAAGGTTAGGTAGCTGAAATAATTACCACATTTATTATAATATCTACCCAAGCTTATAAAGCGCTGAATAAGGGATGTATAAGTTCTTATTTAGCATGTGTGCTGCGTAGGTAAAGCGACATGATTCTTATTTTATGTATTATTTAACTAAACCAAAATTATAAAACACTTCATGAAAAATCGCTAAATGAAGAAAGACGATTAATAAAATTGGCAATCATGAAAAAACGCGATGTGAAAATTGGACACTATGAAAAAAATATTTTGTAAAAATAATCGAACAAATCCTCTGTTGTGGGTTAGAAGGTTGACCATTAAGAACAGGATTAAGAGCTATATCTGTACCTACCTTACTACCAGTCAACATGACTTTCACATATCTACCCAGTCCCCCATCCTCTTCAACCGGCGCACCGACGTAGTTGACCTGAAGGTCACCTCCAGATTCGGCGGGACATGTCGGGGTCAGGTCGCCGCTGTTGAAGGTAATGGTCAGCTGACCATCGTAGGCGGCAGGGGTCGCTTCGAGGTCCTGGTCAGGGGAGACATGGGAGGTGTCTTGCTGGTTGATACAGATCTGAAAATTTAACAACTTAATTAATTTTTATCTGACATGAAAAAAGAAAAATAACGAGGTCTAAAATAAAGTAAACGAAAAAAGGACTTTGTTAAACATGATTGAAAATAGGAGAGAGAAGATGTTAGGTCATATTGTCATACGGCACGATAACTACACCAAGGTGATAATAGAACGGAAAGTAGAAGGAAAAAGGAAAAGAGAAAGACTACGAAGGACATATAATAATATAGAGCAACTAAAAGAAAAATAAATGCTTCATCTTATAAATAAGTAAAAGAAAAAGCGGTGTAGAATGAGCTAGAGATTACTCCACCAACAAAAGCCTAGCTTGATGTGAAAAAAACGGAGCAAATTCTCACTTCATCGGTATGTTTTTTTATATTTTACGTTCCTCGATTTCTCGAGTCTTTGTTTCGAGTCGATTTCTGAGACTTTGTTTTTTGTTTAAAAGGCTAACTTTTTACTTGGTCCTTCTGTCATGTTATGAGTTCAGGATCTGATGATAGCTTCCTTAATAAATCGAGGGCACTCTTTAAAAATTATAGACACTTATCGTGTTTTTTTGTGTACAACGGGTCGTTTGCAACAGCACGTTTCTTATTTTGACTACATACATATTTCTCCAGTATTTTCATTCTAGTAGGCCTCTTATACCTGAAATATGTAGTAGTACCTTCCACTGTCTCCTCTCTGTGTCCTCGGTGTGTGGTTGCTGGCCCAACACCAGAACGTCCACCGTCAGGTTGCTCCCAATATTCTCAAACTGCGTATAACCGCTGATGTTCAAGTAAAGCTCACCATCCGGCTTGTCTTCTCTGAAAGACACGAGCATATTATCACTAAGATATATGTATGTAGTTAGTGCAAATCGGCAAATGGTGCGGTGTGGAGGGCGCTAGTACTTTTTCACGAAAAACTTTATCACGAACGACTTAATCACGAAAACTTTATCACGAAAAACTTTATCACGAATAAACTTTATCACGAACGACTATATCACGAAAACTTTTCCACGAAGACTTTATCACGAAAACTTTATCACGAATAAACATTATCACGAATAGACTTTATCACGAAAACTTTATCACGAAGACTTTATCACGAAAACGTTATCACGAAAAATCTTAATCACGAAAACTTTATCACGAAAAATCTTTATCACGAAAAATCTTCATCACGAAAACTTTATCACGAAAATACATGTTTATGAGCGAGTCCCTCGTATCCATTTTTCTGACACTGCGTATTATACGCAGACAATCTTGTAGAAACATTACGTCCTGTTTCTCCTATGTAAGCCTTGCCACAGTCACAAGGTAAAGATGGCAGACGTCACTACTTTGAAAAAGTCGTCATGGGTGTCGTTTTCTAGGTCTTTGGGGGTGAAAATTAAAAAAATGGCATCCATTTTGGAAATAAAGATGGCGGACGTCACTTTTTTGAAAAAGTCGTCACGGGTGTCGTTTTCTAGGTTGTTGGGGGTGTGGATTTCAAAAATGGCATCCATTTTGGAATTAAAGACGGCGGACGTCACTTTTTTGAAAAAGTCGTCATGGGTGTCGTTTTCTAGGTTTTTGGGGGTGTAGATTTCAAAAATGGCATCCATTTTGGAATGAAAGATGGCGGACGTCACTTTTTTGAAAAATTCGTCACGGGTGTCGTTTTCTAGGTTTTTGGGGGTGCAAATTTTAAAAATGGCATCCATTTTGGAAATAAAGATGGCGGACGTCACTTTTTTGAAAAAGTCGTCATGGGTGTCGTTTTCTAGGTTTTTGGGGGTGTGGATTTCAAAAATGGCATCCATTTTGGAATTAAAGATGGCGGACGTCACTTTTTTGAAAAATTCGTCATGGGTGTCGTTTTCTAGGTTTTTGGGGGTGTAGATTTCAAAAATGGCATCCATTTTGGAATGAAAGATGGCGGACGTCACTTTTTTGAAAAAGTCGTCACGGGTGTCGTTTTCTAGGTTTTTGGGGGTGCAAATTTTAAAAATGGCATCCATTTTGAAAATAAAGATGGCGGACGTCACTTTTTAAAAAGTCGTCATGGGTGTCGTTTTCTAGGTTTTTGGGGGTGTGGATTTCAAAAATGGCATCCATTTTGGAATTAAAGATGGCGGACGTCACTTTTTTGAAAAATTCGTCATGGGTGTCGTTTTCTAGGTTTTTGGAGGTGTAGATTTCAAAAATGGCATCCATTTCGAAATCCAAGATGGCGAACGTCACTTTTTGAAATTGGTGTCGATGCGTGTAGTAGTGATATCAACCATTTTTAATTCTAAAATGGACTATTTTTGAATTATGCACTGCCAAAAACCTAGAAAAAGAAACCTGAGAAATATCTCCGCCAGTTTTAATTCCAATTATTTCATTTTGACGACGCGTTTGGCTCTGTTTGTAGACACCTGCCTACTGAGTCGGCGGTCCCGGGTTCGAATCCCGGCCGGGGCAAATATTTGTGCAAATATTGGTTCTTGGGTCATGGATGTTATCTATGTATCAAAGACTATATACCCCCTAGACCGATATTCTTCATACTACGCACCGTACTCCGTTTGTTACTATCGTTCTACATCGCTAGATGCCGCTAAGGGTATCAATTCATTCAAAAGTCGACATTTTTCAATTTCTACTGTACGGTACGCGCAAGCGTGAAGTAACACAGTCGTCAAGCGTTCAACGACATTCCAACTTCCAAGTGACAGTAAAAAGTGAATAGATGACGTTAGGTGCGATGTTTGTTTACTACGTTCCGTTTCGTCTCATTTCACTTTTCGTCTCATTTCACTATTTGTGTATGTTTTATTTAAACATAAAAATTACTTACATCCTAATCCTAATAATATTATAAACGTGAAAGTTTGGATGGATGTATGTATGTACGTTTCACTTAATCTCAAAAAACTACTGGACGTATTATGATGAAACTTTCGAGTTATGTACCTTACCTTACCTGCCTGAAGGTAGAATACGTAACGATTCTGACTTCACGCCTACCATAGTTTAGTTTAGGTGCTGTAATTTTAGCCAATTTGATAATAGGCAAAATAATTCTTAGGGCAATTCATGTTAGGAATATTATGCTTTAGGTAATTAGATTTTAGTTATCAATATTAGGACAAACTTGATTTAGGACTTTAAGAGAGTATGCGCAAAAATTATTAGGACAAACGAGTAGTATGCCATTCAACAGTATGCCAAACTTTCTCGGCCAAACATTTTTAGGACAAAAAACGTTATGCGATACGACAGGCACCCGAAATTTATCTATACAAAAACTAACAGAACTAACGACAGTGATAATTCAATAAAACCACAATTTTATAAACGTTTTTTTTATATTACTTTTAACAAAAACAAAACGAACGAATATATTTTCGCAGGCCGCCTGCATGTAGGCAATTTCTAATTGTTCTAGGGTAAATGTCAAACATTTCCGCAAATCGTCCCTTTGGCGTAAAGCCGTTTTGTCGTCGGCGTTGGTCTTGGGCCATGGCAAACGGACGATGCAATGGTTACTTTGCTTTGCAGTAGATCAATAAGGTTTCCTTCAACATTATATCGCCGTACCCAACGTCAAACTGTGTCCCTGCTAGCATTGAGCCGACGCGTGATCTCATAAATCCGTATTCCTTCCTGGTGTAACTCCACTCTTTGAGCTCTTCATTGTTTTCAGTCATTATCATTATCTTTTAATAGTTCACGGTTAGCGGCAAGCATTTTATTTTTCATATTAATAACGTTGCTGAAAATTATTTTACGATTTTCTCGATTGACACTGACATATGTTCCTAATTAGAAATTAAAAGCAAATGATAACCTTTCGCGAGGAGGTTTTTTGTAAAATGAAGTGACAAATAATAATATTGACATTTCAATACTATTATTGAAATATAATTTTCGACCTTAATGCATTGCGAATGTCTAACGACATTGTAACGAAATGGGTAGGAAATGAAATTCCTTGACTGTACAAAACTTATCTAACAAATATTACGTTACTGACTGTTTGTTAGTGGGAAATGTCGCATGACAATTCGGGCGTAACTTATTTTGTCCATTACATCAGTGCACCAACGCCATCTAGCTATTTTGTGTAGCAAAAATTGGCGAGCCCGCAAGCAACCTTGAGCTATCCAGAGGTAGTGCCATCTATTTTAATACGATCAAACCACGTTTTTGAAGAGTAAAAAATATAATCCTTAAAAATTGTGTATTTAAGTTATATTATCGTATTAAAATAAAGCAGTAATGCGTTTGATTTCCAAAAATCAAAAATCACTTAAAAATGTTGGTGAAAAATAACATTTTTGTCACTTCCAGGCTACGAAGCAGCGCCATCTAGTTTTTATACCGAATTTTGAGCTTTTTCAGAGTTACGTTTTTTTGTATGAGAACATATGTCTAGGGGGTATATAGTCTTTGCTATGTATATATGTATTTATATATTATGTATATCGTCGTCTAGTACCCATAGTAGGTACAAGCTTTGCTTAGTTTAGGACTAGGTCGATTTGTGTATGATTGTCCCTTAATATTTATATTTATTTATTTATTTTGAAATCTACACCTCCAAAAACCCAAAAAACTATGACTGAAAAAAAGTGACGTCCGCCATCTTTATTTCCAAAATGGATGGAATTTTTAAATGTACACTCATAAACCTAGAAAACGACACCCATGACGACGTTTTCAAAAAATTATGTCCACTTACTTTAATTTCAAAATGGATGCGATTTTTGACATCTACACCCCAAATAATACAAAAACACGACACCCAAGACGATTATTTCAAAAAATGACGTCCACCATCTTTAATTCCAAAATGGATGCCATTTTTGAAATTTAACACCGCCAAAAACCTAGAAAGCGACACCCATGACGATTTAAAAAAAAACCTCCCGCCGTCTTTAATTCCAAAATGGATTCCATTTTTGACATTTACACCCCAAAAACCTAGAAAACGACACCCATGACGACATTTTCCAAAAGTTACGCCCGCCATCGTTATTTCCAAAATGGATGCCATTTATGAAAACTGCATCCCCAAAAACCTAGAAAACGACACCCATGACGACTTTTTCCAAAAGTTGCGCCCGCCATCTTTAATTCTAAAATGGATGCCATTTTTGAAATGTACACCCCCAAAAACCCAGAAAACGACATCCATGACGCTTATTTCAAAAATTTACATCCACCATCTTTAATTCCAAAATGGATTCCATTTTTGACATTTACACCGCCAAAAACCCAGAAAACGACACCCATGACGATTATTTCAGAAAATTACGTCCACCATCTTTAATTCCAAAATGGATTCCATTTTTGACATTTACACCGCCAAAAACCCAGAAAACGACACCCATGACGATTATTTCAGAAAATTACGTCCACCATCTTTAATTCCAAAATGGATGCCATTTTTGTAATGTACACCCCCAAAAACCTAGAAAACGATACCCATGACGACTTTTTCAAAAAAATAACGTCCACCATCTTTAATTATAAAATGGATGCCATTTTTGAAATCTATACCCCCAAAAACCCAAAAAACGACACCCATGACAATTATTAAAAAAAAATGACTAAGATATTGCATGTACTGCGACATTCATCAGCGCAGGGTAGGGGACGACAAAAAGAACCGAAAAGCAAGGACTACTTACTAACAAAGAAAAACCAGCCAAGTGCGAGTCTGACACCCTCCGAGCGTTCCGTACAATTTTTTACTTATCTCGTACCAACTTAACTGTTCGGGCCCTGTTACATTAAGTTTGCACCTCACTTGTATGCGGCGCCATACGTACTAGGTGTAAACTTAACTTAACCCGGCCATAAATAATTTATGAAATTATGACACATTTAATGTCTCATTTTTGTAATCTGGGTACTCCACCATTTTTATTTAAACCATTAATACGAAGATCAAAATTCAAATTCAAATTATTATTTATTTCGGATCAGTGATCCATAGATAGTTAGATCAAAGCTTAAAGAAAAATTTAAAAAGGAGCTGCCTGGCGGAAAAAGGACCGGGTTCGATTCCCGGTCTCTGATGGTTTAACCCGGCCAGTAAAATGGAAAGTGGAAGTGTTTTTATGGAATCCTCGGTGCGCGAGTCATACTTACTCTTGGTCAGTTATTGTGAATAAATATCTGTATCTGTACCACAAACGATAGGTTTCCGAATAGTCTTTTCGTGATAAAGTCTTTTCGTGATAAAGTCTTTTCGTGATATAGTCTTTTCGTGATAAAGTCTTTTCGTGATAAAGTCTTTTCGTGATATAGTCTTTTCGTGATAAAGTTTTCGTGATAAAGTCTTTTCATGATAAAGTCTTTTCGTGATAAAGTCTTTTCGTGATATAGTCTTTTCGTGATAAAGTTTTCGTGATAAAGTCTTTTCGTGATAAAGTCTTTTCGTGATAAAGTCTTTTCGTGATATAGTCTTTTCGTGATAAAGTTTTCGTGATAAAGTCTTTAGTGATAAAGTTTTCGTGATTAAGTTTTCGTGATAAAGTCTATTCGTGATAAAGTCTATTCGTGATAAAGTTTTTCGTGATAAAGTCGTTCGTGAAAAAGTTTTCGTGAAAAAGTTTTTCGTGAATAAGTACTGACACGGTGTAGTGAGTGAGAGATCGGTGTAATGTAAATATTGGCAGACGAATGATTGACTGACGGATGAGTGACATACCAATGAGAGACAGACGAATGAGTGACAGATAAATAAATGATAGTCGTGACAGATGAAGAATTTGGATGAGGGCTGGGAATTCATTCGCGTGAATGTAGCAAATTTAACTTTTAAGTTATCATCGAAGTCAGCTCCAGCTTCCAGCTGTAACCGTAATTCTAGAACAGTATCGTTCTCACGCAGCAGCAGCCGGCGTGGAGGTAGCAAAACTAGCAACACTCCACACGAACCGGCTCGATACCAGTTTCTGTGTATGCCATTCGGCCTGCTTATGGCCCACGCAATTTCCAAAACTTCGGAAAAATGGTTCTATAATCACCTGTAAGCCAGCGAATGTAGCAGCTTGACCTCGAAGCCGTCGTCAAAGTTGACTTGGAGCTGTTCCAGCTGTAGTTTAAGTTCTAGTACAGCAGCCCCGTCACGCAGCAGACGCCGTGGAAGCAACAACACTCCATACTAGCCGATTCCACACTAGTTTCTGTGAATGCCTTTTGGCCTATCTTATGGACCTGGCCTATTCCAAAACTTCGGGAAAATTGTTCTATAATCACCTGTAAGCCAGCGAATGTAGCAGCTTGACCTTCAAGCCGTCGTCAAAGTCGACCTGGAGCTGTTCCAGCTGCAGTTTTAGTTCTAGTACAGCAGCGCTGTCACGTAGCAGACGCCGCGGAGGCAACAACACTCCACAAGTGCCGGTAGATGGGGTAGTTATGAGAAGTAATCCGTTGAGGAGAATGAGGGATGGCTGCAGAGTTGTTAGGAATCTGAAAACGTGCAAATAGGTCGAGGGTCATTACGTCTACCACCGACACGCAACGCATTAAAAAGTAAGAAGTGAGAAGTACGAGTAACTAGCAGTCGTTTATCGCAGATTGCATAGCTAATCTTAAGATTTTAAACCTGGCAAATTTTATTATTTTCAAAGTGTTTAAGTGCATCTTTTTTGTGTTATCCCTGTGAAAATTAAACGCAATGTTGCTTGGTATTTGGTCTTTATGTATGTCTAATATAATTTCTAAATACCTTATATAATAGGAGAAATCTGAACACCAGTATAGTCCTTTTTCTAGGTTATGTCGGTCAAATCTCCCTTGTTACGAGACGCTTAGAGAAACTTAAAACTTTGAAACTTATATCAATAAGTGAGTAATGATGGTTATTTTAATCAGCTGGTTTTGCAATAGGTTTTATTATTTTTGAGCAAAAGATGGTTACACTAATTTGCATTTAATTTTTAGTGATATTGATGCAAAACATTTTGATCCCTACCAGAAATAAATCTTTAAGCGACTAAACTTACTCGTGACTGTTGGTTTTGGTCGTAAACAGTTTCTCCATGACCTCTGTTCCAGTCAGCGGCCGCTCACAATCGAAGAAAACGCCTGTGTCGTCCACCTTCACAAAATTTCAATTATAGCTCGCTTGAAGATCACAGTACCAATGGTCCAAGAGAAACTTGATGCAAATCATAGACAATAGGCTGGGTAATTTTTTTCGAATACCATTAAATTATATTTTATTTCGACAGTCCTTGCTGTAAAGATCTAAGAACTGACATTTTTCTTTGCCATGTTTTATCCGAAATGTTTTTTATTTTTATTTTGAGTGTTGTCAATAATAATGGCTGAAGGAATCTTTGCCTTTGAAAAGTGATTAAAAGAAAATTGTTGACGGCTAGTACCGTTTTACAACTGTTGACACATGTCAGTGTCGAACCGTTGAAAAACTTATAATTCAGCTGTTTGGCCTATTCATGAACACAGATGCCATGTTTAAAAAAAGTACTTTCCGGCCAGGGCCTTAAATTTTGTATGAAATTCCTTTATAGCTCTCTCGAGTTATTCCACCCAAAACGTGATACTTCGAAGCCGTTCAAACCGTACCTCATGTTTCCGTTCACTGTTCGTCACGGTGTATGCATCCCTCCCATTCTTGGAGGTCGCGATAACTTGAAGTCTCGAATGCATCGCTACGCCGCCATACTGCCCGCCCGGATTGGGCCATTTTAATCTACAAGCAAATGTATGATTATTATATTAAGCGGTTTACTTTACTCACGTGAAATTGTCACACACATAGTGACAAATTTGCCGCGCCGGTATACGGGTAGCAGTCCCTGATGAAGAGCTCCATACGAGTTCGGAACATGTCGGGCTGTTCCTGACAATTTCACATGAGTGTAAACCGCTTAAAACCATAATTAAATATATCTTACGAAAGTTTTTATAAGCAAATGTATGCGTTACAGTTGCATACAACCCTTTTACTGCTAAAACTGAACATAACCATAAAATTTGAGTTCTTAGCTTCAATTTTAGCTGAAATCCTGTCACTTTATTGGAAACGACTGGTTTATTTCTAACAAGATAAAAAATAAAAACTATCTTGACAGACTAGATTTCCATTATAATAAAAGCCGATCAAGTGCGAGTCGGACTCGCGCAACGAGGGTTCCGTACGAACTATGAAAGCACTTCATACGAGTATTTATTAATAATCCCTACGAAAAGATAAACTGTACTGGACGACAAACTTAACTTTACCGTTGGAAAACGTTTTTACTTAGTTCAAATAAAGACTATATTTTTTATGATTCAATTACAAATGTTAAATTTTCAGCCTTTTTCCCATACTTGTAGTACAAGACGCTATTATTTGCCAAATTTCATAGTTCTAGGTCAACGGGAAATACCCTATAATTTTGATTCCCTTGAGAGTGTCGAAATATACGTACGGCATAAACGGACGTATCTGTTTTTTACGTTAACTTAGAAGATTGATTTTTTCACAGCTTCAAGGAACTGTAGACTTGAGTATAAGGTTTTAATTTCAGCTCGATACCTCCACGCGTTCCGGAGTTAAAGGGTTTAGACAGACGGACGGACGAACGGACAACAAATTGATCTTAAAAAGGTTCCGTTGTTCCCTTTTGAGGTACGAAACCCCAAAAACCGCATTCAAATCAATCCATCCGTTTGGGAGCTACGATACCACAGACAACCACAGATAAACATCCACATATTATAACATGGACACCCCTCTTTTCCGTCGAGGGAATACTTACTGGAAGGATTTGGTAATTGGCGATATAGTGACGTCACATCTAATCGGCAGATGCGCCACTAGCGACCTCTGCAACAAGGCTTCGTGTTCCGAAGACAGGAGAGGACCATCTGTCCTGATCGCGCTGACTGTCGTTGCTTGATACCTGTACAACAAGGCCTTTTTATCCTGTTTTCTGGGTGAAAACACATACTTGTTACTCTAGCGATGCCCCAATATTATAAAGTTCTAAGTATGTTACATTTTCAGAGTAGTTAAAATTAGACTTCTTGTCATTATGACAATGTTCAAATTTGAACTCATCAAAAGTGAAATATAGAACCCTGTAATATTGAGCCAGCGTAGTGGCTTCACCCGGAGAATATTACTATAGGGTACCATTGTAATACTTTTAGATAAAATAGTATACTAACCAATGTAACCTGTGCACCTACTAACAAAAATATGGATTAAATTTTTTAATGAGAAATAAATATTCATTCATTCACATATAAATTTATTATTCTACCACAAACGTGAACGAAAGTCTGCTTTCTAATTCTTAAATAACGTTACAGTACCAATAGTTCAATAAAATTAGCTGAAAATTTGGCAAAATTAAAGGACAAGTTTTATCTATCAGGATATGTAGGTTATAGAGCCAAGTTTAAATTTATCTACTCTCCCCCCCCCCTCTCAGGGGTGAGCGTCACACACCCCCCTCCGCGCCCTCGAATGTGTCCTGGAGCGCGGTATTTTCCACTTTAAAAGAAAACCGTGTATGATACATACAAAGTGTATAGGAACAAAATAATCCTGAATAAATTTACTATAAACTAATACACACAAAAGCTATATCACTAATAGAATCAGCGCAATCTGTTATCAAATACTAACGTTTTTAATTATTGATCTTTTTTTTCTGCTAAAAGGTTAGTTATCTCAAAAACTTCACACTTCTCGGCGAAAATATGTATGACAAAAGTAAAGAATAGAAAATGTTCTTTCTTAAAATATATAATTTATTTCTGTTACTCTTACATTTACCATTACAATGCTATTTTTAAAATTTAAGTCATTTGGCCATTGAGCGAAATATAAATATTCGTACTAGTTAAACGGTGTTACTTTCAATACCATAGACTTCTTATATGTTTTTCTGTAATCTATAAGTATTGAACTATATTCTGGTTTTTTTTTTAGACTCACTATTTTAGGAAATAAGGGAGGTGTGGATCGTCAAGTTTTGCTCATTTTCGTAAATAATTTCAAAAAGTTTAATTTAGAATCATGAAATATATACATTTGAGATGTTCATAAAGTACCCCTTCATTTCATATGTCACACGATATACTTTGCCATTATTTTTTTCTAATTTACCCCCCAAATCTGGCCCCCTTGTTTCAAATTACTTGATTTACTTTAAGTTACGTTACACTTCCATGTTTGGGTTATCAATTTATATACGTGTATCAAATTTCAACTCAATCGGTCCAGTAGTCCTCTCGAGTTGTTCCACCCGAAACGTGATTCTTCGAAGCCTGTTATAACGCACGTTATGACGACATTTCATTGAATGATTGAGAAAAATATCATATCACAGTACCTGATATGTAAGTCGTTTCTCCACGTCAGGTCCTGCGAAGATGGAGCAGTTAAGTTTCCCCTCAAGGACGTGAACGACATTATAGTTGACTGAAGCCGGATGGGCGTGCCTGTAAATAAACTAATAATGTTATCTGAAGTCTGTATGGGATTTAATCGCCTGGCATAAAATTGATTCGCATAATGTATTGTTTGGCATAAAATCGTTAGCCATAATAAATGTGTAGACATTTTTTTTTGAGGATGTCAATCGAGTTTATTTGTTATTGGGATCAAATCAAATCAAATCAAATCAAATAATTTATTTGTAAACATAGGTTTGTGGATGTTACATTGCACTTATATGTAGGTGTATCACTATGTTTCGCCATAAGGCATACAAAATATTTTGAGTCAAGATGGAGCATGCATTTTCACGAATATAAAATTAATCATGTAATTTAAAACTAAAATTAAATTAAACATTCAAACATTAAAATGTCGATACTGAAATTAAAATTGAAAAATAGTCATAATGAAATAAAAAATACAATTGAAATAATCAGATTAAAATTGAAATATAATTGAAAATATAAATTCAAATTGTGTTAGTGTCCGCTAAATATTCGGATACTGAGTAGTATGCTTTCTGTACTAAAAATGTGTAAAGGCTGTTTTTAAATTCTATTATGTCTTGGATCATCAATATATGTTTGGGCAATTTATTATAAATTTTTGGTGCCATTCCAAAAATGCTTTTTGAAAGCAAAGCGGTTTTAAAAGGCCCTGAGTATATCAAATGTCTATATGAAAATAACTACATTTAGACTGCTTTTAAAGTCAGAAATCACCTTCAGAGTTCAACATTCCTACAGAGCACTAAAAACGCTACATACATATGACGTCATCTGTGGGTTGGGAACCAATTTTTGTATGTACAATAAGTAATATGCCATTTTCACCGGGAAAAAGTGCGTTTAAGTTCATAGTTGTCATACAGTTATTGTTTTGAGGATTTGGGAATAATATTGGTTAAATTATGAGCATTCTGAAAACAATTTGAAAATTTCTTTTCAATTAAAAAAATAGGTAATCTTTACATTTTCGTACCTTTAAAGTAACATATTTAAAAAAAAATTTTTTTGGTTTATTTTTGTTTTTGTTTCATTACATATTGAGCCAGTTTTATTTATATAATTACACTACGTTGTATAATTGAACATCAGTCGCATCCCCTATTGTAAACTTATTAACTTTACAAGAGTTTTGTGAGTAAAGCCTTAGCATTAGCTTAACTTCGGTTTGTTTTATAATATACCATTCAAAAAATTTGTAAGGATTCACAAAAAAATGGTTTCGATGCAATGATGTCTTGAAACGTTTGTCTGAGAAACAACGGTAAACAGAATAGACTTCTTATCAGCAGAGTGTATATATTCTATGTTTGTTTCTTCCCTCAACCTGTATTTAAATTTCCTTTATTCATCTTCCGAATATTTAACTGTCAGAAACATGAAAGAGCAATTAGAACCTATTTTGGAGTGTGACCCAAATCTCAAATGTAAATGATTTCATCTGTAAACCCAGCATCAAATAGTCTGTAAACATATAAATATATTTATAAAAAATATAAATAGCTATATTTATCTCAAAAATCTGTATTTTTTGTGATATACATATACATATATCTATGTACCTATCTATCTATATATATATCAGCCACAGACGTCCACTGCTGATTATAAGGTCTCCCCCATGACTCACTACAAAGTGCGATCCCGTGCAGACCGCATCCATTGATTCCCCGCTACCCTCACGAGGTCATCCGTCCATCTAATCGGGGGCCGACCCATGCTGCACTTTCCTATACGCTTCCTATACGCTATACCTAACGTATAAAGTTGTATTGTTATGGTTATGACTAAGGGTTCCAAAATTCGCTAAATTATTTCAAAGTTAAAGTCAAAATAATAAATGTATCAAAATAAATACTCCATCACTTGTTTACAATGGCCCCACGTTGGGCGCCATTGTAACAAAATGAATAATCACTTTTTAACGATGGCCCCACGTTGGGCGCCATTGTAACAAAATGAATAATCACTTTTTAACAATGGCCCCACGTTGGGCGCCATTGTAACAAAATTAATACTCCATCATTTTGTTACATACATTACATACCTAGGGCGGTGAATTCTTCAATATCCCAGGTCGCAGATGTTGATCTGGGGCCTTATGAATTACCACCCATGGTTTGTCGAAAGTTTTACGTCTTGCCTCGGCAAGAAAGTCAGATTTTCTCTCCGTAGCGGGCGGAAAATCCCACTTACTTATAGATAATTATATTACGATACATTAGAAAGAAAATGTTACATGCCTACTAAACTCATTTTAATAGTGAAATAAATTAGTAATGTAACTCCGTGGACTTTAGAACTGCGATAATGCTACTAACATTCCTAACCCTAGTTATGACGTGAAAATCTACGTTGTAGCAACACGGCAACCTCGCCTCGTCTCACTCACGTTGAGTGACGAGGTTGCCGCGGCGGTGTACGGGCAGCCGTCCCTGATGAAGAGCTCCATACGAGTTCGAAACATGTCGGGCCGTTCCTGACAATTTGACGTGAGTGTAAACCGCTTAATACAATAATTAAATATGTCTCACGAAAGTTTTAATAAGATTGTTGTAGCAACATTTCACGTCAAGTCGTCTCACTTTAATTTTTTACGATGCAAGACGTAAATATCCACGACACAGCGACGTAACATAATGATTTCAATATTAATTGGTGTCCTGTTAGACTTCATGTTTATTAACGGGCGCAAGTCGACGAATCCCCGCTTCGCGGGGCTTCTATTTCCGCGTGGGTCATTTCATCACTACCTTTGTATGCTTAAATCTTTAAAACTACGCAACGGATTTTGATGCGGTTTTTTTTAATAGATAGAATGATTCAAGAGGAAGGTTTATATATATAACACATGCATAATTTATCAGCATTGCACCCGTGCGAAGCCGGGGCGGGTCGCTAGTGTTTCATAAATTAATAAATAACAGCGCCCTCCCTTGCTTGCTTGTTCACTGCTGTAAAGTAGTGCGGTAAGGTGTGAATATTAACGTATTCACATAGAGGTCGCTATTCCAGCCTTTCAAATAAACAATGCAAAGAACAACACAAAGCATAGGGAAAAAATCGAACGGTTATCTCGCGTTAGGGTGGTGAAGAGGTTAACACGCTGGACTGGTAATCCAGAGGTACCGGGTTCGATTCCCGGTCTCTTCCGCCAGGGTACGCATTTTAAATTTTCTTTGTGCTATGATCTTTGGATCAATGGTACAATATTAAAAAAACGTGGTTTCATTAATTTATAATACTTTCATATCGACGTTTTGTCTAAATTATACTTACATCACTCATCGCCAGCGGGGCGATATGTTGAAATACAATTTTGCGTGAAAAAATTAACGAAGCCTATTTTTTACTCACAATTTATTTGCTTGCTTCTGTATCAGATGAAATAAAATAAACGTCAATTACGTTTGAGTATCAGATTACAGACAATCATTGATGGTAAATTTGAATCTCGCATGTTGATAGCTTTTCGAAATTCGAATTATTAAAGTCAAATGCGTTTTATTCAAAAAATCGTTACGCGAATTGACTAGGTATATGGGACTACCTACACTTAGATTGCTATACGTGTAAGAAATTTCTGTTATAGGTCTCTGCCCGCTCTGCCCACTCGCAATTTTTAGTGAAATTAATCACAATTTCTTTTATATTACAAATACAAAGATACATGTGAAACATTTTAGACCCTGACCAAGTGACCACGTAACGTTATTGGCATAATAAGCCGGTTAAATGCAAAAAGTTCTAAAAATAACATCAAGCAGTGTCGAAATTCGAAGACCCCCCTTCATAACCCGATTCTCTTTCCACTCTCCTCCTGCCTTTAGTCAGACTGATACGGTTCAGTCTATTCACGACGCAGTCCATGCGCCGTGTGCGCCCGCGTCACCCTAACCCAAATTACCCCTGTGGCGCGGAGATAATCCCATTAGCGGGTTATACTCCCACACAAAGTCCGACCACTGGTAGTGAGGGCTAACCAGCCCTGATACAGTTAAAGTCATGTATAAAAAAAAAAAAGATCCCCTTACCAGACTGTAGCATAAATATGGATACCAGTTCAAACGACTATTTCTATCTTTGCATTAGTAATATACCAGTCAACCGGAAGACCAGCGCTGGTTCCCAAGCCAGCATTTATGCTGAGGTGTGACCTCTTTGTGGCATACACATTAACGATTTTATTTTATTTTGTTTCAAATATGTGCTGTCCACTTTGTGTGTTAGCGAATAAATTTTCATTTATATTTATATTTATAATTATATTTTATTCAAATACTTGCCCAGTTCTGTAGGTATACTGACGTCCATCTGGAAGGGGTAGTAGACCATCTGCTGGTTGATGTGGCTTCCGAAACGCAGAAAATCTTCTATGGATTTCGTCACTGCAATAAATATACAACTGTTAATCCTGGTTTAAAATCCTTTGGCGCCTGAGAGACTTAATAAAAACATACATCCATTAGTATGGATGTTGTATTTTAGATTAGTATCCACACTAATATTATAAATGCGAAAGTGTGTCTGCCTGTCTGTTACCTCTTCACGCTTAAACCGCTGAACCGATTTAGGTGATATTTGATATGGAGATAGCTTGAGTCCTGGGAAAGGACACAATATAGTTTTTATACTAGCAATAATCCTTTAAGGGGGTAAAAGGGAGTGGAAATTTGTAAGCGGAATCAATAACCGCTGAACTGGTTTGGATGAAATTTGATAAGGAGATAGTTGGAGTGCCGGGAAAGGGCGTAGGTAATATAGTTGTTATTTCGGAAATATTTTAAAGGGAGTGAAAAGGAGGGTGGAATTTACTATGGAAGTCGGATAAACTGTGGGTCCTAAATGTGGGATCTATAATTATGAGAGTACTTACAATCTTCTCCATTCCAGGAATCGAACCGCGATTGATTCACATGTGTTGCGAACACAGTTTTATCGTGGATCTTTATGACTATATCTATGTGGACCTGTAAAGAATCGCAAGAATGATATAGTTATTTACAATCTCTTTTTTACGAGGCACAATTTGAAGCTTTTACATTGAAGTTTCTTTTTATTGACATTAGATAATTAGTAGTTTATGTAAAGGGACACAACGAAATACGAGTGAGAGTTTTTATAAGGTCACTCGAGTGATCAATAACAAATGATGAAAAAAATTTAAAAATACTCGTTAGTCATAAATTTTGTGTTTCTGAATGTTTTTTGTAATTACTGCATTCTCATTTATCTTAAAAAATACATTAAAAATGTTGAATTTGTGGAAATGATCAATATTTGACGAAGGGATAAGTAACATACTTTTTTATTAGGCCCTCAAACCTACATAATTACCAGTTGAGGGACCAATAATTTACCTTTCTTTCATTCATCAATATATCTTTAAGTTACCTTTTCCGGCTGCGTCGCAGGCACCTTGAAAGACCTGAGCACCTCCACCAATTTCTCTATCTTGAGTTCCTTTTCGTCAATAGTGTGGATTTTCTTGAACATGTTCGTAGTCACACCTTCCGCTATTACATACGCCTGTCCAGAAAACTCATATTATATTCAGTAAACAGAAGAAACCAACCATGCACCTAGCTACTCGTACGGGTACAAAGAGTTTAAAATAATTAAAATATGATCAGACGATCTTAACACCAAAATATAACAACACGATACATTGACGTGGTTGGAAATGTAATTAAGACTTAACCCTACTTCGTCATGACTTGGAAACACATGTAGGTACATTGTGCAAAATTAAGCGACGCTGGGACTGTGAAGATAGAAAACACTCTTAAACGCGGACATATTTGCTCTAGTCGTGAGCCTTTTGATGTCTTGTGCCTTTTTTTAAATGTTAAAAGATCTTATTTTTTATTTATGTAGAATAAAATATCTCTGTGGGACCAACTACACTTCGAGTGCTCTAAAAGTCAGAAATTAAACTAAAACTTCGACTAGTCGAGCAGTCTAAGTGTAGTTAGTCTCATACATACATTTGATCCTCATAAAACAAGGGCTCGATTGACATCCTCAAGATCTAGTAAGATCATTATTAACCATCATCATCATTCGCTTGCCCTTATCCCTATTACCTACTCGACATCTCGTCTTTTACTTCCTTCTTATTCATATCATCTTTCACACAATCCATCCATCTTTTCTTTGGTCTTCCTCTTCTTCTATATTCATCCACATTCATGCTTAAGATCCACATTCATGCTTAAGATCATTATTAACCATTTCAAATACTTATCCATACTAATATTATAAATGCGAAAGTGTGTCTGTCTGTCTGTCTGTTACCTCTTCACGCTTAAACCGCTGAACCGACTTAGATGAAATTTGGTATGGAGATAGTTTGAGACCCAGGAAAGGACATAGGATACTTTTCATTCCGAATAAATTTAGTATTCCCGTGGGATGAGCGGGTAACACCGCGGGGCACAGCTAGTATTTCATAAATGGGTCAACTAGCCTATTACAGTATGTTGTACAATTCAACACCAGTCATCATATCATCGGGCATCAAAGAGGCTTTGTAACGTTTAGCTCACCGCAATGTGGTGCGGCCGCCGCCCCCCAGTTGACAGCTTGACGGCCACGAACGCCGGGAGCGCGTTGTTCGACTCGCCGACACTCATGAACTGGAGAAAAAAGTAGAATTTACCATAATAGTACCTACATTACTGCAGACGCCGGGAAAGAAAGGCTTGCCGGGTGAGTAGATAAAGACGGCCGACCTTAGTACGAAGCCGGCAAACCCTTCCCGGCTTAGGCCTTAAATTTTGTATGAAATTCCTTTACAGTTATCTCGAGTTGTTCCGCCCGAAACGTGGTACTTCGAAGCCTGTTTAAACGCAAGTTATGACGATATTTTATTTCTATATCATTAGTATTAATTTTGTATACTTTCTTAATACTTCTTACGACGCATCATTTAAATGAACCACTGACAGAAATGAAAGACATGAACAAAATTAGTATGGTGATATTATGACGGAGCAGTTTCGAGTATATAGATCCACTGAACGAAATGAATGAAATGAACGAAATTACTGATATATATCGCGAGATAAAGACATGAATCGTGCTCCTTCATTTGAGTAACATGATTTGCGCATCTCTTTTTATTTTAATAGTATAGATGAGTATGAATAATCAAGTAAGCTTATCGACGCTCCCACAAAATCCGCATCCCTGAAAATATAGCTATAGTGCTTAGCTAAAATTCCTTGTTAAGTTAAACCAATCAAACCAACAACAAAAAGACATAAGCCCATTACCAACCATGTAACATATGCCTTTATTATATAAGCAATGCTCAGGGGGATACAAACGAGATAAAAAGTGGAGGAATACGCGATCGCTCGGATTGTTGTAACGATTTGCAGAACCAGGAATGTGCCTATTACTGTATTAAATTGCTGCGATGCTTACGGCTCGCTCGAGTTTCTGGCGTTCCGTGAAATCTTGTGGAAGCCCCTTGATATTGTTACAGAATAAGTTGGGAACATTAATCTGGGCACGCCAGTTGCGCAAAGTTGAGCAAAAAAAACCGAATGACAAAGGGAGTGCCTGCAAGAAATATATTATAACCTACTATTTTGATGGACATTTGTACCTGTAATGCTGCAGCAACCTCGTCGTCCTTGGTACTGACGATGTAGTTGTTGGTGGCCCAGTACGTCGAGTCCGGGTTCGATACCTGGCTAGCGACGAATGGCACGTAGTATGACCTGAAATAGAAATCATTGTTACATCAATTGACAACATTGCATAATTTTAAGACTACATTTTTTTAGGAAGAGAATGTTATCACTGTTTTTATATTTTCTTTAGATTGCTAATTATTTTATTATTAATATATTTCAATTTACTCATTCTAAAATGTCGCAACTTCTAAACTATGACACAATGGAAAGGTTACCATAGTTTACTGTCTAATAAAAAAAAAATACGTTGAATTTGACATTATTCATCGCTTTTTTTTTTCGCGGAAGGATCGAAGACTACAACTCTATTCAGTCATAGTTGTCGTAGATTTCGGTTATTTTCTTATATTTGTTTTTATACAGAAAAATAAAGTGTGTACACGACGCAAAGCTCTCGATCTCTAGATAAATTTTCTTATGTTAGAAATATTAAATATTGACAATTTTTAAATGAGTTTATAATTCTTAAAGATGTCTTTCGATAATTTTGACAATATTAAATAAACAATCTAAAAATATAATATTTGTATATACTTAATAGATTTTAAGGGCTCTTATTCCTTTTTTTTTTCTCTACATACAATGTTGATAATTTCGACAACTTTTTAAAGTGCATTATACTTTTCCCTGAGTTCTAGAAAGTAACAGCTGTTTCATGCTTTCATTGGGTGCTGTCGAAAATAGTCAATTTCGAGTAGTATTTGAAACAAAAATTGTCAATGAAAAATTAAAACTGTAGGTTTCTCATATACATAGGGGAAGATTGGCACCATTCGTACACGGGGCAGCTTCATACAGTCACTATTACAGCTTATCAGGACAATATATTTATTACGGGTTTGTGTGTGTGGGTAGGCGCTGACGGCGCCCGGTGGACCACGAAGTTAGCTGTCAGTGCGGTTACCAAGAGCGACACGAGAGGGCGTTATTTGTTTTCGCACCCTTTAAATAAATTTATCGTCGATGTTCTCGGATGTATCGTGCTTAAATGAAGTGGTAAATCTGAAAACTTTGTTGATCAACAGTAAGTAAATACTATCATTTCCATGATAACTACATATTTTGTGTATTTCTCTTCATGTATTTTTGGTAGTTACCAATATTTTATTTTTGACCTTCGGGGCAGGTTCGTACGCCTACACCTGGGGCACATTCATATACGTCATGCATGTACCTCCTATTAACATGTTTCTTTTTATTTCAGAAAATTAGCAAAAATAGTTCGGAATTATACGAAAAAGAGTTTTCTAACGAAATAGAGTCACAATTGATCGAATATATTGTCAATTTTCGAAAATACATTGCGGGCTCAAAAGTCAGAAAGCTGTCATATGATTATGCCAAAGAATTTAATCGGAAATATCCGCCAATGGGATTGGCGGGTATTGACTTGTTTTTGAAGACCATTTTAACTATTTTTGATATTATAATTGCTGTTTTATTTAACATGTACGAAGTTATCTCACACTGTCTGAATGTTCCCCGACCCATGTACGAATGTGCCCCTTGAGTGGGGTAGATTCGGACATTTGACAGCTTCTACTAAAAGTCGATCTACTCGTTTGTTGTAAAAGTAGGCGACTTCTAACTTTTTAATTAGGAAGCTAAATGTATCTGCTATATTATAGAGGCCGATGGACGAATCTGTCTTTAAAAATAAAAATTACAAAAACCGGAATGTAAAAAGTGTACGAATGGTGCCAATCTTCCTACGTCGTTATCGCGGGTACAATTACCAATCGAATAAAGAACAGATAAAACAGAATGTCTATTTGGTAGAAACGGACGTATTCTGCCTACAGCTACTAAACATCTAAGAAGCTCTTTACAGGAGAGTTTTCTCTAGAAAAGATCAATAAAAAATACAGCCGTAATAGGGTATGGGTTAAACTGTTGTCATATGTTTCCATCTGTTTAGTTAACAAGTTTATACATAGGAAATAAGTAGATTTAATTATCTTTTAACATCTTTTTTTTAACAATTTTAACAATATATACGTACTTGTGTGAAGATAACTGTTATCGTCTTCTAATTAAATGCTTACCTACTTATCTTATCTTATCTTATTAGGAAGGGGTCCTTGCGGATACACTTCGACCCAATGGGATCTTTTGTGTAGTTACCCCCATCGCGCCTACTCAAAGGATTGTTCCACCACCTTCATATATCGGATGATGGAACCAGTTGGTAGTGCCTGGAATTCCTTCGGTTCTGGGTAACCAATACCGAATTCCTTCATTCTGAGTCTGGCGAGGGCATGGGATGCTTACCTACTTAGAAGAAAGTCTATTTAAAAAATAAGAAAACAACGTGTGTAATTTTTACTAACGTGTATTTTTCACATGTATTATTTGGTTTTCGTAATAGATTACAAAGATTTTTTCTAAATTATCTACAGTCAATTTGCGGCGTCTAGCAGTAAATATCCATTTTAATTGACTAAATGATCTTTCAACATCAACTGTTGTTGTAGGTGCATACTTGAAACGATGGAAATAATCTAGAGTAGTGTGACATACCCGAAATGATGATTCAAGTATTATCTCCTTCCCTTGTATCAACTCATGAATTTTTTTTATTGTCAAATCCAGTATTTTTCTTCAAGACATTTTTCAGCTTTTTAAATATTTTTTTTCCATTTGCACTCAAATTTAATTTCGATATATGCTTGTATGTTTTTTGAACGATTGCTAAACTTTCACTGAGAGATAGATTCGGGCACTGCAATTTGTTTATAGCGTCTGGAAGTACCTGAAGATATTTCGCTATAAAATTTAAATCATTCCGAATTAACTCCACAAATTCATCGCACGTGTTTTTTCCTTCGCGGCATTTTAAAAGCACTCGGCAATAAATATATTACACACAGTTATCAGTACGGATAATTGATTATGTACTTACTAACAAATGACAATGTCAAATAGGAAAAATTATTAAAGAGTTTGCATTGCGACTGCATAGCTAATCTATTAAGTTGTATTGGTACTCAAGTCAAGTATGGAGGTTGGGTATTAGAAATACATAATGTGTGATACATTTTAAACTCGTAGGAGTAGGCATAGATGTTCCTCAAAATGAGTTTCGCGTCTGTTATTGCTTGTTTTTCATAATCTTTCTGTACTGTCAAATCGTTTTTGTACCCGCGATAACGACGTATGCTCATATACCAATAAATTTCGATAGCCGTTTTCTGGGTCAATCAACTTTTTTCTGTTGCTTGTTGCCATGGTGATGTTCCCTGGGTTACTCTTAAAAACTACGATTTTCGGCGGCAATATTCAACAAAAATATTGTAATTGCAGCAGTTATAAGCCCATTCTTTTTAAAATATCTCTTGAAAGTACCAATATTTATAAATTATCAAAACTTTTCTAAGACGAACAATCACCATTGTCTCCTGCCTGACGGGACGGAATAACAACAAGAAAAAGTTGATCCACCCTTCTAAGTAGTAACATTGATAATAATATGTCAAGAAATATGTTTGATCATAGAGAAAAAAATAGTGCGTGGAGTCTCTCCGCTACGAAGTTTCACTCGTAATGTGGAAATGAAAATAGGAAGGGGTAGAAATTGTTTTTTAGTGAATTCATATTGTTTCTTTAAGACAAACTTCTTCACTCTCGCTTTGTCTCTTTCTATTCCTCCTCCCCAGGAGCGTTGAACGTTTAACGCAACAGTGCTTTCCTACCACATACATACAAGCGCTTTATTATTAATCGAATAGGTAGTTACAGAATAAGACTATTACCAGTAAAAGTAATATAGTACAAAAATCGAATTAACTATTACTGACTATGGCTGTGTAAACTGACATATAAAATAACCACTAACTACATTGTAAATTTGTACCCTTTTGTAAAATTGACATATAATGATTTGTGCATTATGAATAAATAAGTATGAGTATGAGTACCCCCTCCACGGTAGCGTTAAACGTTTAACGCAACTTTGTTGGAAGTCGCATTAGAAGTTTCACTTCAAAAATGACAGTAAAACGGATAAGCACCTTAATAATATGTAATTTTTTAATATAGTACTCACGCGGCCTTATACTCGTTGTACAGCTTACATTTCTCCAGACTCTTCACTGTGCTGTACCAGAACCGCTGCAACTGTTTGTTCCCCGAGCGCCTGATGTAGTTGTGTATGTATATGAAATCGCCGGCTCGTATGTCAGACCGGAGGAGCGCGTGCAGCGCCGCGATGCGCAGTTGTATGTGCTCGGTGTCGTCCATTATTATTGGTAGGGATGATTGTAAAACCTTTAACAAGAATTCAGAAATAAAAAATTGGTTGTTTGTAAAGTCAGTTTACGGACGATAATGTACGCCGATGGAGTGAAAGAGAGAGATAGATGCGTCACAAGCTGAACCCTTAGGCCGATCGTGCCTCTAATGCTTGTCCCGCGCTCTCGCGTTTTTTTACTAAAATTCATAATTTGAACTTAGTATTTTGCTCTCTCAATCTTGGTCTCCTATTGAGCAGTAAATAAATGTACAGAGAAACCTGACACCCCTCCTTCCCGCGCATAGGTACTAGTCTATGAAATTTGCATTTCATATTTGGTTAAACAGAAACAGATACCCACTGAGTAATCATTCACATTGCGATTATATCCATATGCAGGGGGAGGTCTCGAGCTACCATCAGCCAGTGCTGCCCAAAGCCGCTCGTGTCTGTCGCTCTTCTTCGCCACGTACACGGTTCTGGTGTACGAGTCGGCGGAGTAGCCCAGGTTGCATAGCCCTTGCAGCCACACCATGCGGTCGATGTATTGTGGACAATCTGGGGGTTAAGTAAGCTGTGAATATCGAAGCTTATAAAGGTATGAATTCTTGGGATTTAGTGGTATCTTTAAAGTAGCGATTAACACACCACCAAGAATTTTTGGCTCAACGTTATTGGGCAGGAGCTACTTACACAAAATTTGGAATTTTTGGCTTCAATTGGAAACTAATGGTCCTATTTTCACAAACTATAGCTAAGAACCGACGGCTACGTCTTTCGATTTAATAAAACCGCACTCAAATTGGTCCATCCGTTTGGGAGCTACGATGCCACAGACAGACACTCAGATACACGTACAGATACACATGGTTAACTTATAACACCCCTCTTTTTTTTCTTGAGTTAAAAAAAGCACTCACCACTATACATCCTGAAGTACTTCACAACTATGTTATCAAACAGATCCTGTTTTTCTTGCTCCAGAGCTCTTCGCGTTTTATGCGCAAGAGTGGCGAAACTCAAAATGGCTGCATGCCTAATATCTCGAGAGAAATCCAGACCCAGCTTAGTGAATACTTCCAGCTCTTCCAATAGGCTTTGGGAGTACTTGGCTACGTTGAAGGGAAGCTTTCTGATGAGGGAGAGGATGGTCGCGTCCTCAATTTTTTCCTGCAAAAAAATATGAGTCTAAATTTTAGGATCTTTTTATTATGTCATGGGCGACAAACGAGCAAACTGATGGAATACCAGAGGATTCACAAGTGCGGTGTCGGCCTTTAATCCCGGATCCCGCGGAGGTTTAGCTTGTATTTGTGTAGGCTGACACATACCTTCTGGCCGACCTTCTGGACACACGCATGGGTCTAGATGTGCGGCAGAACTTCCAGGAAGATGTACCGCGAGGTATCCACGTCCTAGCTGGTGCCCAGCACCATCTGAAATACCTTGCCTCGTGCTGTCATACCTTCTGGTCGATGACGAGGTACTTGACGAACAGCGCACACTTGTGGGTCCGCACGTGTGGTAACACCTCCAGAAAGATTTTCCGCGAGGTCTCCACGTCGTAGCTGGCGCCCAGCATCATCTGAAACAGCTTTCCTCGTGCTGACATACCTTCTGGTCGATGACGAGGTACTTGACGAATAGCGCACACGTGTAGGTCCGTATATGCGGCAGCTTTTCAAGGAAGATGTTCCGCGAGGTATCCACGTCGTAGCTCGAGTCCAGCAGCATCTGGAACAGCTTCCCCCTTACCTTCTGGTCGATGACGAGGTACTTGACGAACACTGCACACGCGTGGGTCCGTATATGCGGCAGCTTTTCAAGGAAGATGTTCCGCGAGGTCTCCACGTCGTAGCTCGAGCCCAGCCGCATCTGGAACAGCTTCCCCCTTACCTTCTGGTCAATGACGAGGTACTTCACGAACAGCGCACACGCGTGGGTCCGTATATGCAGCAGCTTTTCAAGGAAGATGTTCCGCGAGGTCTCCACGTCGTACCTCGAGTCCAGCAGCATCTGGAACAGCTTCCCCCTTACCTTCTGGTCGATGACGAGGTACTTGACGAACACTGCACACGCGTGGGTCCGTATATGCGGCAGCTTTTCAAGGAAGATGTTCCGCGAGGTATCCACGTCGTAGCTCGTGCCCAGCAGCATCTGGAACAGCTTCCTCCTTACCTTCTGGTCGATGACGAGGTACTTGACGAACAGCGCACACGCGTGGGTCCTCACGTGTGGCAGCACCTCCAAGAAGATGTTTCTGGAGGTTTCCACGTCGTAGCTGGTGCCCAGCACCATCTCGTCGAACAGCTTGCTGAGAGATTCGTACTCTAGCTGCGTCATCGTACTGAAAAATATGTATGAAATTTTAATAAAGTCAATGTTGTCAGTCGCGGCGGCGGCCAACCGAACACTGCGGGCACGCGCCCTGTCCGCGCGGCTGCTCGACTCGGGTGTCACCGGCGGAGGCGCCGCCGCGACTGATCGTCTCTCCTGATGACGAATCGCGTATCGATTCGAAACATGTCGAGCGTTATTCGACTTCTACGACGTGAGTAAACCCGTTTAAGTATTTTATGTTTTACGTACTTAAAAATAAAGACTTTTTATGATTTAATTACAAATGAAAAATACTCATACCCTATAAATTTTGATTCGCTAGACAGTATCGACATATACCTACGTTTTTTGCGGCATAAACGGCCGTATCTTTATGATTTGTTCACAGCTTCAAGGGACTGTGGTCTACCATGGTTTTAATTTCAAGTCGATACCTCCACGCGTTCCTGAGATAAAAGGGTCTTGACAGACAGACGGACGGGGAGACGGACTGACTGACAAACGAGCAAAGTGATCCTATAAGGGTTCCGTGTTTTGGGTTCCGTACCCAAAGGGTAAAAACGGGACCCTATTACTGAGACTTCACTGTCCGTCCGCCCGTCCGTCCGTCCGTCACCAGGCTGTATCTCAAGAACGGTGATAGCTAGAGAGTTGAAATTTTCACAGATGATGTATTTCTATTGCCGCTATAACAACAAATACTAAAAATAAAATGAAATAAATATTTAAGGGCTCCCATACAACAAACTTGTTATAGATACGGAACCCTTCATGCGCGAGTCGGACTCGCACTTGCCCAATTTTCGGGATACAGTTTGTTAAACATTAGTGTAAAAATCTGCACATATCAACCCTAGCATCTTTTGAACATCGCTTAAGTACAGGTGTCAATTTAAAATGTAAATAAAACTTGAATTATTAATAGGGTTGTCACTGATATTAAAATATTGTATATTCATAACTTTTTTATTTTTAAAACCAGCTTTACAATTATAATAGGTCGATTGTAGATCGCTCAGATGACACTATCCTGTCTGCTCAGTCTTTTGAAATGTTCCACCCTGTATATACAAATCAAATCATTTTACAACTGAAATATATTACTTGATTAGATTTACAGTCAAAAATTGTTTAGTTAAACTAGCTTAATGATTAACAATAACACAAGCTTAATGATTAACAATAACAAAATTATTATTTACCACTAATTCATGCACATTTTTCATGGTTTGGAGAAATAATCATCTACTTTATAATAAGCTATCTTCTTCAAGGTTTGCTTTACCGTAGTGTAGAATCTTTTTTTATTCATATTTTAGGATATGATCAGGTATTTTGTTATAGCAGCGTGTACTGAATCCACAATTAACTTTTGGATCTTAGTTACTTAGTCTAGTTCTTATTCCCAACTAACCTGACCGTACTCGCGAGCGACAGCGTAAACGATCAGTATAGAAAATGGTACAGCGACCCAGCGGTTACTTTGTAGAACTACAACTCTCCATACAAATCATAATTATAAAGTCCTCCTCATCGATTTCGATGGCGGCGACCCCATAGAGTATATTGAATAATGTGGCGACCCTAAGGCCGCGGTCGTTTTAAACCGCCGCTCGCGGCCGACAGCGGCCCGTCGCCCGCGGCGTCTGTATGGTATGTTCGGGAATGTTCGGGAGCAGTCGTTTTTGCCCGCGCGGCGGGGGAACGCTGCACGCGGCGCCCGCGGCGACGGGCCGCTCTCGGCCGCGGATGGCGGTTATAACGACCGCGGCCTTGCATACAAAACATTATGGACTTCACTAATTACTCGCGACCCACTGCACTTTTAATCGCTCTTGAGAGCGATTAAAAGTGCAGTGGTTCGCGTAGCAGCACGGATAGCTACCCCTGATGAAGAGCTCCAAATGAGTTCGAAACATGTCGGGCCGTTCCTGACAATTTTTACGTGAGTTTATACCGTTTTTATAATTAGTAAAGATGTCTCACGATAGTTTTAATAACATTATTATGGACTTCGCCTACAAATCATGTACGCATTTGCTAGCGAGTACTGTCACTGTAAACTCATGGTATGGGCACTGAAGCCTTGTAATACGTTCCGTTTTGTTACACGAGTATTCAGTATTTAGGTTGAATCAATAAACTAAAGGAATTTCCAATTTAGGTCGACCTTTTGCGGAATTTAGTACACTAAAATGTTCAGTGTTTTCTTGAAGTAATTGAGGACAACTATTGGAGCGTACTATTCTGTATGTATTGAGATATAAGAATAACTAACTAATAAACCAGAAAGTTAGGGACTTAAGTTTAGGTACTCTTCATTTAAAACTGAAGGGTCTTATTCTTTTTTTAGGGTTCCGTGCCTCAAAAAGAAAAATGGAACCCCTATACACTCTGTTGTCCATCCGTCTGTCAAGACCGTATATCTCGGGAACGTGTGTAGGTATCAAGTTGAAATTAAAACCATATACTCAGATCTGTCAGCTTGTCAGTGTTGACAGCTTGGTAGGCGATCCAAGAGCCAAGCTGTCCCGACATTATACCGAAGACATCCCGGACATCAGTCTGTACGAGATTAGGATGGCCCTGAAGCAACTTAAGAACAACAAGGCGCCGGGTGAAGACGGAATCACCTCAGAGCTTCTGAGAGCGGGTGGAACACCGGTACTTAAGGTCCTCCAGAAGCTCTTTAATTCCGTCTTGTCCGAGGGCAAAACGCCTGAAGCATGGAATAGAGGCGAGGTGGTACTGTTCTTCAAGAAAGGTGATAACAGCCTATTGAAGAACTACAGGCCCATCACGCTTCTAAGCCATGTTTATAAGTTGTTTTCAAGGGTCATCACGAACCGTCTCGAACATAGACTTGATGACTTCCAGCCTCCCGAACAAGCCGGTTTCCGAAGAAGCTATAGTACCATAGACCACATACATACGCTGCGGCAAGTTATACAGAAGACTGAAGAGTATAACTTGCCATTATGCTTAGCGTTTGTGGACTATGAGAAAGCCTTCGATTCGGTGGAAACATGGGCGGTGCTCGAGTCACTTCAGCGATGCCATATTGACTATCGGTACATTGAAGTGTTGAAGTGTTTGTATAGTAACGCCACCATGTCGGTCCGAGTTCAGGAGCAGAGCACAAAGGCCATTCCATTGAGAAGAGGCGTAAGACAGGGGGATGTTATATCCCCGAAACTGTTTACGGCCGTTATGGAAGACGCCTTCAAGCTCCTGGAATGGCAAGGACTTGGTATCAACATCAATGGCGAATACATCACTCACCTTCGGTTTGCCGACGACATCGTAGTCATGGCAAAGTCGATGGAGGAACTCAGCGTGATGCTCGATGACCTCAATCGAGTTTCTCAACGGGTGGGCTTAAAAATGAACATGGACAAGACGAAACTCATGTCAAATGCCAATGTTGTGCCCATCCCAGTCTCTGTTGAAAACTCGGTACTCGAAGTTGTTGACTCATACATCTACCTAGGACAAGTGGTCCAATTAGGTAGGTCCAACTTCGAGAAAGAGGTCAACCGCCGAATCCAACTCGGCTGGGCAGCGTTCGGGAAACTACGCAATGTCTTTTCGTCCGACATACCTCAGTGCCTCAAGACGAAAGTCTTCAACCAATGTGTGTTACCAGTGATGACTTACGGCACCGAAACGTGGTCTTTCACTATCGGCCTCATCTCAAAGCTCAAAGTCGCTCAACGAGCAATGGAGAGGGCTATGCTCGGGGTGTCTCTACGTGATCGAATCAGAAATGAGGAAATCCGTAGACGAACTAAAGTGACCGATATAGCTCACCGGATTAGCAAGTTGAAGTGGCAATGGGCAGGCCACATAGCACGCAGAGCAGATGGCCGATGGGGCCGTAAAGTGCTCGAGTGGAGACCTCGGACCAGCAAGCGCAGCGTAGGACGTCCACCTACGAGATGGACAGATGACCTTGTAAAGGTCGCCGGAAGGCGCTGGATGCAGGTCGCTTCCAACCGGTATATATGGAAGTCCAAAGGGGAGGCCTATGTTCAGCAGTGGAAGTCCTATGGCTGAGATGATGATGATGATGACTCAGATCTACAGTTAAGTCCCTTGAAACTGCAAAGCTTATACCCCAAAAAACTAATATTTCGACCACGGTAGACTCAGACATGTAAAAAATCCCTCGTGGCCTACTTGCAGAAAAAAAGGTCATTATTTCATTAAGGTACTTTCCATTGACCTAGGACTTAGATATTTGACAAGTAAATCTGAAAACTATAGATTTGTAATTAATAGATAAAACATTAGGTTTTATTTAAAATACTTACGTTATCAATTGTCGAGGTTTAAGATAGGATTTTCTAGGGAACCCTCAGTGGTCGAGTGACTCGGCGCTTGTCCGATTTCTTTACAAGTTCTCATATCCATACGATTTAACACGAAAAGTAAACGAACGTTTTAAGTTAATTAATCGCGAAGTGGCACGCTATACGATTGTTCATAGAAGCCTATTTATATACAATACAATACAAGTACTCTTTTCTTCAAACATGCAATAAAATGTCGTCATAACGTGCGTTATAAAAAGCTTCAAAGTATCATGTTTCGGGCGGAACAACTCGAGAGAACTGTAAAGGAATTTCATACAAAATTGAACGCCATGGCTGTGAAGTAATTATTTTTAAACATAGCGTCTGTGTTCATGAACATGCTAAATAGCTGAATAATAATTTTTTGAGTGGTGTATTTTTTTGTTTCATTGCATATGTTTGAGAAAAGCACTATACATTCCTTAGCCGTGAAAAGGGCTTGCCGGCTTCGTATCACTATCCGGCCTTCCTACGGTCGGCCGTCTATACCTTCTTATCCGGAAAGCCCTTCTTTCCCAGCGTCTGCAGTAATGTATAATTGCATACCTCATAAAACATACAGGAGTAATACAACGCAAGATTTTACAATTAGTGGTAAACAGCGCGTTTATATGTTGCGACAATGCCAGTAACTTCGCCGGTGCTTCCTGTGTTCGATCGATCGCGCATTATTAGGAAAGCCTTTGCTCACTAAATTAAATTAATTTAGTTTAGTATATTGTGTACTATAATTTGTGTTTATTAACTAGTTTACTGTTATACAAAGGCATTTCTAGAGTCGCGTCGCAGTCATGCTTACATTGTATTGGAATTGATTACATTACATTTTTCTTTCATAATGAACTTTTGTGTCAATATTTTCAAATAACCCTCTCCTTGCCATCATAGAACCACACGTGACGGTTTGTGATGTCAACGCTTCACTGTGGAAAATATTCCCACGCATACCAAGGACTTTGGCAATTTCTAACTGACTGTTGAGTTTCATTCTGTCTCCTCTTGTGAAAAACCGGTAGACTCAGACTTGTAAAAGTGCCCTTGTGGCCTAATTGCAGAATAACGTTCATTAGCTAGATGGCTGAGTCAAGGGTCAGATTCAGAAGGCGGTACTCCTGGACATGGTGCGTATCGTCAGGAGGTTTCTCTTTCTGCAGCCCTAACCACTGGTAGCTTGGTTTAAAGGATGGGACAATTCCTACCTTCAGAATGCTGTTGACTCTTTCTGACACGGGATTCTTCCTGACAATATTTGAATTAGAAATATTTGGTAGGGAAGATAAGAAGCACAAGCAAAGTTACGGGCATTGTCGGTTATTTCTACATTTGGAGTTTAAATTACTCACTTTAGAAGATCAATGAAATCCAGGCTGTGTATCAACGTCGCATTCCTCGCTATGTTATTCGCGTCGATGCCTTTTCTTGCAATCTTTAGAAGTATCTGCAAAAAAGGGTACAATTTTAACCCTTAATTTGACAAAGATCAAGTTCCATAATTCAAGCCTAAGTTGTCTGTGTTCAAGCCTCATACGAGCACAATAGCTCAGACAACTGTGGTTCAGAAAAAAATACACAAAGAGGATCATAGATCTGGTCTAGTACCTATATTGGGCAATGCCAAATTAAGAATTAAAACTTGTTTGTAAATTTGGGACTAGGTCAAATTGTGTGAGCGTGTCCTATTAAGACCCTCTATAAGCGATATAGAAAACGCTACTAAAATTTATAACTCAATTTTTTTTTGCATCAATATTGTCGTTGTTATCACTTTTTTCCAATTAAAGCTTGGAAACTACTGGTCTTATTTCCAACAAACATAGCAGAAGCATCTCGACGGACAAGTCTTTTGATTAAAAAAAACGCACTCAAATTGGTCCATCCGCTTGGAGGCCACAGACAGACACGCAGATACACAAATACTTACCCAGGTACACAGACATACTGATATACATGTTACACTTCTAACACCCTCTTTTTTCGTTGAAGGTTAAAAAGAGCACTGTTCCTCCTCCTCACCTTCTAAGTACCTTAAAGTTAATAAGGCCTATTGAATGGATGCTGGATCCAAAACACCAACATACCTTGTAAGCCCTGATCTTGAGGCCATGCTGGGTCCTATTGCTGATGCCGTTGGAAGGATCGCTGAACCCCTGAGACACGTACTGCAAGCTGGTCTGCGTCACATTCAGCTTGTCTATCTGCTGACGCTTCTCTTTTGACACGAAGTTCAGGGACAATCTGAAAGTAAACAGAGTATTAATGGTGGGCATTTAAGTATTAGACTGACAGTCTAAGAAAGGTACAGTAACCCAATAAATTGGTTTACCACTTTTGGACCTAAAATAGACACCAAAATTACTAAATATTTGTTTCGTCTGTGTGTGCGTGTATTAGAAATCTCATATTAATAGAAGTCAATATTCTGATGATTGTTCCTTTCTACCCCCCATTCATTTATTCATTTCATTCGGTTCATTTTATTTTAGGACACGTAAAACGTTACGAAGGGAAGGATACGTAAAATCTGAGGTGTCCGGAGAAAACAGAAACATATCGTTAAAATTAATAAGAAGCACCCTAATAGTCACACAGGTGAGACCGTGGATAAAGACCAGTATGCAAGAATTTCAAGCGTCTTTCTGATGCACTTTTGATTGGTTTGGTCACAGAAATTTAAAAAAATTCAAATTAATTAAATTTAGAAAATTGAATAATCATCAACTTCATATTATCAGCCGATAGACGTCCACTGCTGGACAAAAGTCTCCCCCAAAGACTCTCCACAAAGATTGATCTTGCGCCGCCCTCATCCTCAAAAAGCAATGCCAATCAGAAGCTGTCAAAACAGAAATTTCTTCAACGCGCGGTTAATTGTGTAAATTTGATGAAAAATCGTTTAGTAAAAATGTGATTGGAAAAATAAGAAGGTGGAAGGATGTACTCACTCGGAAGTAACGGCAAGAATGTGGTCCTGCACTTTGTACTCCGACGTTCCTCTCATCTCCAAGCTGTCCAGGCCTGAGTCATTGAATTCGTACACCCTCTCCGCCGTAGCGATGGCATCTGGCTGGAATTACATTAAGAATAACCTATATTTATAATTCTGGGTAACATTATGTTATAGAAGGAATAGACAAGATTACAAGAAAGGGTGAATAACATACATTTGCATGGCCAGTTTTTGGCGATCGGAAGTCTTCACTATGCATTTATAATCAATCAAGAGTGGACTAATACAAAACCAAGCCATAGAAAGAGCTGAGCCCTTAAAAAAGTATCAAATCAAGATGGTTTTACTATCCCTGGTCAGCATAAATACGTTTTATTTTAAAAGATGATAATAACGCCATCTATCGACCCAGCGCTTCCCATAGACACATATTATTATCTTCATTAACTCTATACTCTCTGCTACCTATTGAGGTACTCACGATGCCTCTCATCGCATCTTCGTACTCGGCATTAGGGACGACGTTAACAGAGATCCTCGAGCGCTCAACTGACGCGGCCAGGAGTTGCGAGTTGTATTTGCGGATGGTGCCCTGGTTGACGTGAGGCAGGTCTTATATAGAGAGCTACTCACAATCCCGACCAAGTCGTCGTACTCAGCGTTGCCAACGACGTTGACAGAGCTCCACGAGCGCTCAGCTGACGCTGCCAGGAGTTGCGAGTTAGTGTATTTGCGGATGGTGCGGCCCTGGTTAATGTATACTGCTACGCAAGTTTCGTATAGGCATGGCTGGAAAGAAAAAATTTTGGTCAGGGTGAGTTCACGGCATTTACTAAAATTACCCAGGTGATTAGATTGAACGAATATGTCTTATTAGATCGTTCAGATTATCCTATTGGGCGCTAAATAGCCAGGGCATTTTGTTTCCATGGCCCGTATTACATACTCGACGCGTATCAAAATAAATTAATTAATATGAAAATTTATTGATGAAAAGCTAATTTACATATTATTCTGCTAACGTTTTTGACACAATCGCCATATGGTTTAGGCACGTGTCAGTTATTGTCCCAGTTTCGTCCGTCACAGCTACGATTACATCCTAAAACTTTTGTATGTCTGCTCGACCCTGTTCTTCCAACCCTTTATGACGTTATAATTAATGGGAGGACAAGAACCCTACTCATTTTTCAAAGGCTGCGAAACAAAAGCTATTTCACCCTTAGTTGCTAAACGACATTTGAATTCAAGGGCATCTTTTTTCAGACGATTTTAATTAAAATCAGTCTTCTCTATTGCTTAGCTGTGAGTATAGTCAGCTTAAAATTGTTGTCAATTTTAGTACTCATGCAATTTGACATGAGACAGTAGTAAAACTGTCAGCTAAATGTTTACAATGAAGCGAAGAATTTTGAAAACATTTGGTTTAAGTTAGCAGACGTTACAGCTTTAATTAAAATAACTTTCAGTTACTTTTGTTTTTACCATACAATACAACAATACTTTATTGCATACCAACAAGAAAAATATTACATGAGAAATCATAAATTAGTTTTTGTTTTTCTTTTTTATGTCAGGGGACAAACGAGGAAACGGATCAGCTGATGGTGCGCGATTACCGTCGCCCATAGACACCTGCAACACCAGAGGAGTCACAAGTGCGTTGCTGGCCTTTCAGGTGCGAGTACGCTCTTTTCTTGAAGGTTTCAAGGTTGTATCGGTCCGGATTATAATTAAAGAAAATATGCATTGTAGATGGTTGACACTTGTCAATGTCTAAATTTCAACGGTTTGACACTGACATGTGTCAGAATTTCAACGTTTTGTAATTACGTAGAATATTTACCTCTTTATAAGAATCGTTGCTGAGTTGGAAGTTGAGGGCCAGGGCGCGTTTCATGTTGTGAGACCACACCGGCTCTGGACCCACGAATATGGCGCTGATGACCCCAGTGTACTGAAAGACAGGAATAAGACTTACTCGGAAATGAAGAGACAAAATGCCGGATTGACTTAACGTTAATTTTATTCTAAGAATAAACAGTAGTATAAGCATAACTTTTTTTTGGGGATTTGAATCGATTCTATATTTTATTGGGATTTTTATCAGATGGGGATAGGATTATAGAACTAATAACTGCATTTAGGTACACTGGTCTGTCAGAAATGACCGTCGAAATTCAACATTCCTTCGGAGCGCTTGGCCAGCTAATTGTGACGCCATTATTATATTTCTATGGCGACAATAAGTAATTTGCCATTTTTACAGTGAAAAAGTGCTTTTCATATCATAGTGTCATACAATTATTGTTTTTTTTTTTAATTATGAGGGTTTTGAACACAATTTCGAAATTTCTGTTGGATTAAAATAAATCTTGAAATGTTTGCACCTCTGAGGTCTCATATTATACGTGGCCACATACATATAAAAAAAACTTTTTTTTTTATTACATGACATATTGAGCTTATTTTATTCATATAACTACAGTAGGTATGCTATATAATTGAGCATGCGTCGTCATCCTTGTTGCGGAGTGCTAAATCTCCAGCGATCTTTAAAATTAATTAATTCATTCATTTATTCAAATAAATATTCATTAATTCATTCATTCAAAATAGCAGATAGTAATAACCTGTCTCTCGAGTATTTGTCTGTGTGATTTATGAAACCGCGTTCGTTACGTTTGCTTCTGAATGTTATGTTATAATATGTACTAAGCCAGCGGTCCCGGGTTCGAATCCCGGCCGGGGCAAATATTTGTGTAATGAACTCGAATATTTGTGCTTGGGTCATGGTTGTTCTATGTATTTAAGTACATATATTTATCTATATGAGTACGTATATCGTCGTCTAGTACTCATAACACAAGCCTTCTTGAGCTTAATTTGGGACTAGATCGATTTGTGTGAGGTTGTCCGATATTTATTTATTATTATTTTATTTTGTACATATGTTAATATTTATTTATGATTGTACATGATAGATCCCAAAAAAAATATCCTATATTATTAAGAAACGATTAACATCCTCAAAAAAAAAACTAAACGCCTCTATTGAGCCTTTGTCCTTAACTGAATAATAAGTCTTCCACCTTTAAATCATCGATGAAACAAATTTAAATGAAATATATTCATTTACCAGATATTCGACTTCCCAGGGTTCTCCCAGCAGCCGCGCTGCCTCCTGTGACTGGTACGAGGAGTAGCCCTGATGCTTGCTGTATACTGATGTCTGAAAAGAAATTATATTAATAATAACGTTGACCAAAAGAAGTCTGCTATTTGATCCATAAGAATCTTATGATAAGATAACCAAAATTGTGCCTAAGTTATACGAAGGTTACCAATTCCATTACATAAGCTTTCAGGGACAGGAAACCTTAAAAATGTCTCATCATCATCTGTGGCTTTCCAGTCCTATATAGAGCGTCACCTTATCTCGTGTCTTTGAATATGCTCCTCAACGTTTAACAAGCAAACGAGTTATTACTTGTGATCCTGCAACCTGCCTGTACACACACACGTAGTCCGTTGCTGGAATTACAACTCATGCCTCTTCATGGTGGAACTCTTCAAAACGGCCATTGACTGAGGAATCTAATTATAGCTTAAGGATAAGATACTCATGGAAATACAAGAAATACCTTCAAGTTTTCTCTGGGTAGGTAGTTATCTTTCTCATAACTTAAAATCTCACGTTCTCTTCTCTGACAGAATATAAAAATAAAGATAATGAAAATCGTACCTTCCAATTGTTCAGCTTATACCGAACCCTCGTGTAGTTCTCGTAGCAGCAGCCGCACTTCCAGGGTCCAAAAGGAACTCTCGCGAGGCAACGGGTTCGCTTGAGCGAGGTATGATACATAAGTCATCAAATGGCTCTTATAATGC
This sequence comes from Apotomis betuletana, assembly GCA_932273695.1. Lineage (NCBI taxonomy): Eukaryota > Metazoa > Arthropoda > Insecta > Lepidoptera > Tortricidae > Apotomis > Apotomis betuletana. The sequence continues at coordinate 11,936,784 of OW026320.1, read as the reverse complement.
ATAAAGACATCCTACCATCAAGTTGTCTAGCTTGTATCTGACCTTTGTGTACTCGTAAACGGTGACTAGGATTCGCGATTCCAGGGTACAAAAAGAGCTCTCCCAGGGCAACGGACGAGCTCCAAAAACATGCTCTTGAGGAAGCTAAGACACATAACACATCAAATGGCTCTTATAACACATAAGACATTCTACCTTCAAGTTATCCAGCTTGTATCTGACCCTCGTGTAGTTATCGTAGACGGTAACCAGCAGCCTCGCTTCCAGGGTCCAGAAGGAACTCTCCCGGGGCGACAACGGGCCTGCGGATACATTGGTCTTCAGCGAGAACTGGTACTGATGGTCTTCTGCCGGAAACAGCTGGCGAAGAGAAGCGGTGGTCGAAGATATAGCTGGAAAATATGGTTTGATTAACTTTAGTATTTACCAAAGCGACTGGCACACTAGTACCCGTGGTATGCTACGTCCCGGATCCGTACTTTTATCAGATCTAGTGTAAGTTTGCTTGTACGCAGTCCATGCGCCCAGTGCGCCCGCGTCACCCTCCTCCAAAATTACTCCTGTGGCGCGGAGATAATCCCATTAGCGGGTTATACTCCCACACAAAGTCCGACTACTGGTAGTGACCAGAGTTGATACAGTTCGTCATTTCTTAAAAAAAAAATGTTTGCTTTTAATGCGAAAAATGTCTCGAACGCGTTTGTGCCTATGTATTTAAGCGAGAAACGTAAACGCAATTGCGATGTTCTGATACATTGAAAACCTACATCACTTGAAGCTCAGTAGTGTATCCATTCAAACTAGTGCAATTATATTATATAATTTCATACAAATCAGTGTTTATATAGAAGCGAATAATTGAAAAAAAAATTGCACTGAGCGGGATTTTTAGCTTCTATATAAACTTTAGTTTACGCTAGCAGATGTTACTGATTTAAAAATTGTTTACAAAATAAGCTTTAAATAAGAGTAAAACCAATCTAAAAAGATAGGTACACGATACTTTAAACACCCATCTTCACTCATCTTTAGATACAATCAGTACGGATACGGGACACGACATACGACGGCTGAAGAAATTTGACTCGCTTCGGAATACTACGGGTACGGAACTAGGACAAGGCATACGAAGGGTATGTCAAGGCCGGACCTATCTGTATATCAAGTTTCCTGTGAACCTGTACATCATTAGGCTAGTTTCTAATTGTAAAAAAAATACACAGACCAATCAATTTGCAGTAGTTTTTGCTCATTTGATATAAAAAAAGTATTTGCCAGAGAATATAGCATTATGTCCGCCATTTTTACTAGTATTATCTTTGCAACAAAGTGTAAATCACGATAATAATATTATAAAAGCGAAAGTTTGTAACGTTTATGTGTATGTTTGTTACTTCTTCACGCTCAAACGGCTGGACAAATTTTGATAAATTTTGGTATGAAGGTAGCTGACACCTTAGATTAACACATAGGCTACTTTTTATTCCGAAAAATTTAGTGTTCCCGTCGGATGAGCGGGTAACACCGGGTGGCGCAGCTAGTAAACAAATAAAAGAAGCCCAAACCAAGTTAAAAGAAGCAAATTGACCGTACAGGTCGATGACGTCATAGGTACCGTTTCTCTTACTTTTTGACATTTCTTAAAAAGTAGCTGATGAAACCTATTGGGAAACATCATTACAATTATTTAGATATTTTTACAGACTAAACGCATTCTCTACCAGTCAACTGTAGCATGTTTTACTGGTGAACTATAACCCTGTTAAACTTGGGCCATTAGGAATGCTCAGTTTTAGATGGTGATCTATCACTTGACAGATTTCTAAGCCATTGTCCCCCTCGGTAAATACGCCGAGATTGGCAAAGTTTGATGAGTCGCGTCGATCAACCTATTTAGTAATGAGTTCTCGTTAGCAGATATATTGGTGTGGTAGAAATATACTTGTAAGAGTAGGTTTAAATAGACGTTAATGTACTTTACGTCACTCTAGGCCGTACTCGTAAATGGGATTCTCGCTTCAAATACAAATACACAACACAACATGAGATACATTCAAATAACAGGCAGAGGTAAACAACAGACCGCTCACTCAGGCTCACTTTCTGGCCAAGGAAACAAAAAAAACTTTAGACAAATCACGGGCGGTAATACGTAAAGCACCAGATCGCACATTTATCAAGCACCTACGATCGGGGACATTCACTAATTCACCGTCCTAATTATTTAATGTATTGTACTGTACTATATCTTTATGAAAAGGACTTTGTATCTCAGGTAACGATGACCCTCTGTACACATCACATCACATTAGTAAAATAATACTTTTAAATATGTGTACTAGATAACGATATGATACAAGAAATAATGATACGGAAAAAAGGCATTAAATGCTTATAACAAAACGATAGGTATGGGAATTTTGTGTTCCAAGTTTACATTTTTTTCTCTACAGCCAGTGATTTTCAATTGTGACATGATAGTTTGTTGTAAAATAATGATTATGAAGAAGTGATCCAAACATATCCGTTACAGTAGCCGGCAAACTTTTTGAGCATGACCTTGACTGCGTAGTAGCCGATTTACGTACAAATGTACATGCGCAGATCCGCCATTTTTGTTCAAAAAGTTTGCCGGCAACTATAAATTAGAACAGTGTTGTTAATTATGTTTTGAATTTGGGTATGCCCTAATGCCGTAAAATCGGCATCAGTATTATTATTGTTTGTGTATTAGATAGGTACATATTTGATTAAGGCATTATATTATAAATAAAGTCAGTGTTGGTAAGTTATATTTACATATAATTTTAAATATTGAACTTAAATAACAATAAAATTACTTACATTATTTTTATTATTTTATTTATTTCTATGGCTTTATATATTTGCACATTCAATTATTGTTACCGTTATGAAGGTATATATAACTATTATTTTGTATATCGTACTTACCTAAAAATAATACAAAACACCTAAAAATCATTTTGAATACAGCTAGGTACCTGAAACAAATAGTAACTATAAGTGTCACTTATTATGTATAGGTGCAAAAGGTCTTAACAGCGCGATGCAGGGCGCTATCTCTTGGTAAAAAATCATTTCATAATTAACATCATCATAATTCATAATTAACAAATCTAGCACAAGTAATTTATTTTCACACAATTTAATTTCAATACAGTGTAATTTAATTTTGTTAAATTTGTATTTGGTGATCTATGTGTGTCAATGTACGTAATCCTAGTTTAAGTCTAATTTTTAAGATATTGCTATGCCCTAACAGGGCCCATGTAAAGGACTCAAACAAGTGTAACATCTTTGTAAACAACCATGGTGCAATGAAGCGAGGAAACTTATTAAATTAGATATCATTAAACTAAACATCACATAAAAATGGCCGCTCGTTCATTAAAAAAATAAAAACTATTATTTTTTCTTTTTAAAAGTAACTTTTTGACGTTAGATCTTTTGTAATCTTGATATGATACTGTATATACATTATCGATCTTTGAGTGATAATTATGTTCACTTGTATGGTATAAAAAACATAGTAGGTACTTACTTTTACTACACTATGAATGGAAACTTAACAATATTATTAAATATTAATACTTGAAACTGGACACAAACGCGCAACCGACCGGAGCAAGCGTCCGACTGAGCCGCGGCAAAGTGGTGTAACTACAAAACTATATATTTTTTGAAAGAAAAAAAAATTACAATATATTATTACAGACAAAAGTAGCGGTGACATTTATGGTCAACACAATAAGCAATAGACAATACCAATAAGGTAAATTTTGTAATTTTCATGATATTTTTTTTCATAGGTCTGACTTTACATTATGACATTTGAATTTGATTTTAGAAATTATCAAGGCGTTTTATTTGTATTTTGATTTTTCTTTTATTTTTTATTATTTAGTAAACATTCTATCAATAAATTGCTCTGCTCTCTGTAACTGACGGTTACAAAGTCGTAGAATAATATTTTGGAAAAACTTTTTAAGGTGCCTCCCCTGCACTTTAAAGTGCACATTTTTTTTAAGGCTCATTTTCTTTGCCAATGGATTTTAAACAATAGCTACAGCTAAAGGTCCTATAATTCTACCTAATCACGGTAAATAAATAAGTTTTACGCGTTAATCCAAAAAATGTTTCTAGGTTATTCATTTGCGTACTTTTGAAGACACATATGGGTGAAGACCAAAAAGTTTAATACCTTAACTCGCTCAATAAAAGTCTCCGTTGTGCGATAACGTACCTTCCAATAACGTACCTTAAGGTTCTATTTTAAGGTTATTTATTGTATCGTTAATTTTTGTCGCACAACGGAACTTATTCCAATCGCTTTTATTTCCTCGTTTTGGTCCTAACCCATATTTCAAAGCCTTATCCGAAATAAATGTTATGTTGTTATTATTTTTCCTAATATTATAAATAAGCGTGACACTTCGTAAAAAAATCGTAAAAAACAAACACAACATTAATGGTCTTACTACACTTTAGCACCGGGGCGTTATCGAGTCGCGTCGATAACACTTGACCTACGAACTGTTAAATTAGTCTGATTAGCAAGCCAGTGTGCGAGGACCCTCCGAGATATCATCACGACTCAGAGCAGCTACCGTATTGATATGCCGAGCCAACGAAGCGAGGCGTGTCTGCTTTAGTAACACGAACAGTCTTAGAAAAGGGTCCCGCTTTTACCCTTTGGATACGGAACCCTAAAAAGTCCGAAGCTTGGTTATTAGGGAGCATTTTCTGAGCTCACAGACATTTGATTTAGACAATAATTTCTGAGTCTTATAGTATAGCGTTGGCAAATTGGCAATAGTACATTACGTAACAAAGGTGGTTAACGAGGAATTACAAATGAGTGTTTATTCGAATGTCTTTAATGACACGAGTTTGGAATTCCTTTCCACCAGAGTCACGTACGACGTTTTTCATCACACTTTGGAGGAAATAAAACAAAAGTAATAAATAGTTGTCAATACCAAAATTGGCGTAATATACGACTTACCGCCCGGTTTTCGAGCATGTAAACCTTTGTTTACGAGCAAATTTTATTACGATGTTTGGATGTTTTGCTGTTGTCGCCTACAGGCCACATTTTTCAACCGATTTTAATAAAATTTTGTGAGTAGGTGCGTTAAGCAGTTTTTGTTTTTTGTAGATTCGCAGAGGCGACGATGTGCAGGTTGAAAACTAAATATATGTATAGTAAATACTTTTATATAAATGTCTCATGTAAATGACAAATATCAGTCATTTCGAAACAAAGTAACGCTTGGAGTCTCGCTCACTTGAAAAAAGTGAGAAATGTATGTAGTGTCCGCGTTGCACTGCCCTGATGACTTCATCCTGTGATGATTCATGATGGGCTGATAGTTATAGGTCCATTTCTGTATTAGGAGTGTAGAAAAAGAACGGTCAAGTTCGAGTCTGACTCGTGCACCGAGGGTTCCGTACAAATCAAATATCACCATATTTTTAAATTTTCCAAAATAATTTAGCAATAATAAATCCATTTGAAACGTTTCTAATTCTAAAAGAGCGTAGGTGACCAGGAAGGTCACAGCACAGTGAATCATACAGTCGAACTATTACTAAGACGGATTTAGTATGAAAATTGTACCACTTTACTTTTTGTAAGTTGCGACCAAGGAATATAATACTCACAAGGAGGTTGCGACTGTCAATTTTTCCAAAAGGCGACGTCATTTGAGTGTTGATTCTTAGAAGACGCTGCTTTCACCTTTTCTTTTCAAAAATATTCCTTACTAGCTTTTGCCCGCGACTACGTACGCGTGGAACTTGATAAAAGGGATTATTAAAAGCGCCTAAGCAAATGTAAGAGCAATTGTGCTTTTGGTCTGATAATTAAATTTTCTGCAGGGTCACCGTACCCCAACATAAATGTTCACTCACTTTTCAATCTTTTTAGGTATAATTTCCAGGATGAAAACTATCCTATGTCCTTCCTCGGATCTGAAACTATCTCTATGCCAAATTTCATCAAAATTTATTCAGTGGTTTAAGCGTGAAGAGGTAACAGACAGACATACAGACACACTTTCGCATTTGTAATATTAGTATGGATGACAAAATTTTGGGTTTTGTGATAGTAAAGTAATGAAATTAGTTTAAACTTAACACTATTTCAAAACTATAAATGTTGTCAATTGGATGACGTATGTCGCCTTGAAAACTTGGTACAGACACTTTTGTCGAATGACCGCTGTAAACAGACCTCTGTCTAATGCGACATGAATCAAAGAATTGTGTAACAAAGGTATAGGTTATGCAAATACTTCAATGTTTAACCAACGACGAAAAACGAGGGTTCCGAGTTTAATTTTACTTTTTTTTTGCCAGGATCCGCTTTCACACTAACTGTCAGATCCTGGGCGACCTCTTAAAAAAAGATGGTGTAATACAAACAAAAGAATTCAAATTTTCATATCCTCTTTTATTACATTACAGAGGCTAGTCACAAGCATCATTAAGGTATGGTTCGTTTCTGATTGAGTTTTTGACAATGCTCTTGGCTGTGTATCATGAAAATTACAATGAATAATACAAAATAGTCGAATCTTGCCATTGAATTACACCCCAAGTAAAATAAATGCATTCAGTATGTCGCATGTCCTTGTATCTAAAAATTTAAGGGTAAAGAACTTGGCGCCCAAATAGATCTCAATTCTTTTGTTGGCGAAGTCGACAACATTGCACGCGATATTGAACTTGGCTCTCATTTAACATTTATGTTTTTGATGGGATATCATTACTTTTAGTACAGAAATTATAATGATGTGTAAATTACTTAACCTGGAAGTGGGTTAGGTTTTTGATTACTAGTCACTAAGTCAGTCAGTCAGTCAGTGGTAAAAAAGCCGTTTTTTTGGACTTTAATATCTCAATAACTATTTCACCTATATTTATGTGGGGTTCTATTTGTTCTAAAGGATCTAAATACAGAAGCCAAATTTCATGTTTTTATGTTAAATAGATTTGGAGTTATTGAGGGGTCAAAAGTGGCTCCAAACGGTTCGTGTAATATAACACACGGCTGCTGCTCGCCAGTTCCTGGGGTGAACTTGGCTGGACGCGCTGCCGCGTGTCTAGAAAAATGCAAGCAAAATTCAATAAAGTGCATCGGGCGTGTTACAATAAGTCAATTCTATCGATTTTGCTCGCATTTTACTATACCTGGTCATGTCTGATAAATAAAAGTTACAATTCTGTTTCTGTTGCACACTGTAATCACTCAAACGCATAGCTGCACAGAAAAGCAACAATGCAGAAACCTGATCATCCCCCATTAACACAGAAGTTAAAAATACAGCCCTTTGTGTCAAAAAGCTAACCGACTGTAAGAGCGATCAAAGTGCCTGCTCGATCGTCCGGTGCCGTCTCATTGACCGATCACCAACCGCCTTACAGATGAGCCAAACAACCAACCAACCGACCAACACGTCCTTTGATCGTCTAAGTATGAATTTGCGCTCTATTTAAAAATCCCACAGCCCAGTTGTTATCGATTTTTTATTTAGCGCGTCCCCGATTTTAAAATGAGGAGATAGTTTTTTAAGTACTCTGTGACCTATGAGATGCGTGAGTCTAAATAGTCCATACTTATAGCCCACCAGGATGTTTCTCAGCCGACGCCATATTGCGGATTAGATAGATATAGATATCATTTATTCATATAACAATACAAGGATTGTGTTTGAAATAATAAAAAACTTAAGTCTAGAACAAAAAACAGTGATACAAAAATCCATACTAATATTATAAATGCGAAAGTGTGTCTGTCTGTCTGTTACCTCTTCACGCTTAAACCGCTGAACCGACTTAGATGAAATTTGGTATGGAGATAGTTTGAGACCCGGGAAAGGACATAGGATACTTTTCATTCCGAATAAATTTAGTGTTCCCGTGGGATGAGCGGGTAACACCGCGGGGCACAGCTAGTAAATAAATAAATTCACTTTAATCTAATTATAATGTCTATAAATTACAAAAAAATTCATCCACACTATAGAAACACACAACAGAAATGACCTTAGTTTCACATTAAAGATTCCATGGTTCGTAAGGATTTTTAGTTCCGTTGGCAAGTTGTTAAAAAGCCTGACTGCTTGGTACCTGGAGCAATGCTCAGCAATCTTTCGCTTGGGACAAAAATTTACCTTTAAATTCTTGGTACGCGTTTGAAGCCGACTCTTGTTCTTCATAAGATTCCAACTTTGATAAGTTCTTAATAAGCTCCGTGAGTAGTACAAGAACGTATAAGCAAGCGAGTTTTAGTGATGCTATTTTATTTTACTGGCAACGACATATTTTTGGTAACTAACGTTGAAAATGACTTGACTGATGGCAGTCTCTTGCGTAAAAACTAGTGCCTACGCCACATCTTGGGATTTAGGTAGCCGACCCCGATTGAGAATTCATTCTCTACAAAGATATGGGACAAAGGCTAGGAGGATGATGAACGTTGAAAATGACTGACTATTGAGTATCTTTCGGCGTTTCTTCTCAACAGTTCTCCTCTTTTGAAATGCCGGTAGACTTAGACATGTAAAAGTGCCCTTCTGGCCTACTTGCAGAATAAAGTTTATGCGTAAAGGATTTGTATGGGGCATTGTAGTTCTACAAAGTAACCGCTAGGGGCACTCAACTATTGTAATGCTGCATCTGAAGCCTACTTTACTTTAGAGCTATCCTGAGTCACGGGACCACCTGTAATGTTTATCAAGACCATCTGCTAAATAAATACATCCTGGGAACGAGCACCAACTTGTAATGTATCGACGACGAGCTACCTATTAAATACCATGAAAATGCACCTACTGAAATATATCTACGCCTAAACAAAAGGTACAGGTCCTACGCCTGCTTCACCCTCACCACTAAACTCTACTCCTACAACGAAACCCTAGGAAACCCTTCAATGAATACCTAGCCTTCCAGAACCTACAACTAACCAAGCCTAAATATGAAAGGATCTTTAATACAATTGAGCTGAACATTTCTTAATAATTAATGGCCAATATGTGATCGGGATAACCGTTGTGATACGTCTAGATGGTAGGAACCTACGTTGAAGTAGCAACTCAGTTTCTTTAAAAAGAAACTTAACCGTGATGTGTCGCTAAGTGCTTCCGTACCTATATACTGTGCTATGCTACTATGTATTTCCAAATAAATGTGTATTCTCTTAATTATTTAATGCAAGCTTCTCGTATCCTACTGCTACCTAGGTTCCTTATACTAATTAAATTTCTAACTTAATTTAATTGTATCTATCCTCATAATATAAACTTATTACTTCCCAAGAAGTCCAGCCAACAAGAATATCCATAGTTCCTATAGCAAGATTCTATATGAAATATTATAAATACTCTTATAAAAATATTATTTAATTCTATAAAATTCATCTAATCCATAGTTAGGTATAGTTTTACTAGATTACTCCATGTAACAATAAAGATCAGTATGTGAATCAAACCAAATATTATTAGGATTCCGAAATGAAGGGTAATTTAGTTTTTAAAATTGCATGTTCTTACTCCAGGATGATTAGAAATCAAATGTCTAAGTACAATATGAAACTATACTTCATTACCAATCTATATATAGATGGAAGTTACAGAACCTATGAGATTTTATTATGACTTTAATTAATCTTAAGTTTTCATACTTGACAAAAATTAAGTAATTTTTGTTATTATAATCTAATCTGGGAAGATGGTATACATCCCTTAAATAAGTTATAGTAGGACAATCTGAAGTGGATTAGACCTATACAATAAGTAGTAAGTTGCTATAATCACCACAATAAAAAAAAAACTAGTAAGGACTAGATTATAGTATAACGGAGAAGGTATCTCTATTGTGAAAAGAAATAAATATAAATTTTTGTTAATTATCCCCTACCACCCTGAGTGCGCGGAGAATGTCACTGAACGCTTTACCTATCTATTCCTGAGAAGCAAATCGAATTAAAGCGTTCAGCTAGAGGATGGGGAACTCCGCACCTATTCTAAACTGAACAAACCACTGTGGGATCTCATCACATCTATGCATGACGTCCTAGCCTACGGCATAGTGTCAAGGATCCATCTTTTTGGGGAAGCCTTTTGGCGCAGGCTTCTTTACGTTAACTACACAAGGCCTATTTTAAGGATTTTACCTACCTATTTAACTAGATAAATATATGTGATGGTTGTAAAACTATTATAATTCAGAAATATAAAGTTATAATTGTATTTGTAAGAAGTCTAATACACTACTCCTTCCTAGTAGGTTTGAACCCTTCTAATGAGTTCTAGAACTGGGTTTTCGTTTGACCATATTCATAATTGTAGTATATCCTTGAAATCATGAAGACTATTGTACCTGTTCGAAGTATCTTTCAACTTTCGACTGACTTATTCTGATAAGGGAATTCTTTTACGCCCTGTGATATAAATTAATTCAATTCTGGGATCTGTGATGTAAATACGGGAACGAATAACTTTCATTATTGCTATCCATAAGTCCCCGGCTTTTCTTAGCAATTTACACTTCAGATTCTCCACATCCAGTCTTAGGAATGCTTTGTATTTCCACACTATACAACGATCCACAATTTCCTTATCAAAGTTATAATAAAGTTTAAAATTACTTCTGTTCATTGAAAAAGCGAATATCTACTGCCAACTGACTCAACTTTACCTCAGTGATGCCATTCTATCGCTTAAGCTATACCAAAGGTTCATTACTTTAAATCATAATCGGTAAGTTCTAATTAATTATTCCTTTAATTTAGGTGTTAAATATCTGGTTGGCCTAAATAACTGGTTCCCTATTCCCAATCTTTACAAACCGCCACTAGACTCTGTTCTTCCCCTACTAACTTCCCGGGTCATAACCACTTAAGAATTTAATAGTTCAACCTCTTAACCACTATACCTAACAAGGTTAAAATAATTTGAATAAATGTTATGCTAGTTAATGACGATTGACCGATTGCTCAGTAGGTGAAGATCCCCGTCCTAATGTTCCTATTAAGGTGTACCTATCGCTAAACCCTGTTCCCTAGCTAATACAAAGAACACTAGAGACCTAGGTCTCATATTTATATTTAAACGTGTATGGGGCCTAGCTAAGCTAAACTGTAAGTTCGGGAGATTAACCCGAGGATGTGACTATCATCAGTGTAATTAAGCCCCCCCCCATGTGGCTAATGAGACGCCGGAAACATGGAGTAGCTTGCCCTAATATGTGTATATAAGCAGATATATAAATATATAGTTTATGAGACCGAGCCTGGAGGTCCGTTTGGCTTCAGCGAGCGCGGAAAGTCCCGCATGTCCATCACGTGTGGTCCTCGCTTTCACCAAACAAAACTATCCACACTCGTAGGCTATTCACTGCACTTATATATGGCTAGTGTCCGAATCGCCTAATTCGGATAAAACTAGAAGAGTCCGAAAGATATTCGTTTAACAGCCGCAAGGTTAAATATCTTTCACCTGGTAACCATGTACCAAAACACTATTTCTGGCATGTGACTAAGCTTAATATCCTTTAAAACAACAGAAACCCCACTAAATTTCAATAGGCAAATATAGTTTCAAAGACAATCAAAACCCCAATAGAAATTCCCCTTAGAATTAATTTTAATACCTTAACTGCCAGAAAACAATGTTACTCGGACGAAGTCCCAAACAAAAAGAATCCCTTCTACTAAGCCCTTGCCTATTTATAACCAATAGCTCGAGACATTCGACAGCTTTGACAGCTTCAACAGCTTCGACAGCTTCGACAGCTTCAACAGCTTCGACAGCTTCGACAGCTTCGGGACACTCGGGACACTCCCGACACGTCACGTGACCTAGCCCCCGCCCTCTAAGCGTTGTATATGGGATTTTGATTCTTATTTAGTCTAAATAAAGCTCAACTCCTCTGTTGTCAATTTGTGAATATCAACTTGCTATTTTTTAAATAGTGGTAATATGTTTAGTTATAAGAATGGTTTTACTTGCTTCCGCAAACATTCACACTGTTATTCTTATTTTGCATTTGTATTGCCTATATCTACTAAATGATAATTTTAGTATTAGCTTGATGACGTATGATGCTAATATGTCTTAAATTCGTTGATGATAATGATGATGTGAGTATCACGATGATGATATATGACTACATGAGGGCGGGCACATGACGAGATCATGTGAATCGCCACAATCGCCCCCCTGCGAAAGTTTGAAGTGGATTGACATCGTCAAATAACGTAGAACTTCGCATTCCCCTTAGAATTGTAAAAACAATTAAAAAAAAAATAATATATATATATATATAACAATTATTCTTAAAGCAAATAACATTTTGTGATAACCTTGGATATTCTAAATCCGTTAGTATTCGTACCCTTAACTGTGTGTGTGTTTAAACCAATACTTGGGAACTCACTTGTGTATTAAATCAGAATTCGAACCATAGAATAATATCATTGAATCGTGAATATATTTCTCCAAATCTTAACCACATCGTAAGAAGTGTTTGGTTGTGAGTCAAACAAGCCCTATTAGCTCGGTTTTGCCTAAACACCTCAAACTTGACCTGCCCATTGCTCAGCCTCATTTGCGAATTCACATTGTACGAATTCTTCGATGAATTGGCAAAACTCTCCTCAGACAACATAGCAAGACCTTTGGTATAGATACTGAATATTCATTCTCACTTCAATTCAATAACTGATTCCGATTTCAAATTCTTCTCCAAAATCACATGTGACTCCCCTTATTGGCGCGTGTATCACATCAAGAATAAACAAGCCAATTTCAGCTCTATAATCATACAATTGTGTTTTTTTTTTTTTTCTTGTAAGACTATAGACTTACTTGTCGAATTGTGACATTATGTTTGATTTCAAAATTATGCTAAATAATACTATTATACCAGAGGTTCCTACAAATATACCAATTTAGTTTTATCCTGCCTTTACGGACAAAACAATCCACAATTCCTTTTGTTTAAAAAAAAAATATACAGTTGGCCAATCTAATCGTTGACATGGGTGTGTGTGAAACCTGCACGTTCCTGCCCGTGCTCGTAGAAGGTTAGCCCGTAGGCCATGTAAAGTATTGTTTCGCACAAACTACCGCACAATCGGTCTTAAATCGAAACTTCGATTTACTAAGCCTAACTTCTAAGTATGTGCAAACCAATTGATGTCTTTAGAAAATACTCCCGTTCGTACCTCTAAAGATAGTAGACCCCCCCGTTTCGGACCCGAATACTTTCGAACTTAGCTTGAATACATATAGACAACATCCAACTCAAAAGGTCCACTCACTCCTGTTCATTCTTATCATATCTTTCATCCATCACACAAGCATACATCGCGCACTAAAACATTTCCATACGTCACACTAACAGGCTCCTACATTCATTTTTTTCGCATTGACTTAGTCAGAAGAACATCACCCACTATGTATTCAAAATCCATACTACTTTACTTTCCTATAATATCCCAAATTCCCCTTTACTTCTTTCATCAAAATCAAAATAAAGATTTTCTCTAATATAAATAATAAAATTGACCATCCACTTCACACATTTCGTATTTTTGTTATACTCTAATAAAACTCGTAATCTTTCAATTCACCCCTAACTACCCTTTTGAACTTATCGAATATCAATTCATTAAAGAACCCCAAAATACGTATTAATGGAAACGATCCATCCCACAAAACATTCAATTAAATATACTACTAACGACCCCTAGTGGAATTTCCTACACTCATTCGTTACTTATACTGTTGCAATACTTTTACTGCGGTACAACGTATAATATGACATCACTATTGTCTTTAAGGAATTTCGTCTGTAATCGATTCCCTAATCGATCTTATCTTATTATCCCTATTGAATATTAGAATTTGATTGACAACTTACTGAAACACTAGTACTTAAATAATATTTAAATAAAATGCACATTAAACTATCTTCTACAAATGCTACGTAAATCTTACGAACTAGGTAAAGTGAATCTATAATAATAGTCTATTACTTATGTCAACCTATTTCTCTAACCCGGCAACACCGTCTTATGACATGTCAAATGTCAAAATTTTTCCATAACCTATATCTATTTTACGAAATTGGGAATGAAATTACGAATAGAAGAATAATGAACAAGAAAACAGATTGTTATGAAGAAAACTGTGATAAAATGAGTTTATGATAATAAGGTAACTATTTTCTACGCTTGTTACTATGATCTGGCTAAAATATTGAGCAAAGAAAAGTCGTGTTGTATGTTTACAATCAAAATTTGTTTTTGTTACAGAATCAAAACAGTTACGTTAACCCTCGCGCAACGGTTATAAGTTATATCTCATAATTTATGCAAAATAATTAAACCCGGATAATTAAACAATATGATGAAATCGAACTCCACGCCACCTGAAACAGACTAACAGAATGTAAGTTAACAAAAGTTGAATAGTAGTTGATATAAAATTAAACTTCAATTCTTCTGTACGCCAATTATTGTTTCTTTCTTGATTCTAATATCTTCTGTTTTCTATTTTCAGCAACTTCTTCAGTAAACCTTGACAACTTCTTCAGTGCAAACTAATCTTGAATGGAGCAAAAGTTATGGAGGATGGCATGACCTTCCTACATCTACAGCTGCAGCTTATTGGAACTTCTTCACAAGGTAATATTATTTATCTTACTCTATTATTATTTCAATTTTGAAGAACATAGTTGTTTAAAAATATCTTTATGGTAATGTTCATGGAAATGACTTTGATCAAAACAGTAGGTACTTCTTCGGGGTCGAAATTTTATTAATTTCTTCCTATTATTACTGCTACTTCTCTTCTTGTCTTCATCCTATTGTTTTCTCAAATCTGTTTCCACCGCCTGATTACAATTTTCATTTCATTTGAAGTCGAGCAGTTTATTTATGAACCAAATTTATTTTCCTCAAACTACTGTTATAAATGTTTATATCTCAAATTAAAGTATGTAAATGTACTGTATAGTTTTCTACCTTTGTTGTATAACAATTAATATTTAATCTAACTTGTTTCAATAATTATTCATTTTACTTTCCAGATTTTTGGATTTCAACGGCAAGCTCTGGACCAAATCTACTTTAAATCTAAAATGTAACCTGAGTATCATGAACCAATATGAAATAAGAATCTGACTGAAGATATTTCTACTTATTTATAAGGATATTTGACAGAACTGAATACCTTAATAAATCTAATGGTAACAATAGACATACTTACTTTGCTTCAAAAATAAATTAAATTTAAACTGCTTTCCTTTTCTTTCTGATTCTGTGGTTATACTCTTATACTACATGTGAACATATATGTAAGTCATTCTAATGATAAACTATAAGCCATAAATGTACCAAAATTATTGTAATAAAATTACTTCCATTTCATTTGTTTCATTATCTGTCAAAAGAAAACTCAAAAGAGAGCGCCCCCCCAGACATGAAATCACTGGCACTCCTATTTTCCTATCTTTGCTATATTTAATGATTCTAACAAGTCTTATATTAAGCTAAAAGATTAATAACTTAATATTGTAGCTAGAAGCCTTACTTATACAAAGGTTAACATTGTAGCTAGGGTCATGTTTATCAGATCTCATTGTGAAACATTTCCTACATTGAACTAAAGCCTATAAATAAACCCGCGCCCCCCGAAATAATAAGTCCTTAGTATCCTCATAGTCTATCCTTAATTTCATAACAAATTTACAACACAGCTTGAACTAATAACTGATGTAAAAATAAGTCTTCACAAACTCATATTTCCTGTAGTCAAGAACAATGACATCTCTATTCTACCTCACTTAACTAATTTCCTACAAAATTCCGACTTTATATCTATATTAAAATTAAATTTATTTAAATAATCATTCCATCTCGATATCATAATCATTTACTGATAAGATAAGCGATGACACCTGTCACTTGTCAAATCAACCAACTCGAGGACGTTTCTTTTCACTCTGCCTTGCTTACGTATTTAATTTAAAAGTGAATTACCTTTTTTTTTTTTTCAATTATGCTTAAATAATATTAAATATAATATCCCTAAATATCTGAATATTATGTTATATTAATAATACGAACATATTGAGTAAAATTGCCTACGTATCTGATTGAAACTAAAGTAAGTATATTATTACTTGATATTATTATTCTATGTAACGTAAATTATTATCTAAAACTTAAATAAACCACTTATTTAATTATTAATCAGTATTAAAAATAACTTTTTGAACCATAAAACCAATCGCAACGAATTTAATCATATCTCAAATAATCCAGTATAGATACAGATAAAATAATAAAATGACTCAATGAATGAACTGTCAATTGATTACTGTTTGCAAAATATTGATTGATAAAATAATCACGTTGTTCTAATAAAAGTCTTTTGTTTCAGGTACTATTACTATGTGAAATAAGAAAAATATCGTGTGTTATATCAAGAAGCTACTCTATTCACTATAGTTTGTGTATAAATATGCAACAAAATGTGTTTCTTGACGATGTGCACAACACAACCCATCACGGCTAAATTCTCCTTTCCATTCTCACGTCAACAATTGTACCCTTGAGGGTCTCATAGTTCAAAGCTCAAGTGTTCAAGATCCCTTCAATAAAACCGCCAGCAGCGACTCCACTAAAATTCCAAAACAAATAACAATTGTCGATATACAAAGCACAAGGAGGCAGCACGGCGATCCGCTACGGCAACGACACGCCGAACTACATCGGCACGACCTCAACAGTCCCGGACTGATCCTATCCATGGTCACGGCGCAAATTGTAATGCTGCATCTGAAGCCTACTTTACTTTAGAGCTATCCTGAGTCACGGGACCACCTGTAATGTTTATCAAGACCATCTGCTAAATAAATACATCCTGGGAACGAGCACCAACTTGTAATGTATCGACGACGAGCTACCTATTAAATACCATGAAAATGCACCTACTGAAATATATCTACGCCTAAACAAAAGGTACAGGTCCTACGCCTGCTTCACCCTCACCACTAAACTCTACTCCTACAACGAAACCCTAGGAAACCCTTCAATGAATACCTAGCCTTCCAGAACCTACAACTAACCAAGCCTAAATATGAAAGGATCTTTAATACAATTGAGCTGAACATTTCTTAATAATTAATGGCCAATATGTGATCGGGATAACCGTTGTGATACGTCTAGATGGTAGGAACCTACGTTGAAGTAGCAACTCAGTTTCTTTAAAAAGAAACTTAACCGTGATGTGTCGCTAAGTGCTTCCGTACCTATATACTGTGCTATGCTACTATGTATTTCCAAATAAATGTGTATTCTCTTAATTATTTAATGCAAGCTTCTCGTATCCTACTGCTACCTAGGTTCCTTATACTAATTAAATTTCTAACTTAATTTAATTGTATCTATCCTCATAATATAAACTTATTACTTCCCAAGAAGTCCAGCCAACAAGAATATCCATAGTTCCTATAGCAAGATTCTATATGAAATATTATAAATACTCTTATAAAAATATTATTTAATTCTATAAAATTCATCTAATCCATAGTTAGGTATAGTTTTACTAGATTACTCCATGTAACAATAAAGATCAGTATGTGAATCAAACCAAATATTATTAGGATTCCGAAATGAAGGGTAATTTAGTTTTTAAAATTGCATGTTCTTACTCCAGGATGATTAGAAATCAAATGTCTAAGTACAATATGAAACTATACTTCATTACCAATCTATATATAGATGGAAGTTACAGAACCTATGAGATTTTATTATGACTTTAATTAATCTTAAGTTTTCATACTTGACAAAAATTAAGTAATTTTTGTTATTATAATCTAATCTGGGAAGATGGTATACATCCCTTAAATAAGTTATAGTAGGACAATCTGAAGTGGATTAGACCTATACAATAAGTAGTAAGTTGCTATAATCACCACAATAAAAAAAAAACTAGTAAGGACTAGATTATAGTATAACGGAGAAGGTATCTCTATTGTGAAAAGAAATAAATATAAATTTTTGTTAATTATCCCCTACCACCCTGAGTGCGCGGAGAATGTCACTGAACGCTTTACCTATCTATTCCTGAGAAGCAAATCGAATTAAAGCGTTCAGCTAGAGGATGGGGAACTCCGCACCTATTCTAAACTGAACAAACCACTGTGGGATCTCATCACATCTATGCATGACGTCCTAGCCTACGGCATAGTGTCAAGGATCCATCTTTTTGGGGAAGCCTTTTGGCGCAGGCTTCTTTACGTTAACTACACAAGGCCTATTTTAAGGATTTTACCTACCTATTTAACTAGATAAATATATGTGATGGTTGTAAAACTATTATAATTCAGAAAAATAAAGTTATAATTGTATTTGTAAGAAGTCTAATACACTACTCCTTCCTAGTAGGTTTGAACCCTTCTAATGAGTTCTAGAACTGGGTTTTCGTTTGACCATATTCATAATTGTAGTATATCCTTGAAATCATGAAGACTATTGTACCTGTTCGAAGTATCTTTCAACTTTCGACTGACTTATTCTGATAAGGGAATTCTTTTACGCCCTGTGATATAAATTAATTCAATTCTGGGATCTGTGATGTAAATACGGGAACGAATAACTTTCATTATTGCTATCCATAAGTCCCCGGCTTTTCTTAGCAATTTACACTTCAGATTCTCCACATCCAGTCTTAGGAATGCTTTGTATTTCCACACTATACAACGATCCACAATTTCCTTATCAAAGTTATAATAAAGTTTAAAATTACTTCTGTTCATTGAAAAAGCGAATATCTACTGCCAACTGACTCAACTTTACCTCAGTGATGCCATTCTATCGCTTAAGCTATACCAAAGGTTCATTACTTTAAATCATAATCGGTAAGTTCTAATTAATTATTCCTTTAATTTAGGTGTTAAATATCTGGTTGGCCTAAATAACTGGTTCCCTATTCCCAATCTTTACAAACCGCCACTAGACTCTGTTCTTCCCCTACTAACTTCCCGGGTCATAACCACTTAAGAATTTAATAGTTCAACCTCTTAACCACTATACCTAACAAGGTTAAAATAATTTGAATAAATGTTATGCTAGTTAATGACGATTGACCGATTGCTCAGTAGGTGAAGATCCCCGTCCTAATGTTCCTATTAAGGTGTACCTATCGCTAAACCCTGTTCCCTAGCTAATACAAAGAACACTAGAGACCTAGGTCTCATATTTATATTTAAACGTGTATGGGGCCTAGCTAAGCTAAACTGTAAGTTCGGGAGATTAACCCGAGGATGTGACTATCATCAGTGTAATTAAGCCCCCCCCATGTGGCTAATGAGACGCCGGAAACATGGAGTAGCTTGCCCTAATATGTGTATATAAGCAGATATATAAATATATAGTTTATGAGACCGAGCCTGGAGGTCCGTTTGGCTTCAGCGAGCGCGGAAAGTCCCGCATGTCCATCACGTGTGGTCCTCGCTTTCACCAAACAAAACTATCCACACTCGTAGGCTATTCACTGCACTTATATATGGCTAGTGTCCGAACCGCCTAATTCGGATAAAACTAGAAGAGTCCGAAAGATATTCGTTTAACAGCCGCAAGGTTAAATATCTTTCACCTGGTAACCATGTACCAAAACACTATTTCTGGCATGTGACTAAGCTTAATATCCTTTAAAACAACAGAAACCCCACTAAATTTCAATAGGCAAATATAGTTTCAAAGACAATCAAAACCCCAATAGAAATTCCCCTTAGAATTAATTTTAATACCTTAACTGCCAGAAAACAATGTTACTCGGACGAAGTCCCAAACAAAAAGAATCCCTTCTACTAAGCCCTTGCCTATTTATAACCAATAGCTCGAGACATTCGACAGCTTTGACAGCTTCAACAGCTTCGACAGCTTCGACAGCTTCAACAGCTTCGACAGCTTCGACAGCTTCGGGACACTCGGGACACTCCCGACACGTCACGTGACCTAGCCCCCGCCCTCTAAGCGTTGTATATGGGATTTTGATTCTTATTTAGTCTAAATAAAGCTCAACTCCTCTGTTGTCAATTTGTGAATATCAACTTGCTATTTTTTAAATAGTGGTAATATGTTTAGTTATAAGAATGGTTTTACTTGCTTCCGCAAACATTCACACTGTTATTCTTATTTTGCATTTGTATTGCCTATATCTACTAAATGATAATTTTAGTATTAGCTTGATGACGTATGATGCTAATATGTCTTAAATTCGTTGATGATAATGATGATGTGAGTATCACGATGATGATATATGACTACATGAGGGCGGGCACATGACGAGATCATGTGAATCGCCACACTATTCTCCATAGAAATAAATACGCTGTCGCTAGCGAGTGTGGTCACGTTAACTCATGGTACGGGTCATCATCATCATCATTATCAGCCAAAAGACGTCCACTGCTGGACATAGGCCCCCAGGGAACGCCACCATGACCGGTCCTGCGCCTCCCGCATCCAGCGGACTCCAGCGACCTTCACCAGGTCATCAGTCCACCTTGTGGGGGCTGACCCACGCTGCGTCGTCCGGTGCGTGGTCGCCAGTCAAGAACTCGGTGGCCCCAGCGGCCGTCGGTTTTACGAGCGATGTGCCCTGCCCATTGCCACTTAAGTTTTGCTATCCTTCGGGCTATGTCGGTTACCCTGGTTCTTCTACGGTACGGTACGGTATGGTACGGGTACTGGTATTTAAAACTAGACCAGAAATATATGAGGATGCGCCATATTGCGGAGTTTCACTGGAACTAATTTCTTACACTGGCAATGATTTTATGACGGTTTGTCAACAATGTCATTCGTGGTGGTTTCTTTAAAACACAAACATTTAAAAGTATCCAAAGAAAATGCCGAAAACAATTCGTAGCCGTGAACGTAAGATTATAAATAAAGTGTACATGTGTTTACTACACGAAAAACTGTCGGGAAAAGAGTGCATTCCATTAAATGATATTACGAGGTTAACATAGTGGAGCTGACAGGTACTTAAACTAATGTCATTATAGCGGGTTCCGATTGGTTGCAAAATTGTTGTCATATAAATCTTATAAATAGCGCCCTCTTAACAATCCTCATATATTTCTGGTCAGGCTTTACCCCAAGGTATGACGTCAGAGTTTATTCTCTACACGTGTAAGGCTCAATTCGCTCCTAAATGGAGGCTTACTCGTCATTGATTTCGGATGTTTTAAGACGCCTAAGATACAAAAGGAATCCTTAACAAAGGTCCCATAGAAATTCACAGTCATTAGAAAAAAGTTAAAAGGAAAAACAGGAAAATGAATAAGGCAAGTGAGTACAGACTTTGCTGTTTTTAATAAGAAATTGAATAAATTTATCAAACATGTAATATATAATTTTTTTTATGTTGGTTCACACCACAATTTTTTAATTAAACCATTTGATACATAGAACAAAGCTCAAAGGAAAATTGCGTTACCTGATGGATGAGATCGGGAAACGAACCTGGTACCTCTGGGTTACCGGTCCAGCGCGTTAACCTTTGCGCGATCGTAACGCCCAAGCAACCTTTCGAATTTTTCCTTAAACTTTGTGTGTCGATCTTTGCATTATGTATTTGAAAGGAGCTTTTTTTTGGCGTTAGGGTGGCGGAAAGGTTAACGCGCTAGACCGGCAACCAAGAGGTACCGGGTTCGATTCCCGGTCTTTTCCACCAGCTTTATCTTTGTATCAATGGTTTGAGATATAGAATGTCGTTATTAAGGTCGGCTGTTCAGGTGCACGTTGCAGGATATCTTTATAGTTTTTTATGCTACAGTTGTAAAAAAGAGGCCAAAAAATGCGGCATGGGTTACGATGTGAGCCTTAGGCAAGCACCGTAAATAATGATGTCAGTAGCATTTTTACAACTGCATATAGCCCAACTGGGTGTTTTTCAACCCACGCCATGTTGCCGATTTTTAGTGGTACTAATTGATTTTACTGGCAAGACTGCCAACGAAAAATTTTTGGTAACTGACGTTGACGGTCGGCGAGTATCACTGAGTAAACAAAAATAACACAGGACTAAATATTCCGCAGATTTTGAAGTAATTTTTGTATAATAAAGCCAAAACTGATGTTGACTTAAAACCAAAGTGATGAAACTCAGGTTTTCTCAGGTCAAGAAGAACGAAGGATTGAACAGCATTCCGGTAAACAATGTTTACGTCGTCCATTTGCCAGTAAAGACGCCATTTTTTGAGCTTTGAGATGAGGCCGATAGTGAAAGACCACGTTTCGGTGCCGTAAGTCATCACTGGTAACACACATTGGTTGAAGACTTTCGTCTTGAGGCACTGAGGTATGTCGGATGAAAAGACATTGCGTAGCGTTGCAAAGTGCTCGAGTGGAGACCTCGGACCAGCAAGCGCAGCGTAGGACGTCCACCTACAAGGTGGACAGATGACCTTATAAAGGTCGCCGGAAGGCGCTGGATGCAGGTCGCTTCCAACCGGTATATATGGAAGTCCAAAGGGGAGGCCTATGTTCAGCAGTGGACGTCCTATGGCTGAGATGATGATGATGATGACGCCATTTTTGACGTCAGTCACATTAATAAATAATAGCTTAATAGTCAGTCCCAAGCAAAGAATATAAGTGTCCCAAGAGGTTAGTTAGGTTTCCTGAGATGGTTCTGTTCGTATCTCGATGTTTCTTAACATTTCATTAAAGTATAAATGACTGACAACATTTTAAGACTACAATTTTATAACTTTTCTGTATTCCGCTTAATTTTTTAAATATTTTTTCTGAGATTACTAATTATTTTGATTACTTTATAAAAATTAACAAATTCTAAAAAGTTATAACTCCAAAACTATGACGCAATGTATAGTTTACTTTAGTCTGATGCCTAATTAAAAAAAAATTGGGCAAGTGCGAGCCCGACTCGCGCATGAAGGGTTCCGTACCTATACATATATATAATCTATAACAAGTTTGTTGTATGGGAGCCCCCCTTAAATATTTATTTTATTTTATTTTTAGTATTTGTTGTTATAGCGGCAATAGAAATACATCATCTGTGAAAATTTCAACTGTCTAGCTATCACCGTTGTTGAGATACAGCCTGGTGACAGACGGACGGACGGACGGACGGACGGACGGACGGCGAAGTCTCAGTAATAGGGTCCCGTTTTTACCCTTTGGGTACGGAACCCTAAAAAATTGGGCAAGTGCGAGCCCGACTCGCGCATGAAGGGTTCCGTACCTATACATATATATAATCTATAACAAGTTTGTTGTATGGGAGCCCCCCTTAAATATTTATTTTATTTTATTTTTAGTATTTGTTGTTATAGCGGCAATAGAAATACATCATCTGTGAAAATTTCAACTGTCTAGCTATCACCGTTGTTGAGATACAGCCTGGTGACAGACGGACGGACGGACGGACGGACGGACGGCGAAGTCTCAGTAATAGGGTCCCGTTTTTACCCTTTGGGTACGGAACCCTAAAAACTAATAACATTGAGCTTGACTTTGTTAAGAGGCCTTATTCCTTTTAAAATTTATTTTTTTCATATTATGACAAATATATTGATAATTTCAACCAACTTTTTAAAGTGAATAATACTTTTCCCCGAGTTCTAGGTAGTAACATAGCTAGTTAATCATGCTTTCATTGCGTGCAGTGGAAATAAGTTGTAAAAACTGGCAATTTCGAGTAGTTTTTGAAACAAAAATTGTCAATGAAAATTCAAACTGTAGGTTTCAAATATAGGTACCTATACCAATACATCCCAATAGCCCTGTTCTAGGTAGGAACATCAATAATATTTTAAGTAACATGTTTGATCATAGATAAAAATGTCTAAACAATCAGCATTTTAAAAGGAATAAGGCCTCTTAACAGCTTATTTTTATCGCGGATAGATCGAAGACTATAACTCTAAGCAGGCATAGTTGCTGATTTACAGTGTATTGGTAATAACTTTAATGCTGGACCTATGAACTTTGTTTGTAAATAAATAAATAGTTGTCGTAGATTTCAGTTATTTTAGTATTTTCAAATATACAGAAAAATAAATTCAAATATTTTTTTAGAACACGACGCAATCCCGATCTCTAATATTAATTTCCATCTGTAAAAAATATGAAATGTTGTCAATTAATCGTACCTATGTTCAGTTAAAGATTGGTTTTACTCCTTCCATCACCATTTCAGGTTACATACAGAAAAATAAATTAATATTATTATAAATAATTTTTGTACACGACGCAATCTCGATCTCTATATTAATTTCCACCCGTTAGAAATATGAAATTTTGTCAATTAAGATTGGTTTTACCCCATCTGTCGGCATTTCAGCACACATTAAATCTTTCCCAAGCATATTATCTATTGTATTTAAGCAAGCGATGCATTGTACGCTCGGGCTGAGCTTGAGAGGGTGATGAGCAGGGTTCGAACCCAGTGGGCACATCCTTTTGATCCTCGCTGATGGGATTATGCCGTGTCGGTTCACTGCGCTGATTTACTCTATAATTATGGATGTTTATGCGAGGTAATTTGATGTGAGTGTGTGTTCAATCGATGGATGATTTTAGCGTACGGTCGTGATTCAAACTGTATTGTAAGGAACTTATTGGTCGTTAACAGCGGAGCTGGCAGATAAGATTTTATATTAGAATATACATATTTGAATATTCGAATTATGGCCGTCTCTGTCACTCACCAAAAGAGTCGGACATTCGGGAATAAGATGCGTTGTATTGAAGAGGCCTATATTTTTCTCTATGCTCAAACATGTTTCTTAACAAATTATTGATGTTACTACCTAGAACAGGGCTATAGGGATTTTATTGGTAATATAATATTTAAACCTATCGTTTGAATTTTTCATTGCAAATTTTGTTTCAAGAACTACTCGAAATTGACAAAATACACGCGGAAAATTAATTTATATACAACTTATTTCGACGGCACGCAGTGAAAGCATGAAATTGCTATGTTACTACCTTGAACTCGGGGAAAAGTATTATTCAACTGAAAAAAAAAATGTTAAAAGGAATAAGGCGTCTGAAGTTCAAATATAAAATATTTGTATAAACAAGTCCCGTTCATTATTTACGACCCTACACTTGGTGGAGGCATGTATATTGTAAGCAGAAAATGGCGCTGGAGAGCTATCTGGAGTGATGTGTTATGTATTTTTCTCCTCTGTTACCGACTAATAAAGTTCCTTACAGTATTATGACCTTAGGACCGTGAGGACCGGAAGCAACTAAGCTTTTCAAAAAGCTGCGTTAATTACTTATCAGTCCTCCGGTGATCGTAGGGCTGGCTCGTTCCTCGCCCAACGCATTGGCATTGCCATCCAGCGAGGTAACGCGGCCAGCCTTACGAGCACCCTACCCAATGGTAGCGACATAGGGGATATATTATGTACATTATAGTTTAGGTCCCAATAGTTTAAGATAGATTTAATTAGATCATAATTTAAGTTTGTTAAGGTTTTAATTATATACTTTTAATTTTATGTTGTTTTTTCTCTAATAAATTATACCTTAGAATAAATACGCCAAGAACGATATTCATACAACATATTTGCGAAGATTGAAGTTGGTTTTGGTTTTATGTGTGCGTGTCTACGAACCAATCATAGAGACGTTTTGCTTGTGACATTGACGTTGTGACAGATGCGTACACGGACGAAACTAAGCCCGTGACAGGCCGTGGCTCAGTAAAACTAGCTTCACTTTGTGTATTTGTATATTTATTCTGATACTAGCTTTTGCCCGCGACTACGTCCGCGTGGAACTTGGAAGTATGGAAGCAACCTCGTACAACACGATAGATGTCCACCTAATCACCTTAATTAATAAAAGGGATTATTAAAGGCCTAAGTAAATGTAAGAGCAATTGTGCTTTTGGTCTAATAATTACATTTCCTACAGGGTCATCAATGTCATCATGAATTACTTACTCACTTTTCAATCTTTTTAGGGATAATTTCTAGGATGAAAACTATCCTATGTCCTTCCTCGAATCTTAAACTATCTCCATGCCAAATTTCATCAAAATCGATTCAGCGGTTTAAGCGTGAAGAGGTAACAGACAGACAGACACACTTTCGCATTTATAATATTAGTATGGATTATGACATGTACTTATTCGGGTATGTAATATTTCTTAGAAACACATCTATCCTATTATAAAATTCTAAAATAGTATTGAAAATCAGTTTTCAGTGAAAAGGGGTCATTGTATCAAAAAAAAATTGGGCAAGTGCGAGCCCGACTCGCGCATGAAGGGTTCCGTACCTATACATATATATATAATCTATAACAAGTTTGTTGTATGGGAGCCCCCCTTAAATATTTATTTTATTTTATTTTTAGTATTTGTTGTTATAGCGGCAATAGAAATACATCATCTGTGAAAATTTCAACTCTCTAGCTATCACCGTTGTTGAGATACAGCCTGGTGACAGACGGACGGACGGACGGACGGACGGACGGACGGACAGCGAAGTCTCAGTAATAGGGTCCCGTTTTTACCCTTTGGGTACGGAACCCTAAAAACCGCCATAGTGCGAGTTTGACTCGTGCACCGAGGGTAACCAATAACTCATTTAACCTACCCTAAAGAACTAAAGCCGATGACGTAAAAAATATACCACTTTTTTGTAAAAAAAAATTAAGTATGTTAATTAAGAAAAAGGTACTTACCTACATTTTTTGCGATAACAGCGGACAAAACCTTAAAAAAATTAACTGGCGCTGTGCTCGCTCAGTAAAATATTGAAAATATTACTAGATAAAATCATGTTATAATGTTAAAAAAATAAGGCAAAAACAAATCGTTAAAAAGTCCTGTCTAGTCTTTTTTCCGTATTTTTAATGTTTCGTTAGCTAACAGACTGGTGTGTTTAACCGGGCTTCTTAAACGGTCTTGTTAAGGCGACAGCTCTAATGACACTCCGTGTTGACCTAAAAAGCGGACGAGTGGGGCTGCGTTTGGATAAGCGAGTAAACTGGCACGCGAGTATTCTAGGCTACTAGGCATGGATATACTAGTGTGTTGTGAACGAGTTTCTTTCGTTATTACTGAATTTAAAAAAAAAATAAGTTTTCAACCCACAATTAAATACGAGTATAATATCACTCACACACATTGGAATAAGTAAAACGGCGGACATACCTATTGAGCGTACTCACAAAGTTTCATGACAATCGGTTGAAAAATGGGACCTCTTGGTAAGAAAGGCCTTTTTTTATGGAGGTGATATTTAAATGTGGTGGCAATATCCTAATAAAGCAACTAATTCAAAAATAATATTGATGTGAACGACCACTTATAAGAAGCGCCGCGTGAGAAGACCCCCGACTAGATGGTCGGATGACCTCGTGAGGGTAGCGGGGAATCAATGAATGCGGTCTGCACTGGATCGCACTTTGTGGCGAGCTATGAGGAAGGCCTATGTTCAGCAGTGGACGTCTGTGGCTGTAGATAAAGATAGATTGATATAAAAGCAATGCTTTTCATGTAAAAATTTAACAAGACTATTTGAATGCATCAATAAGAGGTACTGATGGTAGTAGTGTTTTTATTCTGTGGCAGTACTCAAAATTTTTAAAATAATTGTATCTACTTACCAACTAAGAGCGGTATAAAATATATTTCAGCCGAATACTTAGGGAACGATCAAGAAGGAAGAAACGACAATAATTTAATTCTCATATACGAGATCGCTGATGCTGCGTTTAATCTGGAGAGTATACTTGAACGAGTAGATTGAAAGTATACTAGAACAAGTAGGTTAGTGAGATAGGATATGCTAAAATGGTTTTCAAGTGTTTGCAAAACAAATAAAGAATTATACTTAGTTATAATTATTAGCACACAATCAAATGCAAATCTAATTAAAGATGTTTTAGGAAGTAAACAAAATACTTGACGAATAAAAACAACAACAAATTCATTAATAACACAATGCTTAATCATCATCAGGCTGGTACATACAGCAAACTTCAGCGACTTCAACTTGGCCATCAGTCCATTTTGGTAAAGACCTTCCGCTACAAATTCCAGTACGCGGTCGACACTCAAACCTCTTAGGATAGTCATCGTTACTACATTACTGGCAGAATATTAGCAAAGTGGCTTGCTGCTTCATTATGCTGAACGCTTTTTCTCTGCCACGACACATGGTTTCTTGAATGTGCTGTAATTGTTTTATATCTCTACTAGTTTTAAGTAGCATGTTTTGACTGTTTTCTTCTTTTATTGTGTCTAACCATGGCAGTTGCGGATATGAATAGAGTGTTTATCTATCTATCCATCTACAATAATGTGACCCGCCCATTGCTACTTACGACTGGCAACTTTTTAATCTATGTCTAATTTGGTTTTTGGTCTTACACTAGTATAAGTATATATGAGACACTATGTGTGTTGTTGTCTTCCTATCTTGGTAGCACAGCGATATTTTATTTTGTGATCATGTTCTATTCGAATAGTACATAAGGAATTCCCTTTCGTACAACACACACATTCTTTCCACGTGGACAAATCCAGAAAACCTAGAATTAAAATATTGTATAGCCTAACAAGTGTTGGCCCTGTCTAGGGATAGTAGCGCTACAAACAGCTTTCATATGGCAATAATGAGCATATGTCATACAGTGTCGATTTGTCAAGGATTTGTCATCAACCAAATTCAAAACATTGTTTCCCGGAATTCTGCTCAATCCTTTGTTCTTCTCCCGTAATAAATACTGTATCCTATTGAAAAAAAAAACTTAACTTTCATCACTGTGGATAGTTTTGGCTTTATTATGTGAATATGACTTGAAATTTGCGGAATCTTTAGTCCTGTTTCGTCTTTGTTTACTTCGGTGACATTCACCAATTTCAACGTCAGTTACCAAAGATTTTTCATTGGCAGTAAAATAAAGCGTGGACTGAAAACCACCCTATTCGGCTATACTTATATTTTTGAAGCGATGCTATTTGCTGTCTCGCTCTCAATTTCTCGAAGTCATCAATCAACGGTTTGGGCAAGTGAGTTAACCGCAAGAAGTAAACGAGCGTACTTTTTTAGATGGCTACTAAAGGTAGACAAGGTAATGCAGTCGTGCTAAGATAAAAGAAGACCTTTTTCTATGGAGCTCCATAGCAAAAGGTCGCCATTTAGCTTAGCACGGCAGAATGTAGACTTGTTTCAATTAAAGCTGAATATCTTGGAAACTACTGAGCCTATTTCCACCAAACATAGCTAACACCGTCTCGATAGACAAGTCTTTCGATAAAAAAACCGCACTCAAATAGGTCCATCCGTTTGAGAGCTAAGATGCCACAGACAGACTCACAGACACACAGGTTATAAGTTTGACATGTATATGTCCCCTCTTTTTGTCGGGGGTTATAAATTCAATTTACAAGTTATAAAACACTCAATACTTAAATAAAGCTCTGGTTTCCTAGGGTAGCGGTGCCGTCACATAGCGGCCGTCTCCATACTTCGTACTTACTTCGTACTAGTACTATGCTTGTCGTTACTCAACTAAGAATTTGCAGCGCTTGCAGTCGAGACATTAGGCCCATGGTCAGCTGACATGACAATGTTCACGAAGGCCTTGTCGTAACGGCTGATCGATGCTTCGGGAGACCCCAGAGCTGGCCTCTGTCAGAGAATTTCTCTGATAATACAGAGGTAACGCCGCCAGCATACTGGGGACCATGCCACAGGCGGACCTGTTAGATAGGGTATTCTTTTTATGACCCTTTTTTATAATTGTATTATAGGTTATTTAGAGTAAGGTTTTATACATACCTAATACTTCTGTGTTATTAAATAATATTGATATGTTCCGAAACTATAATAAATAGTACTTGTAAAACTAACATCCTTCGCGTCATAGACCCTATGACGCGGGCAGCATTCCCACGCTATATGGTTATGGAAATCCTTTGCGCGAGAAAATTGCCAGCGCCTGGGTCCCCTGTTGCCTCCCTCAGGCGCTTTCTAAGCACCCAATAGTGCCCACGCGCATCCCAAGGACAAAGCGATGAAGTCGTACCGGGCGCCGAGACAGGGTTCCGTACCCGAAGGTTAAAAACGGGACCCTAACTATTACTAAGACTACACTGTTCGTCTGTCTGTCCGTCACCAGGTATCCCATGAACTCTGACAGTTTAAATTTTCACAGATGACGTATTTCTGTTGCCGCTATAACAACAAATACTAAAGAGTAAAAGAAATATCACCCATACAAAAAACGTGATCGGTTCCGTAAACTTTACACCTCATTTGTATCCGGCGACATAAGTACTCGATGCAAACATAACCCGGCCAGTTAAGAAGGGATAAGTATTTGCACGGAACCCTCGGTGCGCCAGACTCGCACTTGGCCGGTTTTTGTGATTTTAATCCGCTCCCACGCGCCCAAAAAAAGTACTCTTCCACCAGGCAACTAATTTCAATTTTTCTTTGATCTTTCATCTTTGTATCAATGGTTTCACAATAATAAAGAATTCTGGGCTGTTTTAAGTTATATGTAACCTGAATTGAATTGCAATTTTATTATTGACAGTGACAGCGTTTGATTGTCGTTGCGTTCAGGTTAAATGCTTGAGCGCGATCAGGGCATGTATTGGACTTATGTTTTGAGTGATCTTCCAATCGTATTGTATTGTTCTTTTATTGTTATCGTCTTGTTATAGACTTAACTGAAAGTCGAATACCCAATAAGAAACCACTATTTCGTGTGTGCCGTGCCGTGGCGCCACCGGAAGATCAGCGCTGGCTCTCTCGCGAGCTAGCATTATGCTGAGGAACCGTTTCGAGGCACTCATAAGTACTTAGTTTATACATTTTTTTTTCTTTGTTTGTCACTATTTATCTACGCAATTATGTTTTGTCCCCGAATAAATGATTTTCTTTCTTTAAAAAAGAAACTGTTTACTAACGCATCTAACCTGTCATCCATCGACGCGCGCCGCCGAATTAGAAGCAATTCTCCGCGCGGCAAAACTGAGTAACCTAATAAATGGTATTTTCGCGTCTTTATGGGGAGAGCGGGGAAAGTAGCGTATGCTGATCGAGTGTACCCTAATCAATGGAGCACATAACTACGTTTTTTTTATTATTATTATCAAGAAACGAACAGTCTTTATATAATATAACATTAGTATTGTCATAGGACTAGAAATAGCCTTAATTGTAGACCTAGTTCCATACACAATATTATAGTGTTGAAAATTTTACATTACTCTGACCAAGTTAGTGCTTTTCTCAAACATATGCAATGAAATAAAAAATACACCACTCAAAAAAACATAATTAAGCTGTTTAGACAGTTCATGAACACAGGCGCCATCTTAAAAAAAAATATTTCCCGGCCTAGGCCTTCAATTTTGTATGAAATTCCTTTACAGTTCTCTCGAATTGTTCCGCCCGAAACGTGACACTTCGAAGCCTGTTTTAACGCACGTTATGACAATATTTCATTGCATGTATGAGAAAATGTTATTTTGTCGTAATAATTGATTTAAACGCTCACGAATTTTATGAGATTCATACAGGCAAAAAGGGAATCGGGGAGTATTATTATGATACACCACTGGCAACACAGAAACAGATTGACAGAACCGTCTAACCAATCATAGCGCGAGTCTCGCCTGGCCTGTCATTCCGGAGTGCCACACCTTGTTTTCTTATGAGTTTAACCTTCTTTTGAAGTCGCCAAAATTGCGTAAGTTAAATAACTTCTTTAGAAGCGAAGTTAAATCTGGAACAACCCGACGTCAATCATTTCAGGAAACTTCTTGGTTTCGGCTAAGTTCTTAGTTTGGGTTGTCGCCTCTCGGCTAAGGCTGTGGCCACACTAGGAGTGGGTCATTAAATACATAAAGGTAATGTTAAATAAAACCAGGTAGCTTCAATCATATTAGAAAACATCTTGGCTTCGGCACTAAGTTCTTAGTTTGGGGTTGTCGCCTCTCCGCTAAGGCTGTGGCCACACTAACAGTTGGTCATTAAATAAAACAAGGCAACGTCAATAGTCTTACAATATTTCTTGGTTATTGCACTAGGTAAGTTTCTAGTTTGGGGTTGTCGCCTCTCGGCTAAGGCTGAGGCCACATCAATAGCGGGCCATTAAATAAAACAAGACTACGTCAATCATGTTAGAATATTCCTTGATTTCGTCACTAAGTTGTCAGTTTGGGTTTACTTCGCCTCTCGGCTAAGGCTGTAGCCACACTAGCAGCAGGTCATTAAATAAAACAAGTTTTGTAAGATGATTTACGTGGCCTTTAAGGTTTGGATGGTGAGATATCATGCAGTAAAGATATTATAGACGTTTATTGTAAGACGAGAATTCTATGAAAGTAATTAGTTATACCATAAATATAAATTATTGTTTCAAGTATGATTTACGAAAAAATAACTTACTGTTGAGTTTCTTTCCCCTCTTCTTGGGAAATGGCGGTAGATTCACAATCTGACTTGTATAAGTACCCTTGTGGCCTACTTACTGAATAAATTATTTCATTTCATTTCAAGAGGCAAAGTTACCCAAACGCTGGGTAACACTGCTACTAAATTAAAGTTTATATATATATGAAACGTGATTATCGCGTCATATTAAGCATTGCAACATAATTGTAGGATTGTTCTACTTTCCAATGCCATATATATGTATCATCATATCACAGTACAATAATTTTCAGAAAACACATAATTTTCGAAAAGTGGAGCAAATTTTGGTGCAAAGTAGGCACGTTTTACGGTATTATTATTATTTCATAAATTATCATTTCTTTCCATTAGTATTGTAATATTAATGCATGCTAATTTGATATTAGTAGATAAATTAATATTAAAATGTGCAGTGCCCTTACAGGGTTTGTGTTGGAACATCTTAGATATTTAAGACCTTTTTGTACACACAAATGCATTGAATAAATGAATATGAATATGAATATGAAATAGACAACTTGCTAATTTCTATATGTCATTATAATGACAAGACAATAAATATACCACCAAAAAAATTTCATGTAAAATTGGCGGCCAAGACTCACATTCTCATAACGCTATCGCTGTAAAAAAAAGTTATCAGATCCCAGGGAAAGCCAAGCCCCTAAGCCCTGACTTTACTAACCCCACGACCTTGGTTTAAAAAGTATGGCATCAACTGGCTTTAAGCCCCTAAGCCCGGAGTTTACTAACCCTACCTTGGTTTCAAAAGTATGGCTTGGCCGTTTCATAGAGTACCGTAAATAAATCCAACGGACCGTCTGGCCCATATGGTATCAAGGAATTAAGTTTATGTCTTCATGATAATATATATATACTTGATTCCTTACCATATGGGCCGGACAGTCCGCTAGACTAGCGTACCCCAGAGGTTTTGATACGTCAGTGTTAAGTGAGTGGCAAAATTGGCTTATTTTAGGTACCAATAAAACCTAAAGTATAAAACTAGATCATTTAAATTTAGTACCTTTATTTTTATATTTATCTTAACCTGTGAATTTGGGCGCCTAAGTGTTAACTGCGACGAAACTATGAGGGTTTGAAAATGAGACGAAACGGTTCGAGAAAAGGTAGGTAGTGCCCCCCTTCTTCTTTGTTCGTCTTGGCGGGGGCACTGCTGTGCCCCCAGATTATCTTAACAGCTGTGGCTACAACAACAGCGGGTCATAAAAAAACAACCCGAAGTCAATCATCTTAGAATACTTCTTGGTTTCATCACTAAGTCCTCAAATTAGGGGCTTACATCCTGCCTCGGATAAGGCTGCGACGCGACGACTGCGGCTGAGACTGTTTATATTTTTGTACTTGTAATATACAAGATAAACTACCGTTTGCGGGCGGTCCATCACAAAGGGTGAGATTTCAACCCTCAACCTCCCACTTCTCGCCCGCGCCCGGTAGTTGCTCCCACTTTGAAGTGTTTCACAAAGGATTATAACATGAAATAACGTGCAATTGTGCTAATGAAGTGGAAGTAGCCTAGACAGTTTAATACTTTTACGGACAGTACGCCAAGAGACGTTAATTAGCCTCGTGACACGTCTGTGGATGGTTTTTATCTTCGCAAACCTGCACTCCGTCGGCAGCCGAATATTTCTCATAGTTTTTAGGATTCCGTACCCAAAGGATAAAATACGGGACCCTATTGCTAAGACTCCGCTGCCCGTCTGTCTGTGTGTCTATCCGTCTGTCACCAGGCTATATCTCATGAACCGTGATAGCTAGACAGTTTAAATATTCACAGATAATGTATTTCTGTTGCCATTTGCAATAAATACTAAAAACAGAATAAAATAAATATTTAAATTGCCCATACAGCAAACGTGATCGGTTTCGTTAACTTTTCACCTCATTTGTATGCGGCGCCACACATACCAGGTGCAAACTTAACTTAACCCAGCCAGTTAAGATGAGAAGTGTTTGTACGGAACCCTCGGTGCGGGAGTCCGACCGCACTTGGCCGGTTTTTATATAAAGGCAAATGGGACAAATGAAATGTACCCATAATATACCTGACTTGTTTAGGGGACACAGTTCTAATAAGAAAGCATATTAAACGTACATGAATTGTGAAGAACCGTAATATTTCCTTATAATTTCTATTTTATTCTTATATTTTTCCTTATCTCATTTATCAAAAATGTATCACTTGCCATAATTTTCATTTGCCATAAACTTTTTATTTCATAAATCGTAAACTTTCTATTCATGAAGAAATCATTAGGCTTAATTACAGAGAAATATTGATTTATGGCAAATGAATATAGAAAATAATAAATAGAATAGAATATTAGACTGGTAGAGAATACCTCATGGCATTATGTCCGCCTTTTGTACGATAAGTTTTCTTTTGTGCAATAAAGATTAAATAAATAAATAAATAAAATATTTTTTATTGCACACCTATACAGGAAATAATATAAAACTTAAAATACTTACAATAAAACTACACCTAAAAATTAAACTAAGCTAGAACATAATAAATTTAACTGAATCTAAAAATGGCCCTTGCGGCATAGTTCCAAAGTTGCTGGCGGCATTTCCTCGCTAAATCGCCAAACTGATTCTTTGAGCGAGGAAACCGCCAGCTCTCAGGTCATCAGTAACATCAATAAGCCTCTTCGAGATATCTTTGAAGAGGCTTAATGCGCTGGGGCCCCACGGACCCAGGGTCTCGACGCCAAAAGGTATGAAATTGAACTCAGCGCCAAGACCACTGCACTTATTCCGTTTTATGCCTTCGACCGCTTCTGCCGCTGCTCCGGCCCTAATTGGGGATCGGTGGAGATGTGACGGGGCCAGTGTGTCTACACAGGTTGCATCCCACACTAGCACCCATCCCTTTCTCCACGGAATCAAAGACATTACAAACAAATAATATATATTATGAATATTATGGCATAATGAAATTCCGCCAAACGATAGAGAACCCAATATTGAACCAGGCACAAATAATCGAGTTCATCCCACAAATATTTGCGCTTGCCGGGATTTAAACCCAGGACCGCTGGCTCAGTGGGCAGCTACACTACAAACTGAGCCAGCCGCGTCGTCGCATGATTCGGACAAACTCCCTACTGTTTCTACTCCTATTGTTTAATGTTTAGATTTCAAAATAACAGAGATAATTGACAACATTTCATATTTTTTTTACTACAATTTTATTACTTTTCTGAATTCTGCTTAGGAAGATGAAGGTACCTAGTCTCTGTTTTCATATTTTTCTGACAGTATTACTATTTCTTTTTTTATTAATTTATAAAAACTTACTCATTTTAAAATGTGGCAACACTTAAACTATAACTCAATGGAACGGTTAATTTAGTCCGATCTCTGATAAAAAAAAAATCGGTATGCATCTGTCATCTGTCAACGTCAAATTAAAAAAAATAAGTTACTTTTCGCTGTTTGGTCTAAAACGACATTCAGGCCTAATTGTCTTAAATTGCAGTAATTTTATGTATTCTGTTATATTTCTTTAAATACAGAAGAATAAATTCAAAGATTTTTTTGCGCGGTCTCGGTCCCTATATTATTTTCCACCTGTTAGATATATGAAATGTTGTCGATTGATCCACTACTAAAGATGAAACACGCAATTTTTGCAAGAAGTTTAAAATGAGAACGATGATTAATATTATCATCGTTTCTTTAGAGAAAATTATGTTCTAAACAAGACTGAACAATGTCCCGTTTTCAGGAAAAACCGCCGTTTCAACCTGTATAATGTCAATTAAGAAGCTACAATGCTCGTTTTGGGCTCTAGCGTGTAAAAGGCCCAGAACTTGATAATGCGCCGTTGCCGGCCGGGAAGCGACATAAAAACGGTATTAATTGCCATGGAGAGGCATTACAAAACCGGTGACGCTT
Source organism: Apotomis betuletana (assembly GCA_932273695.1). Lineage (NCBI taxonomy): Eukaryota > Metazoa > Arthropoda > Insecta > Lepidoptera > Tortricidae > Apotomis > Apotomis betuletana. The sequence continues at coordinate 11,900,313 of OW026320.1, read as the reverse complement.
CAGACTTATCTAATTACAGGCCGATATCCTTAGCTACCACGCTGGCTAAAGTGCTGGACGGGCTGCTTGACGACCAGCTGGACAAACACCTCATACTAAACGACGCCCAATTTGGCTTCCGGCGGGGGCTGTCCACGGAGAGTGCCATACTGGCCCTCAAGAATACCGTCCAGTACTATACCAGCAGGAAAACACCGGTATATGGTGTTTTCTTAGACCTGTCCAAGGCATTTGACCTGGTCTCCTATGACTTATTATGGAACAAGCTTCGTAATGAAACTAGTGTGCCTCGGGAAGTTGTAGGTTTATTTAGGTATTGGTACAGTGAACAAAATAATTGTGTAAGATGGGGTGACTCGATCTCGAATGATTATAAGCTGCAGTGCGGGGTGAGGCAGGGTGGGCTGTCTTCTCCAAAACTATTTAATTTGTATGTCAATCAACTCATTGAAGAGCTGAGCAGTACCTATGCCGGATGTCACATAGATGGAGTAGCTCTGAACAATTTCAGCTATGCAGATGACATGGTGCTGCTCGGCCCCTCAATCGACGCAATGAGAAGATTGACAATGATATGTGAGTCGTATGCTGTGTCCCATGGACTAAGGTACAATGTTAAAAAGAGCGAGGTGATGATTTTTAAGGCGGGTAGAAAAACGTACTCGACCGTACCAACAGTTACTCTCCACGGCGTCCCGTTAAACTTCGTCACCAAGTTTAAGTACCTGGGTCACTGGGTCACAGACAACCTGAGCGATGATGCCGATATTGAGCGAGAGCGTAGGTCGTTGGCTGTCCGATGCAACATGTTGGCCCGCAGGTTTGCACGATGTACTGTACAGGTAAAGGTCACGCTTTTTAAAGCGTACTGTCAGTCTTTTTACACGTGCAGCCTGTGGACAGACTTTACGCAGAGGGCATACAACGGCCTGCGCGTTCAATATAACAACGCGTTCCGGGTGCTGATGGGGTTGCCGCGTTTCTGTAGCGCCTCTGGTATGTTTGCAGAGGCGCAAATTGACAGCTTCTCGGCGATAATGCGCAAGAGGTGCGCGTCCTTAATGTGCCGACTGCGCGGCAGCCCCAACATCATTCTGAGCGTGTTTACAGAGCGCGGCGATGCTCCTATGCTCGCCCGCTGGCAGAATTTGCATACCACAATCGTGGGATAAATCGTGGATTTTTTTAAAATTTAATTTAGTGTTTGTCTTGTCTCACTTTGTATACTAACATTAGAATAAGTTACCTATTTGTACTGACACTAACAATCTTATGGACAATAGTCTGAAATAAATGATTTATTATTATTATTATTATTATTATTACCGTTTCACGTACCGGTAATGCGGGCATTGGAGTGTAAGGTAAATCATTATAAGATATCAGGAAAAATGTAGTAATAAGAATTTTATTAAATCATTTGTGGTGACAATCAGTTTTATATGGAGGGATCATTAATTCAGGAATAATTAATATTTTGTCTGTTTTATAATTTATTTAGCTGTTTATATTATTATCATAAAACTCGGTACTCGAAGTTGTTGACTCATACATCTACCTAGGACAAGTGGTCCAATTAGGTAGGTCCAACTTCGAGAAAGAGGTCAACCGCCGAATCCAACTCGGCTGGGCAGCGTTCGGGAAACTACGCAATGTCTTTTCGTCCGACATACCTCAGTGTCTCAAGACGAAAGTCTTCAACCAATGTGTGTTACCAGTAATGAAACGTGGTCTTTCACTATCGGCCTCATCTCAAAGCTGAAAGTCGCTCAACGAGCAATGGAGAGGGCTATGCTCGGGGTGTCTCTACGTGATCGAATCAGAAATGAGGAAATCCGTAGACGAACTAAAGTGACCGATATAGCTCACCGGATTAGCAAGTTGAAGTGGCAATGGGCAGGCCACATAGCACGCAGAGCAGATGGCCGATGGGGCCGAAAAGTGCTCGAGTGGAGACCTCGGACCAGCAAGCGCAGCGTAGGACGTCCACCTACAAGATGGACAGATGACCTTATAAAGGTCGCCGGAAGGCGCTGGATGCGGGTCGCTTCCAACCGGTATATATGGAAGTCCAAAGGGGAGGCCTATGTTCAGCAGTGGACGTCCTATGGCTGAGATGATGATGATGATGATGATGATTATTATCATATTTTATCTCTTAGTATTAACGTATGTGACGATCATAATTATTATAAGTGCATGTAAATTGACTTAGTGTAATTTATATTGACATTTTATATTATGAAATACATAATCTAAATCTAAATCTACTCTTCACAGTGCGATGTAGGATTTGGATGGTCGAACAGCGCCATCTTCAAGTCCTTCAAAAAACTCTAACGGCCGGTACAGACGGACAGCATTTGAACTGCAACCTAGCTGCAAAATAGCAGTTCACCTTCGGCGACCAGCCTCAGCCGCTCTACTTCGCACGGCTCCAGAGCCTTGTCACGCAAGGGCGGAAGGGCCGCTTTTCCCGCAACGCGGGAGATAGGGCGAAGTCAGACGCGGAGAGACGAGGAAATTTCGACTAAAGTTCAAATTTACAACCCCTATGAAAGGAGGTCCTTTGCATTTTTCGTCAAATTTATAAGTCTTCTTTCCTTGGTCATCCTTTGGTATACCCAGACCCCAACTGTAGCAAAACTGCACTCAAACTGCCAGCTAGGTTGCAGATCAAATGTTGTCCATCTGTACTGTACCGGCCCTAAGAGTTCATCACTAACATCCACGTCCGAACCATCGTAAACACGTGTACACAGATACTTATCAAAGTCATTACCGCCTGCAATACTGCTTTGTGCACGAGTGCGTATAAACTCCGGAACGGCACGTTAATACCGAGCCGCGCTGTTACCGGCCGGGAAGACGTAAAACCGGTATTAATCGCCATGGTGAATTACGGTCACATTACCGGTAATGCATTGTGGAACGCAAGGAAATTCCTAGAACTTCTTTTGTCTTGAGTATATGAATGCAATACCTAATGCGGTCTTAGGCAATGATGTTTTATAAGACAATACGTTATACAGTAACATGACAGCTGCGATATTTACATCCCAGATCACGGTCAGTGACATAAACTTATCTCTCTCGAAGGTGACGCCATGATGATGTCAAAATTGCGTTATATTTGGAAATTTTAATGTTAAAACCAAGAAAAATCAAATGATTTCAGCGTACTTACTTAGTATATAAGATTCCATTTCCTTCCTTGCTTGTCACCGTCGTAAAAATAAGAAACTTGTAATATAATCGGGGGCCTATGATAGCCGCGTGTATCACGTGATAAATAAGTGACAAAGCATTTGTCACTCGCATCTTGTCAAAACGTGACGGAAGCTTTGTCACTTATTTATCGCGAGATAAAAGCGACCATCGTAGGCCCGCTCAAGTGCCCGTTTTGTTTGTAAACGGGTTTATTCACAGTAAGCACCGTAATATAAGGTAATTATCCCCAAGGCGGGTAATATCAGTTTTTCCGCTTCGCAGGAAGTAACGAGAAATACAGGCTTAAGATGAAGATATTATGATTATACGGTACTTGTATAATAAGGTACGGTGTAGACGATCCAATAATGTACAGTCGACTGAACTACTTATAACTTATTTTTAGGGTTCTGTACCTCAAAAGGAAAAAACGGAACCCTTTTAAGATTACTTTGTTGTCCGTCCGTCTGTCTGTTTGACAATACCCTTTATCTCGGGAACGCGTGGAAGTATCGAGTTGAGATTAAAACCATAACCAGCTCGTGTTTACAGGCCCTTGACAGATACTTTCCGTCTTATATTACAAGTATCGGATATAATATGAAAAATACATTTGAGATTGAATCATAAAAAATATAGTTTTCATTTAAAGTACGTATAACAGTTTTCCAACTGTAAAGTTAAGTTTGTCGCTCAATTCCCTTACCATATTTTTACAGCGACAGTACAGTGTAAAGGATTTGTATGGAGAATTGTAGTTCTACAAAGTAACCGCTATGGCCGCTATTCTCCATACAAGTCATTTACGCTGTCGCTAGCGAGCTGTAAACTCATGGTAAAGATACAGTACCTACAGATTATACGTTAGAGCAATATGAACTGCTTTCATAGTTAGTACGGAACCCTTGGTGTGCGAGTCCGAGTCGCACTTGACCGGTTTTTTATTAAAGCAGACATCTTTCGACGAAACCTAATGTTTTAATTAGTTTGGATGTAGCACATCGTTACTATCGATTCTCAACATAATTTTAGACGATGGTGCTGATTATGAATCTTTATGATGCCATTTACAGACCTATTATCTAACTAGATGACGTATCAGCAAAGCTGTTCAGCGAGGAAATACTGCCAGCATTTTCGGTACCATGCCGCAAGGGAGCAATTTATTGTTTTTTTTTTTTTTTTTGCTTGGTTATTAGTAGTATTTAGGTTAAGTTTTTTATACTGTTTCTTTGTTTTTCGTTCTTATATATTGTAATAATAAATAAATTCAACTTGATGACTAAAGTATTGACTAGTGTATTTCGTCTGTCAACATTATACTTTATAAGCACAAGTTGATTTTGTTTGATTTATTCCGCGCTCGGATCTAAACTTCAACGAAGTTTTGAAAAAAAAATACCCAATCGTGTTGTCTTTTCCAACCTTCGGAGCTATTATCGTAATTTTCACCAAATTTCTTATGATTTTTTAAAGTGTGGACTAAAAAAAATAACCATCGTACAATGTTGTGGTTAATGGCAGTCGGGTCAAAAAATCAATAAAAATATTACTACGGAAATATTCAGTCTTTTAAAGTTAAATAAAACAAAAAAATCCGTGTTTAAATAAAACAATCTAAACAGATTATATCGCGTATATTAATTATTTGCGCTGACGCTGAGAAAATATTATAAAAATGCAGTACTGTATAAGTGAATAGTGAAAGCAAGCAATTATTTTTCTAATAAGTATATGTCTGAGTTTTACAATTGTGATAAGTTTTACTGACCTCATTATTATATATTTATGTACCTAAACTTAACTGCACAAGTTTTATTTAAACGTGTGACAGTCGCTGAAACCGAAGAGAATATTAATGCCATTTTTCTATGTTGCTACGGGATTAATTTGTCTTAAAAATGCCCCTATTTTAAAGGCGTCAAGATGGCAGTTTCAGTACATTTTGGGAGTAATATTTCGTAAATTCTCGTAGCTTTTTGAAACAGGCCTCCAATCCGCAAATAACCATGTAAACATTCTCTTTACTTCAAACAAAACCACCAAAAAAAATCACCCAACTCGAAGTTCCATCGAAACGGAAAATTGACACAGTTTTAGCCCTAGTATAAAAAAACCGGCCAAGGGTCAGCCCCTCTTCCGCAGGAAGGGTTCTTTTATGGGTATTTTTTGTGTATGCTATACCGGCTATATTTACTGTCGAGTTTCTTTCGGCTCTCTTCTCAACAGCGGCTCCTCTTGTGAAATTTGCGAAAAAGATTCAGATTCAGACATGTGAAAGTGCCCTTGTGGCCTACTTACAGAATAAATGTTTTGATTTTGATTTAATGATGACGACGCGGTTGGCGCAGCTTGTAGAGCACCTAACTACTGAGCCGACGGTCCTGGGTTCGAATCCCGGCCAGGGCAAAATATTTATGTGATGAAATCGAATATTTGTTCCTGGGTCATGTATGTTATCTATATATATTTTGTATTAAATTTATATAATAATGTATATCGTCGTCTAGTACCTACAGCACAAGCTTTGCTTAGTTTGTGACTAGACCGGTTTGTGTAAGACTGTCCCATAATATTATAAAATAAAAAAATTTTTGATTAGGTAGGTATTATTCGCTCATTTACTTATTTCCTTATGATAGGTTTTTCATAATATCACCCAAATATTATAAAAGCGAAAGTTTTTGAATGTGTATTTTTGTTACTTCTTTACTCTCAAACGGCTGGACTAACTATTTACAATGTATTGTATTTTTTTTTATTTAACGGTTCAGGCAGGGTTCCAATAATTTGAGACGATGGTGTCGATTATAAAGTCTGAATCTTTACGGTAGATGGCGCTACGATGCCACCCTAAGACATGCAGAAGCAACTGGTTGAAAAATACAATGGCTCTCGCATCAGGTTCGGTGGTCCAATAGGTAGGACGCCCGTAATGGCCCGGAAAGCCGTTAGAGACGCAGGTTCGAACCCTGCCTGAACCGTTAAATTTTTCAAGTTTTCGCTTCGTTGTAAACATTTGGTTTACGTTGGCAGACGTTACTGCTTTAAGAAAAATAATGGACCAACTATGACCGAATTCGGTATTGATGTAGCTGACTCCCTGGATTAAAATATAGACTACTTATATTTTGAAAAAATATAGTGTATCCGTAAGGTTAGCGGGTAACTACGCGTGGCGCAGCGTGTATATAAAAAGTAAAATACAATACAGACATTAAAAAGAGTATATAAAAAAACCTAACCCAGGGTCAGGGTAGCAGTAGGGTACGTAAGCTATCGTAGGTTAGGGCTGCAGAGAGCGAAACCTCCTGACGATAGGTGCCGTGACCAGGATAATAAGCTTCTGTCCATTTAAAATACACTGAACTCTCTAATCGCGTCTTACCTGCATGTGTTATTGTTCATAAGATAAACACTAGGTACGGAATCCTAAAAACGATAATAAGTGAAGCTATTTCAAGAAAATTGTATCGCACACCCCTCTAAAGCTACAGGCTATATAAGGGCTATATATGAGGACAGAGCCAGTGGTGGTTTCAGTCGATGCCGCGCCGCGTGCGAAGTCGGACGCGTCCGTTGTGAGAATTATCGAATAATCGAAACTTGTGTAGGTTATAGTGTTGTGTTTAGCTGTTTAAAGGTATGTTGTTATTACTTTTATAGGAGTATTTTGGAGGTTTGTATGTGTTGTGCTAATAGGTATTGGCGTTTTATAACAGTTAATTAACTTGTAAGGACGTTAGGCGAACGATGGATTTCAGTTTATTGTGTTGGATCTAAGATTTCCTGAGTCCTAAAAGATAGGTACGGTTTTATGCTTTCCAGGTACGGATTTACGTAACAGACCATGTTCTGAATGATTTAAACCTACTGATTTCAGAAGCTACAAAATAAGTATTTACATAAATTAAACTTTTATTGAAATAATTCAAAACGGTAAAAGATCTCTTCTCAATAAGCTTTTGTGAAGATAATAGATTTTATTGACCGTGTTTTTAATGCATTGTCATCATATCAACGCTTTCGTGACACATTTAATTGTTGTATTAAGTGGTTTCCACTCACGTGTAATTGACAGGATCGTTCCGACTTGTTTCGAACTAGTATAGAGCTCTTCATCAGGGACTGCTACCCATACAGCGGCGTGGTAACTTCGTCAATGACGTCAGTGACGAAGTTACCGTGCCGCTGAGTGAGTGTAAACCGCTTAATACACACATAATAAACAAAGAAAATAACTTAAATTCAAAACTCAAAAAACGCCTGATCCAGGCATCTGGTCAACATGAGACTTTCATTTAATGAGTGGCATAAAAAAAACCGGCCAAGTGCGAGTTGGACTCGCGCACTAAGGGTTCCGTACCAATATTGAACAAAAAACACGTTCTTTGTATCCTCCTTTAATTTTTACTTATTTTTCATTTTTATTATTTGTTGTTATAGCGGTAACATAAATATACATTCGATGAAAATTTCAACTGTCTACCTATAACGGTTCATAAGAAAATGCCCGTTGAACGAAATATCATGCAAAAAGCCTTATTTTTGTATGGGAGCACCCCTTAATTATTATTGTTTTTATCATGAATAGTATTTGTTGCTATAGCGGCAACAGTACCGCGTACGAATACCGTTCTTGAGATACAGCCTGGTGTCAGACGGACGGACGGACGGACAGTGAAGTCTCAGTAATAGGGTCCCGTTTTTACCCTTTGGGTACGGAACCCTTAAAATAATACTAGACCTGAACATAACCATTAAAGTAAGGCATTCATACCTTCAATATTGCCTAAGATCCTATCTCTTGTGTCAATCAAAGCTGAATATCTTGGAAACAGCTGCGGTAATTTTCATCAAACATGGCTAAAAACCATCTCGACAGACAAAGCGTTCGATTAAACAAAACTGTATTCAAATCGGACCATCCCTACGATCTACGATGGGATGGGATGGGAGCTACGATGCCACAGACAGACTTAGAACACCTTATTTTCTGTCGGGGGTTAATGCCATGAAAGCTTCTAAAAATTAAAAGTGAAAACATTAAATAATGCTATTTTCATATCAAATTATTTAATACTAACTGATCCGGCGAACTTTGTACCGCCTGAAATTGTAATCCCAAGGAAACGTGTTAAAAAGTATCCCATGCCCTTTTCCTGGTTCTAAGCTACCTCCCCACCAATTTTCAGCCAAATCAGTTCAGCCTTTCTTGAGTTATAAATAGTGTAACTAACACGACTTTCTTTTATATGTATATATATATATATATATATATATATATATATAGATATAGAAGAAGAAGATTTTCAATCAAATATCGAAACGATTTTTTTTTTTTTTTTTATGTCAAAGTGGGCAAACGAGCAAACGTATCGCCTGATGGAAAGCGATTACCGTCGCCCATAAACACCTGCAACACCAGAGGAGTCACAAGTGCTTGCCTACCCGGAGGACGAAGATAGAATGCCTCTATGCTAGTAATTTCACCGGCTATCTTACCCCCACACCGGAACACAACAATGCGAACATTGCTGTTTGGCGGTGGGTTAGCAGGCAAGACGGTAGTAACAATCCGGACGGACCCTGCACGAGGCCCTACTACTCCAAAACTCTTTTCATATGCCTCATATCAAGATGGCTAAAATTCCCCAACTATATTTCATAATACACTACCACATAAACACCAAGAAAGAATTAATGTTTTATTAAAATCACCAGTTTCATGTGATATTTATAGCCTGAAATCAGTGAAGACTGGATAGTCTACCATTTAACTAACTCATTTATTTTAATGAAAATGTGTATGAAAATTTTGCGTTGTCCCAAGACAATCAATCAACGATTAACTTACCTTAAGGTATTCCTATATGAGAATTATTCTCTCTGGTTTACTATTTCTATTGTGCTTCCAACGTACATCGTAAGTGAATTCTCCGAGCAATAGCGAGCTGAAATTCATCACATTTAACTTTGTACGTTCAGAGGAAATGCTATACCATAGTAGTAGTATATTGAATTTGATATAGTTTGAGGAATGAATCTATCATATCTCTGTTTAACCCAGTTGTTGACTGGAATGCCAGAAGGCGTTAAGATCGTCATTTGTAAGTACTTGCTTTTAACGCCCGACGAAAATAGAGGGGTGTCTATGTATCTGTGTATCCGTCTTTGGTATTGTAGCTCCCAAACGGATGGATTTAGTTAGTTTTGAGGGTTCCGTACCCAAAGGGTAAAAACGGGACCCTATTACTGAGACTTCACTGTCCGTCCGTCCGTCTTTCACCAGGCTGTATCTCAAGAACGGTGATAGCTAGTAGGTAGTACAGTTAAAATTTTCACAGATGATGTATTTCTATTGCCGCTATAACAACAAATACTAAAAATAAAATAAAATCAATATTTAAGGGGGGCTCCCATACAGCAAACTTACAGATAATGGTACGGAGCCCTTCGTGCGCGAGTCCCACTCGCACATGGCCGGTTTTTTTTTATCGAAAGACATGTCCATCGAGATGGTTCTGAGCTTTGTTTGGTGGAAATAGTTTCCAAGACATTCAACTTATTGAAACAAGCCAATATTGAAGCTAAGAATTCAAAATTTTGTAGTTACTTATGTTCACTTTACGCCGCAAACAACGTGTATTTCAACACTCTCAAGGGAAATAAATTTAAAGGGTATTTTCCGTTGACCTAGAACTATGAAATTTGGCAATAATACCGTCTTGTACTACAAGTATACATAGAGAAAAATCTAAAATCTGTACATTTGTAATTAAATCATAAAACAATTTGTCCTTTTCGCAAATCTTATTTGGAGGACCCGGCTGCCTTAACTTTGCACCTCATTTGTGTCCGGCGCCATACATACCAGGTGCAAACTTAACTTAACCCGGCCAGTTAAGATGAGATAAGTGTTTGTACGGAACCCTCCGTGCGCGAGTCAGACTCGCGCTTGGGCGGTATTTTTCCTATTAAGTACCCCGTGGAGAATTGGTTATCATACAACGTTCGAATTTTTTGAACTATGTTTGTTACGGGAGGAAAACTCAATTAGCCGACAGTTGTCCAACTGGCTGATTGGTTGCAACGGACCTAGGCTCAAAGTTGATCCACTCTAAAAACTAATCTACGTTACCTGCTTGAATATGGTATGAGGCAATTCGAGTTGCTCCGACTTTGCTCCCGGCGGGCCAGGGTACTCGAGTTATCGCATAACAACTATGTATCTATCTGTCAGCCACAGACTTCCATTGATGAACATAGGCCCCCCATGTCCCGTCACAAAGTGCAATCCCGTCCGTCCATCTAGTCGGGAGCCGACCCACGCTGCGCTTTCCTATACCTGATCGCCACTCTAGGACTTTGCTAGGACCTTACCCGATGGTTGGCAACTCTGCCCTCGAAGTTGTCAACGAGTATGTGTACAGTCAACCAATTTGATTCCTAGGCCATTTTGTACCTTGTCACAGTGAACGTCAATATGAAAGCCGCTTGAAATCTCATATCATTGTCATTGTGACAAGGTTCTATAGTGGCCTAGAAATCAAAGTCTTGTCGCGCGACATAGCATCGCCCGTCACTCTCTTACAGTACTGTGAAGATAGAAAAATATATCCGAGAAAGAGTCGCGTCACTGTTGTGCTACAGGTGCTGGGACGAATTTTCTAGCTAGGCAAGTCCAACTTCGAAAAGAAGGTTAATGGAAAATCGGCTGGGCAGCGTTCGGATAGCTGCAACATATCTTCTAGTCGAAAATTCTCCAGTGCCTGAAGACGAACGTCTTCGAACAGTTGTTATGCTGTTAACGAATTAAATGTATGTGCTTGAGCATGCATTTAGTCACAAATGGTCAAGTCATGTATAAATATAAAAACATTGATTAAGTCCTCTTTCTAAGCGGAATACAGAATAATGAAATTGTAGTATTAAAAACGGATTAAAAATATGAAATTTTATCAATTGTTTATTGCACACCAACAAGTTTTTTTTTTTAATTAAAACCTTAATTTTTCATAATTTTAATTTTTGCGTGTAGAATCTTCATAAAATCCTGAGAATATTGATTTCAGTGTTCAACCCCTAATGGGGTAGAGTGGGAGGTGAACGATTATATGTAGAGCTTGGGGTTATTTTAGGAGTGCAGGTAATATTTCGAGTATAGGTTCTTCTATACAAAGTAAGAAAACAAGCTTCAGCATTTTTGGAAATTCATCTCCGAAAGGGGTTAAATGCAATGTGGGAGTTTGTTTGACAAACGTAGCCTTTTATGAGTAAGGTATGCATTTTCTTGCGTGTAGACTGTTCATAAAAAACTGAGAATATTGATTTTAGCGTTTTTGAAAATTCAACCCCGTACGCTGGGGACAGTAATATAAAGATCTTGGCATTTTTTGAGTAGGTACAGTGATACTATTTCGGATAAAGGTTAATCATTACAAATCACTACAACAAACTTTTCACAATACGATTAAATCAAATTAAAAAGTAAGAGAAAAAAACATTTTCTATTATTTATCCATGAATAAGAGGTACGCAGGATTTTTTGTAGAATATTCATATTCATTCAAAACTAAGAAAATAAAATTAAGCCTCTTTGAAAATTCATCTCCCAAATGGCTCCAAATGGTAAAGCCAAAACTATCCACGGTGATAAAAGTTAAGTTTCTTTTCAATAGGATTCAGTATTTATTTCTCAAGAAGAACGGAGGTTGAGCAGCATTCCAGTAAATACTGTTTTGAATTTGGTTTAATGACAAATCCTTGACAAATTGCTAATGACGTTTAATAATGCAAATATATGAGGTATGCTCATACTGTTTTTAGGGCCACTATCCCTGGACCGGACCGACACTTGCTAGACTGTAATAATTAATAAATTATCGCTAAAAAGAGATCTTTCAGAATTTGAGTAGAGGAATGAGCATAAAATAAACAATACAAGTGGCGAGATAAAATGATGATGTTCCAAAGTCAATAAAACCTTGTTAAAAATGGTTTGAAATCAGTAAGCGTCCATCTTCTTCAGTAAATACACAATCAGCCAACGGCGGGCGATATAACAAAACAGTTTCTCTCTTCCATTTGTCTTCGTTCAAGTTATTGCGCTCCCAATAACGCTATCGAACAAAAACGCTTTCACGAAACTTGCGCCAGAAAATTGGGAAAAAATATGAGTTTTATTTCAGAAAAATCTTGGACGAAAGTGACCCTTTGCTACATTTTATGTAATTGCTTCGCTCGTGTTGAAATCAAATTCACCGATACGCAAACCATGCTTTTTTCGGAATGAAAAGTAGCATCATGTATTATCAGAGTATTTAAACTTTACTGTTTTGTTTCATATTTCATACAATACATGTCCGCGAAACCGTTTATGCGTGTAGAAGTAACAAAGACACACCAACTTTCGCTTTTATTATTATGTTGCGTTACCGTTTTAGGGTAACACGGATGATATACTATCTCGAGGATACACACCATTCAAAATAAAATCAAAATTATTTATTTTTAACTGAAGTTTGTACAGGTAATATACTGTCAAATCCTCCTTTTAAATTTGGCACTTGTGTTAGGAGGTATTCGCTCTTTCGTACAAGGTTGAGTTAAAGTTAAACAATAAATAATATTCTTGTAACATTTTTTTTTAGTCTTAGTACTTGGTATTCATTGTGTTATGGGTATTAGAAGGTGAAAAACATACTAACGTAAATAAATAAATACTTAAATATACAGACGCTGGACGCTAAATATTAATAATTGTGCTGAGCTAGTGTACCTTTCTTCTCTGTGCTTTTGGACTTCTATCTGGCAAAATTATCAACTGTCTCCTTCTGTATATTTTCGTGTCTGTACTTTGGTACAATAAACCGTGTTGAAATATTTATGGACCTTTATTTCGACACCGAAGAAGAAACCTCAACCAAGGACAGCCTCACATCCATGACCCAGGATCAATCTGAGACCATGACACAAAATATTTGCCGTTGCCGGGATTTGAACCCAGGACCACCATCATAGTAGGCAGGTGCACTACCACTGCGTCAACCGCGTTGGTAAAATTAAGAAAAAAGGTTAAGCCGGCCGGGAGATACCAACACGTCTAGCATAACTGACACGCGAGTTTTTGTCGCGCGAGAAATACTAGCTGTCACTTTTCTGTCAATTCCGTTCGATTGAGACAGGTGACACTGACAAGGAAGGAACCCAACTGTCCAACTCCGATGATTCATTTTGATATATGTTATTAGAGCCTAGTCCAAAATAGCAGACACGTATTTTGTTAGCTTAGACATATTGATTTAAATTTGCTTGAACAAGTCTCTCTACAGAAGTTAGAGGGTTGGTTAATTTTCTGTACTTTGAAGGACAATTTCACCTAACACGTTGAATTTGGGCAGCTAAAAAAAATTAGGTACCGACTTGAAAAAACTGAAAAGCCAAAAATAACCACTCAAATATTACTATGAAAAAATATGCCGCGCATTGATTAGGTACCATTCGGTATTTAATTTACAAGTATTTTAGTTCGATATTTATATTATTATAGTTTACTTAAGGTTTGGCACCGACTTCAAAAAGTGATTCAAATGTAATCTGAACATGAACGGGTTGTTTTTGGCTTTTTAGTTTTTTTGAACTCGGATCTTTTTTTGATATTTTTTTTTGCTTTTTAGTGATTCAAATAAAATACTTATGGTGGGGTGATCGGGAAGGTCTTGTTTGCATGCATCTCGTTTTAATTATCCCCTAACTCCTAACCGTTAAGGAGTTATACCTTCCATCACCAGCTCAGCATAGGAAGATGATGACTACCATATGCAAAGACTTAAATAGCTTTAGAAAATATACGAAAAACATTATAAGTGCCTATAAAATTTAAGGGTTGCCCTCGATTTCCCTGGGATCCCATCATCAGATCCCAATTCGGTTAAAAAATAACCACTTCTCTTTAACTCTTTCAAATAAAAAAGAATTTATAAAAACGATCCACAATTGTAGGAGGGTCGTTCTCAAAATATTTGCACCGCCACCTGTCAACAGGTCTGTCTTAGAAGAAGTTTTTTACACCGCATTATTTTAAATATTCAATTATCATCACATATCTAAAGACACTTTTTACATAGAGGCCAAATGCTTTCAATTAAAAGTAAAGTATATTAGTAGACAAAAAAACGATTTAAAACTAGGTTTTGTCGGTCACTTGCCGTGTCCCAACGCGAGGTACTCATGTTTCGTTGTAATAAAAACATATACATTACCGACTTAGCTTAAGTTCAGTACTCCATTTTATTTTCATATATGATGAAGATTGAATACTACCATATCGAATAATAATATTATGCTTATTTTGCGAATTATTTGCAATTTAAGTTTGTCCACGCCATTTTTTGTCGTTCACTTGTCATGAGACAAACATTACAATTGTGTGACTACTATTTCGTTTCCCCTGCCTAACCCCGCATAAATCGAGACCTTCAGTTGCCACCTAACACTGTTCCGAGTGACACGTCGTCAGTGTACTGCACTAAAAAAATATGATACATACTCTTACGCGAGCGGGAGTTTGTAATGGGTATGTAGTCTGTATTCTGCCTTCCATATTTTGGTTGACGTGTGTACTATGGCATTCATTTTAATTTATAACGCGTAAAGTATGATCTACTTTTATGTGTATAAATATGCAGTTCATCAACGAAATACTTTATTTGTTTTGATGACATAACTGTCATTTTGTCCATCACCTGTATGTCGTTCACTTGTCTATATAAAAACAGGTGAACGACACATACGGCAGGTGAACGACAATTATTTAAACACTTTTACAAAATTATTTAAAAACCAGGTTTTATCGGTCACTCGCCGTGTCTCAACTCATGTTTCGTTGTTATAAAAACATATAAATTTCCGAAGTAGCTTAGTTTGAGTATTCCATTTCACTTTCAAGCTGTCTTAGGAATCCTTAGCAGGCGGCGCCCGCACCAGATTTTGAAGCATGAATCCTCTGCCTGTCAGCGGCTTTAAGCGTCCAGGTCTCTGCCCCATAAAGAGATATGGACAAGACAAGGGCACAGACGAGGTGCATGTTAGTTCGGTTGGGGATGTGTCTATCTTTCCATATTTTGCCGCGTTGGGTCATCGCTGTTTTGGCCATTCCAATTCGCCTGCGAATCTCTGGTTTCCATGTGCCTCTATTTGTGACAATGGAGCCCAGGTACTGGAACTGATCAACAGTTTCAAACTCTTGAAGCAGGTTAGTACTTTGTCGACTAGTAATGGTCGACTATCATCAGCTCGGTCTTATATTTATTAATATCGAGACCCATTTTGAGGCTGGTTGTTTTGAGTCATTCCAAAAGTTTGGCCACTTCTGCTTCGGGTGATGCAAAATAGGCGATGTCTACCACGTACCTTCAAGGGCTCCATATCTGTTAAATAGTATCGGGGATATTATGCATGATATGCATATGCATCCCTGTCCGGAACTTAAAGTTCTTGTATGTGACATCTCCTACTGACACCATTCTGTATTCAGACTCGTAAAGGCTTTATAAAGTGTTACCAGATGTGCTGGCAGCTTCAGACAATACCTCCCATAACTTATCCCACCTAACGCAGCCGAAGGCTTTCTGGTTATCAGATGTAAAGGAATTCCTCGAAGATGACGAAAACAGCAATAAGTTACTCAGCGGGTAGGAAAGAATATGTCAAAAGAAGCAGCATCAGGATGCAGAAACGTTATTTAAATGATTCGCTGTTGAACCTTCATAACACATTTATAAAATTACGTGGGTATGCTTGAGTTTTGCATCTTTTTGTCGGTTATGACCTTTCTGGATAGTACAGGCTTCAAAAAACCTCCTGAGAAATGTCCTATGATATGAGAATTACATGCTTGTTTTTTATGCAAATTACTAACATAAGGAAAAAAGAAAAACAAAAACAATCAAATAAGCACTATTTGACAGTTCAACGTAGATTTTATTTAAAATGTCACTTACCTGCAACCGTCGTCGTTGACCTGCTAACAAATTCAGTGAAGTTGGAACATATTTGTCGCAAACCTGCACCCAATTGTCGATAACTTGGTAACAAATGTCGTCTACCTGACATCGATGTCTTTCACCTGTCGACCTAAAATTTCAAACACCTATATCTTCTAAGATATTCAATTTAACTACTTCCCTCGACGTGATATCAATTGTCTGAATATATTTCTAGCGATCCTATGAAAAATAAAAGAAGAAATCGCAACTTTAAAAAAAAATGCAAAATTAACGCAGCGGTGCAGATTTTTTGAGAACGACCCAGGAGCACATACATAAAAAAATACATACAGTCGAACATAGAACCTCCTTTTATGGAAATCGGTTAAAAATGAATCAAATCGGAGTCGGGCAGTTGGGTAGTACCGGTCCTTGTGAGTCGCGTGACAAGCGAAGACACGGCAAGATACACCCCGTATGATGCTGCAACCATCTTCTCGGCGTAGCGTTGCTACGATGGCGTAGCACCTCTACGTGTCTCTCTAGTGCTACGGCGTAGCATCCTATGGATAAACAACTATGCATTGTAATTTATATGCGTATTTGAAGCAGTTTTCACGTTAACACCCCCAATATCGATCCCATTTTGAAAATGACAATAAACTGAATAGACAAAAAAATTGGGCAAGTGCGAGTCCGACTCGCGCATGAAGGGTTCCGTACCTATATATATATATAATCTATCACAAGTTTGTTGTATGGGAGCCCCCCTTAAATATTTATTTTATTTTATTTTTAGTATTTGTTGTTATAGCGGCAATAGAAATACAACATCTGTGAAAAATTCAACTGTCTAGCTATCACCGTTCTTGAGATACAGCCTGGTGACAGACGGACGGACAGCGAAGTCTCAGTAATAGGTCCCGTTTTTACCCTTTGGGTACGGAACCCTAAACTACGATATTTTGTAAAACATGTATCGTTTCCTATTATTAAATATTATTATAGTGAAAACACCACAATTTTTACTGAACCATTGATACATAGATCAAAACACAAAAAAAAATAACGCCTAACCTGGCGGAAGTGATCGGGAATCGAACCCGGTACCGGATTGCCGTCAATGTCGTTCGAACGTCAATTATTTATTTTTATTAAGCCCCGACGAAAAAAGAGAATGTTATAATTTTAGTAGCATTTTCTTTATCACCACGACCCGTGGTTTTCGTTGCACTAATTTGACACCTAAGTTCGGCCTAGTGTCAAATTATTCGAACATCTCATTTACTTATTTATTTGTTTATTGAATCACATAAAATGTAACATGACAGTTCATACACCAAAGCGCGAAGCGTTACACGGATTCTTAAGCTTAATACTTAACTAAAACCTAAGTAACTTACAACTACAAGATAATTATCTTGCTCTTTCTCTAGCACTCTTTTCCATTCGGTCATCAGTCTCGCTAACCCATCCGCAAACAAATCGCATTCAGATTGTGCTAAGAGTAGGGAGTTGATGAGCGCGGTCGCGCGCGGGACGAACTCATTGAATGAGGGTCTCATGATGACCAGCTAAACATGTTGACTGATGTTGAATAAAATTCTACAGCGTACTGTAGTTATACGAATAAAATTAGCTCAATATATCACGAAACAAAGAAAAAAAATCAGAAAAATAAATCTTTTTTGGAAATATGCGACTTCAAAGGTACGCAAATCTTATGTTATATTTTTTTTATTAAAAAGAAATTTTAAAATGTTTTCAAAATCCTCATAACTTTACAAAACAATAATTGTATGACAACCATGAAATTAAAAGCACTTTTTCACGGTGAAAATGGCAAATTTCTTAATTTCTCCATACAATTATTGGTACCTATAGCGGCCTGTGACGTCACTAGCCTGGACGCCTTTTGTATGGAGCGTTTTTAGCGCTACTTAGGAATGTAGAACTTTGACGGTCATTTCTGACTTTTAGAGCAGTTTAAGCGTAATCAGTCCCATATAGACATTTGATCACAATAAAAAATAGAATCGATTGACATTCTAAAAAAAAATAGTCAACATGTCTATTTATTATAGGAAGGTAAGGGAATATAGTATTAATTACTAAAGATTCGAGTATCTATAACAACAGAGACTAGAACCCGACCTAAAAACGGGATAATATCATTAATTGAAAATCATTAAGGCATAAAATTGTGTGAAAGTCGACGAAGACTTAGGGTGTCTTATCTCTGAGTTGGTGCCGTCTGGCTCTGTCAGTTATTGCCGAGCTGTTTACCTTGAAATAAAAGGATATCCTTCTCCTAAGAAGGATATCCTTTTATTTCAAGGTAAACAGCTATATAAGGCTAGGTATTGAAGCGTGTTAAGGGTGCGTGTCCATTGAAGCGATGTGGAGCGGAGAGCGGAATTTACCAATGGGTATTTGAGCGCTTTAGCCGTCCCATTAATAAGTCCACAATATTGGCCAATCTTGACGACGCGGTTGGCTCAGTTTGTAAGCACTTGCCTACTGAGCCGGTGGTCCTGGGTTCGAATCCCGGCCAGGGCAAATATTTGTGTGATGAACTCGAATATTTGTGCTTGGGTCATGGATGTTATCTATATTATGTATTTATATATTAAGTATATCGTCGTCTAGTTCCCATAGTACAGTCGATAGTTCATTTACATCTACACACTTACGAGAACAAAAATATCTGATCACGACTTTACGCTCCTGACAATAGGGTCGTGTTCAGATATTTTTGTTCTCGTAAGTGTGTCGATGTAAATGAACTCGACACAAGCTTTGCTTAGTTTGGGACTAGGTCGATTTGTGTAAGATTGTCCCCTAATATGTAGTATTTTTATTTAATCCATAAAGGCAATCAACATCATTTTGATTTGAATTGTAAAAATCTGCGACTTGTACAAGACAACCAAAAATAGGCCCTCAGTTCATACGGAGGTCGTCGATATTGCGAACATATTAATGAGGCGGTTAAAACGCTAAAATAATCACCCCTATCCACAGACAACCCCCACTAGACGGAGCATGTAAGGCGACCCGCACGCACCAACAATATGGTACGGCAGAACATTAAAGTATCAACACGGCGGCCAACGCTTAGTTGCGTCCTTGTTTATGATCCATGCGTACGTCAACGAAAAAAGAAATTAAATAAATAACATGGTAAATTGTAGTGTTAAGTGGTGTAGAGAGACTTCATAAACATGGACGCAACTAAACGGTGGCCGCCGTGTTGATACTTTAATGTTCTGCCGTGCCATATCGTTGGTGCGCGCGGGTCGCCTTACATGCTCCGTCTAGTGGGGGTTGTCTGTGCCCCTATCACAAAAGTGAAGTGGAGCTGAGATACAGATTTCAGCTCCGGTGATTGCTTATCTCCGCACATCTCCGCTCCGCTCCGCTACAGTGGAGACGCGCCCTTACACAGCACGTAGTTGGGCGGAGCAAAGCAGAGCTGAGCAAACAGGAGTTGACTTTATAAAAGCTTTAATTTAACTTGCATTGTATGTATGTATGTATGTATGTATGTATGTATCTAAGTATGTTTGTTCGGGTGAAATCTTGCAACTCAATTTTGAAGCAGATATCGTCAACCGATTGAGCTGAAATTTTGCATACTTACTTGACTTTGATGACAATACAATAATATGTTACCATGGGGCTGATCTGATGATGGAGCCGGAAGGTGGCCATAGGAACTCTATAATAGAAAAAGCAATCCTACCGAGCTTGGGCTCTTTAGAATCGTCTCAGTGAGCATTTGATGGATATCCAAAGAAAAGTACAGTCGGCTATAAAAGCTTGCCACTAAAATGTCATTTTTGACAGAAACTTATTTTTAATCGTATGGCATATTTGACCAAGTCGCGCATCTTCTAATTATATTATAAACATATATCTAGGTTCTTCACCCATAGGGCGGCGTTTTTACTAGGAGTGTAGATCCAGAATACCTCCATTATATTTCCGTTTTGGGCAGTCATATATTATGTGGTGGACGGATTGTGCAGGCGCCCCACAATCGCACACTGGCGAGTCTCTCCAACCACATTTAAACAGATAGTCAGCACAGGAGTTGACCATGGCACCAGGAGAGAACAGGAGTTGACTAATCATATTGTTCGGAATTACCATTTCTAAGCCACCCACGAAAAAAGACGGTGGTATAAATTTAACATGAGGTCTATTTGTGGCATCCCAAACGGATAGGCTAATTAGAGTTCGTTTTTTAATCGAAAGACTTGTCCATCGAGATGGTTCTTAGCTATGTTGGGTGGAAATAGGACCAGTAGTTTCCAAGATATTCAGCTTTCATTGGAACAAGTGACAAGATCTCAGCCAATATTGAAGCTAAGAATTCCAAATAATGTTCAGTTTTAGTAGCATTTTCTATTATGACTGACTTTTTGCTGTGTCCAAAGATGTTTAAATAAAATTCTAACTTTATGCAAATTTCCTATTTTGTATTTTCTAATAGTGTGAAAATATTTTCATACTTAATTAGAAAATTCAATGCTCAACTCGTATTCTATTTAGGTATGTCTCCCCCATTCCATTCTATGAATATAATAATAGCAATAAAACAGCCGTTAACTTTAACAAGCCTAAAAATACTGAAAGTTTGCGAAACCTTTTTCTAAAGTCGATTAAAAAGCTCTTTCTAATGAGAGAGCTTAAAGAAAGCTGCGATGCTGAAATGTAACAGCTTGATAAAAACGGCTACATCACTAAGTACCAATAGAAGAATAATAACATACGGAAGTATGTATCTTGAGGAAGTAGTAGTTAGATATTTTTGTGAGATATGTTTGATAGGTAAGAAGATTATTTTTAACTTATTTTATAACAATTGTATTGTGACTGACCGTTTGATTAGATTTTTGGATTTATTTTCCTGATAAATTCTAGCTGTGTTTAACCAAATGATCGTATAAATTAGCATTTCATACACAACTCATGTTGTTAATTAATAAATGATTGAATTGAAGAGACCGATCGAACTCGGAACCTCTGAATCAATATTTAAAAAAAATGGTGTGTGCCCACATTAAAAATAATGAGACATTACATGTTTCATACATTTCTTCTTCTTCTCTTTCACGTACCATATCCATCCCGGAGGTCGGCGACCATTTGTCCATATGTCGATCTATCTTTAGTCATGCGAATTAGTTTTTTCGTGTCCTCCGCCCCCAACCATTCCTTTACATTCTTTGTCCATGATGTTCTTCTTCGGCCTTGGCCTCGTTTCCCCTCTATTTTACCCTCAATTATTAGTTTCAACAAATTATATTTTTCATTTCTCTATATAAATGTCCGAAATATGATGCTTTTCTCTTTTTAATAGTTACTATGACTTCCATATCTTTCTTCATCAATGACATAACTCTTTCGTTCGAAATTTTGTCTGTCCATTTAATTTTGGGCATTCTTTGGTAAATCCACATTTCAACGGCGTTAAGTTTATCAATCAGATTCTGCCTTAGAGTCCACCTTACATTTACTTCTTAATTAAAATAAAATAATTTATTTCAACACAAATAAAAAGGAAAATCAAATAAACAGCAAATAAACAACTTAAACTAAAAACTAACAAGTATGTACAAAAAATATCGGCCAAGTGCGAGTGGGACTCGCACACGAAGGGTTCCGTACTATTATCTTTAAGTTTGTTGTATGGGAGCCCCCCTTAAATATTTATTTTATTTTATTTTTAGTATCTGTTCTTATAGCGGCAATAGAAATACACTATCTGTGAAAATTTCAACTGTCTAGCTATCACCGTTCTTGAGATACAGCCTGGTGACAGACGGACGGACAGCGAAGTCTCAGTAATAGGGTCCCGTTTTTACCCTTTGGGTACGGAACCCTAAAAAGCTTCTTAGTTTATTTGAAAATGCAGAAGCTGTGCGATCCGCTGTGGAAAGTCTCCTTTAACAAGAAACGTGACTGCATTACTGAGGCCCCGTTAGATGCGATATGATGTTGTCTACAAGACGCATCTTAAAAAGCTTCTATCTAGCTATCTTCATTTCATTTCACTATCAGCCTCAAACCAGGGGGGTAATTCGACCAATTTTAGAGAAATGATGGAGATCTCTCCATTTCATCGCCAATAAACTTGACAATTTTGTGCAATAGGGACGTGTTAGGCTAGGCAATAATCTTGATAATCAAATTTTATTCAGAATTACACTTACCAATTGCAATTAGTAAAGAATAAAATTCACAAATCTTGCTCAAATTGCCTTCACTCATTGCGTATGAACGCGAAAAAGAATAAATTGAAAACGAAATCTGTACCTAAGTAAGTTGTAGTCAATAAATAAATAAAAAACTGATCTATTTTCTTTTGTTTTGTCCACCAGTGTCAACCCATTAAGGGTTTTGGGATTGATACTGTCTTCTAAACTAGTGATTGCAAACAATCAACAAACAACAGCATTCGGGTATCACTTTCACGACCAGGTAAAAGATTAAAACTATACCAGAAAGCGACAGCGCCCGCTAGGTGGGCGCAACCCATTCCAGTCGCCGACGGACCCCGTCAGGCGGGCGCTTGTCTAGTACAATCCGCCAATAGCAATAGAAGTTACGAGCGCCCACCAGTGGGGTTGCCGGTAAAAGTAGTACCTTACCGCCCTAAGCGCCTTGTCTCAATAACTATTGCGAGACATTCGTACACAGACAACCCCCACTAGACGGAGCATGTAAGGCGACCCGCGCGCACCAACGATATGGTACGGCAGAACATTAAAGTATCAACACGGCGGCCACCGTTTAGTTGCGTCCTTGTTTATGATCCATGCGTACGTCAACGAAAAAAGAAATTAAATAAATAACATGGTAATTTGTAGTGTTAAGTGGTGTAGAGAGACCTCATAAACATGGACGCAGCTAAACGGTGGCCGCCGTGTTGAATACTTTAATGTTCTGCCGTACCATATCGTTGGTGCGCGCGGGTCGCCTTACATGCTCCGTCTAGTGGGGGTTGTCTGTGCATTCGTACTTCGGTATTCTGGGCATATTAGGCGTACATTTTGCGCGTTCCTTAGAAGCTTAGTCTCTGTTCCGTTTCTTTTCTCATGTGGTAAGTATGGGCCTCGAACATGAGTGACGCACCATACCACCTAGGTAGCCCCAGGAAAGAAATACCACATTACTTCACACGCCGGGATTGAAGGGCTTGCCGGGTGAGTAGGTATAGTGATACGAAGCCGGCAAGCCTTTTTCACGCCCAAGGCGTGTATAGTGCTTTTCTCAAATTATGCAATGAAATAAAAAAAATACACGACGCAAAAAAATATAATTCAGCCGTTTAGCCTGTTCATGAACACAGACGCCATGTTTAAAACAAAATTACTTTCCGGCCTAGACCTTCAATTTTGTATGAAATTCCTTTACAGTTCTCTCGAGTTGTTCCGCCCGAAACGTGATACTTCGAAGCCTGTTATAACGCACGTTATGACGACATTCCGTTGCATGTTTGAGATAAAGAAATTACACAGACGAAGATGCCCACTTCTATGTATTTCTATATATTTATAATTGTAATTACGTTTACAATGACGAAGTCCCTAATCATTCTTAAATGTAGCGACAAAGACCGTAAATAATGCCTTCAAAGTCGCATTAAGCATTGAAATTTATATTGTTTCCCAAATTATCCCTATTTGAGAGTTCCGTCGTCCATAATTGAATTTATTCAAGGATACTGGCATGGAGTCTATATATAGTCCAGTCAAATTATCCCCTACGTTTTATTGATTTATCTATAGTATTTGCATTACGCGACACGTTTTTAAGGGTTCCGTACCCAAAGGGTAAAAACGGGACCCTATTACTTAGCCTCCGCTGTCAGTCCGTCTGTCCGTCTGTCACCAGGACGTATCTCATGAACTGTGATAGCTGGTCAGTCAAATTTTTCTTAGGTGATGTATTTCTGTTGCCCGTATAACAACAAATACAGAAAACAAAAAAGTTAAGAAATATTTAGATGTACGGAACCCTTGGTACGCGAGTCCCGCACTTGGCCGTTTTTTTTATTTTTGTTTTATTTTTGTCAGTAACGTTTTATAGCAGTTTTATAAGAGGCGAATAGAGTGCAATTCAATTTTTATTAATCATTTTGTTAGGTGCACACACAAGATTAAATGCTCCTTTGCTCCTATAAGTATCCGGTAAACATTCAATAAGCGCAATTCGTCCTACAACGATCTGGTACGAGTCATTACAGTTGCAATTGATCCTATTGTAGCCAGCGGGAATAGCGGGGTATGATATAACGAAATAGTATTTTATGCAACCGTTGTATAAGGGGGGGGCAAAAAACGCGAGTGGCATGGGTTACGATGTGAGCGTAGCGAACATCGTAAGAAAGATGCCACGAGCGTTTTTTGACCTACTTATACAACGTTGCATACAATACTTTTTCTACGACTCGACATTTCATAAATAAAATGTAAGTAAACAACAAAGATAATAATTACATGTTCCCGCTCGGAACAACAAAATAAAATAAAAATAGTCTTATAAACTTTTTTTATTGACGTCCATCTGTCAAAAAAATATGAACTTATACATAAAGGTATACGTTCACTATACTAAACATCTGTCAAAAAATATGAACTTATACATCCAAGCACTAAAGATAAAACTTTTTTTTTAAGTTGGCAGCAATGCCTTAGTACAATAAGCTTTTTTTTTAATTGCAAATTGTGTGAATGCAGCTGTTTATCTTGTAATCTGTGGTACTAAGTGATGCTTTTTTGGCGACATTATAGCATCGTTTAGCAGTGTTTTTTGGGCAATAGAGTATAGACTTTTACAGACTCTCATAATTTATGTCTTTATATTAGAGTTAGTAACTATATAAATGACAGAAAAAAATACTGGACTAGAAAAAGGTTTTTTATACTCGCTGACTTTAATCTGTCAATATAATTTCACAGACAAAATCACAATAGCGCACTTTTTAATCCTGTAACAAAATTCTATACTCTATGGTACCCGCTACAGAACTTAAATATTTATAAGACATCTCTCTACAGAACTGTAATAATTTCAAAAAGAGAACATAAGCTTATTTGATGCTCACTGATTGGTTGAAATGCCATGGCCATCGCGATCATGTTTTTTTTAATAGGTCAGTTTTAGTTGAACTGAAAAGGTTACATCAAAAATAAAAAAATATATCGGAGAATGACGATTGAAGTAAAAAATGTTTTTCTGAGTTTAGCTCGTATAAAAAGTATAGTAACTATGCAATGGTTACACAATTAGGTCTTAAAGTCTCGTACCTTACTTAGGCCACTCGGCAAGCCTCGTGACCTAAACGCGGTACTCAACTTTAAGAACCGCCATTGTGCAACGATTGCATAAAATACTATTTTTGTCTTCGTGCCGCGTGGTGTGTCATTATAACCATTATAAAAGCTCACTTTAATATGAAATTGGTGGAAACAATTATCTTATCGTATTGATCGTGCTCGGTTGCTGCGCCAATCGAGTGATGATAACTTAATCAACTCCGAGAATACGGGCGGGCACTTAATCGACATTAGATTAACGATTTTAAGAGGGAATACTACTGATAATTTTTCCATACATATCGAGGTAAAGCCTGACCAGTATGAGGACGCGCCATATTGCGGAATTTCACTGGAACTACTTTCTTACACTGGCAATGATTTTATGATGGATTGTCAAAAATGTCAATGTCATTCGTGGTGGTTCCTTTAAAAGATAAATATTTAAAAATATAACAAAAAAATGCCGAAAACCATTCACAGTCGTGAACGTAATATTATAAATAAAGTATACACGAAAAACGGTCAGGAAAAGAGTGCATTCCATTTAATGAGATTACGAGGTTACCATAGGAAATGACTGGTATTTTAAACTAATGGCATTACAGTGCGTGCGGTTGCGATTGGTTGCAAAATAAAATTGTTGCTATATAAATCTAATAAATAGCGCCCTCTTGACAATCATAATTATATTTCTGGTCAGGCTTTATATAACCCGGCTACGTTAAGTTTGGACCTCATTTGTATGCGATGTCATAGTTACTTTCAAAAGCGTAGAATTATGAAATCAAAAATTTGGTGTAATCGACGTAACGATGTGATAGCTCAGTTGGGAGAGCACTACGCCCAATATTTATAAAAATAACGTTGTGATAATTTGGTAAAATTATTATTATATATTAAATTATAAAGAATCGGCCAATTGCGAGTCTGACTCGCGCACCGAGGGTTCCGTACAAATACTAATCCCATCTTAACTGGCCGGCTTAAGCTATGTTTGTATGTATGGCGCCGCATACAAATGAGGTGCAAAGTTAACGCAACCGATCACGTTTGTTGTATGAGTTCCCTTAAAATAAATATTTACTAATATCTGTGTTTTAGTATTTTTTGTTATAGCGGCAACAGAAATACATCATCTGTGCTTCAACTGTCTAACTATTAAGGTTCATGAGATACAGCATGGTGACAGATGGACAGCGGAGTTTTAGTAATAGATTCCCGTTTTTTTTATCCTTTGGGTAAGGAACCCTAAAAATGGTGTCTTGTATGAATGCATTGGATATCAACTATCGATAAAAGCTTTTAAAGAGCATCGTAAACATTATTACTTGCAAAACGGCTATAAAACACTATCAAATGATGTGTCTAGAGAACTTTATGCCGTCTAGCACAACTCTGCCATACTACGTTTAAAAGTCGTATCTTAGTATGGAATCAATATAAAGATACGACCTTTTACCGAAGCACGGCAGAACTAGGCTTCGCGACTCCTGTCGTGCGACATGGCATCGCCGGTCACTCTCTCACAGTACTACGAAGAAAGAGATAGGTAATATTCTCGCGCGACAAAGAATCGCGGCCATTTGCGAGTCGGACTCGCGCACGAAGAGTTCCGTATCATCAAATTAAAATGGCCGGGTTAAGTTTGCACTTGATACAAATGAGGTGCAATAGTTAAGAAGCGGTGGTAGCCTAGTGGTTAGGGCATGCGACTTTCAATCCGGAGGTCGCGGGTTCGAACCCGGCCCGTACCAATGAGTTTTTCGGAACTTATGTACGGAATGTCATTTGATATTTACCACTCGCTTTACGGTGAAGGAAAACATCGTGAGGAAACCACCTAGGCCCAACAAGGCCTAGTTTCCCCTCTGGGTTGGAAGGTCAGATGGCAGTCGCTTGCGTAAAAACTAGTGCCTACGCCACATCTTGGGATTTAGGTAGCCGACCCCGATTGAGAATTCATTCTCTACAATATGGGACAAAGGATAGGAGGATGAGGTGCAAAGTTAATGCAACCAATCACGTTTGTTGTATGAGAGCCTCAGTTATAGGTTTAATTTATTCTGCTTTAAGTAGGCAGCAACAAAAGTGCATAATTTGTGAAAATTTCAACTGTCTAGCTCTCACGGTTCGTGAGATATAGCCTGGTGACAGACAGACGGACGGACGGACAGTGAAGTCTTAATAATAGGGTCCCGTTTTTACCCTTTGGGTATGGAACTAAAAACATACACGTTGATTTGAGGAACTCTTCAACCAAGTTCAAACCCAAAGCAAATCAGATATCCGAATACTAAAATATACCTTAAGAAAATCGATCATAAAGATTATGAGATCAAAGACATCGCGTGACCAGCTGCAATTGAGACAGACATTGTGAAGCGTGCACATTGACATGTCAAACTGCAATAGACAAACTTGGGAAGTCAGAGTTAGATTCGCACGACATATGAAACTATGAACTTTGCCTTCCTTGTAAAGAAGAAAATATATATAGTTCGTTCGCGTGGAGAAGTAGTCCCGTAAAACGTAGGTATCCAATCTTTGGATGGCTCAGTTACCTCTATGTCTAGGGAATACAAAACTGGTTATTTTACTAGAGAAATAACCGATTCTAACCAGTTTAAATATATAGATAAGATAAGATAAGCCATTTATTGTGTCTATGCTTTGTCTACATTATTAATTTATTAACGTTTTGTTACTTTCTTATATATATATATATATATATATTTTTTTTTTAACTTTATTCTCATTAAGACAATTGTCACTTACATGAGAACTTACAGGCTAATGCAATGTTAGTATATAACAGTATGAATTTAGATAGTGATGTTAGTAATATACAATGGTATGGTTTTAGATTATGATATAATGTAAGTATTGTAGTGGAGGAAGTTAAGAAAATATAAATTAAAAATAAAGAATATAACTAAAAAGGTTCTCTAACCTAATAATTATCATTACTAATACTTCTTGCATTATAAATAATTTTAAATAATTATAATTATAATTGTAAAACAGTTACCTGGTGACTCTTACCTACTTACCTATTTGTTGTTTTTTACCGCCTACCAAAAAAGGAGGAGGTTTTTTGTTTTGCTGTATGTGTTTTTTTTTTAAATTAACTACAGATTTACGAATAGAGCATACTTTATACCCCATTGTAGTAAAACAAACGAACTTCACGGCTTTTCTTGTAAAATTAAGTTGCCTTTTAATATACCTGTTATAAAAACTTAGCATTCCTATAACGACTCAAACATTTCTAGGCAGAAACAAGCCTTTTCTCAACGTTTTAAAAAATAGATAAGTAAATGATAAACCTTTTTAATCCGAGGAAACAAAGTCGAGAGTCTCATTATAAAATTAAAAATCTTCCAAGTATTCCATTTTTAATTTCCAACCAAGTCGACTTGTCCCTTCGAGTACTCTCAAGGATCTAACGGTTGGTTACTTTCATAACCTGGTATAAGGATTTTTGGGTATCATTGAAAGGGTGAATCTCCGAGCCTTATACCGTGAGGTCCTTGCGTCATTGGTCTAGCACTATTCTTACCAAAATTCGCAATGATTGTTGTCAAACTGGGGTCGTTCTCAAAAAATTTGCACCGCTGCGTTAATTTTGCATTTTTTTTTAAAGTTGCGATTTCTTCTTTTATTTTTCATAGGATCGCTAGAAATATATTCAGACAATTGATATCACGTCGAGGGAAGTAGTTAAATTGAATATCTTAGAAGATATAGGTGTTTGAAATTTTAAGTCGACAGGTGAAAGACATCGACGTCAGGTAAACGACATTTGTTAACAAGTTATCGACAATGGGTGCAGGTTTGCGACAAATATGTTCCAACTTCACTGAATTTGTTAGCAGGTTAACGACGACGTTGAACTGTCAAATAGTGCTTATTTGATTGTTTTTGTTTTTCTTTTTTCCTTATGTTAGTAATTTGCATAAAAAAAACAAGCAGTTAATTCTCATATCATAGGACATTTCTCAGGAGGTTTTATGAAGCCTGTACTATCCAGAAAGGTAACCGGCAAAAAGATGCAAAACTCAAGCATACCCACGTGATTTTATAAATGTGTTATGAAGGTTCAACAGCGAATCATTTAAATAACGTTTCTGCATCCTGATGCTGCTTCTTTTGACATATTCTTTCCTACCCGCTGAGTAACTTACTGCTGTTTTCGTCATCTTCGAGGAATTCCTTCACATCTGATAACCAGAAAGCCTTCGGCTGCGTTAGGTGGGATAAGTTATGGGAGGTATTATCTGAAGCTGCCAGCACATCTGGTAACACTTTATAAAGCCTTTACGAGTCTGAATAAGAATGGTGTCAGTAGGAGATGTCACATACAAGAACTTTAAGTTCCGGACAGGGATGCATAATATCCCCAATACTATTTAACAGATATGGAGCCCTTGAAGGTACGTGGTAGACATCGCCTATTTTGCATCACCCGAAGCAGAAGTGGCCCAACTTTTGGAATGACTCAAAACAACCAGCCTCAAAATGGGTCCCGATATTAATAAATATAAGACCGAGCTGATGATAGTCGACCATTACTAGTCGACAAAGTACTAACCTGCTTCAAGAGTTTGAAACTGTTGATCAGTTCCAGTACCTTGGCTCCATTGTCACAAATAGAGGCACATGGAAACCAGAGATTCGCAGGCGAATCGGAATGGCCAAAACAGCGATGACCCAACGCGGCAAAATATGGAAAGATAGACACATCCCCAACCGAACTAACATGCACCTCGTCTGTGCCCTTGTCTTCTCCATATCTCTTTATGGGGCAGAGACCTGGACGCTCAATGCCGCTGACAGGCAGAGGATTCATGCTTCAAAATCTGGTGCGGGCGCCGCCTGCTAAGGATTCCTAAGACAGCTTGAAAGTAAAATGGAATACTCAAACTAAGCTACTTCGGAAATTTATATGTTTTTATAACAACGAAACATGAGTTGAGACACGGCGAGTGACCGATAAAACCTGGTTTTTAAATAATTTTGTATAAGTGTTTAAATAATTGTCGTTCACCTGCCGTATGTGTCGTTCACCTGTTTTTATATAGACAAGTGAACGACATACAGGTGATGGACAAAATGACAGTTATGTCATCAAAACAAATAAAGTATTTCGTTGATGAATTGCATATTTATACACATAAAAGTAGACCATACTTTACGCGTTATAAATTAAAATGAATTCAATAGTACGTACGTCAACCAAAATATGGAAGGCAGAATGGATAAACTTTCCTTTATGGACCGTTGATTTGAAAGTTCATATTTTTTTTATAGATAGTACTCATAAATACAAAGCTTTTCCCAAGTTTTCAACTTGCGGAAACTCACGGTTCACGAGATATAATTTTTTAAAGTTTTCAATTTTTCATACAAATTGGTAAATACCAAGCTTTTTTAGGTTGGATGAATTGTCATGGTAGACGTCAAGATGACGTTTTATGTTCCGTTGACGCGGCACCCCCCCCCCCCCCCCCCCCCCCCTCCCCCCCCCCCCCCCCCCCCATCGAAATTTTTACGCTTACTTTACTTATAAAATTTTATCGTTTTTGTAATAATTATCCAAAAATATCCCAAAATCCAATTTTTGATTTGTTATATTAGGTTGCAAAAGTCCGAATCTAGGGCTCTCCCTGGTTCGGATAGGTTAGGTTAGGTTAGAGTGGTGAAAAAAACCCTTGCGTGACAAGCACGGTCGCCCGTGCTCCGCTCCGCAGCTTCGGCTTGTTGGTCGCCTTCGGCGACCAGCCTCAGCCGCTACGCTTCACACGGCTCCCGAGCTAGTCACGGCGGGCGAGGGCAACTCTTCCCGCAGCGCCGGAGCTAAGGCGGAGCCAAACCGCTGAGGTCGAAGGCTCGCGGAGGAGCATCGAGGTCAGCGAGCAACGAGACCAAATAGCGAAGCGCAAGGGGGGGAGGTGGCGAGCGTAGCGAGCCGGCGACGTCCCTAAGCGAGCTATGGTCTCGGAAGCGAGCGACCTCGGGGCGACGAAGCGGGCCTTCGGGCGAAGCGCGCCTGGGGGGGAGGGGTGGGGGGAGGGGAGCAACCCCCCTCCCCCTACCCTTCCCCCTCAATGACCACGCCCACTTGGACGAAGCCACGCCCCCTTGAAACAAGAATATAATTTTTATAACTAAATAGAGCCATTATAACCTCAAAACTTTAACCATGAATATCTCCTAAACCATGGGGTTCCGCGGGGTGGGGGTGGTACTGGGGGGTAGCCCTCCTCCCCCCCCTCCCCCCTCCCCCCTCCCCCTCCCATAAATCGACGGTCCATAAAGGAAATTTTTACCGGCAGAATATAGACTACATACCCATTACAAACTCCCGCTCGCGTAAGAGTATGTATCATATTTTTTTAGTGCAGCACACTGACGACGTGTCACTCGGAACAGTGTTAGGTGGCAACTGAAGGTCTCGATTTATGCGGGGTTAGGCAGGGGAAACGAAATAGTAGTCACACAATTGTAATGTTTGTCTCATGACAAGTTAACGACAAAAAATGGCGTGGACAAACTTAAATTGCAAATAATTCTCAAAATAAGCATAGTATTATTATTAGATATGGTAGTATTCAATCTTCATCATATATGAAAATAAAATGGAGTACTGAACTTAAGCTAAGTCGGTAACGTATATGTTTTTATTCCAACGAAACATGAGTACCTCGCGTTGGGACACGGCAAGTGACCGACAAAACCTAGTTTTAAATCGTTTTTTTTGTCTATTAATATACTTTACTTTTATTTGAAAGCATTTGGCCTCTATGTAAAAAGTGTCTTTAGATATGTGATGATAATTGAATATTTAAAATAATGCGGTGTAAAAAACTTCTTCTAAGACAGACCTGTTGACAGGTGGCGGTGCAAATATTTTGAGAACGACCCGGGAACTAACTCTTTTGACAATATTTTCTGGACGATGACGAAAACAATTGGCACAAAACGCAGAATATTTACCCGAAATATTGTAAAAAATTAAATGGGGTTAGGGGCTGTTTAGAAATTATGTCATAAATTTTAGACGATTTTTGATTTTGTGAATGCACAAAATTAATTAATTTAATGAAATTAAGTCAAATAAATACATAGATAGATGACATCATTGTTTCCCATATTTTACATTTATTTGAAATTATTTTTTTGTTACTGTTTTAGTTTATGCTTTATATTTTTTAAGTACCTAAATACCTAATCAGTTTGAGCGAGCTGTTAAAAATCAAAATTATTCCATTACCAAAATAAACTGCGCATAAATAAGGAAACATTTTATATCCACAGTACCATAACGACTATAAAAAACATTATACAAAATGTCATTTACCACGTTACTCATTTGGACAGCCGCAAAATATTAGAGTCTCGTATTTAGGGTTCCCACGGTAGTGGTAACGGTTTTATGACCCTCGGATGAACTGTGGAACCCTCTTAGAGCAATGGTCTCTGTAAGAGCTAAGAGCCTTGTTCATTTACCTTTTACTTACACTGCACTTGACCTCAAAAACTGTCGGGAATACTTACTATTATAAATTTTTAGATTTGTATTGGTAATCAGTTTTCTTTGGAGAGGGGTCCAAACTTTAATAGCGTAATGCAGGATCGTCATTTGTTTTGTATGGGTGCGCGGCGCCATGCCAGCCTGGCACCATCTGCTTTCATAATTTCCTTTGTCCTCGCATCACGTCGAAACGGCTGGTCTTTAACCAATTTCGGTAAAGCGATAGCTGGACATACAAAGACGGTTATAGAATACTTTTTTTTTTATAACGGCACAACATAGTGGCTCCACTTCGCCTGATGGTAAGCAAAAAGGGGAGCCCAAGTCGCAATGGCAACTGACGAGAACCAACGGTGCCAAATCAGTTGACACTGCCATGCTGGCCCGAGAGATGGTTCGTTCGCTTCGCTTTTACTCGACAATGGTACAAAAAATAAATACGCGTACGGAACCTTCTAGTTATTGATGAAAAATCAGGATGCGAAGTGCATAGTTTAATGGTTAGTCAAAAAGAAACCTTGCCGGCTCCATTTTGCTCGCCAATGATTTTGTATGAAATTCCTTTATTTGTCAAAACGCTAAAAAAATTAAGTAAAATAGATAGGCTCTTTTCATTGGTCTTCAAGAGAATTAACGGTTTTATGAAAAAGTACAGTCGGAAATAAAAGAATGTCGCAAACAAAAAAAAAATGTTTTTAGGGTTCCGTACCCAAAGGGTAAAAACGGGACCCTATTACTGAGACTTCGCTGTCCGTCCGTCTGTCACCAGGCTGTATCTCAAGAACGGTGATAGCTAGACAGTTGAAATTTTCACAGATGATGTATTTCTATTGCCGCTAAAACAACAAATACTAAAAATAAAATAACATAAATATTTAAGGGGGCTCCCATACAACAAACGGGATTGGTTGCGTTAACTTTGCACCTCATTTGTATGGGGCGCTATACATACCAGGTGCAAACTTAACTTAACCACTTAAGGATGGAGTGTTTGTACGGAACCCTCGGTGCGTGAGTGCGACTCGCTTTTGACCGGTTATTTATTCTTTCTTCACCTGACGTTTCGATACGGTTTCACGTACCGAGGTCTCATACATGCTCGTGGTCGTAATAAATATTATCTATAAATAACCGAGGCCAAATCTTCCGCCATCTTTGTCAATATTCAATACTTAAACAGAAAAACTTCCTGTATAGGAGAATGTGTATTTCCAGATCAATTAGGTACATTAATGAAATATTAGTTATTTAACCGACTTAAAAAAAATTATTACGGAGATGCCATGACTGCGCGACCGAGTGAGCGAGACAACACGTACCGCGCACCGCTGCCGCTGCCGAAAGTGATTTCGAAAGCCATTCATTTCATTGCTACAATGATGGCAGGTCGTTTTAATTTGGTAATTATTGATTTCAATAAATAAATATTAAGAACCGACCTAGTCTCAAACTAAGCAAAGCTTGTACTATGGGCACTAGATGACGAATACGGTATAACATAATATATAGATACGAGTACATATATAGATAACATCCATGACCCAGGAACAAATATTCGAGTTCATCATACAAATATTACATTTGAAGTCGGTTGAAAATATTTCATCAAATAATAATTTAATATGTTTTTGAACCCACTTTTATTTTATAAATACACTTTTCTTAGTCAATATTAATTTTAGCGTAATTGTTAGTAACATTTAGTATAGGTTTTTTATTTACTGGTTCTTTCTTTTTTCTTTTTTTTGTGTCAAAATAAAGCGGTCAAGATATGTATACGTTAATATCTTAAATAAAGGCATGTTAAAAATCGCTAGTTGTGTGGCCCCAAGCCCGCGTAGGCGGCCTCTTCAAATATATAATTATTGTTTAAGCACGCCAAATATAACCCTCGCCAGTAAAACCCCTACCTAAATAAGCCTACTTGATGTACTGTATAAATGTTGAATGTTCATTGTACATATTAATTTTAATTAACTGTTTCTTTATTTTTAGTTTTTAAACGTAGAAGAAGAAAATGTATTTGATAACTTTATTTATAACACAACACAACAGATTAACAATAATCATTTAAAAATACGTTTATCTAGATAAATGTGTATACTATAGATATATTGTAGTTATTATTATTTAAGAGGCCTTATACAATACATTCTAAAATGTATTTTTATCATATTATGAAAAATATATAGATAATTTCAAAAAACTTCTTTAAGTGAATAATATTTTTCCCTGATTTCTAGATAGTAACACATCTCGTTCATGCTTTCATTGCTTACAGTCGAAGAAAAATTGTATTTAAACCGGTTTTGTGCGTGAATTTTATCAATTTCGAGTAGTTTTTGAAACAAAAATTATCAATAAAAAACTCAAATTGTAGGGTTCTAATATATACCAATAAATCGCAATAACCCTGTTATTAGCAACAATGATAATGTGTTAAGAAACATGTTTTATATTAGATAAAAATGTCTAAAACAATCAGCATTTTTGAACGGATAAGAACGTTAATTGAAGTCTTATTTCAGAGCATTATGAAATCAAAAAGCGCCCGCCTCGAAAATTGGCGTAACGAGGGTAGTTAGGCAAAAAGGACGGCGATTATGGCAGCGTCGGCAAATAAGCTACTAACTAGTTAGGACAGACAGCAAAACAGACGGAACTCTCATTCAGCTATGAACTGTCGCTTGCGGTATTTACGGACCGGTACGACCTTCAAATGAAATGAAACAATTTATTCAGTAATTAGGCCACAACGCAATTTTACAAGTCAAATTGTGAATCTGCCGGCATTTCCACCACCGCTGTTGAGAAGAAAGCCGAAAGAAACTTAATAGTAACTTAATAGTTTATTTAGTCCTATTATTATTTTGCATCACCTACTAATTTCAAACATTAATTTTCAACTACTCCGCTACCTAAGGGTTTTCTGGAAGAGATCGCTATTTAGCGATAAGACCGCCTGTTGTTTACCTCTGTCTGTTGTTTCAATGTATCTCATGTTGTGTTGTGTATTCCTTGATGTTTGAGGTGTGCAATAAAGAGTATTTGTAATTGTAGTAAGTCATTTTTTCGTAAATAATACTTAGAACAATCAATTACGTTCAGGCCGGCAACGCATTTGTGACTCGTCTATAGCAGGTGTCTATGCCTGGCCGACGGCAATCGCGTGGCAATCGCTCTCGATCAAGCGATACGTTTCCTCGATTGCCCCCTATCCTATGACATAAAAAAAGAAAGTTATGTATGTACAATGAGCTTCAGAATTGTATGGCCCATTTTTATGAATGAACTCAAGTCTTATTTCAGAGCATTATTAAATCAAAAGCGCCCGCCTCGAAAATTGGCGTAACGAGGGTAGTTAGGCGAAAGGGACGGCGATTATGGCAGCGTCGGCAAATAAACTACTAACTAGTTAGGAGTGACAGCAAAACAGATGGAACTCTCATTCAGTTATGAATTGAGAACATTTCAGATGGAAATTAATTTAGAGCTCTAGAGAGCTTTGCGTTGTGTACACCCAAAAAAATAAACTTTTTTCTGTATCCAAAGAAATACACGGAAATACATCAAATAACCGAAATCTACGACAACTATGCCTGCATAGATGTTTAGTCTTCGCCCTATCCGAAAAAAAAATTGACAATAATTTCATTCGTTTTTTTGTTTATTTTAGCAAACTAAAATAACCTTTCCATTGTGTCATAGTTTTGGAGTTACTACAATTTTATAATGATTAAAGTTTAATTAATAAAATAATTAGTAATTTCACGAAAAGTATAAAAACAGTGATTAGTAAAGTAAAAGTAATAAAATTTAAGTCTTAGAGATATGAAATCTTGTCAATTGAGAGAGTTTTTAAACAAATGCTTTCGCGTGAAACCAAGTAAGCGTAATTTTTAAGTTGTTAATTATATTAAATAGAGTTTAAGAAGTTAAGACTCAAAAGGCATAAGACATTTCGGTTTCGAAGACTATAACTCTATGCAGGCATAGTTGGCGTAGATTTCGGTTATTTTATGTGTTTCCTTAATAATATAATATATTTCTTTAAAAAAAAACAAATGTATTTTTAGTGTATACACACGGTTCCAATCTCTATTGATCTGTATATTAATTTATACCTGTAAGAAATATCAATTCAATTATTTTCAATTGTTGTTAGATACATAAGTAGTTGGGTATCGAAACATGCAATACTTTTTAGCTGACAACGAAAGCAAAAGAGAGTAAATGCTTTCATCCGCGCGAAGCGGTTTTGCCAAAAAATACCTAAATATACCAGAAGGGTTACCTCGATAATAATTCGATCGTCTTATGGTGCCGTCCCTCTCGATCTCCTGTCAAACAACATTTGAGTGACTGGGACACTACACGACGGTCGAATTTGGAACATCGGCTGCCCTTCAGATGTTAATTACCCATCTATCTGCTCAGAATCTTTAATCTTCTTTACGGTTAGCAAACAAGGAACAAAGCTGAACAAAGTCTCAGGTTTAACGGTCCTGCTGACGGTACGTAATTGCGTTTGAACACGGTCAGCATACAAAGCCGGTGCTGCAAGGCTGAAATTGCAGCTTAATTAGTATTAGGAATATAATTAGTTGCTGTAATAAAAGAAGAGTTACAGGATTTAATCATACCTACTAATGGAAAAAAACATAGTCAAAGTCAAAATATTCTTTATTCAAGTAGGCGTAGCTACAAGCACTTTTGAATCGTCAGAGAGCAGAATAATTTATTAATAGAATTAGTACAAAAAAAAGCAAAAAAAAAAACATTATAGAATTAAAAATCCCGAAAAGGACCGTCAAGAAAAAAAACCGAAGGCTGGAATGTTTCTTGAATAAAATTCTAAATATCAAAACGTACAATAAAGTAATTAAAATTAGAATAGCAGTATCATATTATAACATGACTACTGTATGGTATGACTGTGTCCCTTAACAGTTGTACCTATAATAAGAAAGCTTGACGATTTTTTTTTGAGGATGTCAATCGATTCTATTTTTTATTTGGATCAAATGTCTAGATATGGGACTAACTTAACCCTTTATTTGACGTCGTATACTGTGAGATACATTCACAAAAAAAAAAACTACACAGTCTTCCGAAACATCTAAGTGAAAATTTAATATTTTATCTGGTCACACAATTTGTCCTAATTAAGGCAAAAATAGTTCTGAGTACTAGTAAAATTTTTAGCCGACATTCGAAGGCCAAATTGGCGGACCTGCGAAGTGCACACACGCTAAGCAAAGTATTTATTACTTTTTAAAATATTTATAGCAATGTTTTGGGGCGAAATGCGGTTTAGGTATAATTGTAAATGTTTGCCATTGGATTGTGTCAGATTTTAATTTCGATTTGCACTAATTGCCACTAACTGCAATCGCCTAAAGTTGTTTGTATCTCACAGTATACATTGCCAAGAACGGGCACTAAGGCAACTAAACTTGTATGTATACCGTGATATACTTTGCCAAGAACGGACTTAATTTGTATGTATACCGGGATATACTTTGCCAAATATGAATGCAGCTTGGTTTTGGGGTGTTTTTTGTTTTTTTTCCTTCTTTGCTTCTTAACAGCATGTGGTAAAGAATAGATCTGCGAAATATTGTCCCTCATACCAAATGCGATGATAAAGAAGAGGTTTAAGTATTTAGGGACCTTTCTTCCCCTGAATGCTCGTCTTCAACGCCATCCTTGGATTTTTTGCTTGGACGCTTAAGTCTACTATGTAGCTCTGATGAAGACGTCACAGAAAGAGTTAATACACAAATAGAACCTTGTGGCGCCGAAGAAAATGTTCCTTTGACCCCAACAATTCAAAAAATGTGCCGCTCATCGACACAGGAACCAGACTTTTTAAATATGCCATTAATTTCTTCATTACCGTCCCTTCCATCTGTAACCAATGCTACCCCTCGAGCCACACCATCAACCACAAGAAAAACTCCGGCTAAAAAACGAATTGCCCCTGTGGCGAAGCGGGTTAAAAAAAATTAAAAGTTTAAACAGCAAAAAGCAATATTTCAACATGCAGCTATACTAGAACACCAAGATAACGGCGATTACGAAGACATACCAGACGATTCATCCCTTGATTATTTTAACAAATTCTTTTCTCCTGATATAATACCTATCCTTCATAACAGAACAGACTAGCATTTACTCAGTTGAAAAAACTGGAAAATCGATTCAATTAACCGACCATGAACTTGTGGATTTTATTGCCATACAAATTATAACGGGCATAGTTAATATGCCAGAAGTTGACAAAGGTATATTGCCTGAAATGCAATGTAAAGCTTTGTTTTGTGACAGGGAAAGACCCCCGACAATGTTTCCTGAGCTTTCGCTCAAAATAAAATAATAATTTCTAAATAAATTGTTTTGTTATTTAAAATTACCTTTCTGTTGCATATTTGACATTGTATATCACAGTATACATTCACTTCACTTCATTCTATTGGCATTGTATACTGTGGTATACATTAGTTTTCGGGAAAACTGGAAAAGCTAGATTTTTTTTTCTATTTTTTCTAATCACATTTTATACCTAAAAGACCAAAAAAAATAAAAAAATACAAAATGTACACTTTTTCTGTCTTTGCCAAATAAAGGGTTAACTACACTTAGAGTGCTCTAAAAGTCAGAAATTACCGTCAAAGTTCAACATTCCTACGGAGCGCTAAAAACGCTCCGCACAAATTGCCACCTACATGTGACATCATCAATATTTGTATGGAGACAATAATTAATCTGCCATTTTCAACGTGAAAAAGTGCATTTAAGTGTCCCTTAACAGTTGTAGGTACCTATAATAAGAAAGCTTGACGATTTTTTTTGAGGATGTCAATCGATTCTATTTTTTATTTGGATCAAATGTCTAGATATGGGACTAACTACACTTAGAGTGCTCTAAAAGTCAGAAATTACCGTCAAAGTTCAACATTCCTACGGAGCGCTAAAAACGCTCCGCACAAATGGCCACCTACATCATCAATATTTGTATGGAGACAATAATTAATCTGCCATTTTCAACGTGAAAAAGTGCATTTAAGTCATGGTTTCCCTACAATTATTATTTTGTTAAATTATGAGGACTCTAAAACCAATTTCAAAAAAATTTTTTTTTCTAAGATACAATTTTGCTTACCTTTGAAGTGACATATTAAAAACGTTTTTTTTTGTTTTTTTTTTCGTTGATTCATGATATATAGAGCTAATTCTATTCAAATAACTACAGTATGCTGTAGAATTCAACATCAGTTATCATCCCTATTATGCGTATTAATATTCGGACAAACGATCATTCCACAAAATAGAGATTCGGCTTAATTTAATTATGCGAAACGTGTTAACGAAATAAGTTTCTGACTTAATAAAATAAGCGAAATATATCACTCACATAAAAGGTATATTTTATTACTAACAATTGTCTTTTTGTTTTCAGGAAAAGTACGAGTTCTGATAACATCGCAGATATAAAAGGGTATGTATTTTTTTATCGTAACTTCCCACATCAAATCTATATGATGTAAAATTTCACGTCACGTCTCGTAACGTGAAATTTGTACTTGTAGAATACAAAAACAGATAACGTACCGCCTTTGAGTAGCGTTGTTTTAGGTTCCGTACCTTAATCGGCAAACGGGACCCTTATAGAATGACTGTTGTCCGTCTGTCTGTCCATCTGACGGATGTAGATCCGAGAAATTGACGTTGTTTCAACTCACATCGGTCTCCCCTTAAGCCAGTAAATAACCGGACAACGTGACAACGACAGCTCCAAGCGCGTTCGAGTAAATTGCAAAAACGCCTGTTTAAAATCCAATGTGACAGGTTTATAGCTGTTTCTGAATTATTTACAGTCTGTTACATGTATTAATCAGATTCATAAACGTTGCTAATTACGAATTATGCCATATATCAACGATGTTAACGCGATGTCGCGTAAAGCGGCTGTACGCTGTGGCCAATCACGCGACGTCGCGTGATGGTCCCATACAATATTGTCCGAGCCACAAAACTGTGACCATAGCGTATTGGCTTCTGGTTTTAGTTTTGGCCACTAAGGAAGGGAATTACCTATTTTTTTATTTCAGGCCATCTGTATAAGTTCTGCATTTTAACTTGGCAATGAACGTGTTAAAATTAGTTTAACTTAAATAATTTCTATGTGATTTTGCGCGATAATTGGCCGGTTGGACGATAATTTGGCCCTGATTCGAGCAACAATGTTGTTCCACAGCAAATTACTATGCACAGCCTCACCTACCTGCTCGTCAATGTAAACACGATGTCACCAGTGTTTGACTGCGTCCAGTAGATAAACACAATTGATTATTTTACTGTCTCCTGAGCCGGCGGTCGTGGGTTCAAATCCTGACAAGGGAAAATATTTGTGTGAAGAACTTGAATATTTCTTGTTCCTGGATAATGGATGATATATATTTACTAGCGACCCGCCCCGGCTTCGCTGATACTAAATATACTATGCATGTATTAAAAATATATGTCAACCTTCCTCTTGAATCACTCTATCTATTTAAACAAAACGCATCTGAATCCGTTGCCTA
Organism: Apotomis betuletana; assembly: GCA_932273695.1. NCBI lineage: Eukaryota > Metazoa > Arthropoda > Insecta > Lepidoptera > Tortricidae > Apotomis > Apotomis betuletana. Next base: position 11,858,660 of record OW026320.1, on the reverse strand, counting down.
GTTTTAAAGATCTAGTTTTGTTTTAATTCAAAACAGCCATGCATTTAACCTCGATTGCACCTGATGTTAAGTGACAATAAGGCCTAAGATGGAGCATGCTTGGCTAGAAGATGCCTATTCACTCTCGACTTGAAGAGATCCAAGTTATATTTTTCAGGAAATAGGTGCGCAGGAAGAGAGTTCCATTCCTTAGCTGTCCTCATAAGAAAAGTAGACGCAAAGCGTTTCGTACGAATCAGTGGTATATCGACAACATAAGGGTGGAATCCAAGCATACATACAAACAGACAGACAGCAGGAACGACTTTGTTTTATACTATGTTGTGATATATTATGAGTGTATATCGTTGTCTAGCACCCATATTACAAGCTTTGCTTAGTTTGGGTCTAGTTCGATTTGTGTGAGATCGTACCTTAATATTTATGAATTTATTTTTACTTGTAAAAATCTTTCTCAATCTCTCTTTGCACCCTGACAACCCTTATCAACAAATTCCTATTTAGGTATACATCTACACTCCAGGCCAAAAGTATGGAAACAAGCTTAAATTACTATAGAAACCTGTTATTTCCTTACGGAATAAATTACAAAATCACAACATAAGAATGATTTTAAACATTTTTAAAAGTCAATAATGCAAATTCTGCTTATGAAAATTGCCAGTGCAACATTTTGTAGAAAGGCAATAAAAAAACGACTACATGCACTTTGTTCCGGAATTAGGTAAGTATACCGGGTGTTTCCTGTAATGGGAGCGATAAATTAAAACATAGATTTTTCGCTTGAAACTGGATAACATTTCTTAAGCAACTTCTGAAAATAACGTGTATTAAATGATATTTTGTAGAATAATGTTTAGACAAAGAAGCAATGTATTGCGAAATGTCCGATATTAGTAGAGTGACAGCTATGTCAATGCTCAGGGAATGTCAATGTTGGACGACGTACATTGAAAATACTATTTAATTTGTTTGAAATAATAACATTCTAAAAAACTGACTTTTTTTTAAAGTTGCTGAACAAATGTTGTTCAATTTGAAGAGTAGAATCTATATTTTAATTTATTGCTCCTATTACAGGAAACACCTGGTATATACTTATATATATATATATTTACAATATGCAGATGTTTTAATAGTGGATGTTCTATTTTTTATTTTTTGGGTTTTTATTTTTTAATGTTAGTAACCGTTAGGCCACCGCCTAACGGTTACTAACATTTACATAAGGAATAATAAATAAATAAAAATTGCTTATTTAAAAAAAAGAACCTAAATAACATATTACAATTGTCCAGCGGTCTCACACTAGGCTATGCCTGTCATGTGGTCACCAGATTCTGTTTAAAACAATACAGTTACAATATTTATTTCAACCGGTTACAATACAGCCAAAGTTAAGGTTTACAATAATGAAATTAATGAAATAACCATACATTATTATTATTGACCAATAATTATTGGAAACTTTAAATATTCAAACAATAAACTTTGTTTCCATACTTTTAATGATTTCTATACTTCCCCTTGACGACGCGTTTGGCTCGGTTTGTAGACACCTGCCTACTGAGCCGGCGGTCCCGGGTTCGAATCCCGGCCGAGGCAAGTATTTGTGTGATAAACTCGAATATTTGTGCTTGGGTCATGGTTGTTCTATGTATGTATATATTTATCTATATAAGTACGTATATCGTCGTCTAATACCCATAACACAAGCCTTCTTGAGCTTAATTTGGGACTAGATCGATTTGTGTGAAGTTGTGCGATATTTAAAAAAAGAAAAAAAAATACTTTGGGCCTGGGGTGAATAACGCCTAAGCACTGTACATAACCCCTTCCCTCTTAACAGATTTTTATACTTTTATTTATATTTTATTAATTCATAATATGGTTTCTCTTTCTTTAATGGCCAAGGCGTGATCTTCTAGTGGTTAGGACCCCTTATATACGTTATGCATAGTAACCCTGTTTCTTTAAATTGACTAAGAGACAGCTTAAGTCCACTTACATGGGTAAAGGAGTTAGAAAGATTAGGGTTTTGTGAACTAAATAATTAGCCTGAAATGAGTGATATCCTCCCGTCAACTACCAACCACTCGACTGTAATTAGTTATTAAATCCTTCAACCTCCTTACTTATTCTACTACATAAACAGGACCTTGGAGCAGTAGAGTGATTGATAGTGGGATTAGGCACACTTAGCTAGTTTAAGATGTAGGGCTTCTAAAATTAAAGGTATAGGATTACAATGAAACAAATGATAGGTTAATAAAGCATGTATATTGAATCTTTGTATGATTGTATTAAGATTTAAAGTGTTTTATTTTTGCCCGTCAGGCATGATTTGTAATTTAATTATTTTGTGCCAGCAGGGCTTTTATTAGTTTATTTTATTTAACTTTACCAACGGTTCACTATAAGGTTTACTGTAATGGGAAGAACCGTCAAGAAACCCATCAGACTGCCTTAAAACAAATTATATTTTGAACAATTAAGCAAGTGAATTATTACAAATATGAATAGCCATCATAGGCTCTGCCTATACCTATACGATTAGCTTAACTTATCTCCAACCATGAAATGCATTTCACGAAGAGTACTATAGTAACCTCTCAGTGTATTTTGTCATGTAGTCTTTCATTAATATCATAAAAATACTTCTTCCTAGCCCTATACATAATGACACGCCAATGCCTTAAAATAGACAGAAGAGGAAAGTTCACTTTTAAGGGACTCCATATAGCCGCAATAGGCCCTAGACAGTCAAGTTATGGTCCAATTGAAGACCTGTGGTATTTGGAATTAAGCTCCTAAAATCGAACTGCTTAAACAGATCAATTACTGTGTTAAGACGTTTATCGTGTACGCCTAGCCCAATTCCAATGACCACAGTCTAAACTTTCATATGGATGTTTATGTATTAAAGCATAGAGTCCCCAAAGAGTTAATTTTAATAGTTTTATTTCACTGTAGTTCCCTATGATCCTGCCAGACTCCGAGAGACTCCACTAAGTCCATAAAACTGATCTAATTCAAAACCAGTTGAAGTGACCTGAAGTTAAATGTGATCAGAGGTTTGTGTTAACAGCGTTTTCGACGAAGTAGGGTAGTTGTAATTTGCGCTGCGGATTCTGACCACATCTACACAATCAGATGCCTTCCTTTGGTTATTTACGTATTTAACAGATAGCGTAGAGTCTCCCTAATGAATTGATTTTAATAGTATTTTGTCGCTGCAAATCCCCAAGATTCCGCCAGGTTCCACTAGTTTAATAATTAGCAGAAACTCCACATGGACCATCTGTCCTAAGATGATTAACTCTAATCCAGTTGTAGATACTTGGGTTTAAATGCATCCAGGGGTTGTGTTAACAGCGCTTTTGACGAAGTAGTTGTGAGATAGCACCATGAACCTGATTGCATTAATCCCAAGCTGAAATCTATCTCTGGTTGTTTAAATATTAAAACAAGAGTAGAGTTTCTGACCTAATAGCAATCAAAAGTCTACTTAGTTACCGCGCGTGGCTATTGGAGTGTCTTTATTGCAGTAGTCCTTACTGCTTAGGCCAGGTAAAAGTTGAATTCCAAATAATCAAAGTTATCCCATGGGTAGGGTTGAAATAGTCCTAAAAGGTTACTTCGATCACTTCGGAAGAAAGTTATGTACATATCAAAATCCCAATATTCAAACTTGATGACATAAATATTAGTAGTCTACATTTAAACAATCTATGTACATATCCTGGCTCCGACATATAACTAAGTTAAATACATAAACGACACATCAGTTGGTATTTCTTTAACTATGAAATGATCACATAAATTCCATACGCAACTCGGGAATGGACACACAGGAGAACAAGGTACGTTAGTAAAATATTAACGGAAATAAGCACATGAGAGATATCAGTCCGTATCCAATTCCGTCCTCACAACTAAACAATAAATTCCGAAACTAATATTATCAATTAGCAGTCTATTTTAACTTAATCTTTGTGACGAACTCTGAATTAAACGCAGTCTGATATGAACACATAAAACAGAATGAACACTTATAAAAGGCACAACACAATACAAAAGAAATTAATGCATTAGTAAACAGTTCGCATAGCAAGATAAGGCAATGAGAAGTTATTCTCCCAGCTTCTAATAGATTTGGAAACTGTGTCCAGACTAACATATTTTCTTTTGCAAGAAATATGTTTGTCTTTCTGCAAGGATTCTAAGTCCAGACTGATAGACATCCACTGTGAGGTTTAGTCTTTCAGCCGACAGAGTTAAGTTGCCTTCTTAAAAGAGAAGATGGGTCATTTTCACCGGTTGGTTTAACATTTCCTCTTCTAAGTAAATAAAAAGTCCCAATAATATCTTGTTGTCACCGTGAGGAATTCCCGATATTATTGGAAGATTTTAAGTAAATACATAAGGAATAAAGCCCAATAACACCTTTGTTGTCACCATGTGAGGTTGCCCAGTGTTATTGGAAAGATTTCTTACCCGAGGTCCTGGAGAGAGTTCCTGTTCTGTTCACTGCTGATCACTGAATGCTCTCTCATCCCAATGTATGGCCTTTTATACCCGCTTCCTAACTTTTTAAAAATTCCCTCTACGTGGCTAATCCTCGATTTCCGCGCGAAATTGGTTCCACGTCAGCAAAACGTCACCGAGCCAATTTTAAAACCGCTGACTTTGTATATTCCAATTTGATTGACTAGAACTTTAAATTACAAATCTTATACCCATAAATAAAGCTTAAATCAGGGTATACTTTATGATTAATATTACATTCTAAATCTAATCTTTAATATTTCCCATTGAAATAAAATGTTTGAGATACCTTTTAGAACATCGAAATTCTATATTCCATAGATTATCTTAGATATTGTTTATGTGTGCTAATCTCTACTTTGCCTATGGTTTTTGTTCAATGTTTTCCTTCAATATTTGCAGTCAATCCCCCATACTTTAAGAAGTATTTCTTATTCTCAACAACCACAATCATTCAATAAATACTAGCATTAATTGTACTCTTTATTAAAATTGTTTATCTAATTTAAATTTCACTTAATTCTGTCAGTACGACAATCATTATGCTCAATGTATTGCTAAAACCTGGCTACCCCAAATGATCCAAAAATTATAGAATATTAAAAAGATACGAATGTAAACATTGCTGTCTATACTTCTTTATAATTGTAAAGAAATCTGAGTTAATTTAATAGAATTCCAATATATCTTATCTTGTTTGAATAAAAGATTTGCCTGGTAAGTATTCACTATCCTTCCTATGGCATATCCTAAACATTTCTCGACAAATGTATTGCATAACCTAACAACAATAACATTGGTTATAATTCTTACTTCTCTGCTTTTACAAGTAATGACTAAATGCTAACTTGTTACGTATTTATATGATTCTGCGATACAATTAATGATGCCTTAATAGACAAGCTCTAATCCTTATGTTGTTTACATTTCAGTATTAAGCAACGAATATGAAGAATGCTTTTTCAACACCATATAAAATGAGTCGCCGACAAAGGAATTTATCCAAGATCCATTCATAAGAATCACAATTCCTGCGTTGCCGGCCAATAAAGTCAAGAAGGCTTCCTATATAACGTGTGTTTAAAATCGGAAGAACCAAGAGTTGCAGTTAAATGAAAAATGAGATATTTATTACAAACATAACCTTAATTTGAACAAGAAGTGGATTTTTGACCATAAACTTTAGAGTTCAATACAAAATGGAGTCTGTCTCAAGCTTTGAGTATTCCAATGACGATTTTTTATGAAGCAGCTTCAAGATGAGAATGTTGACGAGGTGCTGGGTTTGGTACAGCTCTTTGTCCTCGAACCTAAATGACTTAAAACCGACAATGACTACTTAACGCTCTCCAAAGTTATTTTAAATTCGACTCGCGGCTCACAAACAAACCCCTAGGGCCGGAATCGCTTAAAAACTTTCGTTTCCTTTGTATTTGATTAAATAGAATAATTATAAAGCGAAACGGCATAAGCGACATACGTTTGCTAATATTATATGCTGTTTTGTGCAAAACTGATATTGGAAAAGGGAATAGAAATTAAAAGAAGAGAGTTGATCTAATTTTGTGTCTATTTTATAATAACAATTTTGTTGTTTTACAAAGTTTATTTCTATTCGTTTTATTATCAGTTATCATCAAGCTAAAAATACAATAATTTCTGATAGATGACAAAATCTAGCACAAGTCAAAATAAACCTAAAAATAAATCGACCACACACCACAAGTGCAAGTCTCAGTCGCGCACCGAGGGTTCCGTAAAAACATTTATCTAAAGGAATTATAGGTAGGTACATTCATGTACCTACTGCAGTTAAAATTGGAAAAATTACTGAGAAAATTTAAGGCGCACTTCGACGTATATTAACCAAAGTCAAAGTCAAAGTTATTTATTGCACACATGTGTTAAAGTTTCAAACATGGACCCTGCTAGGGTATGCAATATTTACAAATAAAACTTAAATTAAATTAACAAATCACACCAACCATTAACCATCACATTAACCATCTAATGGTGTTATGTGTTTTCCTTATCTTAAAATTGTCTATGTCCGCAATGTCATAGTTAAAAAAAAAACAGTAAGCTATTGCACGTACCTAATACATCAAGTTGAATTTATAGATTAGTTTTTTTATTTTCTCGCAGTCGAAATGAAAAGCGGAGTGTTTAGCACGTGGCACTATGACACTCAGATTTTATCACTTCGCGGAGTGTTCAACACGACGTGGCTAAGTCATTATAACACTCAGATTACATCACTTCGTATTACGAGTACAATGGTTTATTTTGGGCCCTTCTCGAACAATCTACTATTACAGCCCGCTTTTCAGGTACGTGTATGTTCTGGATTAAATAAGAATCGTGTAATGTCGATAAAACGTAACTAGTGATTATCTATATGTCGTAGTATCGATCGTATCAAATATTTAATAGGTCGTAACCCAATAGCACTGCCAGCGTAACTGTCGTGTATACAGACTACTTTAGGGATCCGTAGGAAAATGAACCAATTATTAGTTTGATTTATTAAATATGTACGTTATTTAGTAAATGAATATTGTATTGGGTGATCTCATATTGTAAAATAATTAACTTGTTACATGACATTAAATTGTAATTCAGTCTGGTTCCCCGCGATACAAGCATGGCCTAGTGCGGAGTCCACTGTCAATTTATGTATTATACTGTAAATTTCAATTGTTGCCTTATAAATGTAATTTTTGTTGTTATGTAATTGTGCAATAAATGATTCTTCATCTTATCTTTATCTATCTTACATATCTTACTTTCACCTGTCCCGTTGTGTGTAATGGAAATTAAATTTGACCCACTTTCCGGTTTCCGATTGAGCTGAAATTTTGCACGAATATGCAAATCGCGTGGCAATGCAATATTATGAGGGTATGCAATATAATAGGGAGCCTTAAACACGCCAAATACGTCATCACCCTATCAAAAGGGTTTCTATAGAAACGAATCGTCCACGGTTTCCAAGCACAGACAATGAATTATTTGATTTAATAAATCAAACATTTAAATGAAACAGAAGGTCCAGTAAATGGAGCATAATTTATTTTACTTTGTGTACAATGTTACCTTTTATTTTTGCTCGTAATTTACTGGCTTTGTACTGAATCAAATTCCTCGTACAATATAACATACTTAGCGACCCGCCCCGGCTTCGCACTGGTTTATATGCAATGCATGTATTATACAATACATACATTTCTCTTGAATCACTCTGTCTATTTAAAAGAAACCGCATCAAAATCCGATCAAAGCATACATAGGGACAGACAGCAGGAAGCGACTTTGTTTTATATTATGTACATTATTAAACACAAAACAGCATAAATTATTTAATTAAACATTTATTCAGTTAAGAAAATAGAGTTTAGCACGGCTTATATTTTCAACATTCGAAAATTACTCGAAGCGAACTGTCAAACGCGTTAGAGATGTGCGACTAGCGCGCGACAACTAGTGTTGTTCCACGAAGATCGGTTTCTTCCTCTAACAATATGGTATTGATTAGTTTTTATGGATACTGGAATTTAATAACCCAGCGTTTGGGTTGGGATCAAAACGACTACATTGTCAAAACGACAAAATCATCATAATGTCCAGATCTCTAAAGGACCATCTCTTTAGAAAGCCCATATCTCCGAATGACTAGATAGCAAAACGACTACTTCTTGAGAAGACCACATCGTTAATAATAAAGGCCGTACAGTTGATAATACGCCAAAATGACATCTCTTTATGACGTACGATAATGAGGTAGAAAACCACACAACAGTACTGTTTTCTTCAATTAGTTCGTGCGCAACGCCAACCAAAGTACCTACTAATGCTCTAAGTCTCCATTGGATATTGCAAGCGGATTGAATCCGGGCCGTGCACTATATGGAAATACTTAGACTCCGAGAGGAATCCATTAGCGGTGAAGATTAGCTCACGGGGATGCTTCTCATACACCTAGATAATAGTCTAAATACAAAACGGCAAAAGCACCGTATACTTTTAAGGTACATATGTCGTTCTGTCCCTGCACACCTATAGAACCCAAATAGTAAACGACGTAAGTGCCGTCTGCTTCTAAGCTACATACGTTATGTATCTGTATACCTAGATATAGATAATGGCATTGGCGCAGTATACTTCTTGCTACATACACCTTTATGCGCGCAAGCTAAGCACGGAGATATGTGCAGGTTCAGTGAACTCTCTTAACATATCATGTTATCGCGGAAACCGAAGACAATATTACTACCATGTTATGCTATTTCAAAGGTATTACGAGGCCTTATTCCTTTTTTTTATACCAAACAAATACAAAACAAATGACGATTCTGCATCACGCTATTGAGATTGACCCCTCTTCGTAGAATAATGTTTTATAGGTATACAAATCTTGAATTTGATTATATAGCATAATGACATGAAAAAAAATAGGAATAAGGCCTCTTAACACGCATCAAACTTGTATTTTTATTTAGGAATACACATCAGTAATCGAGTCATTTCTAGTGACAAATGGTTAAGTGAATTAGGGTTTACCCAATTAGGGTTACAGCTCACACCCTAATGGCACTTTGACATGGACAAAACGTCCTAGGTCCTAATTCAACGCGGTATTGCAATATCCCCTTTGAACTATATTTCACCATTTTCACGGTTATTTGCATTATAATTAAAATAATAATAACGTTTGGATTTATAATTCTTTTGCACCGTCTACTCAATTCAAAGTTTTGTTGTAACTATTTCGCTACCGTATTTCATTTTGTGGACATAAAAATATAGTAGGTTTTTTGCGCCAAGTACGAGTCGTATTTGATGGTACGAATGGTTCCGTACCATCAGATAAAAATCTAACGGCAAAAAATCACGTTTGTTGTATAGAAGCCCCACTTAAATATTTATTTTATTCTATTTTTAGTATTTATTGTTATAGCGGCAACAGAAATACATCATCTGTGAAAACTTCAACTGCCTAGCTATCACGGTTCATGAGATACAGCCTGGTGACAGACAACAGACGGACAGATGGACAGTGAAGTCTTATTAATAGAATGAAGTCTTATTTATTGAAAACATCTCTAATCAGCATACGATAATTGATGGAACACTGTTATGCCAATAATGTCCAGTCTGTGTGTGCTTTTATTGGAATAAACATTTTTCTTTCTTTCTTTCTTTCTTTCTAATAGGGTCCCGATTTTGGGGAATCCTACAAATGGCAAAACGTTAACTTAAAATAAAATACATGGATAAATTAGACAGATAATATTGAGATAACGAACACATGCCATCAAAAAAATCGAATTAGCGTCAATTGGACTTCGTGTAATTAAAAAACGTACCGACTCGACTCACGCTTAACCCAATCCATTTATTTTGTCTGCGGTCTGTAGGGGATTACGTGTGTTAGTTAAGTACTAATAATGTTATGGAAGCTTTTATCTCTAAATCTATAAAGCGAATTTTTTAAGGCATGTGTACCCACAACTTTATTAGCGAATGAAAAAAAACGTGCAAAAAAAATTGGGCAAGTGCGAGTCCGACTGGCGCATGAAGGGTTCCGTACCTATATATATACCTATTTATAATCTATAACAAGTTTGTTGTATGGGAGCCCCCCTTAAATATTTATTTTATTCTATTTTTAGTATTTGTTCTTATAGCGGCAATAGAAATACATCATCTGTGCAAATTTCACCTGTCTAGCTATCACCGTTCTTGAGATACAGCCTGGTGACAGACGGACGGACGGACGGACAGCGAAGTCTCAGTAATAGGGTCCCGTTTTTACCCTTTGGGTACGGAACCCTAAAAAGGCAAAAAATATATAATACAATTTACATTGTTTTTCGATTTTAAAATCACATTATAAGAAACTATTGATGACAAATATATCAAAGCACAATGAAAAATTGAAATGAGTTATCTGGGGGACGAGACCGGGAATAGAACCCGGTACCTCTGGATTGCCGGTCCAGTGCGTAAACGATCTATAAACCTTATGACCTTTTTTTTGTAAAAATAAAAACATTTATCTCACGCATACAATAAATATAAATATACTAGCTTTTGCCCGCGATTACGTCCGCGTGGAACTTGTAAGTATGGAAGCAACCTCTTACAACACGATATATATCCGCCTAATCACCTTAATTAATAAAAGGGATTATTAAGAGCGCCTAAGCAAATGTAAGAGCAATTGTGCTTTTGGTATAATAATTACATTTTCGACAGGGTCATCAATGTCATCATGAATTACTTACTCACTTTCAAATCTTTTTAGGGATAATTTCCAGGATGAAAACTATCCTATGTCCTTCCTCGGATCTTAAACTATCTCCATGCCAAATTTCATCAAAATCGATTCAGCGGTTTAAGCGTGAAGAGGTAACAGACAGACAGACAGACAGACAGACAGACAGACACACTTTCGCATTTATAATATTAGTATGGATACGCATACAATGAATATATGTATTTATCTAAGTATTTATCTATTAAAACCTATTTAAGTTAGTTGCACCGCCCACAACTTACCTGCTTTGCCCGATGGTTGACTGGTAGAGAATGCCCTATGGCATTAAGTCCGCCTTTTGTACGATTTGTTTTTCTTTTGTGCAATAAAGATTAAATAAATAAATAAATACAAAACATTGTTTATAGAGTTATGGCACTGAATTAGATATGGTATTGATTCATCTCGGTCACGTCTCCTAAATCAGCCTATATAAGTCTAAATAGTCTAAGTCTTCTCAGAAAGAAGTGAAAAACCTAGTAAAATAACTTTTAGAATTAAAAGCTCCAGGCACGTATTAAATTAGAACTCATTAAAAAGCTTACTTTAAACCTTTTAATTTTATTTGAGTACCGGCTGAATCGAATCGAGTCGCATTTAGATTTGAATACAAAAAGGTCGGTCAAGTGCGAGTCGGACTTACGCACTGAGGGTTCCGTAGTACAACCTATGCAAGCACTGCCTAAAAGCGCTCTAAGGAAAATATAAACTGAAAATAAAATTGGTAAATATCGGCCAAATGCGTGTGGGACTCGCGCACGAAGGGTTCCGTACCATTATCTGTAAGTTTGTTGTATGGGAGCCCCCCTTAAATATTTATTTTATTTCTAGTATTTGTTGTTATAGCGGCAATAGAAATACATCAACTGTGAAAATTGTAACTGTCTAGCTATCACCGTTCTTGAGATTCAGCCTGGTGACAGACGGACGGACGGACGGACGGACAGCGAAGTCTCCGTAATAGGGTCCCGTTTTTACCCTTTGGATACGGAACCCTAAAAAAATAACAACAAACTTAACTTTGCCGTCGGACAACGCTTGCCCTCATATTATATATGGACGCAGGTCGCGGTTAGTTTAACAAATACTTAATAAGTTTGTAATACCAACAAGATAAGTTTACATGTAGTACTAATGTAACGATTTTCGGACGGTTTTATTTACTCGTGTTACATGATGTTGCTTTTCGCCTCATGATTCTAGGTCAACCAGAAATAAACGCTAAACCCCTAAGTATAATAGGTTTTGATTCTCTTGAAAGCTCCAACAAATGCAGCATAAAGGTGGTATCTTCTGATCCAAGGCTCCAAACCGAGATAACAGACAGACATTCATATTTCATATTAATTTCAGCTTGATATCTCCACGCGTTCCTGAGAAAAATAACTTGACAGATAGACAGACTAACGGACAATAAAGTTTGCCCAAAAGTTGTTTGGAAGAGATCGCTCTTTAGCGATAAGACCACCTGTTTGTTGCTGTGTTTCTTGCGTTGCATTTCTCCTGTACGTTTTGTGAGGTGTACAATAAAGAGTACTTGTATTTGATTGTAATTTTTTTATTATATTGAACCATTCATACAAAGATAAAAGCACAAAGATAAAATTAAAATGCGTAACCTGGCGGAAGAGACTGGGAATCGAACCCGGTACCTCTGGATTACCGGCCCAGCGTGTTAACCATTCCACCACCCTAACGCAAGATAACCTGTCGAATTTTCCTTATACTTTGTGTGTCGATCTTTGCATTGTTATTCAGAAAAAACTCGCAAGATCTGCATCAAACGGAATTACTAGTATTAATACTATTTGAAGCGGAATAAAATCAATCTAAGTCAACGCAGTCAAAAGATACGAGCCTTCAATGCTGTATTTGTTGACAGTTGACACTGGCACGGGAATCAAAACCAAAACCTATTCCATATGACACATATATGACACATGTATAATGTCTATACCTAGATATATTTCTAGCAGGAACAACATGTGGTTAGTGCTTACAAAACAATAATATCGACAAACCTGATATCGATAACAACCACGTGACGTCACCGTTATAAAAGAAATGCATAATTATAGAGTTATGAAAAGAATATCTACAATGTCGTGGAGCTCGAGTATGTATATGTAACAATGTTATGTCAATTATTTGATTCTTAAAATAATAATGTCTATGAATGTAAAAGCTTTGATTACTAAACTTATATAACGTTAGAATGAATGAAATGCAAATCGTTGCCACTTACTTTTCCTCTATGACGTTGACGTGGTATTTATCGATAATATGATTGTCGATGTTTTATTTTGTCAAGCACTAACAACAAATCGTTCGTGCTAGGAAAATCTCTAGGTATATTAATGTCTCATTAATTTTTAATGTGTCACTACATTTTTTGGTACAATTCAAAAGGTTAGCGTTAGAGTGGTGGAGAGGTTAAAACGTTGTACCGGTAATCCAGAGGTACCGGGTTCGATTCCAGGGTAACACGCTGCAAAGTTTCATAAATTAGTATTGTATTGTAAAGTGATCCTATTAGGGTTCGCTCTTACCGGTTGAGGAACGGAACCTTAAAAATAACTTTTATTCCATATCTAAAATATATTAAGATTTATTTTCTTCATTCGATTTTAAGCTCAATAAGCGATGGAATAAGGTAAAATATGACGAAGAATCTGTTTAAATAATATTTAAATCTAAGTATTTAGAAAACTTAAGCCAGTGGAGTGTTCACTTAAGTACTTTAAGTTTTATTTTTAAAGTAACTTCAAGGGAATGAAATACTTAATCCGTTTTAACGTTTCATTTAAATCGACATTTGTTGCAGAAAGTTGTTTTGAGGTTTGAGTGGTGTTTTATTTTTATTTTATGGTATCTACTTACATCCACAATTTATTTGTCTATCATGTTGTTTTAGATTTAAATTGCATATACCTACAAGTTAGAGTTGCGGGGACTCGCTGGATGCGGGTCGCTGCTATCCGGCCCATGTGGAAATCTATTGAGGAGGCCTGTGTCCAGCAGTGGGCGTCCTATGGCTGAAATGATGATGATGATGATGATACCTACAAGTATCGTTAATAAAGTAATTAGGTACCTAACCAAATTAATAAAAAGCTCCGATCTAAAAAAAAACGCTGTATTTTATAACAGACTAAATCAGATAATTTTTTTTAAAGACAATCTTATTCAAAGCGACCTAGGCCCAATTAATTCGGGCTTATAAAGCTTGTACTATGAGTACTAGACAACGATATACATACTGAATGTATAAATAGATAAGTATATAGATAACACTCATGACCCAGGAATAAATATTCGAGTTCATCATTTTGACGACGCATTTGGCTCGGTTTGTAGACACCTGCCTACTGAGCCGGCGGTCCCGGGTTCGAATCCCGGCCAGGGCAAATATTTGTGTTATGAACTCAAATATTTCTGCTTGGGTCATGGTTGTTCTATGTATTTAAGTATATATTTATCTATATAAGTACGTATATCATCGTCTAGTACCTATAATACAAGCCTTCTTGAGCTTAATTTGGGACTAGATCGATTTGTGTGAGGTTGTCCGATATTTATTTATTTATTTATCACAGAAATATTTGACCCAGCCGGGATTCGAACCCAGAACCGCCAGCTCAGTAGGTAGGTGCATTGCGCCAACCGCGTCGTCAGTAAATTAATAATATGTACGTTCTCGTTTTCGCATTTTATTAAAGTTTTATTGTTAAGTACATTATAATAACGACTTCAAACAATATACAAAGATCAGACTCACATTTTCCATAGTACTTAATATTCAATCTGTACAACTTGAAAAAGTATTTCGAGGATGTAACAAACAATTAAAGTAACAAAACTGTGTTCTTTTACAGAGGCCTTTCTACAACTTTGTTTACAAAATTAGATAGGTACTGAAGATTGGAAGAGCATACCTTGAGGCACTGAGTGTTTCAATTTTGTTCCTTTTGCTCAAAGAAAGCAAATATTTGCCGGTGTTTCGAGCAGGAATGTAAGCATCGGATTGAAATTAAAACACGGGATAGGCTAAGAGCCGATTCTAAGTACGTCTACTTCATCGTATACATAGTCTCTGTCTCTTAATTTATGCTCTCCGAATTGAGTATCTTTTGTTCTCCAACTTTTTATAAAATGTCTCCAGTCTTGATTTGATTAAGAGATTTGATGAAGTTAAGAGGCCTTCTTCCTTTTAAAATTTATTTATATCATATTATAACAAATATATTGATAATTTCAACCAACTATTTGAACTGAATCATACTTTTCCCTGAGTTCTAGAAATTAACGTAGCTATTTGCTTTCATTGCGTGCAGTCGAAAATAAGTTGAAAAAAAAACAGATTTCTACGTGATAGTTTAAGTATGTTAATATGTTGAAAATTTGTTAAGAAACATGTTCATAAATAGAGAAAAACTTCTAAAACAATCAGCATTTTTGAGCGAATAAGGACCCTTAAATGTTAATTTTAATTAACGAATGCTAAATTGAGAGCGTACTGATATTAAATATTTATCTTTAAGAGGCGTCAAATGTGAAATGAATGATCGCAATTTACGAGACACAAAAAAAAACAACGAAATATCTACGCAATTTTGAGGTTTAATACATTATGTAAATTATATATATAATTTTAAAGTAACAAAACAAAATTAGATCAGTTAAGTGCGTAGAATCGAACTTTACGTTTTTAAAACCAGAGTTAGAGGCAAGCTGTATATATAGAGCTCATATATCTAGTTATTATTTTATCTTTATTGGAATAAAAAAACGTTATCGTAGGTACAGAAGGTGGACTTAATTATATAAGGCATTCGCTATGCCTGAATAACTTATCAAAACCTAGTTAAAATTCCTGAATGACTTAACAAATCTTAGTTAAAAACCTTCTGAATACAAAAAGGCCAGAGCGTCTCCTTCATAAAGGTCCGACAGCTACGTAGTTGCCGCTCTCACCACTAACGAAGACGATATTCTATAGCGTTCGTTAACCTAGTCCCATCTCCTGTACCACAACCCGAAGGGCTCCGTTCATTGTCTCTTCCCATTACGAGATGGGAAAAGGAAACAGACCCCGGCCTCGAAACGGGTCCGAAAGGAATAAGTAACATTTGAGATCAATCTCACGATGCCCTTCTTACGCACTGCGACATTTACTTCGAGACATCATTTATATATTAGGAGGGAGGAACCGCTTTTCTTTTGCAGAGAAGAAAAATTTCCTTTTGCTTTAGTCAGTAGTTTGTATTTTATTCGACTGGTTATCATCTTTGTGGCTAAATTTATGTGTGTATACCATATTGATAGTTTACGATGTAAGTTAGATCGCTTCGTATATGTTATATATCGTGTTCGAAATGTGGTTTCGGAGGCAGCCGCTCTATCGGCTTACCACGGTTATGTATCATCTCTTATGAGATACGGGCTTATACTATGGGGTAATTCGGTGGATGCCAATATAATATTTAAAACACAAAAAAAATGTATAAGGGCTTTAACAGGTGCAGGATTGTCAGATCACTGTAGGCCTCTATTCCAGTGCAAAAAAAATTTGACATTGCCATCAATGTATATCTATGAAATGAGTATGTTCGTCAAAAAACATCCACAATGTTTCAAAACAATGACGTTGAAGTCAAAAAGAGGCACCCATAGAAATAAACTTTATATGCCGAAGACAAACCTAGCTCTCTCGAGGAATAATGTATACTGTATGGCGATAAAAATATTCAATAAATTTACAGACAAGTTCAAAGAATTGCCTTTTAAATCATTTAAGGATGCATTATTTGACCATCTTTTAGACTCTTGTTATTATTCTGTGGAAGAGTTTATGGCAAATTGTAATTTATAATAAAATTAGGAGGATTGGTAATTTTTTAGTATTAATTAATAATAAATATATTAGTAGAGAAGACTGACATATAAAGCTGATTTTATTATTTATTTTTGTAATTGATCTTTATTATTGACATCATGTAAATTTAATTATTGAGAATGATCTATTATGAATTGTATTATTATTGTTATTATTTTTTTGTATTGTTTCATAAGTTTAAGGACATATTTTGGTATCAAAATTTAATATTTGTACGCCATATAATGGTAAAATAAGAAATGGACTATTTTATTAATTATAAGATCTAATTGTACTCTTGTTTACACAAATAAATAAATGATTATGATTATGATTATGATTATGTTTATTTACTTATTTAACATAAAGTTTACACGACATTACAACTATAGAGCAATGCACCGAGAAACTCACCTAACTTAACAAATTAAAAAACCGGTCAAGTGCGAGTGGGACTCGCGCACGAAGGGTTCCGTACCATTATCTGTAAGTTTGTTGTATGGGAGCCCCCCTTAAATATTTATTTCTTTGTTGCACAGCTATCTGTACCGAAATTGGTTAAAAATTGTCCAGGCGTGATGAGAAATCATCACGCTATCAAGATTTTTCCTGAAATCATGACCATCTCCATAGAAAAATTATTTTCAATACTTTAGCATTTTATAATACTATAGATGTTTACAAGAATAAAACAAACTTAATAAAATTGAAACGGAGATTATTTTCTCACTCGATCAATATTATTATGTATTATAATTTTTAGTTACATTGAATCCGGTACGGTACCCTTACCATGTCAACATATTCGCTAGCGACTGCATAAACGACTAGGAGAACAAAATAACCGCTAGGGGTCACCCTGTAGGTAGGTACTATTCTCCATAAGAATCTACGCGATCGCTGACGAGTACGGTCACGTTACTCATGGTAAGGATATACCAGTCATTAGTACTCGTATAGTTTCGAATGTTCCACCAATTTCTTCAATTAAAAATATGAATGAGCTTCTAATTGTTCTTTAATATTTACCAGACAATTAAGGTAAAAGTTCGTCGCTTAATTTGGGCTTATTAGTGACTTTTCAACGTTACAAAGTTTCATATGCGTAAAGGTGGTACCAAATATTCAGCGTGGAACAAAAATGATCCCTGGGGGAAAACTGCCTAAAATCCATAAGTTAAAGGATATTTTATTATATATCAAAAATAATAATAGCAAAACTGCAGTCAAAGATGTTTTAAAATTCCATTGTCTGACCCGGAAATCGAAACTGGTAAAAATGATAAAAGTAATAAATAAAAACTGTAATACCTACTGAACTTCGATGACTAGGTATATATAATAATATGGTACCTACCACGGGGCTGGTCTGATGATGGAGCCGGAAGATGCCTCTAGGAACTATGTAATAGATTAAAGCCATCCCACCGAATTTGGGCTCTTTAGAACCGCAACAGTAAGCAATTGATGGATATTCAAAGCAAAGTACAGTCGTCTATAAAAGCTTGTCACAAAAATGACATTTTTGACAGAAACTTATTCAATGATCAACGATGTAAATTCCACAAACAGCAGTAATCAATGCGTTTGATATTATTAAGGACCTCATTCGACACTAGCGCCTCTATCGGTGAATTCAAGTGCTAAACCCTCGTCGAAATCGGGCCAAGGTATCCCTCAAGTTAAGTATGCAGATTAGTTAGAAGTTGTAACAAGTTAGCCCCCGAGGCTTGCAGTTGATGTCTTGTCAACTGAATACTAGTTAAAATTAACAGACTGGGTCTAAGGCTTCAGCGTTAAAACGACGCAGTTGGAGGTGGTAAAGCAGCTGCCTACTGAGCCGACGGTTCTGGGTTCGGATCCCGGCAAGGGCATATATTTGTGTGATGAATTCGAACAATTGTGCCTGGATCTGAATCATCAATGTTATTTCTATTTAAGTATGTATTTATCAGTATTTTTATCGTAATCTAGTGCCCATAACGCAAGTACTAGAGCTTACTGTGTGGGACTATAGATTGATTTGTGAGAGGTTGTCCAATATTTACACAAGTCACAAGTAGCTTGTCATCATGAAACCCTCATTCAAAAAGTGATATAGATAATGCTACTAAAACTGATCTTCTTACTTGTTCCAATTAATGCTGAATATCTTGGAAACTACTGGTCCTATTTCCACCAAACAGGAGCTAAGAAACATCTCGATGGACATGCATTTGGATTAGAGACGATACCTACAGTCAAACTGAAAATACAGTTTTGTTGGAAAAAAAAACCGCACTGGAATTGGTCCACCCGTTTCATCCATTTCTATAAAAATATTTAGAACAGCGCCATCTCTCCCGCAGTTTTCACACTTCCTGTAAAAACAATGGTGACAGGGGATCGTGCGTGTAAAGCGCACATCCTAGGGTATGGCTAATGCGCATAAGCATTTCAAACACATATGACGCAGAGAGCGCTCCAGTAGCGTATGAATTATGGAATGAAAGATTTGGTGTGATTGACGTAGCGATCTAATAGCTCAGTTGGGAGAGCAATGCGCCGGTAACGCAGAGGTCGCAGGTTTAAGCCCTGCTTAGATTGTAGTGGACCGCATTCAATTTTTCTTTCTTAATTTACCTTCGTGTTATTATTTATCAAAAGTAATAGTTTTGGATTATGTGACAATAAATTAATGAAATTAGTTTAAACAACACTATGTATTTGAAATTTTTTGAATGTTGTTATCTGTAGGTAGAGCAACTGAATGGCTCTCTGCCTGCTATGTAAATACATAATTATACGTCAGGTTATATAGATAAGCATCTTGAAACGGCTGTAACTTCGCGAATTCCATGAGTTCCAAAACATCTCCTTGTTACTGAAATTAACTTGGCAAGAAAAAGTTTTCAGTTCCCTGCCTTTGCTTGTAGGCTGAGAGACGAGCGTCGATTATACTACGTGATCTTATACTAACAAAAGAGCAACGTGCGATAAAGAGGCGAATAATTAGAGGCACGGGTATAAGTAGAATTTGGAACTTATGTTAACAATGAAATAATATATGTACCTATAAAAACAAAAAGGCTAAACATTCTAAATTCAAATACAAATTCCAAACCGTATTCTGCAAGTAGGCTACAAGAGTTTTTTTACATGTCAGATTCTGTTACATATATAAAAAAAAGCTAACTAATTCGGCGTGACAACAGTAAATGTTTTGTTGTCGTTTTAGAAAAAATATGCTATCTTCTAGCTAGAGATTCAAACCTGAGATCGCAGTTTTGCAGGTGTAATTACTTACTTAGTTATATTTCAAAAATCAGGTAAATACATAAAGACCGACTTAAATAGTGCCACTGGACAAGAAAGAGGCCCAATTTTATTGTGATCACCAGTAAATATATCCACTTTTGATGACACCTTGAACTAAGCACGCAAAAACTAAGAGCGCATTTTCTCAGGCCATTGCTTATTAGCTTGAGCTAGAAGACGGCATTTTTTCTCTAAAATGACAACAATTTACACTTGATTTATAGACTCACATTTATATATGTATAGACATATCATTTCATCCAAAGCATTTTTAATAATAATAATACGATACTTTATTGCACACCAATGAAAGTTTACAAAAGGAAACAAGACAAATACAATTTATAAATAACGGTAGACAACAGGCGGTCTTATCGCTAAAAAGCGATCTCTTCCAGACAACCTTTGGGTAGTGAATATGATGAAAATTTTAACTTAACACACATTTTTGTCAGTAACCATAAAATATTTTGAAATGTTATACAACAAACCTAACCTAACCCAACCTAATCTATAGAATGACATTTCCAAGATTTATAAAAAATGAATAAGTTCGAGGGAAAAAAAATGTGTACGAAATGAAGGATTCAATGAAATATCTGGCTATAAAAGAAGGGGGGATATGTATCACAATTTCGGCCTTCTCAATCAAACCTCAAGTGTAAGTTTCCAAGGAAAAAGCGTCTCTATCGTATCTCTGCTACATGAATTTATACGACAGCTTTTTGCCCATCTTACCCTTTCCGCACGGTTCGATAGTAAGCGTGCAAACAACCTTAAAAGATAGCAGATCTTGGCGGGGAAATCAAGCCGGCCACCCGAAAAGGGTTAAAGCAAATGGTGGATTAAAAAAGCATTATCGAGTTATTTATACCATTTGTATAGCTAAAAAAGTTCTGCATGCGATGAACTTACCAAATAAGCGGTAAATAAAAAGGTTGAATTTTTAACACGAACTATTGAAGGCCTGTAAGTAGTAGGCTTTAGCTTTCGCATTTTCTCAATATACTCGAAACGTCGGAAAATTCGTTACCGACGAACGACGTATTACCGACGACCGCGGATCTTGGTCTATTGTGTGTTTACAATATAATACTTGGAAAGACTTTGCCCAGCGGCCAATGTTTAATGGGGGTTGTTCCAGCTAAACTGGTCCAATATTTTTGTCTTTTTCTGCTCGTGACGCTGGGAGAAAATCTCACTTCCTGGCCAAGCGAAGACGTAAAGGCCGGCAACGCCTTGCGACTCTGGTGTTGCAGGTGTCTATGGGCGACGGTAATCGCTTTCCATCAGGTGACCCATTTGCTCGTTTACCCCCTATGACATAAAATAATTGTATAACTTTATAAAAACCACGGGCGGTAGTCCGGAAGGCCCCAGATCACGTATTGATGGTCCGCACCTTCGGATCGGGCCAGAAACACCCGCAATCTGGGACGAATTCACTTCCTTAATGTAATATTAAAAGCTTTTGAGCCTACATTACAGAAGAACAGGATTTAGGGATCCACCATATCGGTGCTCAAAAAACGGAGACGGTATTTTTACGCATTTACGCAGCTGAATGCATGAAAAATATAAATAATTTAATCACGCATAGATATTATTTCTTGAAAGTATAATAACACGATTCCTCAGTACGGCAACATTACCGTGGAATGTAAATAGAACGTTAAAACGTTAACGTGCCACATTAGGATATTGGGTCGAAGAAATAAATACCCGTGACCCTCATATATACAAATTTTGTACTTGTTCCAATTTAGGTGAATATTGGTATAACTACATACTAGTTTGAAGACTACCTCCTTCTGTGCATGGAGATGTAGGACAACTTCCTCTGAGTTACTATAAATCTATGAAAGTTACGTTACTCAAATTAATTTATTTTGTGGGAAAACTTCAATTAAGTATCTTCAAGGTATAAGAGTGAATAGGCTATTACTGAACCGGCGAGCAACATCCTCGACCCCGTAGTCACTGTCCGGTGATACTGAGGTCAATCGCCGGTCAGTCTGTGAATAAAAAAAAAAACGAGAAATCACGTTTCTCACAAAATTCACATTTCTGTTTTTTGGTATATCCATACCAATTTGACATTATCACAACGTACGTAGAGCAAAAATATAAGTAAACCCATATGTCCACATCGCTCAAATGGCATGCCAAAGTCAATCGAATTAGGTCATGGATAGTAGGTATAAGCAAGCTATACCCATGTGTAAGTTTATCGCGTCCTGTGAACTCCATAGTTGAGTTATGTCAGTAAAACGAGCCATGAAAGCCTGCCTTTATGCCGCAGGGCCGGCCTTCCCTCAAAATATTTGACTTACAAACTCAAATAATAGCGAACTTTGATTCAGTTATACAGTATAATTATTTAGGTTCGAATAAGTGTGAAGGTTACAGAAGACTGAGAGTTTGAACTTTGTGGAGACTAACATTTAGTTACTGACGATTCTCAATTATAGAATTATCATTTAAAAAACAACTAGTGGTACAGAAGGCACTGTGTACCACGGGTTTGGTTTCGATTATGTAAATAATACCACCACCAAATACACGCACATACATAGCTCCAAAGAAAATGAATGACTAAAATATGAAAAAGAAAAACATAAAAACACAGTCGTGCCGCGGACTGGCGTAACACGGTTTGATTGACAACATTCGTTCCTCTGTGTTTGTCCACGAGCATTTTTTTTCCACAGGCGCTTTGACGGAATATAATACTTAACAGGCGATGTGTGTAAAGTCGCGGTAGCTCAGGGATTAGAGCACTACTCCGCATAAGTAGAGGTCATAGGTTCGTCCCGACCTGCAATGAAATATAAAGCCTGACCAGAAATATATGAGGATTGTCAAGAGGGCGCTATTTATAAGATTTATATGGCAACAATTTTTCAACCAATCGCAACCCACTATAATTACATTAGTTTTAAATACCTGTCAGTTCCACCATGTTAACCTCATAATATCATTTAATAGAATGCACATTTTTCATGACTGTTTTTCGTGTAGTAAACACATGTAGACTTTATTTATAATCTTACGTTCACGACTGTGAATGGTTTTCGGCATTTTCTTTGGATAATTTAAAGAAAATGTCGTGTAATCAAATCACCACGAATGACATTGACATTGTTGACAAACCATCATAAAATCATTGCCAGTGTAAGAAATTAGTTCCAGTAAAATTCCGCAATATGGCGCATCCTCATATATTTCTGGTCAGGCTTTAAAAAAATATTTATAATCATTAACCTGCGTATCAATATTCATAAAAGTTTTAGGTTTATTAGGAGATAGAAAAGTTACTTTTTAGTTAATACGACCCCGCGACATACAGGCCTAGCCGGCCACCTGGAAAACAAGTATAAGCCCATTTCAAACTTTACTGTCCCCTGTAAGTCCCCTGAAAAGTATAATCGATAATCCATTAACCTTCAAAGTTGTAATCTCCTGCAGCTATTCTGGTAAACTTAATTTGAGGTTAACGTATCATTGCCATTGTATATCGTAAGTGCTTTGTTAAGTAGCTCAATCAATACGGTATTGGTTGACAGCTCAAATCAGCTACTCTTTATGAAATGTCAGAAGCGATCTGTTAGTATGAAGTTTCTATGAAAATGCTGGCTTGTGACGTCATACAAATCAATAGTCACAACATATTTTGTCCAAATAAACATTGTAAAATGGCCAAAAGTTAGTGATCATTTATTTGGTTCACTGTATCTTTGAATGTACACACATTAGTGGTTTTATACATGATACAATTTATTTTCAAATGTATGAAACATGTAATTGTTATATCAAACCATTTGATATAAAGATGCAAAGCCCAAAAAAGAACCTGGTGGAAGGGACCGAGAATCGAACCCGGTACCTCTCGATTACCGGAAATCCAGAGGTATCGGGTTCGATACCCTGTCTCTTCGTGCTTTGATTGTTTAATTAATTTTCACTTTATTCAAATACCGTATTGACCACTAAAAATTATGATAAAATACACATTATTCTATTGCATCGTTGT
This sequence comes from Apotomis betuletana, assembly GCA_932273695.1. NCBI lineage: Eukaryota > Metazoa > Arthropoda > Insecta > Lepidoptera > Tortricidae > Apotomis > Apotomis betuletana. Next base: position 11,834,588 of record OW026320.1, on the reverse strand, counting down.
GGCAACCCTAGCTTCGATAACTTCGTAAACTGTCCCGCGCGTCGTCATTCCACCGATATTTCAATACAGTTTATCGATAAACTACACAGAAACTTTACACGATTCTTCTTCTTTATTTTAATTTTATTTACAAACATATGTATTTCATATGCAATATATGTATATGTTTGTATTTATGTTCGGGTGAACCTTGCTAAGAAATTTTGAACCATATTAAAAAGTAATAGGATCACTTTGCTGTCTATCCGTCCTTCCGACTGCCAAGACCCTTTATTTCGGGAACGCGCAACTCGGTATTGAGTTGAAATTAAATCCATTTACTCGGTCTACAGTTCCTTGATTCTGTAAAAAAAAAGAAATACTCAGTTCACTTTAAAATAAGATACGGCCGTTTATGCCGAAAAAAACGTATTTCGACACTCTCATGGGAATCAAAATTTATAGGGTATTTTCCTTTGACCTAGAACTATGAAATTTGGGAAGTAATACCGTCTTATATTACAACTATAGGGAAAAATCTGACACTATACATTTGTTATTAAATCATAAAAAATAGTCTTTTGGAGTACGAAAAACAGTTTTCAAACGGTAAAGTGAATTTTGTCGCTTCGTGCAGTTTATCTTTTCATTCTAGAGCAATATACAGTGTTTTCATAGATCGGACGGAACCCTCGGTGCACGAGTCCGACTCGCACTTGACCGGCTTTTTACTGAAACTCTATAGTAAAGCTATAGTAGGCGTTCTACCACCCTGACTTGGTTAACGTCATAAACTGTCCCACGTGCCATCATTCTATCGATAGTTCGATATATTTTATCAGTGAACTGTTCGAACGTTTGCCTTCAGCATATTATCTACGGTACAGCTATAATAAGTACATAGAATGGGCCATTTATTATTTTTACATCAAATTCTTTTTTTTTTCATATTGCAGTCTTTGGTGAGTTGGTAAAATTGCTTAATCTGAACATGGTAAGTCCAATTTCACGCTATGTCCGACATTTTTTTCCATGTACTAACACTTAGTACGAAATGAGGAGCCCGAAATAAAAAATAAATAAATCAAGAACAAAATAAAATTTCGCCCATGGGCCTATTTATGTAATACATTTTGTGTAACTCAATGGATATTTTTTTAGGACATAGCGTCAAATTGGGCTTACCGTAGTCAGAAGAAGCAACTTTACCAACTCACTAAATTTGATTGAAATCAATCAAAAAATCGATAACAAAATAAAGTTTGGCCGGAATAGGTAGTTCGGCGAACCAACTTATTAACTTATTGATATCCACACAAATCTGTAGGCAACTTATGAACTTCATTGTAAAACAAATTTATGAAACACGTACTCGTAATGTTTAATTTTTTTAATGTGGCTACACATTACAATTTTTATATAAACTATTGGTACAAAGAAAAATTAAAATGTGGTGGCCTGGTGGTTATTACAACTTTTCTTTAAGCTTTGTATCAATGGTAATTGTGAAATTTCACTTTAAAAAAGGTAATGGCTTCTCTTAAAAACAGGATATAATTCGGTATAGTTTAAGTACTTAAATTTGAAATATGTTTTTTTTTTAATACGAAGTGAATTTGATAGGAGGTCTTTTATTTATACTTGTTTTGTTTGTTTCAGATTCTGGACTATGCCTAACAGTGGTAAGTGGATAAATCAGTGATTTCTCTGCGGAATTTTGGTATATCCCTGTATACCAAAAAGCAAAAGTCCACTTCGACGAATAAAATCTGTTTAATTTAATCTGTGTGAGCTTTATTTTCCTTTCTTTCTTTAATTTATTTATTGCTCCTATTACAGGGCACCAGTATATACGCTTATATCGATAAGTGGGTATTAAAATACATACTTAGAAGCATCTATGACCCAGGAAAAAGTATTCGGTTTCATCACACAAATATTTAGTTTGGTATTCCTCGTCTCTGCTTCCCTCCAGTGGGGCCTGAAATCATGACCCGTTTCCATATTTGAAAACGTTGATAGATTAGATTTAGATTAGATTTATTTATTTCATAATATAAAATGTCAGTATAAATTACGCTAAGACAATTTATATGCATTTATACTATGATCGTCTTAAAGATAAAAATGAGATAATATAATAATAGTAAAAAACATAACAATTGATTGTAACAAAACATATTTACATGTCATAATCATAATGCAGCTAAATGTGGTTACAATATAAGAATATCTCCTTAAGGGATTGTCAAAACTCTAAAAATACCAACTACCAACAATATTTATATGTCTGCTAACAGTGGTGCAGAAAACTCTTTGCCTTCGTAAGCACTACCTACACATGTTGATATACGTTTACCTTTATTTATTACAAGTAGTTACAAATAGTTGTTTTTTTTCTTTATGTACAGAATTCATCTTGCTTTTTTTATTGTTATTATTATAGTCTGTCCGATCTCTAAGATCAAATTAAGTCACTTTGGCACAAGGTACAAGCAACCGTATACCTACAGTTTGTTAATTTAAGGTCGTATTTCAATTATGCCCGTTAACTTGGTTTGAATTTTGGATGGAATATACTTTTATACTTATAATACTGCTTTTTAGTATTACTGTTTCTTGTTTTTATGATTGTGTTCTGTGTGTTTAACGTGCAAATGTTTTGGTCGTGAACTGTTAATTTTCATGTAACTTCTAAATAAAAAATAAAAAAAAGAATAGATACAAATCTAGAATTTCGTAATGGTATAGATTAATCTATCATTGGCCATATAATGGTATAGATTAACTTTGATTGGCCTAACTATCGATATAGTTTTGCCTCCGGATCAATATCGAATAAAAAGGCTCGACTATCAAAGCTCTTCTTTGTCCTGACGCGATGAATACCCATTGTGAGCCGATAGCGAGCTTTTGTCTAAGCTCAGCTAATATCCGTCGGAACTAAGTAGTTAATTCAGAGTTTAATTGGTTTGTTTTTACGAAACTACTAGCTACGCCACGCGGTGTTACCCGGTCAACCCACGGGAACACTAAGATTTTTCGGGATAAAAAGTAGCCTATCAAAGCTCCTCTTTTGACCTCACACGATAAATACCCATTGTGAGCCGATTCCGAGCTTTTGTCTAAACTCAGCTAATGTCCGTCGGAACTAAGTAGTTAATTCAGAGTTTAATTGGTTTGTTTTTACGAAACTGGCATCGAATCCGAAATAGGGTATTATTAATGTTATTAAAACTATCGTGAGACATCTTTACTAATTATAAAAAACGGTTTAAACTCACGTAAAAATTGTCAGGAACGGCCCGACATGTTTCGAACTGATTTGGAGCTCTTCATCAGGGGTAGCTATCCTTGCTGCTACGCGACTCGCGACCCACTGCACTTTTGAACCCCTACCCCTTGCTATCCCTGATGAAGAGCTCCAAATGAGTTCGAAACATGTCGGGCCGTTCCTGACAAATTTTATATAGGGTATTATTATTTATTTATTAAAGTATATTATACAACTTAAGTATATACAGTTCCCTGCAAAGCTGTTTGTAGGTACAGTTTGTCTGCAGGTGCGAGTCCTAATAGGCACAATAATTGAAACAAAAGTAGGCAATCTTGTTTTTAAACACTTGAGTGACACTTAATAAACAACTTCTTCACTCAAGTGTGCATTAGAAGCTTTTTTAAATACATTTTAAATTTAGATTTATTTGGCTCGTGTGTTCGTGTAAACTATTGAGTGGGAAGGGTATTGTAGCTTTAGCTTAAAGTTCTATCTCCATAGTAGTTCCTGGCCCTAATTATATAAATATAGATACATATTTAAAGCCTGATCAGAAATATATGAGATCAAGAGGGCGCTATTTATAAGATTTATATCGCAACCCACTATAATGACATTAGTTTAAATACCTGTCGGTTCCACTATGTTAATCTCGTAATATCATTGAATGGAATGCATTATTTTCCTGACTGTTTCTCGTGTAGTAAACACGTGTACACTTTATTAATAATCTTACGTTCACAACTGTGAATAGTTTTCGGAATTTTCTTTGGATAATTTTAAATATTTGGTGTTTCAAACAAATCACCAAGAATAACATTGACATTGTTGACAAACCATCGTAAAACCATTGCCAGTGTAAGAAATCAGTTCCAGTGAAATTCCGCGATATGGCGCAACGTCATATATTTCTGGTCAGGCATTACAAACATAATTTCGCTTAATTCGTGCGATTATACATATTTATTATAGTATATTACGGACACAACGTCCCACCTAACAATGTGGACGTATAAAAGCTTCATATAAAGATCATCAGACCAATTATCATATCATCTATTCCCGGCACTTCCAAACAACTTAATATAATTGCGACCTCATAAAATAAGAGATTAATGGCCGACACTCACATCCGGTTTCCGCCTTAAAGGCTAACGACTTAGCAAATTGTTATTTTATACGACTTTTTTTGAAATAATCGCTTTGAGTTTTTGTGATTTACTGGAAGCCTTTGAGTAGGTACTTTACCTACAATATAAATAGGTGTTTTATTTATGGCTTAGGTTTAAACGCCTACCAAATAAGATTAAACGCCTACCAAATATATTGATAAATTACTACCAATAAATTCTTAATGCTCACCAAAACGGATGAATGCTCACCAAATAGTGTACCCCAAATTATTCTATAAATAAAGCAAATAATTCTTTTTCTTACATCCTATAAAAATATATGCACACCTAAAAAGTTAATTTCAGACCAAATAATCTAAATTACTGTTAAATGGATGTCACCAATATTTTATATTATTACTTCCATTTTAGTCATTTTTGCTGAGGCAAAAAACTAAATGCTCACCAAAATGGCTTTTTCTCAAACATCCAATGAAATGTCTTTACGTTCCTTAAAATAGGCTCGGAAGTATCGCTTTTTGGGCGCAACAACTCGAGAAGACTGGTGCTAGGCGGCTTAAACTCGGTATCGGGGGGCTCTCGGGGCTCGAAAATATGAATCTGAAATCTTGTCCGAAAATTCGATCAAATTCCGAAAATATCGAAAAAACAACGATTCAAAATTTCAAATTGGTGCTAGGCAGCTAAAACTCGGTATCGGGGGGCTCTCGGGGCTCAAAAATATGAATCTGAAATCTTGTCCGAAAATTCGGTCAAATACGGAAAATATCGAAAAAAAAACGATTTGTATGGAGAAAATTTCAAATTGATATAGCATAGCTAATAATGACTGCCGCATTATGGAGCGTTTTTTAGGGATATAAAAAAAAAAAACTAACCTAACCTAACCCGGCCGAGTCGGATCTGCTCTGAAAGGTGATCAGGATTAGATGGATACCTAGCTGAAACACTAATTTATGAAAACAATATTTGGTGAGCAAAACATCCATTTTGGTGAGCAAAACATCCATTTTGGGAAGCAAAAAGATATTTTTTGGTAATCATTTTGATGTTTTATGAAAACAATATTTCGACGGCAACAACGTACAAGGTGCTAAGTGCTAAAAGGTTCGAACTACACCAGCTGCAGCATAATGATCTAGAAGTCGAAACCTATCGCCTAGTATAAAAATTTTCTTAAAATGTCGCTTAGTATAGATTTTATGAATGACGCATACAGTTCCATCTGTATCAAAAATGTGTATACTAACACGAACACCATTCTAAGTGCCACATCGAACCGTACACAATGAATTCTATCTCACTCACTCGCGCGCACAGAGCGCTATTTACCACATAGCACTCAGTACGCGGCCGATCGGCAAGTCAACGGTCGTGAATTCTTCGATCGTTTCCTAGAGAATATTAACATGTTACTACCTTGCTTTTGTCTTAATTCACAGTTTTAGTTAAGACGTTTGTTGAATTCGTTCAATCGACCAATTTTATTTACTAAAAAAATATGTTAGTTAAATTATGACGGGGAAACGAGCGAGATGGTTGGAACCTAAATCAGGAGCGCAGATCGGGTCTGGGTTGCGTCGAAACAGATCTAAATAAATCAGCCACAATAAATGGAGGTATGTAATATTTATTTTTGCGTTTACTTTATTTTTCTTAGTTATTATTAAAAAAAAATATGTAAAGTGTTCGATGTGACACATAGTCCTACATACATGTAAAGTATCATTTAAGAGAACTACGTGTACCGGTCTAACTACCACTTAGAACTGTATTCGTCATTATCAGTGCTGTAGTGAAACAAAGTACGTTGTTCTATGTACCACTTAGAATTGTTTACGTCATTTAATCAGTTACTTAGCACTATTTACATTTTCAAATTGTTTTTGGACACACTCAAATAGTGTAGTATCTGTCATTGCAAGTGCTAATTTAAGTTTTAAAAGTTATATTGTGTTATGTAATCATAATCTGCAATAGTTAGGTAATCATAACTATCGCAGATTAAGGTTTATTTTTTCTTATGTGGGCGGTTTCGTGGTAAGCACATTATCCTTATTTCGATCACTATTTACTTTGCACCACTAATATAGCTTTCACGTTTGAAAATATGCTCATAGTGGTAAATAAAGCTTAATCTATGTTGCTTTAATATGCATGGTATTTGATTTTCAGACCCACCTCTAAGGATCGTGCGAGGAACTGCGTTTGAGGAGAGAAAGACACGCATTCCACAAATACAAACATGTTTAGTAAAAATCAAATCCCATGTTTTGTTAATGACTCTGATTATAATGCAGCTGAAAATAGGGAACCGTATGATCATACTTTTAAGGTCCATCTTAAAAGTATGAACGAGTTGGAGAGCCAAATTGAATGCTGTATTAGTATCTAGTCGATCTCTTATTCCTGAGAATCGATCACGATCGAGAAAGTTCGCTATAGTCGTCATTATCTAACGCTATAATTATTTAAGTTTTCTTTATCGGTCTCAATTGGTCATCATCCTCAACGATAGCTTGTTGTCTAGCTCTTAGTCAGTTTATTAAACCGTCGAAACTATCCCAACCATGGAATCTAAGTTCTTTACGTGTGATTGGAACGACCCACGATGAGATTGGGACTTATGCCTTAGAAAGAAACAAAAATACTCTTCATTGAGCTTTTCAACTCATGAAAGAAAGACCCGATATATTGTGCATTCCCCTGATGATGTTATTTACTATCAAAGGCTCATGCAACAGATTTTATTCCTTAATCCAATAGTATTTGTTTTTTGGTGAGGCTGAGATGTTCTACATACAGTTCCATGCACCTGGTTAACCCCACAATACTCTGAATAAATCCCGGATTGGTAGCCTATACGAAATTAGTATTGCTATCAAATAGCTGAGCAGTGGATAATGATGGAGCTACATCTGAGATTCTGAAATCAGTTGATAAACTGGCAATGAAAACCCCTTCCGAAGCAATTTAATCAACTTACTCGAGGCAAAACTCAAACATGTCCCAGAAGTGTGGTACTGCTCTTCTTTAACGAAGTTTAAAAGACCCTTCTTAGAAATTACATCCCCATTTCATTTGTGAGTCATGTGTATAACATGCTGTCGAGACTCTCATCATGGACCGTGTCGCACACGACTTTCAGCCTCCTGAACAAGCCGGTTACGTTACCGCAAAACTTCAGTACCGTAGACAACGTCCATATGCTACAGTTTATAATACAGAAGACTGGGCAGTATATCAGCTAGCAGCCGTTATACTTAGCATCTTTGTATTAAGAAGGCTCTCGTTTCAAGTACAACATGGACGGTGCTGTAGCCTCTCCATTGGTGTGCAAACGTCTATCAATCAGTATATTGAGGTGCTGAGGTCTTTAATGTTTATACTAAAGCGCGACGACAAAGGTTCGTTTCTAAGACCAGAAATCGAAACCTATCCAATTACAGCGTAGCCTGAGACACGGAGACGCAATATCTATACCTAAAGTGTTCACAGCTGCTTATTATAAATATATCCAAGCATTTAGTTCAAGTACGGACATAAATAATTACCATCAATGGCGAAGACCTGACCAACCTCCTCTCATCTGATGGTATCGTTGTCAATACTAGTCACGGCGGAGAACCTAGAAGATCTCGACAAAATAGTCAAAGACTTCAAGTACAGTCTTCCAACAAGTGTATCTTAAAATGAACACTGAATACGATAATCATATAATTTTTTCATTCTCGATTATATAAACAAGACTATGACTAAACAAATAAGTAAAATTTAAGAACAATGTTATATACGTTGCTCCTTTTTTCCAATCCATTCCGTGATTAGGACTGAGATGTAAGTTTCTAGTAACCCATTGTAAAATGTTTAATTATGTACAATATTTTTACATTTTATATTGAATAAATATTAGACCTAATATTCTTTTAATTTGATATAGAACTTTCTACATAATGATTATTAAGCTATATCAAATGTCGAATATGATTCTATCTGCAAAATGTGTCAAAATTATAATTCAGCACATTTTTACACAATGTTTATACAACCAAAAATAAAATAAAAAATAGTGCATTAGAGCTATGTAATATATTTTAAAAAATAATCAAAATACGTGATTTAAATTTGATGACTTAATTCACACATAGAACGTTTTACAGTGAGTCGAACACTTTTATTACCAAGTATAATATTCTAAGTACCTGATAGACCTGCATACGTTAATTTTATAGAAAACTATAACCAAGTATAAAATTCTAAGTCCCACATAGACCTGCTTACGCAGTAGTTGGACAAAATTTTAACCTAGTATATTGTTCTAAGTGGTAGATATAACTTTATACACAACGGTTAGCAAATATTTATGACTTAATCTAGAGGTCTATCTGCATTTTCTCGAAAACTACCATTAAATTGAATTATATGAAAATAAAATAAGCAATAAAATATAATTATAATCATGTGTTCCAAATTTCAGTTCATTATCTTTAATACGAAAAAAAATATAACGATTCTACTTCTACGATTCGGTTTTTTGGCTCTCCTGTAAAATTGTAATTTTTCAATTAGAATCATATACGTTGTTGTCGTCGATTTGGTGAGCAAAAAATCCATTTTGGGAAGCAAAAAGATATTCTGACTTAACATAAAATTATTCTGGTGTAATGTATATCGATTTTGGTATACAAAATGATTTAATTTGGGGAGCACTGTATAGAGTGAATTTATATTAAATGGAGGCAATTCAATTTATTTGGTATTTAGTTTTGGGGGTTTAAAATCCATTTTGGTGAGCATTTAAATTGTACCCTTTATTTATCGGCATAAAACCTGTATTTTGCCTAGTATGATATAGTCTGTGCAGAAAGAGAAGAATCGTAGGATTTGAGTGCGTGCCAGTAGGAACTATTTTATGGGTTTAGCTATGCCTCCCATCCCTCGCACTCGCTACGCATCGCACTGGTGGAAACGCAGCCGTTATATTGGAACAAAATGTAAATATTTTCATACCTATTTAAGAAATTAATAAAATGAGGCTTTTCTTATGTTTATTAACTTAATTTTATTGGAAACAAGTCTAATAAAAAAGTAAACGTTTTGACCTATACAGGGTGTAACTATGAAAATATCGATTGTAGTAATCTGGGACGGTGTTGTGAGCGGCTCGTTTGGAAGTAGGGCGGCTAATTTTAATGACTCGATCGAGGCAATTTTTTGTCGATTGGCCCGTTTGTTAAATTATAACCGAGTTGAAATGTATTCTGTTGAGTTCGGCAAAGATCAATGACAATAGTGGTTCTGTGAACAGCTTGTTTCGACATGGCTGTCATTTTTAGGGTTCCGTACCCAAAGGGTAAAAAACGGGACCCTAAACTAAGACTCCGTTATCTGTCTGTCTGTGTGCGTGTCTGTCTGTGTGCGTGTCTGTCTGTGTGCGTGTCTGTCTGTCAACAGAAATACATTTTCACAGATAATGTATTTCTGTTGCCGCTATAACAAAAAATGCAAAAAAATAGAATAAAATATTTATATTAAGGGGCCTCCCATACAACAAACGTGATCGGTTGCGTTAACTTTGCACGTCATTTGTATCCGGTACCATACAAAACAGGTTGTTTAGCTTAATAGATGCACAATTATAAGTTCTCAAAAACTGTAAAACTATTTTCAATATAAAATGCACACGTTTATGACACAAATCAATAAACATGATTTCCGTGCTTCCGAGCACGCACTTCCATCTCGCTCACGCTTACGCTCAGTGAGAGAGAGCTAGCCAACGCGTTGGCGTCCTCTTAACCTGGCCAGTTAAGATAAGATAAGTGTTTCTATTTTTTTTTTGCTATACGTAAACGTGACTTCATTTCATTCATTGACTGAGGCTTTAAAGTCTAAACTGAAAGTTTGCCAGAGAGCGATGGAGCGCAGTAGGTATACTAGGTGTTCGGAGGACTGATCGAATCAGAAACACGGAACTGCGCTCCAAAACTGGTATAGTGGATCCACATCCACGTGGGTGTCAAGACCGCAAAACTGAAATGGGACTGGGCTGGACATGTCTGTCGCATGCATCCGGAAAGGTGGGCCACAATAGCAACCCAATGGATCCCACAAGATGGATATCGGAACCGAGGCAGGCCGAAAAGGAGATGGCGGGACGATCTGGACGCATTCTGCAAAGAATGGTAGAACCGCACTGGCAATAGGATCGAATGGAGAAAAGAAGGGGAGGCCTTTGCCCAGCAGTGGGACACCTAAACGGCTATAAAAAAAAATAAAAAAAAATACGTAAACGTAACAAACATATTTCAATTATTTTGAAACGTCTGTTCTTTAGTTCATAGCAACTCTCGTGTAAATTTCTACAATCGTAACTTTAGCCCCAGAGTTCAACAACCCCCTCACGCACTTCCGGCCACCGTCACCCGTTTCCGGCGCGCCCGGAACATTTACAAGTTTCAACACTACATCCGGAAATGGTAGTTTCGATAAAAGTTTATTTATAGATTTGGTGAAGTGCCCTTTTAAGCCTTTTATGGATTCCGTTTAAAAACAGAAAATAACCGTGAGTTTCAGACATATTAAAATACAAAACGGACACCTCCGCGCTCCTGTGACGAATCGCGAACCGATTCGGAACATGTTGAGCGATATTCTTCTTTGACGACGCGGTTGGCGCAGTTAAGCAACTGCCTAATGAGCCGACGGGCCTGGGTTTGAATCCCGGCAACGGCAAATATTTGTGTAATGAACTCGAATAATTGTGCCTGGGTCATGGATGTTATTTGTATTTAAGTATGTATTTATTTATATAAGTAAATATGTTTATCGTCGTCCAGTAAGTGTCCATAACACATGCCTAAATATACTAGAGCTTACTGTGGGACTAGTATTTGTGTGAGGTTGTCCGATATTTATTTATTATTTATTTATTACTTCTACGACGCGAGTACCTACACCCGTTCCGTATTTTAATATGTCCTTTTTCAAAGCTTTTATTTAACTTGCATCGTATGTTTAAAGTATGTTTGTTCGGGTGAAATCTTGCAATCCTACCGAGCTTGGGCTCTTTAGAATCGTCTCAGTGAGCATTTGATGGATATCCAAAGAAAAGTACAGTCAGCTATAAAAGCTTGCCACTAAAATGTCATTTTTGACAGAAACTTATTTAAACATGACTTGAACTGTGTCAGGGCTGTTTAGCTCTCATTGTGTGGGAGTATTAACCATTAATAGGATTATCTCTGCGCCACAGGAGTGATGGCCGGTTTAAATGTTTACAATGCGCAGAAAAATTTAATGGTTAAGAGGCCTTATTCCTTTTAAAATGCAGATTGTTTACACATTTTTCTCTATGATAAAACATGTTTCGTAACATATTATTGATGTTACTACCTAGAACAGGGCTATTGGAATTTATTGGTATATATTTGAAACCTACAGTTTGAATTTTTCATTGATAATTTTTGTTTCAAAAACTACTCGAAATTGACAAAATTCACGCGTAATATTAGTTTTTTCAACTAATTTTCGGTTGCACGCAATGAAAGCATGAAATAGCTATGTTACTACCTAGAACGCGGGGAAAACTATTGTTCACTGCAAAAAGTTGGTTGAAATTATCAATATATTTGTCATAATATGAAAAAAATAAATTTCAAAAGGAATAAGGCCTCTTAAGGCGGGATTCGAACCTGCGTCTCCAACGGCTTTCCGGGCCAACACAGGCGTACCTATTAGACCACTGAACCTGATGCGAGAGCCATTCAATTTTTCAACCAGTTGCTTCTTGCTTGCCTTTAGGGTGTCTCTCTAGTGCCATATACCGTAAAGATTTAGATTTCATGATCGGCGCTACTGTCTCAAATTATGTTAAGAATTGATAGTAACAATGTGCTACACGTGAAATAATTATTTGGTTTACGCTAACAGACATTACTGCTTTAATAAAAAAAAATATTTAGTTTTACTTGTCATTTAGAAAAAAAAGAGGTAAGTATAAGAAGCTAGATTAAAATATTCGCCATAAATAAAAAAATAAATAATATATTGACGACGCGGTTGGCGTAGTTTGCAGACATCTGCCTACTGAGCCGGCGGTCCCGGGTTCGAATCACGGCCGGGGCAATTATTTGTGTGATGCACTCGAATATTTGTTCTTGGGTCATGGATGTTATCTATTTATGTATATATATATTATGTATATTATCGTCGTCTAGTACCCATAGTACAAGCTTTGCTTAGTTTGGGACTAGGTCGATTTGTGTATGATTGTCCCATAATATTTATTTATTTATTTATTTAGGTAATAATACATTTTAAGGAACAATCTTGTACAAATCGTCCTAGTCCCAAACTAAGTAAAGCTTGTACTATGGGTACTAGACGACGATAATATACATAATATATAAATACATAAATAGATAACATCCATGACCCAGGAACAAATAATCGAGTTCACCACACAAATATCTGCCCTGGCCGGGATTTGAACCCGGGACCACTGCGCCAACCGCGTCAACTTGGGTAGTAAGTAATACAATAGACGCAATCTAATCGGGAAACGGAAATAATTAGTATCTCAAATTGGCGTATACTTTACGATTTCCGGTTTTTAGGGTTCCGTACCCAAAGGGTAAAAACGGGACCCTATTACTGAGACTTCGCTGTCCATCCGTCCGTCTGTCACCAGGCTGTAATTCAAGAACGATGATAGCTAGACAATTGAAATTTTTACAGATGACGTATTTCTATTGCCGCTATAACAACAAATACTAAAAATCAAAATAAAATAACTATTTAAGGGGGGCTCCCAAACGACAAACTTGTTATAGATTATGGTACGAAACCCTTCATGCGCGAGTCGGACTATGTATCCCCATTAAGTCCTGAAGTAAAAAAAGGGAATCGAACTCGGCACTGACGCTTCCCTAAGCGTCAGTGCGCGAGTTCGATTCCTACTTCTTATTCTGACGGTTTTTCTTTCGGTCACCCCCTTTATTTCGTCCCAGAACATGTAAAAACGGAGGTGTTTTGTTTTTAAAAAATTTCGTGTCGTTTTAGGGGTCGCTACCGCCCATTAAAAATCCGAGATAAATGTTAATAAAACTCAGTTCACATAGTTTTCTTTTTTTGATTTTCAGCGGGGATATGATTTTAATAACCTATGTATCAATTTAATTAAATATATCGACCGAATTATTCTGTGTGTTAGAAAAAAAAATGATTCTAGGTAGTTTGAAGATGATATTTTTTCAATATATTTTTTTAATACATTTACGTACGTTCTGTAAGTATTTTAATACAAAGAAAAAAATAAAAATTTCTTTTTCAGATTTTTCATTTGTGACCCCTAAAACTGGATTTAAAAAAATTCGTGTCCTAAAACAGAATGAGAGAGTGAGGGTAGGGGTTTAGAAAATAAAAAGCACCCTACTGAGGATTCCATTTAAACTATGAACAACAATAACTAAACCTTATGTTATTAACTGTGTTAACATCTGTATGAAAGAGCGAATACCTCCTAACACAAGTGTAAAACTTAAAAGGAGGATTCGACAAGTTTTGTAAAAACTATGTTAATAATAAATGATTTTGATTTTTTGATTTTTTTTTGATGAAAGTACTGCAAACGTACCTCTAACGACAATATTACCTGTATAGAGCGACAAACTTAACTTTGCCGTTAAAAAACTGTTGTACCGATATTATATGTTCAAACCTCACTGCCCGTGTAATTTAGTCGTCAGGTTTCATGAAACAAAAATATAAAATAGATACGGAATATTCTCCGTGTTTTTGTGAATGAGAAACATGGCCGCTCAGCTAATGGATGAAAAATAGAAAATTCCAATACTGTATTTTTCGTTTCGAATGGCCGCTATTCATGGTCCGTTTGCTACAGCTTTTTAGGGTTCCGCAGTGAAAGTTGTACGGTCCATAATGTTTTAATATCAGAAAAAATTATTTGATTTACATTGATTTACGTTGAAAACGCGGTTGGCGTAGTTTGGACGTAAGTATCCGTAAGGAGCCGGCGATCCTGAGTTCGAATTCCGGCCAGGGCAAATATTTGTGTGATTAATATTTGTTGCTGGGTCATGGTTGATTAGATTAGATTTTATTTATTTCACACATATAGGGATACATTATAAATGACACATAGTCAATAGGCAAATTGTAATAAACTAATGTTTACTCCGTATAGTATTTAGCAAAGGAAACCTAAATATATATTTTTCAATTCGTAAAAGTTAAAGATGGCTGAAAAAATTTAATTTGAAAATATGGTTTTTAATCTGTATCTTGAAATGCTTAAAACGCTGTCCGCCATTTTCGCTTATGATAGTGACGTCAACGGTCATGTAAACAAAACTGAAAGTCTACTTTGACGACTTCGAATAGCGCCGTCTCTCTCGATCTCCTGTCAAAGTATATTGGAGTGACCGGAATGGCACTATACGACGGTCGAATTTCGAATATTTACAGGTAATTCTACGTCACGCCACAGATTAGCAAAAGGAAAAAATGGCGGTAGGCGTTTTTGACTGTTCATGAAATTTATAATTTTCAATTGATAAAATTTAGCTTTCTAGCTTTCACAAAAATACAAGACATTTTTTTTAGAGCTAGTAAGATCATTATTAACCATTTGAAATATATTTCAAAACTGGGTCTATTAGCCTATTTAGTCGTATAGATTCCTATACGGTGATCGTCAACATAATAAACAAATTCAGCAAGATGATATCTGTATTATGTATTATGTATATCGTCGTCTAGTACTTATAGTACAAGCTTAGTTTGGGACTAGGTCGGTTTGTAAGAATGTCCCTTGAATTTTATTTTTTTATTTTATTTATTAATTAGTAAAATTTAAATGGGTGGACAATTTATTTAATTTTTATTTCACAAAAGGAAATTTTCGTACAAAAGGCACATTCTCATTCAGGTAGTACTAAGTGGCCACAAGGGCACTTTTACCGGCATCTCCTAAGATGAGACCGCTGTTGAGAAGAAAGCCGAAAGAAACTCAACAGTTTTACATTTAAAATGTACAAGTTAAGTATTCATTCTCTCTCCGCGATCAAGTGAATACCCTTAACGTATTTCTCCTCTATGCGACACGCGTTAAAGTTTATGTAAATTTGATGACTAAACTAGTTCGCAAGCTAAAGGATTTGACCTAAGTAAATGTTACACTACAAATATCACCCTAACGAATGTTTCGGAACGCTGGGTGGCTATGTATCCATAATTTAATGCCAACACAATGAGGAATGGATGGTAATCAAAAAGCTTATTAACCACACACACACACATGCACACATAGGGTGGTTGCTTGCTTTCTTTTGTTTTATTGTGACAGCGTGAACGATTTGTGGCGTCCCTTAGTGTCTCGTCTTACTCTATTTTGTGTCTTACCTAATCTGTGGACATCTGGGTTTACGTACTAACGTAAAAAGAAACGACAGCGACACTTGTGTGCAGTTAACAATACTCACGGATATGTGTGCGAGTCGAGGGGCGAGCGCGGGCGAGTGCGGGACGCGCGCGGTGGTGAAGGGCATTCACGTGAATGCCTCGTCGAAGTATTCGGCATTACGTCACCGACGCCCGAGTTACACCGTAGGCCGCTGTCGCGCCTGTGCTACTGCGCCTTACCTTTCAATATACAGAAAGTTCACAGAGAATTTCACGCATGCCTGAACGCAACTCCGAACAAAAACCAGCCCAAACTTGCAAGATCTCATTACAACACAAAGCTTTGTTAAATAAAAGCTTTTAATGTAAAGCATGGCCTCATTTTAAACTTTTTCACCTCGTACACAGCAGGAGAAAAAGAGCGTAGCTTGGTAGAAGATGCGGTGGCTTAGATCGTTGTGGTATTGAGAGGTGTATAATGGAGTTGGCGTTTGTGTTACATTCTTTATTTGAGGCTGGGGACCTAGTGTTGGGAGTTTTAAGTGTTTGGCCGAATTTGGCTTTTCTGTTGACGGCGCTAAATTATTGTCCTTCTAACTTATCTCGCCTTAACGATTTCAGCTAGTATTATCCTAACCTCTATAAACGCTAAATATTTATTTATTTATTTATTTAAACTTTATTGCACAAAATACAGAAGTAAAAGTACAAATGGCGGACTTAACGCCATGAGGCATTCTCTACCAGTCAACCACAAGGTCAAACAGAGATATTATTGGTGCGGGAAGGATGTACAACAATACGCGTCATGCACACGAAAAAAAAAATTATAATAAATAATAAATATATATATATAGCCCAATAGGCTGTTTCTCAGCGCACGCCATAATATTGTGGATTTTAAACGGTACTAGTTTATTTTACTGGCATCGACACATTTTTGGTAACTGACGTTGAAAGTCAGTAAACGTCACTCATGAAACGGGACTAAAATATTCCGCAAATTTAATTTTATCATGTAGGTAATTTTTGCATAATACAACCAACACTATCCACGGCGATGAAAGTCAAGTTTTTTTCAGTAGGATTCAATATTTATTTCGCAATGAAAACAAAAAATTGTAGCATTCCGGTAAACAAAATTTGAAATTGGTTGATGAGGAATCCTTAACAAATCGCTACTGACATTTTATAATGCAAATATATGACGTATGCACATTATTGCCATATGAAAGCTGCTTGTAGCGCCACTAACCCTGGTCCGAGCCGACACTTGTGAAGCTATAATTGAAATATTTAGGCTTTGATAAAAAATATTTTAGGCTGTTATTTTTTTTTATTTATTTATTTATTGGTATATACAGAGTATTATACAGAGTGATTCAGTGAACGTGATTGGAACCAGCCCTAATAAAGTGTAGCAAATTACAAACTACTGATAAATTCAAATTGTCCAGCTATGGGCTATGGTTTTTTTTTTAATCGGCCAAGTCATTTAGATTTATGCGTGATACAAACAAAAAAATATATTGTTTTGATTTCGATATTTTGCTTATTTTCGGAAAACATCTTCAATGTTAAAGACATTTCATGTTTCAATTTTATAATAGTATAGATAAGAAATAAAAAAAGCAGCTGTGTGTAAAGAAGCATATTTTCGGCGAAATGTCTCGGTTGTAAAGGGTTGAATTAAATTAAAGTAACCCTTCATAATCCGGGGCGGTTTTAATTACGAATACACCCAACTTCTAGAATAAATAAACGTCAGTCGGTTCGTAATAAGCGGGAAATAATTAAACCTTGACACCTAATCTCCTGTTCATCGCAATCCAGCGAAGCCAGACATTTAAGATCTTTTTCTGGTATTGTTTTGGGAATAAAAACCACACACAAAGTGCACACAAGCGAAAAATTTAATGGTTCGCATTTAGAATAAAAAGTAAGTAGCGTATGTGTTAATCCATGGTGTCAGCTACCTCCATACTGAATTTCATCAAAATTTGATGAAATTAATTTGACCATATTAAATGTGGTCCAGCGCGTAAAGAACTTACAAACATAAAAACACACTCACAAACTTTCGCTTTTATAATATGAATGTGATTGTTAATTTATCCTGCCTACTATACAGGATGATTCAGGATTCATAAGCAGTAGTTATAGGGGTGATCGGGAGGGCCATACTGAGCAACTTTCAACTATGAAATATGTCACGAAATCGTCTGTTTTTTAAATAGTTAATTGCTAGTTAAATTGATCCGTAACCATTCCAAATGTATGGAATGACTATTTTTTGTTTTGCAATTTGTGGTTGGCCCCATAGTGAAAGTTGCTTAATGTAATCCACCCTATAACTCCCGCTCAAGACTCCTGAATCACCCTGTATACCAGGTGATCAATCCAAATGGGTCAGTACGGACAAGTCAGAAACTATAAGAGATAGGGAAATCTGTTCATAGGAAACCATGGCGTCGATTTTAGATTGAATAAAAACTGCATTTTTTAATATTTTCTTCGGTTTCCGCGACTGTCACACATTTAAATAACACAATTTATTTATTTAATTTCATAGTAATAAATAAGGCAATCTGGGAGTTTTCTTTGGCGGTTCTTTCTCCTCAGTAAGCCTTTAGTAAACCGCTGGTAGATATTTTAAATAAAATAATAAATGCCCTTCTGGCACATGTGTGCAACTGTCTTTACACATTAGGCCCATCTGGCATGTATGAACACCTTTATTTTAAATTAATATTTACAAAATGGGTAGTTTGCACAAATGTAACTTGTGTTTTTACAGAGAAAAATTGTGTTTTTCTCAGTCAACCTTTGACAACGGTATCTGTAAAGGTACTGAAACGTCAGGGAGGCTCAAATAATTAATATACGCGATATAATCCGTTTAAATTGTTTTATTTAACTGCATTTTTTTTTATAAATCTGTTGCATAATTTCCAAACATAACCCGGTCAAAATGGCTGTAGTGAATGATACAATACGACATGCGATTACTTACAGAATAAAAACCAAGTTCAATACCCGATTATATATGAGATTAATAAAAAATAATAATGCAGTTTCTAATTAATCTAAAATCGACGCCATGGTTCCTAGGAACAGATTTCCCTATCTCTTATAGTTTTCGTTTTCTCGCTACTGACCCATTTGGATTGATCACCCTGTATATTTTGGGGAGCCCTGCACACTAACATCCTGGAAGGACATAATAAATTCGTGGACCGGAAGACGGGCCGTCATGGCGGCACATCCGGTTCTAACGAGTTCTGAATCGATCCCGCTTCAGGCACTTCCGGTCTCAAGTTACGTGACAAACAAGCTAAACTTATTGCATTATTAGTTTGAGTTGAATTGGAGGGCGTTATGAAAGGCTGTTGAAATAACACACGCCATGTTTTTAGGGTTCCGTACCCAGAGGGTAAAAAACGGGACCCTATTACGAAGACTCCCCTGTCCGCCTGTCCAACTGTCACCAGGCTGTAGCTCATGAACCGCGATACCTAGACAGTTGAAATTTTCATAGATGTATTTCTATTGCCGCTATAACAAAAAATACTAAAAAAACAGAATAAATTAACATAAAGGGGGCTCCCATACACCCAACGTGATCAGTTGCGTTAACTGTGCACCTCATTTGTATGCGGCGCCATACATACTAGATGCAAACTTACTGAACCCGGCCAGTTAAGATGCAATAAGTTTTTGTACAGAACTGACGTGGCGCGAGTCCGACTCACACTTGGCCGGTTATTTTTTGTTTGAAAAAATCTCATAAATTGAACTAGTCCCATATTAAGGTCTAAGTAGGCTTGAGATGTTGACATGATGCCCACGGCTACTTTCTACCATCGCACTGCTCGCTATCAACAGGGTGTTCAACCTCACACACTGGAGCCTAAATGGTCGAGAACTGTGCGGTTCCAGAGGAATTTCCTTCTGCGAACGCTCCGCATGTAGAATCAGCTCCCTGCCGAGGTTTTCCCCGGGGGCTAAAGTATGCGGTTCTTCAAGAGAGGAGTAAATAGGTTCTTAAAGGGTTGGCAACGCGTGTGTGATGCTCCTGGCATCGCTAGTATCCATAGGCGGCGGTAACCGCTTAACATCAGGCACGGTTGTTTACCACTGTCGTCGTATAAAAAAATATGTAATAGACGACGACATACCTATATCCATGCCTACTATTATAATAAATGTGAAAGTGTGTCTGTCTGTCTGTTACCTCTTCACGTTTAACCCTTAACTACCTACCTGCTTCTTTAGGCACACAAACACCTACCTCCCGTCCCCAGGACGGATACATAATATCGGCCTTATATGTTATATTTTATAGATCAGATGGGAATTTTAAAATAATAATGGCAATATAGACATATTAAAATATTTATTAAGCTATTAATCATTCTGGAAACATTAAATAATAATTTTTTTGCTGTAAACATATGGCAACAGTCCTTATTTCTACTAAAGGAACTATATATCCTTTGAAAGGTGAGATCAACAAAAATTTAGACTTTATATACAGATCTAAGTAATTATTTCTAATTATTCAATAATTAACAATGCTAAATCAATAAATTTCGTTAAAATAAAGGTAATATTTTTATAAAATTGCAGACCACTAATTTATTCGATTTTTTCACGGCAGTGAATATAAGTTTGTTTGCACATTCTAGGCAAATCGTTTTTTTTGCATTAGAAACATACGTACTGGTTCCCGTTTTTTCTTCGGGTCATAAGTAGAACAGATTTTCCGTACTTCCAATCACTACTAAACTGACTAAGCGGTCGGCTAAGTAAAGAATAAAAGTATGCATTAGTCACGTAACCACCTACCACCCGTCTCCGAGACCCTTAAGAAAAAATACGTATCCACCTACCACCCGTCTCAGAGACGGTCGGAGACAGTAATATCCTCACCAAAATTAAATGCGTACACGACCGACCTTGTCGATCGACGACGCGGCACTGAGGCAGGGAGGGGAGAAGGTACAAGGACACAAACGTTTGTAGGATGCTCGCACATAGGTATGTAAACAATTTTAGGTTTGAAAGAGTCTGTGAGACGGGAGGTAGGTGGTTAAGGGTTAAAGCGTTTGAACCGATTAGATGAAATTTGGGATTGAAATAGTTTAAGTCCACGGGACATAGGAGACTTTTCATCCGTTCCCATGGGATAAGCGAGTAACACTGCAGGGCATAGCCAGTAACATCTTAGACTTCTTAGTCCTGACGTGAACGTCCTGACGAAATGAGAACCTCCTTTTTTGAAGTCGGTTAAATAGTTCCGGTCATGAGCACATTTAATCTCTGCTCACGTCCGGAGGACGTCCGGCGACCGGACGCTGTTTTAGATGCATTGTTAATGAGTTGACAGACCTGACATAAACCCTCACTGGGTAAAAAATACCCAGGATTAAAAAACGCATAATTAAAGGATTAAATTAATCAGAATGTTTACTAAAATAATATTGTACAAACTGAACTGGTATAATTATTTTTTTATTATTAATACAGTAACGTCTCATAGCGTAATATTTACGGTAGATGGCGCTGCGATGCCACCCTAAGGCATACAAGAAATGAAGCAACTGGTTCTCTGAAGCAAATTCGATCCGCTCAAATTATTTTTATAATTATTTCATTA
Organism: Apotomis betuletana; assembly: GCA_932273695.1. NCBI lineage: Eukaryota > Metazoa > Arthropoda > Insecta > Lepidoptera > Tortricidae > Apotomis > Apotomis betuletana. The sequence continues at coordinate 11,813,116 of OW026320.1, read as the reverse complement.
TTCTGATTTAATATATACATTTGGCTGACACTAGCAGACATTACTGCTTTGATAAAAAATAATTAGGTTGAGTGTGCTGCATCGTTACTATAGATTTCAAACATGATTTGAGACGATGGTGCCGAAAAAGTCAGAATCTTGACGGTAGATGGCGCTTTGATGCCACCCTAAGGCGTATAAGGAATGAATCAATTGCTTGAAAAATTCGATGCTCTAGCTAGTGGCTTTGATAGAATAATTGGCAATTCACCCGTCTGGCCCGGAAAGCCGTGAAGACGAGGGTTAAAATCACGCTCCAAGCATAACATTTTTCGCTCTAATATAAAAACTGGTATATGGTTCGTTTACCTATATTATTTTCAAAGAGTTAACATTGAAAATAATACTAACAATAAAAACTGTTTATTTAATTACCTCGACGTTTCATCTACCTTTGGATTGTATATTCTTAATATTTTCAGAATAAATCCACAGACACTTGTTTTAGTAAAACTACTAATTCCGTTAATTTAATTGCAATTTAAAACGCTGGGTATTTTTTACCCGTCAGCTAATTTTCATCTTTGTAAGGGTCTCCCGCTGGGTTCAAAGTGGCGAATGCCTAAAGCCTGTTTATGAGGACTGTAAGAGGGCGCTATTTATAAGATTTAAATGGCAACAATTTTGCAACCGCACTATAATAAATTAATAACATTAGTTTAAATACTTGTCAGTTCCTATCGAAACCTCGTAATTATCATTTAATGGAATGCACTCTTTTCCTGACTGTTTTTCTTGTAGTAAACACGTGTACACTTTATTTCTAATTATTACGCGTTCACGACTGCGAATGGTTTTCGGCATTTTCTTTGGATATTTTTAAATATTTGTCTTTCAAAGAAACCACCACGAATGACATTGACATTGTTGACAAACCATCATTATATCATTGCCAGTGGAAGAAATTAGTTCCAGTGAAATATCGCAACATGGTGCATCTTCAAAAATTTCTAGTCAGGCTTTAATTGAGATATTTCAGTAAGTACACTGTACTGTTAAGGCACATAATATTATACACTGGAGAGCAAATAATAATAATAACAGGCAACTATACGAGATGCGAATTTTTTATACAAAAAGTGTTTTATACGAAATGACACTTGATTTCGTACATCAATTTGATTTACTAGAATGAGCTCGTAACTTCCTTTGCGGAGGAAAAAGGTTTTTCGAGTCTGGTTTAGGTTAAGTTAGTTAAGTTAAGTTTGTTTAGTTATTTTAGTTAGGTTTTAATTAGATTGTAAGTTTCTTATGATTTAGTTGGTATACATTTTTATTTTATTTGTATTTAAAATAAATTATGTTATGATTATGAGTATGACTATGAATTACATGTTAATGTTAATGTCTACACTACCGGGCTATGAAAAGTCCGAAGCTTGGTTATTAGGATGAAGCATTTTGTGAGCCCAGTGACATTTAATTTAGTCAATAACTTACAGCGGTAAGACACATTGCTATTATTGCTATCGCCGCTTGAATTGACGGTATCGCTTGTGTTGGAGCCGTCAGAATTCTTGCTGTTCTTGTTGTTTTGACTATTACTGCTTGAATTGTTGGCATCGCTTGTGTTGGAGCCGTCAGAATTCTTGCTGTTCTTGTTGTTTTGACTATAACTGCTTGAATTGTCGGTATCGCGTGATTTGGAGTGGTTCAAATTATTGCTGTTCTTGTTGTTTTGACTATTACTGCTTGAATTGTCGGTATCTCTTGTGTTGGAGCCCTCAGAACTACTGCTGTTATTGTTGCTTTGCCTATAACTGTCTGATTCGCTGGTATCGCTTGATTTGGATTGGTTAGAAGTATTGCTGTTGTTGTTGTTACGGCTGTTCCTGTCAGTTCCGTCAGACTCATTTCTATTATTGCTATCCTTGCTTGATTTGTTGGAATTGCTTGTGTTGGAGACCTCAGAACTATTGCTGTTATTGTCGGTTTGTATATGACTGTTTGAATTGTTGGATTCGTTGGAATTGTCCGAGTCAGATTGGCTGTTGTTATAACTGTTCCTGTCAGTTCGGTTAGACTCATTGCGAACTGTCAGAGATTCATCATTCCCTTGTCCTTAGCCCATTTTATCGGCGCAGCATGTTTTCTTCCTCCATTCTTCCCTACTCGTCATCTCGTCGTTTACTTCCCTCTTATTCATATCAGCGATCGAAATCCTTAAATAAATAAGATCGATTAGCATAATATTTTCTTTGCTTTCCGCGACTTTCACACATCTAAATGAAACAATTTAAACGGATGATATCGCGTATATCAATTATTTGAGCCTCCCTGACGTTTCAGTAGCTTTACAGATACCGTTGTCAAAGGTTGACAACGAAGATCGATTGGCGTAAAAAAGTCACAAGTTGTACACCCATGGTGTTTTACTTTTGCTGCCTTTTACAACACGATTCAAAATATACTGTTTGATCGAGGTAAGTTGTTTTTCAGGGCAACGCAATCAGAACCCGCTTTAATAATATAGTAGGTTGTGACATCCGTCGGCCACACAGGACCCGAAAAACGTGGTTTTAAAAATATATGCACACATGCGCACCAAGTCTTTCGGCTCAGGGTTTGCTACGAATATTGTAACATTTAAATTATCCGAATGCCCGTCATGAATATTATCTGAATACATCACGAACTATTCAGATATACGGATATTTTAGACACTACACAAATATTGTAAAGGCAAAAGTTTGTGTGTTTCTACGTTTGTTACTTCACGCTTAATCGGCTGGACCAAGATACTTATCTTATAAGTGGATGTTGCACATATCCATGATTGACGGTTAAGCTGAATATCTTGAAAACTACTGGACCTATTTCTACCACGCGTTGCTAAACACCATCTCGTCGCACCTTCGATAAAAAAAACACGCTAAAATAATCCATATCCGTACTAATATTATAAATGCGAAAGTGTGTCTGTCTGTCTGTCTGTTACCTCTTCACGCTTAAACCGTTGAACCGACTTAGATGAAATTTGGTATAGAGATAGTTTGAGAACCGGGAAAGGACATAGGATACTTTTCATCCCGAATAAATTTAGTGTTCCCGTGGGATGAGCGTGTAACACCGCGGGGCACACCTAGTTGGTCTATAAGTTTGGGAGCTACGATGACACAGAGACACACAGACACACAAATACACAGAAAAACTCCACCGAATGCTTAATTTCATAGAATTTTCATTTCATAGACAATTTTTTCCTCAGAAGTCATATTTTTTTGAGAAATCTTCAAAATGTCAACAGATTTGCTAAGGTTAGGTTTGTGATACTCTTTTTTCGTCGAAGTTTTAAAAAAATAAGTACAGGAATTTTATACTGCCTATGGAACCATAAAAATCTCCAAATAAGCTTACCCGAGAGAGGAAACCGAGTTACGCCGTCCGCCGTAGCTTTTAAGGGGATGAAATTATCTCCAAATTGGGTTATTGATACGCTTCAAGTGTTTATTAAAGCTCTTATTCTTGATTTTGCGCGTCGCTCCGCCTATTATTTTTTGACTCGTTTACAAAAAAAAATTACGATAATTGAGTACTTCAGAAGGTAATTTTTTATTCGGTTTCCGCGACTGTCACGTATATAAATAAAACGATTTTGACAGAATATATCGCGTTCATTCATTATTTGAAGTTGCGGAAACTATTACATTTACCGTTAGAGAAAAACATAAATTTGTCGTTGACAGGAAAGGATTGTGTTTTTTTTTTTCAGCTACTTATCCCGATCCTGTCCAATGTTTGAACGGACAAAGTAAATAATTGTCAACATTTCAAAGAGTGTTAAGTTTAAACTAATTCCATCCTTAATCATATTAAAACTTTCGTAAGACATATTTATTGTTTTAAGCGGTTTACACTCACGTGAAATTGTCAGGAACGGCCCGACATGTTTCGAACTCGTATGGAGCTCTTCAACATATTGCGCGTTTGGACAATCCCGTGGACACCATAAAAAAGTACTCGCACCATGATTAGAAAAGAAAGGTTTGGAAGAACTAAACCCAACCCATAAAAGAGCGCATCCCAGAAAACTTTCCTCATGACTTACGTCATTTCTTACATTTTCTTATAGTGCAGCTACTGAGCCGGCGGTCCTGGGTTCGAATCCTGGCTATAACAAATATTTGTGTGATGAACTCGAATGTTTGTTCCTTGGTCATGGATGTTATCTATATATAGTATTTATATATTATGTCTATCGTCGTCTATCATCCATAGTAAAAGCTTTGCTTAGTTTGAAACTAGGTCGATTTGTGTAAGATCGTCCCTTAATATTTATTTATTTAATAATGTTAACGCATTGTTCAGACCAGGCTGAGTCTTGAATCCTCCCGTCAAAAGTACGTACTCGTACCACGATTAAACAAGAAAGGTTTGGAAGAACTCAACCCAGCCCATAAAAGAGCGCATCCCAGAAAACTTTTCTCATGACTTTCGTCATTCTGTAAGTTGTCTTGTCCGCATTTCGGAATCTCGCGTGTTTCATAATTCATGAGGTAACAAAGCGAAGTGAGGGCTTCGGTAGATCATTACTGATGGGTGTTTTGTTATTTTTAGACTTTGAAAAGCATTCAGATTTTATTCATACTAGCACGCATTCAGACGTGTATAATTTATAGCTAAAACTAGAATTGTGATTCCAGAAAGCGAAAAAACAAAATCCTTTGATTTTTCTATGTAAAATATACTAAAATAACTCCCGCGAGTATTAGATATATTAAAATAAATCGAACACTGAATTACAATTCGTCTAGACGTTCGAATGGCCGCTGATCAGAGCTCGTGATGATGATGCGGGAACCTGTTTGAAACATGTCGACTGAGTAGTGAGAGAGAGACGTTTCATATTATGTATTTTATTTTAATCAATTACAACTTATATACAAAATTGTCTCTAAAACCTAACTCCAAATTTTCGTCCATATTGCATATCGTATTCTAAAATGAAGTAGTTAATTAAGAGTTTAATTCAATAAATTCTTAATTAATCTACCATTTCGTAATTAAATTAACTAGGTACACAAATTATAAGGGATAATTAAGAAATTAGATGAAGTTCGTTTGATCATCTTGGCGTAAGTTTGATTAGAAAATTGATAGAAGATAGCGTTATAATCAAAATTGTGAATCGTATTTGTTAACGTTAGCCCTAAAAATCATGTCTTCTAAAAAAGTAATAATTTAGTATTTTATAAAAAAAAAACAGCTTTATTTTTAGGCAATTGGGTTCATAGTTTGTTAGCTATACATGCCAATTTTCAAAAATGATACTATCATCATATTACTTATAATATATACCTATTTATACATATACTTAGAAGATAAAAAAAATATGCGCGCAGCACTCGAAACTGCAGCACTGCTTTATTAGTCATCTCGACAAATTTGCCTAAATTAAATGTTTATACTTTTCTAGTGTAGATGTGACCTATATCAAATTAAACTTGACAATCAGAGCTATTCGCTAGTGAAATCAGATTAGTGGAATTCCGTTTAGTTCCTGAGGATTGACAGTGTTAAGTTAAACAAAATAATTAATTACGCACGGCCAACGGCCGGCGACGGATAAAGTTCAGTGACCTGTTAACATCGGCAATCTTCGGGTTGCCTAGAGCAGCTAATTTTTTTAAATTAATTTGTTTTCATTGTCATTAATTTAATGAGAAGAATAAAATATAATTTTATGCGTTCACAATATTAATCAGTGTTTACATTTTTATTGCAGGTAAGCAACTGGATATCTACTTCAGTAGTTTGTAAGTAGTTATTTACTAATACAATTTTATTTACCTATATATTAATGGTCCTCATACAACTTTTTTTTTCTATTTTTGGAAGAAGTCAATAGATTCTTGATTTTTTTACAAAATGGATAGTGATTAAGGTTATCGTCAAATAATAAGACTAAAAATTTAAAAACACATTTTAAGTTAAAAAGAAGCCCATTAATGAACATGACCTTAACCCGGTTATTTTTTCATAGTAAACCCGGTTATTTTTACGGTAAAAAACGAGATTTCATTCCCTACTTGCAGTCTGCGTGCCAAGGTACGGATCCCTCCGTGCGCAAGGCCGACTCACACCTGGCAAATTACATTTCCTCAAGCAAAGAATATGCGAAGGAAATGAAATATTTTATTTGCCTTAAACAGTAGGTGACGAGCATAAACTTCGTAAGTAGGATAATAAAGTTTCTCCTGTTATTTTATACATACCTTAAGAATACGGAATTTACAGGATTTGCATATAGGTATGACGACTTATTATTTAAAGCCGCCGGCGAGGTACTGCCGTTACTTAGTTCGCGTTTTTTCTCTGTCATAGCCCGATTTCTTTTTCCTTCTCCTGCCCTAAGTCAGACTGATTCGTCTCGTCTGACCAACGTCTGCTCAACCCCCCCCCCCCACCATTATAAAAATAATAATAAAATAAACCTAAAATGGACGTTCCTCAGATTTAAATGTACTTCTTTTGGTCTTCACAAAGACGCAGTCTGATTGGTTCTTATTCTCCGCTAGTGAACATATTTTTAGCTCTAGTGAGCCTATCCCAGCTGTTTAGGTGTGACAAACGCACAAAAACACAATACATAACAAAAAAAACGTTTACTATGCAATCGACGAAGAAGATTCCCTTTTAGAGTAACTCGTTCAGTTGTTTTTGGATATACGATTTCTTCTCGTTAAAGTCGGTTATAATTGTGAAAAAATGACTATCGACAATAGCCTTCAATGTTCAGACATTTCATTTAGACAATTTTAAAATAGTATAAATTGCTCAAACCATATTCATTTCATCCCAGTAATCTTTCTTTTTACCTCCGTCTGTAAGCCCAGAGAATAGTTCACATATGTAATCGTTTAATTCGACATTTAGTATTCATACAAGGGTCTGCGGCCGGCCCGAAACTTTCCTAAACTGAAAGCGGTTTTGGCGAGTAAATGCTAGAACCCTACCCTTACTATGAGTAAACGTGACCGTACAATTCTCTATAGTATAGAGTCTATACAGATCCTTTACGCAGTCGCTAATAGCGAGTAGTACTGTCACTATAAACTCATAGTAAGGGTATAGGAATGGAGGGAGGATCATCAGATATAACACGAATATACTTGATATTTGGCTAAAGCATATATTATATCACTTTTGGTACGTATTATACATATAATATGTACCTACTATGTAATTCGAGACTGTTTCTGCTGTCAGTTTTAATCACAATACTTGACGCGGACTCAGATTCCACCCTTATTTTGTCGATATACCACTGATTCGTACAAACGCATTGCCTACTTCTAATCAGGACATCAAAAGAGTGGAACTCTCTTCCTGCGCACATTTTCCCTGAAAAATATAACTTGGATCTCTTCAAGTCGAGAGTAAATAGGCATTTTCTAGGCAAGCATACTCCATTTTAGGTCTTATAGTCACTTAACATCAGGTGCAATCGAGGCCAAATGCATGACTATCGTTAATAAATAAAAACGTTTTCAAACCCCATGTCACTGCCATTTTGATTATTTTCGGAACACTGAATTGAAACACAACAATGTTTTTCAAAGTGATTTTTAATGTGGGTAAATTAACACCAATATTTTTGATTTGCTAATATACCTATAGACACGCAAAGAAAATTTAAATTGTGCTCATACGTGGTTCATGATTGAGAATTTAATTAGAAAATATTACATTTCTAACTACAGTCTAGTGACCGGGATATTACCAAATAATACTAATATGTTGTGCAATACTTTGAAATATTGTGGACTGTTTTGCTCACTGCGCCGACGCACAATCAATCCATAATTCCATATTAATGGCGAAACTATCATCCTCGCTGTCACAGCGAACGTGCTGGATGTACTACGCATCGCCTCATCGCCACGTTAACCTTGCTCAGCTGAACCCAGACTCTGAGCAAATGCTTCGCGCCTTGGTGTTTGGCGTGGTTGGCTGGTGTGGGGCGTCTAGATGTAAGCCCCGAATTTAATTCAATTCACTCGGACGGAGCAGTGAGCGAATCCGCTAAGGATTTGTAATTATTGATAATATAATCACACCGGGACTCAAACCCGGTATCTTTAGATTGCCGGTCCAAATTCTTAACCTTTCAACCTGCGACTACATCGGCGCATCTAGCGTAAAAAGCTAAGTTTAGTAAAATAGGTACTACCTATTCCGACCTCTGTATAATTTACTTACACCAATGAATAAAAATCGTGGAAGTTGAAAACAATAATGCCCTGTAACTGTCGCAGTCGGGATACTAAAATTTTCATGCCGTCCGTCCCAAGGGAAACTCGGGTTTCATAAACGTACGGGATAAACCGGCCATTAAACAATAATGCTTGAATCATAACGCGTTGTTCGTCGGATTTTCCCACGGGATAAATCGTGGGATAAATGTTTTTGGATTACATTTGTTCAACACACAATCGGGAGTCATAATTTAAGAAATGTTAATTCGACGATAGAGTAACGCACGTTTTTATTTATGACAATATCGGGAGTCATAATACAAATATCAAACCATGTTAATCTCAGTAATACTTGTACGAAATATTAATTCGACGATAGAGTAACGCACTCTATTTATGACAAAATGTAAATATCAATTTATTGACTTACAAATATATTAAGTACCTACATACATGTAATATATATTATTTTATAAATAAAATAATTGAACTTAAATGACAATTCATTTAAAGTAGTGTTACTTTTTATCCCATATTCGATTCAATAATCGAATATGGGATAAAAAGTAACACTAATTTAGGTACAAATTGACACTTGATACGAAACGGTCATTTCAAAAGCAACGTACCATTTCCTGGAATGCTTTTTTATAATTTATTGAAGACGAGGGTCAATTTCAACAAGACGCATTTTTTGTATCATTTCGGTGTGATTCTTTATTTTTGAGTATTTTTAAGTTTTTTAAATGTGAAGAGATACTTTAGACTATATTATTAAACATAAGGGACCCTGAAATCTGAAATAGTTTTCGAGATATTCGAGATCGAATATGAAACACACAACGGAATGATAAATGTACACCAGGATGATAAAATAAGTGCACCGCAATGAAATTTCATACGCCGGAATGAAAGAACAGTGGCATATTATGAAAGTAATTTTACTTTTTATATTCGTAATAAATATTATATTGGCATTACATAATAATATAAACATATATTTTGATATGGTATTAAAAACAAAATAAAAAAATATTATTATTTCAACAATATTTAAGAAAAGTGAAGCTACTTTTGATGTCATTCCGGTGCTTTCCTCATTTTGGTGGGGTTTAAAGTCATTTTACTACACCGGAAACACCGGAATGAGAATGGTGGAATGAGAAACACGACATATTTTTATTTCTTAAAAAAAAAGTAAACCCTATATTCTAAAACTAATTCAACTCTTGTAATGGCGAGTGTACTTTACCTGATATATATTAATTTCAAACCACGCAGTTAAAAAATAAAGAAGCTATAACAAACTCCGGAATGACATTTTTTTTGTCCCCTGTCCACCGCGATGAAATATTCACGTGCAACGTATTAACAAGCCAACGTATTGCCACTATACACAACCGGCCTCGTCGAGCGCCGTAGCTTGACTAATTCTTTGAAGTGCGCGGGAGACGGGGGGCATACTTGATCAAATTTGGGAAATAAATCGGTTCGAAACATTGTCGGCGGTAATGAGAAGTTTTCTCGGGACAAACGTATATGAACTTATTCAAGGGTATACAAAGGAGATATATAACGGGTAATGTGCTTTTCCGTTACCTATTTATATGGTAATAAAATAATGGTAACAGATTTTCTTTGTCATGCATAGTATTTGACTTACCCGGCATTTTACAAACAAAACCGGCTTGGGGACAACCCACCTTGATGAGAAATTTGGTCTAAATATATTTTTTTAAATTATTATATATATTAATATTTAAATTTTAGCTGTTGCCCGAGGTAGACAATGGCGGGCTGTTTCCGAAAAAAAATGGCACTTTATTATTCAACCTTTCTGCACCTGCGTTTTCAGTCTTGCCATCAAAAAATACTGCTTGGGAAATTGACCCACGAAAATTTAAATGTTTAAGTATCTGGTATAAGAAGTAACACCTTTATTATTTTTATTAAAGCAGTGACGTCTGCTAACGTAAACCAAATGTTTACGATGATGCGAAATAATCGCTACGATGCCACCCTAACGTATGTAAAAGCAAGGTTGAAAAATTCAACAGCTCAGGCATCAGGTTCGGTGGTCTATTTGGTAGGAGGCCCGAGTTGGCACGAAAAGCCGTTGGAGATGCAGGTTCGAATCCTACTTGAGCCTGCTGAGCAGTAGGTGATAATAACTCCTGAATCACTTTGTATAAAAATAACACCCAACAAAAATACAATTTCCGAAAGCGATATTTTACATTACAGATAAATATTCTCCGGCTCAAACCCGTAAAGCAAAAATCTATTTAAGTAATATTATCGTTGGCTCGCTGGCAAAGCCGAAAATACTACCAAATGTCATGTTGGCGAGGCTGCCCTTACACCGCAGTGAGATTCAATAATAATAATCTACATTTTATGAAACATGTACTGTCTCATTACTTTTAATGTGAGTACACACCGCAATTTTTATATGCAAAAAAAGTTAATAAAAAGAAAACAAAAAAAAACATTGTTTACAAAAATGCTGCTCAATCCTTCGTTCTTTTTTTATTTTTATATTAAACCTTTGATTCAAAGATCAAAGCAAAAGGAAAATGGACTGGTATGCGGTAATAGGTACCGGGTTCGGTTCCCGGTCTCTTACGCCAGGTTACGCATTTCAATTGTTCTTTGTGCTTCGATATTTGTATTAATGGTTTAATAATCATTATTTCACGGAACTGGCTACTATGAAAGTAAATCCTACCCTAAGGGCAAATCCTCGCGCTTGCCCCGCTGATACTAATTATCCTGATCCGACTACCCTAAGCTGAGAACGGCTGTACTGCTTTTTATGTTATTTGATTTATTCTATTCGTCTCCACTCTCACTGTAATAAGTTATAGCAGAATAATAGTATTTTATGCAATCATTGCACAATAAAGTTTTTAGTGGAGTACCGCGTGTAGGCCTCGAGGCTACTTTTTATAAGAGCAAAACGCAAATTTTTATTTTTATTTAATCGACATTTCGCACTACGAATTTTTATTTTTGATGTAACCTATTTTGATCAACTCAAACTGATCTATAAAAAAAAACATAGATTTCAACCAATCAGGGAACAGTAGACTGTCTTTTTTTTAATAATATTATATGTTCTCATTTTGAAATTAATTTGAATTGTTCTAGAGAATTGTCTTATGAAATATTAAAGTTCAGACGGCAGGCTCTAGTATAGAAATTTGGTTTGGTAGGTTTAAAAAGTGCGTTGTCGTGATTTTATATTTGACGGATTACAGTACGCCAGTATAAAAATAGCTTAAAAACATTTTGCCTTGCGCAATGCCAAGGGAAAAAACACAACGGTGTGACAGTAAGCCCCAGAATACCCAAAAAGGAGGTCCGACAGGTGTCTTATCTCTAAGCCCCCTTATCGGAGCCAAGATTCAAAGCAACCCTTTGGATTACTGTTTACGGAGGCTACCCGTTCCTTGAGGCTTATTTAACTTTTTAACACTTTTCTTTTAAGCTGGTGAAAACATTATTTATTTAGACCCCAAGGTCCGCCTTCAACAGTATGGAGACAAAGTTTTTTCTTTTAAGATTTAAAGTTTCCAATAATTATTAATTGTGTAAATGTTAGTAACGATTAGGCTACCCTCAAAAGATTAAAACATTAAATGTCTACTGTTAAAATATCATAAATAATATTGTGAAAAATATATACTTACAGTTATACTCAAAATTATAACTACAGGAAAATCGCATGTCATCTTTTTTATTGCATTTCTATCAAATATGGAACTGGCTATTTTCATAAACTTGAGTTAATTTATTGCATAAGGAAATCACAGCTTTGTATTGTGATTGGTGGACAATTGCACGTGTGATGAAAGTTACCATTTCATTGGGTTTTTTATTACTTATGGTGCAAATGTATGTGTTAATTTGTCTCTGGAAATAAGGTTTTTTTTACCCGGATACATAATGACATTTAATAAATTTGCGTATTAAAATAAAATAAAAACCACGTAATGAAATGGTCACCTCATTAACCTTACGTGGAATTGCCCAAAAAGTGTCCGCAAATTCGCGTACCCCTCCTTTTTATTTAACGTAGTCGTATCTCTACTTTCTCTTTAAAAAATTGGTAGAAATTCGTCTACCCGGAACAGATTTAGAACTCTCAATATAAAATTTATAAAAAATCGGAAAAGGCGACAAAAAAACCATTTTGTTCAACAAATGATGTCATTGTGGATTCCGGAGAACATCCATCCTTCACTGCTCATTTCCCTAATTTAAAAAGATCTTAAGTGTCGTAGGGGCAACAGTGAGTTACGCCATTTTGAAAAAATGTGGTTTATCGTTCGAAACAGTACCTTTGACAGGTATTCTGTCAATGCTAATTGGATTACGCTCAAGTTTTAGGGTTCCGTAGTCACAGGGCCAGCCAGCGCACACTTTAAAGCTCGGTTCCGCCTTCCATCTTCATATCTGAAGTAGAAATGTTATCTCGGATATATCAATAAATTTTCAACGACGTGGTTGGCTCGAAATCCGGCCGGGGCATATATTTGAGTGACGAACTCGAATACTTATACTTGGGTCATGGATGTTATCTATATTATGTATTTATATATCGATGGCAAAAAGCGAGAACGTAGTAACCGCCAAAATGCAAACTTTACACCAGAGCCAAAAAACTTTTCGATTTCGAGAAAAAAAATCAAAACTCTTTCATTTATGAACGAAAGTGCTTGATATTTGGACCTAATTCATAACTTATGGTTTTCTTTCAACTGGCATATTTAATATTTAACAAAAAAGACTGGTTTACGACTTAGTGGCGGTTACGACAATTGAACTCTTTTTTTCGTTACGCGAAAACGCTGTAAACGCCAGAAGTAAATGTACTAAAATGGTGAAACGAGTATTATTTCCATAAAGCATAAATGCTGTAACCAGATGCATATTTATTTTAAGATTCAATAATTTTGACGTAAATGTCATTACGTTCTTTATAGGACTAACTGAAATGTGGTAAGTGTCCACCGGCAAAAAGAAACTGTGAAAATAAAACGACTTAAGTATCAATCAACTTTTATCAACATACTTTTTTAAAATGTTTCCAAATTTTAAATGCAGGTTTCTTACAAATTAAAAGCTCAGAAGCAACAAATTACCGTCTTAACATATCAAATACTATCTAGTTTCAATTTCTCTGTATAAAAACATTACCAAAGTTACTTAAAACTGCTCCGTTGATTGTAACATTTCAAAAGGCTAATAAAATCTCTCATATTATAAAATCACAACCTTGTACTTATCGTGCTAAAAACAAACATAAATATACTTAGGGTTAATCAGACTATAATATTGTTATTCGCTAAAACTAAATATTATAGGTAATGAGGTTTAATATTCCCGTGCAAACTTTAAAACTCTCTACATTTTATCTTCAGTTTTGGCATTCAATTGTCTTTTAAGTAACTTTTATCGATATAAAACTCACTACCTATTAAACCCACTAACTATACACCTAATACCCGTTCCGGAGTCAGCCAGGGTTCCATCTTAGGCCCATTATTATTTGGGATTATGATTGATGATCTTGCGTCGGTACCCAAGAATGCCAAATGTCTGCTCTATGCCGACGACCTGAAACTGTTGTATGGTATACAACAGCCCTCAGACTGCAACTCACTTCAGGAGGACATTAATTTGATGCATCAATGGAGCATCAATAACAAGTTATTATTTAACTTCGAAAAATGTTCTGTGATGTCTTTTGGTCGCTCCCTTACTCCACTGTATGCTCAATATACACTAGGGTCGGAAGAGTTATCTCGTGTGGACACAGTGAAGGATTTAGGCGTCATCTTCGATTCACGCCTTACCTTTCACGACCACATAAAAACCTTAGCAGCGAATTGCTACAAAAGGTTAGGATTCGTGATTAGGAATGCGCGTGATTTCGACAGTCCTAAAGCAATAAAACTCGTGTTTTCTGCCCTAGTTCGAAGTAAACTAGAGACAGCTTCTATAATTTGGAATCCGTATGAAGCATCGTACGCTTTGCTATTGGAGAAAATCCAAAAAGCATTTTTGCGATTTTTATATAAAAAAATGTATGGATACTATCCATTTTTGTATCCAACAAAATTCTTGTTAGGTATTTTAGGGTATAATTCCCTCGAGGTTAGACGAAATTATGTGCTACTGACCAGCGCTTGTAAAATCTTGCGAGGATGTTCTGACTGTCCAGAGCTGGTCAGTCAGGTTATCCGATTGTTCGTCCCCTCTAAATCGAGGTTCAATTTTCGTCCACGCTGCCGGCTACTGTTGGCTGCTCCTGAGGCGCGAACCATAGCGCGGAAAAACTCTCCGCTAGTTCGAGCCTTACGAGAACTTAATGCGCTTCTCGCATCAGCATCGGATTTGGACGTTTTTGGAAGTAGCTGGATAATTGTGTGTCGTGAATGTTTAAGGTACTGTGAGGCGATGGATGGATGTAATTTTTCAGTAATTGAATGTACCTAATATGTGACATGTTATGTTAAATTATTTTTGTAATTCACAGTGCATTAGTACTAACTGTAATGCTGTGTAATTATTTTAAATAAATAAATAAAAAATAAATAAACTATAAAAGATGTTTTGAATGTAAGTATTACTTATTATATAAGTTTTCAACATAATTCTTAAACAATTGTTTGAACACAACTATCACCTCAATTATAAAAATATTTCTTTGAACTAATCTCACTGAACCATTAATATTTAACTTTAATAACTAGACGTTATATCACTATGGTACCGTACAAATTAAAATTGTTATTATTTATTTAAATAAAAACTCGAATAACACTCCTCAAAATGTTTGTCATAATTAACTCAAAAATCGCCCCTCTAAAGTAATGAAAATTAGTGCAATAGTGACTGATGGACATGTGAATTCTTCCAATCCTGACCTACGGAGCGCAGACTTGGTCTTTGACAAAAGTTCAGAAGTCCACCCTCAAGGTTTGTCAAAGAGCCATGGAACGCAGTATTCCGGGCGAAAAACTAACTGACAGAATTAAGAACACAGCTGATGTAGCTCAAGCAGCCGCAAAGCTGTATATTATGTCCGTGATAAAACGAATCACGACAGTTGTCGCAGTGGTTTAAGCAGCTGCCTACTGAGCCGACGGTCCTGGGTTCGAATCCCGGCAAGGGCAAATATTTGTGTGATGAACTCGAATATTTGTCGAATAATATATTTGTGCCTGGGTCATGGATGTTATTTGTATTTAAGTATGTATTTATCTTTACCAGTATGTTCACTTGTGTCCAGAACACAAGCCTCCTAGAACTTACTGTGGTACTTGATTAATTTGTGTGAGGTTGCCCGATTATGCCATGCGTATGGTTATTGTGAAAATTTTAATCGAATCAGGCACCAGTTAACCGGTAAATTTTAAATACCGTACAGTTGTTTATCAACCGCAGCTCAACAAATTTAGTGCTTATCCTGATTCTAGCCCTTGGACAACAAAAATGCGGACGTGACACCCCAAACTAGTTTGATCCCGCTTGAGTCAGCTTTTTAGGGGTTAGACCAATTAACTCTTAATGGTTGTAGTGAAACGTAGTAGATTACAGCAAAACTTTCTTCTAGCGATTACAACCGTAAACTAGATATACATATTATACTAATTAAAAAAAAATCATTATTTTAAATCGAAATCAAAATTGAAATGTAGGTAGGTATACCTATTCTGTGAGTAGGCCACTTTACATGTCTGAATCTGAATTTATCGGCATTTCACAACAGGAGGCCGCTGTCGAGAAGAAAGCCGAAAAAAGTAAATATTTTTTTCATTTTTTTTTAATCATCATGCGAGTGTTTGCTCGTATCTTTTGATTGCCTTGAAGCTGAAGATAAGCAGACCTTTGATGATATTTGATGTTAATTCCAGCTTTATACCTCCACGCGTTCCTGAGAAAAAAGGTCTCGACAAATATTTTATTTAATCGTATGGCATATACAGTGGCATCAGACAACTCGAGTACTTAATACTACAAATCAACATTAAGATTAGTTAGCCACTTAATGGCTTCGTCACTGAGGGAGAACAGGTCTTCGGGAGGGCCGCCGGCATAGCGCGTTATGGGGCAGTCGTGGATGATATGCTGGATGGTTTGCTCTCCGGCTCCACAGGCGCAGGCAGGAGAATCCACCCACCCGCAGCGGTATTTATATTGAGCGCAGCGGCCGTGACCAGTGCGAAGTCTGTTCAAACTGCACCAATCACGTCTAGGAAGATCTGACCCTTTTATTCGAGAGCCCGGTATTATATCACAACCCACTTTTCCTTCCATTTCCGAGTTCCACATCTGCAACCATTCCTGTTTGAGGTTGAAGTGATTATCAAGCAGTTTTGAGGCGATGTTGTATGATGCGTTTCTGGACTTCAGGCGGTGTGTGGTGGGAACAAAAAACTCGGAATTGATAGGAAGACTTGGGATTTTCTGGATTTTGAGGACTTCTTTTACTAGGGCTTCCTTCCTCCTCAGTTCAGGTGGAGGGATCCGGCAGAGCACTGGTAGCCAGTGGCAGGGGGTTGATTGAAGGGTCCCAGAGATAAGTCGCATAGCCTTGTTCAGCTCGACGTCAACCCTCGCGGTGTGAGCACTTCCTAGCCAGACCGGCGCGCAGTATTCGGCCGTGGAGTACACCAATGACAGCGTGGACGTGCGCAGAACTTCGGAATTCGCACCCCAAGTAGTTCCACTTAGTTTCTGGATGATGTTGTTACGGGTCTGGAGTTTGCGTGCTGTGTTGGTTAGGTGCTGCTTGAAGGTCAGCGACCGGTCGAGCGTGACACCGAGGTATTTTGGTGTAAAGTTGTGCTTTAGGGTGGATCCGCAGAGGCTAACCTTGAGCTCCCGGTTGGCTAGTTGATTATTTAAGTGGAAGCAACAGGTCTCTGTTTTGCTCATACTAGGTGTTAGGCGCCACGTTCGAAAGTACTTGGCTAGCGTCTCCATGTCGCCGGATAATGTGGATTCCAAGTTTGTGAAGTTCTTGTTCTGTGTCACAAGGCAAATATCGTCGGCGTACACGAATTTTCTAGCCGTGGTGTTTGGCAGATCGTGGATGTACAAGTTAAATAGGATGGGTGCCAGTACGGAGCCCTGAGGGAGGCCATTGCTCAACCTTCGGACTCCACTAATCTGGGAGCCTAGGTGCACCGTAAAGCGCCGCTGAGTGAGCATGTTGGATACTAGATTGGCAATTTCCAGGCAGGGGACCACCGCGAGAAGCTTGAAGATCAGCCCTTCTCTCCAGACAGTGTCGTAGGCTGCAGTGAGATCGACAAACACTGCCCCAGATTTTAAACCTTTTTGGTACCCAGTCTCTAGGTGTGTGGTCAGCGACAGGACTTGGTCTGTACAGTTACGCCCAGCTCTGAAGCCCGCTTGTTCCACCGGAACCATCTCGTCTACAAGGGGGGCTATTCGTGAGTAGAGTAACTTTTCCAGCAGCTTATAACAGTTACTCAGCAGGGCGATTGGGCGGTAGCTGCTAGGGTCATCGTCTTTTTTACCTGGTTTTAGAAGCGCAATAACCTTGGACTCCTTGAAGGCTCTGGGGAGTTTGTTGGTTCTAAGGACGTCTGATAGAAAAAGCGATAGCCATTTAATAGCGTTAGGACCCAGTCTAAGCAAGAACTCGTTGTAGATCCCATCTGCTCCGGCCGCTTTTCCGGTTTGTAGGCCTTTAATGGCGACATGGACTTCGTCGGTAGTGAAAGGACTTGCAAGCTCTAGGTCCTGAACAAGGTTAGACTTCAACGCTTTCATCCTTTTTTTGATTTTCTTGGTCTCTAATTTGTCGCCTTTCGACAAATAGATAGACAGGCACAAAAGTGATCCTATTTAAGTTTAGTTTTTGGCGATTGAGGCATGGAACTCTCAAAGCTGCCGCGTCCCGCGCCCCAACATCGTTATTTTCTTCCAACAAAATGTAATAAAAACATTTTTGCTGTCCTTTCAATATTAATAAAGCAAATAAATATGCTAGTTATGTTTTATCCCAATATTCATATTTTCCATTAAACCCGCAATATATTTTTACATCCAAAAAAGGCATGTACACAGACTACGCACACCCACTCGCTCCGGCGATCGCCGATAGACTAAATCACAGGTCGTATTCACGAGCCACATCGCCGCGAGCGCACATTTTTATTGCTGTATCTTCAAGCACTACCCACTTCACGTTGTGTTTCAAATGTCGTTACTGTAGCTTGCTGTTAATTCATTTTCGAATGAAATGTAGTAAGCGTCAATCATAGATAATTTATTTTAGGATAATTGCAGTAAGCTTGGTTCGTAATTTTTTCACTACATGCATAAATGCTGCAACCGCCACGGAACAAAATTTCGGCAACGCTGTAACCGGCACACCCTTTGATTTATGAAAGAACAAAATTAGCGTAAATGTACTCGTTTAGAAAATTGCTACTATTTGGGTGTTTACAGCAATTAGATGTGGGCATCGTCAAAAAAATACATTCGTTTTGCAACGTAGTCCAGTTTTTTCTAAGCGTCGTAGAGCCATGGGACCCAGACCAGTCGACGCAGAAAAATTCGCTGATTCCGAATATGCAAAAAAAAATTTTTTGACCAAGTGGCGGTTACTACGTTCTCGCTTTTTGCCATCGATATTATTTATATCGTCTAGTACCCATAGTTTAAGCTTTGCTTAGTTTGGGACTAGGTCGATTTGGATTGTCCATAAATATTTATTTATTTTATTTATACCTTTTTTTTCAAGCAAACTGGGACCCACAGATAAACGATAATATATAAAATAATTATTATAAACACGTTAGTTTCTCGACGTGCGCCGTAACTTCTGGGTGTCGGGTAATCGTCCGCAAAATCGCCGGAACACGACACGTTTCAACCGGAATTCCTCCTGCAGGAAGGTCGACAGCTTGATAGTAGGCCCCTCATCACAAATGAAGCGAAGTTCACACTGTGATGAGACTCCAACTGTTTGCCCCTCAGGGTGAAGTTGGTCTTTACTCGCAAATACTGTTTGAGCCTCGACCAGGACGCCCTCTGAACCCAGTGAAATGAAACACTCTTTTGGTTGCTACAAGTTATAAGCATAGGATTCTCGAACCTTTAGTATATTTTACGTTGACCAAACGATACCACGATGCAGAAGTTAAAAAAGTACAAATTGACACAAACTCGACGATGTAGGTAAAGCCCAACATGGTGTTTTTCAGCCTACGCCATATTGCTTTTAGTGGTAAGTACAATTTTTTTACTGGCAACGACAAATTTTTGGTAACTGACATTGAAAGTCAGCGAATGTCACTGATGTAAACAAAGAGGAAACAGGGCTAAATATTCCGCAATTTTCAAGTAGTTTTTGCATAATAAAGCTAAAATTATCCACAGTGATGAATGTCCAGTTTTTTTCAATAGAATTCAGTATTTAGAAGATTGGATGGAGCAGCATTCCGGTAAACAATGTTTTGAATTTGGTTGATGACAAATCGCTACTGATATTTAATAATGCAAATATATGACGTATATGCGCATAACTATTTATTATTGCCATATGAAAGCTGTTTTTAGCCACTATCCCAGGGCAAGACCAACATTTATTAGTCTATAATGATTTTTAATCGGTGATCATTTACTTACCAACTTTTCTAACTCAGTAATTGATGGCGGTCACGTTGAAGTCGTAATTACATGAGTTTTAATTTTTTTTTTCTATGAAATTTTTTATTTTGAAACCAATTTTGTCTTAAATTCCTTGTCACCTAATCAATCTGTATTGGTGTGCTTACAACCTCTTTAATAATTTAATGGGAATGACAATTTATGAGTAATAACTTGTCATTGTCATTTTCATTACATTAACAAAGTCGTAGAAAATTTCGTAAAATTTCCCGCCAAAGCGATGACACTTGACGTAGGTATCGTACTTCAATAATTTATGTAGGATGACCATGTATCTAGTGGTTATTTATTAGTTTTAATTATGTTTTAACTTTTAATTAATTTAACAGTGAGGTAATTGCGCGAGACTCGCGTATTAAGTTTAATATTAGTTAAATATTAATATATTTCTACTCCTGATCACCGATTAAAAATCATCGTGTATATATATTTATAATATATATGGTATGAGAGACTAACTTGACTCTAGCTAGATCACAGATTTTTTTTCTAAACTCCAAAATAAATACAGTGCCAAAAACCGTATAAACCCAAAACCTAAAATTTCATTCCGCCCTTCTAATTCTATACGTTTTGCGGAAAACAAGACCTTATACCCCGAAAATTTGGCACATTTCCGCTTTCATACCCTCGCTATCGTAGTACGAAAACATCGTATGTGCGCCAACTTTGTCGTATTTCTTCGATTCAGACCTTAACCCCACACATACATGGCACAAAAAGGTCATATACGTACTTGCAGCTGACGTATTTATTAAGACATTTTGGTCATAAACTATCATCACGGTGCCAAACTATAAAAGGACGTATATGAACGTAAGGTCAAGACACTTAAGCCTTTTTATTCTGGTGTTCTAGAAGCACACTTGGCGTTCAAGGTTCGCGGCTGACCCTCAGAAACTGGGGCACCCTTTATACTTATTTGGAGCGAGATTGCCGTGTATGCTGCGCTAGAAGAATTTACACGTATTTGCCGAGAGTAATAGACACCCTGTATATACAGGATGTGCTCGGGATTAATTTTAATGAAGAAGTGGTAACTACGTTTGAAGGATTCAAAAGTTATGCAATAGGTAAAGAGCTCGTGATTCTGAGCAGAAAATTACCTTAATTTGATTGTTGTTTTTTTAACTAATTTTAGCACCAAAGAATCAGCTATACAAGCTTATCGTGGATATGTTTGCTCCCTGTTAAGATATGGCATTCTGCTGTGGGGTAACTCTTGTCACTCAAAACGAGCGTCGTAAGCATAAAAACGTAATGTAGATATTCTGACATCCTGTAGGCCCTTATTCAGTTAAATCTTTTGATCGTACCAAGCATGTACATACAAAGCTTGTCGTTTTATTAAAGAGCATCCTGAAGTATTCAAAACAAAATAAAACCAAATGTAATTTTCAAACAAGGTACCCAAATCTCGTTATTCTTGCTAACAAGACAAAATTGTATGGTAAGAGCACTTATTACATGTGTCATGTATCGTCAATTAGCATAATATAATCGTAATCTGGCCCATCTAATTGGCAAATGGATGATTAAGTGAAATTTTCGCATATATTTTTTTGATCAAAGTTTCAATATAACAGATCCGTAATAATTAATTTTAACAAAATATTCTTTCGTCTGCCGCCGCAGGGTAAAGTGTCTTAACCCAGAAATTGGCAATTTGCTGATTCGGATGAATCACCATAATCACCGCTACGCTCGTAGGCTGAAGTAATTAGATTTAAATATCAATTTGAAGTTTAATCCTTTATTAGATTGCGTCGGTTTGTTTAAGGCGATTTTCTTATCAAGGACGAACCTCTTTGCTTGAAAATTCTTCATCGTCGCGTATAAACAACGTGCTAATTAATAATCCACAAATTAAAATTCATAGAAAGCCTTATTCCTTTAAAAAAAAAACATACTATGACAAGACATCCATTGATAATTTCAACCAACTTTTTGAAGTGAATCATACTATTCTCTGAGTTCTAGATAAATTTGACGACGCGTTTGGCTCGGTTTGTAGACACCTGCCTACTAAGCCGGCGGCCCCGAGTTCGAATCCCGACCAGGGCAAATGTTTGTGTGATGAACTCGAATATTTGTGCTTGGGTCATGGTTGTTCTATGTATTTAAGTATATATTTATCTATATAGTACGTATATCGTCGTCTAGTACCCATAACACAAGCCTTCTTGAGCTTAATTTGGGACTAGATCGATTTGTGTGACGTTGTCCGATATTTATTATTTATTATAGAACTGTCGAAAATAAGTTGAAATAACCAGTTTTCTGCGTGAATTCTGTTAATTTCAAGTAGTTTTTGAAAAAAATTGTCAATGAAAATGCATTTTTTTCTGGATAAAAGTAGCCTATGTATTAAATCCAGGGGTGTCAGCTACATTCATACTAAAAAAAATCAAAACTGGCCTTGCCGTTTGAGTGTGAGGAAGTACCAAACATACAAAACACACACAAACCTTCACCTTTATGATTTCTTTAGTGTGATTTCATTATGTGCTTTGCTTACACAAATTAAAGAACTCCGCCGTTCCGCCATTTCGAACCTAGGAGTATCCCTGCTGGATCAAGTTAAACTGTAGCATTTTACGTAAACAACCAATGAAGCGGCTTTTGTGAAAATCAGAAGAGAGAACCTTCTGTACTGTTATAATCTCTCTGCCTCCTGTGTAGTTACAATAAATATAACCCGTTGTCAGTTCGTGTGTAAGCGGATATCCCGTGGAGTGACCTTCGCCCGTCAGGATGTACAGCGGAGTACCTTTAATAAAAGGGCCTTCTGTTTTTGTTGCTTACACTGCTGCCGCCTCTAGTAACAAGTATAGTGTTTTTTTTTTTTTAAAGTGTCGGTCTTGCCCAGTGATAGTGGCGCTACAAACAGCTTTCATATGGCAATAATGAGCATACGTCACATATTTGTACTATAAAACGTCGGTAGCGATTTGTTAAGGATTAGTCGTCAACCAAATTCAAAACGTTGTTTAATGTTGCTCAATCCTTCGTTCTTCTCCCGAAATAAATACTGAGTGTTACTCAAAAAACTTGACTTTAATTACTGTTTACATTTTCATCGTCCTACTTACAAAATTTCATAAGAATCAGTTGAGAAATGGGACCTCTAGCCAGATCTCGGCTTTATATCCAAGAATTCAAACATCAGACATACGAAAGAATTTTGACGTGTGTGGCGTTGTCTCTTTTCTTAGGCTAAGATCCTGTTTGGTTTACTGAGCCAAAATAAGTAGTTAGTGGCGGTCTTCCCCGGGTGATTTTACCCCAGCTGACCTTACCCCTCTTCACTAGGGCCCCAGAAATACACCCGGTAGGCAACGCAATGATACCAATATTCCTCGCCACTTTGTCTCACCAGTTCTGACATAAATCAGGACTTTGGACGCGATTATTTTGCGCCCACGTCGTCGTACAAATAGACTGCCACGTAATAAACAAGGGTTTTACTTAACTGTTGCATAATGAGGGGTATTAAAATACGTTTAGACGAGTCCTTAGTACCTACCTAATTGGGTACGTATTTATACAACAAATAAATAAATATCGGGCAACCTCACAAATCGTTCAAGCACCACAGTAAGCTCTATTAGTATTATGTTATGAACACTAGACGACGATAAACATACCACCATTATTGTCATCACATATTTATCAATTCCGTATTAGATACCCAAATGAAAAGAAAATCATTTTATATCAAACTTAGTACCTATGTTAAAAAATATATAGCATACCCTAACGATTCCTGGCCAAGATATGATGCATATATTTTTTTTTAAATAACTTTATTAGTAACATCTGGCCCCAGCCACTTATAAAGAATTCTTCTTCACAAAGAACCGTTTTTCTACGCTTATCTTTGTCTAAACTTAAGTCTATGCATGAAACCGATCTAATATCTAGAACGATTTGCCTACAAAGGGTTCTCTAATCCCGGCATTACTCACAAGTCCCGGGACGGGTGGCACCCATAAATTGTCAGTGGCACCCGAAACCGGCTTAGCCGTGGTCGCTACTGATTTGTGTATTTTGTGTAGTCGCAGTTTGATAAGACGCTAATTTCGTCATTTCTAATGACATTTGTCCGAAATATCACTACTACATAATATGTTAACTTTACACAATATGCTCTATCAATGCAGCTAAAAAGGCAAACATCGGCGTAATCATAACGACGATGATTTTGACCTAATATGGTCGATACATCGCTAAAATGGTAATATTATGTCAGTGTTGATAAAATTTTAAGTCTATAATTCTAGTCCTATAATTCTTCTCAATGACCCATTTTCTACGTTTTTCATTTTTTGAACTCAGATTACACGTCTTAAATCAGATCAAATATCTAGAACCATTTGCCTACTAAGGGTGCTGTAATTCCAGTATCACTCACTAAGTCCGGGACGGGTGGCACCCATAAATTGTCAGTCGCACCCGAAACCGGCTGAGCTGTGGTCGCTCCTGATTTTTTCACGTTTGTTTATTGTTATTTGTTACTAATTTAACAGGACTTTAAAGATTTCTTATTCATTCTTATTCTGAAAAATTTAGTAATAGATATTTTTTTCTAAACCATTAATACAAAGATCAAAAGATCAAAGTGTAAAGAGAAATTGAAAGAAGAGCTAGGGTAGCGAAGTGGTTAACGCGCTGGAACGGTAATCCAAAGGTACCGGGTTCGAATCCCGGCCTCTTCCACTAGGGAACTCCTTTTTCAATTTTTCTTTAAGCTTTGATCTTTGTATTAATGTTTTAAATGAAAATTGTGGTGTACATTAAAAAAATGAGACATTAAATGTTTCATAAATTTATATTTTTTTCTTTTCAAATAAAATCATGCTCCGAAATTTTACTACCATTTCCTACAGCCCGATAACTTGTGCTCATTTGATAGATCTTGATGAGTTAACGTTTTAAGAAAATACAGTCGACAATAAAAGCGTGCCTAAAAAATAAACTTTCTTGACAAAATATTATTATAAATAATAAAATTAATGTTTATCACACAAATATTTGCCCTCGCCGGGATTCGAACCCAGGACCGCTGGCTCAGTAGGCAGGTGCGGTACAAACTGCTCCAACCACGTCGTCAAAATATACCTCATTCCCAATACGTCGTAACTTTTACGTTCTGTTTAAATCTACAGCCCGATTAATGGGTGAAGAAAAAAAGTTTGCTACCTTAAATAATTTAATTAAAATGTGTAACAATTTTTCCATTGTACGACGACAAATTAACCATCACACACACGACGACAAATTAAGTACAGCGACTAATGTACCTTAAGGTACTGTTTTGAGGTTCATTATTGTGTCGCTAATTTTTGTCGCACAACGGAACTTTTTAGTTAGCCTTAGAAAAAAGCGATCAGAAAAAGTTTTGGTATCCACCCTAATATTTCTAATATAGCGAACTCTCTTAATATTAATATTAAGCTCAAGGAGAGCTCAGGCCGTTGCCATGTATCACTAATGAGGATTTATGTAAATAATTACACGAAATTTCAGGTTTCCGTTTTTTCTTCCTCGTCTTGTAGGTAATATCGTATATAAATTATTGATAACATTTTTCCTGAGAGGGTGTGTACTGGTGGATATAACAACATTAACAACATTTGTTATAGTTATATACTAGATATAGGTAACAACATTTGATATAATGTTTCCGTTGATATACATATAACAACCATAAGCATAATTTCATTAGATATAACGTTTATTTTCGCAAGATAATCTAACACCCCCCGCTTGGCTTATCGTCGTCCATGGCTCTATTAAAGTTTCTCTTTTTTATTATGCAGTTTGAGTGAGTACTGAACCTTTAAACATTTATACCTTATGAAATTATACCAAATGTTATTATATCATTCGTTTGTATAACCCTTGATCGTTATAACACAAGTTGTTATAGCGAACGTTACACACCCGTCAATTGCCATGTGGAAATCTCTGATGTCAAGCCCTTTGCATCGATTTGCACTATTCGCATGATTCGATAAAACTCTACAAACGTCACATTGAAACTTCAAAATATTATAATTAAGAAACAAAACGAATAAATTGTTATTTGTTCTCTTATTTAATATTTTAAAAACTAGTATAATATAACTATGATAACCAAATAAAAATAATAGTTTTGGTTTCTGTTATGATAATGTAAAGTAATAACATTAATTTAAACTTAACACTACCTATTAAAAAAAAACAATATAGCGAATCTCTTTTTTGAAATCAGTTCAAAATAATTTGTAACGAATTATAAAAAGCCTACCTACATTCCGGTAGAAATAATTGACGATGCGTACTCAGTAAAAACGTCAAAGCTACCAGGAAAGTCAATTTATGGTAAAGGAATCTGATTGATTTCATTCCTGTCAATACAAGCCTTTTCGGCAGAAACTCGATATCCTTCTAACCCAATTTGGAGACGATCACTCAAGCCAGCAAAGTAGGTATTACGAATTTAGGCTTTCACTTTATAAGATACTCCCAGTTGTACGATTTCAGAAGAAGTTTATTTTATTTTAAAGTGAATTGACAACATTTCGTATTTTTGAGAGTACCATTTTATTACTTTTATATATTCCGCTTAGAAAGAGGACTTAATCACTGTTTTTTTATCTTTTTTCCTAAAATTACTAATTATTTTCTCATTTATTTATTACTCATTCTAAAATATAGCAACTCCAAAACTATGACACAATGGAAACGTTACTTTACTCTGTTGTCTATTTAAAAAAAAATGTAGCCTATGTCACCCGGACTGTAATATCGAATTGATAGACACCTCAATCACTAAAATCGGTTGAGTAGTTTTCGCGCTATGGTGGAACACACTTACCCTTCCCTTCCTTTTGGCTTTGCCGTAGTCGGGTAAAAATAATAATGACGTTGAGCTTAACATTATTGACAGCTTATTTTTTTTCATTGATAAGTCGAAAACTACTCAAACTCTACATAGTTGTCGTAGATTTGGGATATTTTATGTATTTTCTTATATTTCTTTACATACAGATATAAAGTCAAATATTTTTAGGGTGTACATGACACAAAGCTCTTTTAATTTCTATATTTAGTAATTTCCACCTGTTAGAAATATGAAATGTTGACAACTATATTAATTTCAGCCGTTATCCACACTTTTCCTAATATGAAGGTGCCATTTTTTTCGATACATACAATCGACGACGACGCGATTGGCTCAGTTTGTACTGAGCCAGTGGTCCCGGGTTCGAATCCCGGCCAGGGCAAATATTTGTGTGATGACCTCGAGAATTTGTGCTTGGGTCATGATTTTTCTGTGTATTTAAGTACCTATATATTTGTATGTCGTCGTCTAGTACCCATAACACAAGCCTTCTTTAGCTTAATTTGGGACTAGATCGATTTGTGTGATGTTGTCTTTTTTTTTATTCAAAATATGCCATGCATTTAAGCTCGATTGCACCTGATGTTAAGTAACAATAAGGCCTAAGATGGAGAATGCTTGGCTGGAAGATGCCTTATCACTCTCGACTTGAAGAGATCCAAATTATATTTTTTAGGGAACAGGTGCGCAGGAAGAGAGTTCCATTCCTTAGCTGTCCTCATAAGGAAAGTAGACGCAAAGCGTTTCGTACGAATCAATGGTATATCGACAACATAAGGGCGGAATCCAAGTCCGCGCCGAGTATTGTCTGATATTTATAAAAAAAAAATACAAACACATTACATATCATGAACACCCAACCGTATCCCTCTCTCCTCTATTATTTAACGGCTGTCAGAGCGACTTGGGTCGGAATTTAAAAAAAGAGATTGTTTATTTCTGCTCTCTGGCAGATAATAATTTGTTTTCGCATTAAGGTCGGCTTATTTTAAATAGGCTTCGGATCGCATTGATTTTTCATTTATAACCCACCGGCTTTTTTCCACAGCTTTTCCCTCGTGGAAGGATTCAAAGTAGCATAATCTGAGTAAGTATTTTGCTCAGATTATACTACTTTGAATCTCGGAGATTTATAAAACAATATTATAAAACTAAAAGCTATGGAGGGGAGGTGCAGCGAGTACATTTTAGATTAATGGTTGATGGAGGTTTATATTACTCGTAGTTTACAAATGTACAGTGTCTTTGATAGTACATTATTGGGTTAAATTCATATTATTGTAATAATTAGTTATATCAATTAAGAAAAAAACGGTCAAGTGCGAGTCGGACTCGCGCACCGAGGGTTCCGTAGAAACATATCGTAAACGTACAGTAGTATTCCGGAAGCGTGGAGAGAAGCTAACGTGCAGCCAGTCCCCAAAAAAGGAGACCGTTCTGAACCATCTAATTACAGTCCCATTGCCGTAACCTCAGTGTTGTGCAAAGTCATGGAGCGGATCATCAACGACCAACTGATCCGATACCTTGAAGATCACTCCCTAATTAATGATCGTCAGTATGGCTTCAGACCGAAACGATCAACGGGCGATCTTCTAGCGTATGTGACATACCTCTGGGGGGAGGCTATTGATAAACACGGCGAGGCTTTGGCTATCAGCCTTGACATTGCCAAAGCTTTCGATCGGGTCTGGCATAAAGCACTTCTTTCCAAGCTTCCTGCCTACGGTCTGCCCATCCAACTGTGCAAATGGATTGCTGACTTCCTGCATGAGCGAAGAATCCGCGTCCTCGTCGAAGGGTTCGCTTCGCGGTTCATGACAGTGAATGCTGGCGTCCCACAGGGCTCTGTTTTATCACCCACCCTCTTTCTTCTGCATATCAATGATATGCTACCTGTAGAGGACAACCGCGTCCGTCGGCAATCGTCTACATGGACACTCCGAAACTCAGCGATGAGTAAGGAGCGAATGGACTGTAAAATAGAAATAGGTAACGAACGGACGAATACGAAAACGCAAACTAAAAATCAACGGTATATATTTACACAAAATTAACAAAACACAACAAGGATCGGAAAACACTTAAATTTACTCTTAACTAATATAGTCTCTGTCTAGAATGAATTTAACACTGATCGCGGACCGATGGTACTACGCTAACACTGATAAACTAAATTCGCGGACCGATGGTACTACGCTACTGTATACAAAGATGGTTAATACTCGGAAGTAAAGTGGAGAAGTGATGTGAACAAGTGAGTAAGTGGCGGATCGATGATCAACGCGCGGCCTACGGAGTGGTACTCTACGTAGACTAAAGTTGCACTGTGTTTACATAGAAAAATGGCCGTCCTTTTATACAATTCTGCCTAGAGGCCAGGGGGACGCCCGCCCTGTATTTCTACATCAATTTACTTAAGTTATACATAACCTAGCTGTTGAGAATCGATAGGTTTTTGCCCACTGGCCACACAATCAGTTAGTTCATTTTTCTGTCACGGCGCTGCGAGCGCGCGCGCGGTCGCCAGCGGACGCGAGCCGGCGCCATTGGTACTATTGGTTTTTAACGTAACGGTTCTTGAACATTATAACCTCCGTGGTTTGGGAGATATTTTGGAAGTTTTTACGCTTTAACGGAAAGTGTTGAGATACGGCACAATTCCTTGTACGGTGGGCTGCTTCGGGCGCCCCAAGGATTGTTATTTAGAGTGATATAAGGACTACTACAGTGTGAATTGTGTTTGGCGTGTTTGCTGACGAGATCGGGGCGGCGGCGGCGCAGACCGAGACGTCGTTTATTGGTGCAAGTAAACATACATACACTTTACACAAAACAGAAACACAACCTTGCAGCCAGGAAGATATTCGGCTGAACTCCAGGTTAGCAGCATAGCTTAAGTTAGGTTTAAGTACATAGGACGCGTATCGCGTTCCATTGTTTCGCGCTAGGCAAGATTGCTTTGGTAATTTGTTCTTACATGGGCCCGGGATAAATTCAATTTGTGTCTGGCGCAAACAAATTTTGGTAGCAAAAGCGTGGTTCATATCCACAGAAAAGATATTTGTTTCATTTACGTTCGGATAAGTAATTTAGTTAGCATCAAAGTCATAATTGAAATTTGAGGGTGGATTGCGCTTGGTTCGCATTCCAATCTATTAACGTTAAGTTGCATTTGCGTAATTAAGACTAACTAAATTATAAGAATATTAGTTATTACTTTCAATTGAAATGTTAGTTGAGTGAATAAAGTAAATATAGTTGCGTTTCGATACGGAGAAACGTATTAATAAGTAATTAATAATTGGGGTTCCGCTGAACTATTATTCACTCAAAATACATTTAATTTAAAATAAATTTAGTGTTGTTTGCCGTTGCGTAATATATTGGTGTTGGGTGAATAACTTTGAAGTTGTCGCGTTTGGTACGAAAAATAAAAACGGATTGTTATTGTCGAAAATCGGGGTTCCACGGACAAAATTATTCACCCAAATTTATTAATTTATTTTAAAAATTTATTTTATTGATCCGCGTTATCGAGGTTGGTACCATGGCTCCATCAGTAGTTAAAACGGTCGCGTCAAGGGTCGAATCGGAATTAAGATGGTTTTCATTAGTCGTTACGTTAATTGGTCGTACGGATCGCGAGGACGCATTATTGTCACGCGCGCGACAGGTAGATGAAAGATATGACGCGGTATTGAAATTGCATGCCGAATATTTGGCCCGTATTGACGAAGAGGAGACCGGGGAAAGTCGGACCCAGGCTGTTGAAGTGGTGCAACGCAATGTAGACCAGTGCGGTGATATGGTGATGAGTATCATCCAAGCGGCAGCGGATATCGAGCGCGCCCGAAAAGGGGATGTTGGGGTAAGGCGTGCACCCAGTGGTGTGGCACTAATGGCGCCGTTGCCACCAGTGAATGTCCCGGAATTTGGTGGTGAATATGCCGACTGGCCGAGGTTTCGCGACATTTTTAACAGCGTGGTGCACTCGCGCACGGATTTGACCCCCGCGTATAAAATGGCGCAGTTGATGGGGAGATTACGCGGTGAGCCTCACGATATTTTGACTCATTTGGAGATTACGGATTCCAGTTACGAGACGGCATGGGGCCTATTAATTGACCGATATGATAATCGGCGATTAATTATTGATGGGCTCATCGAAAAAATATTTAGTATATCGAAGGTCACTAATGCACACGAAATAAGGTCGAAAATCCTTAATCCCGTCACGGTGGCGGTGAATACGCTGGAGCGACTCAAGTTGTCACTAGGGGACAACAAGTACATTGTTGTGAACCGGGTTTTGCGCAAGTTACCTAGCGAGGTGGTGGCGCGGTTTGAGCAGTCACATGGGGGTGATTCATCGAGTCACCTCCCAACATTTGACGAATTGAGGGCGTTCCTGGAGGGTGAGTGCAGGCGGGCGGATTGCCAAGGGGCAACCACGCCGCAACCCCCCACGTCACCCCGGCGTACGGTTGGGCCCAAACCGGTGGAGCCCCGTCGGGGAGGACAGCGGTACAACGCCCTTCAATCGGAAGTGTGCCCCTTCTGCCGGAAGGGGGGACACGCGATCATCGCGTGCGCGGATTTTGGAGCACAGCGGGTGCAGAGGCGCAGGGGGGTGGTCAAGCAGCGAAACTTGTGCTTCCGCTGCCTAGGCGCACACTATGTGCGTGAATGCAGTAAGACCACCAACTGCCGAGTATGTGGAGGAGCCCATCATGAACTTCTCTGCCTGGCTGAGAGTGGGGAGCGGTACGGGGCCTCATCGGGAGGCCATCCTCCCTCTCCTAAGCCAGCCTTGGGCGGACGGTCGCCCCCCCACCGGGGAGGGGGGTCACCCAGAGACCAGCGGTCGCCCCCTCCTCGGAGAGGGGGGTCACCCAGAGACCAGCGGTCGCTCCCTCCTCGGGGAGGGGAGTCATCGAGGACTCCGGAGTACCGCCGGATGCCGCAGTCTCCTCCGCGGGGGGGGGGATCGGCGCCGAGATTCGGGCGGGTGCCCGGAGATGACCCATGGGGAGTCGGGTTACGCGACTTACTCGGCCGCGCTGGGGGGCAGGTTGCCGCCCCCGAGTAGTCGCTTCTCCCCACCACTCGCAGAGCGCCCACGTTTGATGGCGCGTCCGCCGCAGATGGGACGGATGCCGATGGGTTATTACCAGCCGGCGCGCATGGCACCGATGGGTCGCGGTGTGTACTACCCGGGGTGGGACCCATACCTGGGCCAGGGGCCCTCTCCCCCTCCAGCAGAAGGGGAGGGAGGTGCCCCCTGCTAGCAATTAGCAGTCTGTTCATCCGTCGTGCCCACCCCACCAGTGACGGTATTATTACCGACGGCTAAGATTACCGTCAGGGGTACGGATGGACGGCCAGTGCCAGTGAGGTCACTCCTGGATTCGGGGGCACAAGGTTGTATCGTGTCCAGCCGCCTAGTGGCCAGGCTGGGCCTCAGGTTGGAGCCATCACGGGATGGCGCAATAGGTATAGGTGGCAATCAGGTGCCTGACATCAGGGGTCAGACGGACCTCCTGTTTGAGATGGGTGACTCGGCATCGATCACGCGGGTGAAGGCCACGGCTATTGTTTTAGATGAAGTGGTCGGGGTTCTTCCTTCGGTACGGTTACCGCTGGCGGTAACGAAGCTGACCAAGGGATTGGAGTTGGCCGACCCTCACTTCGCAATTCCCGGACGGGTGGACGTCTTACTTGGAACTGACGTCCTCGGGAAGCTGCTGCGGAGCGGTAAGCGGGAGCTGCAACCAAACGGGTTGGTGGCCGTGAGTACCGCAGGTGGGTACGCATTATTGGGCCCAGTACGGGGACCACAGGACGCAACGGATTATAGCAACATATACTACGGCAGCGTGTTATCGGAGGTCCTGCAAAGGTTCTGGGCAACAGAAGAGCCACCCACAGCTCCCAGGACAAGCCCACTGGACGAGGAGTGCGAGACATTTTATCAGTGCAACACGGTGCGCCTCCCTTCGGGCAGATTTCTGACACGGCTGCCGTTCCTATCGACGCGACCTCCACTGGGGAGCTCCAGGGGCCTGGCTGAGAAACGGATGATGGCCATGGAAAGGCGCATGAAACGGGACTCCAACTTTCGGCGAAAGTATGTTGAGTTCATGCGTGAATATTTGGCTTTGGGTCACATGTCGGTATCCAGGGTAGACTGGCGTCGTGAGGAGCACTACGTATTGCCTCATCATGCAGTCCTGAAGACACCTGACTCCAAGATCAGGGTCGTGTTCGACGGGAGCGCGGCGACATCTAACGGGGTGTCTCTGAATCAATGCCTGCACGCTGGTCCTAAGTTGACCAGAGACATTGCAGACATTCTAACGGACTTCAGGAGACATCAAGTTGTCTTCGTTACGGATGTGAGGATGATGTTTCGCCAAACGGAGATCCATGCGGATGACCGTCGGTTCCAGCTGATATTGTGGCGAGAGAGCCCAGAAGAACCGATGATCACGTATGAGCTGAACACGAACACGTACGGATTAAAGCCCAGCCCGTATGTAGTGATGCGGACGCTACGAGAGCTGGCTGACCAGGAACGGCTGCGCTTCCCTCGCGCAGCTGCAGTCATCGACCGGGATGTCTACGTGGATGACATTTGTACGGGCACGGACAGCATTGAGCAAGCGCTCATCCTAAGGGATGAATTGGTGGCGCTCATGGCCTCCGGTGGCTATGAACTCAGGAAGTGGCTGTCAAACTGCCCAGGGGTGCTGGCAGGACTACCAGCTGAGCACCAACAAGACCCGCATTTGTTTGAGGACTCGGATAATCCTCATGCGTTGGCAATTTTGGGGGTCCAGTACCGACCGACTCAGGATGTCTTCACATACAATTGTGAGGCCGAATTGCTGTCGAAGACCTGGACCAAGCGATCAGTCCTTTCGACTATCGCACGAACGTTCGACCCAAATGGTTGGATCTCTCCGGTCACGTTCATGGCAAAGTTCTTCATGCAGAAGCTTTGGTTGGCCCAACTAGGCTGGGATGAGCAGCTCACGGACGAGCTGCTGCACGAGTGGACGGCATTCGTGACCACATTGCCGCATATTAAAGAAATTGAGATCCCGCGCAAACTGCTCCCTCGGGCGGGAGCCAGGGTGACCCTGCATGGGTTCTGCGATGCTTCTGAGAAAGGGTACGCGGCCGCGGTCTACCTGAGAACAGGTGAGACTGCTGGCGAGGGCGTTGTACGCTTGGTCATGGCCAAGAGCAAGGTTGCGCCTGTTCGGACCCGGTGGACGATTCCGAAGATGGAATTGGCGGGTGCCGCGCTCCTGACCCGTCTCCTGAACCATGTGGTGCAGAACCTGCGTGGCACGGTGGATCTGAATGACACGGTTTACGCATGGACGGACAGCCAGATCGTGTTGTGCTGGCTGCGGACTTCGGTCCATACGCTTGAGGTATTTGTGGCCAACCGAGTGTCACAGATAAATAACTCGGAGACTCCTCTGGTCTGGAGACATGTTCCAGGTGAAGTTAACCCGGCAGACTGCTCGAGTCGCGGCTGCCCGGCGCCTGCTCTGGTTGAGCATTCTCTCTGGTGGGGGCCTCAATGGCTGGAGCGGCCACATACGGAGTGGCCTTTCAATGACTGCGGACGCCAGCCACTACCCCCTGACCAGGGTCTGAGAGTCAATGTGACTACAGTGGAGTCTGTGGCAGTGGACCACACTCTTTTGGAACGGTATAGCTCACTAGGGAAGCTACTTCGAGTCACGGGATGGATAATGCGGTTTTTCCATAATTGTCGAAGCCCTGCGGCACAGCGCAACCTGTCACCTGTAATGGGACCTGAGGAGCAGCAAAGGGCTCTCTCACGTTGGGTGGGGGTCATTCAGGGGAATGAGTTCCAGGATGAACTTAGGATCTTGCGGACTGGCGTGGGCAGAATGAAGAAGAGCCTTGTCCGCCTCAACCCGTTTATTGATGAGCACGGAATGCTCCGGGTGGGAGGCCGACTACGGAATGCCGAATTGCCCTATTCAGCGCGGCATCCTTTAATTCTTCCCAAGAAGGGAGCTCTGGTGGAGCTGTTGGTTTGGGACCGTCACATCAGGAATTCACATGCAGGCTGCAACACACTGCTGGGCATTTTGCAGCGGGAGTTCTGGATTTTGTCGGCACGGAGAGTGATACGGAGCGTTGTGTTTCGTTGCTTGCCTTGTTACCGGCTCAAGGCAGCCACAATGCAGCCACAAATGGGAGATCTCCCGCCCGACCGAGTTACGGAAGCTCGGCCGTTTGCTGGTGTGGGGACAGACTTCGCGGGGCCTTTCATGGTCAAGACATCACGCCTTCGCAACGCGAAGTCGGTTAAGGCATATTTGTGCGTCTTCGTGTGTCTGGCGACCAAGGCCGTTCATTTGGAAATGGTAGCTGATCTCTCTACGGAGGCTTTTTTGGCAGCGCTGGACCGATTCGTTTCTCGGCGGGGGATACCGGCCTTGATACGGTCGGATTGTGGTACCAACTTCAAGGGCGCCGATCGTTTTCTAAAGGAAATTGTATTATTTTTAAGTCAAAATGAGCGAGAGATCGGCACGGCCATCGCCAGTCGGGGCATTTCGTGGTATTTCAGTCCACCTGGATGCCCCCACTGGGGTGGAATATTTGAGGCAGTGGTTAAGTCTGCCAAGACTCATTTGTATCGGGTCATCGGCTCAACGATCCTCTCCTTTGAGGAATTGTCAACGGTGTTCTGCAAAATTGAGGCAGTTTTAAATTCGCGCCCCTTGTGTCCGTTGAGCGCTGACCCGAATGACCTGGAGGCCATTACCCCAGGTCATTTTTTGATTGGCCAACCACTTAACGCCTTGCCGGAGTATCCGTATACGGATGTTAAGTTGTATAGGTTGTCACGGTATCAGATGCTGCAGCAAATGACTAAAAATTTTTGGAAGCGATGGTCGCTTGAGTATTTGCACATTCTTCAGCAACGCGTTAAGTGGACGGACAGGACGACCCCACCGTGCGTTGGAGACCTCGTACTGGTTAAGGATGCTAACCTATCACCGTTGTGTTGGCGACGGGGGCGCATCGTTAACTTGATAGCGGGCAAGGATGGGTCTCCACGGATCGCAGATGTACAAGTGAAGGACTCGATCCTTAGACGGGCGGTTTCAACGCTATCCCGACTACCGGGAGTTTGAGCGGACCGACGACGGGTCGGTCCGGGGCGGGTGGTTGTTGAGAATCGATAGGTTTTTGCCCACTGGCCACACAATCAGTTAGTTCATTTTTCTGTCACGGCGCTGCGAGCGCGCGCGCGGTCGCCAGCGGACGCGAGCCGGCGCCATTGGTACTATTGGTTTTTAACGTAACGGTTCTTGAACATTATAACCTCCGTGGTTTGGGAGATATTTTGGAAGTTTTTACGCTTTAACGGAAAGTGTTGAGATACGGCACAATTCCTTGTACGGTGGGCTGCTTCGGGCGCCCCAAGGATTGTTATTTAGAGTGATATAAGGACTACTACAGTGTGAATTGTGTTTGGCGTGTTTGCTGACGAGATCGGGGCGGCGGCGGCGCAGACCGAGACGTCGTTTATTGGTGCAAGTAAACATACATACACTTTACACAAAACAGAAACACAACCTTGCAGCCAGGAAGATATTCGGCTGAACTCCAGGTTAGCAGCATAGCTTAAGTTAGGTTTAAGTACATAGGACGCGTATCGCGTTCCATTGTTTCGCGCTAGGCAAGATTGCTTTGGTAATTTGTTCTTACATGGGCCCGGGATAAATTCAATTTGTGTCTGGCGCAAACACTAGCTTAAAACTAACTTAATCTACGGATTGACGCAGTTTGACTTTACAGCATATCTGCGTGTTTACGCTTTGGGAGCTCCCGTCCGACTGTGAGGCGTGAGAATACCTAACTATTCTTTGTCCCCGGCAAGAGGCCGTCTCGCTCGCACCGTCCGAGATATACACTCGCGCGGTCGCTCTTAACGCGCTGCGCGCCGTGAGACTCGCTCAGTCTCTGATTTCTCGTGCTCTCGGACGGTTACGGCCGGGACAATGTTCTACAAATTACTCTATTTACTGGAATCTACATTCTTACAAAGTTTCAAATTAATCTATAATTTTTCCTCATTTTTTACATCGAACGTAAACAAAGATGACTCATCTGTTTTCGACCAAGAAGGGAAAGTTTCCGATGAGTCACCTTTATTTTGACGTGGTCTTTTTACTAAGACATGACGGGAGCTCTACATGAATAAATGATTATACAGGGAAATTTAATTAATTTCAGCCGCTTATACGGGCAACGATCTTATATCTAAGCTATTAAAATATTTATTTATTTATTCAACTTAAAACTAAATACTCTGCAAAGCTGTCCGTAACAATCTCCCCCCGTCGAGCTGCTGCGTAGACTCGGGTTGCATGGGGAGGACAGCTTCCGCACGGGCGTCGAAATACGCCGCCCTTGGTGTGCACGCTCGCGCTCTGCACCTCGCCGTCGGGACCCGGATGTGTTTTCCTCGGGTCCATGGAGACGTATGTGAGTGGCCGGGCGTTGACATCGCCTCGGCCTCGGCGAGCAGCGTCGTTGGCTCCTCTTCTTGGCGCCATGGTTGGGCGCGCCGTCATGGCGCGTGATGTTGTCAGGGCGCGCGCTGTGGTAGCGCGTCGCGACGGTGGCATCAGGTGGCGCGCTATGATTGCGCGTGGCGTCGTCTCGTGTGATGCGACGCTCCTCTCCCCCCGTTGTGCGACAGCACTGAAGCGGGGGCAACGCCTGGCGGCGTTGAGTGTGTGCGCTGCATGGTGGCTGCGCTTCGCGTCGGCTGTCGTGGCTCGACACGGCTGCGGTGGGCGCCGCGGCGGTCGACGCGTGAGGCGTCGCGGTGGTTGTGGCGGCAGGCAACGCGGCGGGCGCCGCGGCCGGTGTAGTGGCAGGCAACGCGTCGGGTGAGGTGGCAGGCGACGCGGGTGGCGTCGCAGCCGGAGCAGCGGCGGGTGCCGCGGCGGCAGTGGCGGCAGGCGACGCGGTGGGCGTCGCATCGGGTGTGGCGGCAGGCGACGCGTCAGGCGTCGCGGCGTGCGTCATCACCCTCTGTCGTTGTGTTTTCAGCCGGTTGTATTGGGAGATCCGGCTGATGTCGGGCAGCGGTGTCGTCCACACGCTCGTAGCCGCGACTTGATGCGGCTGGGCTTCCATCATTTTTTCTGTGGGTGGCGTCGGCGTCTCCTGTGGCCACTCTGCTTCAGGCTGCCACAGGAATTCGGGTTCGCCGTACCACCGGGCGCCTATGTCCAGGCGACGCGCGCTGTCAGCCCTCTTCTGTCGCCTTGTGGTGCCACAGCGGGAATAACGCCGTTGGCGTAGTCTGCTTGGCCGCTTCCTCTTCTTTGCGCGTTGACGTGGTGTCTGCGAGCGTGGCGTCGTCGTGCGCGTTACGACGCCTTCCTCCCCCCCTCGACTAGTAGCGTCGGAACGGGGGCAACACCGTCGGCGTTGTTTGCGCGGCGTCGCGGCGGGCGACGCCACTGTTGTAGTGTGTGGTTGAGGTGACGCCGCTGGCGTCTCTTGCAGGCTTCCTCGTGGGTTCGCTGCGTGCGGGGCTACACCGCGTCGGTGTATGGCGTGGCCGTCGTCTCGGCGTAGGCGGCGGGCGTCGTCATCTTCCCCCGTCGGCACGTACTGTGTGGCTCGGGGTGACGCCGCCGGAGTGGATTGGTCGCAGGGACAGTCTTCCTCTGCTGTAAGCTGCCATCGCTTGTCTTCGGTCGGCGCGTTCCGTAGGGACTTGAGTGACGCCGTCACGGGCTGGGGCTCACGTAGTGGCGTCGGGTCGTCTACGGCGTGGCAGTGCAGCACTGCATGCTGTCTGCTCGAGTGCTGCTGCGGCGCCGTCCCGAAGATCACCCAACCCAAGGGAGATAGTTGGGCGGCGGGCTCGTTCTGTTTGCCCACGCGGAGTGCGTAAGGCAGCATCAGGTGCCAATGGTTTCAATATCATCTCGGAATGTCAGTTTGGATTTAGGTCAGGTAGGTCAACAGAGGATGCAATATTGGCCCTGACTAAATATGTCACACAGGAGGTAGATAACGGCCGCAAATGCTTGGCTATCTTCCTAGACCTAAAAAAGGCATTTGACACCGTTTCTCTTCCCGCTCTTGTACACAAACTTGAATCGGTTGGAGTAAGAGGAAAACCTCTTGAATTAATGGAAGACTATTTGAACGGTCGAAGCCAAATTGTTAGGATAGGAAGTCACTACAGCGACGTACAACAAATTTCTTTCGGAGTCCCTCAAGGTAGTGTACTCGGACCCACCTTGTTCTTAGTGTACATAAACGATCTTACAAACCTAGAACTAGAGAGAGGTCGCATATTCTCTTATGCAGATGACACTGTAGTGGTATTCAGTGGCACCACTTGGAATGCTGCTTTCGAAAGTGCACAGAGAGGACTATTGAAGATCACTACGTGGCTAAAAACAAACCTACTTACTCTTAACGGCAATAAAACTAAATGTATCTGCTTCTCAAAATATGTATCCACTCAGCCCCCTAATCATTTAAATTTAAAAATACACACCTGTAATCAAACGCATTCTACACAATGTGGTTGTTATCAAATTGAACGGGTTTCTTCAATAAAGTATCTGGGCATCATTCTCGACCAGCGTCTTTCTTGGCACGTACATATCGAATATATAAATACAAGAATTAGAAAAATTATCTGGCTATTCAAGACATTAAGACATATTGCTACAAAAAAATTACTCATACAGATATATATATCTATAGCACAATCAATAATGACCTATTGTATCACTCTGTGGGGGGGAGCTAGTAAAACTAAATTTATAAATGTTGAGAGAGGGCAAAGATGCTTACTTAAGGTTATGTTTTTCAAACCCTATCGATTCCCCACTACTGAACTTTATAATTCATGTGATCTTTTATCTATGAGAAAACTCTACATCATTTTTTCGTTACTAAAACTACATAAAACGTTGCAGTACTTACCATCAATATCATCCCGAAGAAGGAAACACGTAGTAGCACCTGTGCCCTTAACCAGATCTAAATTTGCTAAGAGGCAATTCTCAACTGTTTCTGCCCAACTTTATAATAAATTAAATAAAAGAATCTCAATATATCATTTAGATCTCTATAACTGTAAAAAAACAATAAGTAAATTCTTGAAAGATATTAACTACGATGAGACTGAGGAACTTTTGAACTTTGAATTATGAACTATAATCTCACACATAGAACGAGTAGAATACGAATATACCATAAAAAAATAATAATAATAATAATAATAATAATCATACATAGGTACCTACTCATATACACATACACCTACTAAAAAATTTCAACTGTAAGACTAAGTGTAATGTAAGTTGTAAAAGTAAGAATAAAAAATTTCAATCTTTTGTCGCTAATTTCTAAGTTTTAGTATAGAATTGTTATTAGTTTTTAAGTTTTGGTATAAACTTATATATATTTTGTTTTACGAAATGTTATACCATCATGTATTAATGGAAGAGCGGGGTCTCCTGACACAAGTGAATTTGTCACTTACTAGGAGATTCCAACCTATTCTTGTAAACCCCTAATATGTATAACTGAATAAACATTTTTCATTTTTTCATTTTTTCATTTTTCAATGGTCGGCACCGATGAGGATGCGTGGGCGGGCTTGGCTGTAGCAGGCTGCGCCCATGTCGGTGAGATGCGGGAACTGCGTGACATCGCTTTTCTCGGCCCGTTGTGCGCGTAGGCCCAAGTCATCGACGGTGCGTAGCTCGATTGGATGCGCAGGGCCGCCTGTCTGGCTGCGCACGTGGGCGTGTACTCGCCGACTCTTCTCGCTGGCAGCCATGGATCCCACGCCTTGTATGTGAAGGCGCGTGGTGGCGCCGTCGGCGCCGATCTCATCAGCAAGGCTCTCTTCCATGAGCGAGATTGTTGAGCCCTGGTCCATCAGTGCGTAGGCCTGTGTTTCGCCGCGTGGTCCGCCAATGATGATCGGGATGATCTTCAGTAGCACTGAAGTGGTGTGTCCGAACTCCGCCGTGTTGGAGGTGAATTCGGAAATGCACGCCGTCGTCTCGGGTGCATCTTCAGTTGTGCGCGTAGCGGGGCGCCGTCGCGGCGCTGCAGTGTGTTGCGCAGTGATTGGTTGTGGCAGAGCGGCTGGCGGAGCACTCGGCGTCGCGACGACTTGCTCAGTCGCGATAGGGGCCGGCGCGTACGGATAGGGCGCGTACGGGACGGCTTGCTGCATCGGTGTATACGGCGCTGGGGCGTTCAACGTATACTGCGGTGCGTTCGGTGTTGCGGCGAATTGCTCAGCCGCGTGGGGTGCCGGCACATACTGGCGGTAGGCGAACGGCTCGGTGGTACACGGCGCTGTGGCGATCAACGTGTACGGCGCGTTCGGCGTCCAAGTGCGTGGCGGTGCTGGCTGCGCCCTGTCTGGCGCGTTGCTCGGCGTTGGGCTTGCATCGGCGTGTAGCAAGCGGTGATGCGGGTAAGTGCACCCGGGGACATCACAGCCGCGGGCGCGGCACTGGTCGCGGCGATGCCGGCGGTCCAGGCACGTGACGCAGAGCTTGTTGTTTCGGACCCAATCCCATCGGGCTCCGATTGTGATCTCGCGTAGCTTGCGGCAGTTTGTAGTGGAGTGAGTGCCGCCGCAGTATAAGCAGCCGTCGGCGTG
This sequence comes from Apotomis betuletana, assembly GCA_932273695.1. Taxonomy (NCBI): domain Eukaryota; kingdom Metazoa; phylum Arthropoda; class Insecta; order Lepidoptera; family Tortricidae; genus Apotomis; species Apotomis betuletana. The sequence continues at coordinate 11,771,541 of OW026320.1, read as the reverse complement.
CTTTGTGGCGTATATGTGCGCACGATCTTCATGAGGGCGTCGTACGTCTCCTCTTCCGGCGCCGCTGCTGGTTGCTCGATTGTCTGGGACGCGCTGCGATCCCCGTAGCTCGGCGGCGGGCGTCGGTCTTCTGTGCGGCGCCTTAGCGTGCGAGAATTCCATCTCGGCATCGCTTTCTTCAAGGAGGAACTCCGCCATCAACATGAGTTCGTTTTCGGCGGAGCTCAGATGTTCCTTAGCGTAGGAACACCAGCGACTGCGCAAGTGTGGGCTCAGTCGCTCGGTGACTTCTCGGATGAGAAGCGGGTTGGCGCCGTAGCTTCGGCGGTCCAGGTCCACAAGCGTCGACACGATGTTCATGATGCGTATGGCGAATTGGTTGAGATCATTGGCGCTCGGTCCGAGCGGCGGCATTCTTCGCAGCTCGTCGATGGCGCGATCGATGAGTAGATCGGTGCGCCCGAAATTCTTCTTAAGGACCCGTATGATTAGGTCGGGTCGAGCGGACGAGGCGATCATGTGCTGCACACATTGACGGGCTTCTCCTCGCAGGCAGTGTCGCAGGCGTGCGACATTTTCGTATGCGGAGTACTTGTAGCGTGCGGTGCTCTCGGTGTAAGAGTTGTAGAAAGTGAGCCATTCGCTTGGCTCCCCGGAGAATGGCGGCAGCTCGTAGACTTGTTTCGGAGGCGGCCGCATCATGGTTTCAATGGTGTCGGTGAGGCGGTCGATCACACGGTCCCGACTCGTTGAGCGTTCTCGACGGCTGTATGGTGTCCGGGGCTCCTCTTCGTGTCGCTTGCGTGTCTCGCGTTGCGGTGTAGGATCCCGTGTCTGCCTCGCTTGGTCCGCGTCGGCAGGTTGGACGTTGGACAGCCAATCGTTGACGCGTCGCTGTGAGTCGGCTTGTGAACCGCCGGCCCGAGATTGCTCGTCGATGCGCTCCATTTCGACGGCGAGCCTCTTTTCTACGAGCTCGCGTTCCATCCGGATTTCTTCGCAGCGAAGTTGTTTGAGCCGCTCCATAGCGGCGAGCTCCGCCTCGCGGCGGAGCACGTCCGTCGCGTTCGACGCTCGAGAGTGAAGTGATGACGGTCGGCGCGGCGCGTGGGCTTTATCACCGAACGTGACGTTGAGGTCGCGCCGCTGCGCGCGGGCCTCTGATTGGTCGGCCGGCGCGGAGTGCTGTGATTGGCCGGCCGACGCGGCCGGCGCGGTGCGCTGTGATTGGTCGAAGCGCTCGGCGTTCTTCGACATCCGTTTTTCTAGTTCGATGCGCCAAGTCGCAGCGTCGGTTGGCGGCGAAACTGGAGCTTCTTCGGCGGGAGACTCGGGCGAGTCTGTCTGATACTGCAGTCCCGAAGGGCCCGGACGGGCATGAGCAGCGGGCGGTGAATGTGCGACTGCAACATTTGCAACCGCGAATCGCTGCAAGTCGACTGCAGCCTGTGTGCGCTCGCGCTGCAAGCGTGCACTCTCCTCACTTTTATTCCCGCGTGTATTAACCATTTTGATGATTGGGAAAACCGCACTTTTCCCGCTACACAAAACGAACCTAAACTAAACTAACTAATTCCGATCCGGCTATTCGAAGGACCAAACAATGTAGAGGACAACCGCGTCCGTCGGCAATCGTCTACATGGACACTCCGAAACTCAGCGATGAGTAAGGAGCGAATGGACTGTAAAATAGAAATAGGTAACGAACGGACGAATACGAAAACGCAAACTAAAAATCAACGGTATATATTTACACAAAATTAACAAAACACAACAAGGATCGGAAAACACTTAAATTTACTCTTAACTAATATAGTCTCTGTCTAGAATGAATTTAACACTGATCGCGGACCGATGGTACTACGCTAACACTGATAAACTAAATTCGCGGACCGATGGTACTACGCTACTGTATACAAAGATGGTTAATACTCGGAAGTAAAGTGGAGAAGTGATGTGAACAAGTGAGTAAGTGGCGGATCGATGATCAACGCGCGGCCTACGGAGTGGTACTCTACGTAGACTAAAGTTGCACTGTGTTTACATAGAAAAATGGCCGTCCTTTTATACAATTCTGCCTAGAGGCCAGGGGGACGCCCGCCCTGTATTTCTACATCAATTTACTTAAGTTATACATAACCTAGCTTAAAACTAACTTAATCTACGGATTGACGCTGTTTGACTTTACAGCATATCTGCGTGTCTACGCTTTGGGAGCTCCCGTCCGACTGTGAGGCGTGAGAATACCTAACTATTCTTTGTCCCCGGCAAGAGGCCGTCTCGCTCGCACCGTCCGAGATATACACTCGCGCGGTCGCTCTTAACGCGCTGCGCGCCGTGAGACTCGCTCAGTCTCTGATTTCTCGTGCTCTCGGACGGTTACGGCCGGGACAATGTTCTACAAATTACTCTATTTACTGGAATCTACATTCTTACAAAGTTTCAAATTAATCTATAATTTTTCCTCAATTTTTACATCGAACGTAAACAAAGATGACTCATCTGTTTTCGACCAAGAAGGGAAAGTTTCCGATGAGTCACCTTTGTTTTGACGTGGTCTTTTTACTAAGACATGACGGGAGCTCTACATGAATAAATGATTATACAGGGAATTTTAATTAATTTCAGCCGCTTATACGGGCAACGATCTTATATCTAAGCTATTAAAATATTTATTTATTTATTCAACTTAAAACTAAATACTCTGCAAAGCTGTCCGTAACACTACCATTAGGGAACATACATTGCTATGCGGATGATAGTACGGTCCATGGTCGATATATTGGCCGGCCGGGAGCTTGTAGGGCGGAAATCGGCGCGAAACGTGAGAATCTTGTCGTTGAACTGGACCAGGTTCTGGACCTCATTAGCAAATGGGGATCTGTTAACCTGGTTGAGTTCAACGCCAAGAAAACCCAGGTGTGTGCGTTCACTACCAAGACGTCTTCGTTTCTCCCTACTCCTAGTCTCCAGAGCACTCCTCTTGGTTTACGTGATAGCCTGAATATGCTAGGCATGGATATCCGCTGCAATCTTAACCAAAACGAATACATCGAGTCACTGATTACCACAGCTTCCAAAAAACGGATCCTGAACAGGGTGCGACGGTTCTTCACGCCGGACCAGCTTTGCCTTCTTTATAAGACTCAAGTTCGGTCGTGCGTTGAGAACTGCTCGCATCTTTGGGATGGCTCCGCCCAATATCTACTCGATGCTCTTGATAGATTGCAGCGTCGGGCGGTCCGCATCATAGGTGACGAGAAAAGTACCAGATTTCTCGAACCCCTTCAATTACGTAGGGACATTGGGTCGCTGAGCGTTTTCTATCGCCTATACCATGGCGAGTGTTCTGAAGAGTTATTTTCTCTTATCCCACCCTCCCCTTTCCGTCATAGAACCACACGTGCCAGCTTGCGATGTCATTGCCTCACCGTGGAGAATATTCCCACACGTACCAAGAAGTTTGGCAATTCCTTCATCTGCCGAACTATTAAAGTATGGAATTCCTTACCGGCTCATGTGTTTCCTCCTTCTTATAACTTGGGACCCTTCAAACGAAGCGTGAAGAAGCATCTCTCGGGCCAGCATGGCAGTGTCAACTGACTTGGCACCGTTGGTTTCTCGTCGGTTCCATTGCGACTTGGGCTCCCCTTTTTGCTTACCATCAGGTGAAGTGGAGCCACTATGTTGTGCCGTTATAAAAAAAAGAAAAAAAAAAAACACTCCATTCTTAAGTGGTTAAGTTAAGTTTGCACCTGGTCTGTATAGCGCCCCATACAAATGAGGTGCAAAGTTAACGCAAACAATCCCGTTTGTTGTATGGGAGCCCCCCGTAAATATTGATTTTATTTTATTTTTAGTATTTGTTCTTATAGCGGCAATAGAAATACATCATCTGTGAAAATTTCAACTGTCTAGCTATCACCGTTCTTGAGATACAGCCTGGTGACAGACGGACGGACGGACGGACGGACGAACGGACGGACAGCGAAGTCTCACTAATAGGGTCCCGTTTTTACCCTTTGGGTACGGAACCCTAAAAAATACTAACTATTGAGTTTCTTTCGGCGTTTCATCACAACAGTGGTCTTGTGAAATGCCGGTAGACTCAGACATCTAAAAGCGCTCTTCTGGCCTACTTACAGAAAAGAAGAAAGAAAGAAAGTTCATTATTTTACTGTTCCATCATTTAATTATTCCATTTTGTTAAAAAGGGGGAGGTTCTAGATTCAGGCCGCAAAAATTTAGGCATAAATCTATTTGCTACTTTAAGACTCGAATTTGACGGAGCACAGCGGTTTCTCCAAACGCATCCCAAAAACATCAACAAGTAGAAAAGGATTTCGAGAGGCGATCACGTGTTGGAAGACGCAGCGTGAGGGCTTCCAACATTGTAGCTAGAATAAAAATCGTGAGGTATTTTACAAAGTAATAAGTAATTCTTAGAAAATATATGAATGCAGAATTACTAACTTTTAAAAATAACATAAAGTCTTCTTTCAGCAAAATATCCTATCTACGATATTTAAGGTACTTTCCCTTGATGTCCCATAGTCTTGAGACACCCGGTATACCCCTCCCACTGCCTCTCTGCTCATCAAAGGCCTTCCAGTCTTTTACAGACTATACAAAACAGTGTCATGTAGGAAAACAAGGCTTTTTATGGATATGCAAGCCAGAAGCCAATACGAGAACGGCACACGCGGCCACAGGCTTGGCAGATGTAAGGCTGGTTTTAGTGTCGCGCTGACCGTCGGTGCGGATTGCCACCACACCGACCAATATGTATTAACTTCAGGGAGCGCTTTAGAATGAAGCTGACGGGTCCATGCGGACGACCGCCCGCGTTCCCTGAAGTTAATACATATTGGTCGCTGCGGTGGCAATCCGCACCGACGGTCAGCGCGACACTAAAACCAGCCTAAGACTGGCCTGCGTGCGGTGCGCAAGGGCCGAGCCGATGTCCTTTAGCACGCTTGATTGCGAGAGTCCTAAACCATGCCTCATCTAAGATCTTACGCCCATCCAACAGTTTCCGCCATTTGTCCCTATTCACTGCGGACTCTCTGTTAGAGATGCGCAATTCATGTCACTCAAAGGAAAACGATTCATGTCTTTAATTCTCGCGATATAATATATCAATCATATTGTTCAGTGGATCTATAGACTCAAACTGCTCCATCATATCATTATACTCATTTCGTTCATGTCTTTTATTTCGTTCTGTGGGTCATTTGAATGATGTGTCGTAAGAAGTATTACGAAAGTATGCAAAATTAATACCAATGACGTAGCTATTGGAAAAATGTGACTCATCTCAAAATAATCGACAAATTCTATTATTCAATGTCCTTAATTACTGCTAAGTATAAGTTTATAATTTCAAATTGCATCATTCAGTTCCTATTGAGTGGTGAGTGGTTGCGAACGAAGGATAATACTGATATAGTGCGTTGGTGTATCCTTCAATGAGTGAATGAGTTACTAACATGAATGAAAAGACTAAAAGTCCCATCAGAACTTACCTAATCCAAAAAAAAATAATGCGTCTAGGCATTATTTTTTTACATAATATTAATTTAAACTAAATTACTACATACTAACGCCGTCTTTGTCAAATCTGTGCTAGCTTTGCGCAGATTGTGTCACTAAAGTGAAAAGAGTGATATGTGTCTTTAGGTCACTGAGATATGTATCACTCATTTAACTCATTTAGCTCAGTATATCTTTAGGCTACATCGTTCACGAGTGAGTAGAGAACTAGAGACAATCTAGATTTAAAAGACAAAACGACGAGAAAAACGCGAGAGCGAATGAGTAATACTGAGATGATAGATGAGATACCGAGCTACTTGAATCTTCAGTGAGCGAAAGGACTAGTGGGCTAAACTAAATGATAGCTCGTTTGAATCACTCACGCGAGCTACACATCTCTAATCTGTGCAACTTATTAAAATAAACTTGAAGAGGTCGCTAGCGTGACCCGCGAAACGAATATAACCTGTTACTCGATTAGACACGCGAGCACTATCTTCTTTTCAAATTTCACGTTTATCTAACTAACACCTACTTTATTTGAATCAATCACTCTCGAACGACGCACCTCTACTATCTGCTGCTTACTTAGTTACATTAATAAAGCTAAATCAAACCGCTTAAACCTCCCTCAGTATTCAAAGTGATGCCCGCATCATGCGGCACATTACGCTGAACATACATACATACATACACACTTACATACAACATACGCTGAGCAGGGATAGGGATGCTGTAAATCAAGAGCGAAGCCGTTTTGGTGCTAGAGAGGGGGTAACGTCGATAAATTTATTTAAATATCGATGGTGAATAAAACGAAATTAAAATGAGTGAAAATTGCATTTTCCCTAGAGGTGAGAATATTCTTCAAATTCAATTCAAAACCCTGAAAAAATTTAACAAGCAAATAATTTTTATTGCACTTGTCTTGACTGACCGTACGCGTCAAAAACATAACCTATACCTACACAGGATGATCAATCCAAATGGGTCAGTAGGGAGAAAAAGTAAACTATAAGAAATAGAGAAATCTGTTTTAGATTTAATAGAAACTGCATTTTTTTTTTTATTAATCTCATACATAACCGGGATTGAACCTGGTTAAAATTATGTAAGTCATCGCATGTCGTATTGTAACATTCTTTACAGCGGTTTTGACCGGGTTATGTATGAACTTATGTATGAGACTTATGACTTATGACTGACCCATTTGAATTGATCACGGTGTAATCTAATACATGCGAAAAATTTAATAGTTATTTTCTACTTGTATTGTTAATATAAGTCAACATATTTCAATACACCAATATTTCAGGGCTGATATTAGCACATAAATAACAATATTAATCCATAGTTGCAAAGTTAGTTACGTTCGACGCCGAAGTTGCCTGATTTATCCGGTTTAAGCCGGTTTTCGATAATTACTTGAAGTAACCCGCACACTTGGGAGCTGGGAGCGAAATAGTTCATAGAACTGTTACATAATAAGATATATTAAAACATGAGTGTGGTTTATGAAACAAGCCGAAGGCGTAGTCAGGTACAATGTAGCAGACATCACAAGACTGCAGATAATTTTTATGAGAGATGATTTTGTAATTGTTACTCATACAAAACAACAAAAAACGTGCATCGTGCTGTTTATAGTATCCTTGACATCATGACCCATAAATTAGATTTTTTTAAGTTTTACAATTTTGTTTATAGTATAGGTTACACATATGGTTATGGTTATGGTTATGGTTATGGGCTCCGCTTTCCGCACTTAGCCCGTGTATGTTCGGGCCATTGTGCGTACAGATTTGCCGGCTAATAGTCTAGCCAGCCTAACTCCGTCCAGAAGCGCAGGATTCTCCTGGTGTCTCCGCAGGCTTCACGAAGTGACCTCGGTGCTTTGAGGATTTCAGCCCGTTGCTTAGCTACGGCAGTGCATTCCAGGATCACGTGGGTAGCTGTTTCTTCGGCCGACAGGCATCCCCTACACAGGGGGCTATCGGTCATTCCTAGAACATATAAATGCTTGTTAAGTGTGCAGTGTCCAGTGATAGTGCCTACTACTACTCGCAGGGCGGGCCTGCTTAGCGATAACAGGCGCTTTGTCAGGCGTGTGTCTGGGTATGGGACTGTTTCCCGGGACTGCCTGCATGTACTGGTTTCTGCCCATTGATCGGCGTGTTGTGATCGTGTTCTGTGACGAAGCCATGTACGCAGCTGATTAAACGCCAAGGGGAGCATAGGATCTGGGCCAATTGCCAAGTCATCGGATCCTCTTCTAGCCAGCTGGTCGGCTGCATCGTTACCTAGAGAGCCACTGTGCCCTTTAATCCATTGCAACGTGATCCGATTATTCATGCCGATCGTTTGCAATGCTGAGTGACACTCTAGTATGAGCCCGGATTTGATTGTTTTATTCTCCAGAGCTCGTAAAACTGCAGCGCTGTCGGAAACAATACGTATCTTTTGGTCTTTGATACCTCGCGTAGCAACTGCCTTGGCAGCCTGTGTGATGGCAAGACATTCACATTGGAAGATGGAGCTATATTTTCCTAAGGCTATTGATATGTTTACGTTTATTTCAGGTGAGTATATTCCAGCTCCTGTACCTGTTTGTGTCTTTGACCCATCCGTATATATGCGTATTTCATTTATATCGGATCGATCGTAAGGTTCTTCAATTAGCTCGATTTCGTAGCTCTTATTGAAGTAATGCTGTTTGGGTATCTTGTCGTTGGGAGCAGCTATCATTGGCTCGTGTCTGATAGCCTCCTCAAGTATTTCGGCATGACCCCCGTGTGTTACACCCCAGAGGTTAAGTGACTTCAGTCTGATAGCTGCTGACGCCGCCTCTTGCTGAATGAACAGTTCAAGAGGCGGCAGTCCTAGCAGTACCTCCATTGCCGCTGTGGGTGTTGTTCTCATGCAGCCCGTCGTTGCTACACAAGCAAGTCTTTGAAATTGCTGCAGTTTATGTTTGGCTGTTGTCAGTTTGGTTCTGGGCCACCAAACCACAGCGCCGTAGGTGATAATAGGTCTTATCACCGCAGTGTAAAGCCACATTGTGATCCTGGGGTGTAAGCCCCAGGTTCTACCAACTAGTCTTTTACACTGCCAGAATACGACGCAGGCTTTGTTCAATTTGTTTTCTAAGTGTTTGTTCCATAGTAGTTTGTCATCCAGGATGACGCCCAGATACTTGACCTCTTTGCTGAGAGTCAGAGTTGTGTTTTGGAGTTTTGGCAAGCGACTGATATGTATGTTTCGCTTCCTGGTGAACAAGACTAGTTCTGTTTTAGCTGGGTTGACTGACAGGCCATGGTCAGAACACCATTGTTCGACGATTTTGAGTGCCTCTTGCATAAGGTCGCAGAGGGTTGCCTCAAACTTTCCTCTTACGAGGATCGCTACATCGTCTGCATAGCCTACAGTGTAGATGCCTGCCTCGTTGAGCTTCCGGATTAATCCGACCACTACGAGGTTCCACAGGAGTGGTGATATAACTCCACCCTGTGGGCAGCCTCTTGACACGATAGCTCGAGTTGTGCCATTCACTGTTACCTGTACAGCCCTTTGTCTCAGCATGTTGTCGATCCAACCTGCTACGGTTTGATCGGCTCCATGTCTGAGCAGGGCTTGGCTAATGCTGTTGAATTGCGTCTTGTCAAAGGCTCCTTCGATATCGATGAAAGCCACAAGCGCTGAGGATTGTGTTGATAATGCGTGTTCTATGGGTGAAACAACGCTGTGTAGTGCTGATTCGGTTGATTTGCCTGAACTGTAGGCGTGTTGTTGGGGGTGAAGAGGATATTGCGCCAAGGTCCCATCTCTGAGATCGCGATCACAGAGGCGTTCCAGAGTTTTTAATAGGAACGACGTGAGACTTATCGGCCTGTATGACTTTGGCTGCGTATAGTCGCTCTTACCTGGTTTGGGTATAAATACCACCTTAACTTCTCTCCATTTCTTGGGTATATATCGATGTCTTAGGCAGGCCTGATATATTTGGACTAAGTGTGGCGCAATGGTGTCCTTGCACCACTGCATGAGTCCTGGGAATATACCATCTAAGCCTGCCGCTTTGAACGCAGAGAAGCTGTTTATTGCCCATAACACCCTTTCCAGTGTTACAATTCTTTGGGCAGTGTGTGTGGCTTCAACAGGTGATTGATCAAATTCCTGTTGATCTGCCTGGTCCCATGCACAGTTCTCCGTAATGGAGCAGCCTGGGAAGTGTGTATTAAGCAGCAACTCACACATCTCACTATCAGTGTTAGTATAAGTGTTGTCTGGTTTTTTCAGAGAGCCTAGGTTACGGTTTGGTTCGCTGGACAAGATGTTTTTAACCCTGGCTGCCTGACTGTTTGATTCTATGTTAGTGCAGAAGGCTCTCCAGCACTCGCGTTTCCTCTCACGGATTCGCTTTTTGTACAGAGATTGGGTTTGCTTGTAGGCATCCCAATCCGAGCCCTTCCTTGTGTTGCTCGCTCTATTAAACAGCTTGCGTAGTTTGTGCCGCATTTTCTCCAGATCCGGCCCCCACCAGCTATTGCGGTTAGAGACCTTTGTGGGGGGCGTTATTTCTGGACAGGTTCTTGTAAATGAGTTGATTAGTGTCTGTGTCAGTTCATTAACGTGTCTCTCTATGTCAACAGGTCCGTCATACTTAAATGTCACTTGTGGAGCTAGATTAGCGGACATTAATTGACTGAATCTGGCGCGGTCTGTCCGTCGGGGATTGCGCCATAGTTCCTGTTTTTTGGAGTCCACGTTTAGTTTGTATCTTACCCATCTATGGTCGGAGCACGACAAGTCCTTTGACACGTGCCAGTCGGAGATTAGCTCCGATACCCGTTCCGTAGTGAGTGTGATGTCTATAATAGTTTGGAACCTGGAGGTAACAAAGGTTGGCTCTGACCCCCTGTTTATAAGCTTGAGATTGGTTGAGAATAGAAAGGTTATAAAATCCTCACCTCGTTTGTTAGTGGATTCGCTGCCCCACAGTGTGTGGTGCGCGTTGGCATCCGCCGAGATGATCAGCTCTAGCCTTTTTTCCTCGCAGTGTCTGATGAGTTTTGCCAGCTCAACCGTCGGTACGTCTGCGTCGCCCGGCAGGTAGGCCGACGCAATAATGACCTTTGGGATGCTAGGGCAGTTGGATAGGTTACACATATCGATATCGATATTAACTAGGTACGCCCCTAGTTAACGTGCGCCGTAAAAAGCACCTCCGCAATATATCGAGTTTGGGATCTCGTCCAATAGATTATATCTTCACACCTCTGATTTCAACTTTATCAATCTTTATTCAATATAAAAGCTTTTCATCACTTCAAATACGAATCTATCATTTCAATTTTCGATGGGTAAAGACCGAAAATTTTGACGTATATTTGGCAGAGCTCTTATTTAGGTAGTTAAGTTAAGGTATGGTGGGGTGAGACTGCCACTAACTAACTATTTTGGCCAGTGACCGAAACAGGATCTTCGCCTCCGACACGAGGGCACGCCACTTGTCCCGATCCTGCGCAGTTTCTCGCCAGTTTTCGACTGAAGGAGACTACCACAGTCCTATAAATTACTAAAAAAGTGAAGCCAGGGACCTAATTCGAGAATGCCGTTTAAGAGATCGCAAAACGTCAAAAGTTCAAAACTCTATCAGATAACAGTGATATCGCCTTTGAACTGTCATTAAAATGCGATGAGCTTCAAGTGACATATCTCAGCTCAATTTTGGAAATACGAAGGCGATAATGATTGTCAAAAATGCTATTCATGCATATGAATTTCTGTTTTGAACGAAACGTAACTGACTAATTTCACGCACTACGCGGTCAAGTTATAGTATGCGCCTGTTATTTATGCCGTCACATATAAAGGAAATGAAAATTAAGCGCGACCGGATTGACGAAGTTGCGATGTTCTAGGGATATCGCCATTTATCAAGTTTAGTAGGGACACGTGAAAAGTGACGGATGGCGATGAAATGGAGGGATCTCCATCATCTCTCTAAAATTGGTTTAATTACCCCCCAGTTTTAGTGAGCCACGGCCTGTCACGGGCTCAGTTTCGTCCGTGGACGTATCTGTCACAACGTCAATGTCACAAGCAACACGTATCTATGATTGGTTCGTAGACACTCACACATAAAACCAAAACCGGCTTCATCCTTCGCAAATCTCTTGAAGACTATCGTTCTAAGCGTATTTATACTTACTAAGATTCTGCATAATTAATTTCGTAACTGAATTTTTGAAGGAAAAATACCATGACCATTTGTAACGATTGACAACATAAACCATGATCGTGACAGAAACGGTTTTCCATCTTAGAGTAAGTTTTCGATAGTCAACGTCTGTCAGATAATGTGTCGGTCTCGCAACATCGCAATGATAAAGATGATTTACACTGGAGATGTTATAAAGCAAAAAATACTAAAATCTCGAAAACTAATCAGAGTTCAGCTTAATTATTGTATTAAACGGTTTACACTCACGTGAAATTGTCAGTGACGAGTTTGCCGCGGCGGTGTACGGGCAGCCGTCCCTGATGAAGGGCTCCATACGAGTTCGAAACATGTCGGGCCGTTCCTGACAATTTCACGTGAGTGTAAACCGCTTAATACAATAATTAAATATGTCTCACGAAAGTTTTAATAAAATTAGAGTTCAGCTTACTTTATACGACTCTTATTTGTCTGTATTTTCAAAACATAGTCAGGAATGTACTGTTAAAATTATCTGGATTCGTCGCGATTATATTATAGGCGTCTAAGGTCTTAGTTAAAAGTAAACTAACATCGCTGGAGATCCATACACATACGTCATTTCAGTTCCAAGTTGTACACTCTGCGTGATAAATTGGTCTGTCAGGACTGACGCCGAGTGTACCACACAAGTTAAATTGGGAATGAAACTCTGAAGTGAAAGAGATTGTTGCGTTTTTTATTACAGTTTTGGGATCGTGAGGTAAACAGATTCCATTTTGAGTTTCGAACAAAAGTTTTGGTTGTAAATGTTGCTAGTATATAACGTTATTATTAAATCGATATTATAATTGCAAAGCGGGATGTAGTTTTTGGTTTTTAATTTATCTATAGCCAGGTTGTTTATAATATAAGCCCACGCCATATTGCGAATTTTTAGTGCTACTAATTTATTTTACTGGTAACGACAACATTTTTGGCTACTTCGGTCTCATCCTCATCCTCCTAGCCTTTGTCCCATTTTTTTGAGAATGAATTCTCAATCGGGGTCGGCTACCTAAATCCCAAGATGTGGCGTAGGCACTAGTTTTTACGCAAGCGACTGCCATCTGACCTTCCAACCCAGAGGAGAAACTAGGCCTTATTGGGCTTAGGTGGTTTCCTCACGATGTTTTCCTTCACCGAAAAGCGAGTGGTAAATATCAAATGACATTCCGTACATAAGTTCCGACACATTGGTACGGGCCGGGTTCGAACCCGCGACCTCCGGATTGAAAGTCGCACGCCCTAACCACTAGGCTACCACTGCTTTTACTAGGCTACCACTGCTTTTACTAGGCTACCACTGCTTTTGCTAGGCTACTTCGGTCTGGGGTCTAATAAAAAAAAAAATAGGCAAGTGCGAGTCCAACTCGCGCACCGAGGGTTCCGTACAAACACTTTCAATCCTTAAGTGGTTAAGTTAAGTTTGCACCTGGTATGTATAGCGCCCCATACAAATGAGGTGCAAAACGCAACCAATCCCGTTTGTTGAATGGGAGCCCCCCTTAAATTTTTTTATTTTTTTTTTGTATTTGTTGTTATAGCGGCAATAGAAATATATCATCTGTGAAAATTTCAACTGTCTAGCTATCACCGTTCTTGAGATACAGCCTGGTGACAGACGGACGGACGGACGGACAGCGAAGTCTCAGTAATAGGATCCCGTTTTTACCCTTTGGGTACGGAACCCTAAAAACTAATGATGCTGAGCTTGACACTATTGACAGCTTATTTTTTTACGGATTGGTCGAAGACTACAACTCTATGCAGGCATAGTTGTCGTAGATTTCGGTCATTTTCCGTATTTTAACTTCTTTTCTCATTGAAAAAGTAATTCAAATTATTTTTTAGGGTGTACAAAACGCAAAGCTCTCTCAATCTCTATTTGAATTTCCACCTGTTACAAATATGAAATGTTGTCAATAGAGACCCACCTTTTCGAAGTCAGTTGAAAAAACTTAGGGCTTCTGATATACGTGTTACACGCGGAACTGTAGCTCCGTGTTCTTAGAACCGGTGGTCCTAGCATCCCGTACTACACGGAAACGTCAAAGGTACGTAGCCGTGTCTGCGTTCGGCTACGGATCGGCGGATCACGGCTCCGCTCGGGCATTTAATGAAAGCTTGTCAAACCGACACCGTCACGGACGGATTGGATCCGCGTATAATTAAGAAACTTAAGAAACGCATCTCCGTGTAACACGGAGCTACGTATCTTAATTACGCGGAGCCTAAATACACGTGCCGAACGGTCCGGATCTCCGTTGCCGAGTTAACGTAGATCCGGCTACGGGTACACGAAACACGGACACAACCGCAAGCCCTAGTTAAAACGAATACAGAGACAGACAGGGATAACATAACCTTTACGCAGCAGATGCCTGGTACAGTCGGAAAAATAAATAGCTACTCGAAGTTGGCATTACGCCAGCGGATACCGCGAAATGATTGGATGATTGATGCTTTGGGGAAACTACCCGGGAAATGTAAGATGTTTTGCGTTACTTTTAAGATATACATAACTATCTATTCTCAATTGAATGTTACGTGTAATCTGTATTTGATTGTATTTATTTCCCGTTCCATCCATTCTGTTCCATTCCGTTCCATTCTATTTTATCTATTCTGCTATACGGAACTTCTGGACGGGAAAAATATCTAATGAAGAGGTGTTGAATAGGATAGAAGAGAAAAGTACACTACTAACACAAAAACAAAAAAGATAGACTCGCACTTATAAGACAATCTTACACCAATCGTTCTCACAAACTAAGCAATGCTTTACTAGCCGGTACATTACGTAAATACATAAAAAGTATTCATGACCCAGGGATAAATATTCTAGTTTGATAACACTGATATTTGCCCTTACCGGGATTCGAACCCAGGCCCGCCGCCGGCTCAGTAGGCAGCCATTACGCCAACCACATATCCAAAGAAATCCACTGGCAAAATTTATTATTTAATAAGCCACCAAGTGTGCTCTTTAGGTGGTAATACAATGTAGCAACCGCAAAATTAAAAGGTCGTATTATATATTAAGAGAACAACGCATAAGCTAATCTATTTCTATTGGCACAGGGTTGAAAACCGAAGAATTTTGTTTCTATCGAGGAGATACTAAATCGTGGACTATGAAAAAGTTTATTTACGATTATGACTAACTAAGAAATATGTTGTAGAAAAATAATAAGTAGTTGGGGTCTCATCTGTTCTTTGAAAGTTCTTCGTTGTATTAAAAATCAGTTTTTTGGAGAGATATTTCAGGAATAATCTTAATAGCGTGATGCGGGATAGTCTTTTGTTGTGGGCGCGCGGCGCCATGCCATCCTGGCGCCATCTGTTTTCATGTTCCTTTGTCCTCATCACGCCGAAACGGCTCGACAAATTTTAACCAATTTTGGTACAGGGATAGCTGGACATCCATAGATGGTTATAGGATACTTTTTACCCGACTACGGAGAAGCAAAAAATAGGCTTATGACTTTTGATTCCACGCGGATGAAGTTTCCCATTTAACCAGTCTAAGAATAAAACAAATAAGTTTGCCAGGAAAACTCAGTTCGTCTGACGGCCTATTTTTCTTAGATCTTATCTAGGTTACCCGTCTCACAGCTGGGATCTAGATAGGGAAAGAATATTGTGACAGAATTAGGTACCGTACGTTACGACCATTTTCGCATAGTCTCCATTTTTTTTTGACGAAAAAATAGGAGTATTATTTAGTGTTATATTATTACGACTCGCTCCATAAGCATCTAAGTGAACTGTTATTGTTATTTTCTTTTTGTACTGACATCTAATATGTAAACCATTTAATGTAAATATTATAATTACAGCTGTTGTTATCCTGAATACCAATAAATAAATAAATCTCTAGCATAATTTTAGCAAAATTTTGACTATGTTCTACCTATGTTACTTGCAATAATTTTGTAATAAATAGCTTGACATTTCGATAATAATAATCCAATAAGGTATTAATATTATCCAATGTATACATTCATTTATCGCATGTTAAAATTAATTTGCCAGTTAGCATGTAAGGTATAGCTGTTAGTGCTAACATTAATGGTATTAAATAAATAAATTTGTTTAACATGTGTATCTGTGTCCACTATGTTCTACGATCTGTATCTACTAATAGAGCAAATTGTACAGTTTCCTCCAGTTTGCTCTATGAGTTTTACGGATAGGGCAAATTGAACTGTATTTTTCCAATTTCCTATACTAGTTCTAACGATAGAGCAAATTGGAGGAAAACAGTTCGATTTACCCTATTAGTTGGGAAAGTAGAGCAAACCTAACTTTTGGAGAGCCAATTTGGTCTACTATTTTTAGTATTTTAGATCGTAGAGCATAGTGGATAGATTCATTAATGGGTCCAGGTTATGTTAGAACTGCGACCACAACAGCGCGCGAGCCGAGTGAGCGAAGCGAGCGTACCGCAGTAGCGGTCGGCGAAGAGCCAGAACCAAACAGCCAAGTCAAGGATCGGGTTGAAGTTAATGCCATAAAATACAAAATAGTAAAAATAGTAGAGCAAATTGGAGAGAAAAAGTGAGGTTTGCTCTACTTTCCCAACTAATAGGGTAAATCGAACTGTTTTCCACCAATTTGCTCTATCGTTAGAACTAGTATAGCAAATTGGAAAAATACAGTTCAATTTGCTCTATCCGTAAAACTCGTAGAGCAAACTGAAGCAAAATGTACAATTTGCTCTATTAGTAGATACGTAGATACAGATCGTAGAGCATATAGTGGATAGATTCCTAGGCCGACAATAAGCGTCAAACCATCCGTGCTCCGAAAACCCCGATGCATGTTAATGAGTAAAGTTTTACAGCAACATATTACTTGTCAACAGAAATGTCACTCAGCGTTAAATGAACCGAAATCATTCATCTGTGATTTAAAGTCTTGAAGAGGAAATGTCACACATAAAACAAAACATTGAAGCCAACTTTGGGTACGTGTACCAAACTTTGCACTTTCAGGTACATTACGGTGAATAAACTCATATAACTACATGGTGTATTTTTTATTTACCAGAACTGTAAGACAGTATTTCTTTTGATCAAATAAAGTAATTTTTCACGTCACTCGCTCGGAAAACCTCCGTTTATAGCGCGAAATCTGCGTCTATTTTATTCGCTAGCGTGCAATAATCATTTGAATTTCGAACATGATGATTGTGATTCTCTGTGATGCATAATGCATAACTATGACCAACTAGCTTTTGCTGATGAAATTGAGATAGGCATCATACGGTATCCTAATTGGGGTGATATCTTTTTTGACTTAGCAGCGGTGCTGCTGTATTCTGGATACTTATTTAGGTAGTATAATTAAGGAACATTATATGAACAGCAAAATTAGCTAAGTAAATGACAATTTATACTGTCGAAAAAATTATCACCGCGGTGATGTTAGGTACTGTACGATGCCCGTACAAGGCGGGCAAAAAAAGCTACAGAAAAATCAGTAATCTTTTCTTTAAGCAAGTTTTAAAGGTTTTAAAAAATATATTATTTCCCCCTTATTCGTATCTATTCATTTAAAGTAACAAATTGTTTTCTTTGTTTCAGATTAAACAACAGACCGAGTGACTTAAAAATGGCGCCACACCCAACAAACCGTTACTTTCGAAAATCGCGCGTGCAATCATGAGAAAGTTCCGCGGCTCGTCGACAGATGGCACTTATATCAGTCAAACAATAATATGTGGCGCTGCCAATAGATGGCGCGGATGTCAATAGTGAATTTAGTGGTGTTTTGTATTTAAGTGTAGTTGTAGTTGTAGTTTAATTAGTGATACAGTGAGTGAGATGCGAGACGGTTCTAAGCCCGGCCCGAGTGGTGCCTCTTCCGGGCATGGTTTTGAGAAAGATGATGAAGGTAACTTTACCGTTTTTTCTATGAATTATTTATAGATGTAAGTCATAAAATAACTTGTAAATACCTATTTATTAAAAAAAACAATCGTCTTTACGGCATGACGCTACAATGCCACTCTAAGGCATATCAGAAATGAAGCAGGTGGTTGAAAAATTCAATGACTCTTGCATTGGACTCGATAACTTAGTGGACAAAGCGCAGCCTGCATTGACCCGGAATGCCGTTGAAGGCGCGGGTTCGAATCCCGCTCCAGTCATTAAGTTATAAAACTTTCCGTAACGATAGCGCCTAAATCATAAGCGCAAAAACGACCGACCGTCGAGTTTCTTTCGGTGTTTTCTCACCATTGATTTCGTCTTGTAAAATGCCGGTAGACTAAGAAACGTGCTCTTTGTGACCTACTTACTTACATAGTACGTTTTCTATTGGGAATGCTTGGAGAGGTATACAATTTTGAGTGCAGCGATGCCATTTGATAAGGGTTTTATACACGTCTGAGCCCAAAACGCCCAATAGCCAGTTTGAACTCCGCGATATGTGGGGACGGGGAGTAAAAGTACAGTAATTATCTCATTATAATTATTTCATCCGCATATCTCGCTGTAAAATCTCAAATCTCATAAGTCTCAGTCAAACTTCGAGGCAAACATTCTCGAAAACCAGTTTTTAATATAAGTCAAAATTACAAAGTTAGCACATATTTCTAGAACTTTCTTCGCCTAGCTCAGAGTTGCTCGTATTTTAATAGGGTAGCGCTCAGCAGTGCTGGGAGATTGAAAAGTTTATGTTATGCTTACGTTTGCGGTGTGAACTACTTGGAGAACGAGCTATGCATTCACACAATGCACCCTTACCATGAGTTTGCAGAATGGAGAATTTTAGTTCTACAAAGTAACCGCTAGGGGCACTTCCTATTCTAAATATCGTTTAACGCTGTCGCTAGCGACTACGGTTCAGGTCGTTCAGAATAAGTTATTGCGCAGGATGACATATCCCCATGGTATGTGACCAACCTGAGCCACCACCAAGACATGGAACTTCCTATCATGTTTAAGGTGTAAAGTCTTTCAAATAAACTGTCCAAATAAATAATGATGTCCCTCTAATTAAAAACAATGAGATAATACATGTTTCACAAATGTAGTAGTAGGGCCTCGTGCAGGGTCCGTCTGGATTGTTACTACCGTCTTGCCTGCTAACCCGCCGCCAAACAGCAATGTTCGCATTGTTGTGTTCCGGTGTGGGGGTAAGATAGCCGGTGAAATTACTAGCATAGAGGCATTCTATCTTCGTCCTCCGGGTAGGCAAGCACTTGTGACTCCTCTGGTGTTGCAGGTGTTTATGGGCGACGGTAATCGCTTTCCATCAGGCGATACGTTTGCTCGTTTGCCCCCTATGACATAAAAAAAAAAAAAATGTATGAACGTCATCCCCAGGTTCCTCGGCGTCAGAAGACTGCAGCCACGAGGAGTTGATGTCCTTGAAGACGCTGCTGCATTTTCCAGAAGAAGTGGCCCTCAGACTCACAGACACGGAGTATCAGCTGTTTTACCAAGTAAGTGGACTCATGCAATATGGTTGACAACTGATGTTACATTCTACAGTCATGAAATAAAGAACAGAAATCCAAAAAATATATATATATTTTTAATATCAAACTTTAAAGGTATAGTACGGCTCTTCCCAGGTGAATTTTTCGCTCGAGCCCTAATCTTTCAAACAAATACCATTGTCTCCATTATCGCAAAACCGCTATCAGGAGGGGCGCACTCCGCGATTAACGTTTCCCGCTACAAGTACATGCCGGTGGCCGCATGCATGCGGACTATTCAGTGGCTGACACGCTCTGTCTCGGAACGCACGTACCTACACGATTTTCGCGCGCTCACGATTTACGTCGCAAGTGAACGTTCCGCATTCATCTGTTGATACCAGTGTTATTGTTTATTGTTTATTAATCACATACAAGAAATTGTAACATTACAGGATAAACCTAAGTCATTACAAGTTCCTTAACTACTATATCTTATAAACTATATTACATCATCATTACATACGAGTATTAACATTAACTATATTACCACAAATATTAATTATAAATTGAGTTACCTATAACACTGTAGAACCTTAAATAATTATTAAATCATTTATGTATATTATTATTATTAGTGACAGATCATTGAATTAATTAGTTAATTATTAGTAAGACTCTCGCACAATTTTAAGCATTCTCTTTCAACTATCGTCCATCCATCCGCAAACAAATCGCAGGAGCATTCCACCACATCCAGCCTGTTAAGGGCGTGTAGAGCGCGGCACACGGGAGAGTTGCGGCGCGAGACCTGTTATATTATAATAGTGTTTAAATGAGTAAAAAGACAGCGAAAAGATATTGTATCGCAGTGGGTTGTAGGAACAATGATCGAAATTGGAATCACGCGTTTTTCGCTCTCCCAACATGTCCGAAGGATGCCGAAAGGTAAGAAAATGAACATAATATATAATAATTAGTTACTGAATAATAATAAAAAACATATTGCAGGTGTATCTACTTCCATATTTAATACTGGTAATACTCAGAACAATTTTAATTGTTAAGTACTTATGTAATTTTGAATTGATTATTTGCTGCTATTTGTCAATTTAAATTCTAGTAAAATAAGTATGTCTACTACTAAATCAACAATCACAGAGGTTTTTATAATAATATTTGATATCACGTTTGTAAAATTACCAGTAATGAATAAACGATTGAGTATCACTCGTTTGATAGGTAAGTATATAAAGTATATAAATAATTAGGTACAATAAATGTATTGGAAGAGATCCCTATAAGTTCGCCTTTGTACATGTTTTATTTGTTACAAGTGACCCGCCCCGGCTTCGCACGGTGCGTCCGTGCGTATTTTTAAAAATCTAAGCATAGGTACATAGGGGCAGACAGACAGCAAGAAACGACTTTGTTTTATACTAGGTATGTAGTGAATATGAATAAATAAATAAATATCGGACAACTAAGCAAAAACAAAATTAAGCTCAAGAATTTAATTGCATGTTAAGGTAACGCATTCGTTGCATTATTTTATTATATTATACGTATTAAAATGTTTAAAAATAAAGCTAAAATGTTTTGCGGCCTGGTGGTGGATTCAATTCGTCCAAATTCTGAGATTGATTATTTTATAGTTAAATAATGAAATAATAAATATAATTTATGAAGAATATAAATATATTTCTCTCTATATTGAATGCAAGAAATAAATGGGAAATACATTTTTATTTTTAGACGTTGACAGCCCTCGCTCTCGGCGACGCGGCAAGCGAGACAATTCATTTTCACCGTTGGCACGCAGCTTTAACGTTCCGTTTGGCTTGCGCTGGGGACGACGACTTTAGAAGGGCCATAAATCATATTTTTTTGGCTAAAAAAAGCGGCTTTTGTAAAGATCAAAGCAGTGTGCCTTCTGTACTTGTACTATTATCTATTCTGTGCCGCTATCTAACGAGTTAGCACGTGCCACTCCAACATTCATATTGAAAAACAAACGGTATCGTCATAACATTAAGGTTCAAATCAAAATAATATGAGTGCCAAATTGCTTGCGGGTGGTCAATTGTCCTACACTGCCAAAACACAATATCAGTAGTGACATTAAATTTGAACCTTATACGCTAGTTTTATGATTGTTTTATAATTCACCATTGTGTCAATATTTGTGAAAATAAAAGTGTGGTACTCATATCCACATTTAAAACAGAATCGCTAAAAAGACTCTATTAATACATTACAATTTATTCGTGCTTAATGAGTTATTTAATATTGCGGGTTCAATGTTACAACAGATTTTTTCATCGAACATTAATTTCATCGAGTGTATTTTTCTCTGACACGCTCCTGATTGTAACACAATCTCATGCGTCAACTAAAACTACAAAGTTGTCGTTTTTGAGCCTCGGATCCGGCAAAACTTTTGTCAACCCTACGTAGGGTTGGTTAAAGGATTAAAGGGTATACGTAGGAAGCAGCATGTTCACAACACTCCATGTTGTATAATGATGTAGGAAAACATAGCCGGCCATTTTGAAATACCGCGACTGAATTCGACATTACTACTGATATATGTCTGAAATATCACAAATATACTCGACGCCACGTAGCTTGTCAATAACAACCATTGACTCCTCCTACCATGAAACTAAATTCCTAGTAACGATAACGACACTTTTTTTTTTTCACCGTGGTAGAGGGTGTCTGGGCGTGAAGGTATACATCAGTGATATATGTATTACTAGCTTCGCTGCGCGGTGTTACCCGCTCATCCCACGGGAACGCTACATTTTTCGGGATAAAAAGTAGCCTATATGTCAAAACCCAGGGTGTCAGCTACCTTCATACAAAAATTGCCATAATTGGTCCAGCCTTTTGAGCGTGAAGAAGTAACAACATATTATATATTATATAGGTATATATTGACGACGCGTTTGGCGCGGTTTGTAGACACCTGCCTACTGAGCCGGCGGACCCGGGTTCAAATCCCGGCCAGGGCAACTATTTATGTCATGAACTCGAATATGTGTGCTTGGGTCATGGTTGTGCTATTTATTTATATATATATTTATCTATATAAGTACGTATATCGTCATCTAGTACCCATAACACAAGCTTTCTCGAGCTTAATACGACTAGATCGATTTGTGTAAGGTTGTCCGATAATTTATAAACACATTCACAAACTTTCAACTTTATAACATTAGTCCGATAGTGTGATTTAAGAGTTTCACTCGCTGCAATTCTCTAGATATTCATTAACGCTAATAGTTAACATTTATTTAATATTTTCTTCGGTTTCCGCGACTGTCACACATTTAAATAAAACAATTTAAACGGATTATATCGCGTATATTAAGGTCGAGACCTTTGACAATGGTATCTGTAAAGGTACTGAAACGTCAGGGAGGCTCAAATAATTAATATACGCGATATAATCCGTTTAAATTGTTTTATTTAAATGTGTAACATTTATTTACCAAGTACTATTATTTATTTCTATACCATTCATTTTCATCACTTATTTATGCTATCAGAAAGTGAAATATTGCTAAATTGAAGACATATCATTGCTTCTTTGAATTAGGATCCTGGTTAGTCTAGTTGTTTAGGGCAACGACCTACGAAATCTCGAATTCAGCCCGAAGCAGAAAATTCATGTTTATTTTACAAGGGAGGTAACAGTCTCTTTTTTGTGTAATCAGAGAGCTCGCCCGGCATTTTCCGCTGTAATACTGTTTTAAAAACAAGTTTTTAGTCCACCTATTCGCGAAAATTCTTTTTCTGCCCTGATTAGTTGAAAGCAAACTTATGTTACAATCTAGCTATAAATAAGCTTGAAATATTTTTCAACGGACTTCAAAAGAGGTTCCTAATTCGACGCGTAAGTAAAAGTTTTAAATTTGTTTGTTGACAAACCACTACTGTCATTTAAATCATTTTACAATGTTATAATGAAAAAAGGCTGTACAATCTTATATTGAAAAAAAAAAAAGATTTTTTGGTTACTACTAAGCATAAATTAGCTAGTTCTAAAGTAATTGAGAGACCTTATTTATTCCTTTTTTTTTTGGAATGACTATTCATAATTTTAATCAACTTTTTGAAGTGAATAATATTTTTCCCTGAAACATAGCTATGTCATGCCTTGTGCATGTGCAGTCGAAATTAAGTTGAAAAAAACTAATTTTCTGCGTGAACTTTGTCAATTTCGAGTAGTTTTCAAATAAAAATTAGCAATGAAAAATTCAAACCGTAGGTTTCAAATACCAATCAATCGCAATAGCCCTGTTCTAAGTAGTAAAATTGATAATATGTTAGGAAACATGGTTCATCATAGAGAAAAATGTCTAAAACGATCAGCATTTTTTAACGCATAAGAAGCAAAAACCACTTTAGCATTTTTTTTCTATTGTATATTGAAGTCAAACTTGTTAAAGTCTATCAAAAGTATAAGAGTCATTTTCAAAAAAACATGTGCATAGGTAAAGGCCTAATAAAAACAAAATTATGATCACTTCGTTTGTGATACGAAAGTTACTCATACAAAATATTATGGGTAATTATCGTAACATAAAGGAATCAATTAAGTTTTGTTTTAATTAAAGCCCTTTACTATGTTCATGTTTTTTTGAAAATTACTCATCAAGGCCTACAAACACATACATAAACAAGTTAAACGCGAACTCACAAATGAAACAAAAAATATCCGTTTAACTGATCTTTTAAATAGACTCTTTTACCTTTCCCATGGTTTGGGGATATAAAAGGGTCGGAAATAAACGAAAAGGTCACCCGTGCTCTCTTTGTTTTTAATTTCGTCCTCGCTCCTATCGATTGGCCTTCTGGAGGCTGAGATGGGAACTTGTGAGGGTTCCGTATTATATTTCACAAACATTGTTCCTTTTTAGGGTTCTGTACCTGAAGGGTAAAAACGGGACCCTATGACTCAACCTCCGCTGTCTGTCTGCCAGGCTGTATCTGATGAACCGCGATAGTTAGACAGTTGAAATTTCCACAGATGATGTATTTCTGTTGCCGCTATAACAACAAATACTAAAAAACAGAATAAAATACAAAATTCATGGAGCTCCCATACCACAAACGTGATCGGTTGCGTTAACTTTGCGCCTCATTTGTATCCAACAAAACAAGTGCAAACTTAACTTAATCCGGCTATTAAGAGGGATAAGTATTTCTATCCGTACGAGTCAGACTCGCACTTGGCCGTATTTTTCTGCCTTTTTATCCGACCTAGTCTTCTACTTTACGACGCGTTTGACTTTCTTGATAACACAGGGCGCAAATGTGCTTTGATATATCGTCAAATACGCTCAGGCGTATAATATATCCATACCTCTGTATTTTACGTTTTTAAAATGCTAAACTCATTCACCAAGCTCCCACACGCACGCTTTTCAACGTACGTATTCTATCTCACTGCTTTCCAGCAAGTGTCACACACAATCAATATTCCAAAGGACCCCGCAGCGAACTCGGAAAAAGTGGTTTCAGTCAAATCTCACAAAATTTTAGTATGATGTAGATTTAACTCTCCTGATTATTTTTTTATAAGGGCGCAACTCTCGTACACTTTCGACTCGACGTATACTTTCTGAAATAATCAATTTAATTGTTTTATACAAAATATATGTTTTACAAAATTCCTCCTTTTTGCTCTGTTCGTCGTGTTTTGTAACATAGATAATTGATAAAATGCAATGTCAACGTTACAGAAACATTTGAAAGATCATATTTTATGTTCGATAATTATTAATTACTTACGTTGTTATAAGTAGGTACATGAATAACAATAAGGAAAGTACTTACAACACATGATGGCAGCAATGGCTACTTTGACTTAATTACGTCAGTGTTCATTTACATCTACACACTTACGAGAACAAAAATATCTGAACACGACTCTATTGTCAGGAGCATAAAGTCGGGTTCAGATATTTTTGTTTGATAACTCGACTGTACATGAATAAAAATAAGGAAAGTACTTACAACACATGATGGCAGCAATGGCTACTTTGACTTAATTACCTACGTCAGTAAAACTGTCAGTGCGTATCATTTCGTAATATATCGATTTTAGAAAACACGTCGCGTAGATAAATAAATGTATGCTTGATTATTTCAGAAAGTATTTATCTGAGAGAGTTGTTCCAGTATAAAAAAATTATCACGAGAAATGAATCTACATCATACTAAAATTTTGTGTGATTTGACTGAAACCACTTTTTCCCTAAGTTTGCTGCGTGGTCCTTTCTTAGTCCAAGGCTACTTATCTTTTTATTACGTTCCTTTCACTCGAATTTAGTTGATACATTGCACCGTGCCTAGAAAAATACATCAGTTTCGGCATATTGCCGTTTTAAGAGCGGCAATTTTGTCCTCACATGTTGCTGAATAAAATCGCAAACCTTAAAGGACCCTATAAATCTTTTGCGGGGCCAATTTCATCCAATATCACGCAATATGTGGTCAGCTGTGCCCTTTACAAGGGCGGTGGGACGGGTGAAATGACTGCGCCAGTTAGGACAGGATAACTGGCTGTTTATACTAAGGTTTTTTTTTACTTATTTTTAATACGACGAATAACTAACTATACTCATTAATATTATAGATTTTTGTTGTTATGTTTCAAAAAAATTACATATTACAGTGATTAAAAAAATTAATCGTGAGGGCTACAGGTTCCAGAGCTACTGCCTATAGTTTTCAAATGTTGCATTAATAACCTGAATTAAAAATGTAAAATACCCCCGTCACAAGGAGCTGGTTATTATGTGACCCTCATTCAATGAGCGATGTATAAAATGATACTATAATTGAACATAACTACAAAATTTGGAATTATTAGCTTCAATATTGGCTGAGATCTTGTCAGTTGTTTCAATTAAAGCTGAATATCTTGAAAACTACTGGTCTTATTTCCACCAAACATAACTGAACCATCTCGATGGACAATTTTTTCTAAAAAAACGCACTCAAATTGATCCATCCGTTTGGGAGCTGCGATACCATAGACAGATGGGTCATTGACAATAATGACTCATTGTCAGTTCAAAAATCTAAATTTGTCAATTCGGTGGTCAAAAGTTAAGAGCTTGTATGAATCTAGGTTATGTTGCTATTACATCGGATTATAGAAGAGGGGACGTTCTTTATTCTCACAGGCATTTAATTAGAAAATTAGGCCCTGGTTCGCAAATGTCCACCGGACCTTAATCTGACAATGACCCAGATACACAGTACACATGTTAGAGTTATAACACCTCTCTTTTTTCGCCAGGGATTAAAAAACACATGCTACAGTTCTCAGTGACTCAATTGGAAAGTTACTAAAATCATAATTATATGTATACAATTGTATTAAAAAACGAATCAGTAGGCAAATACTTGTGAGCAGTATTGTCAATTTTAATGTCAAAAAGAGCATGATTCTGTAACGCGTATAAGACCCATGTCACATACTTTCGGTACACTTACAACACCTTTTTTGCGTCGGTTAAAAATGCAACATGGCGGAAATGTAATCCCACGGGCACATTCCACATACCTGCCCGTGTCTGGCATCAGCTTCACTCTCTCCGCAATTTAGTTACATAGTACAGAATCCATCCTGACCCCGATGTTCCCTCGTCCTGTTTAACATGCTTTTATTTTTACCTAGGTGTTTTTCAACCCACGCCAATTTGCGGATTTTTAGTGTGTACGTGTTTGTTATCGAAATTTTCCACCAGTTGCTTTATTTCTTATATGGGTGGCATAAATTTATCGCTTCACAAACATTTCGTTTACGCTAGTTACTGCTTTTATAAAAATAATTAGACATCACACAAATATTATAAGTAAAGGCGAAAGTTTGTAAGTGTCTTGAAGTGTATGTTTGTTGCTTCTTCGCGCTCAAACGGCTAAATCAATTTTGATACATTTTGGTATGAAGGTAGCTGACACCCTGGAATAACACATAGGCTACTTTTCATCCCGAAAACATGTAGTGTTCCCAGATGAGCGATATATTATAACAACGAGGATATCACGGCACTAGGAGAGATCTCAGACTAACACATTTACAATTTAAATTCTGCTTCGTAGACTACCGTTCGGAAGCCTCATTCACTCTCTCTCACACTTGTACTTAGAGCGAAGGAGAGCGGAAATTCGAATATCGAAATTGGTACCTGCCAGTGACAGATGGGATGATTTAGTGTAATAGTTTTCCCGTAAGGGTTTTGCAACTATTTTTCCTTGGATAGCCGAATGGAGGCCAATGGGAAAAGTTGATCGTCAATGCAATATATTATTACTTAGGTCTGTTTTTGACACCCACTAAAAGAAATTGGGCGTAGTTGAGTGTTTAAGTCTACGGAGACCCTTAGGCGACTTATTCGAGTTAACATATAATAAATAGGCATCAAACTTCTTATAACACGGTAGGACTTTAGAGAGCTATGGAGCTGATATTAACATTAAAATATATCATACTTCTACTTAGCCACAGCACGCATCTATACAGGGTGGAACAACTTTTATTTAATTTAAGAGAAACACTGTAAGTTGTTATTACTTAGTATAAATTATTAGTAAGTTTGGTAAACCAGACTACAAAAAATTTAAACTTTTTGCTACACCCTGACACCTTGGGTCCTTGTACCTAGTTATTAAGTACTTGGTTGCAATAAATATTATTATTATTATTAACATTTCTAAAGACTGGGCTGACAGAATAGTGTCATCCAAGTGATCTATAATCGACCTATTATAATTGTAAAGTTAGATTTAAAAGTAAAAAAAGTCTTCCAAATAAAATATATTAATATCAGTGACAACCCTACTATTTCAAAGGTTATTTACATTTTAAATTGACACCTGTCTTTAACAGCTTTAAGTTAGCGATGCTCAAAAGATGCTAGGGTTGACATGTGCAGATTTTTACACTAATGTTAAACAAACTGTATCTCAAAAATGTTTAGTTCATTGGTGAAAAATGAAGTACTCAGTCTTCAATTCCCTGTTTGCTTAAAAGTCCCTCGATCTGGTCCACCCTGTATAGACGCAGAGGGCGCTGCAGTAGCGTAGAATTATGGAATGAAAGATATGGTTTGATTGACGTAACGATCTAATAGCTCAGTTGGGAGAGTACTAAGCCGAAAACGTAAGGTCGCAGGTTCGAGTCCTGCTTAGATTGTAGCAGATCACATAACATTTTTCTTTCATAATTTAACTTTGTGTCAATATTTATACTACAATAATTGGTAACAAAGTAGGAAAAATATATTGAACTTTAATTGGCGTCCTAATTTTGTACAAACTTTTTGAGAAATGCTTTCCGGCGTAATGAAAACAAATTAGTACCTACATTACGTAACAAGGGTGGTAAATTAGGAATTACAAACGAGTGTGTATTAGAAGCCGGAAGCCGAAGGCGAGGACTTTAATGACACGAGTTTGGAATTCCTTTACCACTAGAGTCACGTACGACGTTTGTCATCACACTTTGGAGGAAATAAAACAAAAGTAGCTATCAAATAGTAGTCAATACCAAAATTACTTACCTCCCTAGGGGGTAATATACGACTTACCGCCCGGTTTTCTAGCATGTAAACCGATTTAAGAGCAAGTGTGATTCAAAAATATTTACCAACAGATTGCGCTATACGCTGAATCCTGCATCATATTGTTAAATTCCATGAAATAATGATCCCTCTTCATAGAGAATTGATTTTCAATACAATTTTCGAGTTATATAACAGAATCTGTTATATAACTCGATTTTTTTTATATATATCTGATAAGATGTCACAATGGAAGAATTCTTCGTTCTAAAAAGTTACACAAGAGAACTTGTTTCATTTAACTTTTGAACACTTATTCAAGATTAGAAACTAAATACGACGTATCTAATGTTAAATTAAATCTATTGAAGAACTCATGAATAGTAAACAGGACCTGAAAACCTGCCGCGGCAGTTAAGCAGCCATAAAAATACTGATTGGATTCTGAACCACACTTTTTTTCCTTTTTGGAATTCTATAGGGATGTTAAATAACGTCAGAAAAAAATCACAGCGATCGACGATCTAAAATCACTGTTACTTTGCCAATTTTCACTATGATTTTCACGTTTAAGAGGCCTTTTTCCTTTTAAAATGCTGATTGTTTTAGACATTTTTCTCTATGATCAAACATGTTTCTTAACAAATTAGTCATGTTACTACCTAGAACAGGGCTATTGGGATTTATTAGTATATATTAGAAACCTACAGTTTGAATTTTTCATTGATAATTTTTGTTTCAAAAATAACTCGAAATCAAATTTCAACCGGAAAATTTGTTTTTTCAACTTGTTTTCGACTGCACGCAATGAAAGCATGAAATAGCTATGTTACTATCTAGAACTCGGGGAAAAGTATTGTTCACTTCAAAAAGTTTGTTGAAATTATATATATATATTTGTCATAATATGAAATAAATAATTTATCAAAGGAATAAGGCCTCTTAATTTGCATCCTTTTAACTGGACCATTGTTAGGTATATTGCGACGCGGTTTGCGCAGTTTGTAGTGCAGTTTTTAAGCAGTTGCTCAATAAGTGGTACTTTGCGTAGCTGAATATCGTGCGAAAAGTTGGATTTTTCGAACTAGTGCTTTTTTTTTTTTTTTTTATTATTTGCTGTGGATCCCATACCACATCCACGCAAAGATTGATCATTTTCTGTTTTTATTTATGACGTCATAGTAAAGTCACTGTGATTTGTTTGGATGTAGAACTACAGTCACCGCGATTGAAATGTAACAGTTTTCCCCATTTATAGAACTTGAACAAGGAAAAATAAGACAGTCCCCAGAGTGGTGCCCTGGGGAATCAACTAATTTAATCTTATGAGGAAGTAAGATCGCTTTGTCTTGGTCTATTTGTATTATAATATCTTATTACTCGTATATCCCCCCTGGGATTTTTAAACTAAGTTTCATCCTCTATTTAACCAGCTGAAGAATATTATTAAAAAAATACCTGTAAATAGCTATGATTATGAGCAATAACTTTCACCTTATTGAAGAGATAATCTTATAAAGTACATGATAGGGTAGGTATAGTTTTAGGAAGAAATTTTTTCCGAAAATGGTCTTTCCAAAATCATTTTTGTGCATGTACAAAGCCTTTAGTATATTAGAAGTAAGTATTGCAAATTATGTGTTGTTCTTACGATACGATTTTTATTGGCAATAAAGATATATATAAAATAAATACTTATGACCCGAGTAACGGGAAGCTAAAAAAAAGGCTATGGCTTCTTGTTAAACGTGTTTTTTCTTTTTCCAAATATAAGAAAGTAGTGAAAATAGAGATGATATTTGTTTCTTTTCTATTCATGTATGTAAAAAAAACATTCTAATTAAGTGGTAGGACAACTTAAAAACCTAGAACCTATACTAACCTAACTCTAGCCAAGGTCGGTCATTGGCGGAAATTATCCCAAGATGCTGGCGGCGTTTCCCCGCTGCACAGCAATACTGAGCCTTTGTCCGAGAAACGCGCCAGCTCTGGGATCACAGGTAGTTCGAATTAGTTTCTTTTTTAGGGAATCGACCAAATTGTGAGCCTCTGGTCCCCATGGGCCCAGAGTCTCTACCGCAAACGGTACGAAAATAATAGTTGTCACCTAAACACATCAAAGAAAAGTTCCACACTTTGTATAGGAAGAGAGGAAAATTTCTGGAAATTTTCCGAAACGGCACATGTCTATTTCCATCCAAACTAATTTGTTCACTAGGTATAATAGGATTTATGTACAATTTTCCCCATCCTACTCACTTATTAAATCCCTCTCAAGTAGAGTTATTAAATGTTTATATCAAAGCATTTTTTTAGGGTTCCGTAACTCAATCGGAAAAAAACCCTTATAGGATCACTTTGTTGTCCGTCCGTCTGTCTGTATGTCAAGGACCTTTATCTCAAGAACGCGTAAAGGTATCGAGTTGAAATTTACACCATATACTCACGTTTACGCTCCCTTAAAGCTGTGAAAAAATCAAACTTCTACATTAACGTGAAAAAAAGATACGGCCGTTTATGACGCAAAAAACGTACATTTCGACATTCCCACGGAAATCAAAATTATAGGGTACTTCCCGATGACCTAGAACTATGAAATTTTAAAACTATACATTTGTAATAAAATCGTAAAAAATATAGTCCTTTTCAAACATCATATTCGGAGAACTCGGTTGCGTTAAGTTTGGACCTCGTTTGTATCCGGCGCCATACATTTCAGGTGCAAACTTAACTCAACCAGGCCAATTGAAATGGGATAAGTGAAAGTTTATACGGAACCCTCGGTGCGCGAGTCAGAATCGCACTTGGCTGTTTTTTTTAATAGTTATGCTGTGAGTAGGATTTGTACCCACGTCCCCTCGGCTTGCCAGACAAGTGAATTGGCAATTATTCTATCAAAGCCACTAGCTAGAGCATCGAATTTTTCCACCAGTTGCTTCATCAGTGGGTGGCATCAATTTATCGCTTTAATATAAACATTTTGTTTACGCCAACAGACGTTACTGTTTTAATAAATAACCTAAATTAAAAATGTATAACACCCTCCTCACAAGTCGCTGGTCATCATGAGACCCTCATTCAATGAGTGATGTAGAAAACGCTCCTAAAATTAAACATAACTATAAAATTTCGAATTCTTAGCTTCAATATTGGCTGAGATCTTGTCACTTGTTTCAATTAAAGCTGATTTTGGAAACTACTGGTCCTATTTGTACCAAACATAGCTAAAAACCATATCGATGGTCGAGTCTTTCTATTAAAAAAACTGCACTCAAATAGGTCTGTTTGGGAGTTATGATGCCACAGACAGACGCACAGATACACAATTACACAGATACACCGATACACATGTTAAACTTATAACGCCCCTCGCTTTTGTCGGGAGTTAAATTAAAAAGCGTCTCAATAAAATAATAGGCAAACCTATCGTGATTTGTGCTTTTTCCTCGAATTCTCAAAAAGGACAATTTAGTTTAATTTACTTTCGTTTTTTTTTGATAAGAAATGCCATTAACTTTGATTGTACAAATGACAAGCCAATACGAAATTGGATTACTAACACAGATTACTAAAACCAATTCCATTATGTACGAGTAAAATACAGAATATCATTCATAGTTAATTGTGTTTAATCATTCGAAAAACTGCCGTAATATGTGATACGCGAAAAGTTCAATTTGTTGAGTTTTTAAATGGAGTTATAATGTTTTTGTCATCGGTTTGGAAATGTGTTGGCTCTGTTCACGTCGAGAGAGATTTGCATGACACGGATCCTCGCTTATATCACTTATTTATACAAATGGCTGCCACGGGCGGGGAGCAAAATGGTGAGCGGGGCAGAATTTTTAAATCTGTATTAATACATTTATCTACACACATATCCATACTAATATTATAAATGCGAAAGTGTGTCTGTCTGTCTGTCTGTCTGTTACCGCTTCACGCTTAAACCGCTGAACCGACTTAGATGAAATTTGGTATGGAGATAGTTTGACACCCGGGAAAGGACATAGGATACTTTTCATCCCGAATAAATTTAGTGTTCCCGTGGGATGAGCGGGTAACACCGCAGGGCACAGCTAGTTGTTTAATATGTAACAAGTTTAGATACTGTAGTACTTACATTACTATACAGCAGCGGCAGTAGGGCATGGAGAAGTAAAATCAGTTATGTTATAACATAACATTAAGATATAGGATTAGGCGGTGACGCCGCCTATTTCATTCCTCCACTCCGCCAGAGCTACTGATAGTACCGAGCACTTCATATCTACATAAATAAAAACTATGATATGATGACGAATATATCCGTAAATATCATGTATGCAACTGTACATAATTAGATTTTAAAATACTTGTGTAAACCAATTGAGAAACTCGCCTATGGCTCGTTTTATAAAACCACACTCGTGTTTTAAGATCTCTCATTTTGTAACATTTACATAAACTACTATCTAAGCCTTTGAACAAAATAAAATGTCTATAATGAAAAGAAATCCCATTATGGGAACAAATATTGAGTTACGCTTCGGTGGCGAGGCTAATGGAAAGCATGCAGAATTTAAACTACAATCCTTATTCCGTAATGGTAGGAATACTATTTATGATTAAAACAATAATACTGCTTTGCAATTCTCGATATATGCTAGTTACCTAATTATTGCTAATCCGTTGTACTTACTTGCATACTTTTTCATGCGTTCGTGCAAAAATGTTCTCCTCCTCCCACCGCAAAACGAAAAATAAATATGTAAATAAATAAACAAAACAACACCAAAAGTACAAATCTTACTCGACGTGTGTTTCGCCTCTCTACGAGGCATCATCAGCAGCAATGGCACAACTAAGACACGCGCCTCTTTCTTTCGCGAGAAATATATTACTTATCTCTTTCTATGTAGTACCGTGAGAGACTGACGGGTGACGCTACGTCGCGTGCATAGTTTGTATAGACGGGATGGAGGTGCTGGTGATGTTGAAGGTCTGGGTTAGCATTGACTAGCAAGTTATTATACCGCGGATTAGCAAAGCAACATTATTGTTTTAATTAACCTGGATTTCCGCAAAGAACACCTAATCTAATCTAAAACATGTTGTCCACAGGTGCCCCCAATAGACTACCTCCGCCAAGTGACGCTAGATCTAGGCGGCGACGCCGCTTTAGGTTCGGCCGCCGAGCGACCCGTCATACGGCGCGCGCCGCCGACACGAGCGCAGCAAGCCACAAGGACTGTGCGCGCGCTAATACGACGGTTCAACGAGGTGAGTACTGTACCTAGGTAGTGACGCCGGTCGACCGTCTAAAAGCGCGCGCCGCTGACGCGAGCGCAGAAAGCTTCAAGACCATTGGGGCTTGGTCTTGGACTGTGATTACACTACACTGTGTACCTAGGCGGCAACGCCGAACGTCACACGTTATATGGATTTACCTAGTTGGTGACGGCGTGCTACCCAAAATCGATGTTTTAAGGAATATTTATTTATTTTCTTATGTCACACGAACAATCTACGCAAACAAAAATAACACAAAGTCCAATTTTATTATTGCCCAACTATGGTAAAAAAAAAGCTTCTATCAGTTATTTTATAAGTTTTTATTTTTATTTAAACTTGTTAATATAGTTTCTCATCTTAGATGTTATCCGTAATAATTGTCATAAATGTATTAACGACAAATATTCGAGTTAATTTGGATTATAGTTGTGTGGACTGGAATAAAGTTGGATAAATAATACGCTACATAAAAATGAACTAACATACAAATAAAAAAGTGGCTCTAAACAAATTTATACAAGATATATAAGTACGTAAACTAAAACAGAAATCAGACTGTATGCTACAAACGTATAGACTTACAATAAAAGCCTGTAAAATGTAAATGAACAAATACCTACATACCTGTTCTGTTAAATAACGCATTCACATGTAGGCGGCATATTTTAGTTTACATGCAGCACACGACCTATTCTGAAGTCTATTGTGCTAACAAGCCAACAAAACATTGTTGGTTTGATTGTCAGATTCATAAAATTCTCGTTTTCAATGGGACACATCCCATCTGGGCCAATTTTTATTTTGTTTTCGTTTCTTTTTTCTCAGATTTCAATCAAAGGTGAGTTGGAAAAGTTGGTAAAGTCACAATGGTAAGCTCAATTTCACGCTCTGCCTTAAAAAAAAATCCTGCTTTTAATTTGTGTAACATGTAATGTCTCATTAAAGTTACCTACACTAAATGACATGAATTGGCCCATGCGTAAATATTTACTCATATTGTACTAAGTTTTAATACAAAATACGCAGTTTAGTTACGAAATTTCCATACATTTTATGTAACTCAATAGAAAAAATTGTAGATCATAGAGTGAAATTGGGCTTACCATGGTCAGAATAAGCAACTTATACCAACTCACCAAATTTGATTGATATCAGAGAAAACATATATTTCAACCAGTGTTGTCACATTTACTAACTTTTCAGTACTACCTATTTTGCCTCCGTTCTACCTATCTACCACCCTCAACATCAAAGCTACCTATTTTTCAAAATTTTACGATCGGAAACAATTCTCAACACATGGAACGAAATACTCACTTACTATTGAATATAGCCTGCTGTCCGAAGCATATCTTGTAATTTCATCACTTTTTTTTAATGGCTTTCACTTCTAACTGTTTTGGCCAGAGTTATTTCGCCAATGTCAACGTTAAGACATATCCCACATGAGAAGAATGGTCGGTATTTTTTTTTTTGTGGGAGGATATATCAATAGTGAACCTAAAACAAAAAACCTGTGCGTTATAGACGGCACAGACAATATAGGACATTTGTACAATTATTAATAAAAAGAGCGGGAAAGGGATGACAGTAATGCCAACATAATATAGGAAAGAGAAAAAAACTTAATAGAAGATAAAATCGTTTTCAGCGGAAACGGAATGCTTTAAGTGAATCTGTGTGTGTGAGGTGACTGACTGACACTTACTTGACAGTTGACACTGACAGTGATAGCTGACAGTATATTTCACGGCAATTTCTTCGGCGAGGCAAATAAATTCCCGCGATTTAAAACACTTAAATACTAAAACTGAGCTAGGGTAGTGAAGTGGTTAACGCGCTAACCGGTAATCCAGAGGTACTGGGTTCAATTCCCGGTCTCTTCCACCAGGTAGCTCCTTTTTCAATTTTTCTTTAAGCTTTGAGCTTTGTATTAATGGTTTAAATAAAATTGTGGTGTACCCACATTAAAAAAATTAGACATTACATGTTTCCATTATAACACTTAAATACTATTTACGCATTGTTAATTATTAAAAACGTACTGACCCAGAGTGGTGGTAGATCTACCTATTTTTCAGTTCAAACTCTAACAATTTCTACTAATCTATGCATCCTGTTCTACCATTTTACTAAAATTGTATGTGACAACACTGATTTCAACCAAACCAAAATAGCACCGACCGCTGAAACACTGTTGATTTATTCAATAACCTTCACCAGCCTTTGTTTTCGGTATATTTACATAGATGCTACCCGAGTATATGCGTCGATTCGGCATCAAATATTCACGTGCTGCTTATATCTTGGCTTCCCTGTGATCTGAGATACCTGCATGATACTGTATTAGAGATGTACGAGTATGGAGTTTGCCGAATACCGAATACTCCTCATGCGGTTTCGGCTTTGGCCAAAGCGCCGCATATTCGGCATCATTATAGACAAACGTTGCATAGATTAATTTGTGTAACATGTAATGTCTCATTACTTTTTTTAATCTGGATACACCATAATTGTTTATTGAATCATTGATACAAAGATCGAAGCACACATAAAGCAAATTGATGTTAAAAAGAACATTCAGTCGATGTGTGGGAGGGCAGCACCGTCGTTGAATCCCAGCCATTCTCGCCATCTTTGTAACAATAGTTTCATAGATTGTAAGTATGTATATAAACGCTTTATTGTTTACAATAACTAGTTATAAATGAAAAAATGGGCAAGTGCGAGCCCGACTCGCGCATGAAGGGTTCCGTACCTATAAATATATATAATCTATAACAAGTTTGTTGTATGGGAGCCCCCCTTAAATATTTATTTTATTTTATTTTTAGTATTTGTTGTTATAGCGGCAATAGAAAATACATCATCTGTGAAAATCTCAACTGTCTAGATATCACCGTTGTTGAGATACAGCCTGGTGACAGACGGACGGACGGACGGACGGACAGCGAAGTCTCAGTAATAGGGTCCCGTTTTTACCCTTTGGGTACGGAACACTAAAAATAATACGCCCCGGTTTCATTCTTTCACAGTTTAGGCAATAATAACGCTCTCAGTTTAAATAAATAAATAATTACGTTTTTTCATTATCAAATACTGAAAGAACGGTTCTTACTTATCACAACATAAAATCAATAGATCTTCTCGTAATAAATGTAGTTTCTTTTTATATTAGAAAAAGTAGTCCGAACAGTCCGAATACCGAATATTAACTAGACATTCCTGAGTATCTACTGTATATTATTGTCTACCCAATTTGTTAGGTATTTGGGCTACGTTTCATACAGCATTTTTTATCCACGACAGCCGGAGCAATCTTGTCGCCAAATAGTTTTTGAGTAAAAATGTGGTTTTGATAAAGTAAACAATTACAATAGTTTGTTTTATTTATTTATTTAGGCAACAAACAGTCAAACGTTTTAAAGCATATTACGGTTGAATGAATGAATGAATGAATGAAAAAAGAGGTTAGCACTAGTATGCTAGAAGACCTGCCCGTGTAGCACAACAATGCTTCGTGACTCTTGTCGCGCGGCATAGCGTCACCTGTCACTCTCTTACAGTACTGCACAGAAAGAGATAGATAAATATCTCGCGCAAAAAAGAGTCGCGTACCATTGTTGTGCTAGAGGTGCTGGAGTGCCATAATTGAAGGTTATACAAAATAGAAAAGTCGAGTATCGCGTTTAGGTTACGAGGCTTGCCGAGTGGCTTAAGTAAGGTACGAGATTTTAAGACCTAATTGTGTAACTATTGCATACAGTACTCTTTATACGAGCAAAACACAGATATTTTTTTTTACTTTAATCGTCATTCTCCACTATGAACTTTTATTTTTGATGTACGTAACGTTTTCCGTTCAACTAAACTGACCAATTAAAAAAAAAACATGATCGCGATGGTCATGGCGGGTGCCTCGTGATTGGTTAAATTTTTTGACAAGTAATTTCAACCAATCAGTGAACAGTAGCGTGCTTTTTTTAATCAATTAGGCTGATGTTCTCTTTTTGAAATTATTAGAGTTGAGTAGAGAGATGTCTTATGAATATTAAAGTTCTGTACCGGGTACCATAGCGTATAGAATTATGGTACAGGATTAAAAAGTGCGTTATTGTGATTTTGTCTGTGAATTTATAATTGACAGATTAAAGTACGCGAGTATAAAAAAATACAAACGGGTTTAGTCACGTGGTAGAAGTCAAATAACCCTCGACATTCCATTACACTACTACCGTAACATACCTTTGTATCCAAATAAGAAACATACTTATGTACCTAAAATAGAGATTACCTACAGAGATCCCACAGTCAAACCAGCCACTGGTTTTGTGGGACAATGTATTTAGACCTAAGAAAAATGTAAAGTTCCTAATAAATAAATAATAATAATCTTTACCTAGAGGGTTATGAGACGTGCGTGTCTGTATCGCACTAGGTTATAAGAGTCCTTAAGTATTCCTTTAAAAACATTTTTTTTTTTTCATATATAAGACAAATATATTGATAATTTCAAATTTTTGAAGTGAATAATACTTTCTCCCGAGTTCTAGGTAGTAATATAGCTGTTTCATGCTTTCATTGCGTGCAGTCGAAAATAAGTTAAAAAAACTAATTTTCCGCGTGATTTTTGTCAATGTCGAGTAGTTTTTGAAACATAAATTATCAATGAAAAATTAAAACTGTATGTTTCAAATAAATAACTATAAATTCCAATAGCCCTGTTCTAGATGGTAACATCAATAATATGTTAAGAAACTTGTTTGATCATAAAGAAAAACGACTAAACCAATCAGCATTTTAAAAAGAATAAGGCCTCTGAATACTATATTTATTTTCTCAAAGCTCTTATTGAATGGGTGCCTTGGAGCCTTATTAGGAATTATCCCGGGAACAATGCACGTGCCGGGCCTCGTGACGATGGAATAGGGCACAGTCTATTCAGTAGGTTCAAAATTCGAGTGATTATCGCCTTACTTCGCGTGGAGTGCACAGCCTAATTCAGTTGGTTTGGTTCAATAAATACCGAACAACCTTACACAAATCAATCTACAGTCTATATGTACTTTTAGGTATTTAAATGAATGTAAACAAACCAATAAAGGGATTGTTTATAAGATAACGTTTGATTCCTGTTCTTTTTTTATAGTATAAAATAATTGACCTAACTACTTTTTCAACGAATGTATACAAATTCACGAATACAAACATATTTTTATCACTTGAAATAAATATATAATTTTTCTCTCGGTAAATCGTTAATAATAAGTACACAGCAGAGTTACATATAAAACGCAAGGATGCCTTATACTGGAAGTAACACGACTATATAGAAAGCCACAGGTTTAAAGTAGCAACACCTACCTTGCGTGATTTTTAACTTTGTCGGTTTGACATTCGCCATTGCTTGCTGTCAATTTGACAGCTCCGGTTAGCTTACATTTTTTAAATACCTAAAAGTACAGACTTTAGTCCTACTGTAGGACCCCTACAGTAACCTCTAGTAGGCTTTTATTATGGGAACTAGACGTGAACATAGAAACAAATATTCAAGTCCAACACAGAAATATTTGCCCTTGCGTGTATTCGAACCCAGGACCGCCTGCTTAGTAAGCAACTGTCCTACCACTGCGCCGTCATAGATATAGTGAACAATGTTTTGTGATCTTATTTATAGCCTAACAAGTGTCCTGACATCCGAGGAATGGAGACCTGGTGACCTGACACAGGTTTACCCTAGTTCAGGCACCAGTCTCCACCACGCAAGTCTGTTTAGAGACCCATATGTTTTTTTTTTTGTGTTTACCATGTACTTTCTGGTGGAGTAAATAAATAAAT
The DNA here is from genome assembly GCA_932273695.1 of Apotomis betuletana. Taxonomy (NCBI): domain Eukaryota; kingdom Metazoa; phylum Arthropoda; class Insecta; order Lepidoptera; family Tortricidae; genus Apotomis; species Apotomis betuletana. The sequence goes on along the minus strand of OW026320.1, from coordinate 11,731,640 downwards.
AAATAAATATTAAGGGACAATCATACACAATTCGACCTAGTCCCAAACTAAGCAAAGCTTGTACTATGGGTACTAGACGACGATATACATAATATATAAATACATAATATAGATAACATCCATGACCCAAGAACAAATATTTGCACAAATATTTGCCCCGGCCGGGATTCGAACCCGGGACCGCCGACTCAGTAGGCAGGTGTCTACAAACCGAGCCAAACGCGTCGTCGTAAATGCTTAGCAAAATAAATGCTTATTGTTATTATTATTATATTTTATAGAGATAGTGGAGCTACAAACAGCTTTCATACGGAAATAATGTGTAAAACGTCTGAAGCGATTTGTCATTAACCAAATTCAAAACATTGCTTTCCGAAATGCTGCTCAAACTTCGTTCTTCTTGCGAAATAAATACTGAACCCTATTAAGAACTTGACTTTCATCACTGTGGATAGTTTCGGCTTTATTATGCAAAAAATATTTGAAATTTACGGAATATTTTTTTCCGTTTCCTCTTTTACATTCACTGACTTTAAACGTCAGTTAGCAAACACATTGTCGTTGCCACTGTTGTCAGTAAAATAAATTAGTACCACAGAAAATCAGCAATATGGCATGGACTGATAAACACCCTGTGCCCAACAGGACAGTTTTTTTCTCCTAATTAGATCGAAAGAGCTCGTGATTCTGAGTAGAAAATACCCAAAATATCGAAAATTAAAAAAAAGTGGGGTGCACGTACAACTTTAGAAAAAATGGCCCACCTCCTCTCGTTTTTATAGTGATGGCGCTGTTCTCTCTGGATAATGTCATTGGGGGGACAATTTTCAAATAAGGATGGGAAAAGTCGATAAGTTTAACGTAATTTTACGGTGTTTTTAGTGCGTTGTTAAAATAAGGAGCGTTTTTATACTAATACGCTGTTTGATAGCGATATTTCTTATATGATCGTCAAGAGGAAGACATTTTGTTATTACGAGCGGAATCATGGTGACGAGTTTTACGGCTATCATATGATTGGTTATAACATATGTTCTTTTTGACAAAATCGTGTCAAGCTGCTTATTATTTTGGTAATATGTTATAAATAGATAGACTTTCTAGTGCGATATATTCTAGTAAGTAAGCATTCATAAAATGTACATGTGGCGTCAGCGGCCAAATATATGCAACTTTTTTTCTAGACCTTTTGTACGTGTACCGTAAAATTATCTAACTATAGTCCTGTCCACACAACTATGATCCAAATAAACTCGAAAATTAATTAAATAATTACGGATAAACTTTCAGACGAACATCTTTTTTACTCCTACTCAAATTTAAAAAAATCTTTATTATAAAGATTAATAATTTGATAGAATAGATTTTAAAAGAGGTAATGATAGAAATGAATAAGTTTTGTTTTGGACCATAGTTGTGTGATTGAACTATAATTAGGTAGTTTTACGATACCATATTTGAGTAAATACAGCTTACTCTTTCATTCATTCATTCGTTCATTCATTTATTCATTCATTTATTCGTACATTCATTCATTAATTCATTCATTAATTCATTCATTTATTCATTCGTTCATTCATTCATTCATTTATTCATTCAATCATTCATTCATTCATTCGATGAAACGTTTTTTCTATAAAACAAGGGTAAATCTTCACCGTAAGCTACCTCTCGATACCATTCCCCTCCCTTAGCCATAAGATCGTTATTTAATTATCGTCTCGTCCCGTTAATTTAGTTAATTTTTACACTCCATCCAGACGCCATATTTTATTAGGTACTTAAGTAACGCTGAACCTCTAAGTTGTTTGTAATTTGTGAGTACTTGTTAGCAGTTAATGAATTTAAGGCTCAGGAAAGAACGCTGTTTGTATTCGATATTTTTCTCTTGGTATATATTTGAAAGCTACAGTTTTTCTTTGATAATGTTTGTATCGAAAACTACTCGAAATTGTCAAAATTCACGCAGGGTTTTTTCAACTTATTTTCGACTGCATGCAATGAAAGCATAAAATAGCTTTGTTGGTTTCTAGAACTCAGGGTAGAGTATTATTTACGGTAAAAAGTTGGTTGAAATTATCAATATATTTATTTGTCATAATATGAATAAAATAAATTTTAAAAGAAATAAGGCCTCGTAAATTAATTCTACTAAAACTCATTCAAATAATTTAAATTTATATGGTCATATCAGCTGGACACAGGCCAGCGATCGGTCTTGCGCCGCCTGCCCGTGATCCTCACCAGTTCGTCGGTACACCTTGAGGCCTTCCCACGCTGCGTCTGCCGGTTCGTTGTCGCCACACAAGAACCTTTCTGCCCCTCCGGCCATCGGTTCTACGAGTAATGTCAATGGAAAAATGTAACTTAATGGAAAATTTTGGAGGACATAGCGTGAATAAGCAACCTTACCAACTCATCAAATTTGATTGAAATCAAAAAAAAAGAAGTCAACAACAAAATAAATATATCCAAATCCATACTAATATTATAAATGCGAAAGTGTGTCTGTCTGTCTGTTACCTCTTCACGCTTAAACCGCTGAATCGATTTTGATGAAATTTGGCATGGAGATACTTTAAGATCCGAGGAAGGACATAGGATAGTTTTCATCCTGGAAATGATCCCTAAAAATATTGAAAAGTGAGTAAGTAATTCATGATGACAATGAAGACCTTGTAGGAAATGTAATGATTAGACCAAAAACACAATTGCTCTTACATTTGCTTAGGCACTTTTAATAATCCCTTTTATTAATTAAGGTGATTAGGTGGATATCTGTCGTGTTGTACGAGGTTGGTTCCATACTTCCAAGTTCCACGCGGACGTAGTCGCGGGCAAAAGCTAGTTCTTGATAAGACCAATTTTAATCAATTTTAGTTAATAATTACGAATGAATATTAATAACCCATGAATAATGAACATCATAAATACAGTTTTTTATTAATTCCGCTGACATTTCGTCCTCTAGACAACGTGGGCGGCTTGTTGTGGGCGAACTCATCAAATCAAAAGATAATAACAGTCTATAAATTCCGCATGCACTTAATACGTTTTTAATTCATAAATCTGTAGCCATTGTTGTAATAAGGGCTTATGAGTTAGACCAAGCTATGGTAGTTACGATCTTTATGAGAATATATTAGGATATTATCAGCGCTTTCGACGTAGTTACCGATTCGGTTATGGAAAGTTTTCAGCTGCCGTTATTGTATTGTTTGGTAAACAATTTTCAATGTTGATCCATTAACAAGTAGAATGTCATTTAGAATTTAACTTTTTTTACCTCTGTATGTGTGTCTGTCTGTGGCATTAGTTCCCAAATGGATGGACCAATTTGAGTGCGTTTTTTTTTATCGAAAGACGTCGAGAAATGGTTCTTAGCTATGTTTGTTGGAAATAGGACCAGTATTAGACCAGTAGTTTGTAGTGCATCCTACTGAGCTAGCGGTCCCGGGTTCCAATCCCGGCCAGGGCAAATATTTGTGTGATGAACTCGAATATTTGTGCTTGGGTCATGGTTGTATTTAAGTATATATTTATTTATATAAATATGTATCTCGTCGTCTAGTGCCCAAAACACAAGACCTTCTTAAGCTTAATTTGGAGCTAGATCGATTTGTGTGAGGTTGTCTGTTTTGAATGAATGAATGAATTGAATGAATGAATGAATTGAATGAATGAATGAATGATTGAATGTTTTTAATTCATAAATCTTTTAATCAATTTACTTTTTTTAACCCCTGATGAAAAAAGACGGGTGTTATAATATAAGTTTAACATGTGTATCTGTGTATGTGTGTCTGTCTGTGGCATCGTAGTTCCCAAACCCATGGACCAAATTGAGTGCGTTTTTTATCGAAAGACGTCGAGAGATGGTTCTTAGCTATGTTTGTTGGAAATAGGACCAGTATTAGACCAGTAGTTTGTAGTGCATCCTACTGAGCTAGCGGTCCCGGGTTCCAATCCCGGCCAGGGCAAATATTTGTGTGATGAACTCGAATATTTGTGCTTGGGTCATGGTTGTATTTAAGTATATATTTATTTATATAAATATGTATCTCGTCGTCTAGTGCCCAAAACACAAGACCTTCTTAAGCTTAATTTGCAGCTAGATCGAGTTGTGTGAGGTTGTATGTTTTGAATGAATGTATGAATTGAATGAATGAATGAATGAATGAATGATTGAATGTTTTTAATTCATAAATCTTTTAATCAATTTACTTTTGTAGGTACTAGACGACGCTATACATACTTATATAACTAAACGTATACCTACTTAAATACATAGAACAGCCATGACCCAAGCACAAATATTCGAATTCATCAGTCATCACACAAATATTTGCCTTGGCTGGGATTCGAACCTGGGACAGCCAGCTCAGCAGGCAGGTCTCTACAAACCGAACCAACTGCGTCGTCGAACGTTACAGACCTGCACCAACTCAATGTTTCTGTTTAGCCCTAATATAGCCTATGTGTTAATCCAGAGTGTCAGCTATCTTCATATCAAAATTTATCCAGCTGTGCGTGAAAAAGTAACAAACGTACACATCTTCTTCTTCTTTTTCGTTACACTCTTGGCAGATTGGTCGTGGCTGTCATTCCTTGTGTGGTAAGCCTAACCACACGGCACCATTCTTCTCTCACAGCCGCGCGTCTGGTGCTCGCGTGCAGGCCTGCAGGGGCCAGTTTGTGGCCAATTTGATTTGGTCAGTCCACTTCATGGGAGATCTACCGCGTGGTCTTGTACCGTCTACTAACGTACCTACACATAAACACTCACAAATTTTCTTCACATTTTATAATATTAGTGTTATGTAACTTTGAACACAAATACGTTTCAAAATGAAGTGACGACAATTAAAATACAATAAAACTAACCCTAAAAATTAACACTGCGCCGAGCGTTAGCGACTGAACCATAGAGCGCGGGGAATGCCTATTTAGATCGGCGCGCGGCCGCCATAGTAAAAATGTATGGAGAATCAAAAGCACTTTTTGATAAATCTGGACCTTTATTACCAAACAATAATTGAAATATTTGATGCGGACAAGTTGTAATGTAAACATTCATCTTTTTTTTTTAACTGAAAATCAGAATAGATTTCCATTGTTAAAGTATAAAAAAACACTTAACGCTTTACTTAGTTCTCTAGGGTAAAATATTAATAATCTTATAATTTTTCCACCGAGAAGTTCACATTCTTCGAAGTGCTAAATATATAGTTTAGAAATGGATTAAACAATTAGTGTCGACGTCATCTACTTAACGGCAACTGCCTATTTTTTCACATTTCGCTCGGTGCAGTCTTAAACTAAACTCGAACATAAAATTAGATCTGTAGTTTGGAAATAGGATTCCATTGAAAGCCTTTAGACGGAGTACTAAAAAGCCAACGGAAGGTAAACATGTCTGAAGGGCTGACGGGAAAAGGCCACTCGAAAGAAAGGGCCCGTTAGAGTAATAAAATTATAGTGGACCTTCGAAACGATGGATTGAAGGGAAGATGCCGAAGATGGTTACTTAAGAGGCCTTGTTCCTTTAAAAAAAAAAAAAATATTTTAATTTATTTATTTAAACTTTATTGCACAAAACAAGTCAGTACAAATGGCGGACTTAATGCCAAAATGGCATTCTCTACCAGTCAACCATATTATGACAAATATGTACTTTACCCTGAGTTCTAGAAAGTTACATAGCTATTTCATGATTTCATTGCGTGCAGTCGAAAGTAAAAAAAATAACAGACATCTGAGTGACTTTTGTCAAATTCAGTTTTTTAAACAAGAAATATCAGTTAATAATTCAAACTGTAGGTTTCAAATATTAAAAAAAACCCCGCTCCATAGGTGCTCGTAGCAAGTTTTCGCTTCATACGCATTTCCCCATGTTATCGGCTACTCGCGTAGCGCTACGAAATCCTTGGTTGTACTAAAACTTGTATATGTCAAAAAACTCGTATAGTCAATCCGAAATTCTAAGATCAAATTATGCCAAACTGGCACTAGTGAAAAACGACCTTATGTTTACATGTATACGGTTGTTTGTACCTTCTGCCAAAGTGACTTCATTTAATCTTAGACATCGGACAGACTATACCATGCTACGCGGGCTACGCCGCGTAGACGTTGCTACGGCCACACTACGGCTTCATCATCATCATCATCATCATTTCAGCTACAGGACGTCCACTGCTGAACATAGGCCTCCCCCAGTGACTTCCAGATCGGCCGGTTGGAAGCGACCTGCATCCAGCGGCTTCCTGCAACCTTTACCAGGTCGTCTGTACCTACGGCTCGTTTACACTACGGCTTAGCACTATCTAAAGTATCTACGGACTACGCTGATGGCAAACTATAGTGGCTGTGTTCTTCTAAATGACTGCAGCCTGACTTTTATTCGTTTTAAAATTTTCAAAATTCGAAAACAATAATCGATCGTTCAATAAAAACACTCATAAAAAAAACATAGTGAACAAACATATGTGAAAGAGCTCACGAATCTAGCATTTATTTAATCGAGCCCTTATGACGCGCGTTATTCGTGTCTTACTCGACCTTTTTGAGTATGAGTAGGGTGGACTAGCGGTACAGTCAAAACTATAGTATCCTTCAATTTTCTAATCTATAATAAACGCGCCTTCCATAGACATACAGCGATACAGCGTGGGAATGCTGCCTGCGTCAACAACAAATTTTTTAACGTTAAGAAAATGCGTTTTCTCGAACATGCAAAAACGACGTGGTTGGCACAGTTTGTAGAGACCTGCCTACTGAGCCGGCGGTCCCGCGTTCGAATCCCGGCGAGGGAAAATATTTGTGTGATGAACTCGAATATTTTGTGCTTGGGACATGATTGTTCTTTGTATTTAAGTATACATTCATATACGTATGTATATCGTCGTTTAGTACCCATAACACAAGCGTTCTTGAGCTTAATTTGGGACTAGATCGATTTGTGTGAGGTTGTCTGATATCTATTTATTTTTTATTTATTAATGTCAATTTTTTTTTAATGTAGTTACACACCACATTTTTTATACATTAAACCTAAATTTAAATGCGTAACCTGGTGGAAGAGACCGGGATTCGAACCCGGTACCTCTGGATAGCCGGTCCAGAGCGTTTATCAATGGTTTAAACAAAACTTAAAATAAGGACTACCTACTGATTTTTGTGACGTCACAATATCCTCAGAACCCTCAAATAAAGAACCGTTTTTGACGTCTCAAAAAGTAGCTGATTTGAACTGTCATCAAATACCGTATTACAATTGAATGAGTCTTCTAAAGTGTCATAACCAATATCAATTCCATTTTTATCAATCAACTATCTGTCCGAACTTTCCTCTCCATTGCCCGAACCCTTTCGGACATGTCCCATCCTGTAATCCGGGACGCTCATCATAAAATGCAAATTGAACGGAATTCGGTGCTGTAAAACGACTTTATTTAATAGAAAAGCCTTGAAAGTTACGTCATTATTGAAGGGTGGATAAAACGGTTATGTCATTTAGATAATCTGTTTTAGGGACTTTGCAGATGTAGTTTCAGATGTCGAATCATACATATTGATTACGGTGATGTAGAGAGTATGAGAAAAGGTTATAGCTATAGGACTGCCGAATAATATAGGTATTTTATCAATCATTCAGTAGGTACATTGATTTTAACGCAAAAGTGTATGGTATAAATACAATGACGTCCCGGTTGGCAGGTCGGCAGTTTGTAGACACCTGCCTACTGAGCCGGCGGTCCCGGGTTCGAATCCCGGCCAGGGCAAATATTTGCGTGATGAACTCGAATTTTTGTGCTGGGGTCATGGTTGTTTCTAAGTAAAAGTTTAAGTTTAAGTCAAGTTTCGCAATTTAGGAAACATCCCGTCGGCATACCAGATCAATTTATGTCACCTTTATGCTTTTATGGTTACTTAACTCAACCTGCACCTTTGCAGGTCTCCGCGTGGGTGACGGAGCTGGTGCTCTCCCAAGCCGTCGAGGACCGGAAGGCGGCGCTGGCCTGCGTGCTCCGAGTGGCCCTGACCTGCTGGAACATCGGCAACTTCAACGGAGCCATGGAGATCGTCGCTGGGCTCAAGTAAGTCTAATTTCATATTTTTATGGCTATATAATAAACACAAATTATACGGTAGTTGCGCCGCGCGGTGTTACCCGTTCATCCCACGGTAACTCTATTTTGTCAGGATGTCAGCTACCTGCATACCAAAATTTATGAAAAAAATCTTCTTTACGCATGTAAACTTGATGCCGGATACAATCCCCCCGCTGAATAGCCAAGCTAATCCTTTGGCCGAGGAATGAGCCGTCTGTGGTTCGAAGAACATTCCAACAACTTAATATTCGTGGTAACGTGGTAACGTGGTACAAACCGGAAGAGTATGATGTGTTTTATACTCTGAAGTTTTCGCTCTTCTCACTCACAAGTAGGCATCAAATCATTCCCACATGGAATGGTTACTACATCACTTAAATTGGGAGTGAAACGAGGAAATAATCAAGTAAGCATCTAAGTTTTAAGTGCAAGGGCTAAGTGATACACAGATAGGTAGGTGATGTATCAAAAGTAGTTTTAAAACTATCGAGAGACGTTTTTAATAATTATAAAAACGGTTTAAACTCACGTAAAAATTGTCAGAAACGGCCGCCCGACATGCAGTGGACCGTGAGTTGCGTAGGAAGAGCTCTATAGGAGTTCGAAACATGTGGGGCCGTTCCTGACAATTTTTACGTGAGTTTAAACCGTTTTTATAATTATTATGTATTAATACATACATTTGTGGTTTCCATCAACGGGCATGCAAACTCTGTTTTTGGAGAACGATTTGGGGCCCAAGTTCTTTTGGCGTGCGACAAACATGTCCGTTCCAGTCTCACTTTAGCCATCACAGAGCATCAAGAACCTTTGGATCCTGAAAGATTATACAGCAACAGAAAACCACAACAGAAAGAAGAAATCCAACGTTCGGTACGGTCGGCAGGGGTTTCTTTCGGCCTTCAGCTGTCTCCTTAGTCTGTAGGCCGGCGGAAACTACTTGCTGACCCTACTCGTTTCCACGATCGAAGAAATTGAAGAACAGAACAGCACAGAAAAGGAGAGAGAAGAAAGAAGGTTAGCTGCCTGAGTTAAATCACCCTTAACACAGTACCCAATTTAATTACCCTTTATCCAATTTAATTTATTTATTTCAGGCATCAAAGGCTGTATAACTTACCTTACAATCTAACATACATGTTATTAATACGCAAACACGATTAAACTTTATTAAACACGGAATATAGGTACCTAAAGTTAGGGAAATCCCATTGCTATCTCTATCTATCTGACTCGTACTTAATATAATCTGATATTTATAACAATTATTAATTTAGCGTTAACTGCTATAGCGTAATTAATTTTAGATTTTTTTCTGAGCAGCAATGTATAGCGTAGTTATTACTAGTGACAGTTGTCACATCACGATATTAAGTGTCAAAAAACAACAACAAACAAATACATTGCGTGCTGAATTATTTTACATGGATAAAAAAGTTCGATTTTTTTATAAGTTACAGTACAATCTATATATATAAAACTCAAAGGTGACTGACTGACTGACATAGTGATCTATCAACGCACAGCCCAAACCACTAGACGGATCGGGCTGAAATTTGGCATGCAGGTAGATGTTATAACGTAGGCATCCGCTAAGAAAGGATTTTACAAAACTCACCCCCTAAAGGGGTGAAATGGGGTTCCAAAGTTTGTATGGGGAAACAAGATTAGTTAGACTAATTTATTCGAAACTTTACAGGAGTATTTCTAACAATAAATGAGTAAACACGTGTCTCAGGTTTTTTGAAAATTCAACCCCTAAAGGGGAGAAATGTGGCGACAAAGTCTGAAAATCAGCATGGGTATTGTTTTTATGGTTTATCGGATCGCTGATTACGAAAATCACAACGATTTTAAAATCCAACGTGGCGGACGTGAGTTACCATCTCCCCTGTTGGGGTGAAATGGGGTTGAAATGTCTAAATACTAAACCGCTGGTTCTAGAAATTTCAAATTTGGCACGTAGGTTCCTTATAAGGTGTAGGGGTGCACTAAGAAAGGATTTTTATAACTCACCCCCTAAAGGGGTGAAATGGGGTTCCAAAGTTTGTATGGAGAAACAATTAGTTAGACTATTTTATTTGAAACTTCACAGGAATTTCTAACGATAAATGAATAACATGTGTTTCAGGTTTTTTTTTAATTCAACCCCTAAAAAGGAGAAATGTGGTGACAAAGTGAAAATCCATTGGTAATGCTTTTATGGTTTATCGGGTCGCTGATTACGTAAACCGCAACGATTTTAAAATCCAACGTGGTGGACGTGAATTAACATCTCCACTGTTGGGGTGAAATGGGGTTGAAATGTCTAAATACTAAACCGCTGGTTCTAGAGAGTCCATATTTGGAACCTACGTGTCCTTATAAAGTCTAGGGGTGCAATAAAAGAAGCATTTGTCAAAAGTCACCCCCCCAAAGGGGTGAAATGGGGGTCGTAAGTTTGTATGGGGAAAAAAGATTAGTTAGACTATTTTATTGAAAACTTCCAAGGAGTATTTCTAACGATAAATGAGTAAGCACGTGTTTCATGCTTTTTGAGAATTCAACCCCTAAAGGAGGAGAATATGGTGAAAAAGTCTGAAAATCAACAAGGGTAATGTTTCTATGGTTTATCGGGTCGCTGATTACCAAAACAACAGCAATTTAAAAAACAAACGTAGTGGACGTGAAATACCGCCTCGCCTGTTGGGGTGCGATGGGGTTGAAATTACTAAATATGAGTATGGGTGTAATTTTTATGGTTTCTTGGGACGTTAATTACGAAAATGCCACCGATTTTTGAAATTTTATTTTGGGGACATGAAAATTCTTGAAAGCATTTGCGCCAAATTGCAATTTAATCGGTCCAGTAGTTTTGCAGCAAATCGGTTGTAACAGACGGACTGACAGACAGCTACACGTGATCCTATAAGGGGGTTCTATTTTTGCTTTTGAGGTATGGATACCTGCGTTATCCTAAAAGATTAAAAAAATAGTATTTGTTGGCATCTCGATCGTCGTCAATCGGTACCTAGGCGGGCGGCGCGTTGAGACGGGAGGAGTAATGATCGGGAAACTTCCTGCATCCGTAATAAATACATTCAAGTTTTTCAATAATTATGTTAAGTCATTTCAGAATTCTGAATTACGTTTATCTGGCTCAGAATAATTCATTTTTCATTCATCAACGAAAAGAACCTCAATATCTTACAATAGAACAAGACGTAACTTAGAACATGGCTGAGAATCATTTAAACCAATCTCGAATATCCCAAGTCGATAAGCGGAGGCTCGGGACATTATAAAAGCTGTACCTATACAAATAAAATGCACACATAACCCGGTGTCTTAGTTTCACTTCGAGTTAGGAATTTTGAAGTGAACTTTATTTGGATACAGTAAAAGCTGAGATCGCTTGATTTGAGTGCTTGAGTTTTCGGTTTGATTTGTTAAAGTGGAGTTGTGATAACATAAAAAGGATTTCCCAGTAATATTAGAAAAACGAAAGTCTTGTGTATGTTTGTTACTTCTTCACGCTAAAACGGCTGGACGGATATGCATGAGGGAAATGCAGATTGCAGATTATACCCTAACTTAACAAATAGCCTACTTTTATACCTGAAAAAAAGAGCATTGTTCCCGTAGGGTGATGTATATTATATAGGCACGCGAGCGAAGCCGCGGGTTAATGCTAGTATATTGATAAATGCCTATACTCACACCCCGTAAAGTTTGCGGTAATATCAAAAATACACGCTGTATATATGCTGTATTGCTGCTGTACAACGTCGTTAAAGTTTAGTTAATATCTATCCGACCTTCCATCCCGTAAAACTTGTCCACGTAAAACGTTTTTTTAACCTTAGTCGAGTATAAAGTATCCTATAACCATCTTTGGATGTCCAGCTATGCCTGACCCAAAATTTGTTAAAAAATTCAGCCGTTTCAGCGTGATGTGAGGACAAAGGAATTATGACCAACAGATGGCGCCCGACTTCGCGCTTTTACTAAACAAACAACAATCCTGCATCGCGATAAAGCTTTTTCCTGAATTCAACACCCCTCAGACAACTGACTTTCTATTCTTCTTAGTCGTACACTCTTGTCAGAGTGGTCGTGGTTATGGATTGTCCTCTTCTACATCAATGACGGCTTTTGCGATTTTTCTCCATCTCTCTCTGTTTGTGGCACTCCGTGCACACTCCGTAAGGGAACGTTTCGTCGTGGACTTTATGAGATCCGTCCACCTAGTAGGAGACCGGCCGCGAGAACGTTGACCTTCCACTCTCCCCTGCACTACCAAACGCTCCATCGACTTTTCGCTGCGAATGATATGTCCAAACATTTTCAAGATTCGCACTTGCACAATCGACGAAAGTCTTTGTTTGACTTTAAGCTCTTTCAAGATAGAGAGATTAGTCCGGCGAGCAGTCCATTTTATCCTCAGCAACCGTCTCCAGCACCACATTTCGAGTGCATCAATCCTTTTGCGGTCTCTTTGATGGATCGTCCATGTTTCGGCTCCGTACAAGAAAATTGGAAATACCAAGCACCTCATGAGTCGAACCTTTGTGTTCTTGGTTATACGCCGATCTTTCCAAATTTTGGTGAGCTTCTCCACAGCTGATCGTGTTACGGCACATCGTCTTTTAATTTCATCATCACAGTTTCCAGTGTTTGTGATAGTGGATCCTAGATAAATGTAGCTCTGTACAACTTCGCAATTGGCTATGCTGTGTAAATCAGGTCGATTGTTATTCTTACGATCCACTACCATCATCTTCGTTTTGTCTCGGTTTATAGTGAGGCCAAAATCGAAACTGGTTGTTTCCAGAAGTAAAAGAAGCTGTTCACTTTCTGCCTTTGACGTCGCAAGAAGGGTGGTATCATCGGCATACCTCAGGTTGGATATCAATTGACCGCCAATTGATATTCCACTATCCCATTTTTCCAAAACTATTCGCATGATATATTCGGTGTATATATTAAATAAAAGAGGAGAGAGTATACAACCTTGTCGAACACCAGATTCGGTTTTGAAAGTGCCCGAATCGATTCCATCCACACGAACTGCAGCTGTACCGTCTTCGTAGAGTCTTCTGATAATGTAAACTAAGTGTCGAGGTACACCCATTACCAGTAGTACTTCCCACAGCTTCCACCACTTAACGGTGTCAAAGGCCTTTCGGAAATCCACAAAGCAGATAAAAAGCGGCTTATTGAACTCTCGCGCTTTTTCTATGATCTGTCTTAGGTTGAGGATCTGCTCGCGCGTTCCTTTTCCTTTAACAAAGCCAGCCTGTTCTTGAGCAATTTCCCTACTTTCTATACTAATCTAGAATTTAATAATAGTATAGAAGTCCGTGGCAGATCCAAAGATCTGGATATATTTTTCCATACTTACTATATAAAGCGAGCATTTTACTGTAGGTATGTAAAAATGGAGGTATAGCCTAACAAGTGTCGGTCGGGCCCAGGGTTAGTGGCGCTACAAACAGCTTTCATATGGCAATTATGAGCATACGTCATATATTTGCATTATTTGCGTCAGTAGCGATTTGTCAAGGATTTGTCATTAACCAAATTCAGAACATTGCTTACCGGAATGCTGCTCAATGCTTCGTTCTTTTTGCGAAATAAATATTGAATCCCATTGAAAATAAATTGACTTTCATCACTGTGGATACTTTTGGCTTTATTATGCGCAAAATACTTGAAATATAGTCCTGATTCCTCTTTGTTTACATCAGTGACATTCACCGACTTTTAACGTCAGTTACCAAAAAATTGTCGTTGCCAGTAAAAGAAATTAGTACCACTAAAAATCCGCAATATGGCGTCGGTTGAAAAACACCCTGTATATGCAGGTATGTATATGTAGGTATGTTCTAAAATAAAGCAAACGCTTGGAAACCAGATCTTCCCCACGCTCGACCTTTCCACAGAGTGATGCCGATAATATATGCATTAAGAGAACAAACGGAAGGCTCGGTAGAGTAGCGGCCAAGTTGTTATATAAATACTGCACAGTGATGTTTTGTACTTAATTTTATATATATCTTTATCTTTCCACTGAGTGATGCCGATAATATATGCATTTAGAGAACAAACAATAGGCATGGAAGTGTGGCAGCCGAGTTTATGCATAAATACCAACGCACGCATCTTTCACTTTCTCACTTTTTCTGCTACCCAAAGGTTGTCTGGAAGAGATCGCTCTTTAGCGGTAAGACTGCCTGTTGTTACTCTATTTAACGTTGCTTTATTTCTTTGTTATTAATCTTCTTCATGTGGTGCACAATAAAGAATATTATTATTATTAATAATATATACTATAAAAACATAAAATGTACAGACTATATTAAAAAAAAAATTAAAAAAATAGTTGTGCCTTAACGAACTTGGCCTTGTGTTTACAAGCACGCTGCTGGGTGTATTACGGCATAATGTCTATACATACGCACATTGTACACAGCGGGTCCGATATTAATACTCGCTCTGTAGAGCAGGGGATGGGTAGAGCAGCTTTAAAAACACTTGACAATCGTATGCTATACCTACTAACCTAGATAAGACACTTTTGCTACTAACCTAGAGGGGATAAAAAATGGTTCAAGCGCTAAAACAAATGAAAAAGAATGCAAATAATCACCATTCTCAATAAAAAAAAAGGGAATTGCTTTACCTACTAACCTAGATAGCACCCTTTTTTTTTACTAAACTAAAAAAATGGTACAGGAATAAAGCAAAGGAAAAAATAATGATTGCAAATAATCACCATTCTCAGTTAAAAATACATAATATTCTAAAAAAAGATTTTTTTTTGACAGAGCAACTGAGCAAGGGAAGCGTCTTTGTTTAATTAGATTAGATTAGATAATTATATTTATTTATCTTTGAAAATAACAAAATATTTTACATGACAGATAATATAGAATGAATTCACAAAAAGATCTTCAGTTATTTGAGTTTGGTAAATGCTCTCGTATGTCTTGTTCTCCGGATGTCCGGTAGTTGTGCTCTATTGGCCAGTCAGTTTGTGAATAAAAAAAAATTGGTTGTCAGTTAGTTGAGAGTGAAAAATTATAAAAATATACTTTTCATCTCTCCTGTTCGGAAAGTGTCATTTTCATGAGTAGATAGCCGGGTGGAAAATAGCTTTTCCATCCCTAGGGTGGAAAGTAATTTTTTTTTAATTGCCACGGAGTCAAAGATAATTGTCTTCTAGATGCACGTCGTGAACAACTAAATTAGGTACAATCTAGTCGGCCGTGGTACGTGGCCATTGAAAAAAGGTCTCCAAAGGTTAGATATAGGCAAGCTTAATTCATTTATATCTATTTTTAAATGTATAATTTATTTATATCTAATTATTAAATATAAATTTGCCTTATATTCATAATACATATTCCGTCTCAGATTTATTGATAGATCGTACATTTATTAAAAAAATAAAATTGAAACCATTCAATTGTTTTTTTTTTTACTTTTTTAATGTTGGCGGTACGTATATCTTAACTTTTTTTATCTATTAAAAATAAGAAGAGTGAAAGTTTGTAGTAGAAAAAGCGGGAATACGAGATTAAATATAAATACGGAGTCTTTAATTGATTAGGTACTTGTTAAAAATTACACGGACATTAATATAACTCACTGATGACATAATTATGTGCGTGTAGAATTTTATTTTCCTCGCAGTCGAAATGAAAAGTAGAGTGATTAACTCGGGTGAAATTACCCAATCCACCCTCGAACTATTGGCGCTCTCACTTCGTTCGAGCGCCAGAAATATCTCGGGTGCAATGGGTCACTTTCTACCCTTGGTTAACAATCTACTATTAACATCCTGGGGGGCCCGGGGAGGAGCCTCTTCTTGAGCTGATTCCAACGGCAGCCTTGCTATCTTGAGCACAGGTCTGCGCAGATGTCTGTGAGTTGTGTCCATATCCACAACGCGGTATAGATATCGTGTGAGGCGTCACGCCTTCGTGGCGTGTACAGCGACTCCACGTATCTCCTGTCCGCCCATTCAGCCTGAACCTTTGCCAATCATCCATGTCTGAACTCATCCAACACATAACCGAACGTCCGTTGTATAAGTCGATAATTAAACCAGCTTAGGATATCGAAGGGTGAGAATGCCATATAATATTTTGAAATGGAATAAGAAATAAAATATACACGATGATTCTAAATCGATGATCATAGGAGTAGAAAAATATTAGTATTCAGCTAAAATTAAACTTAATAGGCGAGGTCACGCAATTACCTCACTGTTTAATCAATTAAAAGTTAAAACATAATAAAACCAATAACCACTAGATACATGGTCAACCTAAATAAATTATTAAAGGACTGTAATACGTCAAGTAGGGAAATTTTACGAAATTTTCTACGAATTAGTTTATGTAATGACAAGTTAGTACTCATAAATAGTTATTAAAGAGGTTGTAAGATTAGTAGGGTGACAAGGAATTTAAGACAAAATTGGTTTCAAAATAAAAATAATCATAGAAAAATAAAACTTTGTTTTCGTGTAATTTTGACTTCAACGTGACCGCCCTCAATTACTGAGTTAGAAAAGTCGGTACCTGATCACCGATTAGAAATCATCGTGTATTCTTATTGAAACTTAGGAGATATTCGTAATACATCATGATCATGAGATATCCAGCGGGCTCTAAACTAGGCTGAGCCTGTATCTTGGCACCCTAAGGTGGTGACCACGTAGAGCAAAGCAAGGGACCCCGTCTAGGTGGACGGATGATCTCTTGAGATTAGCGGGTCTTTTTTTTTTTGAGATGACCTTGAACTGTTTCAGGGCTGTTTAGCCCTCACTATCATTGAGTCGGACTTTGTATGGGAGTATAACTCATATAATAAGTTTTTCTGTATTAAACTACTTTGAATTTGTATTGGTTTGTTTGAATTTTAGCTTATTGTTAGTAGTATTTAGTTATTTTTTTATTTACTGTTTCTTTGTTTTTCCTTTTTTTAATGCCCCATGTGTAACTACCACGTGATCTAAATGGATATATATAAATCGACTATGTAACTATGTTATATGTATTTAAGTATATATTTATCTATGTAAGTCGTCTAGTACCCATAACACAAGCCTTCTTGAGCTTAATTTGGGACTAGATCGATTTGTGTGAGGTTGTCCAAAACTTATTTATTATTATTATTTATTATGTTTAATCGGGTGGAATATTGCTACTCAATTTTGAGGCAGTTATCTTCAACCGATTGAGCTGAAATTTTGACAATACAAGAATATGGTACCATGGGGCTAGTCTGATGATGGAGCCGGAAGGTGGCCCTAGAAACTCTGTAATAGATAAAAGAATCCTACCGAGTTTGAGGTCTTTAGAATCGTCTCAGTGAGCAATTGATGTTCAAAGACAAGTACAGTCGGCTATAAAAGCTTGTCACAAAAAAAATATTTTGTCTGAAACTTATCACTAATAAAAGATGTCCGCAACTTCATCCGCGTATTTCTTTACCGTAGACGAGTAAAGTATCCTATAACGACATTCTTTTTATATACTACGACGGTGGCAAGCAAGCGTGCGGCTTGCCTGATGTTAAGCAGTTTACCGCCACCTATGGATGCTGCGACGCCAGGAGCATCACACGCGCTTTTCCGACCCTTTAAGAACCTATTTACTATTCTTGAAGAACCGCATACTGTAGCCCCAAAACACAAATACAGAAAATGAAAACATGCTACAAAATAAAATAAAATATTTCGCGGTTTTTTATTTTTTTCTTAGCTGTTAAATGGTAATAGGTAGAAATGTAAAAATACGAGTACGTACTACTAAAACAACAAATAATATAACTGAAAAAATGTAGGTTACCTAACCTAACCTACCTACGCAACTCTTCGTGCGCGACTCAAACTAACACTTGGCCAGTTTTTTATATTAAACTAGCCTCCCGCCCCGGCTCTGCACGGGTGCAATGCTGATAAATTATGTATGTGTAAACCTTCCTCTTAAATCACTCCATCCCGCATCAAAATCCGTTGCGTAGTTTTAAAAATCTAAGCTTACATAGAGACAGACAGACATAAGCGACTTTGTTTTATATTATGTAGTGATTACTGATTACTTTGATATCCCGAAATCCTTGACCGCGGAATCCTTTATAGTTGTTATCATTATCTTTTATGCGTAGGTACAGTCCAACCGAAACGAGTAGAAATTAAAAAGTGGCAATACTGTAGTGTCCTCCCTTTTTAATCAATATAAGAAAACGGGGACGACACTTATTGCCACTTTTTAATAATTATGTACCTACTTTTTTTGGTCGGACTGTATACGTAGTACAAGTAGGTATTACCCTATTTTAATTAAAGCAAATACCGAGGCGGATAACAATAAAGTAAAGCAATCTTCTCAAATTGAAGGCATAATAAAATAGGAAGCTACCTGTTTAGCTAGAGATGTGACGGACAGACATCGATAAGAACATAATTATATTTTTTAATTTTTGATATTTTGTATTATTATAAAATTCTAAAATTGTATTGATATCCAGTTTTCTGTGGAAACTATAACCTTAGCGCTACACTACTCGCGAAGTTGACCGAAGTTGACCAAAGTTGACCGAAGTTGACCGAAGTTTACCGAAGTTGACCGATGTTCGGGTGACAGTCGCGGGGACGTCTGTCACCCATTAAAGGTGGTCCTCGAGTTGGAGGGCGTGTCGGGTGTCTGAACACGCCCTTGACAGTGGAAAGGGGCTCCATTAACCCCCAAGTCGGGTCCGGAAGCACCGGACAGCTGCCGGTGGAGTCGCGGAAGTGTGCGAAAGCGTTCCCGTGGCTCCACCCGTAGGCAGCGGGAAGGACACCCCAGGTTTTTTAGTCGGTAGGATCCCACATACCCACTGCGTCTCCCCGTGGCGTAGTGGGATCTTCCGAAGATTATTCCTGGATAAAAAAAAAAAAAAGTTGACCGAAGTTGGCCGATGTATGGGTTTCCGCGGCGAACTATCATATTCGCGCAACCTCGGCCAACTTCGCGAGTACTGTAGTCCTAGGGTCAAATTTAAACGGTTTGACACTGACATGTGTCAGAATTTGAAAGGTTTGTCACTGACGTGTGTCAGAATTTCATCGGTTTCACACTGACAAGTGCCAACCTTCAACAATATTTTTTTTAGTTAAGCCACTATTATTTAAAACTGTCAAATTGGCATTTAAAAAAAAAAAAATTCGGAAATACCATGGTAAAGAAAAATTAATGATTTGCAGCTTGTAGATCCTTACAGCAAATACTATCGAAATAAAACATAATTTAACGGCCTTCCAAAAATTACACGCCTATTGTTTTTCCAAATAAAATCTTCCTAATAAATATTAAATTATTTACAAGCACGCTAATGATATTTGCCGATCTCTTAAAGGAAACCGAAATAAACCTCCGAAATAACTAACTACAGTATTATATACTTACACTTAAGAGGAATTGTGATGCGAACCGAACTCCCGGGTTTCCAAAAGTGGCAATATAAAATTTAAAACTTAACTAAATCGTTCATAACTTTTTTTGTAGTGAACCTTTTTTGGGCCTGATTTCATACATAATCTTGTATTTTAGTGTTCTGTCTATCTATGTAGTGCTCGTTTTAATAATTTAGATATTATAGAAAATTACATGTCCCTTACACCAACTTATTTCGCTGCTGATGTCTCTTACAGACAGAGTGTTCTGTAGTCTCGTCCCTTACCTTAAATTTACCTATTCATTGTATCCACTATATTGATGAAGAAATGGCGTAAGGGACTAGTTGAGATTATGTGTAAAAGAAAAAATAGCGTAAATGGTTCGTTGTAAAAATAAATACGTACATACCTTTGACGTAAGGCGTATCTTAACACAGGAAACCTTTAAAACATTAATGTAAGAGGTATATAAATGTATAGAAACTGTGTGAGCATTTTTTGTGTGTCCGTTACATGCAATATTTGTATCGTTACACGTATCGTTTCTATCGAGTGGAATAACCCACATTTTAATTTATGATAATTTTTTTATTATAATCACTTTAATTATTTCTCAGCCTCTATGATCGAATACTGAAATAAACAACCAATGTAATTTATACAGCAAAATTATTAAAAGTTTAGGGCTTGTGTTAAACGATAAAAAATATAGAATTAAATACAATTGAGAAATAATAATTTTACATTTGTATTTTTTAGGAGTTCTGTTAGATAACATAGTAGTTGCTCACAATTCAGTGCCTCCAGTTAATAAGGGATAACTCAAAAACGGCACTTTTCAGAAGAGACAAAAAACTATTTTTCAATAGTAGATATTTAGAACTTGAACTTTTTAAGCATTTTTATACAAGCTATAGTGTTAGGTTTTCATTTTATAAATAAAGAACTAATGCGTTGACCCTATAAATATGTTTTAGCTTTTGTTCGCGAGTATTTACAGACATAACTCAATTTATTTGCACCAATTTTATCCTTATGAACGACGTGCATAAACGAAAGAATACGACTTATACGTGTGTGAATGACATGCATAAACGAAACGAAACGACTTATTCTATTATTTATTATGGTATTTTAAAAAATATACTACTTTTCAAACTTGGAACTTGTTACCTAAGGAGTCAAATGAGGCTGTATAATAAAATGACCATAAGAGTAATGTACTTGAAAAACATCAATGAAATGAAAAGTTCTTGTAGCTTTATTATAGCTTTGAAATATAATCAATATCAACATCAATGTCAGTCAATGAATAGCAAGAGCTCTAGTTAGATCCTTTTATTTCTTAACACCTATCGGTAGCCGAATTTCAGATGATGACTATTAAAGTGTGTCATACTTAGGAATGCCTTTTAATTGACAGTGAAAATTTTCCTTTGCAATTCATCAAGTACCGAGACGATTTTAAGAAGCCCAATCTCAGTAGGATTACCTTATCGTTATCTATAAACATACCTAGGATAACTCGGGGCACGTTCTAGGGATAGGATATCGATAAAAAAGATGTCGATATAATTAAATTAATATATGTGCTCAATGAACATTCTGGATTACTATAAAGAGGTTCGATGTCATATCTGATCTGATATCGAGCCTCTTAAATTAAGATAATAAAATTATGAGGATGTCATTTCAATCAAAATGACAATTTACGTATATTATGAAAATTATTGTAAAATAAACATAAAAAATACACGTTTTAATATGTTTATTTTTTCATTTGAAAATGTGTAGAAATAAAGTAATATTTATTTATGGCGATGACATTTAGATGTTGACAGTAACATCGATATATTTTTTTGTGGATAAAATATTTTGCTACGTCACTTTCGAATAGGTGCCCCGAGTTATCCTAGGTATGTCTATAAAGTTTTACCCATGTCGACTATCCGGCCTCATATACCTAATTTCAACTCAGCTCGTCCTCGGAAAGTCAATCTAATCTTCCTTGAGATATTTTTAAACATACAATGTGTAAAGTTCATTAAAAACTTAATTAATAATACCTAAGTTAATACCTCCTCCAGTATTCCATTGGTTATTGTTTTTTTCGACAATCTTAGCCCAATTTTTTAAACTATCCGCTTAACAAAACACTTCACGGGTAGGATAACAATCACGAGCTGTCGACAAAGAGTTCAGTACTTACTGTCATTCAGAGACGCCGAACTGACGAATTCTACCTAATAACATACATAGACACTTACATTTCTCGGTGGATTAATTACTAATTTTGAAATTTTCTTACCAAATTAATTTGAATACCTTCATTTATCGTGAAAGTTTGCATATAAATAAGTCAAACTTAGCGTAGTTTCAATGACTTAGTAAAGCCAAAAATTAACATCCAGTTTACACAGATACCCGTATAAACAAAGGTTATCAAGGTGTTTTTATTGCAACATAACACTTTCTTTATTGTCAATAGATTAAAATAATATGAAGTTAGATGTGTTTGTATATAAAGGTAACAGGGATAAGTATTCATTGATTCTCACGAGAAAATTAGCGTAACGGACACGAAATCTAAATATAAATCGGATCAAACCTAAATATCGTCTTAACAAAATTGGTGTAAGGTTCACACTGTTAAAAATATAAGATGGCAAATTGGGGTAAGGAGCATTTTTTTCAAAGCTCGTGCAATCTTTTTAAGGTATGGGTGTTATTTATTCATGAACCAAAAAAAAGCATTAGTGTAAAAGCCAGTTTCATAAGATTGTCTTCAAAAATAAGTCATGTAAAGGTAATTCCTTAATTGGAAAGACCTTTACCTTATTCAAATTGGATTGGTGGCAGTAGTTACCCTATTTGATGTTGCTTTATTAAAATAAAAAACAGATACATGGTTTTTGTGGGACAGATTTGATTTTGAACCCATAAAAATCAGCAGTGTAAGGAACACTTTTTTCAAGCTAGATTTTTTTTATATACACCATGCGATAGAGCGGAAAATTCTGAACAAAACTGTATATTCAACTCATTTTGCGTATTTTGTCCCTTACCCCAATTGAACCGATATTGTTATTGACACTTAGGATATAAAACATCATGAGATATCCAGTGGGCCCCAAACTAGGCCGAGCCTGTATCTTGGGACCGGTGGTGACCACGTATAACAAAGCGCAGCGGGAGACCCCGACTAGGTGGACGGATGACCTCGTTAGGGTAGCGGGGAGTAATTTCTTTTTTTTTAGACATGGTTGGAACTGTATCTGGGCTGTTTAGCCCTAACTACCAGTGAGTCTGGCTTTGTGTGGGAGTATAACCCGCTAATGGGATTATCTCCGCGCCACAGAAGTAATTTTAGGGGAGGGTGACGCGGGCTCACTGGGCACATGGACTGCGTAGTGAATAGAGTGATACGGGTCAGCTTAGGGCTTGGGCACAAATCACGTGAGGTTCAATAGGGAGGAGAGGGGTCACGAAAAAATCACGATATATCACGTTGGGGGAGGGAGGGAGACCTCACGTGTATTTTTCTACAGTGAACGAACCATTACCAAAAATGTGCATTAACTATTAAACATGTGTTATTTTTTTTGTTTATGCAAATTGTACTTACATTTGTGTATTATTTACTGTACTGAAATACTTGTGTTCTTTTTGGTAATAAACAAATTTTTATTTTATTTTTTTTTTTTTTAACTAAGAAAAAATCGATATTTTTTCTCGGGTTCGTTCAAAATAAATCTTCGTTTGTTAAATACTTGAAAATAGCGAGCCAATTTTAGGAACTTCGGCGGGAAAAAAATATACGTGAGGTAGTGAGGGGGCTGGGGGGGTTAGCAAAGAACCTCAGAAAATATCACCAGGTGGGAAGGGGGGTCAAAAAGTAGCCGAATAAACCTCAAGTGATTTATGCACAAGCCCTTAGGGCGGGACCAGCGGAGAGTCGATGGATCCTATCTGCACAGGATCGCACCTCGTGGCGAGCTATAGGCGAGGCCTATGTTCAGCAGTGAACGTCTGTGGCTGATAGATAGATAAGGCTTTCGATACTCAATAGCACATCACTAGATGGGCTGTAAATTGGATTATTTCGATATTAATTCATTAGAAGGCTTCTACGGTCCTGAAATGGATATTATTTTCAAACGTTTCTATTCTCTAACATCCCTTAATCAAAATTCAAATTCAAAATGTACCTACCTGTGGCTTATTTCGGTTCATTAGGTTGCCTTAGTAACTCTTACTTCTTTATATGAGAAAAACACTATCGACAGACAAGGCTTTTCGTCGTTGCGCTTTCCTAATCATACATGTGCAATTTTTCGGTTTTTTTTTTTATTTGCTATTCTTTGATACTTTTTGAAGGCGCGTTTGATGCAAAAACAGACATGTCGATAAACCTAATAGCAAAGGAGATCACAATTATCACATGTGTTTTAGTCAATAAAAAAAACATACAAGTGTCAATAATACACTTAACTGTCTCATGTCACTTTTTGCATCCTAGCGTATTATGGCGGAACGTTGAGTACGATGAAGTTTTAACCGGTGTAAAATTAGTGCAAACAAAGGAAAAACACACGAGAAGTACCTAAAAAGTAAGATGTATTACTTGTTGTACTGCAATACTATATTTATAGGTGAATAAGAGTGAATGATGATAGTTAATCCGTAGGTTTTATTAAATAATCTTAGGCCATTTTTTATAAACTTGTATGTGGGTAGGCACTTTATCTGTTTGCTATTAAGAAATATTGTGCAACTAATTCCAACTATCGGTTAATTAATTATTTGATGCCACCTTTTTTAATAACAACCAGAATACCTTTCGATGCCAAAAGAAAACAACAATTGTTAACTATCTAGGTTTAATGTTTGTAGGTGTCTGAATACGTTGGAAGTTCATATAAAAACTTTATCAACCAGTTTTTATAGACCCATCGAACCGTTTGTTTGCTAATTCGGTAATATTTTGTTTTACACATGTTCGTAAGTCAGTTAAACGTGATTACGACAATTAAATTTGTCTGTTTCTCATCGTCTGCTTGCACCCGTGTTAAGTAGTTTAGTACCAGTTGTGTTGCTTCAACAGGGTTTTTTTATGCTTATAGGTAATTTTAACTAGAAGACTCAACGGAAAAAATCGAAAATGGGTTCGAGATATAAAGGCCGGCGTGGTAAACTTCTTGTAGATATGAGTACAGGGAATATAACAACAGTCAACAAACCAACTTTTACTTCGAATACACTTCCTTCAAATGCTTATAATTCTACAAACACTCAACCAGGAGTCAATCCAAATCCAGTCCTGGCCATGAGAAATAGTTCTCTCATTCCAAGTTCACCTCCTCCTTCTATATCGTTTATGGAATGCGATGATATTCCGTTGGACTCATACTTTCTGGACGTTAGCTTAACTGCAGATCAGTCATCTGTCACGGCTGTTCAGTTGAGGAAATCTACCTCTCAAAATTCCCTAATGCAGGGCCGGATAACAACATCAACTGAAATAGATAGTTCGCATATTCCTGAAACCGTTTCAGCATCAAATCAACAAGAAAGTGAGTTGAACTATAATTTTAGTTTCATGGAATTAGATGAAAGAACCGGTCTATTTAAAGCAGGGTCAAACCAACAGGAATTAAAAAACCAAGACGACAATACCATATTGGATGATCAGACAGGGGAAATTATATTCGTAAACGAGACTGCCGAAGAGCCTCAAGTTGATATTTACGGCCATCGAAATGATAGGCAGTTTAATGAGAAACAACGAGTTACAGGAAAGCAATATGTAGGCAGAAAATTAGAAAAAAAATTAGGTGGCGATAAATTAATTCAAAATTTTGTGGCAAAAAACAAAAAGAAAATGAAACCTAAACTCTGTACTCACGATTTAGCTGTACCAAAAACTCCAAGAACTTTTCTTTGTGGAACAATCAGTGAGGAGCAAAGACGCCTTATTGTTGACTACTTTTGGAGTTTAGAAACGTGGCAAGAAAAGAAGGCTTATTTAAAAAACTTAGTTTATATTCGGCCAGTACTCAGAAGACGAGGAACGAGTAACTCGAATGCCATAAAACAATGTGGCTTTGATTGTTTACTACCAAACGGCAATAAGGAGTTCATTAGAGTATGTAATAGTACATTACATCAGAGGCCGGGAAAATGAGGATTTCCGGCCAAGTAGGTATATACGGCCGAGCGAGCGTGCGAGCGAGGCCGGATAGTGATACGAGGCCGGGAATCCGTTTTCACGACGAGGCATGTATAGTGCTTTTCTCAAACATACAATGAAATAAAAAATATACTTCAAAGAATAACACTTAATATTGTTTGCCCGATATTTTCCGAATTTGACCGAATTTTAAAAATCCGATTTCAGATTCTGACTCAGGAGCCCCAAAAACCCCCGGATACCGAATTTCAGCCTCCTAGGACCAATTTGAAATTTTCTTCATACAAATCGTTTTTTTTTTTCGATATTTTCCGAATTTGACCGAATTTTCGGACAAGATTTCAGATTCATATTTTTGAGCACCGAGAGCCCTCCGATACCGAGTTTTAGCCGCCTAGCACCAATTTGAAATTTTGAATCGTTTTTTTTTTCGATATTTTCCGAATTTGACCGAATTTTCGGACAAGATTTCAGATTCACATTTTTGAGCCCCGAGAGCCCCCCGATACCGAGTTTTAGCCGCCTAGCACCAATTTGAAATTTTGAAAAAAAAAAAGTCGCCATCTTGAATTTTTTTTTCCACAAGTGTCTAACAAACAACCTTTAAAAACAAAACCTGCTTTTTGTCAAACCAGCCAGCTGTGTGAATGACCTTGTTGTTGCACCAACCACCAACCAAACCAAAAAAAAGTTACTTTGCAGGCCTAGGCCTGAAAAGCAGTATGAAATCCCTTTACAGTCCTCTCGAGTTGTTGCGCCCAAAAAGCGATACTTCCGAGCCTATTTTAAGGAACGTAAAGACAATATTTCATTGGATGTTTGAGAAAAAGTTTTTTATTGAACACACTTGCAATGAACAATCAAACTTTGATCGAATGGATGAAGTCTATAAACGATGACATGGAACAGAACTTTAATCACACACCGAGAAAGACAAAATCTCAAACCAGTTCGTCCTCAAGTGATATTGTTCCTGCCTCAGGAAGATCCGATTCAGCAAAGGAGTGGTTGGCCCTATTACCTCAGGTGCCTAGTCATTATTGTAGAGCTAGTACTAAAAGAGTGTATGTCGAAGATACGTTCAGAAGCAAGACTCACATGTTTAAAGAGTACAAGAAGTGGTGTACTGATAATGGCAAAAAGATGGCACATAGAAAATTATTTTGTTCCATATTGAAGAGTGAAAAGATATCCATTTATAAACCACGAAAGGATCAATGCGACACATGCACTGCATTTAAAGAAGGAAATTTAGAGCAGGAAGTTTTTGAAAAACATCAAAAAATGAAAGAGGAAGCCTACCGTGTCAAAGAAGAGGCACGAGCTTTATGCTCTTCTGAAGTATTGGTCTTGACTATGGATGTTCAAAGTATATTATTGGCACCGAAATTGATGGTTTCTGAAATTTACTATAAGCAAAAACTACAAATACACAATTTTACAATATATGTCAACAATAATAGAGAAGTTCACTTATACATTTGGCACGAAGGTGATGGTGGCGTTACGGCTAATCAGTTTACAAGTTGTATAATGGATTTTCTGAATTTCAAAGTTGATGAAGGATACAAAAAAGTTATTTTAATTTCAGATGGTTGTTGTTACCAAAACAGGAATAAAATTTTGTCATCAGCTCTTCTTAGCTTGACCAAAGACCGACATGTTGAAATAGAACAGCGATTTCTTGAGAAAGGCCATACAATGATGGAGGTTGACAGTGTTCACTCTACATTAGAAAACCTTTTCAAGCCTCCAATACACGCTCCCTGCGACTACATCAACCTAATGGCACAAGCTCGACCGACAAATCCCTACATCATACATCACTTAGACTACACGTTTTTTAAAAACTATGAATTGATGTGTGATTTCGAGTCTATCAGACCTGGAAAAAAGGTTGGAGATCCGGTCGTTACTGACATCAGGGGACTGCTTTATAGAGGTGGTGAAATATTCTACAAGTTACGTCATCCAGAGGAATGGCAACTGTTGCCTCAAAGAACGCGAGCCACTAACGTCCTACTTTGTGCCTTGTATAATATGCCACGGAAACTGGAGAAGTCAAAATATAACAGCTTGCAGTCATTGAAAAAATACATGCATCGAGACTACCACTCTTTCTATGATAATTTGCTTCATGATTAGTAACGTTTCTTAGGAAAATTAGTACATAATACAACTAGTTTGGACCTGAATGACTAATATGATGATTGATTATTGTGTAGCTACAAGAAAGTATATTTTTTTTGTTATTTTCACTCAGATGATAAATATGCGAGTTAGATTTGCACTTGACCAGGTAATAAACGTTATTTTGATTTAACTAATATTTTATTTCATTTTATCGTACTAATTTTCATATTATTTTTAGCACATGTGTCTCAAAAATTTCGAAGATTGTGGTAAACATAATCTTATATGTGTCCATTTTACACATGGAAAATTTTATAGACACTAACCATACTTGACATGTGCACAATTTTTTTTAAAATATACATATCTTCAATACTTTCCTGATTTCAAAGATTATTCCTCAAGCAAGAGGAAACCCATGTCTTTTTAAATATTTTTGATAAAGTTCGGTACCATAAATATTAACGGTTGCGCATCAAAAGAGTTTTTTTCGTTTACTGAAAAGTCATGTCCAAACACATGTATGTTTAGGAAAGCGCAACGACTTTGTTATTGAATCGCACTCAACTCGGACCATACGTTTGGGAGCTATGCCACAGACAGACCCACAAATACACATGTTAAACTTATTTTGTCTGGTTAAAAAACAAGAGAAAAATACTTTTTCGATTTTGATCTCAATATAGACTATTTAATCTTTTTATTTCAGAATATTTCTTTTGTTTGCATGATTATTTTAATACACCGAAAAATTAAAAGTCCGACTCAATATTAATACGAAACAACAAAATACCTACCTAATCTAAGCAAAGTCGGACCTGCGAGGCTCGCTCGCGTCGCTCGCTCGTTAGGGTCAAAGTTTAACCTAACACTCCTCCTCGCTTCGCTCGTCGTCGTACCTAACCTAAGCCAAGTTGGATCTGCCTTAAGGTGAAATAGGTAATGTTAGGAATCGTAAGCCAAGTCGGACCTCCGCGGCTCGCTCGCTTCACTCGCTCGACAGGGTCATAGTTCAACCTAACACTCCTCCTCGCTTCGCTCGTCGTCGTACCTAACCTAAGCCAAGTTGGATCTGCCTTAAGGTGAAATAGGTAATGTTAGGAATCGTAAGCCAAGTCGGACCTGCGCGGCTTGCTCGCTCGTTAAGGTCGCAGTTCAACCTAACACTCCTCCTCGCTTCACTCGTCGTCGTACCTAACCTAAGCCAAGTCGGACCTGCCTTACTTACCTGCCTTGCCTTCGTTTCTGTGAGGGACGCAGTTTCAACCTAACCTAACCAAGTTTAATTCGGCGGAACTTATATTGTGCTACATAAAATTCTGCGAAATAAATGTTGGCGATATTAGTATTCTGCTATACAAATTTGTGCCAAATGAATATTATGCGACATAACAATTGTGGCAAGTATATTATTATGCGATAGTATAATTCGGCTAAAAATGATAGTGCGAAAACGATTATGCGAAGTGTATTTCGGACAATAGAGATTGTGCAAGATAAGGGGTACCCGCCCGTGTCGTCTGCACTAGGCTATACTATAAATATAAAAAAACACATAAAAAAAAGTCATTCGATCAAACAGACATACAAAGCATTTATATCCAAGCTGAACCAGGGTAAATTAGGAATGTCGAAATTGGCCGCTATTTACGATAGGGCCTTTATACCCGTAAATGCCTGCGTTTAATGGAAATGACGAGATATGGCAGTAGTTAAGCATTCAATTTCACGCCGCTTACCCCTTAAAGGGCCTATGTAGTATGTATGTATGTAAACGCTTTATTGTACACAACAACTGGTTATAAATACATTGATAACAAATGAAATATGTACAAAGGCGAACTTATCCCTATTAGGGATCTCTTCCAGTTAACCTTTGAGCAATTGAAGGAATGTAGTATAGGAATATTCCACAGATACCATAATGAACAGATGAGAAAACATAAATGATATATGCAATTTTATCTGTAGGTACTGTACTTACGTGGGGGATGCTGAAAGTTTCTGGAACTGGCCGGTTATAAAACAAATGCATAAAAAAACAATGATGAAATTAGAAAAGGGAACTCACTGGGAACTAGTAGGTAACTTTTTAAATTTGCAAGGCTTCATAATATCAAGCAACTTCGTATATACGTGTATTTTTTAAACGTAACGTATCCTATAACCATTTTTGGATGGCCAGCTATCCCTGTACCAAAATTTGCTAAAATTTGTCCAGCCGTTTCGACCTGATGAGAGAACGAAATTATGACCAACAGATGGCGCCAGACTGGCATGGCGCCGCACTCCCATACAAAACAAATGACGATCCTGCATCACGCTATTAAGATTTTTCCTGAAATCATAACCCCTCCATAGAAAAATGGTTGTTAATACAGATCTTGAATTTTATAATAATTTGATACACTCTGAAAGTGTAGATAATGTAGTGTAGATCTCTTTCAGGGTTTCAATGGTAGACTGTATGTATGTATGTAAATACTTTATTGTACACAACAACTGGTACATCGATAACAAATGAAATACTGTAATTATTAAACGTACGGAACCTTGTCACAGTATCAGTGCCTTGTGTCTGTAACATTATTGCGCCGGGGAATCTGTGCGTAAATCGCTTCCATTCGGCTCCGCTTACAAATGGCCGCTTAAAGAAACTGGTTTATCACTATTGTGTCCCTTAAACTACCCAGGTACAATGTAACACGAATTAAGGAGTCAGTTACTTGGTTCCTAGTTCAGGCCATGCATTTTTGTCTGTCAGATAGTCCTCTACTACGTAATATGCCTTATTATCTAACTTAACTATATTCACACATTCGCTACCGCGTAGCGCTACGGGCTACGCTCGTAGCCGATAACATGGGAAACACCGTATGTAGCGATAACTTACTACGAGCAGAGCGCCCAGCTACCGGGTTGTTGGAGTCGAAAGTGTTAAACGTACGGAACCCTGTCACAGTATCAGTGCCTTGTGTCTGTAACATTATTGCGCCGGGGAATCTGTGCGTAAATCGCTTCCATTCGGCTCCGCTTACAAATGGCCGCGCCGTGCCCTGCG
The DNA here is from genome assembly GCA_932273695.1 of Apotomis betuletana. Lineage (NCBI taxonomy): Eukaryota > Metazoa > Arthropoda > Insecta > Lepidoptera > Tortricidae > Apotomis > Apotomis betuletana. The sequence continues at coordinate 11,700,708 of OW026320.1, read as the reverse complement.
TGCCTAAGGGCCCGATTGTTTACGCACTGTGCGGGGAAAACGACAGTTTTATTTACATGCTGCTTATTAAATAAATGTATACTTACTTACTTACTCCGCTGGCGCAGCGACCCTTAGTGGATCTTGGCCTCCGATACGAAATGACGCCAGCGCGCTCTGTCTTGAGCAATCTCCTCCCAGTTTCCTGTTTGTAGAGCGCGTAGGTCTTTCATAACTTCGTCCTTCCATAGGTACCTAAATAAATTTATGAAACATTTTTTTTACTAGCGACCCGCCCCGGCTTCGCACATGCAATGCTTTATGAATGTATTATACATATAAACCTTCCTCTTGAATCAATTTATCTATAAAAGAAACCGCAACAAAATTCGTTGCGTAGTTTTAAAGATCTAAGCATACATAGGGACAGACAGACAGACAGACAGACAGACAAAGAGACAGACTTTGTTTTATACTATGTATAGTGATAGTGACAGGAGTACACAACACATTTTTTTATATTAAACCATTGATACAAAGGTCAAAGCCACAAAGAAATTGATATGCGGAACCTGGTGGAAGAGACCGGGAATCGAACCCAGTACCTTTGGATTACCGGTCCAGCGTGTTAACCTCTCCACCATCCTATCGCCAGGTAACCATTCGAATTTTTCCTTATGCTTTGTGTGCCGATCTTTGCATTGTTTATTTGTCCGCACTACGTATGTAATCCGTGTCCATTCCGGAGATATAGTACTGTTATGAAATAACATCTCTGATTTTATTTCGTAGGTCGTCGTCTTGTAGGTCCTTACTTATAGTATCTGAACTTGTTATAGTAATTTAACAATTATAAATACAATGTCGATGGCGGGTACCCCTTATCTTGCACAATCTCTATTGTCCGAAATACACTTCGCATAATCGTTTTCGCACAATCATTTTTAGCCGAATGATTAAATCGCATAATTATATACTTACCACAATTGTTATGTCGCATAATATTCATTTGGCACAAATTTGAATAGCAGAATACTAATATCGCCAACTTTTATTTCGCAGAATTTTATGTAGCACAATATAAGTTCCGCCGAATTTATTGCGGCATAATTGTACCATAGCATACACACAGAACCGAATCGCTGCCAGAAAACTAGTTAGGTTAGGTTAGGTTGAAACTGCGTCCCTCACCGAAACGAAGGCAAGTTAGGTAAGTAAGGCTGGTCCGACTTGGCTTAGGTTAGGTACGACGACGAGCGAAGCGAGGAGGAGTGTTAGGTTGAACTGCGACCCTAACGAGCGAGCGAAGCGAGCGAGCCGCGCAGGTCCGACTTGGCTTACGATTCCTAACATTACCTATGTCACCTTAAGGCAGATCCAACTTGGCTTAGGTTAGGTACGACGACGAGCGAAGCGAGGAGGAGTGTTAGGTTGAACTGCGACCCTAACGAGCGAGCGAAGCGAGCGAGCCGCGCAGGTCCGACTTGGCTTACGATTCCTAACATTACCAATTTCACCTTAAGGCAGATCCGACTTGGCTTAGGTTAGGTACGACGACGAGCGAAGCGAGGAGGAGTGTTAGGTTGAACTGCGACCCTAACGAGCGAGCAAAGCGAGCGAGCCGCGCAGGTCCAACTTTGCTTAGATAAGGTAGGTATTTTGATGTTTCGTATTAATATTGAGTCCGACTTTTAATTTTTCGGTGTATTAAAATAATCATGCAAACGGAATATTATGCCATATAAATTTCGGCGACACAATTATTCGACCATAGGAGTATTGTTCTAATCAACATTATGCCAATGTACTATTCTGCCAAGGAAACGTGTGCGAAATGATAGTATGCCAAGAAATTTTGGCAAAAAGCAATTGTGCGAAATGATGATTGTGCCAATGGTTGCTATGCGAAACGAAAATATGCCAATCAATTTTGTGCAACACATTAGTAACCCGTCGATGGCATTTGCTTAACATAATGGAAGCAAAATTACAGTTTGATCCGAAACAGGTAAGCTCAATTTTTACGTGCAGGTCTTGTTTGAGCATTTCTCAAAAATTTTGCCCACAATTAAGACAGAAATTAAGGTCCAATTTTCTATGTGATTTTCGATACATTGAATATCAGATTACCTATATATAATTAAAACAGTATAAGCATAACAGAACCTTAATTATCGTACATAGCCATAACATTGATATAAAATTACTAAAATAATTGGTAACAAACCTTAATTTCTGTCTTAGTTGTAGGCAAAATTTTTGAGAAATGCTCGTTTACAGATTGAGACAGGCAAATAAAAGCTTGTAAAAAACGCAGCGTTTTTCGATCATTGCGTACAAAGAAAGTTTGCGTCGCAGCATAAATTCGGGCCATTTGGCGAATAGGTGCCAATCGCGGCCACCAACTTTGTTTTTCATTAAAATAACATTATTTCTTTGGAAATTCGAAAATTACTTCGGTCTGCGAGGTATTCCTGATATTCCGAAGTAATTTGGAAGTATTTAAATTTGGGGCTCGGTGGCGGGAGACATTGAATCGTTAATCGGCGAAATTGACAGGTCGAGTTTAAAAAGTGTCAAAAATGACAGCTAGTATTGTTTTTAGGGATTCTCTGCCTTTTCGCCGAATTATTTTTCGCAAACGTTTCATTTCGCAAAAGTTTCATTTCGCCAAAAGCATTCTTCACTGAAACTGTAAACTATATTTCGAATTGTTATAAAACAAACCTAACCTAACGTAACCTAATCTAAAGGATAATATTTACAACAATCTGAAATAGTTTACAGTTTCAGTGAAAAATGCTTTTGGCGAAATAAAACTTTTGCGAAATGAAACGTTTGCGAAAAATAATTCGGCGAAAAGGAAATACACCGTTTTTAGGGTTCCGTACCCTGTCGGTCAATCGGGACCCTAATTACTCAGACTCGTCCGTCTGCCGTCTGTCGTCTGTCTGTCTGTCACCAGGCTGTATCTTATGAACCGTGATAGCTAGATGATGTATTTCTGTTGCCGCTATAAAAACAAATACTAGAAACAGAATAAAATAAATATTTAAGTGGGGCTCCCATACAACAAACTTGATCGGTTGCGTTAACTTTGCACCTCATTTGTATGTGGCGCCATACATACCAGGTGCAAACTTAACTTAACCCGGCCAGTTAAGATGAGAAGTGTTTGTATGGAACCCTCAGTGCGCGAGTCCGACTCGCACTTGGAAGGTTTTTAATTTATAAAACTAACAGCGCCCTCTCTCGCTTGCTCGGTCACCACTGTAAAGTGGTGCGGTAAGATGTGAATATTAACGTATTCACATAGAGGTCGCTGAGGTGTTACCTTTCAAATAAAACAATGCAAAAGATCGACACACAAAGCATAAGAAAAAATTTGTCGGATATTCCTGGAGCTGGAGGTAGCGAAATGGTTAACGCGCTGGACCGGCAATCCAGAGGTACCGGGTTTGATTCGATGCGATTTTGTATTTAAGGCTATGATTGATTAGTTCGGAGGTTTTGAATTTTGGTTTGGTTTAGGTTGTTCTATCCAACTTGAGTTGACGACACGGTTGGCACAGTTTGTAGTGCACCTGCCTATTGAGATTTAGGTTCTGGATTCGAATCCCGGTCAGGGCAAATATTTGTGTGATGAACTCGTATATTTGCTCCTCGGTCACGTCTACTGTAAGCGTTTTTTGTCATTGACATTCAGTAATATTTGGTAGGTCCAATTTGGAACAACAAAAAGAAAAGGTTGCTATATTCAACCGAGTAAATACAAAGATGAGAGAAAGTCCGTTGGATATTCTGAATGCATAGTTAACTTCGGGAAAAAATATGCGGTTACTACCTATATAAAGGCGGGGTGCGAGGTAGGAACGAAAAGCGGTTGTCGTTATTTTTTTCTTTCTTTCTTTTTTAAGCACAATTAGAAAACACCCACCGGACTTCGGTTGCTCTGCTGCTGTTGGCTACTATCCGTCCGGGTTTCCCGGATGATCCGGGGGGGTGTCCAAAAAGTGTCCGGGAAAAACCCGATCACTTTTTATGTGTAGAAACGTCTTATTTAATTAAATATTTACCAGCATTATTGTGTATAAAGTAGGTTAATACCGCGTAAATTATACAAAGCGCAATCAAGGCACTATCTTCAAATCTTCATTCAGCGTAACGTTAACAGGGTAACAGCTTAAGAGGCCTTATTCCTTTTGTTTTTTTTTCATATTATGACAAATATATTGATAATTTCAACCAACTTTTTGGTAGTACCCCGAGTTCTAGGTAGTAACATAGCTATGTATTTCATGCTTTCATTGCATGCAGCCGAAAATAAGTTGTAAAAACTAATTTTCCGCATGAATTTTGTCAAGTTCGAGTAGTTTTAGAAACAAAAATTATCAATGAAAAATTCAGACTGTAGGTTTCAAATATATACCATTAAATCCCAATAGCCCTGTTCTAGGTAGTAACGTTAATAATATGTTATGAAACATGTTTGATCATAGAGAAAAATGTGCAAACAATCAGCATTTTAAAAAGAATAAGGCCTCTTAAAGCGATTCTTTATTTATATTATTTTAGGAAACGTCCGGGGAAAATATGCGATTTATGCCAAGAGTCCGGGTTTTCTTAAGTCTTTTTTCCGGGAATTTAGAGATAGCAGCCCTAGGTCCGGCCGTCGGCAGAGCAAGGGCTGCGGCACGGAATCATACTTTGTGGCGAGTCATGGGGGAGGCCTATGTTCAGCAGTAGACTTCTGTGGCTGATAGATATAGATAGAATCATTTCGATTTAATTTCTCTCCCGAAAACACTACAACAATAATACAAAAAAACAATACAAAAATAATTTAGGTAGGTATATCTTTTCCGTCATCATTTCGAGTTTATTTCTCTCCCGAAAACAGTACAACAATAATCTATCCGCCACAGCCTTGCGCCGAATGTAGCTGTTGTAATATTTCTTTTAGTTTTTATCGTTCCTTTTCAGCTGAGTTCGCGCGCACTACAATTTCACAATAGTGATGGGACGTTATAAATTGAATGTATCGATATTTTTTTATTTACTATCAACTTTTGCCTACGATTTTTTCAGCGTATAATTAGTACCCTCACAAATGTACGCCTCCGGGATACTAACTATCCTATATCCTTCCCTGAAACTCTAAGTTAACAAATTTTACCACAATCAGTTTAACTTACGCGAAGAGATTTGCCCTGCCCTATTTTCAATAAATTATTTAACTCTATAATTTTCCTAATATATTTGATCGGAAAACATTCAAAGCTGTTTCTAATTTAGAAAATATATTTTATTGTGAATCTTGTACTTACCTATCAATGTCCATTTGTAGACAAGTTTTAATGCTTTTATTTATGAAAGACATTAGGTTTGGTTAGGTTTCCTTTTTGCCAATCCTAAAAGTTAACAGTCGAAAGTAAGTAATGTCTATTAAATAAAGCAATATATCTAATACTACTATAAAACAATTTAGTGGAGAGAAGAGTCATGAATTTAGCAAAACTGATGATGCAGTTTTAGTATAGATAGGGAGCGCCGAGAGTACAGCTTCATCATTGTTTTTTCATCACACCAAAACCGAAGCGATACCTAATTTTGATACAGAGGATGCTGGACATACAAAGATTGACATAGGACACTTTTATCCGACTATGGTAGATAAAAATGGGTTATAACACTTTATAGTCTCGCGGTTTGAACACATAATTAAAACTTATTGAAACGGGTATATCGCTGCTGTCAAAAATAACCAAATACAGAAATCCGCAATACCAGAACATTTAATAACGTCCGGAACGAATCACTGGATCGAGTTGCATAAACCAAAAACCCTTTCCGCGGAACGACACTATTATCAACGGATAGTAAGAGAGGCTATTGAAATTAAAAAAACGCTAAGAATTTCAATCGGGAAGATGGTTTTAATTTATCGCCGACTTGGGGGACCAGTGATTCAAAAACTGAAACCACGGGATATATCTCCGGATCTGTGCGCGGACATTGTGAGAGTTGTGTGTCGTGCCGGTGATAATAAATATTAACAAATGGGTGGTAGTCGAACTTTTATCTTCCAACCCATCCGTTTTATAACACATTTCATCGGGTAGTGATACATTTGGCCGACATCTCCAGTAACAACTCGCTGTTTCATCAGTAAGTCTGAGACCACGGCACGTGAAACCGTGTTGAAACTTCAGGCAATGAAAGTAAATTAAAATATCGCGATAATGTTCAATAAGTTTTAAAAATGGGTTACGCGGACAAAGTTCAATGGTACCTTCTAGTTCGTCCATAAAACAAGTTACAAATAATATTTGCACAGGGCTAGAAATTTGAATCCACAAAATACACACATAAAACTAACTAGGCAGTATGCAAACTTACATAAAATATTTTTATTCCCAACCTAACCTATTACGCACCTCGCAAGCCTTAACGGCTCCAATTGTCTTCATCAAGCGCCATGTTTTACGTCCCGACAGACATTATTTTAAATTGTTGAACATAAAACGTGTTCCATTTTTATGGCTGCGTGTACCAGACAAGCTGAAATATAGGGTTTATTAACTGTTTTCATAAAACTTGACATAAAGCTATTTAAGTAATATAACTTGGGTCTTAAATTCTAACCTATTAATTATATTTTACTTGTGTCATTTATTTCTGAAATTTATCCGTGGGGTCAGTATATGCCTATTTAACACCCACATTGAGATGAATAATACTCTATTTTGTTCAAAATAGGGAGTCATGTCACAAAAGTAATTATGCCGTATTTCCTGTAAAATACCTAGTAGTCTCCAATAACAAAATACACAGCAGATACACACGTATCATCAAATATATAAAACTAAATGTCAATGGTTGACTGGTACAGAAAGCCCTATGGCATTAAGTCCGCCTTTTGTACGATAAGTTTCTCGTTTTTGCAATAAACATTTAATAAATAAATAAATGCATAAATAAATGAATAAGTACTTAAATAAATAAATAATTAAACAAATGTTAAAAAGGTCCCACATAGGACGCGTCACAGTGTTAACGCACGGCCACCGATATACAATTTTGATTTGTCATAACATGAAAAAAATACAATTTAAAATGTATATCAGGCCCATCGATATATATCGATCACCACTATCGGCACGTAATTGCTAGTCACATCACTAGCGTCCACATTGCAGCGGCCGCGACCGAAATTGCTTCATAAACCGATTACAACCGATCCGGTCCGGTTTTTATAATTCGTACCGATTGTTATTGGTTTATATTCTTGTTTTTGTTATTGAATTGCTATACAATTTTGATGCGTATTTCAATGGGCTGGGTACAATTTTTGGAAGACCATTTATATTTTATTTCGATACTCCTTGCTGTAAGTCTACGAACTGATCTTGATGATGATCATTTTTCGTCGGGGATTGATTAAGTAAAATTATTTAATGTAATTTACCATCAATTATTTAAATTATAATCAATCAAATAAATAATAATAATAATAACTAAATTTTCAAAATAATAAATAACACTCAATAAATCCACTATCAACATTAACGCAAATGAAAAACAACCATGGTATGCCACATCCAGTTGCGCTTGATCATATAATCGCAAACTAGTATCGCCCTGCGTTATAACAATAACAAAAGAGCTTCAAGTTGCTAATTGCTCCAAGTCGCACACTTAGTTACATTTACCGAGCGTTCGTCGAGTCGAAATCTTATCTACCGTCAAAATACCTCTGTTAAAATTAATTAACTTGAATGCATGTAATTTACGTTTTAAATATTTTTCTCATGTAAGTGAATTATATTGTATTCTTATGAGAAATAAAATTCTTAAACCCAAAAAAAGCTCTGTGTAAACGATGTAGGGCACGGTGACGTCACTAAACAACACCGATAGCTATGAACGCGCTCTTAATTTGCACAAAAACGAAAGGCGGAGGCAGATACAATAAAAACCGCCCAAGTGCGAGTCGGTCTCGCTCACCGAGAATTCCGCCAAACACTTATCCTATCTTAACGGGTTAAGCTAAGTATGGCAGCGCATACGAATAAGGTACAAAGTTAACGCAACCGATCACGTTTGTTGTATGGGAGAGGCTCCCATACAACACTTAAATATTTATTATATTCTGTTTTTATTATTTGTTGTTATAGCGGGAATAGAAATACATCATCATCATCTATTCTGTGAAAATTTTAACTGTCTATATCACGGTTTATGACATACAGACAAACGGACAGACGAACAGTGGAGTCTTGGTATATTTTTCGTATTTATTAATGTAAAGAACCTTTATACAAAAGTACATACCGGTTCTACAAGAACGAGTCTTAGTAGAGTCCCCTTTTTACCCTCCGCGTACGGAACCCCAAAAACACCAGCTATAACTTTCCCTTATTTTCCAGGTCCACGAAGCTGAAGTCCTTCTGGACGAGCGTCTCCGACGAGCCGCTGCCGGCGCTCGACTTCCTCTCCGCCGCGCTCCTCTCCGCGGAGTACGAGCGCGCCCTGGGGCGGGCGCTGGCCATGCCGGAGTGCCGCCTTGTGCCTTTCTTCGGCGCCTTCCTGAGAGAGCTAAGGTAACTCATCCTCATATCAGCCGATGGATCCAACTGCTGGACAAAGGCCTCAACCAAAGTTCTCCACTACCATCGGTCTTGCGCTGTCCTCATGCAATTTCTGCCGCTTTTGCTGCTTTTTGGGTCGTTTCACCTAGGCCCACAATCTTTCGGTCTGTGGTCGCCACTCAAAAACCTTTCTACCTCATGCCTCAACCGCCATCGGTTCTACGAACACGAGCCCCACGCAATGCCACTAGAGTTTGGCGACTGTCTGAGCTATACTATATCTATATCTACAACCTTAGTTCTCTTGCGTATCTCATCATTTCGGATTCGATCCCGCAAGGAAACTCCGAGCATAGCTCCATTGACCTTTGAATAACTTTGAGCCTTGCGCCGCCCTCATCCAATTTCTGCCCGCGGTCGGTCCACCTAGGCCCCCAACCTTCCCACGCTCGACTTCCTCTCCGCTGCGCTCCTCTCCGCGGAGTACGAGCGCGCCCTGGGGCGGGCGCTGGCCATGCCGGAGTGCCGCCTCGTGCCTTTCTTCGGCGCCTTTTTGAGAGAGCTAAGGTAATTCATCATCATATTACGCTGTACGTGTCGCACCTGCATCACACTCCCACCACTGAAGAAGTGACGCAGTATGTTCGGCAGAAAACCGGCTACTCGCTGAGGGTGTTCCAGTTACATTCGCGCCACTACGTGCACTTCAGCTCGTTTGTAGTGCGCGTGCCGCGGCCGCTCCAGGAGACCATCGCGTGCGCTGATTTCTGGCCGAAAGGTGTCGTGTTTCGTTGGTTCCGGAGCAACCTACCAAATCCAACACCCGAGATGTCGGAACAACGGGGCCATGCCTTTTCGCCGTCTAATTAAACATTGTTCGGTTCATGACGCATTGGTGTCTACACTGTAATGTTATGTAACCTGTTTTTCAATAAATAAATAAATCATCATATCAGCCGATTTACTGTTGAGCTTCTTTGGGCTTTCTTCTCAACAGAGGTATCGTCATGTGAAATGCCGGTGGATTCAGATTCAGACATGTGAAAGTGCCCTTGTGGCCTACTTACAGAATAAACGTATTGATTTTGATAGACGTCCAAGAAAGGCCTCCCTAAAGTTCTCTAGAACGATCGGTCTTGCACTGCCTTCGTCCCCGCGATTCTAACGACGTCGTCGGTCCACCTAAACCCCCAACCTTCCCACGCTCGACTTCCTCTCCGCCGCGCTCCTCTCCGCGGAGTACGAGCGCGCCCTGGGGCGGGCGCTGGCCATGCCCGAGTGCCGCCTTGTGCCTTTCTTCGGCGCCTTCCTGAGAGAACTAAGTACCTACATATCAGCCGATTTACTGTAGAGTTTCTTTCGGCTTTCTTCTCAACAGAGGTCTCCTCTTGTGAAATTTGGGTGGATTCAGATTCAGACATGACAAAGTTCCCTTGCCTGCTTACAGAATAAACTCCTAAGAGAACTAAGGTAACTGGGCGGGAGGGGGTCTGTTCTGGGGTTCTGTCATCCGAGAGGGGGTTGGCAGTCGAATAAAGAAAAAGTAGCTCGAATTTTAAAATTGCTAAGAAAGGGGAGACGAGGTAGAAGATGGGTAAGAATTTGCACGCAGGTGTATTTGCTTGGGAAGGCATGAATTCAAATTATTTATTTCTAATAATGAATTGAAAATTACAGTTACAAAAAGGGTTCAAGGTCTTTTTCCCCTTGCTATTGCATACAGTGGTACATTATTTAAACTTCATTGCATATTCAAAAGTAAAAGTACAAATGGCGGACTTGATGCCTTAAGGTATTTTCTACCAGTCATCAGTCAACCATTCGTGCACGAACCTCACTAAGATTTCGCTATTTTTTCCTTTTCCGTCACTTTCTTGATGAAACTAAAGTAAATTTTCACTACACAACTACACATCCTCTTTAAGTCGACCGGAAACGATTGATGTAAAAAAACGACAGGTAAATACTATAAAAAAAGAACACGACCAGGAAATTGGCTTATAAAAATACTAACGGAATATTGCGATTGAGAAAATATGCGAAAATAACATTATCTGCAAAGAAAATGGAATTTTCGAGATATAGATAATAAATATGTAGGTAATAAATGGCTGTTGCTTCTTCGAGCAATAAGATAACAACAGCTCGCTCCATTGAGTATGTTTGAGCCTTGCGTCGCCCTCATCCAATTTCTGCCCGCGGTCGGTTCACCTAGGCCCCCAACCTTCCCACGCTCTTTCAGTTCTGTTCGCGGTCGCCACTCAAGAACCTTTCTGCCTCAACGGCCATCGACTTCCCTGGGATGCCCCGCACCTTTGGTGCCTTCTTCGAAGCAATAAGATGTCACTAGTTATATCTTTCACCAAAAGGCTAACAGAGACCACTGGGGACCGAAGAGCTGGCAGCTTCCTCGCACAATGTATCAGCATAGCTGTTCAACGAAGAAACGCTGCCAGCATATTCGGTACCACGCCGCAGGGTAGTTTCCTAAATTGGTTTAAGTTCATTTTCATTTTATCTGATTTGTACATAGTTGTTAGTAGTATTTAGTTTTAGTTTTAATTCACTGTTTCTTTGATTTTCCCTTTTTGTCGTTACATTAAATAAATCATCGCCATTTCCCGTCTTTTTGCAATGCCCCTAGGATTTTCGCGAAAATTCGATTTATTAAATCACCCTACACCATAATATATTATACTCGTTTACTAAGCTAAATATGGCTAAATGTAGAAATTTGCGGCGGTATATCTCTAGTTTTTATTTAACTTGCAATGTATGTAATTATGATCGGGTGGAATCTTGCAACTTAATTTTCTAATTATATTATTAACTTTGATGACAATACAATAATATGGTACCTTGGAGCTGGTTTGATGATGGAGCCGGATGGTGGCCCTAAAAACTAAGTAATAGATAAAGCAATCCTACCAAGTTTAGGGTGCTTAGACGTCTAAGTAAGCAATTGACGGATGACAGACAAGTACAGTCAGCTATAAAAGTTGGTCACATAAATGAAAGTTTTGACAGAAACTTACATAAATACCAAAACCGAATAATCGAGCGTCAGTGAAAACCGCGTCTAAATCGGTGGATTGCTTTCCGAGTTTATCGCGAACCGGCAGACGCGACCGGGGTGGTGGGGTTTTCGGGTATATCGAATGTAGCCATGTGTCATGTTTCAACATTCCTGGCTTATAGAAACCACACATCGCGGTCAAGCAGGCTTTCAGGACGTATAGTAAGAATTTACAACATTTCTAACAGGTCCACCTGTTCATATAGAGATATAGTAATCTTAGGAAAAATATAAAACATTGATAAAGCCGTCTTCCTTAGCGGAATAAAAAAAAATGTAACTTACTATTCTTGACAATTTTTTTAGTAGCCGCATCTTCTTACATTACCTGAGAATCAATCGCTTTTATTTTACTATGCAGAGTGGCCACAAACTTCAAATTTAAAAATATGATAATTTATGTCCAACGAAATAGGGTTTCAATAAGATCATTGAAGTAAAGTATGTTAAAAAAAAACACGGGATTTGCGGCGTTTGCCTTGGAGACCGTGGGTCGGCCGAGGGTCGTGGGGACTAAGCAACTAAGCTTTTCAAAAAGCTGAGCAATTTGCTTATCCGGTCCTCCGGTGATCGTAGGGCTGGCTCCTTCCTCGCCCAACGGATTGGCATTGGTCTCTGTTACCCAAAGGTAGTGAATCTAGGGAATATACAGCGTGTATATTTCATATAACCCTGTGATATAACCGCAAATTGTAGCCAGACGGAGATTTAATTAGTGCTACAATCTGATATTTATACAAATACAAATCATTTATTTCGGACTTTATATCCATAGAGTTAGTGGTACAAACTTAGGGCTATGGTTAGTTATTACTATAATTAAGCTAACTTAAACTACTAAATCAAATTAAAGGTGCCTGGGCGGCGGTATTACAGGCGCGTGCAGCTGCACATAACGCTGCAACAGCGGCGCGTCCCAACGGTGGGCAAGCATGCTCAGGATACTATTCGAGCTGCCACGACTTCTATTGAGGAATGCACACCTTTTCCTCACGATGGCAAAAAAGCAGTCTGTGTGCGCCTCCGCGAACATTCATTTATAACAATTATTAATTTAGCGTCAACTGCCATAGCGTAATTAATATTTGAAAATTTTCTGAGCAACAATGTATGGCGTAGTTATTACTAATGACAGTTGTGACATCACTATGTTAAGTGTCAACAAACAACAACAAACAAATACATTGCGTGCTGAATTATTTTATATAGAGAAAACAAGTTTGTTTTTTTTTTTTTTATTTACTGATCAATATTAATAAGTGCCTATACTAAGACCCCGTAAAGTTTGCGGTAATATCAAAGGTATATTATAAATAAATAAATATCGGACAAACTCACACACATCGATCTAGTCTCAAATTAAGCTCAAGAAGGCTTGTGTTATGGGTACTAGATGACGATATACGTACTTATATAGATAAATATATCCTTAAATACATGGAACAACCATGACCCAAGCACAAATATTCGAGTGCATCACACAAATATTTGCCCCTGACGGGATTGGAACCCGGGACCGCCGCCGGCTCAGTAGGCAGGTCTCTACAAACCGAGCCAAACGCGTCGTCACTATAGTTTAGATCCCAATATAGTTTAGGTCCCAATAGCTTAAGTTATATTTAGTTAGATCATAAGTTTCTTAAGGTTTCGTTGTATTCATTTTATTTTGTGTTTTTCCTTAATTAACGTTTAACACGGGGAAAATTGTAAACACGGTACATACACTAGGTTAATCAACTCGGCATGAAGTATACATATTAGCTATTTTATCGTTCGCTGGTGTCATCGCTAAAGTACAAAACAATAATTAGCGTAATGCAAGCGTAACGAGCGTGGTCAGCGTTAGTGATTAAAAAAAGCGATTGGTCGGGGATGATTAATATGTATATAGAGAAGATATTACCTATTTGTGTAAGATTGACCCTTTATATTTATTTATACGTACCAATACATACAACAAGTTCTCCACTACCCAAATGTTGTCTGGAAGAGATCGCTCTTTAGCGATAAGAGCGCCTGTTGTTTACCTCTAATTGTAATTTCTGCGTTGTATTTCTCCTGTATGTTTTATGAGGTGTGCAATAAACTCTACTTGTATAGTATTATGTGGTATATACAACTAGCTGCGCCCCGCAGTGTTACCCGCTAATCCGACGGGAACACTACATTTATTCGGCATGAAAAGTAGACTATATGTTAATCCAAGGTGTCAGCTACGTCATACCAAATTTTATCAAAATTGATCCAGCCGCTTGAGCGTGAAGAAGTAACAAACATACACACAAACACATAAAGACACTCACAAACTTTCACATATACGTATAAAGGGTGGGCCCTGTGACAGGAGCAATAAATTAAAACATACATTCGTCCCTTGTTACTAAACAACATTTGTTAAGCAACTTCTGAAAATAACGTGTATTAAATGACATTTTGTAGAATAAAGTTTAGACAAAGAAGTAATATATTGCGAAATGACCGATATTAGTAGAGTGACAGCTACGAGTATGTCAATGCTCAGGGAATGTCAACGTTCGACGACATACATTGAAAATACTATTTAATTTGTTTGAAATAATAAAATTTTGAAAACTGATTTATTTAAAAGTTGCTGAACAAAATTTTGTTCAGTTTAACGAGTAAAATCTATGTTTTAATTTTTTACTTATGTTACAGGACCCACATTGTATAAGTGATTGAATAAATGTAATTAGAAGAGCTGACTTCTACAATACTTGACTAAACAACGTGATTGTTTTTCACTATGGGAACAATCGCCGGAAGTATGGGGTTTTCCTGGTAAATCGTACCTATCTTGTTAAGAGGGACGTGGGATAAAATCGTTTTCTAAAGTTTCATTTGAATCAGTTAAGGCGATCCGTATTTAATATTGCTAATAATGTAATACAAGTTGTTTAACCAAAAAGTTCAATGTAAAATAATTCGAGTGGATTTTGTTATAAAATCTGTATACGTATATACAAAATGAATAATAATACGTATATTTTTTTACCGAAAACGTTTCGCATAATTTTTCCCCGAAAGTTCATATTACGGTTAATCAGTATTTATCCGAATTTATTGTCCTTATTTTGTTAGCTCCAAATTGAGCCTCTACCCTTAAAGAAAAGCTGTTAGCTGCCAGAACTGTAGGCTTAGTTAGGTTAGAACTGCGATCCCAAATAAATGATAACTGCTGCTAGATTTGTTTTTGCCTTAGTAGCCTTTGGTTTATCAGTTCTCCGATTTATGTTAGCAGCTAACATTTGTGCGACCTACTGTTTTTTTTTTTAGCTAGCCTATAGGAGTGTCCAACTGCTGGGCAAAGGATTTACTACTGTTAACAATTATTTTTATCGGTGCAATGAACCTATTTTTCATCAGGAAAAAAAATAGTTATTTGTTATGCAAGGCTGCAAAGTTGTTATTTGGCGCGAGTGTTGAAATTGAAAGCTGAGCGTAGCGAGGCTTTCAAGACACGAGAAGCTAAATAATTTTGCAGCCATGCGGAACACACAACTTTTCACCTCACTACAGCGAGGAAAATGCAAGACTCAAGAAAAACAATTAAAACATAAAAATAATCATATTTAATTTTGCCATTTAAAACATCAAAATTAAAACATAACACACTCAAATCCAAACCAAATAAATACGAGAGAAGCACACATATTCAAAATTAAAAGTAATATGGCCGTAATTTGTGTTATCGTCGTGTATATCTTATTGTTGAGTTTTTCTTAAGCACTGTTATATTATATTTGTATTTGAAACTACTTGACACATTCGTTGTGAATGTGGGAGAATGGCATTCTAGGAAGGATTAGTTGGCCACTCGGAAGTATTTTCCATAACACTTGCTTTGGAAGTTATTGGACGACGGGATCGACGGGACTTTAAAAACGCCAATAGTTTCGGTTAATTACTTATCGTCTCCAAATATTTATAACAAATCCTTTTTCGTTTTAATGTAGGCTTTTATTAGCATTGAATAAATACTCCAAATTGGGCTTAACTTTCTTGTTTTCGATATAGAATAATAAAGTAAGACAACAGTATGTATTCTCCACAGAACAAATTTACTTTGTTTACGTGAACTGTGAAAACTTCCAACTTTTTAATCGTTTTTTTTTTCTCGGGTGCGTTCAGAAATTACACTCTTATGCTCCAACTTTTATAACAAATAAATATTAAAATTTGTGTTGTATTTAATATATTTACTAGTCAAAATATGTAAATGAAACTGAAATACTTACTATTAATATATATAAACATATTGTTGAGAATTGATAGGTTTTTACCCACTGGCCACACAATCAGTTAGTTCATTTTTCTGTCACGGCGCTGCGAGCGCGCGCCCGGTCGCCAGCGGACGCGAGCCGGCGTCATTGGTAATATTGGTATCTATCGTAACGGCTCTTGAACATTATAACCTCCGTGGTTTGGGAGATATTTTGGAAGTTTTACGCTTTAACGGAAAGTGTTGAAATACGGCACAATTCCTTGTACGGTGGGCTGCTTCGGGCGCCCCAAGGATTGTTATTTAGAGTGATATAAGGACTACTACAGTGTGAATTGTGTTTGGCGTGTTTGCTGACGAGATCGGGGCGGCGGCGGCGCAGACCGGGACGTCGTTTATTGGTGCAAGTAAACATACATACACTTTACACAAAACAGAAACACAACCTTGCAGCCAGGAAGAAATTCGGCTGAACTCCAGGTTAGCAAAGTAGATCAAGTTAGGTTAAGTACATAGGGCGCGTATCGCGTTCCATTGTTTCGCGCTAGGCAAGATTGCTTTGGTAATTTGTTCTTACATGGGCCCGGGATAAATTCAATTTGTGTCTGGCGCAAACAAATTTTGGTAGCAAAAGCGTGGTTCATATCCACAGAAAAGATATTTGTTTCATTTACGTTCGGATAAGTAATTTAGTTAGCATCAAAATCATAATTGAAATTTGAGGGTGGATTGCGCTTGGTTCGCATTCCAATCTATTAACGTTAAGTTGCATTTGCGTAATTAAGACTAACTAAATTATAAGAATATTAGTTATAACTTTCAATTGAAATGTTAGTTGAGTGAATAAAGTAAATATAGTTGCGTTTCGATACGGAGAAACGTATTAATAAGTAATTAATAATTGGGGTTCCGCTGAACTATTATTCACTCAAAATACATTTAATTTAAAATAAATTTAGTGTTGTTTGCCGTTGCGTAATATATTGGTGTTGGGTGAATAACTTTGAAGTTGTCGCGTTTGGTACGAAAAATAAAAACGGATTGTTATTGTCGAAAATCGGGGTTCCACGGACAAAATTATTCACCCAAATTTATTAATTTATTTTAAAAATTTATTTTATTGATCCGCGTTATCGAGGTTGGTACCATGGCTCCATCAGTAGTTAAAACGGTCGCGTCAAGGGTCGAATCGGAATTAAGATGGTTTTCATTAGTCGTTACGTTAATTGGTCGTACGGATCGCGAGGACGCATTATTGTCACGCGCGCGACAGGTAGATGAAAGGTATGACGCGGTATTGAAATTGCATGCCGAATATTTGGCCCGTATTGACGAAGAGGAGACCGGGGAAAGTCGGACCCAGGCTGTTGAAGTGGTGCAACGCAATGTAGACCAGTGCGGTGATATGGTGATGAGTATCATCCAAGCGGCAGCGGATATCGAGCGCGCCCGAAAAGGGGATGTTGGGGTAAGGCGTGCACCAAGTGGTGTGGCACTAATGGCGCCGTTGCCACCAGTGAATGTCCCGGAATTTGGTGGTGAATATGCCGACTGGCCGAGGTTTCGCGACATTTTTAACAGCGTGGTGCACTCGCGCACGGATTTGACCCCCGCGTATAAAATGGCGCAGTTGATGGGGAGATTACGCGGTGAGCCTCACGATATTTTGACTCATTTGGAGATTACGGATTCCAGTTACGAGACGGCATGGGGCCTATTAATTGACCGATATGATAATCGGCGATTAATTATTGATGGGCTCATCGAAAAAATATTTAGTATATCGAAGGTCACTAATGTACACGAAATAAGGTCGAAAATCCTTAATCCCGTCATGGTGGCGGTGAATACGCTGGAGCGACTCAAGTTGTCACTAGGGGACAACAAGTACATTGTTGTGAACCGGGTTTTGCGCAAGTTACCTAGCGAGGTGGTGGCGCGGTTTGAGCAGTCACATGGGGGTGATTCATCGAGTCACCTCCCAACATTTGACGAATTGAGGGCGTTCCTGGAGGGTGAGTGCAGGCGGGCGGATTGCCAAGGGGCAACCACGCCGCAACCCCCCACGTCAACCCGGCGTACGGTTGGGCCCAAACCGGTGGAGCCCCGTCGGGGAGGACAGCGGTACAACGCCCTCCAATCGGAAGTGTGCCCCTTCTGCCGGAAGGGGGGACACGCGATCATCGCGTGCGTGGATTTTGGAGCACAGCGGGTGCAGAGGCGCAGGGGGGTGGTCAAGCAGCGAAACTTGTGCTTCCGCTGCCTAGGCGCACACTATGTGCGTGAATGCAGTAAGACCACCAACTGCCGAGTATGTGGAGGAGCCCATCATGAACTTCTCTGCCTGGCTGAGAGTGGGGAGCGGTACGGGGCCTCATCGGGAGGCCATCCTCCCTCTCCTACGCCAGCCTTGGGTGGACGGTCGCCCCCCCACCGGGGAGGGGGGTCACCCAGAGACCAGCGGTCGCCCCCTCCTCGGGGAGGGGGGTCATCGAGGACTCCGGAGTACCGCCGGATGCCGCAGTCTCCTCCGCGGGGGGGGGATCGGCGCCGAGATTCGGGCGGGTGCCCGGAGATGACCCATGGGGAGTCGGGTTACGCGACTTACTCGGCCGCGCTGGGGGGCAGGTTGCCGCCCCCGAGTAGTCGCTTCTCCCCACCCCTCGCAGAGCGCCCACGCTTGATGGCGCGTCCGCCGCAGATGGGACGGATGCCGATGGGCTATTACCAGCCGGCGCGCATGGCACCGATGGGTCGAGGGGTGTACTACCCGGGGTGGGACCCATACCTGGGCCAGGGGCCCTCTCCCCCTCCAGCAGAAGGGGAGGGAGGTGCCCCCTGCTAGCAATTAGCAGTCTGTTCATCCGTCGTGCCCACCCCACCAGTGACGGTATTATTACCGACGGCTAAGATTACCGTCAGGGGTACGGATGGACGGCCAGTGCCAGTGAGGTCACTCCTGGATTCGGGGGCACAAGGTTGTATCGTGTCCAGCCGCCTAGTGGCCAGGCTGGGCCTCAGGTTGGAGCCATCACGGGATGGCGCAATAGGTATAGGTGGCAATCAGGTGCCTCACATCAGGGGTCAGACGGACCTCCTGTTTGAGATGGGTGACTCGGCATCGATCACGCGGGTGAAGGCCACGGCTATTGTTTTAGATGAAGTGGTCGGGGTTCTTCCTTCGGTACGGTTACCGCTGGCGGTAACGAAGCTGACCAAGGGATTGGAGTTGGCCGACCCTCACTTCGCAATTCCCGGACGGGTGGACGTCTTACTTGGAACTGACGTCCTCGGGAAGCTGCTGCGGAGCGGTAAGCGGGAGCTGCAACCAAACGGGTTGGTGGCCGTGAGTACCGCAGGTGGGTACGCATTATTGGGCCCAGTACGGGGACCACAGGACGCAACGGATTATAGCAACATATACTACGGCAGCGTGTTATCGGAGGTCCTGCAAAGGTTCTGGGCAACAGAAGAGCCACCCACAGCTCCCAGGACAAGCCCACTGGACGAGGAGTGCGAGACATTTTATCAGTGCAACACGGTGCGCCTCCCTTCGGGCAGATTTCTGACACGGCTGCCGTTCCTATCGACGCGACCTCCACTGGGGAGCTCCAGGGGCCTGGCTGAGAAACGGATGATGGCCATGGAAAGGCGCATGAAACGGGACTCCAACTTTCGGCGAAAGTATGTTGAGTTCATGCGTGAATATTTGGCTTTGGGTCACATGTCGGTATCCAGGGTAGACTGGCGTCGTGAGGAGCACTACGTATTGCCTCATCATGCAGTCCTGAAGACACCTGACTCCAAGATCAGGGTCGTGTTCGACGGGAGCGCGGCGACATCTAACGGGGTGTCTCTGAATCAATGCCTGCACGCTGGTCCTAAGTTGACCAGAGACATTGCAGACATTCTAACGGACTTCAGGAGACATCAAGTTGTCTTCGTTACGGATGTGAGGATGATGTTTCGCCAAACGGAGATCCATGCGGATGACCGTCGGTTCCAGCTGATATTGTGGCGAGAGAGCCCAGAAGAACCGATGATCACGTATGAGCTGAACACGAACACGTACGGATTAAAGCCCAGCCCGTATGTAGCGATGCGGACGCTACGAGAGCTGGCTGACCAGGAACGGCTGCGCTTCCCTCGCGCAGCTGCAGTCATCGACCGGGATGTCTACGTGGATGACATTTGTACGGGCACGGACAGCATTGAGCAAGCGCTCATCCTAAGGGATGAATTGGTGGCGCTCATGGCCTCCGGTGGCTATGAACTCAGGAAGTGGCTGTCAAACTGCCCAGAGGTGCTGGCAGGACTACCAGCTGAGCACCAACAAGACCCGCATTTGTTTGAGGACTCGGATAATCCTCATGCGTTGGCAATTTTGGGGGTCCAGTACCGACCGACTCAGGATGTCTTCACATACAATTGTGAGGCCGAATTGCTGTCGAAGACCTGGACCAAGCGATCAGTCCTTTCGACTATCGCACGAACGTTCGACCCAAATGGTTGGATCTCTCCGGTCACGTTCATGGCAAAGTTCTTCATGCAGAAGCTTTGGTTGGCCCAACTAGGCTGGGATGAGCAGCTCACGGACGAGCTGCTGCACGAGTGGACGGCATTCGTGACCACATTGCCGCATATTAAAGAAATTGAGATCCCGCGCAAACTGCTCCCTCAGGCGGGAGCCAGGGTGACCCTGCATGGGTTCTGCGATGCTTCTGAGAAAGGGTACGCGGCCGCGGTCTACCTGAGAACAGGTGAGACTGCTGGCGAGGGCGTTGTACGCTTGGTCATGGCCAAGAGCAAGGTTGCGCCTGTTCGGACCCGGTGGACGATTCCGAAGATGGAATTGGCGGGTGCCGCGCTCCTGACCCGCCTCCTAAACCATGTGGCGCAGAACCTGCGTGGCACGGTGGATCTGAATGACACGGTTTACGCATGGACGGACAGCCAGATCGTGTTGTGCTGGCTGCGGACTTCGGTCCATACGCTTGAGGTATTTGTGGCCAACCGAGTGTCACAGATAAATAACTCGGAGACTCCTCTGGTCTGGAGACATGTTCCAGGTGAAGTTAACCCGGCAGACTGCTCGAGTCGCGGCTGCCCGGCGCCTGCTCTGGTTGAGCATTCTCTCTGGTGGGGGCCTCAATGGCTGGAGCGGCCACATACGGAGTGGCCTTTCAATGACTGCGGACGCCAGCCACTACCCCCTGACCAGGGTCTGAGAGTCAATGTGACTACAGTGGAGTCTGTGGCAGTGGACCACACTCTTTTGGAACGGTATAGCTCACTAGGGAAGCTACTTCGAGTCACGGGATGGATAATGCGGTTTTTCCATAATTGTCGAAGCCCTGCGGCACAGCGCAACCTGTCACCTGTAATGGGACCTGAGGAGCAGCAAAGGGCTCTCTCACGTTGGGTGGGGGTCATTCAGGGGAATGAGTTCCAGGATGAACTTAGGATCTTGCGGACTGGCGTGGGCAGAATGAAGAAGAGCCTTGTCCGCCTCAACCCGTTTATTGATGAGCTCGGAATGCTCCGGGTGGGAGGCCGACTACGGAATGCCGAATTGCCCTATTCAGCGCGGCATCCTTTAATTCTTCCCAAGAAGGGAGCTCTGGTGGAGCTGTTGGTTTGGGACCGTCACATCAGGAATTCACATGCAGGCTGCAACACACTGCTGGGCATTTTGCAGCGGGAGTTCTGGATTTTGTCGGCACGGAGAGTGATACGGAGCGTTGTGTTTCGTTGCTTGCCTTGTTACCGGCTCAAGGCAGCCACAATGCAGCCACAAATGGGAGATCTCCCGCCCGACCGAGTTACGGAAGCTCGGCCGTTTGCTGGTGTGGGGACAGACTTCGCGGGGCCTTTCATGGTCAAGACATCACGCCTTCGCAACGCGAAGTCGGTTAAGGCATATTTGTGCGTCTTCGTGTGTCTGGCGACCAAGGCCGTTCATTTGGAAATGGTAGCTGATCTCTCTACGGAGGCCTTTTTGGCAGCGCTGGACCGATTCGTTTCTCGACGAGGGATACCGGCCTTGATCCGGTCGGATTGTGGTACCAACTTCAAGGGCGCCGATCGTTGTCTAAAGGAAATTGTATTATTTTTAAGTCAAAATGAGCGAGAGATCGGCACGGCCATCGCCAGTCGGGGCATTTCGTGGTATTTCAGTCCACCTGGATGCCCCCACTGGGGTGGAATATTTGAGGCAGTGGTTAAGTCTGCCAAGACTCATTTGTATCGGGTCATCGGCTCAACGATCCTCTCCTTTGAGGAATTGTCAACGGTGTTCTGCAAAATTGAGGCAGTTTTAAATTCGCGCCCCTTGTGTCCGTTGAGCGCTGACCCGAATGACCTGGAGGCCATTACCCCAGGTCATTTTTTGATTGGCCAACCACTTAACGCCTTGCCGGAGTATCCGTATACGGATGTTAAGTTGTATAGGTTGTCACGGTATCAGATGTTGCAGCAAATGACTCAAAATTTTTGGAAGCGATGGTCGCTTGAGTATTTGCACATTCTTCAGCAACGCGTTAAGTGGACGGACAGGACGACCCCACCGTGCGTTGGAGACCTCGTACTGGTTAAGGATGCTAACCTATCACCGTTGTGTTGGCGACGGGGGCGTATCGTTAACTTGATAGCGGGCAAGGATGGGTCTCCACGGATCGCTGATGTACAAGTGAGGGACTCGATCCTTAGACGGGCGGTTTCAACGCTATCCCGACTACCGGGAGTTTGAGCGGACCGACGACGGGTCGGTCCGGGGCGGGTGGTTGTTGAGAATTGATAGGTTTTTACCCACTGGCCACACAATCAGTTAGTTCATTTTTCTGTCACGGCGCTGCGAGCGCGCGCCCGGTCGCCAGCGGACGCGAGCCGGCGTCATTGGTAATATTGGTATCTATCGTAACGGCTCTTGAACATTATAACCTCCGTGGTTTGGGAGATATTTTGGAAGTTTTACGCTTTAACGGAAAGTGTTGAAATACGGCACAATTCCTTGTACGGTGGGCTGCTTCGGGCGCCCCAAGGATTGTTATTTAGAGTGATATAAGGACTACTACAGTGTGAATTGTGTTTGGCGTGTTTGCTGACGAGATCGGGGCGGCGGCGGCGCAGACCGGGACGTCGTTTATTGGTGCAAGTAAACATACATACACTTTACACAAAACAGAAACACAACCTTGCAGCCAGGAAGAAATTCGGCTGAACTCCAGGTTAGCAAAGTAGATCAAGTTAGGTTAAGTACATAGGGCGCGTATCGCGTTCCATTGTTTCGCGCTAGGCAAGATTGCTTTGGTAATTTGTTCTTACATGGGCCCGGGATAAATTCAATTTGTGTCTGGCGCAAACACATATTCAACATAAAATAAAGTGTAGGAAAAATAAAAACTTAAAAATCTGTAACCACAAACCAGGTTTCCGGACGTGATATTGTAGGTGTATTTTTTTATTTAAAGGAGTATTCAAACGTACATAATTATGATTTTAGCCGGCCTGACCAGATCGCCCTTTATTCGCGTGCGTTGATTGGTTATTCGAAGATTTATCGACTGATGAAATCAGTCACGCGTTGAAGGAGTCTTAAATATAAAAAAGTTACATGCACCACAGAGAATCAAAATCGTCGTGTTCGAAATTCAAATGACTTTTGCACGCTAGCGGATAAAATAGACTTTTGCACGCAGATTTCACCCTATAAACGGAGGTTTTCCGAGCGAGTGAGGTGAAAATTAACTTTTCTCAAACATCCAATGAAATATTGTCTTTACGTTCCTTAAAATAGGCTCGGAAGTATCGCTTTTTGGGCGCAACAACTCGAGAGGACTGTAAAGGGATTTCATACTGCTTTTCAGGCCTAGGCCTGTAAAGTAACTTTTTTTTGGTTTCAACAACAAGGTCATTCACACAGCTGGCTGGTTTGACAAAAATCAGGTTTTGTTTTTAAAGGTTGATTGTTAGACACTTGTAAAAAAAAAATTCAAGATGGCGACTTTTTTTTTTCAAAATTTCATATTGGTGCTAGGCGGCTAAAACTCGGTATCGGGGGTCTCTCGGGGCTCAAAAATATGAATCTGAAATCTTGTCCGAAAATTCGGTCAAATTCGGAAAATATCGAAAAAAAAAAACTATTTGTATGGAGAAAATTTCAAATTGGTCCTAGGAGGCTGAAATTCGGTAACCGAGGGTTTTTGGGGCTCCTGAGTCAGAATCTGAAATCGGATTTTTTAAATTCGGTCAAATTCGGAAAATATCGGACAAACAATATTAAGTGTTATTCTTTGAAGTATATTTTTTTATTTCATTGTATGTTTGAGAAAAGCACTATACATGCCTCGTCGTGAAAACGGATTCCCGGCCTCGTATCACTATCCGGCCTCGCTCGCACGCTCGCTCGGCCGTATATACCTACTTGGCCGGAAATCCTCATTTTCCCGGCCTCTGATGTAATGTACTATTGTTGTATCAGCTCTGTATAAGTAACTATCCAATAATGAACGCTAGGGTCGGTACTCAACCACCGATATGTCCTGCCATTGAGTGTGTATTGTATAGCGGCAACCCTGCGTGTCAGTGACACCGGAGATAGGTATATTAGCAATATCCGGGGGGGAGCGGGACAGAACTAATCGCATAACTATACTTACGTAAACACTTCAATGTACTGTACCCTCACCATGTTAAGAGCCTTATTCCTCTTATATATTTTTTTTCATATAATGACAAATATATTGATAATATTAACCAACTATTTGAAGTGAATAATACTGTTTCCCGATTTCTGGAAAGTAACACAACAGTTTTATGCTTTCGTTGCGGGCAGTCGAAAAAAAAAAAACAGTTTTCTGCGTGAAATTTGTCAATTTCGAGTTGTTTTTGAAACAAAAATTATCAATGGAAAATTTAAACTGTAGTTTTCAAATATATACCAATAAATCGCAATAGCGACGTCCACTACAGAACATAGGTCTCCCCCATGACTCGCCACAAAGTGCGATCCCGTGCAGACCGTATCCATTAATCCCCGCTATCCTCACGAGGTCATCCGTCCATCTAGTCGGGGCCGACCCACGCTGCGCTTTCCTATACGTGGTCGCCACTCCAGGACTTTGCTCCCCGGTCGTCCATTCTCCGCTACATGGCCTGCCCATTGCCACTTCAACCTGGCAATCCTGTGAGCTATGTCGGCTACCTTGGTTCTTCTGCGGATATCCTCATTTTATTATATAATAAACATAATAATATAATAAATATAATAATGTTTTCCTCTTCTTCTTCTTTCTACTATCCTCTGCTGGCGTGTAGGGCTCGAAACGAATTCCATTTGCATCGGTCTGCTCTTTCTCCTCCCACGACATTCCCAAGCCACCATCTCCTGATCTACCGAGCGACGCCATTTAATTTTGGGACGGCCTCTTTTCCTTCTTCTAGACAGTTTCCAGGTCAGTGCCCTCTTAATTAGGTAGATATCGGGCTTCTTTAGAGTATGACAAATCCAATGCTACTTCCACGTAAGGATCTCCCTCTCTATTGGTGTTTGCTTGGTGATTCTCCATAACTCCATGCTATTTAGTAATAAGCAAATTCTAGAAATGTTCTGCCTCGCACGATTCTGCCGTGTCAATCCTATCTCATGTATCTCAAAAAACATAGTTTTGAGAAAAAGCAGTTTAAAGTTTTTTTTCGTAAACTGTTGATAATTCAACGATATCATGCAATAATTAAAAAATATATATTTTGATATATCAGTGAAAGGCTAATGCATATTTTCTGTGTTGAAAATATTTTTATATGTGTATATTTATTTATTTATGAGCTCTAACAGAGTTAGGCGTGACAGGCTCGCCATACTAAGCCTGTCATGCAACAATCTGTATCTAAAGATACATGACTTAGGCATATCAGGGCGTGAAATGCGAATTATATTTATAAAGCTGCTGCTGGCTGCATGGTATAATTTTATTATAATGTCATAACAAGGAAGTGGGCAGGCAAGTAGAAATACATATTTTTACCTAAGTAGGTACTTATTAAAAGAGAAAAAAAAAACTCGTGCTATTCATAAAAAAAACGTATATTTTGTTTCAGAACGATAACATTAATTGAAATTATTCAGGTACGAAAGAAACGAAAATAGATAACTTTCATCAAAAACACGACAAAATAATTTCTAATTTTTAATAAAGCAGATTAGAAACGTCTGCTAACGTAAACCAAATGTTTAAACTGAACCGAAATAAAAAAAAATCTTATTAAATGAATAAACATAATCATATATTGTAAGTATTTTCATATGGGTGCAAACAAATAATAATGATAAAAAATGTAACATACATTTATCAAGATAAGTCACATTTATTTTTTTGAACAAACAAGGAAAATTACCTACCCAACCCAGCTACAAAGTGGCAGTTCCAGAGCAGTTTGTGGTGCGCCTGCGAGCTGAGCCGGCGGCGGTCCTGGGTTCAAGTCCCGGCCGGGCGGGTGTTAGTGTGATGGGTTCGAATGTTTGTTCCAGGGTCGGAGATGCTATCTTTATATTATTATATGTATTTGAATATTATGTGTATCCTCGTCTAGTACCGGGGCTTTGCTTGGTTTGTGGCTGTATCGATCTGGTCCCAAAGGCACAAGATAAGGCACATCGCGGTTTTCGGCGTCAAAAAACGAACTTGATTATAATGAATATAAATTTAACTTAATGATATTACCTAAACTTACATACATTTTTCAATCACGATCGCAGGATTATCATTATTTTCATTTTAAACCCGCGGTGTTATACGGGCCATGCCGATCACCGGTTATGGGTGCTAGACGATGGCTAATACGTAGTTACTTGTATAGATAAATAATTATATACTTAAATACATGCAAAAACCATGACCCAGGCATGAGTATTCGATTTCATCACATCACACAACTGTTTGCCGTGGCAGGGATTTAAGCCCGGGGCTGCCGGCTCGGTGGGCGGGTGCACTACGGACTGCGTCAACCACGTCGTCAAAAAAAAGTGCACAAACTACTAATTAACTAAACCTTACTGCTTTAACAATTATTTTGTGACACCGCGTAATGACCGCTTGCTACTTGCTTGCTACACGAAACTAAACACTAATTCGTCGCCGATACAGGTCGGAGCGGGGGCGGAAGAAAGAGACGGGTAGAGAAAGTACTGCGCGGGCGACGAGTGACAACCAGGATCACGCGCAATCCAGTCGCGGCTAAATCGTGTATCTTAAAGTTACCTGATATAGAATTTGCGCGACGTTTACAAACCTTGTCACGCCTAATTGATGTAACCTAAGATACAGTATTTAGGCATAATTTACCATGGCAAAATCACAGTTACATGAGTTGTGTGACAGGCCCGTACAGGAAATTGGTTAGATAAATTAAAAAACCTGGTATGTGGGTCCATAGAGGTACTCGAAAAAATACGATTTAGAGCTGTTACGCGTATCTCATGTATGTTAAGATACATGAGATAGGATTGACACGGCAGGATTGCATTACGGAATGAATTGTCGCTTGCGGTATTTCCAGACTGATACGACATTCAAACCTTCAAGAAAAGAGCGTACTTCCTGTTGAAAGGCCGGCAACGCACTTGTGACTCCTCTGGTGTTGCAGGTGTCTATGGGCGACGGTAATCGCTTTCCATCAGGCGATCCGTTTGCTCGTTTGCCCCCTATAACATAAAAAATACACCAAATGCGAGTGGGACCCGCGCATGAAGGGTTCCGTACCATTATCTGTAAGTTTGTTGTATGGGAGCCCCCCTTAAATATTTATTTTATATTTAGTATTTGTTGTTATAGCGGCAATAGAAATACATCATCTGTGAATATTTCAAGTGTCTAACTAGCACCGTTCTTGAGATACAGCCTGGTGACAAACGGACGGACGGACGGACGGACAGCGAAGTCTCAGTAATAGGGTACCGTTTTTAACCTTTGGGTACGGAACCCTAAAAAGGCAACTTGATCACGAACACTTGAAGTTTGTTTATCAAATGTAATTTAAATGTTTTCCTCGAAATAATTAAGAGTATCGTCCCAATTTATCACCGCAATATATTTGCACTCCTTCCACGCATCATTATGAGTGAAATTGGGGACCAATATTGACATAATTTAGTCGTCGAATGAAAAGCAAACATAAACTCGGGGCTCCGCGGTGTCCTCAAAGCAGGGACCCTTTCAGGGTTCCGTACCCAACGGAAGATTGGTTGCCTGCCCCTCCGCAAATAGAAGATTAGAGCTAAACTTACACATATTGCTTTTATTGAATGGAAAATCAGTTGCCATCCGTCATCCATTTAGACGTTTCGGCGCGAGGCGTGAGGAGCGGACAATGACGTTTTCCTACAGATGTCGCTGAAAGGCGGACATCACAATAACCGTGACTGGTACAGTGTTGGAACGTACCGTAGAATGGGGTTACTTCAATTCAGGGGCTACTTTGGAAAAGTGTTTTTACGTAATGTCCTTATTTTTTTTGCCATCTGTGGCAATTAAATACCTACCTTTAAAAATGACCTAACCTGTTACTTCATTTTCTCAATCGAACTATGAATATTTGCGTTTTTATAACCATTTTAAATCTATCAAAGTAGCCAAATTTTCCTAAAGTTACCCCATTTTACGGTATAATTCCAATTTAAGTATATTTTTATTCCATTTTAAGTAGCAGTTATCTATTTTTAACCCCCGATGTAAAAAGAGGGAGAAGGAGAGGTGTTATAAGTTTAACTTGTGTATCTGTGTGTCTGTCTGTGGCATCGTAGCGCGGGTGGACCGATTTGAGTGCGGTTTTTTTTAATCAAAATCCTGGTTAGTCGAGATGGTTCTTAGCTTTTTTGATGAAAATCGGAGCTCTCATCTCTAAGATATTCAGCTTTTAGTAGAACAAGTGACCGGCTGTCAGCCATGCTAGGAATTCCAAATTTTGTTTTTATGTTCAGTTTTAGTAGCATTTTTATATCACAATTAAAACAGGGTCTCATGATGACCCGCAGCTTGTGTCGGGGGGTTTTAAATTTTTAATTTAGGTTATCTAATTAATAATATCAACATGAAAATCAGCAACAAAGACTATAAACATCAGCAACAAAAAAAGTCGAATATGTTCTCGCTGTCGAGGTGAAAAGTTGTGTGTGCTATTATAGAGAAAAGTTATTTGCATCTCGTGCTGTTCAGTCCCTCGCTACACTCAGGATTCTAACTTAGAATCACTCGCTACGCTCGTGATTCAAACATAGAATCCTTCGATTGTTCGGGACTCAAAATTCGGTTTGTTTTATAATTATTATTTAAAAATATGGCTTTGGGACAAATGAAAATTAGGCGAAGCGTTACATACAGGAAACCAAAATTAGTGTTTCATATAGGTAACCTTAGTAGTTTTCATGAAATAATGAAATAATGAACTTTATTCTGCAAGTAGGCCACAAGGGCACTTTACATGTCTGAGTCTACCGGCATTTCACAAGAGATCACTGTTGAGAAGAAACGCCGAAAAACTCAACAGTCAGTAATTTTTTCATGTAGGATAATGTCACTAATAGAGGATGTATTGTTACAGAGAGATTCTGGACGCGACTCCTTCTCTCACGGCGACGCCGACGCACCACAGGAGAGAGTTCAAAAGAGAGTCCACGAAGGAAGACAGGTAATACCCATTACCCATTGTTTAGATTTAAGTTTTTTTATGGTTTTTTAGATTAAGTATGTTTCAGCTGTATGATGTATCTTTAGTCATTATTATTATGATTTATGGTTTTGGTGCTGTTTAGTCTGTCTCAATAAATTTATTTTCTTTCTTCTTTCTTTCATTTAATACTGTCTCCAGTCCAGCGTGGAAAGGTTGACATGCTCGACCGGTAATCCAGAGGTACCGGGTTCGATTCCCGGTCCCTTCCGCCAGGTTACGCATTTCAATTGTATCAATGATTAAATTAAATTGGTTTTATGTTAATTTATTTTCACATCTCGTGAATGCATTCCACTTCATATTTTCAACATCATCTTCAACGGGGAATCGCATTTTGAACTACTTATACTAGTTATTTTCCAGAATCGATACCTACCAGTTTCTATATTTTGGCAGAGGATCCTTGAAACGGGATCCAACGAGAAGAGAAAGCGGCAAGCGGATAGACCAGGGGACCACGACAAGTCCACTGCGGGACAGCGCCAAAAGGGATCCGAGAGCCAGCGAACCCAGCAGACAAGTGGTACGTATACAAGACATCAGTAATATAAACAGGAAAGTTTATAGATAGTGCCAAAAAAGACCCTGGAGCCAGTGAACCCAGCAGACAAGTGGTACGTATACAAGACATCAGAAATATAAACAGGAAAGTTTATAGACAGTGCCAAAAAAGACCCGGGAGCCAGTGAACCCAGCAGACAAGTGGTACGTATACAAGACATCAGAAACATAATTAGGGAAGTTGATAGACAGTGCCAAAAGAGACCCGAGAGCCAGCGAACCCAGCAGACAAGTGGTACGTATACAAGACATCAGAAATATAAACAGGAAAGTTTATAGACAGTGCCAAAAAAGACCCGGGAGCCAGTGAACCCAGCAGACAAGTGGTACGTATACAAGTCATCAGAAAGATAAACAGCAAAGTTTATAGACAGTGCCAAAAAAGACCCGGGAACCAGTGGACCCAGCAGACACGTGGTACAGTCACCATCCGATATATCGCAGCATATAAGGCGTTCATAAATATCTGAACGCGACTCATATTGACTGGGCGTAACAGTACATGTTCAGATATATCTGATGGCGACTGTACATATACAAGACATAAAACTGACAGCTAAGAACAGAAAAAGAAGTCAATTTAAATACATTGGAAGCAATTCACAAAAGTATATCCGCAACAAGCTTCAGAACTAGCCTCGTCAAGGAAAACTCAATCTATTAAATCCCCTCGCAGTACCATATTTGGTCCAAGAGTTACCATTATGCTAGCAGC
Organism: Apotomis betuletana; assembly: GCA_932273695.1. Taxonomy (NCBI): domain Eukaryota; kingdom Metazoa; phylum Arthropoda; class Insecta; order Lepidoptera; family Tortricidae; genus Apotomis; species Apotomis betuletana. The sequence goes on along the minus strand of OW026320.1, from coordinate 11,669,821 downwards.
ATTGCCCCGCTGTTTGGCAATGGAGACTTGCTGGACCAACCATTACCCAAAACGAGGATCGTTGGCTCTTAATGACCCCCCTAAATCCTTAAACCGCGAGCCGCATTACCCCATGATTCAGCCGTCCCCACAATGATCGGTACGAAATCGTCATCAGAAAGACAATTTGGGAGGCTTATAGACCAGGTGACCACCACCACAAGTCCGCTGCGTAAGAGAACCGAGAGCCAGCGAACCGAGCAGACAAGTGGTACGTATACAAGACATCAGAAACATAATTTGCGAAGGGGATCACTCAAAGTTTATTGGCAAAATTCGAAAGAATATTTGGCGTTAGGGTGGTGGAAACCGTTACCACGTTGAACCGGTGATCCAGAGGTACCGGGTTCGATTCCCGGTCACTACCGCCAGGTCATTTCAATTTTTATTTGTGCTTTGATCTTTGTATTAATGGTACAAGATTATAATGTTTGTGCTGTGAAAGCTTAGGGTGCCAAAAACTTGTTTTTTCAAGTATCAAAAGATCAAAAGTCAAAGCAAAAATCATTAACGGATGAATGAATTTGATATTTAAACTTCTTAACAATCCTTTTAATGCCTTAATAGGTAACCTACTGATGCAGTGGAAGGTGCTTGACTTAAAATGGGTTAATTGGATTTGATTTGATGATTATTCCTGTTGATTGGATACTCAATAGATTTGCAATCGGGATACAGAAGGAAACCGGATGGAAAGTTAATTAAATCGAATAAAGGCTCAATGAAACAATTACGGAGTTATTATACGCTTGAAGATATTGTAATGTCCTTTTGATATAGCAAGTTCTGGATTAAATCCAAGTATTATTTGCCCGAATGAGCGAAGACAGCGTTTCAGCTAGGCCAAAAATTATTTCGCATGACCGGCTGTTCTCGCGTAGAGGTCGCATTACGCTACCGATTGAAACTTTGTGAGTAACATGAGCACATCGACGAGTGCTCATGCAAAAAAAGACGATCCTGCATTGCGCGGTTATGATATATCCTAAAATATTGACCCGCTACATAGAAACCTGATTTTATAAATAAATAAATAATAAGGGGCAATCTTACACAAATCGACCTAGTCCCAAACTAAGCAAAGCTTGTACTATTGGTACTAGACGACGATATACATAATATATAGATATGTATATATCCTGGGTCATGGATGTTATTCATTTGAACAAATGTTCGAGTTCATCACACAAATATTTGCCCTAGCCGGGATTCGAACCCAGGATCGCCGGCTCAGTAGCCAACCGCGTCGTCAATTAATTATTGCATATTTCCTAAAATTTTGACATAGAATATAGAATTTTATAACAGAATAAATAGTAAATAGACGTGTGTACGGGCGAATATATTCACCCTTTAATTAGCTTAATTTGTTCCAGCTCAATTCACAAATCCTTTGATAAGTTAGTTGCGAAGACTCTCAAAGGGTTAAGTTCACCTTTTGTACTATAGTTGATGAACCGTGGCTCCAGCTATTTGAATGATACTAGAGATGGGAAAAACGAATCACTGTTACTTATGTACCTGTTCCAGAAAATCACTGTGACTTTGTCATGTATAAACCATTAAAACAAAGATCAAAGATTAAAGAAAAATTGAAAAAGGAGCTACCTGGTGGAAGGGACCGGGAATCGAACCCGGTACCTCTGGATTACCGGTCCAGCGCGTTAGCCACTTCGCTACCCTCGCTCCACGTAGATTTTGTTTGTCATGTATGTTACTCACTTTACGTTAATATAAATCACTGTAAAGTAAACAGATTGTGTTATCTATTCCAATTTTGTTACCCTATTTGCTCATTGTGCAATAGTTTGGTTTTAACCCCCGATAAAAAAGAGGGGAGTTGTAAGTTTAACATGTGTATCTGTGTATTTGTGTATCTGTGTGTCTGTCTGTGGCATCATAGCTCCCAATCGGATGAACCAATTTTTTTTATAGAAAGACTTGTCCGTCGAGACGGTACTTAGCTATGTTTGGTGGAAATAGGACCAGTAGTTTCCAAGATATTCAGCTTTAATTGGTGCAAATGACAAGATCTCAGCCAATATTGAAGCTAAGAATTCCAAATTTTGTGGTTAATGTTCAGTTTTAGTAGCATTTTTATATCACTCATTGAATGAGGGTCTCAAGATGACCAGCTACTTGTCAGGGGTGATTTAAGTTTTTTATTTGGATGACGCGGTTGACACAGTTTGCGGTCCCGGGTTCGGATCCCGGACAGGGCAAATATTTGTGATATGAACTCGAATTATTGTGCTTGGGTCATGCATGGTCATGGTTGTTCTACGTATTTAAGTATATATTTATCAATATAAGTATGTATATCGTCGTCTAGTACCCATAACACAAGCCTTCTTGAGCTTAATTTGGGACTAGATCGATTTGTGTGCTGTTTGTATGAGGTTGTCTGATATTCTTATTGTTTAATTTGTTATCAAAATAACGCAGGATTTTATATGACTATGCATATTAAGTAATTAGATTAGATTAGATTAGATTTATTTATTGATAAAATAGTCATTTTACAAGTCAATTAATTCAATTACAATTTTACAAGTCAATTCAATAATTTCAATTTTAAATATTTCAGCCTTAGGTCTACATTTAATTTAATTTAACATCAAAATATCTCATTATTTATTATAATATCAATTTAAAAGGGTGATGACTGGTTTAACTTACTCTCACCTAAATTTTTGTATTAAACCATTGATAAAAAGATCAAAGCTCAAAGAAAGATTTAAATGCATAACCTAGTGGAACAGACCGGGAATCAAACCCGGTATCAAACTCTGGATTGCTGGCCCAGAGGTACCGGGTTCAATTCCCGGTCTCCTCTACCAGGTAACGCATTTAAATTTTTCTTTGAGCTTTGATCCTCGTATCTATATTATTGTTCTATATATTTGATATAAAAATTATGGTGTGTACCCACATAAAAAAAAAAAGATTTCATAAATTTACTTTTACCTTTCCAGTATATAGCTTCATTCGACGAGGAAGGTGAGCAGACCCCAGGCTGGCGACGCGTGGGGCCCGAGGGTCTCCTCAACCTGGAGAAGGTCTACCGGACGCAAGCCGTAATGGACCACATAGCCAGCTTCCATCAGCACCATTACGCCTTGGCGAGAAATAATACTCCTGTTTTTGGGGATTATCTAAGGTGAGGACCAGTGGGATGTAGATATAATTAAATTCCTAACAAAAAAAGTTTAAAAAGTTAAAGTTTTGAAGGCTGGTGATTAATTGATTGAATATGTTGGAAATCACTCTTGATCGACTCGAAAGAGGAAGACCAAAGAAAGATGGATGGTTTGTGTGAAAGATGATATTAATAAGGAGAAAGTAAACGACGAGACGAGCGAATAGGGTAAGAGTAATAGGGAAGAATGGAGGAAGAAAACTTGGCGATCCCAAATAAATGGGATAAAGGCAAGGGAATGATGATGACTCTCATTTGACTCGATCAAGTCTGTTCACCCAATACGGAGCTACATTTCCACATCGATACAAATGATGGAAGTTTAACACCCGTCTTTTTCCGCCGTAGATAACAAAAAAACTTTCATCAAGACGTAGATCCCTGGCTTAGTGAATGTATTTTTTTTTCATGCCTAACCTATGAGATGACCATATAACCAACTTCTTTCTAGGCTACTAAGACAATGAACAGTATTTCTTTATTAGAAAAATTGGCCTGATTCTCCTAACTATTCCTTTGATCCGTCCGAATCACCTTATATACTTTCCCTAAGTCCAAGTCATATGAATACTAAAGATTGATGAGACTACGACCTGCTTTTCATAACCAACATTATCTTCCAGAGCAGCAATAGCCTCGTGCGACGAGCCAGTGTTCTCGCAGCCATCCCAGCAGACCAGCTGGTCCTTCGAGAACGAAGCCTTGTACGAGCTGGAGGGGGGTGGATATTGCCCCGTACAGCCGTTGCCTCATGATCATGGAGTTACCATGTTCCCGCTGCAACCGCAGCATGGAGTGTGCATGGACCGACACGTTTTACAGGTACCTTTTACCAGCAGTTCACAATCAACCTTCCACTATCTACATATAAGTTTTAGACCCTCTCAGAAAGGTAGCTAGTCTTTCGAAAACCACTTAATACTTCAACAACGGCTTCTCTGAATAACTTAAAGGCTATTCACAGCAGTATATTTTTTAAGACATGACTTGAACTGTATCAGGGCTGGTTAGCCCTCACTACCAGTAGTCGGACTTTGTGTGGGAGTATAACCCGCTAATGGGATTATCTCCGCGCCACAGGGGTAATTTGGGTTGGGGTGACGTGGGCGCACTGGGCGTATGGACTGCGTCGTGAATAGACTGAACCGAATCAGTCTGACTTAGAGCGGGAGGAGGGGAAAGAGAATCGGGTTATGAAAAAGAAAAAACGCGAACTAAGTAGCTAGTTCCCCGCCGGCAGGGATTACGCTGAGGCGCCGTTCGGAGAGTTCGCAGCGACCATCGCTTGGATGGTTTCCGTGATCTCATCGTCGTCTGGGTCAGACAGTATTACAAAAGAAAAGGTTTTGACTATTATGGGATAATCGCTTAGCTGTTGTCCGACGACCGAGGCGTCCCATCATTCTGTAAGGCCTGTATCTTCACAGCAACAACCGAGCCCTTGAGGCCATCTTGTAGACTATACCTTTAAATATTGAGGTAAACCGACAGGGGTAGTGGTGGTGGTGGTGAGCTGCTATCAAAAATATTAATCGGCATAGTCACGATCCTCAGCAGCGAGGGACCGACTTATAAGAAGAAGAGAAGAAAATTGAGATAAATTTTGAATTATGCTCCACAGATAATGCAGCATGGATCAGCGTGCGTGGTGGGCGAGGCGGAGTGGGGCGGAACAGTTGCACAGTTGAGGCTAGAGCGCGCATGCGCCATCCTAGCCTGGTGCAGGACACAGCATCGGCCTCACACAAGCCACGGTGAGAAACACTATTTATTATTTATAATCAGCAACTGTTTCAAAATAAAAAACACCCAAAAATTATACCTGAAACATGAGGTGATGCTAAGATGTTTAAAATTAACCGAACATACTCCTCAGATTTAAGGGCACTTCTTTTGGACTTCACCAAGATTGGCTAATCTTCTCCTCTCTGCTTCTCTGGACCTAACCTTATATTATTGTCTGTAGCTCCTAAACGAATCAACCGTTTTTTGTTGTCTGAAATGAGACTGTTTTTATGGACACCTTATCAAGGCTTAGTTTCTTGGTCAGTTTGAGTTGAATTCTTCTTCTATGAATTCTAATTGAGAAAATCGTTTGGCCCATTTGAAAACTTTGTTTAAGGGTGTTGGGGGGTTACATCGTTGTATCAAAGCACAATGAATTTAAATGCGTAACCTGGCGGAAGAGTCCGAGATTCGAACCCGGTAGTTCTGGAATATAGGTCCAACGTGTAAACACAACGTGTAAACACAACGTGTGCAATTTATCTGCTTTGTCCAAAGGCTGACAGAAAATGCCTCATGGCATAAAGTCCACCTTTTGTACGATAGGTTTTTCTTTGTGCAATAACGATCAAATAAATATATAAACCACTCCACCACCCGAACACCAGAATACTGTTAATTGGTTTTTTTACCGTAGCGACCTGTATGTAAACACGATAAGATAACTAATTTCAATTTTTCTTTGAGCTTTGATCTTTGTATCGTGGTTCGTTGTTTTTTCGGTCGTTTGTTCGTGTATTTGTGGTTTACGATAATATTCACAACTTGCCACATTTTACAGCAGTGAATGAGTAAACGAGAAAGCTATTTTTATAAATGTGTGAATTCAAGTATACTTATCATATATTTTTCTTTGTATCCCAGGAGATACCCCATCTGAGAGCGTCAGCCACCAGCAGGCTGAAGTCAGTTTATCTTATAATCCCGAGGAGGTCATACCTCTGAAATACACCGCGAATCTGGCGCATGAGAATGAGGCTGGTATCGTTGGAGAAGAAGGGTAAGCATCTAAATTATTTTACGAATTACTTATTAGTTCTACGGTCTAGTTTCACTAAAATTGTGGGACTCATTGTCAAGGTCTAAAGCGCATTAGGAATACGTATCACTGTTCCTTTGCCCATACTATTAGTTTACGTTATGTTTTCACCTGGTAACTATGGCTTCGTATACAAATGAGGTCAAAACTTAACGTAACTGGGTTATACAAATCGTTGTTTCGTTCCCATCTGTTTTCTACTCCAAAGCTGAACCGATCTTTACGACATTTTAGGAACAGAATGGGAAGTAAATGTGGAAACAGACGAGAACGAAACCACGATTTAAATTAAAAAATTAAATGTGGAAACAGACGAGAACGAAACCACGATTTAAATTAAAAAATTAACAGTGGCATTTCCTATCCTAATCCTAGAAGAAGATCGACTAAACAGAATCAGAAAATTCTGTCAACCATTGACAATAGCGCCATCTCTCTCGCTGTTCTAACACTTGCTGGAGAAGCAACAGGGCGCAGGCCTACAAGTATAATGAAGGCGTTTAGCATTTAAAAACAAAATTCATTCATTCATTCACAAATTTATTCATTCAAATCTTGGAACTCCACAGCTTCATCGACCTCCAATGCGTCAAGGACATGCGTCTGAACGGCAAACTACTGGATCCGCGCGAGCTAGGGGAACTGGCTCACACGGCTCGACGTTTCGGGCTCGATGCGCACGGCACCAATGTCATATCGCTAGTCTACGGGAGGACGCTGAGCGATAACCGAACTGTGCATTTTATGCTCCCCGTTTACTTATATAGGTATGTAAATAAATAGAGCGCATAAAAAATTCTATGTGCCATGGGTTGGTATATCAAAAAAAAAATACAAAATAGTCAAAATTTAGTATGATGTGGCTATATTTTGCTTATTGTGTAAAAAAATCATTAATGCTATATTTGCAATGCTCGGATAGAAATTTGGTAATAGAATAAAATTAGTACCCTGTAATAATAATTATAATATCTTCCGGTCACAGACAACCCCCACTAGACGGAGCATGTAAGGCGACCCGCGCGCACCAACGGTATGGTACTGCGATCATATAAAAGTTTCTACACGGGCGCCACCGTTTAGTTGCGTCCATGTTTACGACCCGTGCGTACGTCAACGAAAAAAGAAATTAAATAAATAACATGCTAAAACATGGTAAATTGTAGTGTTAAGTGGTGTGGAAAGACCTCTAGGACTTCAAGTTATTAAAAAGATTATATAACATTCCATTGATGAGTCTATTTCATTGTATAAAACGAAGATTTTGTTCCTAACCAGTCTAACCACGTTCTCTTTACACTGGTCACTTGGAACTAGTGAACGCCACGTCAATATGTCTGTCCTTTTTGATCAAATGAAGAAAGCAATTAAGCTATTCCTGTCTACCGATTCTTACGAAAGCACGTGTTCATTAGTGATGTCCTGCAGACAGTGTACCAAATAGACTTTTAGATTTACCGAATTTTATTTATAACGTATTAATATTTATTTTTAGTGTTGTATTAAATAGTAATTTAGATTACTAATTTGGTTGTTTTATTAATTTTCAGATGTTTTTAGTTTGAGTAAATATTATGATTTGATTTGTTTATTGAAATGTGAAATTAAATCGGTAAACGCACGTCTTTCGTTCTTTTTTCGTTTCGTTTTCGTTAGCAGCAAGATGAGAACCAGGGTCACAAGATGGACCTGATAATGGACTTGAAGGAAGTGCGACGGATCTCGGGGTTGGTTTAACATTGAGTTAATGCTGTTTGGGTTTTTTGATTCCTCTTAGCGAGCAGTTAGAACCGGCGTCACAAGATGGACCTGATGATGGACTTGGAGGAAGTGCGACGGATCTCGGGGTTGGTTTGACATTGAGTTATGCTGTTTGGGTTTTTGATTCCTCTTAGCGAGCAGTTAGAACCGGCGTCACAAGATGGACCTGATGATGGACTTGGAGGAAGTGCGACGGATCTCGGGGTTGGTTTGACATTGAGTTATGCTGTTTGGGTTTTTTGATTCCTCTTAGCGAGCAGTTAGAGCCAGTGACGCAATTTTAATTACCTTACCCAGAATTACTTAGCTTTGGTTACATATGCGTAGCCTGTTATAACTTTGTTCGTTTACTTTACTTTTAATTATGATTATTATTTCATTTATTTGCACAATTTATTACAACTGTGTACCAGCAATAATATTCTGTACTGGTTTAGACGCTTCTACCGAACGTGTCCCATCACTATGATTACGCGCGCTTTAGGAATCGGCCACTCAAGACGCAGGTACCGCCTACCCGCTCCCCACCTCTCGACCCGCCGCGCGGTGAACTGTATCGCGAACGAAACTATCAACATTAGCTATCTAGTGGAGGTGATCTGTGCTTCCGGTAGACTATTACCTTTATTTATTTTTATATTTAAACTTTATTGCACACAATACACAGGTAAAATTACAAATGGCGAACTTAATGCCATAAGGCATTCTCTAACAGTCAACCATACGACTAAACAGAAACATTTGTATGGTGCAGGGTCTTTTATGTAAATCTGTTAAATGAAACAATTAAATAACACAAATAGTAGGCACCTTTGTACAAATAGTAGGCATTTTTACTGTACATTCTGATGACGACGCGTTTGGCTCGGTTTGTAGACACCTGCCTACTGAGCCGGCGGTCCCGGGTTCGAATCCCGGCCAGGGCAAATATTTGTGTGACTAACTCTAATATTTTGTGCTTGGGTCATGGTTGTTCTATGTATTTAAGTATATATATGTATCTATATAAGTACGTATATCGTCGTCTAGTACCCATAACACAAGCCTTCTTGAGCTTAATTTGGGACTAGATCGATTTGTGTGAGGTCGTCCGATATTTATTTATTCCTGTGCGACATGGAGGCTGCTACAGAAGATTCTGACATTGGGCTCTTTGTCTGAATGCGTCTCCTACCGAAACGTTAGTTTCTATTTACTAGTGATAAGTTTGTATAATGTAAATCCGTAATTGGCCAATGTTAAACACATTTATGTATCTGTTTCAAAAAATATTGTAATTTGTGCTGTGGATTTTGTATCAATAAATAAATAAATAAATAAATAAATAAAAACCTCACATCTATTTCTAAATAATTGTTGATGTCATTTTACACGTCTGCATGCTTCTTTATATGCATACGTGGCAGTGGCAATATATTAATTATTTTAAAGAGTGGCCTTATGAACAGAGCTTCGCCGCACTTCTCTGTTGCGCAAAATAATGCCTCTAATAGTGACATTATCGATGAGTAACTGACTCTCGCATATTTCTTGTCCCTAGGGTATGGGCCGTAGGCCTCCACGCGGTAATCCGAGCACTGATGAGCCAGGCCAAGCTGGCCGACCGGAGTTTGGCCTGGCTGAAGAACAAATACACGGCGCTGTATTACGAAGATGGGTGCTGCTGCGAACCCCTCGTCAGCGATGCTATAAGGGTGAGTTCAAGCGATCGCTACAAAGGACCATGGGCAAATTTGTATACAGGCTGGACCAAGAAGCAACAGAAATGAGAGTGAAGTTATTAGATTAGATAGGTGAGATATTCGTGTTTGTAATTAAAATTTGGCCTAAATCGGAACTAAGAAAGGCATACTTAATAACCAGATCTACATCAATAGTGGTGCGGTATGAATACTACGCAAAAAACATTATAAATTGATGACATCGTAAGTTTAAGCTAGTAGTAAGTAGTAGTAAGTAATGGTACCTTTTTAATATGCATGTAGGAGTGTATTTATAGTTATTGTTCAGTTTTACACAATTTGCAATACTCCTACGACCATTTAGCGATGCATTATAATTCTGGCGCCACTATCTACGCATTGGCCACTGTCCAGTATGAGTTAGTCCCATTTTCCGCCACTTGTACCTTATTTCAAACAGGAATAGCTCAGCTCTGCAATAGAACTCGGCTTGGTGCCCAAAAAAATTAAGCTTATTTAAATATCTATCTATTGATTTAACTCTTATCTCTAATTGGTTTTTGGTCCAAACCTTGGTCTTGGTCCTTTAAAATTAAATCTCCTGTTGCTTCCAGGTATTCGGTGGCAGGGAGTCTACATGCGGCAGCTCATCGCATTCTACACCAGTCAAAGGGGCCTTCACAGATTCACACTCGGACTCCATTCGGAGTTCCGGGATTAAGTTTAAGGTGAATAGACAATTTTATATGGATATTGTTATACAAATTAGCTTGTTATTGATGGCTTAGTTAGCAGGAAAATCATGTGGTCAGCAACAGTCTAACCAGGCTGACTTAATGTTTACCTACAGTGAAGCGAAAAATTCAAAAATTTGATGGGTCAGGCACGGTCCGAACCTCAGAAGTCCTCCGGACGCCCGTATTGGCCCGGAAAGCCGTTGGAGATACAGGTTCGACCCCGCTTGAACCATTATTTTTTTTTATTTTTTGCTTCATTGTAATCATTTGGTTTTTCCTAGCAGACGTTACTGCGTTAATAAAAATAACTAAGCTGACTTTATTTCTTTTTTGCTTATTATACCATAACCTATACATAGTAGAAGGGGCGGGGGACGTTCCCGAAAACGAGAGATAGTTTAGCCTTAAATAATACTATATTTTATCCATACAAACTATGTGAATATATGTTTTCAAATTATAGCCTGCTAAATATTCACACAAAAAACTACTTATCATTAGCAACCCTAAACATGTTGTGTCATTATGATGTTAGGTCAATTCAATGAACTTACTTGTAAACAATAGTTAATAAGTTATTTTACATAATTTAGAAACTACCTCTTTGGACTTTACTAATCTTACCGCATACCGTTTGGTGAAATCTATGTAACGAAATTAACAAGTTGAATTGTTCTAGAAGAACAAGTCTACATCTGAACTGAAGACAAGTTCGCCAAAAAGCTACGGATCAACACACACGTCAGGCACTAGGAGTGAAGACGAAGTGATCATACTGGGATCACCTAGACATAGGTATGTATTTACACATTTTCATAATTTAATGTACCTACAGTAACTACTACATAAAAGAGTAGAAATTAAAAAGTGGCAATACTGTCGTCCCTATCTAATCAATCGAAGAAAAAAGAGACGACACTACAGTATCGCCACTTTTGAATTTTTGGCTGATTCTACAGGCGTTTCAACCGCCGTCAGTGCACTGTCAAAAATGAGCTACACCAAGCTGCAATAGTACATTACGGCAGAGACCAGTAAGTAAGCCATACTGGCCGAGTAGGAATTAGACGGACCGAGCCGTAGGCGAGGTCCGGATATAATACGAGGCCAGGATGGCTCTTACGGTCGAAGCAAGTATAGTGCTTTTCTCAAAAATTAAACAAGAAAATTAGATTAAAATTATATTTTATAGGTGACATTCATATTCGGCCATTTTCCAATGAATATTTTTGTTATATCCCATTTTTATTATTACACATTGTGATATTCGTCGTCGCAGGCACCATTAACTCCCACGATAACAACCTATAACAAAAATTATTATGAGTTTATACTTGGATAAAAGATATAGATATATCGTTATCAAATAGTGGCAGCATTTATTTACCTTCATCGCCAAACTGTTTATCATCTAGAGCTTGATTTAAGAACTTTTCTATATTTTGCTGCTGAATATTTGTGATTTCTTTCCTTTGTAGCCATCCGATTGTCTCAGAAAGATTGTTGAAATATTCAGACCTTATCACACATTATCTGACCAACTATTAACTTGATTTTCTTCCTTCCATTTAATGAATCTCTTGTATTTTTTTATATCTCCTTGGATTTAGTCGGAAGTAAATTATTTTAGCTAACTCTGCCTCCGCTTTTAAGTATGGAGGAGTGCCGTCTATTCGGAATCAGACTCGTCTGAACTCATTTTTGCTGAATTATTGTAATAGATCACACAAACAAATTTGAAATTTTTGTCTTTTAATTTAAATCCCGCCTTAATTTCTTTTTTTATAAATACTGCGTTTAATTATTTGCACTGTCTTACAAATCTAAGTCTTAAAGATAAAATTTAATTATTGTTATACATTGTTGTATTTTCTAACTAATTTTCATATCATAAAGCTTACCTTCAATTTTAACTCCGAGGTTTTTTCTAAACGACACAAAAAAGGAAGGAATTCCGAAATATCATTGTCATTTTACACAGCACAATTATGAACTAAACGCTGCATACAAACTTCCGCACTAAACCTTGTCGCTACTTTTTTTTTTTTTAATATGCATCTTGAGTTACGTTTATACTGCCAATAGTACTAACCTCTTTTTATTTTACATTCGCTCTTAGTGTAAATTGCAAGTGTACCTATACTGCAATGTCGTCTCTTTCTATTTAATCTATGAAAAAGGGACGCCACTTTTTAATTTCTACAATTTGCTCTCGCACTGTACTTATAATTAAAACAATTTGTGGAATGCATCCTTTTTACATTTATATACGACCTCATCGCCTTCACATCCTTAGTTTTTTTATAGGTCGGTGACGATGTAAATCGTGTTTCGATATTCAAATATCTTGATACGTAATAGGAATTACATACTTACTTACTGGACAAATATTGATTCCAAATTTAAAATCTCGCTGTTTACTGGACACTTCTAAAAAGTCTTCGGTATGTTCCACTTACTGTAGTCTATCTAGCGATGGTAAGGTAACATTACATGCAATTTTTGAGAAAACAATCATACAACATCCTGTGGTGAGCACTAGGCCATACTGAGGTGGGTCGGCCCACCTGGCCACCCCCCTAACGCCTATTTTGGTAGGTTCGTGCAACGAATATAATTGTTTGTTGGTTCCAGTTCCTACTCTGCGGCGATGAGCCAGCATCACCCGGCAGCTCCTCGACACAGCAGTCTCACCGCAGCCGCCACGAGCATCATGGGAGGATCGCCTAACAGGAGTAGGTGTGTACTACCCTACCCATAAATCTACTCAAGTGTTTGTGGTTGGAGAAGTAGAATCGTAGAAGTCATAAACTCCACCAAGATTTGACAAACTTAGTCACCAAAGTTCCTCAGCCTTTTGATTGAGGAACTTTGGGAACTCTACTCCCAGCGCCAAGCCTTCTCTCCTGACTAATTTCCGTCTTGATATTAGTTTACTTAAGAGGGGGCCGAGCGTTGACGACTGAACCATAGAGCGCGGGGAATCCGTATATAGATCGGTGCGCGGCCGGCATAGTAAAAATGTATGGAGAATTAAAAGCACTTTTTGATAAATCCGGACCTTTAATACCAAACAATAATTGAAATATTTGATGCGGAAAAATTGTAATGTAAACAATCATCTTTTTTTTAACTGAAAATCAGAATAGATTTCCATTGTTAAAGTATAAAAAAAACACTTAACGCCAGCTTACGATTTTACAATTTCTATTTCATGCGCGAGACGGACTCGCACTTGCCCAATTTTTGACATTTCATAAAGAGTAGCTGATTTGAGCAGTCATCAAATACCGTATTGTTAGGTATACCTATCTTTGCAAACCCTGTCTTATTTTTGTGTATCACATTAATTACAATTAAATTAATGGTCAATTGCAGTTTACGAAGATTGGAAACGAGCGAGCGGTTCTGGGAGAACCTGAAACACCTCCGGACGGGGTCTGTGGGCTACGACACGCAGTTGGACTTCATGGATTTTGTAGCGTTATTCAGGAGCTTCAGGTGAGAAAACAAAGGAAGACAATAAATTTATGAAACACTAGCTGTGCCCCGCGGTGTTACCCGCTCATCCCACGGGAACACTAAATTTATTCGGGATGAAAAGTATCCTATGTCCTTTCCCGGGTCTCAAACTATTTCCAATTATCAAATTTCATCTAAGTCGGTTCAGCGGTTTAAGCGTGAAGAGGTAACAGACAGACAGACACACTTTCGCATTTATAATATTAGTATGGATGTAATGTCTCATTTTTTTCATGTGGGTACACCACAATTTTTTTATATAAGCCTTTAATACAAAGATCAAAGCCTAAAGAAAAATTTAAAAAGGAGCTACCTGGGGGAAGAGACCGGGAATCGAACCCGGTACCTCTGGATTGCCGGTCCAGCGCGTTAACCATTTCGCTACGCTAGCTCCAGGTAGATCTGACGAATTTTTCCTTATGCTTTGTGTGTCGATTTTTGCATTGTTTTATTTGAAAGGTTTTCATCAAATCTTTCATTGATCTTTGTATTAAAGGAAGACAATGTTCTGTGTGGGACTGTTGCAGTAATCACTTAACTTCAACAGTCGAGCTGTATTTGAAAGATAAGAGATAACCACACAACACGAACCTTGCACTATGACTATCAGAATTGTTATATAGCATATTCTGGAAGTGAGTCGATATTGTGTTGCATAAAATTTATTATTTATTTTCATTAGGCATAATTTTCGTAGCCACAATTTCTACTTTTCTGAGAAACAACCTAATCTCACATAAAAAACAAAACTAAAACTTCTGTTTAAGAGGCCCAAAAAAATTGTACTACGGTTTTTACCGTTTAATGAGTTAGCTATAGCTAGGTTTCTAGGAAGTATGACGTTATTTTCGTCTTAGTATAAACCTACTTTACAGACAACCAATTTTATTTTCTCCATAGCCTGGTGATGCGATCAGAACTCCGAGATGTCTTCGAGCAGCTGGCGGTTCCTCGTGCCCGCTCTCCACTTCTAGCTGAGAAGAGTCGAAGCTCGCCAGAGCTGTTCCGCAGCAAGACTGCCTTCAGAACAGGTGAGCTATCCTGTCTGCTATTGAAGGAAGTAGACTTATCTTGCCATTGCTGTACACGTATAGGGTTTCTGCTCGAGACTTCTCGAACTCCAGACAATTCGAGAGTTTCACCTCCATTCGAGATGAGAAACAAATTGCCGACTCTCCAGACTCGAGTTCCGGTGAACACGAAATAATAGCTACAGTCAGGCTCGCCATTTTGCCGCTTTTAAGAATGATAACGCCGCCCGCGCACTGTAAACGCGTGCAGCGGACTCCTCACTCGCAAGAGTTTTAATTTTTTTGTGTATTTCTAACTTGCAGTGCAAAGTGCAATAAGAGAATTCGGATTTTATATGTTTTTCATTTTATTTTCAGCAATAATTTACAATTTCTTAACAACGACTCGAGAAATTGGAGTCGAGAATCCTCGAAACTCGAGAAAAAAATAGGGCGAGAAACCAGAAACCCTAGCCACGTAGCAAGAGTAGCAAATGCTACGGGCCCCGCGCACCTACGCTTTCAGACTGTAAAGACACACTGTCAAGTGCGAGGCCGATCCCAGATTGTAGGTTCGGTTCGGGCCATAACCATAATCATCTTGCTTGGGTTTGTGGAGGATTTGTGGAGGTTGGACTAGCGCTAACCCCTTTTCACGCAAAATAGGCACGTTGGATATCGACTTGTGGAAAATGCCCAGCGCAACTAACTTACGCGATCCTGGGACCATGGTTTGTCTAAGTTGTAGGTCCTACGTTGGCCAGGACGCCAGATTTTCATTCGCGCGTAGCGGACAGTTAGGGTGACGTTTAAAACTTTTGACACGTTACACGTTATTTAAAAAACTAACCACAACACTTATTATTCATAATTCATAACTATACCTAAGAAAATAAAAAGGTTCTTTTTCCACAGGTCTATTAACGAGAAACGGATCCTTGGACCTGGAGCCGCCTGGCGACAAGACAGCGCGAAAGAAAGCCTTCGACCTATTGGCCGCTGCAGCCTTACCAGGTAAATCTTACTTCTGTATAGAACGTGATATGTACGTATACCATACTCACTTGTGTTTGACGGCATTTAAATCAAGCCAAGGTTCTAAAGATCTCATGCTATGACTTACTTCTGGAATCGATCGTTAGGCGCCATTCTAGGCTGGTTGCAACCAGCAAGTTCTTTTAAACATAACTTGAACCAGAGCTAAACGTCACTACCAGCAGTGGGAGTTTGTGTGGGAGTATAACCCGCTAATAGGATTCGCCGCGCCACAGGAGTGATTTGGGGGGTGACGCGGGCGCGCTGTGCGCATGAACTGCGTCGTGAATAGACTGAACCGGGTTAGCCTGACTTAGGGCGGGAGGCGAGGGGAAAGAAATTCGGGCTATGATATATAAGGAGGCACCGTTTGGAGCGTCCGCGGCGACCATGGATGGGGTCCATGATCTCATCGTCCGGATCCGATACCTAGTAATGTGTATCCGTGGAACACGCCACCGATTCAAGTCTGCAGCCAAACTGCTGGGCTTCGACGTCGGTGCCGCCCTACCGCGAACCAACTTTTGTTGATTATTGGTATTCGATTATTCTTTGCCGACCACCTTTGTAATTCACTTTATTCGAAATAATATGCCTTCAAAATGATATCCTAAACAACTACGACACATTGTTCCCCATCTGTAATGTTTCGCCAAATTTTCATTTGTCTGAAAGTATTATTTACCTGAAACCCGTAATATTATCAGGATTTTATAAACGTCGTTTTAAAGAACCCATTAGGTTAGGTTAGGTTTGTTTTATGATTATTCTGAAAAATTAACAGTCTTGGACAAAAAGGGCTTTCGGACTAATGAAAATTTGGCGAGACATTACAGATACATGAAAGCTAATTAGTGTCCCAGATAGGTGTGCCTTTGAAATCCTTCTGGCAGAAGGTTTCTACAATCATGGGCTATTCATTGTCTGAAATAACGTGGTTTGTGGTTGTAGTCTAGGTTATAGGTACCTACCTAAACCTACCCATATCTTTACTATTATAAAATTCTAAATTTGTATGTATTGAAAAATATTTTTCTATGGAGAGGGGTCATGATTTCAAGAAAAATCGTCATTTGTTTTGTATGGGTGCGCAGTGCCATGCCAGTCTGGCGCCATCTATTGGTCATAATTTCTTTTGTCCTTTCATCAAGCCGAAACGGGTGGACGGATTTTGACCAATTTTGATACAGGGATAACTGGACATTCAAAGATGGTTATAGGATACTTTTACTCCTAATACTCCTCCTCCAAGTTATAAAGTTCACAATATGTGAACAAAAACGTTGCAGTGCCCTATACAGGGTTTCATAGCGGATATAAAGTGTAATATGTACCATCTTGTAATATGAAGGCAATAAATAAACTGATAAACAAAATTCTGAATAAAAGATAACTAGTGCTCTCTTAGTCAGTTGGTATTCCCTTATAACTCCTGTTACCCTTAATACCACCGTTAAATTGCTCTTAAGCAGCTTTTAAGCAGCAACATTTAAGAGCTTTGGGTGATTATTTAAGCGTTTTAACCGTCTCATCAATCTGCCCGCAATATTGGCCAACTCATAAAAGCTATCAACATCATTTTGATAGGAATTGTAGGAATCCTCGACTTTTATAAGACAACCGAAAATAGCGCATCAGTTCATACGGAGGTCGTCGATATTGCGGACATATTAATGAGGCGGTTAAAACGCTCAAATAATCGCCCTTTAAAGTCTGCATACGGTCGTATACAGCCCTTATACAGGAAATTTATTCAGCTTTAAGAGTAATTGACATTACTTATTCAGGTATACTTACAGACTATGTGTATCACTTGGGGTTGTTATAAGCCTTGTTCTGTCACCAGGAGCGTGTCCGGACCTGAGCGGGCGAGTTCTGTCGCTCCCGACCCTGGGCAAGTTCTGCGAAACGCGGCAGATGGAGCCCAAGACTGAACAGCAGCTGAAGGACATCATCCAGGTGAGATGTTTATGGGTTAAACTAACACGAAGATCAAACCTCAAAGAGATATTGAAAATGCGTAACCTGGTGGAAGAGACCGGGAATCGAACCCGATGCTTCGGGATTGCCGGTCCAGCGCGTTAACCTTTCCGCCACCCTAACGCCCAAGCAACCATTAACGGTATTATTTCGTATATAGGGGGGTTGCCGGGTGGGCCGTGCCCACCCCAGTATGGTCTAGTGCCCACCCCAGGATTTTGAGTTACCGATAGAAATTCATGGCTTCATCTCATAGGCCATGGCCAGGCCCCCCCCAGGCCCCCCCTGAAATATAATGTTAGATACGCCAATGCTTTATTGCTTATTTGAAAAGCTTTACACCTTAGCGACCTTTTGTTTATGGGTTGAGCTATTGTTTATGGGTTTTTTTCTGTATTAATCACTGACCAATATTCCAATAATTGAAGACCAATGTTTATAGTCACGTTTCTCCAACCTGTTGTAGACAGAGCTATTTTACTTACGGTCAACGTACACATTTTTGTGTTAAAGAGTGTGTGTGTGTGTGTTAGGCGATCCTCTCACTAGGTATATACGTGGCGGCTGCGATAAGACTGCTGTGACTCTTCAATTTTCGATTGACATATAAGGTAGGTGGACCATGGAAGGCCACGCTCCTTTGAAGGCCAACTATCAAAAAGTCGTTAATTATCGACATGTAAAGACACATCCCTTTTACTAAATACTAGCTCCATCAAACTCAAGGCCACAAACGCGGCGGCTTGACGACCGCGCCATTATTGTGGCAGTGCGAGCTCACGTTTCGTAGACTTCGGTCGTCGACGTTGCAGTTGTTATTCGCGCGCTTAGCAAAACGTAATTTTTTAGTCAATAACCTATTATTATCTCATATTTTTTACTGTATATTGTTGTATAAGTTTATGTTTATGGTTTCTAAAGAATAAAAACATGGTTTTAACTCGATTTAAGTTTAAATATTGGCAGTGTTCCTAGGATGGCCGGTGGTTCCTTATAAGGCCAATCGAAAATTTGACCGTTGGCCTTGCTATGGTACATGGGCCTTACAAGGACCATTCACAAACCATGAACATATGAACATTTACTTTTTAGTTATAAATAAGTACGTACCGTTACAGTTAAAACAGTGTTTTTTATTATAGCATTTTTACTTTTAAGCGTTTATAACTTTTTCAACTTAGGAACATTGTGGCCTTACAAAGAACGGACCCATAAGAAGGCCATTTTGGATAAAAATAAAAGTTTTTAATTTTATTATAAAACACGTTGGCAAGTTCTTTGTTGCTAATATGATACTTAATAATACTATTTTTAAATAACTTCCATTAATATATTCTTAGTTACACGATGGTGTTCAAGTAATGTTCATTAAGTTTTTTTATAGATGATTAAAATACATTGAGCATTTAATGTTTCGCTTAAATGATGGAGCTTATTATGTAGTTTTTGTAAAAGCAGATATATATATTGTTACCACTCTATTTTTAAGTTTAACTACTAATGTATAATATTGGCCTTGTTTGGAGCCGTGTTCCTTGCAAGGCCATTTGGAAGAGCTTTATAAAACTTAAATTTAATAAATAGTGGTTAAAGTTAGGTAAAAAGAAAGTCAATTATATGGTGCGCAATAAAACAAAATATTACTTAATAATTTGTTTCCTTAATTTATCCAGTAAATAAACGAATAAAAAGTGTTTACTCGTTAGAGTGGCCTTCCATGGTCCACCTACCTTACTATGTTCCTTCGGCTTTCGGACATGATTATGAAATGAATTATTATTTTGTCGTAGAGGCACGAACCGGATCCGACGCTTCGGTCCGAGAACTGTCTCTCCTTCGAGGGCTTCGTCCGGTTTTTGACGGATAAGGACAACTACGCTTTCGTACCGGAGCAGAGGAGGGCTAACAACTTCGCTGGGTTAGTATTTTTTATATGTACCTAAGTTGGTAATGAGCTGACAAGCCAGGTCTGTATCTAAGGTCTGTGCACCGAACCAACGTTCCAATCCTTTTTTTTTGAAATAACTCAACATCTAAGAGACATTATCGTCGGTTGTACAAATACGAATCCTCAAGTTCTTCGGGCGGGTGCCCCTTGAAATCTCGACAAACTTTTCATCGAAAACGATTCATAGAATATTCAGTATAAATATTATCTCTTGGAGTATTATGGCTTCATCGACTATTCATTACATATTATAACAATTATTAAAGCAATGTTATAAGGAATTTTAAATGCTTAAAATTACATTTAATAGATTATTTTAAAGACAGAACATCAAATAATTTATATTATTTTATCGACGTATTATTATACAACTCATTCATTTCCATGGCCCCTAAAACGAAACGGCTCGCAAACATAGGTTGGTTAGGTTAGGGTTATTTTTTTTATGACCCCAAAAACGAAACGGCTCGCAGACATAGGTAGGTTAGGTTAGGGTTATTTTTTTTTATGACCCCAAAAACGAAACGGCTCGCAGCCATAGGTTGGTTATGTTAGGTTAGGGTTATTTTTTTTATGACCCCAAAAACGAAACGGCTCGCAGACATAGGTTGGTTGGGTTAGGTTAGGGTTATTTTTTTTTATGACCCCAAAAACGAAACGGCTTGCAGACATAGGTAGGTTAGGTTAGGTGAGGGGTTTTTTTATGACCACAAAAACGAAACGGCTCGCAAACATAGGTAAACAAAAGGGTACACACATAAAACATAATATCTACCCACATCCGTCCGCGAGCGCATTGCGTTTAGTTAGTTCCTCACATAATTCATTGAAGTTGTAGAATGACAAATACTGAAATGATTTTCTACAATGTAAAATTTAAAACAAAATAATAAAAGATGGAATAATAAAATATGAAATAAAGAACTGCGAAATAAAATATATAACAAATAATATTTCTACAGATTAAAAATCGGTGTTATAAAAATACACCATTTAATTGTCCGATGTAATGAATATTCGATCAAATGAAAAAATGCGTACCGTTGACTTTGAACTGAAATTCGATTAAAGGTTTTTATTTTAATCTTGACGCCTGAGTCCCTTTGCACTGAAAGGAGTAGGTATGAAGAAGAAGATAAATGTAATAATGTAGGTATTGTAATTTAATAGAGCCGGAGACAATATACATTCTCCCTGTAAAATATGCCCAGTGATTCGTCTGTTGCATTACTACTATGATATTATTATTGTAAATGTTTTTTTTCTATATGCAACTTAGAATCTGACTGAGCTCCAGATGGATTAGCAAAACTTTCTTGCCAATGCAGAAGCTTAAATACCTAGTAGGTAATTAATCAAGGAAACATCTTCATCATCATATCAACCGACAGACGTCCACTGCTGGACAAACGCCTCCCCCAAAGTTCTCCACAACGATCGGTTTTGAGCCACCCTCATCCAATGTCTGCCCGCGATCCTAACCAGGTCTACGGTCCACCTAGTTGGGAGCTTCCCACGCTGCATCTTCCGATCCGCAGTCAGCACTCAAGAATCTTTCTGCCCCAACGACCATCGATTCTACGAGCAATGTGCCCGCCCACTGCCACTAAAATTTGGCGACTGTCTGAGCTACATCTACAACACAATATTAACCTTTTTTTTATGTGCGATAGACAAACATTTTGACCTCGAACGTACCTGATGTTAAGTAACGATGCATACTCGGCTAGAAGTTGCCTATTCACACTCGACTTGAAGAGATCCAAGTTATATTTTTCAGGGAACAGGTGCGCAGGAAGAGAGTTCCACTCCTTTGCTATCCAGATAAGAAAAGTAGACGCAAAGCGTTTTGTACGAATCAATGGTATATCAACAACATCAGGGTGGAACCCAAGTCCACGCCGGTCGAATGTCGACCTTACAAATATCACCTCATATTATTTCTATTCCACAGTAAATCGTCAGAAGAAGACGACCAAAGCAAAGAGCTCTCGAAGGAGATGATGGGGCCTCTCAGCCAGTACTACATCGCCAGCAGCCACAACACTTACTTGACGGGACACCAGCTGAAAGGGGAGTCTTCTGTGGAACTGTACAGCCAAGTAAGTGATCTGACTCTAACTCTCCTGATTTATCAGGAAATTACATGATTTTTTAGATAATCTCCTTATGTACTGATTATTTTTTGGTATCGAACAAATCTTGATTTTTGATAATTTGTTGGAGCATAGGTACCGGTAAACACACCATTTTTTTAACATACGCGGTCATTTGGCAACTTTGACATCCGATAATCGGGAACCGATTTGTGAGTGGAACGGAACGCGACTGATTTTGTTATTATCTAATCTGAAGGGCTACTCCGATGTTCGATATTCGGCCGGCGTATAGTGCCGTCTCGTTCACCCATATACTTTGACAGAAGAGAGGGGCGGCGCTATACGACGGTCGCATTTTGAACATCGGAGTACCCCTTCTGTTTTCTGACTGGCTCCTGATTTATATGACCATAACCTCATTCTTTATTACTTGTGGGAGTTTGCAGCACTGGTGGTAAATGAGAGTTGAGAGTCCTTAACGCTCAAAGAATTAAGAAATTGAATTAAAACCACAATTACACCGATAAGTTTATTATAAGATATAACTTAGCCTAATTACATTTATATTTAATACGGAAATCTGTTTCCCGCACGAAATTACAACTAAGACATTACGGCTTCTTATCCGTTCAAAAATGATGATTATTTTAGACATTTTTCTCTATGATCAAACAGGTTTCTTAACAAATTATTAATGTTAAGTGTGAATTTTTTATTGATAATTTTTGTTTCAAAAACTACTGCAAATTGACGAAATTCACGGAGAAAGCTGGTTTTATCAACTTATTTTCGACAGCACGCAATGAAAGCATGAAATAGCTGAGGTGTGAGGGAAATACATTTGGTTGAAATTATCAATGTCATAGGGTAAATCGCCAATTACTGGCCACCGTTCAATAACTGGCCACCTCATACTAAAAATTAACTCTGTTCACCTGCAAACAGAATTCATTTTAGAATAAGGTTTTAATTACTGGCCATCCTTCAATAACTGGCCACGTTATACTAAAATGAATTCAGTTTGCAGGTAAACAGAGTTAACCCATTCATTGCCGACGCCTCATATTTTTACTCATCACGCAGTGCCGCCTTCCAAGCGACGACGCGAATTCGCGTCCGCGGCATTAGGTTAACCCATTTCAAGGACGCGAATTCGCGTCCGCGGCATTACGTTGTCAGGGACGCGAATTCGCGTCCGCAGCATTACGTTGTCAAGGACGCAATTTCGCGTTTTCGGCATTACGATTACACATACATGGGACGCGAATTCGCGTCTTCGGCATCCGAGATAAGAATTATGAAAATTACAAATGCACGGAATCCAAAAACCAGCAACAGTATAATATGTGACCGTCCATGACTAAAGGGTCCTTATGGCAGGTATTGAGTTAAGCACAGGTTCTAAATCTATGTTAAATAAGCTATTTAACACAGAAAGAATCATGACCCTAAGTCTCATACTTTTTTTTTAAAAAATCATCATACTTACACTTGCTAAAATTTCACTTTTGAGAAAACGTCAAAAGAAGTTTGAAACTAACTTTAAGTATGTTCCCATTGGAAGTTACATAGATTATGATTGATTTTGTATCTCAAGGGGTTTTTCTATTGAACTCAGTCATGGTTTCATCAATGTGACTTCCAGATCCTGAGAAAACAGCCTTTGATAACAGCAACACGCTATAAGAATGAAATTAATAAAAACATGTTTTTCAGCTTTGTCTTTAATTATTTTGTAATCTGAACTATTGTATATAGTAGGACATATTTAAACTTCCATTTTAGGATATAGATAAAATCACATAGTTAACGAAATATCTTTATTTTAATGAAAACGTGATAATTATTATACTTTTCATCTTCCCCTATAACAATAACAAATTTAGTACAGTGAGTTCTAAAATATATTAATTCAGTCCACTGGAGTATCACAAAATTATCATTATTGTTCTACAAGTTTTATTTTTTTATTTATATACGATTAAAGTTACGTAAATTTGACTCCTATACATTTGGGAAAAGGGTCCTTATGACCAATCACAGACAAAACATATTAATAATTCCAATATGGCACAATATTAACATTATTTATTTCCTAATCTTGTATTAACACAGAATACCGAAGAAAAAAGGTTATTATAAATTTACTCAAAATCTTTATCTGTAGGGAGTTATTCTCATTTAACGTCAACGAATAATTTACACAGTCGGTGACTACTAAGGAACTATTCATAAATCACGTAATAAAGATAATTTCACGCGATTTCTGATCTGACGCGATAAGGGCGGGGGGAGGGGGGGGGGCACATTCCAATTATAATCATTTGCTAGTAAGTAATGCCCCCCAGGTCATTAATAATGTATACACTTTTTGGCCTTGTCGAATGCGTTTGCTTACAAATTGTAGGCGACCGCATTCGACTGGGTGAAAAAGTGTACACATATTAATGACCTTGACTATACATATTATTTTTGCATTAAATTTTAAATTAACTAACAACAATCAGATATAACATGTCGTTCGACGCGCGCCGAGAGATGTTTTGACGTCAGACGAAAAATGTAGTACCTACCTACATTTTACGTAAAATCTAAAATGACCATAGGTACTTAGCAAAGAAATAGTTGTAAGCAAGTTTATCTATTGACCTTTGTCTTTCTTGTATGCAATTTCCCACAAAGACCCTTTTCTACTAAACTTAAAACTCCGTTTTAATAAAGAAAGAATTAACGTACACAACTGAAACCAAGGTACAAATACAGCTCTGTCTTTGTATTTTACTATAATGCATAAAACAAAAAAATGATAATTTTGAAGGATTTTACAAAACAGCAAATATCTCCGTAACTAGAAACTGCCATAAGGACCCTTTTCTCATGGACGGCCACATATTATCCTTCATAAGTAAAGTAACATTTTGGTATCAGCATTTAAGTACACTTGTTACTAGCAAAAAAAAAACAAATAACTCGAGGACGCGAAATCGCGTCCTCGGCAATGAATGGGTTCGCATTCATTGCCGACGCCTCATATTTTTACTTATCACGCAGTGCCGCCTTCCAAGCGACGACGCGAATTCGCGTCCTCGGCATTAGGTTAACCCATTTCAAGGACGCGAATTCGCGTCCGCGGCATTACGTTGTCAGGGACGCGAATTCGCGTCCGCGGCATTACGTTGTCAAGGACGCAATTTCGCGTTTTCGGCATTACGATTACACATACATGGGACGCGAATTCGCGTCTTCGGCATCCGAGATAAGAATTATGAAAATTACAAATGCACGGAATCCAAAAACCAGCAACAGTATAATATTATCCTTCATAAGTAAAGTAATATTTTGGTATCAGCATTTAAGTACACTTGTTTTCTAGCAAAAAAAAAAACAAATAACTCGAGGACGCGAAATCGCGTCCTCGGCATTACGATTGCGCATACATGGGACGCGAATTCGCGTCATCGGCAATGAATGGGTTAATTTTTAGTATGAGGTGGCCAGTTATTGAACGGTGGCCAGTAATTGGCGATCTACCCTATGTCATATATAAAAAAAAAAATAAAAGGAATAAGACATCTTAACTTATAGAATGTGGGTATAACGTGTCAAATGCCCAGAAAACCTTAGCCTAGTGCGTGTTGCGACGATACCAGAACCTCGCTCTATAGTCGTCACTGCAGGTCAGGAACGCTGGCGCCGTCCCGGAGTGGACTATGTGCCTGTAAAATAAGTTTTGTTACATCTATACTTATTACTTCTATACAGGGTGGAACATTTCTAAAGACTGCGCTGACAGGATAGTGTCATCTGAGTGATCTACAATCGACATATTATAATTGTAAAGTTGGATTTAATAGTAAAGAAAATGCAAATAAACAACAAAGAAAATAATTACATGTTCCCGCTCAGAAACAACACATAAAAAAGAATAGTCTGAAAAACTTTTTTTTTTATTGACGTCCATCTGTCAAAAAATATGAACTTATACCTAAAGGTATACGTTCACTATACTATACATCCATGCACAGAAGATAAAACTTTTTTTTAAGTTGGCAGCAATGCCTTAGTACAAAAAGTATATTTTTTATTGCAAATTGTGTGAATGCAGCTGTTTATTTTGGAATCTGTGGTACTAAGTAATGCTTTTTATAGCATCGTTTGGCAGTGTTTTTTTTTTGGCAGTAGAGTATAGACTTTTACAGACTTTCATAATTTATGTCTTTATATTAGAGTTAGTAACTATATAAATGACAGAAAAAAGTACTGGAGTAGAAAAAAATAAAAGATTGTCTCCATTGAGCAAAATAGCCTGTCTAAAATATTTAATGCAGGTACTTTCCCTCCATGTGGCATAGCCGTGGGACACCCTGTATAACTAATTACCTGACGATTTTAATTTAAACCATGAATACAAAGATCAAAGCTTAAAGAAAAATTTAATTTAATTTAATAGGAGCTACCTGGTGGCCTTCCACCACTCGGGAATCGAACCCGGTACCTCTGCATTACCGGTCCAGCGCGTTAGCCACTTCGCTACCCTCGCTCCTAAGCGATTCCCGGTCCCTTCTGGTAGCTCCTTTTTAGGGTTCCGTACCCAAAGGATAAAAACGGGACCCTATTACTGAGACTTCGCTGTCCGTCCGTCCGTCCGTCTGTCACCAGGCTGTATCTCAAGAACGGTGATAGCTAGACAGTTTAAATTTTCACAGATGATGTATTTCTATTGCCGCTTTAACAACAAATACTAAAAATAAAATAAAATAAATATTTAAGGGGGGCTCCCATACAACAAACTTGTTATAGATTATATATAGGTACGGAACCCTTCATGCGCGAGTCGGACTCGCACTTGCCCAATTTTTCAATTTTTCTTTAAGCTTTGATCTTTGTATTCATGGTTTAAATTAAAATTCTGTACACCAGCCACATACATTAAAAAATGAGACATTACATCACTACATAGTATAAAACAAAGTCGCTTTCTCTGTCCCTATGTCCCTTTGTATGCTTAAATCTTTAAAACTACGCAACGGATTTTGATGCGGTTTTTTTTAATAGATAGAGTGATTCAAGAGAAAGGTTTATATGTATAATACATGCATAATTTATCAGCATTGCACCCGTGCGAAGCCGGGGCGGGTCGCTAGTGTTTCATAAAAATGTATAATCACCTGACGGCCCCGTTGTGCCCCAGCGACATGAGCTGCGCGCGACTCGCGCTCCGCGAGTGCCACGTGCACAGCGATGTCGTGGCTTCATCGGGAAAGATCACGTAGTCTTCCGTGTGGTTGAATATGGCCTGCGCCTGGTGTTCTTGCTTGCCTGAAACAAAAGGAAAATCGATTCGTTTGCTCGTTTGCCCCCTATGACATAAAAAAAAAAAGTGCGAGTCGGACTCGCGCACCGAGGGTTCCGTACAAACACTTTCCATCCTTAAGTTGTTAAGTTAAGTTTGCACCTGGTATGTATAGCGCCCCATACAAATGGGGTGCAAAGTTAACGCAACCAATCCCGTTTGTTGTATGGGAGCCCCCCTGGTATTTGTTGTTACAGCGGCAATAGAAACACATCATCTGTGAAAATTTCAACTGTCTAGCTATCACCGTTCTTGAGGTACAGCCTGGTGACAGACGGACGGACGGACGGACAGCGAAGTCTCAGTAATAGGGTCCCGTTTTTACCCTTTGGGTACGGAACCCTAAAAAACCATAAAACTAAGTCAAATCCAATTGGTTTCAAGACACAGAAGTGTTTCAATGAAATATAGTCGTAAATATAAGTTTGTATAAGAATGGAAACCAAATAGCTTTTTCTGATTATTTAAAGCCAAGTGAGGAGAATAGTTTGCACCAAAAAGTTCTCTTCTTGTGATGAGCAACTTCTGTACATTGTGCGTGGCCCGACACGCACTTTGCTGTTTTTTTATGTATTAAGAGGCCTTATTCCTTTTAAACTTGTTTTTATTTTTTTGTATTATGACAAATATATTCATAATTGAATGATTTCAACCAACTTTTTTTAAAGTGACTAATTTAACCAACTTTTTTTAAGTGTTTCTCCCTGATGACGATATCTAGGACTAACATAGCTATTTCATAGTTCTTATCGTAAGTTAAAACAAAAAATACAGATTTTGTGTAAATTTTGTCAAATTCGAGTAGTTTTTGAAACAAACATTATGAATGAAAAATGTATGTTTCAAGGATATACCAATAAATCGCAATGGCCCTGTTCTAAGTAGTAACATTGTTATATATTAAGAAACATGTATCATCATCATCATAGAGATAGATGTATAACACAATCAGCATATTTGAAGGGATTGAGTAAAATATTTGTAGCTCACCAGTGGTGCCAGCCCCGGTGTACTGAATCAGACATCTGCTGCTTGACAGCTCCCACAGTTTGATGGAGGAGTCCAAACCGGACGTCAGCAAATACTGGAACAAAATACACGGTTTTAATCGAAGAATTATATTTCTGGCCTGAGAATAGAAAACTTTAAGATATCGCGTAGGAAAAGTTCGAAAGGCTTTTCGGTCGTTTGCGAATTAAGGTATAAATCCATGTCCGTCGAGATGGTTCTTAGCTATGTTTGATGGCAATAGGACCAGTACTTTCCAAGATATTCAGCTTTAATTGGAACAAGTGACAAGATCTCAGCCAATATTGAAACTAAGACTAGATTTGTAGTTATAAATAAATAATAATGAATAAATAAATATCAGACAACCTTACACAAATCAACCTAGTCCCAAATTAAGCTTAAGAAGGCTTGTGTTATGGGTACTAGGCGACGATATACATACTTATATAGATAAATAAATACTTAAGAGTCCGCAGCAAGGTCCGCTCAACTCCGCGTTGAGATCGCGCGCTTACGCTTTAAAATGTTGTTGTTTCACCTAGAGGAAGACAGGGCGCTAGCAGTAAAGCGAGAGCGCGCTAGGAGCAAAGAGTATGTAATCACTACGTTTTAAGAGACGGGAGTGCCATACGAAACATACTGCCAATATGAAGCCGCAAACAATATCAGTGTCAGTGTCAACTCATGACATAATGCCAACATCAAGAACAAAATAGGGATGTCACATGTTACACAAATTATCGAATTATCGATATCGATATCGGTATTTAAAAAAAATGGTTCAGGCGGGGTTCGCATTCGCACCCGCGTCTCCAACGGCTTTCCGGTAATTTAAATCATTAAATATTTCGCTTCAATGTAAACATTTGGTTTACTTTAGGTTACTGACTTCATAAAAAAAAACAAAAGTGTGCAAATAATTTTATTTCGTTCAAACTTTGCTTGGCTTGCTGATAAACATAGACGAAAAAAGCCGTTTCATCACTCCAGTCTGTGCTCCAGGTTGGAAGTTCTGCAACACAAATAATACAGGGTAAACAGAAAATTGCAGAGTAAAATGAATCTGTTTGTCCAGATGAAACCGTACCATTCATAGTCCATTGAAGATTTTTCGTAAAATATTTCTGTGACCATAATCTAACTCAAACTGGCATAAAAAGTAGTGGCTTTTGCTTGAAGAAAGATATTCCGTATTTACCCAGGTATTTTTCACTTCAAATGAAAATTATCGATAAAACTTACATACAGCACTATTGTTTACATACGTATAAGGGTATGTATTATTTTACCCGAAATACCAAGTTTTCAATGAAACTTACGATTAACATGGTTATAACACGCAGTAATTAATTATATTTTTTACTTACCGATCTTCGTCCGGTGGAAATCTTGCCATGAATAGTCTTTTTTGACCGTCCATTCGACACGTTTTCATTCTGCATATTTCGCACTTTTTCCTTTTCAATCCACTCATTTTTGCAATTGTGATTGTCTTGTGTACCTTCTAGACGACCACTACACCCAAAGAATGCAAATTATTAGATTATTTGTGAAATTTGAATTATTTGAAAAGATCGCAGAACCTTGACAAAACCAGACAACACAACAAAAGAGAAACGTCAACTAATATGGCATGGCGGACAAAAATGGCGGCTGAAGTACAACCCGCCTAAATTCGATTGTCGCCAATTATCTAATGCTTTGTAGGTTTCAACGTTCTTTCAAACTTAGATAGGTAAAAATTCACCCCCGTTTCATATAGCCGTTGTCGTTCGTTTTTTACCTTGAGAGTTGCGCGAGGCTGGCTAGGAGTAGCTATGATAAGGGCGGTGCTTACCGCCGCCCCCCCGGACCGTTCCCCGCGCTAGAGTAATTCGCTGCAGTTTCGCAACAATTTTTTGTAATTTATTTTAAGGTTTTCGTAGTTACAGTAGCGATCAAAAGTATTTTGACAACGGCAAAAGCTTTGATATTATATGCGATATATTAGTTTTTCCAACTTACTTCTTGATAAAGTATTTCATGGCTTAAAAGCTTCTCGAAACAAGTAAAAAGTTTAGTTTCATTGAATTAAAATATAAACATAGCCACAAAAAATATTTATATACCGGTTCAAAAATATTTTGACAATGTCTCTTTTCCAATTTAACTGAGAAATGGGGCTGCAGAATTTAAATACTTTGTAGGAACTACAACTTGAGGCTTTTCTTAGCATGTCTCGACATAAATAATATTCGGAAGATTTTAAGTAACCCGTTGCGGCTGCATTTAAGAAGGGTAAGTCGCCAGCTGAGATTTCGCGATGTTTTGGTATATCACGGCAGTTCATTAGTGTCTGGAATAAGCAGTTCAAGGCTCGAAACAGCGTCACAAATAAGCCTGAAAACAGTCGTCCTCGAAAAACGACTTGTACAACTGATTGTGTAATAAAAAAGTAAGACGTAGAAACCCCACGGAATAATGCAATACCAATTAAAGAAGAGCTAACAGAAAACTACAACACAAATGTTCATATTTTTACTATTAAACGACGCCTAATAGACCATGGACCACATGGTCGACGCCCATTAAAAAAAACTACAATGTTCAGCAAAGAATAAGGCATCCCGATTAGCATTTGCGATTCGTCACAAATCATGAACAAGTGCCGATTGGTCAAAAATTTTATGGAGTGACGCGAGCAAGTTAAATTTAATCTCGTGGGATGGTATCATGTATGTGCGTCGTCCTCATAATAAAAGACACGATGTGCGATACCTGGTACCCACACTCAAGCATAGTGGCGGCAACGTAATGGTGCGGGGATATTTTTCTCGCCATGGCGTCGGGCCTCTCGTATGAATTGACGGGATAATGGGATCGATATGTGTATGAAAATATACTTTATACACATTCGATACCCTATGAAAATAAATAAAGAAAAATTTGCCACCTCGTTGGGTTTTTCAGCACCGTAATGACCTCAGACACAATTCTAAAAATTGACAAGCTTTCTTAAAGCGTAAAAATGTCAAGGTTTTTGAGGGGCCTAGTCAAAATGCTGACCTTAATCCTATTGAGCATCTACGAGAAGAGTTGAGTATGAGGGAGAGTGAGGTGCAGAAATTACTGCAAGGGTTTTTTTTCAAGCACTTCAGTCAGAAAGGACGAACATACCTTACGTACGTATATATAGAAGTTAGTAGACTATATGACGGCTCCTTGTACAGCTGTTAGGAAGGGCAGAGGATATGCAACTAAATATTCATGAAACGTCTTATTTAACCCTGTTGCAAGTTCAGCAAAATAATTTTATGTAAGTGTCAAAATACTTTTGAGCTACCTGAAGCGTGTATTATCAGTTTTTATTCTAAGTTCATTGTTAAGCTTTAGTTATCTAAGTGGAAACGTAACAAGAAAAGGGCCATAAAATGTTATCGTTACGTAATTATTAAATATATATTCAATTCATCAACATCTTGAAAAAAAATGATTTGTCAAAATACTTTTGATCGCTACTGTACGCTCTCATTTTAAAACTACGAGATCAATTTTGATAAATCTTTTTTCTTATCAAACTGCATAGTTTAATCGACACCGGAAATAGGTTTTGACTTCAATCTAAACTATATTTTGGTCGTAGTATGCCGCCAAACTGAACAACTTTCTGGGGTCTAAAAATGCAAAACTTGTACTCGCTCTATTTTCTTTCTATTAACATTTCAAGAGTCATAAACTAGTTTTAGCCCTAGATATATCTTATCTCATTATATTTAGAGAATTTCATGATAATGTGACATGTTATATTAAAATAAGGACGTAACTACGTTTGTATGAAGAATCGAGCTTGCTGCGGACTCTTAAATACATAGAACATCCATGACCCAGGCACAAATATTCGTGTTCATCACACAAATATTTGCCCTTGCCGGGATTTGAACCCGGGACCGTCGGCTCAGTAGACAGTTGCTTAACCACTGCGCCAACCGCGTCGTCAAATGTTCAGTTATGTTCAGTTTTAGTAGCATGTTCATCACTCATGATGAGCAGCTACTTCGGTCGGGGGTGTTTTACATTTTTAATTTAGATTATCTTATACCATGGCGTATTACCGGTGATGACCTTCGGAGCCGAGACGTGGTCTCTAACTACGGGCCTTTTAAAGAAGCTCAGAGTCACTCAACAAGCTATGGAAAGAGTTATACTCGGGATTTCTCTGCGAGATCGAATCAGAAATGAGGAGATTCGTAGACGAACCAAGGTCATCGACATAGCAAACCGGTAAGCAAGCTGAACTAGCATTGGGCGGAGCACGTAGCTCGAAGAACCAATGGCCGTTGCCAGAAAGGTTCTCGAGTGGAGACCATGTACCGGCAAGCGCAGTGTCGGATGACCTGGTTAGAGTTGCGGGGACTCGCTGGATGCGGGTCGCTGCTATCCGGCCCATGTGGAAGTCTATTGAGGCCTGTGGACGTCCTATGGCTAAGATGGTGATGATACCAAGGTTAGGACTGACCTTGCTGTTCCCAGTGTAGGCTACAGAGCACACTTCAAAGCCGTCGTGCTCATTCACGATCGTGTTGAAGCAGCGGTTGGAGTCGGTGTCCAATCGCTCATTCAATCATTTTGTTACCATAAAGCGACAACTAATCAGCCGCAGTTGGTTGTAGCTGGGTGTCTACATCACTGTACTTACCGTGATACTCTTGTAGGCTTACTTGGCGCTGGCTTTAGTGATGTCGAAGAGTTTGATACAGCGGTCGCGTGGTGCCGTGACCAGGATGTGTTCGGAGGTGGAAGACCAGGGCGGTTATTTCATGGTTGTTGTAGCTGGCTATCTACATCACTGTACTTACCGTGATACTTTTGTAGGCTTACTTGGCGCTGGCTTTAGTGATGTCGAAGAGTTTGATACAGCGGTCGCGTGGTGCCGTGACCAGGATGTGTTGGGGGATGGAAGTCCAGGGCGGTTGTTCGTTGGTTGTAGCTGGGTGTCTACATCACTACTTACCGTGATGCTCTTGTAGGCTTACTTGGCGCTGGCTTTAGTGATGTCGAAGAGTTTGATGCAGCAGTCGCGTGGTGCCGTGACCAGGATGTGTTCGGGGTAAGTCCAGGGCGGTTGTTCGTTGGTTGTAGCTGGGTGTCTACATCACTACTTACCGTGATACTCTTGCAGACTTAACTTGGCGCTGGCTTTAGTGATGTCGAAGAGTTTGATATAGCAGTCGCGTGGTGCCGTGACCAGGATGTGTTCGGAGGTGGAAGTCCAGGGCGGTTATTTTATGGTTGTTGTAGCTGGCTATCTACATCACTACTTACCGTGATACTCTTGTAGGCTTACTTGGCGCTGGCTTTAGAGATGTCGAAGAGTTTGATACAGCAGTCGCGTGGTGCCGTGACCAGGATGTGTTCGGGGGAAGTCCAGGGCGGTTGTTCGTTGGTTGTAGCTGGGTGTCTACATCACTACTTACCGTGATACTCTTGTAGGCTACTTGGCGCTGGCTTTAGTGATGTCGAAGAGTTTGATGCAGCAGTCGCGTGGTGCCGTGACCAGGATGTGTTCGGGGGAAGTCCAGGGCGGTTGTTCGTTGGTTGTAGCTGGGTGTCTACATCACTGTACATACCGTGATACTCTTGTAGGCTTTCTTGGCGCTGGTTTTAGTGACGTAGAAAGGCTCACTTGCCGGAGTCCCGTACCTTTTTCTTATAACATGTCCTTAGGGATTCGGCGCAACCGATTCGTATTCGGCAAAGTCGGTATTCTGCCTGTGTCTAGTAGGTACCTTGCTGTTCCTAGTGAAGGCCACAGAGCACACTTCGGAGCCGTCGTGCGCGTTCACGAACGTGTTGAAGCATCGGTTGGAGACGGTGTCCCACAGCTTGATGCTGCCGTCCGCGCTGCCGCTCGCGAAGTATTTGCCGTTCGGGGAAAACCTTAACAGAAACAGTTAGATAGATAGATAGATAAAAACTTTATTTCATCACCGACACCAACAGTAACATTAAAAGGAGACCTATAAGCTAAACATTTTTATAATTAGCAAAGAGAAAGCAAACATTAAAGAAAATAGCACTTAAAACTAAGTACATAGGTACATTTATTTTTGTAACAACTAAAATCGAGAATGTGTGTGGTATGAAATAGTTTGTGAATATTGACACAAAATGTAAACAGGGTGTGTGGAATAACGATGTAGGAATAATAAACTTTATGAGGGGAGTATTAGAAATAGTTTGAACCATAGTTTCTTTTTTAATCGACATTTTCTACATTTTTCAATTTGTACAAAAAATTTACATGATAAGTTAAATTTAAAACAAACTAGGCATTAAATCAAATTAACATCGCCATTAATTTATTAACTATAAAAAAAAGTACACTCTCCCAGATACTGCTAATTTTTTTTTTAAAGCGTTTTTGTAGCTGACCATGAGACTCAGCTCGGCATCAGGCTCACTTATAAAAAAAATTAATGCAGTTTCTATTAAATCTAAAATCGATGACGTGGTAAGAACAGATTTTTATTTTATCAGAACATGGTTTTCGGAATTATGAAAATTCAGATGATGCATTCGGACAAATGAAACAAAAAAAAATTGGGTACCATAATCTATAACAAGTTTGTTGTATGGGAGCCCCCCTTAAATATTTATTTTATTTTATTTTTAGTATTTGTTGTTATAGCGGCAATAGAAATACATCATCTGTGAAAATATCAACTGTCTAGCTAATACCGTTCTTGAGATACAGCCTGGTGACAGACGGACGGACGGACAGCGAAGTCTCAGTAATAGGGTCCCGTTTGTACTCTTTGGGTACGGAACCCTAAAAATACTGTAAAACTCACTTGATGGTGTTGACCTGCTTGGTGTGGTGGTGGCTGGGCACCGGGCACACGAAGCACTGGCTGGTGGTGACGTCATACAGACGGATCACGGGGTATGGTCGACGTATATAACTCACTTGATGGTGTTGACCTGCTTGGTGTGGTGGTGGCTGGGCACCGGGCACACGAAGCACTGGCTGGTGGTGACGTCATACAGACGGATCACGGGGTATGGTCGACGTATATAACTCACTTGATGGTGTTGACCTGCTTGGTGTGGTGGTGGCTGGGCACCGGGCACACGAAGCACTGGCTGGTGGTGACGTCATACAGACGGATCACGGGGTATGGTCGACGTATATAACTCACTTGATGGTGTTGACCTGCTTGGTGTGGTGGTGGCTGGGCACCGGGCACACGAAGCACTGGCTGGTGGTGACGTCATACAGACGGATCACGGGGTATGGTCGACGTATATAACTCACTTGATGGTGTTGACCTGCTTGGTGTGGTGGTGGCTGGGCACCGGGCACACGAAGCACTGGCTGGTGGTGACGTCATACAGACGGATCACGGGGTATGGTCGACGTATATAACTCACTTGATGGTGTTGACCTGCTTGGTGTGGTGGTGGCTGGGCACCGGGCACACGAAGCACTGGCTGGTGGTGACGTCATACAGACGGATCACGGGGTATGGTCGACGTATATAACTCACTTGATGGTGTTGACCTGCTTGGTGTGGTGGTGGCTGGGCACCGGGCACACGAAGCACTGGCTGGTGGTGACGTCATACAGACGGATCACGGGGTATGGTCGACGTATATAACTCACTTGATGGTGTTGACCTGCTTGGTGTGGTGGTGGCTGGGCACCGGGCACACGAAGCACTGGCTGGTGGTGACGTCATACAGACGGATCACGGGGTATGGTCGACGTATATAACTCACTTGATGGTGTTGACCTGCTTGGTGTGGTGGTGGCTGGGCACCGGGCACACGAAGCACTGGCTGGTGGTGACGTCATACAGACGGATCACGGGGTATGGTCGACGTATATAACTCACTTGATGGTGTTGACCTGCTTGGTGTGGTGGTGGCTGGGCACCGGGCACACGAAGCACTGGCTGGTGGTGACGTCATACAGACGGATCACGGGGTATGGTCGACGTATATAACTCACTTGATGGTGTTGACCTGCTTGGTGTGGTGGTGGCTGGGCACCGGGCACACGAAGCACTGGCTGGTGGTGACGTCATACAGACGGATCACGGGGTATGGTCGACGTATATAACTCACTTGATGGTGTTGACCTGCTTGGTGTGGTGGTGGCTGGGCACCGGGCACACGAAGCACTGGCTGGTGGTGACGTCATACAGACGGATCACGGGGTGGGTGGTCGAAGCTATGATGTGGTCGCCGAGGGGGTGGAAGGCCACGCATAGCACTTGCTCTGCGTCCTGGAATATAAAGTATATATTTATGAATGAAACACTAGAAGGTGCAATTTCGTACGCGTATTTTTTGACGTGATAACGTCTTATAAACCGATGAACGCCGGCTGCACGCACGAAAAAGCATGACTCATTGTCATTTTTCGCCTGAGCCGAGCGTGCAAGCGAGAGCGCGGAACAAGCGATAGAGAGGCGCGATCGGCCTAAGCGTACGGCTTGTGACGCATCTATCTCTCTTCCACTCCATCGGCCGGCATACGTTATCACGTCAAATTATCGTCCGTAAACCGACTTTACAGACAGCATTTTTTTTTAAAACCCTAGTCGGGTAAAACTTATCCTATAACCATCTTTGGATGTCCAGGTATCGCTGTACCGAAATTAATTAAAATTTGTCCAGCCGTTCTAGCGTGATGATAGGACAAAGAAAATTTTACCAATAGACGGCGATTAACAAATTCTTGAAATAATGAATTGGCTCCATAGATAATTTAGTATATAATAGTATAAAAGTCTCTTTCTTGTCGCTGGTTTTAGTTATGTCGAAGAGTTTGATGCAGCAGTCGCGTGGTGCCGTGACCAGGATGTGTTCGGGGGTGGAAGTCCAAGGCAGTTATTTGTTGGTTTTAGCTGGATATCTACATCACTACTTACCGTGATACTCTTGTAGGCTTTCTTGGCGCTGGCTTTAGTAATGTCAAAGAGCTTGATGCAGCAGTCACGTGATGCCGAGACCAGGATCTGTTCGCGGGGATGGAAGTCCAGGGCGGTTATTTCGTCTGTGTGGTCGTAGCTGTGAACCAAAAATATTAAAGTCACTATAATTTTACAATGGGCCTCATAAGAAGGCTCACAGTTACTCAAAGGGCAATGGAGCGAGCTATGCTCGGAATTTCCTTGCGGGATCGAATTCGAAATGACGAGATACGCAAGAGAACCAAGGTCGTAGATATAGCTCAGACAGTCGCCAAACTTAAGTGGCAGTGGGCAGGGCATATTGCTCGTAGAATCGATGGCCGTTGGGGCAGAAAGGTTCTTGAGTGGCGACCGCGGACCGGAAGACGCAGCGTTGGAAGGCCTCCAACAAGGTGGACCGACGACCTGGTTAAGATCGCGGGTAGAAATTGGATGAGGGCGGCGCAAGATCGATCGTTGTGGAGAACTTTGTCCAGCAGTGGACGTCTATCGGCTGATATGATGATGATGATGATGATGAATTTAATAGTCAATGGGCATTTAGTACACTACACAAACTGATGACTCACAGCGTCCTAATGACGGGATGTCCTTGCTGCTCCCTGCCAGGGTCCACCTCCTCAGGAGCCGACTTGGCCAGCATACGCTCCACATCCAGAATCTGCAAGATTTAATCACACTTAATATTATAAAGGCGAAAGTTTGTGAGTGTGTTTGTTTGTTACTTCTTCACGATGATAAAATTTGGTATGGTGGTAGCTGACACCTTGGATTAGCACATAGGCTACTTTTTATCCCGAAAAAATTTAGTGTTCCCGTCGGATGAGCGGGTAACATCGCGGGGCGCAGCTCGTAGAAGCGTCAATAGGCGTGTAAATTTTTTTTTTGAGGTTGTCATTGATTCTATTTTTTATTGAGATCAAATGTCTACATAAGACTAACTAATAAAAAAAATAAAAAAAATATCAGACAACCTCACACAAATCGCTCTAGACCCAAATTAAGCTCAAGAAGGCTTGTGTTGACGACGATATACATACTTATATAGATAAATATATACTTAAATACATAGAACAACCATGACCCAAGCACAAATATTCGAGTTCATCACACAAATATTTGCCCTGGCCGGGATTCGAACCCGGGACCGCCGGCTCAGTAGGCAGATGTCTACAAACCGAGCCAAACGTGTCGTCGTGCACTTGACTGCTCTAAAAGTCAGAAATGACCGTCGTAGTACAACATTCCTACCCACTCAATTGCTTTTGGTAACCACGGCTACCTGTCATAGCTCTTATTTTAATATATAAATAGAGTCCAACTCAAAATTCGAAGCAATTGAATGGTTATGGAGCGCTGAAACGCTCAATAAAAATGGCTAGGTACCTATGTG
Source organism: Apotomis betuletana (assembly GCA_932273695.1). Lineage (NCBI taxonomy): Eukaryota > Metazoa > Arthropoda > Insecta > Lepidoptera > Tortricidae > Apotomis > Apotomis betuletana. The sequence continues at coordinate 11,631,271 of OW026320.1, read as the reverse complement.
ATGTCATTTTTCGGTTCCCATACAACATTAGTAAAGTTTCCGGAAATTCTTGAGAACTTCACATCACTAGCCATACCCTACTGCGATGATTATGGACTGGTTGAAGATGTTCTACATATATTGATGGAGTGTGTTCGGAACGATTCGGTGAGAACCAAATATTTTAATAATTATTCCTGTGAAGTTGGCCTTGTGAACAGCATTTTGGCTTCGTCTATGTCGGATGAAGCTGAAATGCTGTACAATCTAGCCGATTTAGCGTTAGTTGTTTCTAAGTAGTTATTTATTTGTTTTCCTTTTTGTATATAAAAAAAAAAAAAAAACATTTATTTCGAGCAACATAGACTCATATAAGTACAGTAAGGATAAAATGTCAGTATAAGATTATTGAGAATTACAATTTTGATCAGAATTAAAAAAAAAATTAAAATTAAGAATTAAAAATACCAGCATTACAAAATACCTAATAAATATTACCATACAATTAATTAATGAAACAAAATCAAGGATATTAAAAATTCAATATAAATATAACTCTTATATGTAACAACACTAAAACTAGCCTACCCCACGCCAGTCTTTACATGCCTGTCGCAGCAGTGCATGATGTAAGGACAGTCCAACCTGTCCGCGATCATCGCCAAGACGGCATATTGTTGCAAGATATTGTTTGTACTAGTACATTACATCAGAGGCCGGGAAAATGAGGATTTCCGGCCAAGTAGGTATATACCGGATAGTGATACGAGGCCGGGAATCCGTTTTCACGACGAGGCATGTATAGTGCTTTTCTCAAACATACAATGAAATAAAAAAATATACTTCAAAGAATAACACTTAATATTGTTTGTCCGATATTTTACGAATTTGACCGAATTTTAAAAATCCGATTTCAGATTCTGACTCAGGAGCCCCAAAAACCCCCGGATACCGAATTTCAGCCTCCTAGGACCAATTTGAAATTTTCTCCATACAAATCGTTTTTTTCGATATTTTCCGAATTTGACCGAATTTTCGGACAAGATTTCAGATTCATATTTTTGAGCCCCGAGAGCCCCCCGATACCGAGTTTTAGCCGCCTAGCACCAATTTGAAATTTTCAAAAAAAAAAACGTTTTTTTTTCGATATTTTCCGAATTGGACCGAATTTTCGGACAAGATTTCAGATTCATATTTTTGAGCCCCGAGAGCCCCTCGATACCGAGTTTTAGCCGCCTAGCACCAATTTGAAATTTTGACTTTTTTCCACAAGTGTCTAACAACCAACCTTTAAAAACAAAACCTGCTTTTTGTCAAACCAGCCAGCTGTGTGAATGACCTTGTTGTTGAAACAAAAAAAAAGTTACTTTGCAGGCCTAGGCCTGAAAAGCAGTATGAAATCCCTTTACAGTCCTCTCGAGTTGTTGCGCCCAAAAACCGATACTTCCGAGCCTATTATAAGGAACGCAAAGATAATATTTCATTGCATGTTTGAGAAAAGTGATTTTACAGGGCGATGTGGTCGCTCAGCGACAAAGCCCTTTCAAATAATTAAAAAGAAAAAAAAAAGGCCTACCTTAATGCTGGCGTCCACGCTGCCTGTCGCCACGAGTTGCCCGCACGCGCTGAATGCGCCGGCGCGGCACGCCATCTTATGTGACGTCACGTAGGCCGTCTCGTACGTCGCTGGCTCCGGGGCGAGCGAGGACGCGTCCATTTCGTACTCCAGGTCTAAAAAAAACAAGATACTTCTTGAGCTTCAGGCAAAGCACCAACGGCATCCTCAAAGCGTTAGAGGAGAGGAACGACTGCCATTTATTAGGGTTCCGTACCCAAAGGGTAAAAACGGGACCCTATTACTGAGACTTCGCTGTCCGTCCGTCCGTCTGTCACCAGGCTGTATCTCAACAACGGTGATAGCTAGACAGTTGAAATTTTCACAGACGATGTATTTCTATTGCCGCTATAACAACAAATACTAAAAATAAAATAAAATAAATATTTAAGGGGGGCTCCCATACAACAAACTTGTTATAGATTATATATATATATATATATATGTATAGGTACGGAACCCTTCATGCGCGAGTCGGGCTCGCACTTGCCCATTTTTTTTTTTAGATTCTGGATAGTGCAGACTAATAGTGTAGCACAATATGTTATTTGAGTGATATACCTAAAAAAAAAATAACTTGAATCTAGTGTTAAGTTTACTAACGTAGCGGGTAAGCCTTACTAACAAACTATGGATGTAAATTGTCCGTAATAAAGAATTTATTATATTTTTATTATTAAACCATTGATGCAAAGATCAAAGCTTAAAGAAAATTTTTAAAAAAATTGGGCAAGTGCGAGTCCGACTCGCGCATGAAGTACCATAATCTATAACAAGTTTGTTGTATGGGAGGTTTAAGGGGTTAAATATTTATTTTATTTTATTTTTAGTATTTTGTTGTTATAGCGGCAATAGAAATACATAATCTGTGAAAATTTCAAATGTCTAGCTATCACCGTTCTTGAGATACAGCCTAGTGACAGACGGACGGACGGAGTGACAGCGAAGTCTCAGTAATAGGGTCCCGCATTTACCCTTTGGGTACGGAACCCTAAAAAAGAGCTAGGCACCTGGTGGAAGATACTTCTTGATGGGATTTGCATTACTAAATTTTTAAGGTTTCAAACCTCGAGCATAACTGTCATACGCAACTATTTCACGCGCGAGATAATTATGCGTCTTTCTGTGCAGTGATGTGAGAGAGTGACGGGTAGCGCTATGTCGCGCGACAAAAGCCGCGAAGCATAGTTGTGCTAGACGGGATGACAAATGCGAATAGTCCTTTACCCTCAAATGCTCTACTAGATTGCAAACAGGTAGAAGCATACAGGACGAAGTACCTAGGATCCCCAAGTACCGTACACGACGCCACAAGCAACATTAAAGCTTTGATAAGGTTTGTCGAGGTGTTGGGGTGGTTGGAGTAGCGCTACCCCCTTTTCACGCAAAATAGGCACGTTTGGATGTCGACTTGCGGAAAATGCCCAGCGCAACTAACTAACTAACTTACCCTCAAATCGAGGGCAAATGCTTGACTATCGTAAATAAAATAAAAAAATACACTTACCGAAGCCAGTAGTGCCGAGTAAATGCTCTGCCCCGCTGGAGGCAGCCAGCCGGTCCTTGCGGTCTGGCTCATGCTGGATCCCGACCATCATCACATTCAGCAATCTATCGACAATGACATTTCATCAGATAAAAAAATACATACAATGAAACTAGAACATCCTCTTTTGAAAGTCGGTTAAAATGTGGATATACTCTGAAAATAAATAAGATTTGGGAAGCTGGCGCAACAAGTTTTTTTTTACCGAGCGAATGAAGCATCTCCTTTCCAACTTGGCCTAAAATTCATTTGTATGTGTGAATGTTCTGATTTCCGGATTTTCTCGGCTACAAGCCACATTTCTTTGCCGATTGCCATGAAGTTTAATGAGTAGGTTTGTTAATTAAAGGGTACAATTTAAATGCTCACCAAAATGGCTTTTATACCCCCAAAACTAAATACCAAATAAATTGAATTGCCTCCATTTAATATAAATTCACTCTATACAGTGCTCCCCAAATTAAATCATTTTGTATACCAAAATCTATATACATTACACCAGAATAATTTTATGTTGAGTCAGAATATCTTTTTGCTTCCCAAAATGGATTTTTTGCTCACCAAATATTGTTTTCATAAAACATCAAAATGATTACCAAAAAATATCTTTTTGCTTCCCAAAATGGATGTTTTGCTCACCAAAATGGATGTTTTGCTCACCAAAATGGATGTTTTGCTCACCAAATATTGTTTTCATAAATAAGTGTTTCAGCTAGGTATCCATCTAATCCTGATCACCTTTCAGAGCAGATCCGACTCGGCCGGGTTAGGTTAGGTTAGTTTTTTTTTTATATCCCTAAAAAACGCTCCATAATGTGCGGTAGTCATTATTAGCTATGCTATATCAATTTGAAATTTTCTCCATACAAATCGTTTTTTTTTTTCGATATTTTCCGAATTTGACCGAATTTTCGGACAAGATTTCAGATTCATATTTTTGAGCCCCGAGAGCCCCCCGATACCGAGTTTTAGCTGCCTAGCACCAATTTGAAATTTTGAATCGTTGTTTTTTCGATATTTTCGGAATTTGATCGAATTTTCGGACAAGATTTCAGATTCATATTTTTGAACCCCGAGAGCCCCCCGATACCGAGTTTTAGCCGCCTAGCACCAATTTAGAAATTTTGAATCGTTTTTTTTCGATATTTTCCGAATTTGACCGAACTTTCGGACAAGATTTCAGATTCATATTTTCGAGCCCCGTGAGCCCCCCGATACCGAGTTTAAGCCGCCTAGCACCAATTTGAAATTTTGAAAAAAAAAATCGTTTTTTTTCGATATTTTCCGAATTTGACCGAATTTTCGAACAAGATTTCAGATTCATATTTTTGAGCCCCGAGAGCCCCCCGATACCGAGTTTTAGCCGCCTAGCACCAATTTGAAATTTTGAAAAAAAAAAGTCGCCATCTTGAATTTTTTTTCCACAAGTGTCTAACAACCAATCTTTAAAAACAAAACCTGCTTTTTGTCAAACCAGCCAGCTGTGTGAATGACCTTGTTGTTGAAACCAAAAAAAGTTACTTTGCAGGCCTAGGCCTGAAAAGCAGTATGAAATCCCTTTACAGTCTTCTCGAGTTGTTGCGCCCAAAAAGCGATACTTCCGAGCCTATTTTAAGGAACGTAAAGACATTTCATTGGATGTTTGAGAAAAAGCCATTTTGGTGAGCATTTAGTTTTTTGCCTCAGCAAAAATGACTAAAATGGAAGTAATTATATAAAATATTGGTGACATCCATTTAACAGTAATTTAGATTATTTGGTCTGAAATTAACTTTTTAGGTGTGCATATATTTTTATAGGATGTAAGAAAAAGAATTAATTGCTTTATTTATAGAATAATTTGGGGTACACTATTTGGTGAGCATTCATCCGTTTTGGTGAGCATTAAGAATTTATTGGTAGTAATTTATCAATATATTTGGTAAGCGTTTAATCTTATTTGGTAGGCGTTTAAACCTAAGCTTTAATTAAATATAGTTTTATTTATGGTCGGACACAGTTTCTCGAAATTTTTCAAAATGGTAGAGTTATGAGGCTTGAAAAAGTAAAAAATAACAAATTTTAAACCATTTTGAAACAATTTTACCTACTACTCTGAGTGACCTAGTTTATTTTATTTTAATAGCAACAAATACAGTGCATAATAAATAAATAAATATCGGACAACCTCACACAAATCAATCCAGCCCCACAGTAAGCTCTAGTAGGCTTGTGTTATGGACACTAGACGACAAACATACTTATACAGATAAATACAAATAACATCCACGACGCCAGCACAAATATTCAAGTTCATCACACAAATATTTGCCCTTGCTGGGATTCCAACCCAGGACCGCTGGTTCTGTAGACAGCTTTACCACTGCACCAACCGCATCAATAGGCTAGTAGACCCAGTTTTGAAATATATTTGAAATGGTTAATAATGATCTTACTAGCTCTAAAAAAATGTCTTGTATTTTTATGAAAGCTAGAAAGCTAAATTGTATCAATTGAAAATTAGAAATTTCATGAACAGTCAAAAACGCCGTCCGCCATTTTTCCCTTTTGCTAATCTGTGGCGTGACGTAGAATTGCCTGTAAATATTCAAAATTCGTCCGTCGTATAGTGCCATTCCGCTCACTCCAATATACTTTGACAGGAGATCGAGAGGGACGGCACTATTCGAAGTCGTCAAAGTAGACTTTCAGTTTTGTTTACATGACCAATGACGTCAATATCATAAGCGAAAATGGCGGCCAGCGTTTTAAGCAATTCAAAATACAGATTAAAAACCATTTTTTCAAATTCAATTTTTTCAGTCACTTTTCACTTTTATAAATTGAAAAATTAGGTTTCCTTTGCTAAATACTATACGGAATAAACATTAGTTTATTACAATTTGACATGAGTCAACTAGCCTATTGTGCATATAGTAAACTTCTTTAACCTGTTCCAACAAAGTACCAGAGAATGAAAATCACTATGTTAACCTTATGAGCGCCAAACACGGCAAATCACGTCGACACAAAGCTGTGCCCCAGACACCACGACGTCATTTGCCGCTATACAAAGTCGTACTATCTGCTGTCAGCATGCATGTGGGATGTCTTCTGTCGACGAGCTGGGTGGTCAAAAGGTTAAGTACCTGTCACTCGGCGGGCAAGGGTCAGCGTGCACGGCGGCAGCCAGAGTCGCAGCAATAGGCTGGAATCCGTCATAGTACAGTTGGCTGTAAACAATAAAAAAACAAAAAACTGATTGACTGACGTCAAAAATGGAGCAGGGTCGCAATTTTTCGGAGTGTTTTTGTTAAAACTTGCGTGGGATATATTTAGTTATAGTGTTAAGCGGTTTACTCTCCATGAAATTATCAAGACTGGCCCGATATATAATGAGTTTCGAAACATGTTGGGCGGTTCCTGACAATTTCATGTGAGTTTAATACAATATTCGAGTATTTTTGTGTTTTTTTAATGTATGTTTTCTGATTACTCGAAAATGAAAGAACTGATTTGGAAAATCCTTGTTTAGATAGAAAGAGTATAATAATTACTTCAAAAACCATAATAAATCCTAGGCAAGAAGAGAAAAGAGCGATTGATAAAAAACAAAATTATTCTAAAGAATATTTTTTGGGAACCAGGTCTCAATCTATATTTCCTTTTTAATGACATTCAAATAATTCTTTAAATACATTTAGCACATATTCATATTTTTATCTAACCTATTTTGACAATGAAATGAAATAACATTGAAATTGGCCAAGGGGATATTTTGCCTATTATATCATGAGATTTTTTTAAGACTGATTAATTATTTCAATATCCGTGAATTTAAATATATCTTCCCACAGTAATTAACTTGATATCACACAAATATGATCCCAAATAAAACGCTTTTAAAGTGTATTGTCTCCTTTAATAATTTCCTTAATTCTTTGTGTTAGCATCAAAATAATAAAACTAATAACATCAAATAGAATATATCAACATTGATAGAGATTAAGAAGGAGAATTGAAAGCAGATTTTGACTAAAACTACATGTTTGGTTCGATTCGATATAATATAAAATACTACAAAAACAATATGCAAAAATTTAAACATAACCTCTTAAATTTGCCTTAATGAAATCATCGCACATGATACATAAAGACGTAAATATTTCAATGGAATCGAATCATCAGAGCTATTATAACGAGATCACATGAAAATATAGGTTGTTTTTACAATATACGCAATACAAAACGGAGAAGATAAAGAACTAAACCACTGATACAAATAATGGAGTTTTTTACCTGATTATCATACGGTAGAGCAATTCCCTGTTCTTGACAACGTTCTTGCTATCGATATCTCCATTGTTTTCCTTCATTTTGCCACAAAAGCTGATGTATTATTGCAAATTTGCGGATTATACGCCGGTTTAAAAGGTTAGATTTGTTTGATGTTTGACAAGACAAATTGACAATGACAACAATCTACGATTTTGATTTTGTCTATGGTGTCATGAATCGTGTCTATGGTTATTAAGTGCTGCTTACACGATTTTAGTATCGAATTTACACTGTAATCGAACGATTAGGAGCGGTGAAATCTAGACGGATCACGTAGCCGACTACCGAGCTATTTATGTGTCTGTATGAGCCGTCGAGCGAAGCGAATTCAAATCAATACGTGCAGACATGCGCAGTAAAGTTATATAGTATGCCGCCAAGTTAATTCGTACTTAGCACTTACAGTCTGACACAAAAGAGTAGAAATTAAAAAGTGGCAATACTGTATTGACGTCCCCGTTTACTTAGATTGATTAGAAAGGGACGACACGACGGTATTGCCACTTTTTAATTTCTACTCTTTTGTGTCAGACTGTACCAAAGTTTTATTTTAGTTTTTAACGCGCTCAAATAATTAATTCGTGTAATATATATTATTTGCATTTGATATGTTATGCTTATGAAAATAATATATGTCTCGATAATCAATTCGAGAGTAGGATTGTTAATAATAACTAAACGTCAACTTTGAATTTTCCCGGTTTTTTAGGTTAAATTACAGCTTGCAACTGTCAATTTGCATTCCTTGCAACTGTCAATTTATTAAAAAGTTTATTTATAAGCTTTATGCAAACGAAATTATATTTATTTTACCAGGTATTGCTGACAGGATGCCGTTGTGTCGAGCTAGATTGTTGGGACGGCGACGACGGCAGTCCAGTTATCTATCACGGTCACACATTTACCACAAAGATTCCATTTCGAAGAGTCGTCGAAACAATAGAAAGGTAGGTGTTTCAAAATTAACGCGTTATCAACGACGGTTATTTTGATAGTTATTGCCATTGGGGTTCCGTTGAACTACAATTTAACTTTCTCTTAAAAATATTGCTAATTAGCTAATACTCCTTTCCATATAAGAAAAAGTATATACCATACGATTAAAAAAATAAGGAAATGTGAAATTATTTACTTAATACCGATTTTTCTGACGACGTGATTTTATGGAACCCTTCCTGATTCTTCTTCAATCCCTAGCCGTTTGTGTCTATGGTATTTAATTTTTTTTTCAAATTTAGCGGGAAAGCAGTATAAATTTTCATATTGTTTTCCTTTTTTTAGGAGCGCGTTTGTGGCATCTCCGTACCCTTTGATATTAAGTATAGAAAATCACTGCAGTATGTCACAACAACAAGTCATGGCTAGCACATTTGAGGTCAGTATAACATTTTTATATTTTATGTTAAAAGTAGTAACAAACAATTGCTTGTGACGTCACAAAAATAAGTACCTAGTCAAAACAAGGCTTCTTTTTAATTTTTCTTCAATTAAAAATAGTATAATGACCTAAAGGTATTAGTAGTTTATTTGGTTTCATGTATTTTTGAATGAGTGGTATCAATGATATAACTTATTTTCACTAGAATAGTCAAATACCATATCACCCTCACGCGTTAAATGTTAAATGAACTCTTCAGGCACAATTTTGAGTCTGTTCATATGTAAGTAATTTCCTTTTAGTTGGATGGGAATGCATTCAGTTAAACTTAATACGTGATGGTGTTTGTTTAACCATGTATGTCAAAGGGGAGGGGTTATGCTTTATAGAAATGCCTTTGATGTTTGTGACAAAATGTTTGTAAAGCATTCGCATAGATTGTAAAGTGTTGTACCTAATTAATTATAGCTTAACAAGCATAGGTCCTGCTCAGGAATAGTGCATACGTCATTATATTTGCATTATTGAACGTCAGTAGCGATTTGTCATCAACCAAATTCAAAACATTGTTTACCGGAATGCTGTTAAATCCTTCGTTATTCTTGCCAAATAAATACTGAATCCTATTAAAAATACTTGACTTTCATCACTGTGTATAGTTTTGCCTTTATTATACTTACAAAAAATAGCATTGCGGAAAATTTAGTCTAGTAGGGCGTCTGTTTTTAGCCAAATTTGCGCCTTAAACTAATGGGAAAGGGAGCAGTGATATATCATCTTACGTTAATCTTTAAATAAATAAAGACAATCGTAATACACAAATCGACCTAGTCCCAAACTAAGCAAAGCTTGTACTATGGGTACTAGGACGACGATATAAATACTATATCGACGGCAAAAAGCGTAATCGCTGTAAACGCCAATGAATTCCCTTGGCGTTTACAGCGTTTACGCTTTTTGCCGTCGATATATAAAGACAAATAGATAACATCCATGACCCAGGAACAAATATTCGAGTTCATCACACAAATATTTGCCCCGGCCGGGATTCGAACCCAGGACCTCCGGCTCAGTAGGCAGGTGTCTACAAACCGAGCCAACCGCGTCGTCAAAATGTCTTGATTGATATGATTAAATTGTTGCTTTTGCTACATTCCTAGCCGATTGCGCCTAACAATATACTACTTTAGTTTGGGATATTCTTAATGGCACAGCAAACAAATAATCGCCTATCAATTTATTTTCATCAATTATATACTTTTTACATCAAATTGATTATTGCACAGCAAATAAAATAAATTCCTAGCAAAAATTGTACTGCAGATAATTAGAAAATACACATCAGCATGACATTGCTTTTCATCTTTTTAAAGAACCCAGTAGGTTAGGTTCTAGGTTTGTTTCATAATTATTCTGAAAATAAACAGTTTTTGAAAAAAATGGCTTTCGGATAAATGAAAATTTGGCGAAACGTTACAGATCGGAAACAAAAATTAGTGTTTCAGATAGGTAACCATTTAATCCTGATCACCTTTCAGAGCAGATCCGACTCGGCCGGGTTAGGTTAGGTTAGTTTTTTTTTTATATCCCTAAAAAACGCTCCATAATGTGCGGTAGTCATTATTAGCTATGCATTACTTAAATATGATTTACTTTGAAATAAATAGATGCACGCCACAAATATAAATTGAAGTATAAGTATTTAGTAACATTACATTTTGAGTGCAATATTTGCTGTGCAATCAGTAATTTTGATATAAATTTTGATTATTTTTGCATAGAAAAAGGCTTTTTTTTCATGTGCGTTTAAATACTACCGCTTTAGTTTATATGATCTTATTGCGTACTGTATTGGCCCCGTCTTCATCCAGGCAGTGTTCGGAGACAAGTTGGTGACGTCATTTCTATTCGAAGTGGACTACACGGACGAGCCGCGCCTGCCCAGCCCGGAGCAGCTCAAATACAAGGTAAAAAAAAAAATTGGGCAAGTGCGAGCCCGACTCGCGCATGAAGGGTTCCGTACCTAAACATAAATATATATAATCTATAACAAGTTTGTTGTATGGGAGCCCCCCTTAAATATTTATTTTATTTTATTTTTAGTATTTGTTGTTATAGCGGCAATAGAAATACATCATCTGTGAAAATTTCAACTGTCTAGCTATCACCGTTGTTGAGATACAGCCTGGTGACAGACGGACGGACGGACGGACGGACGGACGGACAGATGGACGGACGGACGGACGGACAGCGAAGTCTCAGTAATAGGGTCCCGTTTTTACCCTTTGGGTACGGAACCCTAAAAAGGCTAAGTGCGAGTGTGACTCGCGCACCGAGGGTTCCGTACAAATACTTATCCCATATTAGCTGGCTGGGTTAAGTTAAGTTTGCACCTGGTATGTATGCTGGATATAAATGAGGTGCAGAGTTAACGGAACCGATCTCGTTTGTTGTATGTTCCCTTAAATGGTTATTTTATTCTGTTTTTTAGTATTTGTTGTTAAAGCGGCAACAGAAATGTATCATCTATGAAATTTCAACTGTCTAGCTATCAATGCTATCACGGTTAATGAAATACAGCCAGACAGTGGTGACAGACGGACAGACAGACAGACGGAAAGCGGAGGCTTACTAATAGGGTCCCGTTTTTATCCTTTGGGTACGGAACCCTAATAAGACAAGAGAAGACAAGACGGACAGACAAGACAGTTTTCAACGGTTTACGCTGAACTCTCTTGTGTAAAACAGAAGAGAGGTTGGAGACTCCAGACACAAAACAGATAGGTACAGAAATCAATCTACATACAAGCGCGCTAGAGCAAACGCTCACATACCTAGACATTGCTCACGGACACGATATCTCGGACCAGTTCAGACCAGTGCGAGCGCGAGTGCCATCCGCTTGACGTGTCCGTGAGCCATGTCTATGTGTGCGTTTGCTCGAGCGCGCTTGTGTGTAGATTGATTTCTGTACCTATCTCTTTGTGCTCCAGAGTTGACACTGCAATGCTGGCCCGAGAGATGCTTCTTCACCACAGACAACCCCCACTAGACGGAGCATGTAAGGCGACCCGCGCGCACCAACGATATGGTACGGCAGAACATTAAAGTATCAACACGGCGGCCACCGTATAGTTGCGTCCTTGTTTATGATCCATGCGTACGTCAACGAAAAAGGAAATTAAACAAATAACATGGTAAATTGTAGTGTTAAGTGGTGTAGAGAGACCTCATAAACATGGACGCAACTAAACGGTGGCCGCCGTGTTGATACTTTAATGTTCTGCCGTACCATATCGTTGGTGCGCGCGGGTCGCCTTACATGTGCCTTACATGCTCCGTCTAGTGGGGGTTGTCTGTGTTCTTCACGCTTCGTTTGAGTCCCATGTCATAAGAAGGAGGAAACACATGTGCCGGCAAAGAGTTCAATTTTTGAGTCATATCCGCAAAGAGATATAAGACTCAACCAAAGCCCTCCTACAAGTACCCTTACGATCCTGTTGGACACCTTCATTGCGCACCATGTAATCGCATCTTCAAAACCGAGTTTGGTTTTGCGAATCACATTAGAGCCTTCAAAACTCATAATCATAACTATTCTGTACAAGAAGGTACCCGCAACGTACGTTCGTACGTGATTTTTTTTTATATCGTAGTTGGGCATAACCATCTTTTCAGAGGGGTCATGATTTCAGGAAAAATCTTAATAGCGTGATGCACGATCGTCATTTGTCTTGTATGAGCGCACGGCGCCATGCCAGTCTGGCGCCATTTGTTGGGCATAATTTACTTTGTCCTCGCGTCGCGTCGAAACGGCTTTTTTTTATGTCATAGGGGGCAAATGAGCAAACGTATCGCCTGATGGAAAGCGATTACCGTCGCCCATAAACACCTGCAACACCAGAGGAGTCACAAGTGCTTGCCTACCCGGAGGACGAAGGTAGAATGCCTCTATGCTAGTAATTTCACCGGCTATCTTACCCCCACACCGGAACACAACAATGCGAACATTGCTGTTTGGCGGTGGGTTAGCAGGCAAGACGGTAGTAACAATCCGGACAGACCCTGCACGAGGCCCTACTACTCCCTACGGCTGGATAATTTTTGACCAATTTTGGCACAGGGATAGCTGAACATCCAAAAATGGTTATAGGATACTTTTTACCCAACTACGGTATATAAAAATATCGTGTACGAAGTTGCACCTTCTAGTGTATCATTAATTTAGGAACTCTTTTGTTTATCGCCAGGTGCTAATTAAAAATAAGAAACTGCTTCCGATGGAGTCGAGTCCCACCGTAGGACTTACTGGCGCCAGTTCCGCCCAAGGATATGGAGGCGTTTTAGCCACTGCTTTTAGCAGGTCAGTACTTCATATGTGCCTTACCTTAACATTACTGGAAATTCACACCGGCAACGGCCTTTCGTAAGTTATTTAGCCGAGAAACCATATACATCATTACTATTCATTTTATATTACTGTAGGTACCTAACATTGAGACTCCGTACATCACCTTTACAATTTGTTATAACATAAATGAAATAGTTTAAGTATAATTTACGAAAAAATATATAAATATTCTTTCGGCTTTCTTCTAAACTGCGGTGAGACTTGTGTTTGCCATTGCGGCCTATTTACAGAATAAACGATTTGATTTTGATTTGATCTGATTCTATTTGTTGTACTCGTATTGACGCACCGCTACGTCGTTTACTTTTACTAGATAAAACTAAATACCTACGCAACGGATTTGGATGCGGCTTTTTTAATAGATAGTGTGATTCAAAAGGAAGATTTATATGTATAATACATCCATAGTCGGTATAGTATTGCACCCGTGCGAAGCCGGGCCGGGTCCCTTTTTAACTACTAAAGAGAACCTCTTTCTCGTAGGACAAATGGCATCCGTCACACGAGCACATCCCTCCCAGAGCAGGGAGTGAGGACCAGTTCCCTGTCCCAACAATCTGGCAGCAGTCTGGCGGAGTACTTCTCTGATGAGGACTATGATGACGATGAAGAGCTGGATGGTAAGATTTATAACTAAACTTGCTGCGTGGCGTGATTTTACCCGCTCATACCACGGGAACACTCAATTTTTTAGGGATAAAAAGTGGCCTAGGTTTTAATCCCGGGTGTCAGCAAAGTTCCTACCAAAATTTATCACAATTGGTCCAGCCGTTTGAACGTGAAGAAGTAACAAACATACACATAAACCCACTCATAAACTTTCGCCTTTTAAATTTACTTTGTTATTTTGTGCACAAAAGCCTAAAGTTTTCCCAATGCTTTTTTCCTTTCTCAATAAAACATTATTTTTAAAAACTTTCTTTTAACTGTCCCTTCGTCCCGTTCTAAATTTTATTCGAATTCTTTCACTTTTCATTCCGTTGTGTTGTGGAACTCGCTGCCTGCGGAGCTGCGAAGTGCTAAATCCTTAGCTATATTTAAAACTAGAATTAAACAACACTTCCTTTCTGTCCAATAAACTGTGTGAAACTGTTTTTCATCAAGTTTTCTGCTGACTGTATGGTTGTGCATAGTATTTATTTTTGTTTATGTATGTATATGTATGTATGTATTTATATATATATATTTATTTATTTATTAAAATGTTTGTGTATATATATGTATATTCAAGTTTTTATATCTATTTATGTTTTAGATATCTGTACCTTACGATGTGTCCCATTCGCCTTTTGCATCACCTACTCATTAAACGTTTTTTAGGATAAACTCCACTACCCAAAGGTTGTCTGGAAGAGATCGCTCTTTAGCGATAAGACCGCCTGTTGTCTACCGTTTTTAATTTTTTTATTTGTAATTTCTTGTGTAAATGTTTTTTGGTGTGCAATAAAGCGTACTTGTATTGTATTGTATGGTATTTTTAGATTATTTTCTCATAGTACCTATAGAGCAAAATACACTATTGGTGCCCTGTCCTTTAGCGACGGTAGTAAGTATTGTGGTTGATGTGCCACAATACTCATTCAAAAAAATTGGGCAAGTGCGAGTCCGACTCGCGCATGAAGGGTTCCGTACCATAAAACAAGTTTGTTGTATGGGAGCCCCCCTTAAATATTTATTTTAATCTATTTTTAGTATTTGTTGTTATAGCGGCAATAGAAATACATCATCTGTGAAAATTTCAACTGTCTAGCTATCACCGTTCTTGAGATACAGCCTGCTGACAGACGGACGGACGGACAGCGAAGTCTCAGTAATAGGGTCCCATTTTTACCCTTTGGGTACGGAACCCTAAACATCAGACGTGGTTTTCAGCAATTTCAGCAGTTCATATCTATTGTTTTTCTCAAACATACAATGAAATGTCGTCATAACGTGCGTTGTAACAGGCTTCGAAGTAACACGTTTCGGGCGGAACAATTTGAGAGAACTGTAAAGGAATTTCATACTAAATTGAAAGCCCGTGAAGTAGTTTTTTTTTAAACATGGCGTCTGTGTTCATGGAAGGCTAAACAGTTGAATTATATTTTTTTTGAGTAGTGTATGTTTTTATTTCATTACATATATTATGTATATTTGAGAAAAGCACTATCCCCTCTAGCACTTTAGCCTTGAAAAGGGTTGCCGGCTTCGTAACACTATCCGACCTCCCGGTCGGCCGTCTATACCTACTCACCCGGCAAGCCCTTTGTTCCCGGCGTCTGCAGTAATGTACTATTTGGTCAGATCCAAACGGATCGGTTTTCGCGGCCGCTTGTGAAATATTCAGCAGTTTAAAGCCTTCTAAAACTAACATTATTTTTCAGATAAAGAACTCCACAAAATCCTGAACTCGATGGAGGACAAATGCGGCAGAGCATCGCTATCTCTTTATAGGAGTCTAAGACCAGATACCAAACAGAGTAGTGCCGCCAGGAAGCGAAGCAACCAGATCGCGAAGGAGCTTAGCGACATGGTCACATACGTTCAGGTAAGTTTCTTCTTTTGTCAACGAGTGGTAACACTACTGGTTTACCCTGGCTCGACACTACTCTCGAATTTGGCCGAGGTTTAGCGAATATGAGAGCTATTTTCTTCGGTTTCTGCAACTGTGACACATAAGAAATAAGAATAGGTAGTTTAAACAAATGTAACTTTGACAGAGAAAAATACCGACCGTCGTCAACCTTTGACAAGAGATTCATCGGCCATCTTTGTTCATGTTCATTTCATCTCATGTTTTTTTTTTGATAATTTTTATTTATATTTAACACGGAAGTCATAAAAAAAAATAAAAAAATAAAAATTTGTTTATTACCAAAAAGAACACAAGTATTTCAGTACAGTAAATAATACACAAATGTAAGTACAATTTGCATAAACAAAAAAAATAACACATGTTTAATAGTTAATGCACATTTTTGGTAATGGGTACCAGTCTCAGCATGTGCTAGGCTAGTACCCCAGCGCTGATTTTCAGACTGGCCCCTTTGCCAGAGTTGGCGTAACACTACGCTACAAACACGAAAAGAAAATTAAATTAAATATTGAAATATATATACTTATTATAATTTTTTTTCGTGGTGTTGAAAATTGTCCAGTGTAGGTGATGTGTGTAGGTACGGATAGTTATGTATTTGTGTGTCTAGGTATATATGTGTATGCTGTGTGTGTTTTATATATATAATCTGTATAAATGTATACTCATTTTGAATACGTTTTTTTTTTAATGATATATGTATGGATATACTTTAATTTATATTTTAATTTTAATGAGGTTTTATATTTGCTTTTGCGTTTTAAGAAGATGCATTCGTACTAGTTTTTTAAATTTTTGCAAATGCATGGGTTCTCTTAACGGTGGCGGTAAGTCGTTCCATATCTTTGCAGCGGCAAATTTAAAACTTCCTCTGAACGATGCTGTTTTGTGTTTCGGAATTACAAGTAAACGCTCCCTGTGGCTTCTCAATGGTCTTTCGCGTGTGGTTTTTATCCATTTCAGCTCGTTAAAGAGGTATTCCGGTGTTTCAAACTCGATCACTTTACGGACCGCGCTAGCCAGGTGCAGGTGCCTTCGGTTCGCCATGTTAAGTATCCCTTTATTATTCAAGTATGGAGTTATATGGGCTCGTCTAGGTATGTCATAACAAAAGCGAAAACAGGCATTTTGCACGCGCTGGATTGATTTTTTGGTCTTTTCCAGAAGTCTTGGGCCGTAAACTATATCTCCGTAGTTAAGTTGTGATAATACTAAGGATTCAACCAGAATTTCACGTACCTTTACACTCAGGTACTTTCTTATACCGTAAAGTGATTTGAGTCTGTAAAAGGCGTTTCTGATCTTCAGATTCACATGTTCTATATATCGCATTTCTGCATCCAAGATGATACCAAGATTTTTCACTTTTTCTACACGAGAAACCGGTTCACGTCCTATGCTAACCTTAGGGTCTTGTCGAATGATTTCTGTGCATTGTAATCTGCTTCCCATAACTATGAATTGCGATTTTGAGGGGTTTAATACCAAATTGTTCCTAACTGACCAATCAGATACTACATCCAGATCTTCATTTATTTCTGTTACCGCAAGGTCCATATCTGCTGGTGCGAAAGAGCGATACATTTGGGTATCGTCAGCGTATAGATGGACATGACAGTGTTTTAGATTTGTTACCAAATCTGCTGTGTAGAGAATGAACAGCAACGGACTCAAAATTGATCCTTGCGGTGTGCCGCGGCTAAGGTGTTTAGTGCTTGACTTGAGTAATTCCCCACGTTCTGTTTGGATTTCTACAAACTGTTGTCTAGAGTCAAGAAATGATTGAAACCATTTACAGGACTGTTCGGAAACTCCGTAGTAAGCCATTTTCGCCAGTAGTAAGGTAGGATTTAGGCAATCAAAGGCACGTGAAAAATCTAGCAAAACAAGTACGGTCCCCATACCTTTATCTGAGGCGGCTATAATGTCATTTGTTACCTTTAAGAGGGCAGTTCCAGTACCATGTTTACTGCGAAACCCAGATTGTGAGGCTGGCAGTAACTTGTGATCTTCTAGATGCTTCGATAGTTGCACGCAAGCAACTCTTTCCACTATTTTTGAAAGTAACGGGAGTATACTTATTGGGCGTAAATCTTTGTACTCTTCTGTCTTGTTTGATTTGGGTAAAGGCCTTACCTTGGCGACTTTCCAACTTTCTGGAAAGGTCGCAGACTGAAAGGAGGCGTTGATGATGTGAGTGATAATTGGCAAAGTAGTGTTAAGAGTGAGCCTGATCATTTCTATTGAAATACCATCATGCCCGCTTGCATTGGTACTTATCGAAGAAATTATTTCCAAAACTTGTTTTTCAGTGCATTCTTTTATATTAAAAATTTGGTTAGTCAGCTTTTTATGTACAAAATATGCATTGGTTATAAACCAAAAAAACTGATACAGCCACAAGCTTTGAGCCGCCATAAACGGATTAATAATAATAATCCTTTGACAACGGTAACTGGAAAGCTTCCGAAACGTCACTGAGACTCAAATAATTAATATACGCGATATAATCCGTTTAAATTGTTTTAATTGAATATGATAGTGTGGGAGGGACTTCGCTACAGAAACCCATTCTTCGCCTCGGCCAACTCCGGCCAACTTCGAGCGAGTAGTATAGGGTTAGGGTTTGACAAAATACTCATCAGGGCATGACAAGAGATTTAGGTAAAATCTGGTAAGGTGGCTATTTAATTGTGTTAGTTCATTGTAACGCATTTTAACATCAGTGGATAAATGCACTTTAAAATATATGACGATCATGGAAGCAAAACACCATGTTCTCTTCATAGTTAAATAATAATAGTATGTTCATTTGTTACCTTGTTACAGGCGATAAAGTTCCGAGGCCTCAACCCATTATCACCCCGTAGCTCAGTGAAGCAAACCAGCAAAGACAGCGCGCCGTGCAGTAGCTTCGAGTCTTCTGAAAGTAGTGACAGCGCTGGAACGGTGAGAACCATCACACATTACAGGCTATGAAGTTCTGAGGCCTCAATCCATTGTCCCCTCGAAGCTTTGTGAAGCAAAGACAATGCGCTTTGCAGCTTCGAGTCTTCTGAGAGCAGTGACAGCACTGGAATGGTGAGAACCATTTGTTACATTACAGGTGATAAAGTTCCGAGGTCTCAATCCACTATCCCCTCTTAGCTCGCTAAAGCAAACCAGCAAAGACAGAGCTTCTTGCAGCTTCGAGTATTCTGAGAGCAGTGACAGTACTGGAACGGTGAGAACCAATCCGTTACAATACAGGCAATACATTTTTGAGGCCTCAATCCATTGTCCCTTCGGAGCTCTGTGAAGCAAACCAGCAAAGACAGTGCGTCTGGCAGTTTCGAGTCTTCTGAGAGCAATATCCGCTCTCGAACGGTGAAAACCATCTGGTACATTACAGGCTATGAAGTTCCGAGGCTTCAACCCACTATCCCGTCGTAGCTCGGTGAAGCAAACCAGTAAAGACAGTGCGTCTGGCAGCTTCGAGTCTTCTGAAAGCAGTGACAGCAATACAACTGTGAGAACCATCTGCAACGGTGAGATTCTATGAAGTTCCGAGGCTTCAACCTATTGTCTCCTCTCAGCTCGGTGAAGCAAACCAGCAAAGACAGTGCGTCTGGCAGCTTCGAGTCTTCTGAAAGCAGTGACAGCAATACAACGGTGAGAACCATCTGCAACGGTGAAATTCTATGAAGTTCCGAGGCTTCAACCTATTGTCTCCTCTTGGCTCGGTGAAGCAAACCAGCAAAGACAGTGCGTCTGGCAGCTTCGAGTCTTCTGAAAGCAGTGACAGCACTGGACCGGTGAGAACCATCTGCAACACAGTGGGTCTTTTATATGACCGTTTTAACTTTTTTAAAAGTTTGTACCTCGACAAATAAAGGAATTTTATACAACATTATTGTCGAGCAAACCGAGCCGGCAAGGTTTTTTTAATTTTTGACGGACCTTAAACTGTGCACTTAGCGTCCTGATTTTCTATCGATAAAGTCAACATTCTGGACCATTTTAGAGAAAACAATATTTTTCTCTAACATGCAATGAAATGTCGTGCGTTATAACAGTTCATTGCATATGTTTGAGAAAAGCGCTATAGATGTCTTAGCCGTGAAGAGGGCTTGGCAGCTTCGTATAACTATCCGCCCTCCCTACGGTCAACCATCTACATATATACTCTCCAAGCCGTGTTCGGCTACAGCGACTACTTTCCTACAAATTATGAGAGCGACGCTGGTGAGCTCTCTGGTGGCTGACATAGCCGATTTTAGCCGTGAACGTGCGACCACATTAAATAATAAATAAATAATAAATATTAAGGGACAATCATACACAAATCGACCTAGTCCCAAACTAAGCAAAGCTTGTACTATGGGTACTAGACGACGATATACATAATATATAAATACATATATAGATAACATCCATGACCCAAGAACAAATATTTTGCACAAATATTTGCCCCGGCCGGGATTCGAACCCGGGACCGCCGACTCAGTAGGCAGGTGTCTACAAACCGAGCCAAACGCGTCGTCTCATGTCTCGCATTCACTGCATGTCAGTACCCCTCCGACATATTTATATTGAATGGCCGCTGATGGTCGGGCCTTGAGCTCGTCGCGCTTAGAATCGAGCTCATTACGTCGTCCCGTTTCAAATTCACGCACCTGCGTATTCACAGTGTGCCTCCATTGTGACCGGTATTCTGCTAGTCTCCCATTTAGACGGGTCGATGTTAGCCCTCTTCATATGACGCTTCATCTATACCTACTCACCCGGTAAGCCCTTTTTTTTCGGCGTCTGCAGTAATGTACTATTTCTCAAACATGCAATGAAATATCGTCGTAACGTGCGTTAGAACAGGCTTCGAAGTGTCAAGTTTCGGGCGGAACAATTCGAGAGAACTGTAAAGGAATTTCATACAAAATTGAAGGCCTAAGCCGGGAAGTAATTTGTTTTTAATTTTAATGTAAACATGGCGTCTGTGTGTATGAACAGCTGATATATATTTTTTTCTAGTAGCTACCCATTCAGCCATCGGACCAACAATATCCGTGTTAATGCCTAGTACACACGAACTGAAAATACCGTCTATACGTAAGTCACCAGAGACCATAGACAATATTAAAAATCCTCTGCCTTTATTTTACTTAGTATAGAAACTAAGATTCTTATTATCAGGTTGTGTATAATGGCCCTAATATTCGCACACTACACACGTGGACTTATTAAAGAAAAAAAATATAGAGGGATAGGAGGGAAAATTTAAAATACTTTTTTTAAACATGGCGTCTGTGTTCATGAGCTGGCTGAACAGCTGAATTATGTTTTTTTGAGTGGTGTATTTTTTTATTTCATTGCATATGTTTGAGAAAAGCACTATACATGCCTTAGCCGTGAAAAGGGCTTGCCGGCTTCGTATCACTAGACGGCCTCCCTTACGGTCGGCCGTCTATACCTACTCACCCGGTAAGCCCTTTTCCGGCGTCTGCAGTAATGTACTATTCTTGTCCCAACAGCAACTGGCAGCCACCCGGGCCCGCTGCCTGAACGCACCAGCGCTGCATCACCCCTGCTACCGCTGCAGTTCAGTCAACGAGGCGATCGGCAAGAAGATCTGCCGCAAGCATCCTCTAGCGCTCGTCGCGCACACGGAAACGCAGCTCGTCCGCACCTATCCCGCCGGGTGTGTAACTATGCTAGCGACTCTATACAAATTATATTTTACACACACACTTCATCATCATCATCATCATCTCAGCCATAGGACGTCCACTGCTGAACATAGGCCTCCCCTTTGGACTTCCATATATACCGGTTGGAAGCGACCTGCATCCAGCGCCTCAAAGTCTCTCAACGAGCAATGGAGAGGGCTATGCTCGGGGTGTCTCTACGTGATCGAATCAGAAATGAGGAAATCCGTAGACGAACTAAAGTGACCGATACACACACTTATATTTCCCTAATCCTAACCTAACCATTCATACAAGCCCGATGTGTGCTGTGCATCAGTGGAATCAACAATACGTCATTATCACGGTCATGTCGGTAAGAAGATCTGCCGCAAGCATCCTATAGCGCTCGTCGCGCACACGGAAACGCAGCTCGTACGCACCTATCCCGCCGGGTGTGTAACTATGCTAGTGACTCTATACAAATTATTTTTTACACACACTTATATTTCCCTAATCCTAACCTAACCATTCATACAAGCCCGATGTGTGCTGTGCATCAGTGGAATCAACAATACGTCATTATCACGGTCATGTCAGTAAGAAGATCTGCCGCAAGCATCCTCTAGCGCTCGTCGCGCACACGGAAACGCAGCTCGTACGCACCTATCCCGCCGAGTGTGTAACTACGCTAGTGACTCTATACAAATTACTTTTTACCCACACTTTTTGCTTAATAGAATAGAGGCTCCTAACGTATCCTAACCATTCATAAAAGTTCGATGTCCTAACCATTCATACAAGCTCGGTCAACGAGGCGATCGGCAAGATCTGCCGCAAGCATTCTCTAGCGCTCGTCGCGCACACGGAAACGCAGCTCGTACGCAGCTATCCCGCCGGGTGTGTAACTATGCTAGCGACTCTATACAAATTACTTTTTACCCACACTTTTTGCTTAATAGGATAGAGGCTCCTAACGTATCCTAACCATTGTAACTACGCTAGTGACTCTATACAAATTACTTTTTACCCACACTTTTTGCTTAAATAATAGAATAGAGGCTCCTAACGTATCCTAACCATTCATAAAAGTTCGATGTCCTAACCATTCATACAAGCTCGGTCAACGAGGCGATCGGCAAGATCTGCCGCAAGCATCCTCTAGCGCTCGTCGCGCACACGGAAACGCAGCTCGTACGCACCTATCCCGCCGGGTGTGTAACTATGCTAGCGACTCTATACAAATTACTTTGTACCCACACTTTTTGCTTAATAGGATAGAGGCTCCTAACGTATCCTAACCATTCATAAAAGTTCGATGTCCTAACCATTCATACAAGCTCGGTCAACGAGGCGATCGGCAAGATCTGCCGCAAGCATCCTCTAACGCTCGTCGCGCACACGGAAACGCAGCTCGTACGCACCTATCCCGCCGGGTGTGTAACTATGCTAGCGACTCTATACAAATTACTTTTTACCCACACTTTTTGCTTAATAGGATAGAGGCTCCTAACGTATCCTAACCCATTCATAAAAGTTCGATGTCCTAACCATTCATACAAGCTCGGTCAACGAGGCGATCGGCAAGATCTGCCGCAAGCATCCTCTAGCGCTCGTCGCGCACACGGAAACGCAGCTCGTACGCACCTATCCCGCCGGGTGTGTAACTACGCTAGTGACTCTATACAAATTATTTTTTACACACACTTATATTTCCCTAATCCTAACCTTACCATTCATACAAGCCCGATACACATCGGTGTGCATCAGTGGGATCAACAATACGTCATTATCACGGTCATGTCGGTAAGAAGATCTGCCGCAAGCATCCTCTAGCGCTCGTCGCGCACACGGAAACGCAGCTCGTACGCACCTATCCCGCCGGGTGTGTAACTATGCTAGCGACTCTATACAAATTACTTAATCATAATCATAATCATAATCATCATTTATTCACAGAATATATGGTACATAAGATGGTATAATATAAAACATTTGATCCTTATATATTCGATCCTTACTTTTTACACACACTTAAATTTGTTTAAGAGGCTTGCTGCCTTATTCTTTTTCAAATTTATTTCGTTCATATTATGACAAATATGTTGATAATTTCAATCAACTTTTTGAAGAGAATAGTTTTACTTTACCCGCTCACCCCACAGGAACACTAATTTTTTTCGGAATAAAAAGTAACCTATGTCCTAATTCAAGGTGTCAGCTACCTTCATACCAAAATTTATTAAAATTGGTCCAGCCGCTTGAGCGTTAAGAAGTAACAAACACACAAACAAACACACTCACAAACTTTCGCCTTTATAATATTAGTGTGTTTACAATTGATTGACAAATGCTTCGTCAAATTATATACGACGCGCGACGTGTTGCCATGTCATGACTAGGGCTTACAATTCCGGAATTGATTAGTATAACCAGTATCGGAAATTCCGGAATTCTTCCATACAAACCAATTTCGGAATTGCAAGCCCTAGTCATGAACATATTTAACATTTATAAGCTAGCAAGCGTCAGCCCGACCCAGCGATAGTGGTGCTACAAACAGCTTTCATAAAAAATTATTTCATATATAGCAATAATATGCATAAGTCATAGCGGTGGTAGCCTAGTGGTTAGGGCATGCGACTTTCAATCCGGAGATCGCGGGTTCGAACCCGGCCCGTACCAATGAGTTTTTCGGAACTTCTTTACGGAATGAATTTTGATATTTACCACTCGCTTTTCGGTGAAGGAAAACATCGTGAGGAAACCACCTAAGCCCAAAAAGGCCTTGTTTCCCCTCTGGGTTGGAAGGTCAGATGGCAGTCGCTTGCGAAAAAACTAGTGTCTACGCCACATCTTGGGATTTAGGTAGCCGACCCCGATTGAGAATTCACTCCCTACAAAGATATGGGACAAAGGCTAGGAGGATGAGGATGATGATTGAAAAAAAAACCGGCCAAGTGCGAGTCGGACTCGCGCACCGAGGGTTCCGTACAAACACTTTCCATCCCTAAGTGGTTAAGTTAAGTTTGCACCTGGTATGTATAGCGCTCCATATAAATTAGGTGCAAAGTTAGGTATTAAAAAAAAATTTATGGTTTTCGTAATTATTCCTTTATCTATGCTATAAGACGTTGCTTCGTACCAAATTTCAAGATTCTGAGTTCACGGGAAGCACCCTGTAGGTTTTGATTCCCTTGCAAGTGTCGAAAATTTGCGGCATAAACGGCTGTATCTTTTGATTGCGTTGGCTTAGAAGTTTGATTTTTTCACAGTTTCAAGGGACAGTAGACCTGAGTAATTGATATAAATTTCAGCTTCATACCTCCACGCGTTCCTGAGAAAAAGGGTCTTGACAGACGGACAGACGGACAACAAAGTGATCCTATAAGGGTTCCGTTTTTTCCTTTTGAGGTACGGAACCCTAAAAACTTGACTTATATCACTGTGGATAGTTTTGGCTTTATGATGCCGAAATTACTTGAAATTTGCGGAATATTTAGTCCTGTTTTCTTTTTGTTTACATCAGTGACATTCACCGACTTTCAACGGCAGTTACTGGGTCATTTTCAGTTCAAAAAACAAAATTTGTCCCTCCTCCGGTGGTCAAAAGTTAAGAGTTTGTATGAATCTAGGTTATTTTGATATTACATCGGATTATAGAAGAGGGAACGTTCTTTATTCCCACAGGCATTTAGTCAGAAAATTAGGCCCTGGAATCCTTAATTTCGCAAATGTCCACCGGAACGACGCGCACCAAAATCTGACAATGACCCTACTCAAAATGTGTCGTTGCCAGTTAGATAAATTAGTACCTACCACTAAAAATCCGCAATATGGCGTGGGTTGTAAACCTATGGGGCTATACTTTCGTCCACAGCCTAAGGATAGACTCGTCCAACTTCGACCCCGTGACGTTCTGGTCGTGCGGCGTGCAACTGGTAGCGCTGAACTACCAGACGGAGGACGCGGCTATGGCCGTCAACGCCGCCATGTTCGAGAGCAACGGTTCCGTGGGCTACGTGAGGAAGCCCCCTGTCATGTGGGACCCTAGCCACATAGCATATAGAAGGTAAGGAATACCAAATAAAGAAGTCACTCCGATTCACAGACAACCCCCACTAGACGGAGCATGTAAGGCGACCCGCGCGCACCAACGATACGGTACGGCAGAACATTAAAGTACCAACACGGCGGCCACCGTTTAGTTGCGTCCTTGTTTATGATCCATGCGTACGTCAACGAAAAAAGAAATTAAATAAATAACATGGTAAATTGTAGTGTTAAGTGGTGTAGAGAGACCTCATAAACATGGACGCAACGCAACATGGATTTGTCCTAGTTTGGAGGCCGTCCGGAAGGGTTTTCAAAGTGTCCGGGAAAAACATGGACGCTTTATATGTGAATAAAAAATAAAGCGATTGTTTATTTTTTATTATATTATTTTTTGACACGTTCGGGGAAAAAATACGATTTACGCCCAGTTTCCGAGGTTCTTGAAGTCTTTGTCCGGGGTGGGCGAATTTAGAAATGGCAGCTCTATCTGGGACAGCATGCAGAAGGTAAAGATAACCAAGTAGACAGGCAACTCTGAAGTTGATTATGGTCAAGGTCAAAAAACCAACCTAGGTACAAAACCAACTAGGGTTGGCGCGTTTTCGAGCGTTCGGAAACCGAACGAAAATTCCAAACGTCTGTGTGTGGCGGCCACAATCGGTTAAAAACCGGATGATTGGCACTCAGAAGGACCGGTGATTAGCATTATTGTAGAGTTGTCATTACCGCCGCCTTAACTATGAAGGTGCCTTACATCAGAGAGGTGCCAATAATACAGTAGCTTGTTTTCTATTTTATGGCAGTAGTAGGTATCTTATGACAAGTTTCGTAACTTTCATTGCTGTAAATGTAGCCATCTTTATAGCAATTTCTTGTATATTACAAATACAAAGATAGACACAGTGAAATAAACTTAGACCCTGACCAGGTTTGAATTTATGCCATGCCGGGGCGATATGCTCTGACCACTTAAGCCACAGAGTCTGTAGCTTTATTGGCATGGCGTAAGATACCTGGTCAGGGTCTAAAATGTATTCACTGTTTCTATCTTTGTATTTGTAATTTACTTAACTCTTCCTTCTTTCAGATTCAACCCCATGGAAAAGGAATTCGACGGCATCCACGCAGCCCACCTAACTCTCTCCGTGATCTCTGGACAATATGTAGCGGAAAACGTGTACTCTTTCTACAATGCCTTCGTGGAAGTTGAGGTGTTGGGGGTGCCGGCAGACTGCAGCAAACTGAGGACCAGGGCGGCTAGGAGAAATGCTTTGAACCCCGTGTGGCATGACACTTTCACCTTCAAGGTTAGTTCCATTATTTATTATTGGCTTATTATTTTCGCGGCGACAGAAAAATTAAAGAGCAGCAAACTATTTGCAACTAAAATAATAACTTGTCAGCGATTAAATATTTTGGCAATCATTTATATTAAATGAGCTTTAAACTAAGGATATTTTAAAAATTCAAATAATGGCAGCTACTTTAAGGTAGCAGAAATAATAAACAAGATTACTGAAATCATAGGCGAGGTACTATAAATAATGACTTGGCGACTAATATTAGCAGAAGATCCGACTCGGTCGGGTTAGGTTAGGTTGGTTTTTTTTTTATATCCCTAAAAAGCGCTCCTTTTATTTTTTTTATGACCTTGATTTATTTTATATGCAATCTCCATTGAACAATTAGAGTAGGCCATTTTCAACTTTTTATCCGCTGTCATGTTTCCGCTTAATTAGTTAATTCAGTCGCCAAAACTCGATGCTAGTTTATATTGAAACAAAGCCGAAAATTGATTACTTAGCTGCTACTTTTTACTTTATCTAGTCTCCGCAATTAGTCGCCAACTTATTATTTTTGCTACCCCCTTTAATTTTTTATAAATCCCTAAATCAGATTAATTTGTCGCCGCGTTAAATACATGCCTTTATTATTTAGACATTTAATAGTGTACTCTAGTACTGTAACTGTGTACTGCGTAGATACGCTTTTTTCTACAAATTTGGTGGAGGTGTTGCGATAGTCTAGTGCGATAGGCAAGTAAAAAGGACCTGAGCTGCCAGGAAAATTGCTCTGAACCCCGTATGGCATGACGCTTTCACCTTCAAGGTTAGTTCCATTATTTATTTATTAGGCATTTAGTAGTGTACTCTAGTACTGTAACTGTGTACTACTTGACGGCGCGTTTAGCTCGGTTTGTAGACACCTGCTTACTGAGTCGGCGGTCCCGGGTTCGAATCCCGGCCGGGGCAAATATTTGTGCAAAATATTTGTTCTTGGGTCATGGATGTAATCTTATATATGTATTTATATATTATGTATATCGTCGTCTAGTACCCATAGTACAAGCTTTGCTTAGTTTGGGACTAGGTCGATTTGTGTATGATTGTCCCTTAATATTTATTTATTTTTTTTATTTACTGCGTAGATACGCTTTTTTCTACAAATTTGGTGGAGGTGTTGCGATAGTCTAGTGCGATAGGCAAGTAAAATTGTCCAGAGTGGTCAGGAGAATTGCTCTGAACCCCGTGTGGCATGACACTGTAACCTTCAAGGTTAGTTCCATTATTTATTTATTAGACATTTAGTAGTGTACTGTAGTACTGTACTACGTAGAAATGGTTTTTTCTACAAATTGGTAGGTTTTGCGATAGTCTAGTGCGATAGGCAAGTAAAAAGGACCTGAGCTGCCAGGAGAATTGCTCTGAACCTCGTATGGCATGACGCTTTCACCTTCAAGGTTAGTTCCATTATTTATTACTAGCTGTGCCCCGCGGTGTTACCCGCTCATCCCACGGGAACACATTTTTTTCGGGATGAAAAGTATCCTATGTCCTTCCCCGGGTCTCAAACTATCTCCATACCAAATTTCATCTAAGTCGGTTCAGCGGTTTAAGCGTGAAGAGGTAACAGACAGACAGACAGACAGACACACTTTCGCATTTATAATATTAGTATGGATTTAGACATTTAGTAGTGTACTCTAGTACTGTAACTGTGTACTGCGTAGATACGCTTTTTTCTACAAATTTGGTGGAGGTGTTGCGATAGTCTAGTGCGATAGGTAAGTAAAATGGTCCAGAGTGGTCAGGAGAATTGCTCTGAACCCCGTGTGGCATGACACTTTCACCTTCAAGGTTAGTTCCATTATTTATTAATTAGACATTTAGTAGAGTACTATAGCACTGTACTGTGTAGATACGGTTTTTTCTACAAATTTGGTGGAGGTGTTGCGATAGTCTAGTGCGATAGGCAAGTAAAAAGGACCTGAGCTGCCAGGAGAATTGCTTTGAACCCCGTGTGGCATTACACTTTAACCTTCAAGGTTAGTTCCATTATTTATTTATTAGACATTTAGTAGTGTACTATAGCACTGTACTGTGTAGATACGGTTTTTTCTACAAATTTGGTGGAGGTATTGCGATAGTCTAGTGCGATAGGCAAGTAAAATGGTCCAGAGCTGCCAGGAGAATTGCTCTGAACCCCGTATGGCATGACACTTTCACCTTCAAGGTTAGTTCCATTATTTATTAATTAGACATTTAGTAGAGTACTATAGCACTGTACTGTGTAGATACGGTTTTTTCTACAAATTTGGTGGAGGTGTTGCGATAGTCTAGTGCGATAGGTAAGTAGAAAGGACCTGAGCTGCCAGGAGAATTGCTCTGAACCCCGTGTGGCATGACACTTTCACCTTCAAGGTTAGTTCCATTATTTATTTATTAGACATTTAGTAGTGTACTATAGCACTGTACTGTGTAGATACGGTTTTTTCTACAAATTTGGTGGAGGTGTTGCGATAGTCTAGTGCGATAGGCAAGTAAAAAGGACCTGAGCTGCCAGGAGAATTGCTCTGAACCCCGTGTGGCATGACACTTTAACCTTCAAGGTTAGTTCCATTATTTATTTGTTAGACATTTAGTAGTGTACTATAGCACTGTACTGTGTAGATACGGTTTTTTCTACAAATTTGGTGGAGGTGTTGCGATAGTCTAATGCGATAGGTAAGTAAAAAGAACCTGAGCGGCCAGGAGAATTGCTCTAAACCGCATGACACGTTAAAATATATTTAAAAATAACCTGTACTCAGCTCGAGATTTGAACCCGGACGTTTGAAAAATAACACTAACTTTATTTCTACGTATATATCTCAGTTGTCACCCAAACCCGAATCGCAATTTCAGAGCTCACGTACTGTAAGTATAACATGAACATAATATTTGTTCACAGATAAATTTCCCCGAGCTAGCCCTGATCCGGTTCGAAGTGTACGATGCGGATACGAACTACATGCTCTCGCAACGAGTTATACCACTGCAGTGCCTGCGGCCTGGCTACCGACATGTGCGGTTACGGTAAGTTTAAAAAAATCTCATTAAAGTTTAAGAATATACGTATGAATCTTATAAAATCGTGAGTGTTCAATTGACAACATTTCATACTTGTAACAAGTGGAGATTAGTATTGATATCGAGAGAGCTTTGCGTCGTTTATACCCTAAAATAATTGAATTTGTTTTTCTGTGTGTAAATAAATATAAGATAATACATAAAACAACCGAAATTTACGACAACTATGCATGCATAGAGTTGTTGTCTACGACCTATCCGTGAAGAAAATATTAATAATGTCAAGCCCAACGTCATTTGCTTTTTTTTTATTAGATATCAGACTAAAGTAATCGTAAGGACCATTGTGTCATAGTTTTTGTGTAACTACATTTTAGAAGTAGTAAATTTTAAGCAATGAATTATTATATAGGTAGGTACATATAATTATTAGCAATCTCAGTAAAAATCTAAAAGCAGTGATTACATCCTTTCTAAGCGGAATACAGAATAGTAATAAAATTGTAGTCTTAATAATATGAAATTTTATCAATGACTACGACAAACTAAGATTTAGTCAAAGAAAATGACCGCCAGAGAAATTATTTTCCGTATCGTTTATTTTGTTAGTATCCATACTATACTATATACTATATACTATTATACTATACTATAATACTATACTATAATTACTATAATTTACTATAATCCATACTAATATTATAAATGCGAAAGTGTGTCTGTCTGTCTGTCTGTCTGTCTGTCTGTGTGTCTGTTACCTCTTCACGCTTAAACCGCTGAACCGACTTAGATGAAATTTGGTATGGAGATAGTTTGAGACCCGGGAAAGGACATAGGATACTTTTCATCCCGAAAATATTAAGTGTTCCCGTGGGATGAGCGGGTAACACCGCGGGGCACAGCTAGTAATATTATAAATGCGAAAGTGTGTCTGTCTGTCTGTCTGTCTGTCTGTTACCTCTTCACGCTTAAACCGCTGAACCGATTTTGATGAAATTTGGTATATAGATAGTTTCAGTCCCGGGGAAGGCCATAGGATACTTTTCATCCCGAATAAATTTAGTGTTCCCGTGGGATGAGCGGGTAACACCGCGGGGCACAGCTAGTAACAACATAATTCCACAGATCACCCACGAACCAGCCGCTCAACATGGCGTCCCTCCTCATCTTCTCGCGCTGCGGGGAAGAAGAGGCTGGTGAGAGCTCGCGGACTGATCTGGAGGAGCCTCGCTCTCCTCAGCAGAGGAGGAAGATACACTTCCTGGTGGTGCACGCTGTGAGGAGGCGGGAGCCGTACTCCATACTGAAGGTCACTCAGGATACCACTACCAACGAGGTAAGAAGAGGCTGGTGAGAGCTCGCGGACTGATCTGGAGGAGCCTCGCTCTCCTCAGCAGATGAGGAAGATACACTTCCTGGTGGTGCACGCTGTGAGGAGGCGGGAGCCGTACTCCATACTGAAGGTCACTCAGGATACCACTACCAACGAGGTAAGAAGAGGCTGGTGAGAGCTCGCGGACTGATCTGGAGGAGCCTCGCTCTCCTCAGCAGAGGAGGAAGATACACTTCCTGGTGGTGCACGCTGTGAGGAGGCGGGAGCCGTACTCCATACTGAAGGTCACTCAGGATACCACTACCAACGAGGTAAGAAGAGGCTGGTGAGAGCTCGCGGACTGATCTGGAGGAGCCTCGCTCTCCTCAGCAGAGGAGGAAGATACACTTCCTGGTGGTGCACGCTGTGAGGAGGCGGGAGCCGTACTCCATACTGAAGGTCACTCAGGATACCACTACCAACGAGGTAAGAAGAGGCTGGTGAGAGCTCGCGGACTGATCTGGAGGAGCCTCGCTCTCCTCAGCAGAGGAGGAAGATACACTTCCTGGTGGTGCACGCTGTGAGGAGGCGGGAGCCGTACTCCATACTGAAGGTCACTCAGGATACCACTACCAATGAGGTAAGAAGAGGCTGGTGAGAGCTCACGGGCGGACCTGGAGGAGCCTCGCTCTCCTCAGCAGAGGAGGAAGATACACTTCCTGGTGGTGCACGCTGTGAGGAGGCGGGAGCCGTACTCCATACTGAAGGTCACTCAGGATACCACTACCAATGAGGTAAGAAGAGGCTGGTGAGAGCTCACGGACGGACCTGGAGGAGCCTCGCTCTCCTCAGCAGAGGAGGAAGATACACTTCCTGGTGGTGCACGCTGTGAGGAGGCGGGAGCCGTACTCCATACTGAAGGTCACTCAGGATACCACTACCAATGAGGTAAGAAGAGGCTGGTGAGAGCTCACGGACTGATCTGGAGGAGCCTCGCTCTCCTCAGCAGAGGAGGAAGATACACTTCCTGGTGGTGCACGCTGTGAGAAGACGGGAGCCGTACTCCATACTCAAGGTGACTCAGGATACCACTACCAACGAGGTAAGAAGAGGCTGGTGAGAGCTCACGGACTGATCTGGAGGAGCCTCGCTCTCCTCAGCAGATGAGGAAGATACACTTCCTGGTGGTGCACGCTGTGAGGAGGCGGGAGCCGTACTCCATACTGAAGGTCACTCAGGATACCACTACCAATGAGGTAAGAAGAGGCTGGTGAGAGCTCGCGGACGGACCTGGAGGAGCCTCGCTCTCCTCAGCAGAGGAGGAAGATACACTTCCTGGTGGTGCACGCTGTGAGGAGGCGGGAGCCGTACTCCATACTGAAGGTCACTCAGGATACCACTACCAATGAGGTAAGAAGAGGCTGGTGAGAGCTCGCGGACGGACCTGGAGGAGCCTCGCTCTCCTCAGCAGAGGAGGAAGATACTGTGAAGGTTGTGCTTCACGGATGGTGGTTGGCCATCAACTTAAGAATAAAGTAGTTTTTAGATTTAGAATAAGACGTATGACATTAGTCTTAAAAATAAAATGTATAGTGAGTTATCGTCTGGCCTCTGGGCAATAAACAGTTCTAGCAAAGTACCTCTGCTCTTATTATTCATCCTCTGAAGCTCTCCCCCAGCAGGCGTCACACTTGGTGGAGTCTGCGAAATTTTTAACTAGAGTCACGCGAGTATTGAAAGTTTCCCCGCTCCCAATTAATTTTGTCCACAGATTCTTGGGCATATGTTACAATTACGTACTGGAAGCATACGGTTTGCATAGAAGCCGTACAGGAGCGGAACGCACTGTCTATATGCGTACGAAGCGCAACGAAGATTAAGTGCACATTTGACAGTGTGGTATTGTATGTCGTGACGGCACTGCCGTAACGGAGCGAGTTCGACAGACGGGTGAAGTTGTCGAATTATTGAATCACCCATTATCATTTTTCATCCTATGCGATTATAATTTGTTTGTGCATCGTTTCGGACTCCACATTAAAATGGAGACGAGTACTTTTAATGGCTTGTCAGACGTGGATGATTTTATTTTCCAATTCAAAATATTGGCGCAAATCAAAAAATATGAACCTGAACAGTCGCAAGCAGCGATCGCAGCGTATTTATCAGGACCAGCGTTACAATTTTATAAGGCGAATCACGCAACTTTCACATCATTCGAAGATGTTTTGACGAAATTAAAAAACGAATTCCCGTCGAGCCAAAATTATGTACAAAGTTTTTATTATCGTCGGCAGGAGACTCATGAATCACCAATAATATTCTATTATGCTCTGGAAGCATTGGCGTCTAAGACCGGGAACATTGTAGAAACAGATTTTATAACTCATTTCATTAAAAATTTACATGACAACGTCAAATTATTCTTTACAACTTCAGCGATCAACACGAAGGCAGAGCTCAAAGCGGCTATCCAGCGGTACAATGAGTATCATTCGCAAGAGCAAAAACCCTCAATTGTGATCCCTATAAAAGAAAATCAGTATACAATGATTCAAAGCCAACAAGGTGGAAATCCACCATCACCTATTTACATTTCTTCCCCAAACGTGTCTACGGCACCCCAATCTGCATTTTCAACACCGATACCAGTACATACACCGGTACCAGTATGTGCAACGATGACCAACGACCAGGCAGTGAACACACCAGTGAACCGAAATTATCCAGCCTATAATTTCAGACAAAGAACACAGCAAAACTATCGTGGCAGCTACCAAGGAAATGCACATTCAAGATCAACGTACCGGAATGAAGAGAATCACCCAAACGCAGATGGACGACGCGGGACCGGAGCGGCGCGGCGTTAAACACACTACGCTCCGATACTATTACAGGCAATAATAAACCAATACATAATAGGTCATATATAAATGTAGAAATATCTAATGACAATTATCTAGCTCTGATAGATAGTGGAGCAAGCGTATCTTGCATTAGTTTATCTATTGTCAAAAGTTTGAATATTAAATTTAATGATGATGATAGGATGTCGTTGAAGATAATCGGTGGCAAATTTGTTTGTACTGAGGGTTCAGTACAATTAAATATAATTGTAGATAATGTAGTATATAGTCACAAATTTAATATAATTGACATCAATTCTGACCAAATCATCATCGGTTATGACTTTTTGGTACAGAATGGTGCCAACATTGATTTTCAGGAGAATGTAATATGTTTACGTGGAAGATTTACCACGACATTGGTAAATAATATAAGGAAGGAACCAAGAAAACCAATGCCACTGGAAGAATCAAATAAAAAAGGCATCCGATGTGAAACGATATATTTTGCAGAAGAGAATAAGGATAGTATACAAATTGGCGAGGAATTAAACAATTCTCAGAAGCAGCAGCTAATGACACTATTGAATAAGTATGAAGATAGATTTGCATACAGTCCGTCAAATCTAGGAGCATACAATGCATATAAAATAGACATCGAAACGACTGATGAGGTACCAGTACATAAACCGCCATATCGAATGTCGGAGAAACAGAAGCAAATTATTGAAGAACAAGTTCAGGAAATGCTCAAGAATGACGTTATAGAACGATCTCAAAGCCCATACGCATCACCAGTCGTGATTGTAGAGAAAGCAGATGGGAAACCGAGATTTTGTATAGATTTTAGAAGCTTAAACAAGAAAATTAAACCAGACGCATATCCTATACCGCGCATTGAAGAATTATTAACGTGTCTAGAAGGAGCACGTTTCTTTGCCGAACTGGATCTAAATTCAGGATATTGGCAATTATGCCTCGGAAAAGGCAAAGAAAAAACAGCTTTTATTTGTCAATCAGGTTTATATGCATTCAAGAAATTACCTATGGGATTGATAACAAGTATGGCCCATTTTCAGAGAGCAATGGATACAGTTTTAGCGGAAATGAAATACAAAAATGTTTTGGTATATGTTGATAACATCATAGTATATGCTAAGACTTATAAAGAATTTTTAACGGCACTGGAAAATGTATTACGAAAATTTCAGAAGGCAAATTTAACCTTGAAACCAACGAAGTGTAAGATCGGGTTTACAAGTTTAACAGTATTAGGACATACTGTATCAAAGGATGGCATTGGACCCGACATGGAGAAGGTAAAAGCAATGCGAAATGCAAAGCCGCCATCTAACTTAAAGGAACTAAGATCAGTACTAGGTCTATTTTCGTATTACAGAAAATTTATTGACGGTTTCGCTCAGATAACATTGCCTCTGACAGAATTGACGAAGAAAGGACGTAAATTTGAATGGTCAACAGAAGCGCAAAAGGCCTTCAATATAATGAAAAACAAGATTTGTGAAGCTCCAATACTCAGATATTTCACGACAGATGAAGATGTGACAACAAGACTGTATGTAGATGCATCAGATCAATCTTTGGGAGCATGTATTATGCAAGGCAAATCAGATCTACGGCCAGTAGCTTTTGCTTCGAGGAAATTAAGCGACGCGGAAAAACGTTATACAATTACGGAAAAAGAATGTTTAGGTCTAATATGGGCACTATCATATTTTAAACAATATTTATGGGGCATGGAATTTGAAGTATTTACGGATCATAAGAGCCTCGTATGGTTACGATCACGTAGAGATATGAATGGACGTTTGGCGAGATGGGCCTTAGCCATACAACCGTGGAATTTTAAAATAATCCATTGTAAGGGAAAGGACAATATTCATGCAGATTTCCTAAGCAGAAATCCCCTCTACAATGATGAAAAACCAGAAGAAAATATCGCACCGAATCAGGACGATTTATGTTTGTATAGCTTTGAAAAAATAGATTTATTACAGAAACAACAGGCTGACGAGGAATATAAAAATATATTTGAAAAATTATCAAATATGAACCAATATAAAGGTTATCACACGAAACGGAATATTTTATGCAAGAAAGTATGGGTTGATAACCAGCTGAAAAGTGTCACAGTTTTACCACAATGTTTATTTACAGAATGTATGGCAGAATTACATGATAACACATGGAGTGGAGGACATTTTGGTTTATTTAAAACCCTAAGAAAATTCAAGAATCGCTATTATATTCCGAATGCAGAAAAGAAAGTAGAAAATTATATAAAGTCTTGTACAAAGTGCCAGGAAAAGAATATTGTACACCAGAGGGCGCCACTGCAAAATGTGAAGATTCAAAACTTTGGTCATCGTATAGCAATGGATGTGCTTGGCCCATTCTGCAAATCAAAGGACAGACATAGATATGTCATTGGGGCTATAGAATACATGAGCAAATTTGCCATTTGTAAAGCGGTACCTAGAGTTACAGCAGAGGTTATCGCACAGTTTCTTGTTGAGAACATATTCTGCACCTTCGGGAGCATCGAATCAATCATCACAGATCGAGGTACAGTCTTCACCTCAAAACTGGTGCAAAATACAGTAGAAGAATTTGGAGGTCGACTTCTTCATACGACGGCATACCATCCACAGGCGAATGGCTTAATAGAAAGATTCTTCAAGACATTGACAACGGCTATGTCAAAATGTATACAAGAAGATCAGAAGGATTGGTCGTCAGCATTGCCAAGAATTGTCTTCTCATACAATACCTCAATTCAAGCATCTACAGGCGTCGCACCATATCATATAGTTTTTGGACGGGAACCGCATTTTAATCAAGATTTGAAGCTAAGACTACATGAGGAAGAACACACTACGTTAAAGGAGAAAGTGGATTACATACAAGAATTATCAGAGAAAGCAATGAAGAATATAGAGAAGGCACAGCGCTCTCAAAAACTACAATATGACAAGAAGACAAAATCAGTTCAATATGAGCCTGATGATTTGGTCATGATTATAAAACCAAGACGGTTGACTGGAAGAAGTTTAAAACTTTGTAGATTATTTATAGGACCCTATAAAATAATCCACCGATTATCTCCATGGAATTATGTGGTGCAAAGACTCACTCCTAATGGTCGTGCCAAAAATGTAATAATTCATGTTAACAGATTGAAGAAATTCTTCAATCGTTAATTAAAAATAAATTTAAACAGTTCTATATTTCTAGGGTGTAAATAATAAAACTATTATTTTTCAGCAATTTTTAATTCAGGCTGACTGTACAAGGATGCAGTTATGTTTGTTGCATTTGCAAGTGTCACTGTTGTAACTATAATTTAATTTCTTTCCACTATATATTAGCTGCATTTCTAAGATATTACTATAGGAAGTTCAATTTTTAATTTCTTGCACTATAAATTTATTGCACTTTAAGTTGTAATAATAATAACTTATAACTTTCACAGAATTCCAATAATTAATTATAACACTGATTTTCTTTTCAGAACTTTAATGTTTACACATGTTATAATAATCTTTTATTTTCATGTATCACACTGCGGAGGCCATACATAGCTGTCCCAGCTCCCTGGGATTTCAGCTACTGGTGTGACTGAATGCGGCTCGCATTCTTCATCCAGGCGGCGGCAGGATCGTGGGGTCTTGGCCTGTCGGGCCAAGGACTCTGCACCCTGCATCAGGCCAATGCAGACTGAAGATTTTATTTTATTTTCATGTCTGCAATATAATAAATTTTATTAATTTTAATTAAATGTTAGTTTTAATAATAATTGACTTGATTGAGTCGTTTCGCGTTTTAATAATAATTGACTTTTCGACAGTGACATAGCATTTTGACATGTCATTATGACGTGTACCGCTATCGTCGATGGTCGTAAAATCAATTATGAGGTCGTAATTTCTTTTTGTTTAGGAGTGGTACAGATAGCTGGACTAAAGATAATACTTTAGTCCAGGTATTTATTTAGGATAAGAGGTAATTAAGGTACAGATTTCTGGGGCATATTTATTATATATGCGCCAGGATTCTAATATAAAGTTAGTGGTAGACGATTGTCACTGTTTGTTTGGATGACTGAGACAAGTGTCATAGACAATGTGTCAGCCATCTAATATAAGGGCAGTGACATATCGTGGTACAATTGTTTGGAGCATGCGACGTGTGTCATACTCCAGGCAGTTAAGGTGGGAACATTCGAGGCGATTTAATCGGGTAATTTATTTAAGCCGGTTTTTACACCAGGCGATTAAATTGTGGAAGCCTATCTTTTTAATATCGTATCGAATGGTCTATGCTTTAGAATAAGTCGAATGACACTTGGGGTAGTCAGATTGGTGCCTTGCCTTTTTAGCAGGGTTTTTGTCAAGGCGAAGCCAATGTCAGACAACATGTCAGATTACGTAACATGCCATAGGCTAGTGTCTGCTCATGTCCTGACCCTGGTTATCTCTTAGCAAGAGACCATCTGGGTATGAATGTATGGGTATCCCTGCATAGGTAGGGACTTATTATGTGTTAGGCAGGAGTAGTCTGTCTAGTGTCTCTGTATTAAGATGAATTTCCCTCGTCCACCCCGAGACGGCGGGAAATGTGAAGGTTGTGCTTCACGGATGGTGGTTGGCCATCAACTTAAGAATAAAGTAGTTTTTAGATTTAGAATAAGACGTATGACATTAGTCTTAAAAATAAAATGTATAGTGAGTTATCGTCTGGCCTCTGGGCAATAAACAGTTCTAGCAAAGTACCTCTGCTCTTATTATTCATCCTCTGAAGCTCTCCCCCAGCAGTCGCCACAATACACTTCCTGGTGGTGCACGCTGTGAGGAGGCGGGAGCCGTACTCCATACTGAAGGTCACTCAGGATGCCACTACCAATGAGGTAAGAAGAGGCTGGTGAGAGCTCACGGACGGACCTGGAGGAGCCTCGCTCTCCTCAGCAGAGGAGGAAGATACACTTCCTGGTGGTGCACGCTGTGAGGAGGCGGGAGCCGTACTCCATACTGAAGGTCACTCAGGATACCACTACCAACGAGGTAAGAAGAGGCTGGTGAGAGCTCACGGACTGATCTGGAGGAGCCTCGCTCTCCTCAGCAGAGGAGGAAGATACACTTTCTCGTGGTGCACGCTGTGAGGAGGCGGGAGCCGTACTCCATACTGAAGGTCACTCAGGATACCACTACCAATGAGGTCAGTCGATTTAAATTTAACCTTTTGAGCGCCACAGTCGGCTGTGGCCGTCAACAAAAAATCGTGCCCCTGACGCCACGTAGGCCACAGCCGTCCAAATTTCAATGATCAAAAACTTTGTAATTCTAACCGCTACAAGTATTTTTCAATCCCTGTTGATTTTGGGGCACATCTTTTTTTTTTACTCTGGCGTCAGTGGCACGGTAAATTGCTAGACCGCTTGGCGGTCAATAGGGTAAACATCACTTCATTCATGGACTACGAGATTTACCAAACAATGAGAATATACTGTACATAAACATATAACCTTAGAACTAAGGAACAAAAATATCTGTAAATGTGATACAACAAAGGATTTTTTTTTGGTAAATATTATTAGAAGCTACATAATTGCTATCATAGCCTCATATATATCTCTCTCTCTCTCTCTCTCTCTTTTTGTGGCAGTGTTTGAAATGCCTACACCGTCTGATGCCGGAACCACAGTGGCGTCCGCAAGATTGACATTTCAATAGGGGGTCGTTTGATCCAAAGT
Organism: Apotomis betuletana; assembly: GCA_932273695.1. Classification (NCBI taxonomy): domain Eukaryota; kingdom Metazoa; phylum Arthropoda; class Insecta; order Lepidoptera; family Tortricidae; genus Apotomis; species Apotomis betuletana. The sequence goes on along the minus strand of OW026320.1, from coordinate 11,591,457 downwards.
AATTTAAGATTTAAATTGCCTTCGCTTTCAACTTTAAATTCTCCATTTTCAGGCCATCGCACAGTGCCTTACTAAAGCTGGCGTTTGCCGCTCTTCTCGTGGCAACTACGTATTAGTGGAAGAGGTGCCCTCCAGGACCCCTACACAGAGGGTCCTAGCTCCTCACGAGAGGGTCATGCGAGCTGCCAACAGCAGGCCTGGAGCCAGGCTGCTGCTGAAGAAAGTGGGGGATGACCCCAGCAGCCGCGCCTGGTTGACCAGCATCAGGTGAGCTTCTAGATTCCCCCTGAAGGTATAAGCTGTTCATGAATGATTCGCGAGCAGACAACAACAGGCCTGGAGCCAGTCTGCTGTTGAAGTAAGTTGGAGACGACCCCAGCAGCCGCGCCTGGTTGACCAGCATCAGGTGAGCTTCTAGATTCCCCCTGAAGGTATAAGCTGTTCATGAATGATTCGCGAGCAGACAACAACAGGCCTGGAGCCAGTCTGCTGTTGAAGTAAGTTGGAGACGACCCCAGCAGCCGCGCCTGGCTGACTAGCATCAGGTGAGCTTCTAGACTCTTCCAGAGGGTGTTAGCTGTTCATGAGGGAGTCGTGAGCAGACAACAACAGGCCTGGAGTCAGGCTGCTGCTGAAGAAAGTGGGAGACGACCCCAGCAGCCGCGCCTGGTTGACCAGCATCAGGTGAGCTTCTAGATTCCCCCTGAAGGTATAAGCTGTTCATGAATGATTCGCGAGCAGACAACAACAGGCCTGGAGCCAGACTGCTGCTCAAGAAAGTGGGAGATGACCCTAGCAGCTGCGCTTGATTGGCCAGCATCAGACAGGTGTGAGCTTGTAGACTCTTCCCAAAGGTGTTAGCTGTTCATGAGGAAGTCGTAAGCAGATAACAGCAGGCCTGGAGCCAGGCTGCTGCTGAAGAAAGTTGGAGACGACCCCAGCAGCCGCGCCTGGTTGACCAGCATCAGGTGAGCTTCTAGACTCTTCCAGAGGGTGTTTGCTTTTCATGAGGGATTCGTGAGAAGACAACAGCAGGCCTGGAGCCAGTCTGCTGCTGAAGAAAGTGGGAGACGACCCCAGCAGCCGCGCCTGGTTGACCAGTATCAGGTGAGCTTCTAGACTCTTCCAGAGGGTGTTTGCTTTCCATGAGGGATTCGTGAGAAAACAACAGCAGGCCTGGAGCCAGGCTGCTGCTGAAGAAAGTGGGAGACGACCCCAGCAGCCGCGCCTGGTTGACCAGCATCAGGTGAGCTTCTAGACTCTTCCAGAGGGTGTTAGCTGTTCATGAATGATTCGCGAGCAGACAACAACAGGCCTGGAGTCAGGCTGCTGCTGAAGAAAGTGGGAGACGACCCCAGCAGCCGCGCCTGGTTGACCAGCATCAGGTGAGCTTCTAGACTCTTCCAGAGGGTGTTAGCTGTTCATGAATGATTCGCGAGCAGACAACAACAGGCCTGGAGTCAGGCTGCTGCTGAAGAAAGTGGGAGACGACCCCAGCAGCCGCGCCTGGTTGACCAGCATCAGGTGAGCTTCTAGACTCTTCCAGAGGGTGTTAGCTGTTCATGAGGGAGTCGTGAGCAGACAACAGCAGGCCTGGAGCCAGGCTGCTGCTGAAGAAAGTGGGAGACGACCCTAGCAGCCGCGCCTGGCTGACCAGCATCAGGTGAGCTTCTAGACTCTTCCAGAGGGTGTTAGCTGTTCATGAAAGAGTCGTGAGCAGACAACAGCAGGCCTGGAGCCAGGCTGCTGCTGAAGAAAGTGGGAGACGACCCCAGCAGCCGCGCCTGGTTGACCAGCATCAGGTGAGCTTCTAGATTCCCCCTGAAGGTATAAGCTGTTCATGAATGATACGCGAGCAGACAACAACAGGCCTGGAGCCAGGCTGCTGCTGAAGAAAGTGGGGGACGACCCCAGCAGCCGCGCCTGGTTGACCAGCATCAGGTGAGCTTCTAGATTCCCCCTGAAGGTATAAGCTGTTCATGAATGATACGCGAGCAGACAACAACAGGCCTGGAGCCAGGCTGCTGCTGAAGAAAGTGGGGGACGACCCCAGCAGCCGCGCCTGGTTGACCAGTATCAGGTGAGCTTCTAGACTCTTCCAGAGGGTGTTAGCTGTTCATGAGGGAGTCGTGAGCAGACAACAGCAGGCCTAGAGCCAGGTTGCTGTTGAAGTAAGTGGGAGACGACCCCAGCAGCCGCGCCTGGTTGACTAGCATCAGGTGAGCTTCTAGACTCTTCCAGAGGATGTTAGCTGTTCATGAGGGAGTCGTGAGCAGAAAACAGCAGGCCTTGAGCTAGGTTGCTGATGAAGTAAGTTGGAGACGACCTCAGCAGTGGCGCCTGGTTGACTAGCATCAGATGAGCTTCTAGACTCTTCCAGAGGGTGTTTGCTTTCCATGAGGGAGTCGTGAGAAAACAACAGCAGGCCTGGAGCCAGGCTGCTGCTGAAGAAAGTGGGAGACGACCCCAGCAGCCGCGCCTGGTTGACCAGCATCAGGTAAGCTTCTAGACTCTTCCAGAGGGTGTTAGCTGTTCATGAAAGAGTCGTGAGCAGACAACAGCAGGCCTGGAGTCAGGCTGCTGTTGAAGAAAGTGGAAGATGACCCTAGCAGCTGCGCTTGATTGACAAGCATCAGACAGATGTGAGCTATGGAGTTAATGAATGTTTAATAAAGGATGTTATCTTAACAGATCGAACTCCAACGACAGACCAGCGGCCCGCTCGTCGTCTCCTGACGGCGAGGAGGCTCCTCGTCGTCCGCCCGACAGCTTCCTCGTGTGCGTGCACAACGTGTCGCACGAGATTCCCTACGCCATCTTGAAGGTAGTGTACAATGCTTGTGTCACAGACCGAACAGAACGAGTTATAGTATATACATCTGTACAGTCTGACTATACATGCAGGTTTAGCTTACGTTGCGACCCTATAGGCTATTTGACTGATGTTGAATTCTACAGCGTACTGTAGTTATATGAATAAAATTAGCTAAATATTTCACGAAACAAAGAAAAAAAATCCAGTAACATATATCTTTTTTGGAAATATGTGACTTCAAAGGTACGCAAATTTTATGATATTTTTTTTTAATCCAAAATAAAATTTGAAAATGTTTTCAGAATCCTCATAATTTTACGAAACAATAATTGTACGACAACTATGAACTTAAACGCACTTTTTCACGGTGAAAATGACAAATTTCTTAATTTTTCCATACAATTATTGGTACCTATACCGGCCTGTGACGTCACTAGCCTGACGCGTTTTGTATGGAGCGTTTTTAGCGCTAGGTAGGAATGTTGAACTTTGACGATCATTTCTGACTTTTAGAGCAGTTTAAATGTAGTCAGTCCCATATAGACATTTGCACAGGTGAGCCAAAGTGCCTCTGCAAAACCGCATTTTAAAGCCCTTCGGATACTCACACTACCTGCCGTAGTGATACTCCAGGTGGCAACGTACGTGCGGTGCCACCTGGATGAGTATGTGAGAGGGTCAGAAGTGCACGGACGCAACCTGCGAAATGCCCACAGACTCGTGGGAGTCAGGCACCGACTGGTGAAATCTGGCAAACTCACCCACGTGATGGGGCCGACGGTTTACAACCGACTGCCTGCGCACATCACGGATGCGCCGTCGCTAACCAGCTTTAAGTCGCGCCTTAAAAGCTGGCTTATCGATCACACTCTCTATAGCTATAACGAATTTTATTCACTGAGTACCAAATAGGTATTTAAAGGATTATTATTTTAATTGTACTTATGTATGTAGTATTATTATAATTTACGGAGTACCAAATAGGCACTTTACATTATATGGGTATTAATTGTATAGCAACACGATCGTTGTTCATTGATATATGAATATTGCTAAATTTTTTTTTATTTTTTTATTGTTTAATGTAACCCAATTTTTTATTTTCGGTACATTGTAACTGATTAAATGATTATGATATGATATGACATGTAATATAATGATTATGAATAAATGAATATGAATATGAATATAAATATGATCACAATAAAAAATAGAATCGATTGACATCGTCAAAAAAAATTAGTCAACATGCCTATTGGGGTCACGTTGTTTACTTGTAAAATATCGAATTATATCTAGACGAGTGCATACTTAACGCGCGTACGATAAACATCAACGGAAGGAACAGCTAATTAACCTAAACCTTGTACCTACCTTTATAATAACAAAAAATAAACCAGTTTAACCTTAACTTAACATGAGCCAACTGACTCCTACAACATCACTAGCTTTTGCCCGCGACTACGTACGCGTGGAACTTGATAAAAGGGATTATTAAAAGCGCCTTAGCATATGTAAGAGCAATTGTGCTTGTGGTCTAATAATTACATTTCCTACAGGGTCACCGCAACCCAACAGAAATGTTCACTCATTTTTCAATCTTTTTAGGTATAATTTCCAGAATGAAAACTATCCTATGTCCTTCCTCGGATCTTAAACTATCTCTATGCCAAATTTCATCAAAATCGATTCAGCTGTTTAAGCGTGAAGAGGTAACAGACAGACAGACACACTTTCGCATTTATAATATTAGTATGGATTACCAATGCCTTAAAATTTAACGTGTTAGCAGACAAATGATTGAAGAATGAAACTGTTTTCCAGGTGCCTTTAAACGCAACCGCATCCTACGTCGTGTACCAAGCATTGACGAAAGCGCGGTGTCAGGACGATCCGAAAAGGTAAGCTTCTGTAGAAGATAACTGCCGTCCATAACTTAAGAGGCCTTATTCCTTTTAAAAAATTTTTTTTTTCATATTATGACAAATATATTGATAATTTCAACCAACTTTTTGAAGTGAATAATATTTTTCCCCGAGTTCTAGGTAGTAACATAGTTATTTCACGCTTTCATTGCGTACAGTCGATATAAAGTTAAAAAAACTAATTTTCCGCGTGAATTTTGTCCATTTCCAGTAGTTTTTGAAACAAAAATTATCAATGAAAAATTCAAACTGTAGGTTTCAAATATATACCAATAAATCCCAATAGCCCTGTTCTAGAAAGTAACATCAATAGTATGTTAAGAAACATGTTTGATCATAGAGAAAAATGTCTAAACAATCAGCATTTTAAAAGGAATAAGGCCTCTTAAGGCCCGTCCACGACTTTGATTTAGCAGCGAGTAGCGCGGGTCGGCAAGCATGCCACGTATTTATTCACGGCACAGTATTAACACAGCACTGCACAACTCCTTACAGCACCGTCAGCACCGAATATAAAAACAAGAGGCGTAAAGATATTGTTTGCTCCTATAACATGCAAGCAAAACACGCAGTTTCTACAAGACTGTTCATATTTCTGGGACCATTTCTTTACAATAGATTAAATGCGAAATTGGACCTATATCCACTTAGCTTCGCTCAATGTAAGAAAACGCTTCGTGAGTCACTACAAACTATGACGTACGAAGATACAGAGAACTTACTGGCTGTCATTAAATAAATATTTGTTTAATTTAGTATTTTAGTGTAAATTTTAGTATTTAAGCTACAATAAGATTACTGTAATATAGATGAATATGTACTTAAATTAAATAATGTAAAGGCTTTCCCATTGCCTGAAACACAGGGGGAACCCTATTTCAGGTTATGCAAATTGTGAATTTATTTGTTTTTTAAGTATAGAATTTAACCGTTACCTCTCTGTACATTATGTTTTATCAATAAATGTATTTGTATTGATTAACGGTGCCCAGCTATGGTGGTGTCGTAGTCATCTGGTTGAATCTGCTATTTGATTGAATAACTAGCGCGTTCATTGAACGACAACATTCAATTGAATGACTAGGCCGAACGTTGATTGAACAAGCGTCACTCAACGTCCAACTAGTTAGCGGATTGTAACATAGCCCTTTGAACAGAGCAGACGTAAAATCAGTCAGGTGATTGAAAAGCTAAATGACGTTCAGTCAAGAATAGAATAGAATAGAATAGAATAGAATAATAATTTATTCGTTAACATACACAGTGGACAACTAATATAAAAAATAAAACAAAATAAAATCGTTGTTGCGTATGCCACGAAAGACGTTGAACGTTATATTAAACAACTTGACGAGTTGTCTTTTAGTCATTCAATTGAATGTTGTCATTCAATGAACGCGCTAGTCATTCAATCAAATAGCAGATTCAACCAGATAACTGCGACATTGGCATACTTCATGTATACTCGTAGGTATGATTCTTGGATCGCCGCTGGTCACGCAAAATCATGGCTAGGTCGTTAAATGTCTAAGTGTAAGTGTACGGCCTGATATAGTCAAATGTGGCCACAGTCACTCTTGTGTTGTGTATTCACTGCATGCATCTTCATTGCATCTTAAGATTTCGTATAAAGTGGAAAATTCTGCAAACCGTCTTCTTTGCTTCACTATGACACTAGGGCCTTCTTTTGCAGAAAAACAATTCATTTTCAGCCATAAATTCTCTACTAGAAATCAATGATGTCATCTGACGTCGATGCCATGGTGAATGCAACCGATTCATACGAGCGTCTACTCAGGCCGGACTACGCAGACTTGAGATGACTTCAAGTAGGGTTACCATTTAGGAATTTGAAAAGTCCTGGCAAAAAGCCGGACGAATCGAAAAAAGTCCGGACTTTTTAGTCACCAAAATAGGTAGGCATGGTAGTAGGTAGACGCTCGCATTGCGAGATTTGCGAGGGGGTAGGTGCGGGGTGCGGGCCGGCCGGGCGGTTTTATTACTCATTATTCCAACTTATTTGAAAAAAGCCGGACAAATTAAAGGGCCGGACAAAGTCCGGACAAGTCGAAAAGTCCGGACATGTCCGGACAAATCCGGACGTATGGTAACCCTAACTTCAAGTGACTTATGTGTCTGGTTGCAGGTTCGTGCTAGTAGAGGAGTTGGAGTGGGGCGGACGCGCAGGCGCCGGGCCGCAGCAGCGCGCGCTGGCTGATGACGAGGTCGTGTACGCGGCACAGGTCCGTTATTGTGTGTGTTAAAGGCCATTTGTTTTTTTAGGGTTCCGTACCCAAAGGGTAAAAATTGGGCAAGTGCGAGCCCGACTCGCGCATGAAGGGTTCCGTACCTATACATATATATAATCTATAACAAGTTTGTTGTATGGGAGCCCCCCTTAAATATTTATTTTATTTTATTTTTAGTATTTGTTGTTATAGCGGCAATAGAAATACATCATCTGTGAAAATTTCAACTGTCTAGCTATCACTGTTGTCGAGATACAGCCTGGTGACAGACGGACGGACGGACGGACGGACGGACGGACGGCGAAGTCTCAGTAATAGGGTCCCGTTTTTACCCTTTGGGTACGGAACCCTAAAAACGGGACCCTATTACTGAGACTTCGCTGTCCGTCTGTCACCAGGCTGTATCTTAAGAACGTTGATAGCTAGACAGTTCAAATTTTCACAGATGATGTATTTCTATTGCCGCTATAACAACAAATAGTAAAAATAAAATAAAATTAATATTTAAGGGCGGCTCCCATACAACAAACATGTTATAGATTGGAACCCTTGCGCGAGTCGGACTCGCACTTGCTATTAGTTGCAAAATGTTGACTCTTATAAGTTTTTACTTATTAGACTTAATTAGTATGTTATTAAGCTTGACATTGTTGCTACGAATTTAAATTGTATAGATTGTTATTATTTATTTATGAATTTGTAATAGAATAGTATATTATAAGGATTATAAGGATGTTAAAGAATAAATGACTAATGACTAACTTTCCAGGCGGGCTGGAAAACCCTAGGTCGCTTCGTCCTCCAAGAAAAAGGCAGCACTGCGCCTATTCCTCGACATCGGGCAGCCATCGCAAGGATCCAACGCGGACTCAGCATCACCCGTGGCGCTATCACAGGTAAAGCCTGACCAGAAATATATGAGGATTGTCAAGAGGGCGCTATTTATAAGATTTATTAAGACAGCATGACGACGCGTTTGGCTCGGTTTGTAGACACCTGCCTACTGAGTCGGCGGTCCCGGGTTCGAATCCCGGCCGGGGCAAATATTTGTGCAAAATATTTGTTCTTGGGTCATGGGATGTTATCTATATATGTATTTATATATTATGTATATCGTCGTCTAGTACCCATAGTACAAGCTTTGCTTAGTTTGGGACTAGGTCGATTTGTGTATGATTGTCCCTTAATATTTATTTATTTATATGGCAACAATTTTGCAACCAATCGCGACCCACTATAATGACATTAGTTTTAAATATCTGTCAGTTCCACTATGTTAACCTCGTAATATCATTTAATGGAATGTACTTCCTGACTGTTTTTCGTGTAGTAAACTCATTGACCTCATTGTACACTCTATTTATAATCTTACGTTCACGACTGTGAATGGTTTTCGGCATTTTCTTCGGATATTTTTAAATATTTGTCTTTTAAAGAAATCGCCACGAATGACATTGACATTGTTGACTAACCATCATAAAATCATTGCCAGTGTAAGAAATTATATTAGTTCTAGCGAAATTCCGCAATATGGCGCATCCTCATATATTTCTGGTCAGGCTTTAATAGGCATGACGATTTTTTTTATGATGTGATAATTCTATTTTTATTGTGATAAAGTGTCTACATGGGGTAAACTACAAGTGGACTGCTTTAAACAGTCAGAAATGACCATAAAAGTTCAACATTCCTCACGCTAAAAACGCTCCATACAAAATGGCCACCTAATCGTGACGAGACAATTAGTGATTTGCTAAATAATGTTTTGAATTTGGCTAACGACAACTCCTTGACAAATGGCTATTGACGTTTAATAATGCAAATATATGACGTATGCTCATTATTGTCATATGAAAGCTGTTTGTATCGCCACTATCCCTGGTCCGAGCCGACACTTAGTGTAAATAATACTTAATATACCTATAGTATATAAGACTATTTAAATAAATTATCAGTAATCGAAAATATTGGCCATAAATAAAAATACGTGTGATCATCTAGTACTAAATGTAGGACCCTTTTACGTTGCGTTAAAGAAATCGGATTAAAATAAAACCGATTTCAAATAAATACTATATTTAAGAAAATAAAATCCGCAAAAGAAGAAAATGTAAATAGTAAATGTTTAAAATAAAAACTTTCGCATTAAAATAAAATAATAAATCAAAATCCGTTATAAAACGAAAACTTCGGTTTAAAGTAAAACCGTCCGCAATAAAACGAAAATAGTAAATCAAAATCCGTTATAAACAAATTTCGGTTTAAAGTAAAACCGACCGTAATAAAATAAAGTCAAACGAAACGCAATAATTCCGATAAACCCTTTCGTTTACAAAGGCTATAAATTGAAGAGCAAACTAACTTGGTCGTAATTTCCAGGAGGCTCACCATTCCCGCTGGGCGGCAGCTTCCTGTCATCCGAGCCCAGCGAGACGAAGCAGCCCGTGCAGGCCGCCTACAGCGACCCCACGCACTGCCGGTATGGAACAGCCCCGCTCAGAGCCGTGTTTACCCCTAGGCCCATAAGGCCCAGGCCCAGGGGCCCAGCCAGTCTAGGGGCCCAGCCAGTCTAGGACCCCAGCCAGGCTAGGGGCACGGCCAGTCTAGGATCCCAGCCAGTCTAGGACCCCAGCCAGGCTAGGGGCCCAGCCAGTCTAGTGGCCCCAGTCTAGGGGCCCAGCCAGTCTAGGACCCCAGCCAGACTAGGGGCCCAGCCAGTCTAGTGGTTCCAGTTTAGGGGCCCAGCCAGTCTAGGGGCCCAGCCAGTCTAGTGATCCCAGTTTAGGGGCCCAGCCAGTCTAGTGGCCCCAGTCTAGGGGCCCAGCCAGTCTAGTGGCCCCAGTCTAGGGGCCCAGCCAGTCTAGTGGCCCCAGTCTAGGGGCCCAGCCAGTCTAGTGGCCCCAGTCTAGGGGTCCAGCCAGTCTAGGACCCCAGCCAGACTAGGGGCCCAGCCAGTCTAGTGGTTGCAGTTTAGGGCCCAGCCAGTCTAAACTAAAATCCACAGACCTACGGACTAAATTGACAAATGACTGACAGGTAAAATGATACCAGGAACAGCAAAATAAAAATAGTGAAGGGTATATGTCGATAACAATATATCGACAAGTTGTAAAGTACAAATAACAGACTAGTTTAAATCAGAGGTACACATTTTGCTTTGTTTGATTTTCGAGGTAGTGGATGGATAAAATGCGTTTTTACCCACTAGTTTTAAAGCATAAAAAGGTTTCCAAGCTTAAATATATAAATATTCTACTGTCGGACTTCGGTTGTCAGACTATATTACATATACAACAAACTTAACGGAAATAATTGAAAATCGCAATACAATTTACCTTTGCAGTATGGGCCTCGTTTTTTTCAATAAACATATGCACTTTTTAACGTATTGCCGCAAAAGTATAATTCGTCCACCTTATCTTTGAACGTTAATTTTGGACCGGGTTTCAGAGGCGAAGTAAACTTCTCTTGTTCTTTGTATTCCTTCAAAACTTTAAAAACTGAACTTGTCAAAATACCTAGAATTTCGGATGTTTTCATGACACACTCGTTTTTATTGACATGAATGTCCTCTGGGATATCTTGTTCGTCCTGCAATCTGTCTACCATCTTATTATAAATATAAACGTAAACTCGATGAATCGTCTTTTTTTCAGTTTCACTAATAGATTTTTTTCTCCTTTTTGTCGGAGGTGAACATTTTGATGAACATGGTTTTGGTCCCGAATCTTGCGAATCCATAATAACACCTAACAATTTCAATAAACAATGATAACGTATACCGTTAGATACATAAAAGTAGTTTGTAAACAGCGGTCAACTATTTCTGAAAATACCCGATTTTTTTTGTTAAAATATGGGCCACATTGTTGGGAATTTGAAAATAAAGAACAATAATTTTATTAATTCATTTAATTAAATGTATGTATTCAATAAACTATCAATTATCATAAATATATAATTTTCATGTACATTATTGCTGGTTTGACATAAAAATTTTACCTCTAATTAGGGGTCTACAGACCTTTTGATCTGTCAAAATCACGGGAAAAAGTTGGTCACGGGAAATTAGCCGATCAAATTGCCAATTTGATTGTCCCGTCTGGGTGGACTTTAAACCTACGATGGAACAATAATTTTAATATCGATGAGAACGACACTGGCCAAACTGTGGCAACATTTGTTAATACTTACTTGTCAATTTGGTCCGTAGGTCTGTGGATTTTACTTTAGGGGCCCAGCCAGTCTAGGGGCCCAGCCAGTCTAGGGGACCCAGTCTAGGAGCCCAGCCAGTCTAGGGACCCAGCCAGTCTAGGAGCCCCAGTCTAGGGGCCCAGCCAATCTAGGGGCCCAGCCAGTCTAGTGGCCCCAGTCTAGGGGCCCAGCCAGTCTAGGGTCCCAGCCAGTCTAGTGATCCCAGTTTAGGGGCCCAGCCAGTCTAGGACCCCAGCCAGACTAGGGACCCAGCCAGTCTAGTGGTCCCAGTTTAGGGGCCCAGCCAGTCTAGGGGCCCAGCCAGTCTAGTAATCCCAGTTTAGGGGCCCAGCCATTCTAGGGGCCCAGCCAGTCTAGTGATCCCAGTTTAGGGGCCCAGCCAGTCTAGGGGCCCAGCCAGTGTAGGACCCCAATCAGTCTAGAGGCCCAGCCAATCTAGTTTCCCAGCCAATCTCGGGCTCGAGCTCCCGATCCCTCTGTAGATCCACCTCACAGATTGTTATTGCGAAGAGGTCGGTTTACCTGACGCCCGAAGCATGCTGTCTGATCCGGACGATGATTTCATGGATCTCCTCCCGCCCTAAGATTAAGGCTTGCAGGACCGGGAAATTTTAGTATGGGAGCATCGGGACTTCCCCGTACTACCATACAAAAACTTCGCGGTACTGCCATACAAAAAAATCCCGGTACTGCCATACAAAAAATTCGCGGTACTGCCATACAAAAAATTCCCGGTACTTCCATACAAAAAACTCGCGGTGCTGCCATACGAAAAATTCCCGGTACTGCAAGCACTACCTACGATGCAATCCAAACGCACAGTGCGCCCGCGACACCGCCACGATATTTAAACGCCACTGTCGTCCTTCCAAACTGTTCTGTCTCACTGTTCTGCCCTCGTGTGGAAGTGGCTTTAGGTCCATTTTTTACGACGACGGTACCAAAAGAGATGTCAGTTTGGTCGCTAGCTTTTTAATTCCAAATTTTACTAAATATAGTAAAAATTAAACGGTAAGAATACCTTACTAATACCCTTGGTCCAATTTAGCGCATGATATCTTAAAGAACTACCTACTTAATATGACGCCACTTTATGGCATAGTCAAGTTGATAATTTTAATTTGGTTTTTAAACAATGTTTTTCGATCCTAAATAAAATTAACTGTACAACTTGATTGTTTCGTGTATTTTCATACAAAAATAATGTATGCCATCACATCCTCCCTTGCACTAAACATCAATTTTCTATTTAAAAATTTTCAAGTTTTCAATAAGTATGTACTTTCTGTACTGACAAAGTTTCGATCAGCAAATACTTTTATTGCACTTTTATATCACTTACAACATTCATCATGTCATGTATTTGTTTTTAATTAAATGACATGGGAATATGTTTCGAAAGAAAGTTTGTCCTCTAATATTTATTTCATATGGGAAGGATTGTTTCGCTGACAATTAAGGTTATTTCATTAAATACTAGAAGATGGGTAAAAGTATCCTATCTTTGGATGTCCAGCTATCCCTGTACCAAAATTGGTTAAAATATGAGGACAAAGGAAATTATGAAAATAGATGGCGCTAGACTGCCATGGCGCCGCGCGCCCATGCAAAACAAATGACGATCCTGCATCATGCGATTTTTAGGGTTCCGTACCCAAAGGGTAAAAACGGGACCCTATTACTGAGACTTCGCTCTCCGTCTGTCCGTCCGTCTGTCACCAGGCTGTATCTCAAGAACGGTGATAGCTAGACAGTTGAGATTTTCACAGATGATGTATTTCTATTGCCGCTATAACAAAAAATACTAAAAATAAAATAAAAGTTATATTTAAGGGGGGCTCCCATACAACAAACAGGATTGGTTGCGTTAACTTTGCACCTCATTTGTATGGAGCGCTATACATACCAGGTGCAAACTTAACTTAACCGCTTAAGGAGGGAAGGTGTTTGTACGGAACCCTCGGTGCGCGAGTCCGACTCGCACTTGACCGGTTTTTTCTGAAATCATGACTCTTCTCTTGACTCTTCTCCAAGGTTACTGATTTTCAATACAAATTTAGATTCTTTATAATAGTATAGACAATATTTCTCTTTACAGGAGGGTATCATCAACTCCTTTAGGCAAAGGTATAGGGCGGGCGAAAGGGCACTCTGACAAGGATGTCCGCTCCTTCATGCAACGGAGAGCCGCTTCAAGAGAGGTTAGTCTTATAATACATCATCATCATCATCATCATCATCATCATCATCATCATCATCATCATCATCATCATCATCATCATCATCATCATCATCATCATCATCATTATCATCATCATCATCATCATCATCATCATCATCATCATCATCATCATCATCATTATCATCATTATCATCATCATCATCATCATCATCATCATCATCATCATTGACATCATCATCCTATTCACGACGCGTTTGGCTCGGTTTGCAGACACCTGCCTACTGAGCCGGCGGTCCCGGGTTCCAATCCCGGCCAGGGCAAATATTAGTGTGATGAACTCGAATATTTGTGCTTGGGTCATGGTTGTTCTATGTATTTAAGTATATATTTATCTATATAAGTACGTATATCGTCCTCTAGTACCCATAACAAAAGCCTTCTTGAGCTTAATTTGGGACTAGATCGATTTGTGTGAGGTTTTCCGATATTTATTATTTATTATCATCATCATCATCATCATCATCCTAGTGTTTGTCCCGTCCGGAGACGGGGTCCGCTTTCCAGCATTTTTACTTCCACTTTGCTCGATCCTGGATATCGTCTCCGTCTGACCCGCAGCTGTTCAGGTCTTTCTTTATAATATTGAACCATCGAAGCCTCGGCCTTCCCCTCGGCCTACTACCCGACAAGGTCAGATCAAGTGCCCTGTTACTGAAGTATTCAGACGTCGTTCTCTTGACATGCCCAAACCATCGTAGTCGACTTTCTTGGAGCTTGTGGGCGATATCCCTAATTCCAAGGTTGCCACGGATGTACTCATTTCTGATCCTGTCAACCGCGGAGACTCCAGACATCCACCTGAGTATCTTCATTTCCGCGTTTCGCTACCATAGGTGAGGACTGGTCTTATCATGGTCTTGTGTAGTCTTATAATACAACTTATAAAAAAATATACATTTGGGTTTATCAGTCATAGTCGCGGCTCACACATGTTGTACAGTGGGTTATTTATGATACAAGTTGCCGGTTGTACACACTCGCCGAGACAAGGCGAGACAAGCATACCGCCCTTAATTTACTCAAGAGTTACAAAGTGACGGCATGCTGGTCTCGCTCTGTCTCGGCGAGTGTGTACAACAGGCAGGCGCGGCGAGCGGTTGGGCGAGAGATCCGAGCGAGACACACATATCGCGCACCGATGCTGCTGCTCTGTCACGCAAAGACATCGTCGTACGGTAGATGATTGAAGAGTGTTTGTAATTATTTTTATTCACGAGCAATTGAATAAACCGACACGAGTCGAAAATCATCTTACGCACGGGTAACATACTACTTTTTACTATGCATCATGCGAGGAAATAAAATACTTAAAGTACAATGACGTTTTGCATCGCAATGATAAGATTTTTTTTTATTTAACCGGTTAAATTGTTAGATTTTGTGCCTCGATTAACATTTCCCGGGTTTAACTTTATTGACTCATCACTTGAACTCGACATTTTTACAGATTTCTACAGATCGGCTTATTCGGAAATTCGGGTAGATATTTACCTACACTTTCGCGGCGGCTTAGTCGTTCAGTTGTAGGCTGTATTTGAGCTGTGAGTGAGATGGCAATAGGATTTCATCAAGTTTAGTTAAATATCTATCCGGATTTCCGATCCCTGATGATAATAATGGCTACGGTTATTACAGCCATGGAAATAATAACGAGTGGCAATATTCCAGGTGCATTCAGAGGGCGAGTCGGGTGGGTCGCTGGGCGCGGAGGCGCTGGCGGCGCAGGTGGCGCGCTTCAAGAGAGTCTCGCTGCGCAAGCTGCGCGCCTGGCGCTCCTGAGTGTGGCAGGTACACCTAACCATTCATACCGGCGAGGTCTTCAGGTCTCTTACCTCCCCAGTCAGGTTTTCAGGTCTCCTACCTCCCCAGTCAGGTCTCCAGCTCTCCTACCTCCCCAGTCAGGTATTCAGGTCTCCTACCTCCCCAGTCAGCGCTCCTACCTCCCCAGTCAGGTCTCCTACCTCCCCCCCCAGTCAGGTCTCCAGCTCTCCTACCTCCCCAGTCAGGTCTCCTACCTCCCCAGTCAGGTCTCCAGCTCTCCTACCTCCCCAGTCAGGTCTCCTACCTCCCCAGCCAGGTCTCCGGCTCTCCTACCTCCCCAGTCAGGTATTTAGGTCTCCTACCTCCTCAGTCTGGTCTTCAGGTCTCCTACCTCCCCAGTCAGGTCTCCAGCTCTCCTACCTCCCCAGTCAGGTATTCAGGTCACCTACCTCCCCTGTCAGGTTTTCAGGTCTCCTACCTCCCCTGTCAGGTCTCCAGCTCTCCTACCTCCCCAGTCAGGTATTCAGGTCTCCTACCTCCCCTGTCAGGTCGTGACCCTTCGCGAGCTGCTGCATCAGCTCACTGAGACCCTCGTTCTCATCAGGAAGCACGAATATCATGGAGGCTACGCGACCATGGTAATACATCTGCAGTATCTGGACAGCGCGAACAAACACCCCCAAATATATCATCAAAGGAAGCTTAGCACAGCTTATTTTGATATGGTTCACTCATGTGAAACAGTCAGGAACGGCCCGACATTTTTTGACGTAGCTAAATTACCGCTCGACTGTAGGGGTAGCTGCCCCTAATGAAGAAGTCCATATGTGTTTGAAACATGTATGTAATGTTGTTATAAATGAATAAATAAATAAATGTCGTGCCGTTCCTGACATTTTCATTAGAGTGTAAACCGCATATGAAAGTTTGAATAAAATTATGTAAGCTAAATCAAACCTTTGGCAGATCTTTAAAAAAAGGTTCAAGTTGGTATTAAACAGCACCCGCTGATCTCTGATTAATGATCACACTTTGACCATATTGCAGGTCTTCCGTCGTCTAGGAACCAGTTTGGCTGAACACCGCGCCTCGCTCTCCTCCGAGCTGGGCTCCATCTGGGACTTCATCCGCATCGACCGCGACCGACGGAGATCAGAGCCCGCCACCTACGAGCCCATCGACTCCCGCTCACCCGCCAGGTTAGCCCGAGACCTTCTGCAGGTCATACAGGAGACCGTCTTCAAGAAGATCGACGAACCTAAGAAATGTCCTTTAGTTAAAGAAGAATCCGATCTGACCAGCTCCGACGATGACGATGGGACCGAAAGAAGGATTGCTAATTTGATCGATTTCTTTTTCACCATAGTTAAAAGTCAGAAGGAAGGCAGGAAAGATAGTGGGGGGAGTTGTTTTAAAAGCGAAAGCAGCCCTACTGATGATAAAGTACTGAATATGTATGCGCCTAGTAAAGTTAATACTGAACTGGAACAGAAAATGGAAACGCTTATGGAATTTTTAGCTACTACGGGATGTATGGATGAGGAGATAGTTAAAGATGATAAAAAGATCACTCTTATGGAGTTCCTCTTTGGTCCCGATGATAGAAAGATCGATAAACCTGTCATAGAAGTTACTAGAGAATTTAGTTTTAATAGAGGAATTAGCCTTAGCGAATCGAATGTGAATGTTAAAAATCTTTGCTATATCGATGAAACACCGGAGGAAGAAGGCGACGAAACGCTAGTAGAGATGCTGTTAAAATACATGGAGAATTATTCTAATAAAGATTACAAAGATAAATATAAAGAACCTATAAAATCCATGTCGATGACGCCTTCGTTATCAGAGAAATCGAAATCAGATATAACTATAAGTAAATTAGAGACTTTTAGCGACATGAGTAAGACTAAATCTGATTCCACTTTAACCCAAACTCAAGATACAATAATAGACAGATTTGAAGACATGCGGTCAGAGAAATCGCCAAATAGTCGCAGGATATCTGAAACGGTTGTAGACTTGAGTAACGTGAAGCAGGATTTGGAAAGTATATTCGAAGATGCGGTCGCGAAGATTTACGAAATTAAAAAGATCCAAGACGACACGATGACGGAGCAGGAAGATATGGCAAATTTCAACGCATACACGAAGCCTTCCATACAATATATAGAATACTTGACTTACAGCGTAGAACTATCAGACATATTAGAAGAAGATGAATTTTCATACGACAGAACTTCACAAGACGACAGATATTACGCCAAGCAACTGGCCGAAGAAGTCTTAAGATACATTGAAGATAATATACAAATCGAAGACTCAGACTCTGAAAATGAATTTGATTATGAAATGAAAAGATCGTCAATAAGTTTAATAGATTTGAGGAACATACCTGATTTGCCACAAAGCATGATTATAAAACCGCATGTCGTCAAAGTTGACAAATCGACATCCACAGCGGATATAACTGACTCTATATCAGACTTATCAAAAAGGATTGATTCAGGCTGCATGACGGAAGATACAAGTTTAAGTTCCGAATGGAGTGACAAAGCTATTAACAAACTTGAATCTTTGCACAAGTTCTTTTCGAAATCAAGGCTAGAAATCATAGATGAGAGCTTAGAAGACAATGGTATTAGAACACCAAAGACTCCTAAAGTTTTTCACGGTGAAAAGGATGCTAATGACAAGGGGCAAGCCAGTTTGGATGATGTAGAGGACATATTAGATGATAGTGATGAGAAAATCATTGATGAAAAGTTTGATGAAGTTATTGATGATAATGTGGACAGTGGAAACGTTGACAAGTGAGATTATAGTAAGTTACATTTCTAAGATGGGAAGATAAGAAACGATAAAGCTTTTGTTTACAGAGATCTTTAATTACACACAAAATATGACGCTTTGACTAAAGTCTACAAAAAAGCATCTGCAAAGACATTTGATCAAAGCGTATAATTCAAGAACAAAAGAAGTTCTTCATAAACTAAAATGGCAAGAAAAGATGCTTGAAAAGTAAACAGTACAGAATAAAGTATTAGGTACCTATGTCAGGTTTGACACAAAGTCGCTTTATATAAAAATCTTATTAAAATTATTTGAGATGCTATATTAATTTCGGTACAGCCCTATAAGTACTAAATAGCAAGGGATTTCTAACAAAACTCGTAATTATTATGAATTTATGTATAACAAAATCAAAATCAAAACGTTTATTCTGTAAGTAGGCGACAAGTGCACGTTCACATGTCTAAATCTGAATCTACCGGCATTTCACGAGAGGAGACCGCTGTTGAGAAGAAAGCCAAAAGAAACTCAACAGTAAGTCATTTTTTTCGTAAATTATACTTAAAAACTAACGTTGATCACTTTACGCCACAAGAGAGGAAAATGGAAGTTGATGCCGAGATGTTTTTCATATTTTTCTTGTGGTTTTGTTTGTGGTTATATATTTGGATTTTGATGGGACATAAATAGCAACTCAAATAATTTTAACGTGTTTAATGTAAAAATGCGTATATATCGTACACATACGTGATACGAGAACAAATAGTGAGATTTTTAATATTATTAATAGTAAATATTAAAATTAAATACTAGATGTGTTTAAACGTAATTATCAGAAGTTGAATTTATAAGAAATATTAGTGAATTTTATACATATGATTCTATATGATTATTGTAATATTATAAATTGGCTTATTTGACCCGTAAAATAAGAATAAATGTAAATCCCACATTTATGTTGTTGAACTTTATACTGTGTGTAGATTTTCATACAAATGAAAATTATTTTTTGTCACGTTTTGTGTTACAAAAGAAAAACTACATATATTATAAAATCATGTTAGATATCAATTCTAAAATAAAGGCATATTGTGAGTCTTCCTTTAATACTACATTAAATAAATATTAATATTTAAATATTCGTTTTGTTTGTATGAAAATTTACACGGAATAACCTGCTTATAGGAATAAAATATACAATTTATTTTAAATCACTGTACATATGTCCTAACAAAGGATTATCTTGAAACGGTTTGTTACTTACAGAAATATTTATATCATTAATAAATATCTGAAATATATTTGCGAATTAGTACCTATCAAAAATACATATGAAGAAACGAAAACTTTCAACTGTTTACCAGAAATAAATAATTATGTCTTTGACGTTTGTTATTTTATGAATATTCATATTAAACACAGATATATGTTTTACAGTATTTGTATAAAATATATAATATTTGTATATCAACACCCTTATTAGGCCTACCAATTATTTATGTATACTATTTATCATGATTAAGATTTCGAGGTAGGAAATCATGAAAATATATTGCATTAGTTGTTATAAATATTATATGAAATGACAGTCTTGAATCCATAAGGCATAGAGTCAAACCACACCACCTCTTCCAAGCAAATGAACTGTCTAACCATACAAACTGACTCACTTTGGATGGTTTGACGATTCATTTGCTTGTAAGAGTTGGCGTGGTTTGACTATAAAGTACTGTTTCTGAAAATATTGGCTTCGATTACTTTAATACAAAGTTAAATTGTAATACCGCATCCACACGCTTACCAAGCGTCGGCAAGCCTACAGAGCGCAGTTATACGTGCTCACTTTAACATATAACTGCATCCTGTAGGTTTGTCATCCTGCAAGCGTGTGGACGCAGCATAATCTGTATGAGAATATATGACACACAGAAAAGTTTTCAATTAATAAGCATTACTTTATTTAGAGTTATGAAAATAATTTACCTAACACTTGCTGGAGAAGCAATCCCAAGCTTCACAAGCTGCAAAAGCGCTGATATTGCCTTTATTAAGCTTAAATTGGCGGTATGAGGGTTCTATAATCGCTTATGCAGCTTGTGTGCTGGTTGTGATTGCTTCTTCAGCAAGTGTTAGGTAAATTATTTTCATAACTAAATAAAGTAATGCTTATTAATTAATTATGCAGGTACTTTGGCGGGATATAATGCTTATTTCGTTGGTAACTCAGGGGTTAGAGCAGCACACCTGCAATGTCGCGTGAAATCCTGTAATTAAAAGCGGTTTGTAAATGCAGTTTTGCTGCGGGTAGGAACTCTAATAAGCTCATAAGGAGTTCTATTTTATTTGCTGTTTCAAGCCGCACATTTTCATAATAACGAAGCCAAATGAGTCATTTGCAAAAACATGTACATAGTTAAAGGCTTTAATTAAAACAAAACATAATTGATTCCCTTGTGTAACGAGTTACCCATATCTTTTATATGAGTAACTTTCGTAACATAAAGGAAGCGATCGTAATTTTGTTTTTTAAATCCTTTAACTATGTACATGATTTTGAAAATTATTCAAATAGGGATGGTGTGTATGAACCAGAATAAGTTTTCAAAACAAGAAAACGATTAAACTGCTAAATATTCAATTTCTTTTTCTTAGTTTCATAGTTTTTTTAATATAATTAACGGATTTTTTAATAGTTATGATTATTAGAAGAGATATTCTGGTTCACACAAATCTTTGTTTTAAACAATATTAAAGTTAGTTAGCACATAGTTATGTTAATTTAGCAGAATATTTGTATATTTGTGTTATATTTTATGACGGAAATACAATTTATTTTACTGTGAATTCATGGTTTTATTTAACGACTGATCTATTTTTTTATTCGAAATTTGAAACTGATAGTTCTAAGGATTTTTAAACAATTTTATGGTTTAGCTTTTTAACCCCCGAAACACAAGGAGAGGTGAGGTGTACCTAATAATTCTAACATGTGTATCTATGTGTCTCTCTATGGAATCATAGCTCCCAAACGGATTGTCGAATTTTAGTGCGTTTTTTAATCGAAAGACTTGTTCGTCGAGATGGTTCTTAGCTATGTTTTGTGGAAATAGGACTAGTAGTTTCCAAGATATTCAGCATTAATTGGAAATTTTAATTTTTTCAAGGTATTCAGTTTTAAAATCTTACAGTCGGACTATTAGATACTAAAACGGATTTTGTGTGGAAATTGTACCATTTTACTTTTTAGGGTTCCGTATCCAAAGGGTAAAAACGGGATCCTATTACTGAGACTTCGCTGTCCGTCCGTCCGTCCGTCCATCTGTCACTAGGCTGTAGTATCTCAAGAACGGTGATAGTTAGATAGTTGAAATTTTCACAGATGTTGTATTTCTATTGCCGCAATAACAACAAATACTAAAAATAAAATAAAATAAATTTTAAGGGCTTCCATACAACAAACTTGTTATAGATTATGGTACGGAACCCGTCATGCGCGAGTCGGACTCGCACTCGCCCAATTTTTGTAGTTTGCAACTGTAATCTTTTCACAAGGAGACGTCATTCTAATTCTTAGAACACGCTCTTTTTTTATATTTTCAAAAGTAGTCCAAAGTAACCAAATAAAAAAATAAAATTTGAAATGTTGTAAATTGTCGATGGCACATGAGATCGAATAAAATATACAGCCAAAATATTCCTAAATAAGTTTAAACTTGTATTGATCGCTTTTGTTTATATAAATCAAGGTAATTCAGATAATAAAATAATAATATAAATATCGGCCTTTCTCCTATCGAGTGTTTTGCAGCAATATGATGCAAACATGGAAAAAACAACTGTTTACTGTCTGTTTATAGGACGAATTGATGTCGGGGTCGGGCATTGTTTACGGGCAGAGCCCGGACTTAATTGGTAGTGATGATGATGATGATGATGATGATTTATCTTATCTTTACCTGAGGACGTGATTGCCTAATTATAACTGTGCTCAGTTTAAACTAATTTCATTAAGTTTATGAAACATGTAATGTCTCATTTTTTTTATGTGGGTATACTTCAATTATTACTTAAACCATCAATACAAAGATTGAAGGCGCGAACGATGCATTTGTCGCGTAAGCATAAGGAAAAATTCGTCAGGTTACCTGGAGCTAGGGTAGCGAAGTGGTTAACGCGCTGGTCCGGTAATACAGAGGTACCGGGTTTGATTCCCGGTCTCTTCCACCAGGTAGCTCCTTTTTCAAGTTTTTTTTAAGCTTTGATCTTTGTATTACTTAATGGTTTTAATTTCATTAATTTATTATCACAGAACCCAAAACTATTAATTAAATTAAATATACCATCTAGTTTTAAAAATAAAAATGTAAATCTCATCTAAGAATTAGCCCGCTACATGACGTACACACAAAAATTACAGTGTTACAATTTTCATATTAAATCTGTGGTAATAGTCCGACTGTATGATTTTCTGTACTGTGGCCAATTGTTGTGGCAATTACTGGTCCCTTACGCTCTTTTAGAATGAGGAACTTTTCAAATTAATTTTTCAATCACAAATTGAGATTTGAAAATGCAAAAATGTTTAATTTTTTAACCTTCATTTGATAATGTCGATAAAAAGCCTGGTTAAAAAAATTAAATGTCGTCAGATCGATGTGAATAAGTGAAAATGAAAAATGAAAATGAAAAAGTATTTATTGTCTCCACCACAAAGTATACAAGTAGTTTGTTTGTATAATAGTGGTATCACTAACAGTAACTAGATTAACAAAACATAATATTAATGAGCTTATGAGTAGGTATAATAACTTGTGCGGTGGAAACTGGTGCCCGAACTAGGCAAAACCTGTATGTCAGGTCACCAGGTCCTACCCTCAGATATTTATGACTATATAAGTATGACTGTATAACGTGCAGTCCTGTTTCGCTCAACTCATGGATCCACCATCCATCTAAAATCTAAATTTAAATCAAAGATCGACACACAAAGCATACGGAAAAATTCGACACAGTAACTCGGCAGCCGCAACAGTACCCGGAACGCGTCGTTTTACTGTACACGCATAGTGCGTGTACCTCGTCCATAGGATAGCCTGCAGATGTACAGAGAAGTAGGTACAATACGCACGAAATAGTGTTATTTTAACCTGCGCTGTACACCTACTGAAGTTCAGTAACTGAACCTGCGAGCAATCATATTGGCCCTAATGGCCAACGCCCTGCGTTCACGCTCGATGTCAGAATTGTCTCTCAAATCATCGGTGGCCAAGTGACAGTCCCCCAAGATATGCTAGCCATGCTGATTTATTTGCTACAAATCTGACCTCTGTTCCGACGGTACCGCTTTAAAGATCGTCTCTAATCTAATATGCACACGCACTCACGTGGTATGGCATAGGTTATCGCTTTATTTATTTCTGTCCACTTAATAAGCAAGTGGTTGAACGCATGTTAGGTGTAGTGTTCGTGTCTGCCTGGAATTAAGTAACTCATTCCCACATATGCACAACTCGCCGTCTCAATCGACCTAAATCTCAATGACTATAGTGATTACTGATTACGTATCTGTTCTTTCGAAATATTAAACTTAAACTGGTTTTTTTTTTTCAATCTGAGCTGTTGAAAGTGAAATCACGGTTGATAATAATTTTCTCGACAGCTTTCATTTTTAAACCAAACCCTTTTTTTTTTCAATGTTTTTGGTTGGATCTCTAAGATCATACCATCTTTAACAATGATTTTTGGGTTTAATAGTTGTACAATACTTAGTTGTTGTAGTTGTATTCTTAAAGCTGATAAAAAAAACGCATTATATTATGTTTACGTTTATAATAAACAACCATTATTATATCTGGTGATGTCATTCGTGGTGGTTTCTTTAAAAGACAAATATTTAAAAATATCCAAAGAAAATGCCGAAAATCATTCACAGTCGTCAGTCAAAGTAATATTATAAATAAAGTGTATACGTGTTTACCACCAGAAAAACAGGAAAAGAGTGCATTCCATTAAATGATATTACGAGGTTATACTTATACCATAGGAACTGACAGGTATTTAAACTAATGTCATTATAGTGCAGTTGCGATTGGTTGCAAAATTGTTGCCATATAAATCTTATAAATGGCGCCCTCTTGACAATCCTCACATATTTCTGGTCAGGGTTTAACTAGAGCTATCCCTTTTGCTTATTTCAATCAGTATTTCCTGATCTTGTAGCACGACTCGAGATATGAGAGAAATAACATACGAGATTTTATTTCATAATTCAGTTTCAGAGCTTCGGTAGTTTTCAGAGGTTAGGGCAGATTAGTACAGTCGGTGCCCTGACTTAAGATCCAGGTATATTCGCGGTTTTGAACGCACAATCCCGAGTTAGAATCCTGGCTCAATGGATTGATTTTTTATTTTAGTGTTTAATGAAATAAATTTACCTACTGAGAAAAAATAAATATATTTATTTAATGTGATAAAAATATGTTTGTATTCGTGAATTTGTATATATTCGGTAAAATTAAGCGATAACACATGTTATTTAAATGGAGCCGGCTGCAGTAGTGAGGTCAATTATTTTATAATATAAAAAAATTAACAGGACCCAAACGTTATCTTATAAACAACCCTTTTAATGGTTTGTTTACATTCTTTTAAGTACCTACAAGTACAGTACAGACTATAGAGTCTAACCACGCTAACTTTTCCAAGCAAATGAAAATGAACTGTCAAACCATCGATTTGTGTGAGGTTGTCCGATAGGTATTAAAAAAAAAAAAAAAAAACATACAAAGTGAGTCAGTTTGTATGGTTTGACAGTTCATTTGCTTGGAAGAGTTCGCGTGGTTCGACTTTAGTTCGAATCCCAATCACACACCCAATTTTTCGGAGCGGGACAATAGGCATGACGATTTTTTTTTGAGGATTTTAATCAAAATACTTGCCTAAGTAACAAAAGAGTGCGGCTTCTGCAGTGTCTTTATTCTGTGACGGTAGTTGAAAGCCGCTCTTTAACCCGTAGTTGTTTTAGGTTAGGATTGAGTCGTGTGTACGGAAGGCAGTCCGCGGGATCTGTAGAAAAAGCCTGACCAGAAATATATGAGGATTGTCAAGAGGGCGCTATTTATAAGATTTATATGGCAACAATTTTGCAACCAATCGCAAACGCACTATAAAGACATTTGTTTAAATCCTGCCAGTTCCACTAGGTTAACCTCGTAATAATATCATTTAACCATGGTCTAATACATTATTATACCATGCATTTAACGGTATGCACTATTTTTCGAGTAGTAAACACGTGTACACCTTATTTATAATATTACGTTCAGGACTGTAAATGGTTCTTGGCATTTTCTTTGGATATTTTTAAATATTTGTCTTTTAAAAACACCACAACGAATTACTTTGACATTGTTGACAAGCCATCATAAAATCATTGCCTACACTGGCAGAAATTAGTTCCAGTGAAATTCCGCAATATGGCGCATCCTCATATATTTTCTGGTCAGGCTTTAGCATCAACTACGACATAAAAGAGTAAAAAATAATAAATGGCAATATTGTAGTGTCGTCCCTTTCTAATGAATCTCAGAAACAAAGGACGAGACTACAGTATTGCCACATTTTAATTTCTAGACTTTCTAGTCAGACTATACGCTATTTGACATATGCCAGGAGCAATATGGTCGACTAATTTTGAGGCTAACGTTACTACTCATTGAGCAATATAATTAGGTACCGTTAAACTACTATAAAACTACCCAAGTTACCCAACTAATATCATCCAACTATGGTCCAAAACAAAACTCGTTTATTTTTTATCAAAATCCATATTTTATCAGTGATTTTATACGTTTTTGTTTAAGTTTGTTTAATTATGTTGTTCACTTTTGAGTTTATTCGTTATAATTGTCATATATTAGCGAGTAATTTTCGGATTAAATTGGACCATAGTTGTGAGGACTGGACTATATTTGGGTACTTACTTACCGTAAAACTACCCAACTATAGTCCAGTCCACACAACGGTAGTTAGTTTTACGGTATACGAATTTGCTTATAGATAGTCATCATATCAGTGTCACATCAGAAACTTTCATACGCAATGAATCTACGTCCTGCTTAGATAACGTCTTGACGAACCTACCTAAAGACTCTTTCGCTTTTTCACTTGTTGACCACAATGGCCTGGGCGATGGACACGCGGGATTGTTAACCTCGTTGACTTTGCCACACGGAGACAAGACAAAAAAACAGAGACATGTATGGAAAAAAGTTAGGAAGTTCAACGCTACTACGAAAGCGCTTTTCAGACGCAAACTACTACAAGTTGACTGGTTTGATATTGGTATTAATTCTTTTATATCTCAATTTAACAGGATTTTCGATAATAGTTTCACTAAGCGACGTAAGAAGTCAAAAAGTACTTTGACGGTCAACTGGATCACGAAAGGCATAAAAATCTCAAGTAGGATGAAGCGTTTCCTTATTACACACAAATCTGCATCAGAGTCGTTAGACAAATATAGGAACAGGTACGTGAATATCTTTAGACGTGTTGTTAGGCATGCAAAGAGACTAGCAGTCCAAGCGCAAATAGAAAAATCAAAGGACTCGGCTAAGGAAATATGGAAAATAGTTGCAAAACATAGGAATAAGGCAATTCACAGGTCAAGCGATAACTTAATGTTAAAAACGATGAACACAAATGGTGATACTGACATAATAAGTAATCCATTAGAAGTATGCGATGCTCTTCTGGTACAGTTTGATCAAGGAAAAGACTCAATGGATAACCTTGACCAAGCTTCGGCATTACTACGGACACACGTAACAAGGGTTGAAAGCGACATCGTATGCGAGCAGATTACGCCATTAGAGGTTAGATCTCTGGTTAACAAATTGAAACCTAAAACCTCGTGTGGGTACGATGAGATCCCAGTGACTGTTATAAAAGACAACATTGACATACTTGACTGTCCGCTAGCTTGTTTCTTTAACAAATGTGTTGAAAGTGGCTCCTTTCCAGAACAACTAAAAATTGCTAAGGTCATACCAGTATACAAAAAGGGTTCAAAAGCTGATGCAAACAATTACAGACCCATTTCTCTCTTGCCAACACTTTCCAAACTGCTTGAGAGACTAATTAAAGACAGACTCATCAGACACCTATACCGGAATAATATATTGAGTGAGCGTCAGTATGGGTACCAGAAAAGTAAGGGTACCAATGAAGCCATCAGTGATTTAGTAAAGGATACAACAGAAAACTTAAATAAAAAGAAGAAAGTAGCTGCATTGTTCCTTGATCTAAGCTCAGCATTTGACACTGTCAACCATAGCATTCTGTTAGCTAAGCTAGAACACTATGGCATCAGAGGCAAACTGCTGTCTCTTCTTCGGTCGTACCTTACTAACAGAAAGCAATTTGTCGAAATCAAATGGACAGCGGGGTCGACTGAAAAACCTTTTAAATCAAAAACAGCTGGTGTATTTAGAGGAGTCCCACAGGGGTCCATACTGGGGCCTATTTTGTTTATAATTTACACAAATGATATGATAAAATACATGTATAACACCTTACCTTATATTAAATTAGTTGTATTTGCTGATGACACCAATGCTATTGTCTCCGCTGATAGCATTGAGGTCTTAAATGAGAGATTAAATAAAACCCTTAAACTATTTGGCGATTGGTTCGCCATAAATAATTTAAAACTAAATACAAACAAGACATCTGCGCTCCTATTTAAGACCACGGCTAGAAGTAAGGACTCGTTGTATATTGTTAATGAAGGTACTGCGATAGAACAAGTAGAATCAACGAGATTCCTTGGAGTACACATAGATTCCATGTTAAACTGGAAGCAAGAACTATCTTCGTTGACCAGTTCAATCAGTTCGGCATGTTATGCGCTCCGAAGTTTAAGGGAGGTTTTAAACTTAAGTCACTTAAAGATGGTTTACTTCGCGTTAGTGGAATCAAAAATACGCTATAGTATTAGACTATGGGGAAATAGCTATCAATATAACGTCCAATCTGCTTTTGTTGCTCAAAAAAGAGCCATTAGAATTATGGCAAGAGTACCTCAGTCAACTTCTTGTAGAGAGTATTTTATAAAATTTGGCATCCTAACTGTCCCCAGCCTTTATATACTATTAGTACTTAAGGACCTAGTTACCCACTTAAATAGAAGGGAAACATCAGAGGAAAGGGAAGCAAGACTGGCCACTAGAAGAAAGGACTTGCCACAAACCATAGCAACCAAACTTAAAGTAGTGAAGCATACTGAGAGTTATCAGGGAATTCATCTTTTTAATAAACTGCCCTTGGAGTTGAAGTCAATCACAAACAGTAATACCTTTAGCAACAAACTAAAAAATATCTTGCTTACACAATGTTTGTACTCAGTAGAAGATTTCGGTAGGACAAATGTATGATTATTTATTATAGTTTTGTTTGACATAGTTTTTATTGAAATGTAGGTAGTTTTTAAATTGTTTTTTATTGACATTATATAATGCATAGTATGTAGAATTCTAATTGTAGCAATGGGACATTGGAAGAATATGTTTTTATTTTTTTTGCGTAATGAATGTAAATAAGTTGGAATGAATATGTATAATTTGTAATGCGTTGAAAATTAGTTAATGTTTTATTATGTGTAAGTACTTAGTATTATTTTTAATCGTGTTCTTTCTCAAATATTGTATTGTAAGACTTATATTATATTTCAAACACAATGTACATTGTTTATGAATAAATAACTATCACTAACTATCACTATACTCCTATAGACGTCCACTGCTGGACAAAGGCCTCCCCCAAAGTTCTCCACGACGATCGGTCTTGCGCCGCCCTCATCCAATTTCTACCCGCGATCTTAACCAGGTCGTCGGTCCACCTTGTTGGAGGCCTTCCAACGCTGCGTCTTCCGGTCCGTTGTCGCCACTCAAGAACCTTTCTTTCTGCCCCAACGGCCCGATTCTACGAGCAATGTCACTTAAGTTTGTTATAGATAGTATTATTAAGCATTTAAAGTAACCAAGTTCTGCGTATGGTGATACCTGCATTGAAAACCATCCAAATGTTCCGGTTTTCCTGCTACAGGGATAACGGAAGTCGGATGGCAAGGTTACCCGACCTGCCAAATGTGCAGTCAAGGAGAAGGTTACCTCAAAAGAAACGGAAAAAACTGGGCATGTGCGTGTCGGACTCGCGCACCGAGGGTTCCGTACACACTTCCCATCTTTACTGGCCGGGTTAAGTTAAGTTTGCACCTGGTATGTAAAGCGCCGCTTACAAATGAGGTGCAGAATTAACGCAACCAATCATGTTTGTTGTATGGGAGTCCCACTTAAATGTTTATTTTATTCTGTTTTAAGTATTTGTCGTTATAGCGGCAACGGAAATACATTATCTGTGAACATCAACTGTTTAGCTATCATGGTTCATGAGATACAGGCTACAGCCTGGTGACAGACAGACAGACGGATAGCGGAGTCTTAGTAAATAATAGGGTTCCGATTTTTACCCTTTGGTACAGAACCCTGATTTGTTGATCCTATTTTCCTGGTAATACCACATTTCTTAATCTTATTAAAACTATCGTGACCTTTAATAATTATGAAACAAGTTTCTGTTAAAAAATTTCATTTTTTTGACAAGCTTCTATAGCCGACTGTACTTTAGTTTGAATATATCCATCAATTGCTCACCGAGACGATCCAAAAGACCCCAAACTCGATAGGATTGTTTTATGTATTAGAGTTTCTAGGACCACCTTCCGGCTCCATCATCAGACCAGATCCAGGGCACCATAATTATTGTATTGTATCAATGTTAAGGGGACGGGTACTGCGAAACTAGCGCCACCCTCGATTTTTTTCTTATACCTTCATAATCTGTTTTTTTTTTAGAAATAGCTGAAGTCTAGGAGCTAGCAAAACATTTTTAATATTTATTAAATGACTTTACACAATTCGATGTTCACTGTAGTTTATCCTACAAAACTTGTTCACGTCAAAAGCGGCCACAATAGTTTTGGGCAAGTTTTTAGAGACAACTAAAGAACAAGAAATTGTGTATAATGATTTAATAAATACTAAAGGTGTTTTTCCAGCTCCTCATATCTTGTAATTACTGAAAATTGATCTGGTTTAGAAGATATAAATAAAATTCGTAAGTGGCGCTAGTTTCGCATTTTACCCGTCTCCTTAAGTAAGTAAAGTACCATGAAATTGTCCAATTTTGCCCTAGCCGGTAAATGTAGCGACTACCGGGTTCGATTCCCGGTCGCTTGCGCTAGGTTACGCATTTCAATTTATCTTTCTATTTTGATCTATGTATCAATAGGAATACCTAAGTTTAAGTTTTAAGGGTCAATAAATTTTTCTCTGTTGCTTGTTGCCATGGTGATGTCCCCTGGGTGACTCTTAAAAAATATGATTTTCGGCGACAATATTGAACAAACACTTTGTAATTGCAGCAGTTATAAGTCCATTCTTATTTAGACTCTCTTGAAAATACCCATATTATAAATTATCAACACTTTTCTAAGAAGTTTAATCACCATTGTCCCCTGGGTGACGAAACAGAGACAGAGCAACAAGAAAAGTTGATCCACCCTTGAATAAAATGAAACAATCATAAATAATTCGACTCTTTTTTATTTTTATAGAAAAAAGGTGGTCAATATTTACATACCGATTCACGTAAAAATTAACTAAAAAAAATAACGTTTCTCTATTACTATACAAATACAAAAAAATATAAATTCATAACTAAATTAATCAGTTCTTTCATTAAAACATACATTCCTTCGTAAATTATAAAATTACTTTGACAACCCGACGGTACCTATAAAAATAATTAGAACAACAAATAATAATCAAATATTCTAAAATAAGTTTGAAATAATTAATAATTTCATTAAATTAACATTAAAATCGTGATTTCAGTTCATTTAGGTATTCATTGGTATTCCACATTAAATATTGAGTGTCATTTCTATTTTACAAACTTATATGACACAAAAATAACTAACAAAAATATACAAATAAATAGGTAAATATTTCAGAACTACTATAAATAAGAACACACGAAAACACTTTTGTATGTAAACAAAAGAGGCGTATGTCTGTCGATTTTCATTATTAACAATATAATATTTATTCATTAAATAGTTACATACACTTATCTTATGGAAGAAAATTTGCGGCTAATTTCTTAATCCTAACAGCTTCAAAATCTCACAAACGAACAATAGTAGAAGAACATAACTATTTGTAATAATATGTCACTGATTCACGCTATAATTTACTTCATTATACAAAACAGTATTAAGACAAGAACTGGTTTTATAATTAACAGATGAACAGGAACCAAACGCATCTGACATTTAATTAATTCCCTTTTAAAGATTATTTGTTTCTTTCAGTATGGAGAAATCATAAACTATAACAGATAAGGAAAACCATTCTTAGGAACTATGGCGTCGACGTAAGACTTAATAAAACATATTTTTTACGAGATCATACATATCGGGTACTCAAAGGATCAACTAATACACATACATACCGATTACTTACTTAACAAATACGACATACTTACTTACAGAATTTTGACCAAATTCGATTTCGGGTATGTATGAGAGTTAATAAAATAATACCTACCATGTTTATTTTATATTATTGTTTAATTTCATAGGTATTTATCTGTGGGCCACGGTTGCCTGAAAAATAATAATATGGATTGATTGATTGATTTATATTAAATCTAAAATCGACGCCATGGTTCCTGAGAAAGTTTCTGACTACTTCTTTCTGACTCATTTGCGATATTCGGATTGATAACTGCGTACAAAAAAACATATCCCACAATTCGCACATTGGCACAAAGATTTCACTAGACTTGGTTAGACCATTTACTAATATAAGGAACATTATTAGTTTCTCAAAACCGTACTTTATTGCATTTGCAACAATATTACTGTCAATATTCTGTAAATTTCTGTTTGTTCTGTAAAAAGAGTTCGTGCAAAGTACAGACCTAAAAGTTTAACATTTTCACGAACAGTTTGTGAAGTAAGAAAGGTATTAACTTAAAATACTTCACGTATATATAATCACAAATAGTCGCCCAAAATATAAACAGTAATAATGCTCGTATGCAAATATCATTTATATACATAATATCAACCCTTGAATGCCATTTATAATAATAAGGTGCATAAGGGCTACCGCTATAACAATGCAATTCTTAAATAACCTAGTGTGTCCACGTTTTTTCAAAACGAACGACTAGTCCTACCTAACTCGAGACTACATGCATTTATAAATTCTTAATTAATAGATCGTACACCTTTGGAAACCAAAACAAAATGTCTGACCACCGCTCAGACTATAGGAATGTTAGTTTTCACGAAGAAGCCATAAAATAGAAGTAGCTAAGTCATGAAATGCCAAATAAGCGTAGATGCTTTTTGACTGCGTTTAGGTATCCAAAGGAATACAAAATTGGTATCTTGAGTATGATTCAAGACATCTTTGGGCAAACTACCATTGCACACTGACGAATGTGACGGGATGTAAGGGGGCGCACTCACCAACTAAGCGCTCCAAGCCAACCTCTCCTGCCCGTGGTGCATCCTGCTGAACAACGAACGAGGCTCTGACGACCGATAAATGGCGGTATAACCATTAAATTGCGTAGCTATAAGTACGACAGGCTGGTGACGGGCAGCAGCGTCACGAGTGCGAATAGCTACGCACTGCGATCGCCAACCCGCATGCCCAGCGTGGCGATTATGGGCAAAACCAAACATGGCAAGTCATAATAAACCACGGCCCCCAGTTCCCGGCCACCCCGTTATTCCTGACCAAGGCGGCGGTCACGGTTACGGCGGGGTAGGGGGTGCTAAGAATCCCCGGGCTACGGTAGGCCGCCAACCTAAAAAACAGCAACTGACCCTGGCTACGTTTAACGGACGCACGCTACATTCGTAGGACAGCGGGTAGTAACTGGAGAACGAGAGCTGAAAATCGAGCTCAGTGGCGTGCCATGGGAGAGGCCTATGTCCAGCAGTGGACTGAAACAGGCTGATGATGATGAATGTGCAAAAACATCGACGATTTGTGTTGACTATGTAACTCTTAGATTCAATATGGATACGTTTTCTCGTGGTTAATATTTGCAATGACGACATATGACGATAAGAATGTTTATCGGTTATCAAATAATCACCTCAGCCTCACCGAAATAGACTTCTTATGATGGCGGAAATACTGTGATTTATCTGTTCTATATTTAGAGCCAGAACGGAAATAAAGGCGGCTACACAAGGTCTAAAATTGATGACCGTATGCGCTTGATTAATTAACCGGGTCTTACTTTAGAGGCTACATTTAGCTCAAGAGGTACAGAAACATCTCATCTATGTAAGTTTTAGTACTTCTTACACTTTAATTACTTGTTTCCCCTGGAGAGTCTCGACTAATAGAACAATTGCATCATTCTTTGTTACTTTTTTTGATGGTCCCTCGGCATTAGTTGATAATGTGCCCTTTACTAACCGTGGGAGTTATAGATAGATTGAGTCTTATTTATAGGACCCTAAATCAATTTCAATGTCCCCTTCCGTTCCACAAATGTCGAGAATGTCCTCGAAAATGAATTATACTCATCAGACGAGATACGCTATTCGAGCTATCTACAGTCAAGTATCAAAGCGCACTGCCCTTGACTGTCATGAATCATGTCAAGACGTCCCTCATACATACCTACAGATCCAGTCTTGGCTTGGCACTTCCAAATGGCACTTAAATCACAGAAACGCCGAAACGGCAACTTATTCCACAAAAGATGTGGGTTCCTTTCACCAGTACGGGGTGTTTCCATTAAGATCTGCTCGGGCGCTCCAGGAATTCCCGTATTTTATCCTCGCGCATGACACCGCTGGCGTTTTCCTGACGGAAGACTTCTCGATGGTATAATTCTGGCCTTTGTTGCTGTCCCAGTACTCCTTTCCCTGGCAGCGGAATCCGACGCAGAAATCTAACCTTCGCGAGTGTATTGGCAACTGTATCCTGAATCCAAAAGTGTCGTAAGCGGAAAGCCCCTGCTGGTTCAAAGGCCCAGACTCGACGAACGCACAGTACGTGTCTTCACTTGTCGTCCAACCGTCGGACGACGTTCGCACAAACACTTCCTTAGAAAAATCGAGGTTTTTAACTTTAACGGTGCCGTCGACTGCGCCTTCGTTCTGTTTCAATATCACGTTTTCCAATGTCACGCAATCTTCGTTGATTCTCCTTCTGAACTCGAGATAATCGGACGCCGGTTGCACGAATCTGATCTCCCATAAGTCTTGCACAGGTTGGGGCGGGGGTTTTCTCTCTAACGTCGGACTGGCGATGATTTTCAACGCCCAATAAGGCGGTACATGAGAGGGCTCAGTCATGAACTTCACTTGTTCCAACGCATAACCCCTGTCGTCCGCGAACACTACCCTCTTCTTCTTGTTTTCAGTGGGCATTCTTAGGCAGGATCTTGGAGCTGACTTCAAAGTGAGCTGCATCGGTTTCAAGCTCATGGAAGTGGGTAAACATGGTGACGAGAATCCCCTAGTGACAGTTGTTAGTTTCGGCTTGCTCGGCCTCCGCACTGTGTAGTCCGTGAGGAAGCCGGCGGGCGGACTGTGCCCGTAAAACAGCTGCTCCGATGATAGCATGTCTATCGCCGCGCACATAGTTAGTCTGTAACAACAAGCCACACGTTACACAAGTCACAGTAACTTTCGACGCAAGTATGCGACGTGGAGCGACACGTCCGTTCGACCTGACGGCTCGCGATGAACTAAACGGAATGCCAGGCGCGCGGGGCTCTAATAGGCGCGCAGGCGCCGGCCATGCGACCGATATGAATAAACATTCGGGTGACAATGAATCGATTATTGATTCGTTAGGACAATCAACAGTAGTGTACAAATCACGCGGATTGATACTTGCACGTGGATTTGTGTCAATATTTGGCATGTTATCAAAGTGTTTCTTGCATGATATTTTTGGAACATCTGATAAAATTGCGTGGACTGTGGTCACCTTAAGGGAACATTAAATATTACGTCACGCTTTCAAGATAACGAAGGGGTCACCGATGGACAGTGATGAGGAAAGAAAAGAGTGTACCAAGACAAAATATGAAATGTAAACTATGAATTTTTAGTACAGTCGCCATCAGATATATCGCAGCATATAAGGCGTTCATAAATATGTGAACACGACTCTTATTGACTGGGCGTAATGGGCGTTACTACATGTAACGCCCGATGTTCATATATTTATGAACGCCTTATATGCTGCGATATATCTGATGGCGACTGTACTGTACTGTATTGTACTGTAGATCATTGCCTGGTTTAACCCATTTAAAAGTTATAAACTCAAGTCAAGGTTGTTTCAATTATATTTAATTGCATTCGAGAAAGCTCTTCAACTGATGGAACTAATAAAACCATGTTTACGAATTTACAGCGAGTATAATTTGGGTCGCGGGAAAATTACTCGGACAAGCAGCTGCTGTATCCTCGGTTATTATTGGAATTGTAGGTACTTATGCATATTACTTTGTATTTTTGGTGTTTTTAATCCGAAGATAATACAAGATTCATATGTATGTACTATGGGCTGCAGAAATGCATGGCCCATTTATGAATGAATTCATTGATAGGCGGGCCATGCAATTCTGCAGCTCATTATACATATAGTAATATGTACTCATATGTATCTACATATAGTAATAAATATGTGGTACATATAAACCATAGACCTGTTTTGACAATAAAATGTTAACAGTGTGCTATGAACAAAATTAATTAATTCGTGAAGGAAGACAAAGGGTAAGTAGTACACTTTTTCCATTGGAATGATCGCTAATTGAAATGTAAATTTTTAACTTTTAAATTTGTTTAGTTTTATTTATAGACATAGATAAAATCAATGACTTCTGCGAGCAAACAAAAATATATTAATTAATAATTACACAGTATTACAGTTAACACCTAGGCACAGTGAAACTGATAATATACAACTAAACTTTAATATAACTCAATCTTTTTTTTAAGGAGTTTAGTTCATTATGGTGAGCATGTCACAGCTCCAGCAAGCCTAAGTAGAAAAGAAAAAAAAATTAATACTTCACTGATGGACAGTCATCTTTCGCTTTCTCGAATGCATACTATTGGCGAACGAAACCGTCGGAGGCTAGTAATAGCTCGATTTGTCGTAAATACATTGACATTATCAATTTCTCTCAAGTTCCGTTTGATAAACGTGTTTATTTTAGATATATGTCGCTTATTAATGGATGAAGTAAACAAGATGTATTTGCGTCTTTGGTAAGAAAAGGGCCCATGTGATTGCGCCTATTGTAATTAACTCATCAAAAACGACGTTGTTCCGCCAAAGTAAGGTAACATATTAAGATTATTTCATTGTAACAATTTGTGTACAATTAGTAGAACATTTGAGCAACGGATATTATGTTAACACGACATTTTAGGCACGTGACTTCATTTCTACTACGTTTTTTTTTATCTTTCCATATTTTTCTTTCTTAAGAAACAAACAGTCATACACAAACAATCATCAGTGGTTCTATAATTTAACTTAATATTTAGAAAGACTGCGAATAGTCCAAAAATAACTTGCTAGTTATTCATTTTCGTGGGTAAACCCACAAAGCTGTATGACTGTGCAATTAAAAGGGTATTTTTTATATGAAACTAGCGACCCGCCTCGGCTTTACACGGATGCAATGTTATTTATAAGCCCGCGCCGCCGCGCCGGCGTCTATTCTCAACAGTGGTCTCTTCTTATGAAATGCCAGTAGACTCAGACATGTAAATATGTTATTGTGGCCTACTTAAAGAATAAAGCTCATTATTTCATTGTGTATCAGACAATATGATTTATATGGTGGAACGATAACATATATAGTAGAATGGAAGAGATAACTGCAATTCTTTATGTAGTATTTATAGAATAATGACATGATCCAAACACGAGTCGCCATGAGTCTGGAATAGCAATGGGAAGATGACTGGAAGACAGGAGAGTTCTCACAATTACAAAGTCAATTTCTATAATAACCATAGCTAAGACTAATCACAACTATTAGCCAAGTTTGGGTTGCGTTTACAAATAAATATAACCCAAAATGGCCAAAAGTTTGTAAGTATATTAATTATTCTTTTTTTCTTAATTATTGTTTTGCGATGATTAGTCCGAGCTATAATAATATGTAAAATAATATCATATCATAATAGGCATTGCTAAATTAATAGCTAATAATAAACGCACTTGAGAAATTATATCTCATTTGTCTACATAGTATAATTTATCATTCTGAAGCATAGTTTAATAAATCAATAGTAGCTGATAATTAGGTATTTTAACAAAAAAACTATAATTACTATTTTAGAATGAATGAACAACTGCCTTACTAACTACATAAACTATTAGACAGTACAAGCTCTGATGATCGCAAAATATTTTTTTTGTTTTATTTTTTTGTAATTTTTGTTGTCCATGCAGGCTTGTCTAAAACTAATTTTTTTACCATTTATTTTTAAGAAATTTATATGTATGATTAAAAACGTCTACTTCGACATCAGAATGTTAGTTACCAAATAACTAAGGCAAAAATGAATAGCCCGTACTACCGGAACAATTTATCTTTAGTCCAGACTTGTCTTGCATTTCCCCCGCCGTGTGGTCACATCAACTTTGTGTAATCTATAACTTCCACATTTCAAAGCCTTTTTAGTGTTATTTTTTAATATTTTGGTGTATTTAATTGAATTTAAATCCACCATTTTTTATTTTATATTTAATGCTACACACAAGGTCTGGCCAGGGTGTAATTTTTTTCAATGTGCTTAGTTTTCTACTTGTAATAATATACAACAAAATAATGTTTAATAATGCAATTTGACTGGTAGATATGCCTCATCGCATTAAGTCCGCCTTTTACGTGAAAGGTTTTTCTTTTTCTGCAATAAAGATTAAATAAAAAATAATAGGTAATTAATAAATTCACTTTACAAAAAATTATCATTAATACATTTGATAATTTTTTTGTCTTGCCATTGAAACCCAACATTTTTTACGATTAACATTCACTAATTCGAGTAATTCGCATTCGCAAAAAGGATTTTCTTCTTTTTTAGGATGGCTCCGCGGACCACTTGGAAAGTTTCCAGAGACCACCAATAGTCAGCGCCACAGGATTAATTTGGGAACAATGACGCGACGCGAGTCAATCCTAAGTGTAGCTGTGTGAGACGTGTCCGGAATTTCCCCCGACGCGTGGCCGTCCTCGTGCGCACGCGGCGCGCACTCGACGCGGCGGCGCGGCCGCGTGATCGTCTGCGCCTGCGCCGATAAACGGGTGATACCTGTTGACACGGTACATGGGGCTACGGCGTGCGCGGTCAAAAATGTTGACACAGGAACGGGATACAAATTAAAGCTTATCCGTTCAAAAATGCTGATTGTTTTAGACATTTTTTCTATGATCAAACATGTTCTTAATATATTATCAATGTTACTAATTAGAACAGCGCCATTGCGATTTATTGGTGTATATTTGAAACCTAGAGTTTGAATTTTACATTGATAATTTTTGTTTCAAACAATAGGTACTCGAAATTGTCAAAATTCACGCATTCACGTTGACAAAACTGGGTTTTTTCAATTTATTTTTGATTGCACGCAAAATAGCTTTGTTACTATCTAGAACTCAGGGAAAAGTATTATTCACTTAAAAAAGTTGGTTGAAATTATCAATAGGCCTAATAGTAGGCCTCTTGACTTTTTTTTCAATACGGTATTTTATTTACCTCATAAAGACTAATGGCTGTATACCTCGAGAGCATTTTTGGGATTGTGCTCCGCCGTTTAGAAAAAAAAATACCTACTCTCAAAATGTGACCGGCGCGAACAGGCAATGGACATCCGAACATCCAAATATCATACGAAAGAAATTTTGACGGAGCTGAAACAGACTATTTGCTCGCTCGATAACATTGGAAAAGTGTTGCTATCGCTAGTCAATCGCAATAAAATGAATATAAGAACGACGTCGACATAATATACACGATAGTAACGCCATCCGCCATTTGTTGATATTTATCCAATGGCACCTACTTTCTAATTTCTAACTTTATTGACTCGGTATTCTCTGGTAACCGTTACCACCCGTTACGTATGCGAATTTTCAGAAGGACATATTTGGGTGAAGACCAATAAGTTTGCTAGTAACTTAACTCATTTAATTAAAATTTGTTGCCGATAGCTTTTTTTCTAAAGCTAACTAAAAAGTTCCGTTGTGCGACAAAAAATAATGACACAATAATGAACCTCAAAACAGTAGGCCAGTACCTTAAGGTACCCTCCTAACACAAGTGTCAAACTTAAAAGGAGGATTCGACAGATTTTTGTAATTGACGTGTAGTTAATAAATATTTTTTTTTTAAGGTACATTATTCGATGGTTAATTTGTCGTCGCACAATGGAAAAATTGGTACAAATTTTAATCAAATGAGTTAAGGTAGCAAAATTTTTGGTCTTCACCCAAATATGTCCTTCTGAAAATTCGTATATAACCGCTAGATAGTAGTGTTAGTCCTTCGTCTGGAATTAAAGGAAACAGTACTGTTGTGTGGTTGTGTACAATTGGCGTATATAGAAGGGGGGCCGGGTGGGCCGTGCCCACCCCAGTATGGTCTAGTGCCCACCCCAGGATTTTGGGTTACCGATAGAAATTCATGGCTTCATCTCATAGGCAATGGCCCGGCCCCCTCCAGCCCCCCCCCCCCCCCCCCCAGGCCCCCCCTGAAAAATAATGTTAGTCGCCAATGCTCATCGTCCGTCATAAAAGAAAAGTGTGTTTCATAGATAAGGTGTGATCTTGGTGGATTATCAACTCTAAGGCATTTACCAAGAGTTCAAGTGGCTGGTTCTATTGAACTATTGATAAAAGTCAAAGTACAAAGAAAAATTGAAATATGTAACCTGGCGGAGATACCGGGAATCGAACCCGGTACCTCTTGATTACCGGTCCAACGTATTAACCTCTCCACCAACCTAACGCCAGATTCTTTCCTTCTAGCTTTGTGAATACGATAGCAACTCCAATTTCAATAAACCGACGACGGTGAAAGTATTCGTTGCTATCAGCTGTTTAAAAAATGATAACAAACAGTAATACGACACGATATAAACACATGATATGTATATTTGACACTTCCATCCTGATAAGATACGCTGTTACCAGACAGGGCATTTGATAACCGATATGTCATAATCACGCGTGTTATGACGAATTGAGGCAAATTGACTCTTTTAGCCTACTCTCATGGAGGTTGTAGGGTAAGCATCTAAAGTAACTAACAATTTTACTACTGGCGTACGTCAATTTAATCATCACCATCATCATTATCATCATCATCAAATCAGCCGATA
Source organism: Apotomis betuletana (assembly GCA_932273695.1). NCBI lineage: Eukaryota > Metazoa > Arthropoda > Insecta > Lepidoptera > Tortricidae > Apotomis > Apotomis betuletana. Next base: position 11,550,940 of record OW026320.1, on the reverse strand, counting down.
GATGTCCACTGCTGAAATGAAATAAATGAAATGAAATGAAATAATTTATTCAGTAGGTAAGTAGGCCACAGGGGCACTTTTCAAGTCAGATTATGAATCTACCGGCATTTTGCAAGAGGAGACCGCTGTTGAGAAGAAAGCCGAAAGAAACTTAACAGTCATTTTTTTTCGTAAATTAATATGAATTTCGTAAATAAAAATGCTGGATTTGTCCAGGCCTTTATCATCATCATCACCTTACAAAGCCTTCGTTGTCAGTCTATCCGTCCGTATGTCACATAGTTATCTATAGGTACAACTATTAAGTCTAGTGGAAGCGGAAAAAAAATGATTAAAGTTTTTTTTTAATGAATGGTAAAATATTTTAACAGGCAAAATACCAACTTGCTGACATCCAACTAAGGTTAAGGTCATCTGTAATCACTTGAAACTTTAGGTGGTTACTATTTTGCTTTGGATTTTCCTACCAGTTGTACAGTAACGGAAAATAACGCGTACCTATTTAGGGTTCCGTTCCTCAATCGGAAAAAACGGAACCCTTATAGGATCACTTTGTTGTCCGTCCGTCTGTCTGTCAAGACCCTTTATCTCGAGAACGTATGGAGGTATCGAGTTGAAATTTAAACCATATACTTATGTCTACGGTCAGTGGCGGATTTACCAGCAGGCTGAGTAGGCTCGAGCCTAGGGCGGCAGATTTTGGGGGCGGCAAATTTGGGGGACGAATTTTTTTTTTTTTTTACCTCATAGAAATCAAAAAGATTTTTCTATGACGGTTTTCTGATGTCTTACAGATAGAAGTCTGCAACAAATTTTGTCGATGACTTTTCTCTCTCACTTGTCATTGCACATTCCGAGAGTAGCAAACTTCCATATTCTAGAGTAAAACAGCTAGTTCGCCGCCCCTCAACCAATAATCGGCCTCTCGCCTCTGCGCCCTTTGCCCACACTTTTTATGAGTGAAAAGAGCGAAATTGCAAGAAATATGTCCCTCTTCCCACTAACAACCAAATACATGCCAGTAGTCTTACTACTGGTTGGAGGCTACGAACTGGATGGTCTGTATATAATTTTTCGATTTTTATTCGAATATAATGAATAATTCAGTGAATAATTTTACCGACTTCAATCTTATGTATCGACTATCATGTGTTTCACATGCACTAGTAACTTCAGAAAATTCGATCGAAATTAAAAAAAAATCTTAAACAGTAATGTCAGTAATAGCGAGATAGTCTTAAGTCAAAAAATATTTTTTCCCCGAACGCGGTATTTTTTTAATGCTACAATGTTATCAATGACGTCAATGTTGCACGAGCACGTGGCGAGCTTCATTCTCTATTCCAATAACCGTGTGGGTTACCTTACCCCGGTTACCCGAACAAATCGAGGCGAAAAACGAAAACAAAATCGGATCAAAGGAAAATAAGGCACGAAACTACGGAACCACGAGTTTTACCCTTAAGAAAAAGACAAAATATACCGAGAAATTATTTTACGTGCAATTTCAACGAAATTGTTGCATTGTAAAAATAATGTATGATATGACAATTGTTGAGGCGAAGGCGGCAAAAACTATTCAGCCTATACCTTGAAAATTTGTAAATCCGCCACTGTCTACGGTCCCTTTAAGCTGTGAAAAATCAAACTTCTACATTAACGTAAAGAAAAGATACGGCCGTTTTTGTCGCAAAAAACGTAGATTTCGACACTCTCAAGGGAATGAAAATGATAGGGTGTTAAACGTGGTACCTAAAGTAAATTAATTATTGTTGTATTATAGGTTATTTAGAGTAATATTTTATACTTGTAATTTTTATTATTTTATGTATAAATCAAATGTTAATGCTTTCCAATGAAATAAAACTCGTAGATATATATCTTATTAACTTATTATTATTTATATCTACCCACAACAAGTGATCAACTATAGGCACAGAGCCAAAAATGGGAATGTCTCTTGTCGCATTTACGACTATTTGCGACCATAACTAGATAAGATAAACTTATAAATTCACAAAAACAAGTCTACAACTACGTGTCACAGATAAGATACTTAGGTGAACAACCGCGTTATATTCGCGTATTTAAGATTCAATGTCAAGGTTGGAATCCAAATATACTGTTGACACGGTGATTGATAAAATTAACAGACTTCAAAAAAGAGAGACTCAGTTCAACGGAATGTTTCTATTTTTTTATTTATCCGCCCCTATTTGAAACATACTTTTATTTAATTGAAAGGATACAGTCCGACAAGAAAGTGTGGAAATTAAAAAGTGGCAATACTTTAGCGTCGTCCCGTTTTCTTAGATTAATTAGAAAGGGACAACAGTAACTTAACTATAATTATATTGAAATTAGTCACCGAAATTTTAGTTGAGGTTGAGACTAATTATTATACATTTTTACGTAATTTAAATGAAATGAAGCATCGTGGTTAAATAGAAGTAAAGTATTTGTTCATGAAAGAAATTAAAATCAAGATGTGTGTGTCTCTCTAAGTGTGTGTGCGTGTGTGCGATTCTCCATGAATCTCATCTCTTCGCCAAAATTCCCCGTAATCTATACTATTATAAAGTTGTAATCTGAATTAAAGAAAGCTTTTTTTTATTGATTGTAGATATGTTTGTGCGGATACGTCAGTTCATCACACCAAAGATAAAATGAAAGAATCTTCTGTAATGAAATGAAATGAAATGAAATTTATTTGCTTGAGACATGATATGACATGAGATGGTATAAAGTTTTACAACAGAGTTAACATATCTCGCCAAAAAAATCTGGCATGCAAATGTCTTACTTATTATCTAATCACATTATATGAAACTAGTCATGAATATGTCAATCAGAAATTATTTATATCATTACATTATATTATGTAGTAGTTTTTTTTCTGCGTATAAACTGTAATTCAAATACCAGTTGTAATTTGCCAGCATTTTTCTTCAGCACGCATTACTATCGCAATCCGCTAATCGATCAATATCCAGCGGAATAATAATTAATCGTGATATAGCTCGCGTGTCACGTCGTTCATAATTTGGCGGAATTCATGCCCAATTAACAAATATAATGTGCTTTTCCGCTCCAGTGGTCGGTTACAAAAGTGACTACAAAAAGTTGTAGAAAGAGAAGCAACCGTCAGTGAGTCTACCTCATTGAGTACCATCATAAAGCATACGGATCTTGGCGTCCACGATACTGCTTTCAGTGGATTACTATGAAACGATAACGAATCGGAGCGAGCGAAGAAAGGAACGGTTTTTTTTAAGTTAGTGTCTTAAGGTCACAGAGTCGCAACTAGGTGTGGTATACCCATCATAGTCTACTAAGTTTCATCTTGATAGGTTTATTAATATTTTTTTGTGATTTTAGTATAGAATAGAATATTATTTATTGCACAAATCAACGGGACACCGATCACGCATGGTTGGATTAAGCGTGAACCATCATTTATTGGCTACACATTTTTTTTGTATCTCTTGTCTTCTTTTACGTGATCGTTTACCTACGTGTCTTCGTTTACATGATCGTCTCCCAGTCTATAGCGCTCGCTTGGCACGCTTTACTATCCAAAAAAGTTGCCTACGGCAATAAAATTGTCGAAATATTGATTGAAATCTACTAAACCCCGTCATGCAAGTCATGCATCAGTGTTAACTATAACTATAAAGGTATGTGTACATAGAAGTAAGTAAGGCAGCATAGTCCATACGGCGGTGAATACGCAGAACCCTTTTTATTGTACAAGCTTTTATTTAACTTTCAATGTTTGTATGTAACTATGTTTGTTCGGGTAGAATCTTGCAACCATAGAACCAGAAAAAAACAGCAACTGTTTTTTTCTATTCCGTGCTTGCAACTCAATCTTGAAGCAGATATTTTCAACCGAATGAGCTGAAATTTTTCATACCTACCTACTGCAATTGTTGACAATACAACAATATGGTACCATGGGGCAGGTCTCATGATCGAGCCGGAAGGTGGCCCTAGGAACTCTGTAAATTGATAAGGAGATCCTACCGAGTTTGGGCTCTTTAAAATCGTATCAACTACGTTAAAATGACTTCACGGCAAATGACATCCGCTGGCAATTTACTGATTTCTAAAAACGCACTTAAGTACACCATTAAAGTCAAGTTAATTTTGTGCTACATTGAAATAATTAACCAAAAGACAACGCCGAATCAATTTGAGTGGGGCTTTTTTAATCGAAAGAGATGGTTCTTAGCTATGTTTGGTGGAAATAGGACCAGTGAACAAGTGACAAGATCTCAGCCAATATTGAAGCTAAGAATTCCCCTATTTTGTAGTTATGTTCAGTTTTAGTAGCATTTTCTATATCACTCATTGAATGGGGTCTCATGACCAGCTACTTATGTAGGGGGTATTTTAAATGTTTAATTTAGGTTATTATTTTATATGTTACCTACTTCTAAATTCAACTGTAGCTACTAACTTATAACTACGTTCCTATATGACGCACGAATATGGAAATATATAAGTCTGTCCACAACCACATGAATAATGATTCTGAAAAGCCAGACTGTACAAATGTAATTTCGGTTGCCAGCGGAATAAGAATCGCACTCGTATGACGTCATAGTTGGTTGAAAAACAAATCAATTGGTATCGGCTAGTGTTTGGCAACTTGGCAACACATTATTTTAATCTTGTACCTAGCGATTGTGACGTTTCTGACGCTTCAAATCAATTTATCAATGTATACATGATAACTATCGATTATTATACAATTGGAAATATGAAATATGTGTAGGTAGAAACATTTGTTGCTACGTACGTCAAGTGCTCAAAATTATCATAATTGGCCTTTAACATCTATAACAGATGAGTTAAGAGGCCTTACTCCTTTTCAATAGATATATAATTTCTATATTGATAATTTCAACCAACTTTTTAAAGTGTATAATACTTTTCCCTGAGTTCTAGAAAGAAAAACATAGCTATTTCATGCTTGCATTGCGTTCAGTCGAAGATAAGTTTGAAAAACCAGTATTCTGCGTAAATTTTGTCAAGTTCGAGTAGTTATTGAAACAAAAATTATCAATGAAAAATTCAAACTGTAGGTTTCAAATCAAATAGTAACATTGATAATATGTTAACAAAAATGTTTCATCATAGAGAAAAATGATCCTTAAGCAGCGTAGTCTGATTAAGTGCGGCATTTACGAAGATGGCTGGATATAAAGCCTGACCAGAAATATATGAGGCTTGTCAAGAGGGCGCTATTTATAGGATTTATATGGCAACAATTTTGCAACCCATCGCAACCGCACTATAATGACATAAGTTTAAATACCTGTCAATTCCTATGGTAACCTCGTTTATATCATTTAATGGAATGCACTCTTTTCCTGGCTGTTTTTCGTGTAGTAAACACGTGTACACTGTATTTAAAATATTACGTTCACGACTATGAATGGTTTTCGGCATTTTCTTTGGATATTTTTAAATATTTCTCTTTTAAAGAAACCACCACGAATGACATTGACATTGTTGACAAACCATCATAAAATCATTGCTAGTGTAAGAAATTAGTTCCAGTGAAATTCCACAATATGGCGCATCCTCATATATTTCTGGTCAGGCTTTACATGGTATAAGAAAATAAGGTATGCCACTCCAGTGCTCCAGTGAGACTTTCTACGTCACTGATTAGTTGCCTTGCCGCTTTATGGTAACAAAATAATTCATAGGATTTTTTTTTGCCGCCGGTCGTACAAAAAATATTAATTGACAAGATTTCATATTTTTATAACTACAATTTTATTACTTTTCTGTATTCCGCTTAGAAATAGGACGTCGTCACTGTTTTTATTTTTTTTACCTCACCAGCTCAAACACGGCGACTTTGCTGTCAGATAACAGTGAACAAAATGTGATTTTGTTTCGAGCGTGAGTAGAAAGTAGCTTAATTATTGTATTAAGCGGTTTACACTCACGTGAAATTGTCAGGAACGGCCCGACATGTTTCGAACTCGTATAGAGCCCTTCATCAGGGACGGCTGCCCGTACACCGCCGCGGCAAACCTGGCAATTTCACGTGAGTGTAAACCGCTTAGTACAATAATTAAATATGTCTCACGAAAGTTTTAATAAAAAGTAGCTTTTTAATTTTTTTTTCAATTTTTGACTACGAATTGTCATTTCTCAGCCACAGGATAATTATAAAATTCGATTCCTTCGAATTCCGATGCACTCTGTCTCTTTCATTATCTATATGAAAAAGAGAGTGATAAAAACATATCAATACAAAATTCGATTTTCGAATCCGACCTCGAATAATGAACACGTTCCGATACACTTGATACTATAAAATTAAAAAATACCCGAAGAAGTTTTAATTACAACATATTATTATTGTTTTTAAAGACCGAATGTTTTAATAATTGTATTTTTTATATAAATGAAATAGATTATTGTTTAAAAAAGATAAATATATTTCATAAAAAGATAATATTTTTAACTTTATACTGTAAATACCTGTACCAATAATTTATGACTTCACCAATTTATCACAGACGCAGTTACGAAACGTACTATAAAAAATATCGAGTTCAAATTGTTATTTTCTTTCGTATTTATTTTGTTTGGTGCTTTGCGAATAGAAATATTAATTAAACTATAAACAAATCTCGTATAAAATAAAATAGTAATAATAAATAAATAATGACAAACATGGTGGTTGTGAGGGACTGGTGCAGTGGTGGAACGTATTATTAAATTTAATTATATTTTATTCCATTTCAAGCAGCAGGTATCTTTTTTCTAATTGGAGCGGAGCGAGCGAAGCGAGCGAAGCTCCCATGGATCGACTCGAATGGACTTTGTAACAATGCGCAGATCTCAGCGAGTTCTCAACCGATTTTAGAATTTTTTGTTTTAAAATGCAAAAATTAAATTTCGCTAGGTCGTGACGAAGAGAAATTTTTGAAAAAAAAAAAAAACTCCGCTCCAATTTATGGTGCAAGCTTAGCCGGTGGCTGACTCTGCATCGACCTAGTTAATAATATCATTGAGGCTGTATCTCATGAATCGTGATAAGTAGTTAGACAGTTGAAATATTTACATATTATGTATTTCTGTTGCTGCTATAACAACAAATACTAAAAAACAGAATATTTAAGGGAGCTCCCATATAGCAAACGTATCTTTTTTGTCGTGCTTTGCTCGATACTGACACCAGGTACCTATCTCATGAACCGTGATAGAATTTCAACTATCTAGTAGTTGAAATTTTCAAAGATTATGTATTTCTGTTTCCAGTATAACAACAAATACAGAAAACAAAAAGAAGTTTAATATTATTTAGTTGTACGGCCGGTTTTTTAGTATGTAGTTTACCGTTTTATTTTGATATTAATGATGTAGATTTAGTTATGATTTTAAATAATAATGTGATATAAAACAAATGATCTCATTTACTGGTGACATACATAGGTAATAAATAGATTGCATGGGAAATTTAAATACTCCCGAAGAAAGAAATACTACAACCAATATCACCTATCATTTTTCAACAATCAACTGGTATACTATTTACCCACCTGTTGACATGATTCAGCGCGCCGTGCGGGGTCTGCATCGAAAACCAGACTGTTTTTACACACTTGGCAACTCACAATGACATTGGTTTGACACTTTTATACAACTTTTAATTGACCGTGAAGACGAGTTTAATGCACCATTGTACAACTACAGTTTGTCGTTTTCCACTGGATATTGTTCCACTTTAAACTTGTTTAGAATGATTGAAACTAAGTTACATATTAATTTCAAAATAAAACCTTAAGTTCGGCTTTATGTCACTAGTTTCTTTTTAAGTACATTTTTATGATAAACTAAAACTATCTAAGTATAAAGCTAAAATTTTTGTTTTGAATAAATATTGATATGAATACGACAGTATTATTAAAGTTACACATGTATTGATACCAAAATCGTAGGTATATTTGAATTCGTTTCGATAGAAGTTATAATTTACACTACCCACTCGATAATCTGAATAAATGTTAATTTAAGTAATCACTAAAGTTAATACTTATTTAATTTTAATTTTTCAAGCACAAGATAGTCCTCAACTCATTTGGATATGCAAGAATAAAAACGTTTATTATCACTCCTTTATCGGCTATCACTTTTCTAAGGCCTGTCACTTTTATTATGCAACTGTCACTTAACAATAAAAAATTCACTTGACGTTTAAAACATTTTTTTTCTTATGTCACTTGTTCAGTCGACGATCCTTATATTGACTGTATTGAAAATAGAACAATATTGCCGTGTTTTGCTGTCACTTGACTTCGCTCCGCGACAAACGTTATTACTATGCTCTCATGCGTGATCAGCCATAGTTTATAAGACACTTGCCACGTATTATTAATGACAAGACAGGGCGATATGGGTGCGTGCGCGCCGCGCCGAGAGTACGATGCGTTCGGATCTTGAATTGTATACATTTGAGGGAGGGCTTGAATCATATAGTTGAAAACAAACACAGACGATAAGCGTAATAAATAAGTACCTCTACATGTTATTTACAATAATAAAAACTACTGGCACTACTGGGGACCGAAGAGCTGGCCGCTTCCTCGCGCAAACGTATTAGTATTGCGATTCAGCGATTAAATTGCTGCCAGCGTCTTCGGGACCATGCGGGGTTACAGTTATTTACATATTTTTTTTATTTATTTTAGGTACCTGAGTAGGTAGATATTTACCTTTGATACAAAGATCAAAGCTCAAAGAAGAATTGAAATGCGTAACCTGGTGGAAGAGCGGGAATCGAACCCGGTACCTCTGGTCTGGATTGCCGGTCCAGCGGTTTAACCACTTTGCTACCCTTACGCCAAGTAACCTTCCGAAATTTTCCTTATGCTTCGTGTGTCGATCTTTGCACTGTTTATTTGAAATGCTTTACACCTTAGCGACCTCTATGTGAATACGTTAATATTCACATTTTACCGCACTACTTTACAGCAGTGAACGAATAAGCGAGAGAGGGCGCTGTAAATATTTGGTATATAATATAACCTCGTTTAAGATTTTTTCATTGTGTTGTACGAGTAGGTACCTACTTATATTAGTAAGTCCCTATAAAATACCTACCTACATTAAAATATAAGAGAGACATACAGAAAAATACAAAAAGACAACCGATTCACTGATCGGATGCAAGCGATGCAGGGAATACTAAGAAGTGCAAAGTAACACGTGCGGAAAAGATGCGTTTTCCACACGGACGTGTATTGCAATAACTACGCACTTTACACGCCTAGGACGGTAAAATTCTTCAAAAATATGTGTATCAAACTACAGTAGAAATTACAAGGCCGTTACTGTCATTTTTTACGTGAGGTTTAACTGTTTTTAATTATTATGGTTCTAGATGTGTTTGAAGTCGATCTAATCACTGAATTTGATGATATCGGGTGTCGTTAATTTGTATTTAATAATACCATGAATGAAGCACACTACATTACTTTAGTTTCTAGAATAGGGCTCCTTATCCATTCAAAAACGCTGATTGTTTAATTTCTGTATGATCAAACATGTTTTCTAAAATATTATCAATGTTATTACTTAGAACAGGGCTATTGAGATTTATTGGTACTTACATATTTAAAATCTAATTTTTCATTGATAACTTTTGTTCCAAAAACTACTCGAAATTGTCAAAATTCACGCAGTAAACTTGTTTTTCAACTTATTTTCGACTGCCGAAATGAAAGCATGAAATAGGTATGTTACTTTCTAGAACTAAGGGAAAAGAATTATATTCACTTTAAAAAGTTAGATAAAATTATCAATATATTTATCATAATATGGAATAAATAAAATTAAAAAGGAATAAGGCCTTATAACAGTATGTGAACCACAATATTATGGTCAAGGCAAGGCGTAGGTACTTACACTCGTGATAAACCCGGAGAGTGACCTTTACTACTGGTGCTGCTTCCGTGACCGCATCGCATTATGCAAGTCTGCGAGATTTAATATACCAAAGGCATGTATACTATTGTATATACATGTATACTATTATTAAATGATAAGATTTCAATGTGTAGACTCAGGGGTCAGAGCACTGCTCCGGATAAGCAAAGGTCGTAGGTTCTATCTCTCTAAATGGCGTAAAATTGTATGAAAGCACAGCATATTGCTTTAAAGAAAAGATAAACTGTAGGTATTGAGCGATAAACTTATTATTTTATTTATTTATTTATTTTTACAACTTAAATGGCCTGTAGACCTGAGTATATGGTTTATATGGTTTAGACCTGAGTTATGGGTTATAATTTCAACTTGATACCTTTTCGTGTTCCCGACATAGATAAAGGGTCTTGACAGACGGACGGACGGACGGACAACAAAGTGATCTTATAAGGGTTCCGTTCTTCCCTTTTGAGGTACGGAACCCTAATATCTCTAACGTTTATAGTTTCAAATCTTCAGAGGAAAGAGGGCGGTGGTAGGCGCATTTGCCTATATAGTCGCAATAACCTCAGTGTACTGATCCCTCACCCATAGGAGAGCCGCGCAGTCATTGGCTCGATATGGCACCAGCAGCGGTCCAGAGACGCCCGTCTCAGCTGACAGTCTTCCCACCCGTAATCTCGAGACAACGTCATAACTACCTACCTAATAATAGGTTTTATACAGATCTACAAACACTACCTCCGGCCCTAAGGTGACCTTATGCCATATTTTAAAAATAAAAGAAAACAAAACCAATGAGATTATTCCTCAAGGTGATACCAAGATTATGCAAGGAATACATTTATTGACACGTGCGCAAACTCTTACTTTAAACGTATGCTCATTGAGTGCATTTCCAAATTATCGTCTAAAGGTAAATATTGAAAGTAAGCGGCGATAAGAGGATCGTTCGATGCTTTCATTTTTTAATGTTGATTATTTGACTGAAATAAACAGATGTACGACTTTAAATTTAGGGTTAAGTTAATAGTGTTTTTAGTAACTTTTTAATAGGTACTTATGATAATTGTGACCTTAGTTGTTTAGTGTTTTTAGGGTTCCGTACCTCAATCGAAAAAAAACGGAACCCTTATAGGATCACTTTGTTGTCCGTCCGTCATTGAAATTAACACCATATACTCAGGTGTGAAACAATCTGACTTCTACGTTAACGTGAAAAATAGATACTGCCCTTTAACGTACATTTCGACACTCTCAAGGGAATCAAAATGATAGGGTACTTCCCGATGACTTATGCCTTGATCACACGTACCGAGACAGTGGGCGAGACAGTGCTCTCGTCCCTGTCACACACAAGACAAACGAGCGAGACAGAGCACTGTCTCGCCCGTTTACTCGGTACGTGTGATCAAGGCATTAGAACTATGAAATTTGGCAAGTAATATCGTCACATACTAAAAATACTTATAAAAATCTGAAAACTATACATTTGTAATAAAATCACAAAAAATAAAGTTCTTTTCCAACATCATATTTGGAGAACTCGGTTGCGTTAAGTTTGCACCTCGTTTGTATGCGGCGCCATACATTTCAGGTGCAACTAACTCAACCAGGCCAATTAAGCTGGGATAAGTGAAAGTTTGTACGGAATCTTCGGTGCGCGAGTCAGACTCGCGCTTGGCCGGTTTTTTTGAACCACTCAATTGCTTCGAATTTTGAGTTGGACTCTATTTATATAATAAAATAAGAGCGGTGACAGGTAGCCGTAGTTACCAAAAGCAATTGAGTGGTTAAACTTATTGCAACTGCCACACTATAGTATTATTGATTGTAGACAATATTTTTTCGAACTAACGTCAACTGCCTAGCATTGCCAATCTGACTTCAAACCCTCACTCCTGTGGCGCGGAGATAATCCCATTAGCGGGTTATAATCCCACGAAAGTCCGACTACTGGTAGTGAGGGCTAAACAGCCCAGATACAATTCAAGTCAAAATTACTTTAAACAGCTTCAAATTTATAGTATTTTTGAATATAGTGAAAATAAATTGTATCATTGAACCCACTTAAAACACGTTCAAAAATTCACGGTTCCAGATAAACTACCAGTTATTTTTGGACATATACTATTCTTAAAGATACAAAAACTAAAAAGACGTGTTTTGACTACTGATTTTTATGACGTCACAAGTCAGGGTCTTCGTAGAAACTTCACACTACCAGGATGATGGTTGCATTTATCACGGGATAAATAAGGTGACAAAGCATCTGTCACTCACACTCGCATTTTGTCAAAACGTGACGGATGCTTTGTCGCTTATCGCGTAATAAAAGCAATATGCCTGCAGATCGTTTTTGACGTTACATAAAGGGTAGCTGATTTAAACTGTCATCAAGTACCGTATACGTTATGTCGACTGAAGATCCTATGATTACCTTCTGTCTCCATCATAAATGAGCTTCATGTTTATCGCATACTAGCAAATGATTATAAATCGGTTTTCAAATGCAGACTCACTTACATACGAATAAATGTTAAGTATACAAATCTAGTAAAAAAAAACACGGATTACGGATACACGTTAAATAAATAACGCCTATAAATAAATAACCTGCCAAATAGCTTGAAACAGATGCCATTAACGCCCTTTAAAAAAAATTGCAGTCAATGTTATAGCAAGAAAGAATGTTTTTATTCGTTTACGGAGTACTTAAACTATGTTTTTGATGATAAAATGAGCACAAATATATAAATGAATTATAAATATCCGAATACGGATGTACCTAATGATAATTTAATTGTAATAAAATGATATTATGTGAATGTGAATACGATAAATATGAATACTTCTATACTTCTTATCTGACCACTAATAATGTAATAAAATGATTTTATGTGAATATGTTAGTGTCTTTAATAATTCAATATTTCTGAAATTTGGCTTGATGTATAATGCTGCATGGATCGGGAAATTAAATTCGGACGCCGAATCGGCAAGTTACACAGCACACTCACTCACACTCGCATTTCGTCAATACGAGACCGATGTTTGTCACTTATTTATCGCGTAATAAAGACAACTATAATTACTTGTAACTGCAAATAAACGATTTTGATTTCGAACGGCCTCTTTATAGTCGGTTATTGAAATAGGTAATAGGTACGCACCTGCAACCAGGTCCATGATAAAAATCCTTATCACCTTGGCAAATCCTTCACTGCACACATGCAAGCACGCGGACGACCACGGTCGCACTGAATAAAATAATACATTTTCACCGTGTCTCTTCGGTTTTAAATCGAGTTTGGACGTTTACCCTTTTAATCGGGTTTAAGAAATGAAATAGCAAAGCTTACATGGACAAATAAGAAATTAGTAAGTATAGGGGGTCAATTTTGTTCCTTTTGGGGTCGAGACCATTCATCACTTGGGGTCATTCATCAGTCTTAGCTGGGGTGTTAGTGCACGACACCTTGCACTTTGTGACTATGCGCTGAAACTTGGCACAGTTGATCCTTAGGTGGCCTTGAGTGAATTCAGACCGGTAGACATCGATAGCCACCGCGCGTTTAGTGGGGGGGAGGGGGGGAAGTTCGACGCTGCCGCGCTTTAATTAATGCAACATTTCTCTAAAACTATACGTAATATGGCATGTGATATATCATTTTCGGATAAATCAAGGATGAGGAATCTATTTTTTGGACTAAAATAATGCACTTTCAAACAAAAAAAAATTTAAAAGTAGAAAAATCTTAAAAACGTAATTTGTGTGTTTTTATATAATTGTCAATTATTTTAAAAGTATAAAAGTAATCTCAAAACAAAAAATATAATCGTAAAGCTAAACTTATGTAGTTTCTAAAAATATATAGTTTATTATATATATCTGTTGATCCATGGGAGATAATAAATAATATCAAGCGTAAGTCAGGGCGATCTCAATGCATGATCGTCCGTGAAGTAGGGTTTAGGTACTGTGTTAAGCAACATTTCTCTAAAACTATACATAATGGGGCATGTGATTTATAATTTTCGGTTAAATGAAGGATGAGGAATCTATTTTTTAACAAAAATAATGCACTTTTTGAACAAAAAAGATATTAAAAGGTGGGACATTTGTGTTTTTTACATAATTTCCAATCATTTTAAAAGTATAACAGAAATCTCAAAACAAAAAATATAAACATAAAGCTAAGCTTTTGTAGTTTCTAAAAATATATAGTTTATTATATATATCTGTTGATACATGGGCGATAATAAATAATATTGAGCGTAGGTCAGGGTGATCTCAATGCATGATCGTCCTTGACGTAGGGTTTAGTTAATGTTTATATGAAGGAATCGCAACAAACACGAAGACACAAAAAACCAGCTCGTTCGGGCACTTGTATTCCCCATATTCCTGCCCATTAGATGCCCTAGAGATGTGGTGTTGGACGAGAATGCTTGGAGTATTATGGACTGAATTCCGTACCAACGATTCTATACTCGAAAACTTGGCATCAAGCAGTGTTTATCGTCTTTAGTACAGTCTCGTACCTTTACCTTCTTTGGCCACGTTTGCCACCGGGGGGTGAAGGCTATTGAGCGCTTCTGGTCCACAGAAAGGTTGAGGGTACCAGGCCACGAAGAAGATCACCTATGTTATGGACAAACTAAATAAAAGCTGCAATAAATGCATCATCGTTACTACACGAATGCACGAGGAAGGCGGCTATCAGGTAAGAATGGCGGCGTGTTGTGAAGCTTATCACCATTCACCAATATCTGAAATGATGACCACGACCACTCTGCCGGGAGTGAAACCAACGAAGAAGAAGAGGTCATGGAGGAAAGGTTTCCCAAGCTTCAAAAGCACTTCTCTTTCCTTTACCATTGAACGAAGATACCGTGTCACATGTAACATCCTGCGAATGCTTGAAATGGGTAATAATTTTCCTCTCTGTGGCCCTGTAAATAAACAAATTTGTATAAAACACCTGTATTTTCTTAATTTACTATGACCAGATATACCATTTTTACCTATCGTGGTGGCGATATCATGATAGCACAGATATTGGTGATGTTATCTTGTTCCTAATGCACCCAAAGTTCCTCAAGCTGAGGTAAAGCTTGCATATTATGTGTAACTGTCAGTACCAACACATCAGTATCCACAGTATCATGAGTCGTGAAGCCTCGATCATAGTAAATTAAGAAAATACGGGTGTTTTATACATATTTGTTTATTTAAGGTCTTCGCACATTATAACAACTCAACGGCGACTCGATTCTATGCCGCGTCGAAATTACGACGCGTCGTCCACTCGTCGTCCACTACTAATATCATTTTATGAAATTAAGCCTAGTAAATATGACATAGGGCTTAAATTTCAATACTTGGCATAGAATCGAGTCGCCGTTGAGTTGTTATAATGTGCGATGACCTTTACAGGCCCACAGAGAGCAAGAGTATTAAGATACCCTCTTTCACGCATTCACAGGATGTGATACGGTATCTTGGTTCAATGGTAAAGGAAAGAGAAGTGCTTTTCAAGCATGGAAGCCTTTCCTGACCTACTGTAGGTTTCGAGTTAGCGATCAAGCGACGCATTGAGTAGGTAATGGCTTCCATCGAAAAATACGTCTTAACATCATAGGTATGATAGGTCAGTTTTCTGCTTTTGAAACTGATATAATAGAATAATAGGATCTCGAAACTTAAAAAAGAATATTGTATATCATAATTATTATTTCAGATCAGCTTCATGTACTTCAGTAAATGAGCCCCCCCCCCCCCCCCATATATATATTTTTACCACGATAGACCAGCAGATAGAACACCTCCCACCGACCAAAGCCACTTTGTATCAGCATTTATTAAGAGGTGGGCGTTTGGGGTCAGTTATCACGCACTTGGGGTAACTACTTGGGGTTGGACGAAGGTCAGCAACAACTGGGAGCCTACATGGACAGACTTGCCTGTTGCTGCAGGAGCATGTAATGTCTGGAAATTTTTAGGTGCAAATTGGCTGGTGCAATTGCAAAAAAAGGCAGCTTAAATGTTCAGACCTCTGTCATTGCAGTGGATCCTGCATTATATACAATAAATTAATTAACATTGCGTAGTTTCATTTAAAATACTAAGAGACATAAACATTAAAATATTTGCACTTTTTGTGTGTTTAAAACATTAACTAAACCCTACGTCACGGACGATCATGCATTGAGATTACCCTGACCTACGCTCAATATTATTTATTATCGCCCATGTATCAACAGATATATATAATAAACTATATATTTTTAGAAACTACAAAAGCTTAGCTTTATGTTTATATTTTTTGTTTTGAGATTTCTGTTATACTTTTAAAATGATTGGAAATTATGTAAAAAACACAAATGTCCCACCTTTTAATATCTTTTTTGTTCAAAAAGTGCATTATTTTTGTTAAAAAAATAGATTCCTCATCCTTCATTTAACCGAAAATTATAAATCACATGCCCCATTATGTATAGTTTCAGAGAAATGTTGCTTAACACAGTACCTAAACCCTACTTCACGGACGATCATGCATTGAGATCGCCCTGACTTACGCTTGATATTATTTATTATCTCCCATGGATCAACAGATATATATAATAAACTATATATTTTTAGAAACTACATAAGTTTAGCTTTACGATTATATTTTTTGTTTTGAGATTACTTTTATACTTTTAAAATAATTGACAATTATATAAAAACACACAAATTACGTTTTTAAGTTTTTTCTACTTTTAAATTTTTTTTTGTTTGAAAGTGCATTATTTTAGTCCAAAAAATAGATTCCTCATCCTTGATTTATCCGAAAATGATATATCACATGCCATATTATGTATAGTTTTAGAGAAATGTTGCATTAATTAAAGCGCGGCAGCGTCGAACTTCCCCCCCTCCCCCCCACTAAACGCGCGGTGGCTATCGATGTCTACCGGTCTGAATTCACTCAAGGCCACCTAAGGATCAACTGTGCCAAGTTTCAGCGCATAGTCACAAAGTGCAAGGTTCCTGTAAACGACAACCGCGTCCGTCGGCTATCGATCACATGGACGCTCCGAAACTCAGGGATGAGTATGGAGCAAAGCGGACTGTAGGTTGAGAAATAGGGTAAACGAAACGGACGAGTATGAAAACGCAAAGTAAATCAACGAAATATATTACACAAGAAATTAACAATTAACACAACAACGGATCGGAAAAACACTTAAATTTAACACTTAATTACTTTAGTCTCTGTCTAATAATGAATTTAACACTAAATCGCGGACCGATGGTTCTACGCTGATACTAACAAACTAACTTTCGCGGACCGATGGTACTACGCTACTCGAATACAGAAAGATGGTAACTACGGTGAACAAGAACTGAGAAGTGACAAGTTGGCAAGTGGCGGATCGATGATCAACGCCCTGACTACGGAGTGGTACTCTACGTAGACGGAAGGTGAACTGAAGATGAACTGTGCTGAACTACGGAGTCGTAACTCTACGCAGACTAAGGATGAACTGTGTTATTATGCAGAAACGGGCGTCCTTTTATATGATTCGTTCAGGGTTTGTTTACATTTCTAGAGGGACGCCCGCTCTGTTACATTTTGCTGATTCCTAGGTAAATTACAATTTTCATCTTAAATCTAACTTATAGTTAACATAAAGGTTTGTTCGTAGAACACAATCACATATGCTATTTTCATGTGAGAGCTCCCATTTAATTACAATTACATAAAAATGATGCAACTTCTTTGTTCCGACTCAGAGGCCGTCTCGCTCGCACGGGTCGAGATATGCACCTTCCCGGTCTCTCATTAGCCGGAGCGCGCGACGCGCCGTGTTATTTTCGTGTTTGCCGTGCTCGCAGCAGGTTGCGGCCGGTATAATATTAAGAGATTTTACTTATATTTCTACAGGGAACGTTACTACAAAGTTTCAGAGTTATTTAATTTTTATCCTTAAATTTTGCAACCAATGTAAACAAACATGAATCCTTTGTCTCGCGCTGCGAGTGGAAAGTTACCAGGATGAGTCATCTTGTTTACTCTAAGACGCCGTGGTATTTTTACTATCATAGTTAGTTATATTTTGGGAGCTCTCTTACAAGTAATGTTTTAGGAAAATAAGTGGTATACACACATATTATGGCCGCTTTTTAAGGGCATGAGGTAAAATAAGGAATATATCATTTATTTATTAGCCTAGTTTTGCCTAGCCGTTCGCAAGAAATATATTATTTATTTATCTATTTAAAACTTAAACTAGATTCGTAAAGCTGTCCGCAACAGACTCCCCCCGCCGAGCTCCCGCGTAGGCTCGGGTTGCAAGGGGAGGACAGCTAGTTTTCTCGCAGGCCGGCGAAAAACTCCTCCCTTGGTGCGGACTTCTACGTTGCGCACCTCTCCGTCGGGGCCCGGATGTGTCGCCTCGACGATCCCCTTCGGCCAGACGTTGCGCGGCAGCGTGTGATCGGCTATCACGACGTAGTCGCCTGGCTGGATGCGTCGCTCGTTCCCCGTCGGTGATGACTGCCTGGGCGCGAGTGTAGGTAGGTACTCGCGAACCCACCGCGCCCAGAATAGTTCGGCGAGCGCCTGGCTGGCCCGCCAAGTGCGTCGGTCGGCTTCTCGGCAGGGCCCGACGAGCGGCGCTGCTGTAGGCGCGCCCAGCAGGAAGTGGTTAGGCGTCAACGCCTCGTCGTCTGCCGGGTCAACGGAAACGTGGGTGAGTGGCCGAGCGTTGACAGTGTGCTCGGCCTCGGCGAGCAGCGTGGCGAACACCTCTTCCTTCGGTGCCCGCGTGTGCAGCGTCGCCGTTAGCGCGGTCTTTACAGACCGCACTAGTCGTTCCCAGGCGCCGCCTTGATTTGGGGCGCCGGGGGTGATGAATCGCCAGTCCAGGCCGCGGTACAGCCCGTAGTCTCGTAGCGCAGGCAGCCATTCCGCGTAGGCCGCCCGTAGCTCGAGGTCCGCAGCCCGGAAGCAAGTCGCGTTGTCGCTCCAGATCTGCGCCGGCCATCCGCGCCTCGCGGCCAGCCGCCGCAAGGCCATGATGGCGGAGTCGGTGGACAGCGTGTGGACTGTCTCTAGGTGCACGGCGCGCGTTGACAGGCACGTGAAGAGCGCCACCCAGCGCTTTTCTCTGCGGCGGCCGACGGTGACCCACACAGGACCGAAGTAGTCGGTCGCTGTGTAGGTGAAGGGCCGCTGACACGGCTCGACGCGGGCTCGCGGCAGGTCTCCCAGCGCCGGGACGCGGGGTTGTGTGCGCCGAAGCACGCAGGTCCGGCAGGAGTGCGCTACAGCGCGCACAGTGGGCCGCAGGCGTAGCACCCAGTATCGCTGCCGGACGTCGTTGACGACACGCTCGTGGTTTGCGTGCGCCGCTCGCTCGTGCTCCCGCTGCAGCCACAGCCGCACAAAGGGATTGCGGCCGTCCAGGATGGCCGGGCGTCGGTTGACGTAAGCGGGCGCGGCGTCGATACGCCCGCGCACCCGCAGTAGGCCATCTTCTTCGTCGATGTATGGGTCGAGCTTGTATATTCTGCTGGTCTTGTCTATCGGCTGTCCGCGGGACAGCGCGCGTAGCTCGGCCGGGAAGTCCTCTCGCTGCGCCTGTTGCAGCCACATATGTTCGGCGCTCTTGAAGTGCTTCTGCTGCAGCTCGGTGGGTTGTCTCGTTCGTAGTCGTTCCACGAACTGCAGCATGCGGGCCGTCGTGCCTATCAGTCGGTTGTAATTGGAAAACCGACTGACATCCGGCAATGGCGACTCCCATCTCTGTGTGGCTGCAACTTGGGCTTCTGTGTCTTCTTCTCGCGGTGGCGCCGGCGTCTCTCGGGGCCACTCGGAGGCCGGAAGTTGTAGGAAGTCCGGCCCACAGTACCACCGGCTGGCGGCGTCGAGGCGGCGTGTGCTATCGGCTCGCGTCGCGTCGTCAGCGGGATTTTGTTTCGTCGGCACCCATCTCCATTGCTCGACGTTGGTGGTCTCGGCGATCTCGCCGAGACGGTGCGCGACGTAGGCGCTGTAGCGGCGGGCGTCGTCGCGCACCCAGTGTAGCACGGTTCTGCTGTCCGTCCACAGGAACGTGTCGTCGATGCGTAGACGATGTTCTTTGGCGATGCTGGCAGCTAGTCTCGCCCCGATGAGCGCAGCTTGCAGTTCGAGGCGTGGTATGCTGAGTTGTCGCGTCGGGGCTACTTTAGCCCTAGCAGCGACAAGGCTCACACGGGCGTCGTTGTCCTCTTCTTCGCGCCAGTACGCTACGGCCGCGTAGGCTTGAGCGCTGGCGTCTACGAAAACGTGTAGCTCACGTTTCGTAGCTCCCCCCGTAGAGGCGTAGGGGCGCGGCAGTCGTAGGGCGGCCACGGATTGTAGACCTCGTAGCCAGTCAGCGAACTCGGCAGCTTCAGTGGGCGGCAGGGCGGCGTCCCAATCGAGCTTCAGTTCCCACAGTCGTTGCAGCAGTATTTTGGCGGAGATTGTGTAGCTCGCGAGTAGACCGAGCGGGTCATACACGCTCATCACGGCGCTCAGCATCTCCCTCTTTGTAGGCGTGCGGCGTAGCTCTCGCACGTCGGCCGGAACTCGGATCATTTTAGTGTTAAATCCGAGTTCGTCGGCGTTCGGATCCCACATCAATCCGAGAATTTTCTGCGTCTTGTCGCCGCCTAGCTGCGCGGGCGTCGTTGCTCGGAGCTCTGCAGGTAGCGACTCCATGAGGCGAGTCGCGTTGGAGCTCCATCCGCGCAGTGTGAAGCCGCCCGCTTTGTGTGAGGCGGCGACTTGCTTCGATGTTTCGCAGGCTTCTTCTTCAGTGTTGAAACTCGACACGAAATCGTCCATATAGTGATTCGTGGTAATCTCTTCAACGGCCATCGGATGCTGCTCGCGGTTTTGTTCGGCGTTGTAGTCTCGTACGCTGTGAGCCAAGTAGGGTGAGCTCGCAGCGCCGAAAAATATCGACGTCATGGCGTATGTTTCTGGAGGTCGTGTGCGATTGGCGCCTCTCCACAGGAACATTTGCGACGGCCGGTCTTCTTCGCGTAGCTTGATTTGAAGAAACATTTCTTGTATGTCGGCAGTCACGGCGTAGGCTCCCTCTCGGAATCGAAACAGAATGCCCAGGATCGATTGGAGTTTGTCGGGGCCTTCTAGTATGTAATCGTTGAGGCTGCGGCCCTGGCAGGTGGCCGCGGCGTCGAAAACCAGGCGTATTCGTCCCGGCTTGTTCGGATTGGTGACTGCGAAGTGCGGCAGATACCACATCTTGTTGCTCGGCGCCGGCTCCATCCGCTCGGCGTACTTCTTAGCAAACAGGTTGTCCATCTCCTTCGTGTATGCTTCGGCGAATTGCGGGTCTCGGTCCATCTTTCGCTCGATTCCGTGCAATCGTCGCAAAGCCATGTTGTAAGTGGATGGCATGTTGACGTTGTCATCACGCCAGAGCTGCCCGACTTCGTAGCGCGGGCCGTCGACGCGCCGCACAGTGTCTTCGAAGATTTTCGTAGCTCGCTCGTTCTGTGGTTTCGTTTTGACCGCCGCCGTGATGCCCAGCGAGTCAATGTGGAAGTATGACTTTAGCTGGGCGTTGATGTCGTCATCGTGTGGCGGGCGGCGGTCTTGCTCCGTCGTTGTTGCCGACGTGGTCGCGGGTCGGGCGGCGTCCTCTTCTTGTAGCGGCGCCTCGTACCCGACGTAGCAGTGTAGTACGGTTTGTTGCCATCTCGCGTACTGTTGTGGCGCCGACCCGAATAGCACCCATCCGAGTGGAGATAGCATGGCGGCGGGCTCGTCGATCTTGCCCACGCGCATTTCGTATGGCAGCATCAGGTGCCAGTTGTCGGCGCCGATGAGAATGCGCGGGCGTGCTGTGTCGTAGCACGCGGCGCTCATATCCGCAAGGTGCGGGAACTGCGTGACGTAGTCTCGCTCTGCTCTTTGTGCGCGTAAGCCCAGGTCGGCGACGGTCCGTAGGCTTAGTGGATGAGCCGGACCGCCTGTCTGGCTGCGCACATGGGCGTGCACTCGACGGCTCTTCTGTTGCGTCGTCATTGACCCCACGCCTTGGATATGCAGGCGCGAGGTCGTACCGTCGGCGCCGATTGCATCTGCGAGGTCCTCTTCAATCAGTGAGATTGTGGACCCCTGGTCCATCAAGGCGTAGGTGAGTGTCTCGCCGCGGGGTCCGCCGACGATGACTGGGATCACTTTCAACAGGACCGAAGACACGTTGCGTCCAAATTCGGCTGTGTTGGCGGTGAATTCTTCGACGCACGCCGTCGTCTCTGGCGGTGCGTCTGGTGCTGCGTGCGCGTTAGGGCGGCGTCGCGACGCCGCGGTATAGGTCGCAGCGGCAGCTTGTGGCGGGGCAGTCGGCGCGGCGCTTCGTCTAGCGCCTGGCGTGGTAGCGGCTTGCTTGACTGCGTAGGTAGCCGGGGCGTACGGTTGATAGGCGTACGGCGTGGCTTGTGGCGCAGGCATGTATGGCGCTGCTTGGGGTGCAGGCATGTACGGCGCTGCTTGGGGTGCAGGCATGTACGGCGCTGTGGCGCTCGGTGTATGCGTCTGCGTCTTCTCGGCGTGTAGCAGTCGGTGGTGTGGATAGGTGCAGCCGGGAACGTTGCAGCCGCGGGCGTTGCATTGGTCGCGGCGGTGCTTGCGCTCCAGACATTTGAAGCATATTTGGTTGTGTCGCACCCAATCCCATCGGGCTCCGACTGGCACGGCGATGAGTTTGCGGCATTCGGTAGTGCGGTGGCTGCCTCCACAGTATAGGCAGCTGGTAGGTTGCTCGAGTGCGTATGTCTGCACACGATCTCTCAGAGGGCGTCGTACGGCTCCTCTGCCGGCGTTGGCCGCCGGGCGTTGCTCTGGGACGCGCTGCGATCCACGTTGCTCGGCGGCGGGCGTCGGTCTTCTATGCGGCGCCTTAGCGTGCGAGAATTCCATCTCGGCATCGCTTTCTTCAAGGAGGAACTCCGCCATCAACATGAGTTCGTTTTCGGCGGAGCTCAGGTGCTCCTTAGCGTAGGAACACCAGCGACTGCGCAAGTGTGGGCTCAGTCGCTCGGTGACTTCCCGGATGAGAAGTGGGTTTGCGCCGTAGCTTCGGCGGTCCAGGTCCACAAGCGTTGAAACGATATTCATGATGCGTATGGCGAACTGGTTGAGATCGTTGGCGCTCGGTCCGAGCGGCGGCATTCTGCGCAGCTCGTCGATGGCGCGATCAATGAGTAGATCGGTGCGCCCGAAATTCTTCTTAAGGACCCGTATGATTAGGTCGGGTCGAGCGGAAGAGGCGATCATGTGCTGCACACATTGACGGGCTTCTCCTCGCAGGCAGTGTCGCAGGCGCGCGACATTTTCGTATGCGGAGTATTTGTAGCGTGCGGTGCTCTCGGTGTAAGAGTTATAGAAGGTGAGCCACTCGCTTGGCTCCCCGGAGAATAGCGGCAGCTCGTAGACTTGCTTCGGAGGCGGCCGCATCATGGTCTCAATGGTGTCGGTGAGGCGGTCGATCACTCGGTCTCGGCTTGACGATCGTTCTCGACGGCTGTATGGTGTCCGGGGCTCCTCCTCGTGTCGCTTGCGTGTCTCGCGTTGCGGTGTAGGGGGCCGTGCCTGCTTCGCGTGGACCGCGTCGGCAGGGTGGACGTTGGACAGCCAATCGTTGACGCGTCGCTGTGAGTCGGCTTGAGATCCGCCGGCCCGAGATTGCTCGTCGATGCGCTCCATTTCGACGGCGAGCCTCTTTTCAACGAGCTCGCGTTCAAGACGAATTTCTTCGCAGCGAAGTTGCTTGAGCTGCTCCATAGCGGCGAGCTCCGCCTCGCGGCGGAGCACGTCCGTCGCGTTCGACGCTCGAGAGTGAAGTGATGCTGGTCGGGGCGGCGCGTGGGCTTTATCACCAAAGGTGACGCCGAACTCGCGCCGATGCGCGCGGGCCTCTGATTGGTCGGCCGGCGCGGAGTGCAGTGATTGGCCGGCGTGCGCGGCCGGCGCGGTGTGCTGCGATTGGTCGAGGCGCGCAGTCTTCGACAAATGCTTGTCCAGTTCGCTACGCCAAGCCGTAGTGTCGGTTGGCGGCGAAACTGGGGCTTCCTCGGCGGGAGACTCGGGTGAGTCTGTGTGGTACAGTCCCGAAGGGCCCGGACGGGTATGGGCCGCGGGAGGTGAGTGTGTGACTGCGACGTTAGTCACTGCAAATCGCTGTAGGTCGACTGCAGCTTGTGTGCGCTCGCGCTGCGCGCGCGCGCTCTCCTCGCTCTTGTTTCCGCGTGTATTTACCATCTTTGACGTTTGGAAAACCGCACTTTTCCAACTACACAAAACGAACCTAAACTACACTAATTCCGATCCGGCTCGAAGGACCATCAATGTAAACGACAACCGCGTCCGTCGGCTATCGATCACATGGACGCTCCGAAACTCAGGGATGAGTATGGAGCAAAGCGGACTGTAGGTTGAGAAATAGGGTAAACGAAACGGACGAGTATGAAAACGCAAAGTAAATCAACGAAATATATTACACAAGAAATTAACAATTAACACAACAACGGATCGGAAAAACACTTAAATTTAACACTTAATTACTTTAGTCTCTGTCTAATAATGAATTTAACACTAAATCGCGGACCGATGGTTCTACGCTGATACTAACAAACTAACTTTCGCGGACCGATGGTACTACGCTACTCGAATACAGAAAGATGGTAACTACGGTGAACAAGAACTGAGAAGTGACAAGTTGGCAAGTGGCGGATCGATGATCAACGCCCTGACTACGGAGTGGTACTCTACGTAGACGGAAGGTGAACTGAAGATGAACTGTGCTGAACTACGGAGTCGTAACTCTACGCAGACTAAGGATGAACTGTGTTATTATGCAGAAACGGGCGTCCTTTTATATGATTCGTTCAGGGTTTGTTTACATTTCTAGAGGGACGCCCGCTCTGTTACATTTTGCTGATTCCTAGGTAAATTACAATTTTCATCTTAAATCTAACTTATAGTTAACATAAAGGTTTGTTCGTAGAACACAATCATATATGCTATTTTCATGTGAGAGCTCCCATTTAATTACAATTACATAAAAATGATGCAACTTCTTTGTTCCGACTCAGAGGCCGTCTCGCTCGCACGGGTCGAGATATGCACCTTCCCGGTCTCTCATTAGCCGGAGCGCGCGACGCGCCGTGTTATTTTCGTGTTTGCCGTGCTCGCAGCAGGTTGCGGCCGGTATAATATTAAGAGATTTTACTTATATTTCTACAGGGAACGTTACTACAAAGTTTCAGAGTTATTTAATTTTTATCCTTAAATTTTGCAACCAATGTAAACAAACATGAATCCTTTGTCTCGCGCTGCGAGTGGAAAGTTACCAGGATGAGTCATCTTGTTTACTCTAAGACGCCGTGGTATTTTTACTATCATAGTTAGTTATATTTTGGGAGCTCTCTTACAAGTAATGTTTTAGGAAAATAAGTGGTATACACACATATTATGGCCGCTTTTTAAGGGCATGAGGTAAAATAAGGAATATATCATTTATTTATTAGCCTAGTTTTGCCTAGCCGTTCGCAAGAAATATATTATTTATTTATCTATTTAAAACTTAAACTAGATTCGTAAAGCTGTCCGCAACAGTTCCCATACAACGGCGTGCATTATCAACCCAGCTATCTGTGGGGTCCCCCAAAACGGTGTGGCTCCCCACAAACTGATGAATCGCCTCAGTAAAAGGCTCATTGAGTCTAATGGTGACCGAAAAGGTGGCAGCTTCCTCGCACAACGCATTGCGATTCAACGCATCAGCATTGCGATTCAGCGAGGAAATGCTGCCAGCGTCTTCGGGACCATGCCGCGGGGGCACAGTTTTCTAGATTTATTTTAGCTTAATTTAATTTAATTTAGATTTTGGTTCCTTAGTTTACGCTTAATTTTAATTTAATCGTCCAATTTTTTACTATGGGCAGTTGGACACGAAGATAGATTTCATTGCAGATCAGATCAGAGATATATTCGGGTTTGTGGTTAAATGGCATAAATCGGAGCTATAAAATCCATACATAATAACCACCTGATCCACGTAGATATTGGCACTTGTGTATTAATTCAACGCTAATATTATTTGAAATTGACGATATTGTAAGTTCGGGCCTTATAACGCTTGCGATTTGCGAGCGAGCTTTTACACAAATAAGCGAACGGCGAACTCGCTGCGTGATCGCCTTCATACAAAATTAGCTCGCAAATCGCAAGTGTGTTAAAGCACTTAAGCTAGTAGTAATAAGAGTACCTTTTTATTACGAGGAATAATAATTATAAAAAACGGTTTAAACTCACGTAAACATTGTCAGTGGCAGTGGGTCGCCAGTCGCGTAGCAGCACGAATAGCTACCCCTGATGAAGAGCTCCAAATGAGTTCAAAACATGTCGGGCCGTTCCTGACAATTTTTACGTGAATTTAAACCGTTTTTTTATAATTATTAAAGATGTCTCACGATAGTTTTAATAACATTACGAGGAATAATCCTCATATTATACGCTTAGGAGTGTATTTATTTTTCAGTTTGACACAAATTGCAATCCTTCTACTGCCATTCAGCGATGCACTATAATTCTGGCGCCACTATCTACGCATTGGACACTGTCCAGTATGAGTTAGTTACTTTAATTTTCTGCCACATATGCCTTATTATTTCAAACAGGAATATCTCAGCTCTGCAATGGAATTCTAAAATTTCAACTGTCTAATTTCAGCCTGGTGACAGGCGGACGGACGGACAGCGAAGTCTCGAATAGGGTCCCGATTTTACCCTTTGGGTACGGAACCCTAAAAATGAAGTGTATTTAAATGTCTATCTAATTCGGTTCAGCTTCTACTTCTGTTCGGCAATAGCCGTGTAGACGTTTTTTTTTAGGATGTCAATTGATTCTATTTTTTATTGGGATTAAATGTCTATAATTATGGTACTAACTACACTTATACTGCTCTAAAAGTCAGAAATTACCGTCAAAGTTCAACATTCCCACAGAGCGCTAAAACGCTCCACATAAAAAAATGGTTCTGCAGATATGGTTATTTCTGAATCAAATAAGCAGGGAAATAGCATAGCATAGCTTAAACTGTTGCTTGTTATAGGCTACCTGGAACAGATCTACGTACCTAGGCAATATAGCCCTTAGTAAGCAACCACTATATTTCATTTTGACTATCAAGTGTCCCTTATAAGGAAACTATCGGAGACGGCGTGGCTGCCCGCAAGGAGATTATGGGCTACTTTCTCTGAGCAACAGGTTTGCAGCCAACTTCCGTACCAAAACAAAAACTTCGTGTTATCAGGCGGTCAGGATTTTTGCCCGACTTGATCATGTCAGCTATCAATCCTAACCGAAACTACCGACAATTTATACCCTAAATTCAAAATTTAAAACAGCCCGACACAGGTAGCGGGTCACCAGGGGGCCTATGATGGTTGCGTTTATCACGTGATAAATAAGTGACAAAGCATCTGTCACTCACACTCGCATTATGTCAAAGCGTGACGGATGCTTTATCACTTATTTATCGCGTGATAAACGCAACCATCATAGGGCCCCAGAAGACCTTAATTCAATGAGTTATAAATAGACCGACGAGCTATTAACTGTTCTGCCTTGGTCACTGTCAAGACCGTACTGTTCTGTGCGTTCTAACAGTAGCAGCAGTGCAAGCTAACTACAGATTTCATTGTGTAGTGGAGAGGATATCACCTATCATATCCTGTGACCGACGTAGAAAAGTCTCTCGTATTTTGATACGATGAAGCCACGTCAATCGCGAGCCAATGCGACGTTATAAAACAAATATTGATGCAAAGTTTGTCATTCGATCCGGTCTAAACAGTAGTATCGTTAGACGACACGACTCACGACCGCAGCACGTGTTCCGACAACGTGTCGGGTGCCGAAGGCCGACCGCAGGACTACTCCCGTGGTCAGATGCGGTTTCGGAAGTCTTGTTCATGGTCAGTATACTAATAGAATATACGATAGACGTGCCTTCAAGAATTAGTGTACCAGTGACGTTGCGTCCATACAAGCCGAATCCCACCGGCTTGCCCACGCTATTAAGAACCATTCTATATTGCCACAGAGTGCCACAGAAGAAATAAACGAAATGGCCTGCTTTAGCCTGAGTTTTTGTTTTGGATGCCACTGGAATGTACTGCCTTCTGAAAGGCCGGCAACGCGCTTATAACCTCTCTGGTGTCGTGTGTCCATGGGCAACGGTAACGGCCATGCCAGGACTTAGCGCGACCAGCGGCCCGGCGAGCGGTTGAGCGAGAGATCCGAGCGAGACACGTACCTACACCGCTGCTGATGCGCTCAAAGTCGTCGCATCTCCATAATGGCTTACCATCAGGCGAACCGATTGGCAATTACTAATAAATAGTCTACCTCCAGAACCCGTTGTGTAAGTGTTACGCTCTTACTTTTTAGGGTTCCGTAGTCAACTAGGAACCCTTAAAGTTTCGCCATGTCCGCCTGTCCGTCTGTCTGTCTGTCTGTCCGTCCGCGGCTTAGCTCAGCTCCGTGATCATTAGTACTAGAAAGCTGAAATTTGGTATGAGTATGTGTATGTATCACGCCGACAAAACGGTAATATAAAAACGACGTTTCGAAACGTTTTTTTCGGATACCTCCCCTACACCTAAAGTGGGGGTGATTTTTTTTCTTCGTTCCAACATTAGTGTGTGGGGTGTCATTGAATAGGTCTTTTAAAAATAATAGGGATCTCCAAACATTATTCTTTGATAAAGTCAGCAGTTTTGTAAATCTTCGCTCCGAAAATTAAAAATATAGTGTCTCCCCCCTCTAACTTTTCAACCACGGGTCAAAAAATTATGGAAAAATTCGTAAAAATGAGGCCTTATAAACACATTCAATGAAAACTATATTGAATAAAATTGGTCGAGCCGTTTTTGAGTTATCACAAAAATTCATAATTTTCTTTAAAATGACGTAAGTGCCTCGCGGTGTCCTTATAATTCTAACATTACACATATTAGTTAGGTGCCATACCGTATTAAAACATTTCGCTCAATCTGGTGCGTATAATCGATAACTTCCAGAAGGTAATAAATAATTACAGTTACTTTGGCGTTTACGACCTTTTTATAGAGCTTGAAGTCTTTCTCGTAATTTAAACCTCGGGCTTAACTGCTGTTTTAAGCCCGTCTATTGTATGTATGGGCTACTACGGAACTCTACACTGAGCGTGGCCCGACATGCTCTTGGCCGGTTTTTATGTAAAACTAGGCAAGCGTTTGGCCTCGATCTCATCTGAGTTTACCTAAATGTCTATTTACTCTCGACTTGAAGAGATCCCACTTAGGGCCTACGGTGACGTAATTTTTTTTACGCGAATGAAGTTTCAGAAGCCTCTTCTAGCCATCACAATACAACGTGACTATACAGACTCAAACTCACAGTGAATTGAAATGAAATCTTGATGCTTTTAAAATAAGATGAATATTACATTGATAATCGAAAATCACGCGCTCGAAATAATTGAAAGTCAGTAGCGTGACTTTATTGAATGTTGACAATGTGTTATTTGTATATTAATACACTTATATCACAAAACAGATAGGCACAGAAGTCAATCTACATACAAGCGCGCTCGAGCAAATGCACACGGACATATCTCTTCTGACTTCTGTACCTATCTGTATCTACGCACTAAACTTTTAGCATCTGTCCCCCAGCAACTTGTCGTCTCCACCGCAAAGAGAACAAAAAGTTATTTTTAAACAAACAAGTAGTATAATGTTATTAAAACTTTCAAGCGACATATTTAAATGTCCTTGTATATAAAAATAAAAATAAAAATCAAGACAACCTCACACAAATCGATCTAGTCCCAAATTAAGCTCAAGAAGGCTTGTGTTATGGGTATAGACGACGCGCGGTCTGAATCCTGAGGCCATTCAATACATTTAAGTGTATCGTACGAAAAAGTAATTCACGGACGTCTACATTTGCAGCGCCGCAATGGGTGTGAAAATGGTTCGGAACCTCACACGGTTCTCTAGCTGAAGTACCTCTTGGAAAGTACTTGTTATCAATGTTATTATGTGATAACTTTATTTATTACATATTATTGATAACAAATCAACAGCAATATAAACATTTGGCGGATTATAGGCAAACATAAATACACTTATATGTTAATCTTATTTCAAAGAATGCATTTTAATCTTTATTATTGATTAGGTATTTGTCAGTTAAGTTTTTTTATCGTGATCGTGTTTTGTTTTGTATAGGCGCGGCGACATGCCAGTCTGGCGCCATTTGTTGGGCATTATTTCCTTTGTCCTCTATAACGATATCAAGCAAAATTTTGATAGCGTGATCTAAGTTAACGTTTGTTTTGTATGATTATTGCGGGGGACCTCATACATGTCATCATCATCATCATCAGCCTATTCTTGTCCACTGCTGGACATAGGTCTCTCCAACTGCACGCCATTGTGAACGATCCTCAGCTACTCTCATCCAGCTCTTGCCAGCCACCATGCAAAGATCATCGCTCCACCTAGTCTGAGGGCGTCCCACACTGCGCTTGCCGATCCGCGGTCTCCACTCAAGAACACGTTTACCTCACCGGTTATCGGTTCTTCGGCTAATATGGCCAGCCCACTGCCACTTCAAATTGCTAATTACGGTGAGCTATGCGGTAACTTTGATTCTCTGCCGGATCACTTCGTTCCGAATTCGATCCTTCAAAGAAACTCCGAGCATTGCCCTTTCCATAGCTTTCTGAGCGAATTTAAATTTGTGGACCAGCCCAACCGTGAGTGTCCACGTCTCGGCACGGTATGTCATGGTCATGACATACATGTGTTGGTCGGGAATATCTTTCATCGCGCCAAAATCTGGACATATTTTAACCAATTTTGGTACAGATATAGAATACTTTTTATCCGACTACGTTAAAGAACAAAAAGAAAGGTTACGCTGGTGAAATTTCGGGCATCGTCTGCTTTATTATATAATGCCTCTAATGTTTCCGATAAGTTTTTTTTATGTAGTAATTTTATCGTGTAAGATTATTTGGAAAGTTTGGTCTTGATAAAAAAAACAATAGGGTAGGTAACACTAATTTAATTATTGTATTAAGCGGTTTACACTCACGTGAAATTGTCAGGAACGGCCCGAACTGAACAGTGATCAGTGAGAAAGTATTCGCGCCGCTGTATAGTAAGTCCCTGATGTAGAGCTCTATACGAGTTCGAAACATGTCGGGCCGTTCCTGACAATTTCACTTGAGTGTAAACCGCTTAATACAATAATTAAAAATATCTCACGAAAGTTTTAAATAAGATTATAACACCAATTTACCCACAAATATTTATTTTGTCCCTAAGGCGAAATACATGCTTTTTTGTAGAATAGAGCTTGAAGCGGTACTAATAATAGATTAGAAACATTGGTAGAAATTTGCTGTCCTCAAAATATTACTTCAAATATCTCCAAATACCTATAAATACTTTCGAGATGGTATATTAAAAAATTCTGAAGTGCTAAAGCAATTCTGTTAATTAGACATAGCGTCAAATAATCTACACGAAATTATGTTTAAAAAAGCAAGCTCTGTAAATAAGTACAATCAGGAAAAGCAGTTGTTTGATGTTATTAAAAAGTCCATACAATGTCATACGTCTGTAAGTATGTAGGTCAATGCTGAACCTTGTATCTTTTTACTGGCTTATAAATACTTTTCATCAACAAGATTTTTAGGGTTACGTACCCAAAGGGTAAAAACGGGACCGTATTACCACGTATTACTAAGCATCCGCCGTCCGTCTATCTATCTGTTCCTCTGTCGCCAGGCTGTATCTCATGAACCGTGATAGTTAGATAGTTAAAATTTTCACAGATGATGTGTTTCTGTTGCCGCTATAACAACAAATACTAATAACAGAATAAGGGGGGCTCCCATACAACAAATGTGATCTGTTGCGTTAACTATGCACCTCATTAGTATGCCGCGCCATACATACCAGGTGCAAACTTACCCCGGCCAGTGAAGATGGGATAAGTGTTTGTACGGAACCCCCAATACGTGAGTCGGACTCGCACTTGGCTGGTTTTCATAGCCCGATTGCAGTCGATAATTAAATTGAGTTCTTGAATATATTTTTATTGTTATTTCTACTTTAGACTTTAGACTAGAACTCCACGTTACGATTCCGCAGCGTTACTTTAAATACAGAACTAGCGGCGCCGCGCGATGTTACCCGCTCATCCCACGGGAACACTTACTTTTTCGGGATCAAGAGTAGCCTACGTGTTAATCCAGGGTGTAAGCTACCTTCATACCAAAATTTATCAAACTCTGTCCAGCCGTTTGAGCGTGAAGAAGTAACAAACATACACATAAACACATAACAAACTTTCGCCTTTATAATACTAGTGTGCTAGCAGAGCGGGACTGGACTATACAGCGAGTATTTTTGATACAATCTCAAACTTTACAAGTTCCTAAAAACACAACAAATATTCATTAGGGACTATGCTTTAGGAATCCTAAAGCATAGTCCCTAATGAATATTTGTTGTGTTCTATAAATATATAAAGTGTACGTAAATACGATATTTTTTTCCCTTATAAGATAATTTAGCACGCAATGTAACTCGTTAGGGTTCCGTAGTCAACTAGGAACCCTTATAGTTTCGCCATGTCCGTCTGTCCGTCTGTCCGTCCGCGGCTTAGATCCGTGATCATTAGTACTAGAAAGCTGAAATTTGGTATGAGTATTTGTATGTATCATGCCAACAAAACGGTAAAATACAAACTAAAAAAAAAATTTTTTTTCGGGTACCTCTAGAATACCTAAAGTGGGGGTGAATCTATTTTTTCGTTTCAACACTAGTGTATGGGGTGTCGTTGAATAAGTCTTTTAAAAATAATAGGGGTCTTCAAACATTATTTTTTGATAAAGTCAGCAGTTTTGAAAATATTCGCTAAAAAAATAACCACGGGTCAAAAAATTATGGAAAAGTTCATGAAAATGAGGCTTTATAACTACTTTCAACGAAAACTATATTGAACAAAATCGGTCGAGCCGTTTTTGAGTTATCGCAAAATTTCATAATTTTCTTAAAAGGACGTAAGTTGACTTCCAGAAGGTAATAAGTAATTACAGTTACTTTGGCGTTTACGAACTTTTTGTAGAGCTTGAAATCTTTCCTGTAACTTAAGTCTATTGTGAAGGAAGCAACTACGGAACCCTACACTGAACGTGGCCCGACATGCTCTTGGCCGGTTTTTTTTTTATAACGGCACAACATAGTGGCTCCACTTCGCCTGATGGTAAGCAAAAAATTTATTTAAGAGGCCTTATTCCTTTTAAAATGCTGATTGTTTTAGATATTTTTCTCTAAATAAATAAATATTTAGGGACAATCATACACAAATCGACCTAGTCCCAAACTAAGCAAAGCTTGTACTATGGGTACTAGACGACGATATACATAATATATAAAATACAGATATAGATAACATCCATGACCCAAGAACAAATATTTGCCCCGGCCGGGATTCGAACCCGGGACCGCCGACTCAGTAGGCAGGTGTCTACAAACCGAGCCAAACGCGTCGTCATACGTAATTAAACATGTTTCTCAATATTTATTGATGTTACTACCTAGAACAGGGCTATTGGGATTTATAGGTATATATTTGAAACCTACAGTTTGAATTTTTCATTAATAATTTTTGTTTCAAAAACTACTCGAAATTGACAAAATCCACGCGGAAAATTAGTTTTTTCTACTTTTTTTCCACTGCATGCAATGAAAGCATGAAATCGGGAAATAGTATTAATCATTCCAAAAAGTTGATTGAAATTATCAATATATTTGTCATTATATGAAAAAAATATTTTTTTAAAGGAATAAGGCCTCTTAAATATCGGTTTATAGCAGTAAACTCTACGTCTGGTTACAGTTTTGGCTATATCTACAATACACGCTGTATAGTGTAACATTGGCCTGTCCGAACTTGTCAAATATGCCTGATTACCTTCTCTATAGAATAAAATATCACACTAATATTATAAAGACGAAAGTTTGTGAGTGCGTTTGTTTGTTACTTCTTCACGCTCAAACGGCTGAACCAATTTTGATAAATTTTGTTATGAAGGTAACTGACACCCTGGAATCCAGGGTGTCAGCTAGTAAAGTAGCCTATGTCGAAAACATGTAGTGTTCCCGTGGGATGAGTGGGTAACACCGCACGGCGCAGAATTTAACCCAAATATGAAAGGGCATTTTTTTAGATTAAATATAAGCATGTAATTTAATAATGATCATTCCTACGTGGTGGAACATTATTCATCAAAACTTCTCTTTGCCTAAGTCCGAGCTATTATTTTGTTTTTCAAAAAACATTCATAATCGTGCAAAACTGTACTACTCCCTAATGAAATAATCAAATATATACAAGTCCCAGCCAGAACCAACGAGATAAACAACTCTGTCACTCCCCCTTTATTGATATTTGGCATACCGCCAAGAACATTACAACGCCAATTTATTATCGCGGAAATCAAAAGGAAGAAAATGTACAGATATGTATCAAAGTTAAGCCATTTCTTCTCTAGTATTCTTGTATAATATGACGTAGCCATCGAAAGTTACATTCCCTGGCATGATCAGAGATTCGGGGTTAATTTGGGTATCATTTGAGTCTGTTTGTTGGCAGAGGCAAGTCTCGGCATGTGATGCGTTCGGTTTTTCTTGTGTTGGGTGGGTCTTAAGCTCCGATCATATCAAGGATTACCACAATAATCTAGTTGACCCATTTTTGAAATATATTTGAAACTAGCTACCCGCCCCGGCTTCGCACGGGTGCAATGCTATATTCATGTATTATACATATAAACCTTCCTCTTGAATCACTCTATCTATTTTAAAAAACCGCATCTAAATCTGTTGCGTACCTAATTTTAAAGATCTAAGCATAGGGACAGACAGACAGACAGACAGCAGGAAGTGACTTTGTTTTATTTATACTATGTATAATCCAGTAAATAAAGGGGTTTTACCTTACAAACGGTCCGGTAGTCTTGAATTTTGGATATGTGGTCTAGGATGGTTAGTGAGTGTTTAAAATGCAAATAACGCATAAAACGCCATATTGACAAAAAACCGGGCATCACTTTCTTTAGATTTTAGCTTGAAAAAAGCTTATCTTGAATTAAATTTCTATATTTTACAATTTAAATTTAGTTTCTAGGACAGATAGTTACGGAGACGGAGATATGCACATTTAAAAAAATGAAAAAATCGCCATTTCCAGACATGTATCAAACTTGTGCATTTTGCATTTTAAACACTGACTAACAATCCTACACAACATATCAAAAATTCAAAACTACCGGGCCGTTTGTAAGGTCAAACCCCTTTATTCACTGGATTACGAAGCATGCTAGGTCGTGGCAACTCCGTTAGAAATGGTCGGCGATGCGGGTTCGAACCACTATTTGGTGGCAATTTAATAAATGGGATAATGGGGCAATGGTAATGTAGTTGGGAGTGATGGCTGGCTGGTGATGAATGACAGAGGTTTGTATTTGAATGAGAATAGTAAGAATGAAGGTGTCAGAGCGAGACGTATGTCGGTTTATACTCATTGCCGGAAGACGACTGTTGTTTTGTGCTTTTCTCTTCATTTCTTATACTTTTACAACTTCTATCCCTTAAATATAATTTTTTACCTGTAACCGGTGTTTCCATTAAGCCTCCCGGCTATAGTAAAAGTTTATATTTCCCAAGAATCATTATGATGTCTCAAACAATATCAAGGTCATTAAACCCGTTCTTGATCTCCGAAGCCGCAAATAGTACAAGAGCGAGCCCCCTGGCAACTCCCCAAACTTGCGGTGTAAACAAAACGTCTGAAAATTCCGAAAACTAAGGTGACTTCTGCTCGTATTAGACGGCCAACTATTGTTTCAAAATTTTGATAGAAAATCAGTTTTGCAGTCATCAACGTCCTTTAAGGCTCCGTATCCGTTCAAAAATGCTGATGGTTTGATATTTTTATCTATGATCAAACATGTTTCGTAACATATTATTGATTTTACTACTTAGAACAGGGCTAATGGGATTCACTGGTATATATTTGAAACCTAGTTTGAATTTTTCATTGATAATTTTTTGTTTCAAAAACTACTCGAAATTGACAAAATTATGCAGAAAATAATTTGAATTACCTTCATAGTGAAAAATTTATTTACAAGAAAACATTAAAAAAACAAATAAACTTATACTAAAAGGTAGCTAAAACTATTATAAAGAATTATAAAAAATATGGGCCTTTTGGCAGCGTGCCCATCACACAGGCAGCATTCCCGCGTTTGTATTGCGATGGCAATTCTTTGCGCGAGAAAGCTGCCTGCGCAGAAAATAGTTTTTTTTTTTCAACTTATTTTCTGTACGCAATGAAATAATGAAATAGCTATCTAGAACACAGAGAACAGTAGGTAGTATTCACTTCAAAAAGGTGGTTGAAATTATCAATTTATATTTTTCATAATGTGAAAAAAAGGAATAAGGCCTCATCGGCCATTTTGAATCAATGTGACTTATCAGGAAGGAACATCGATACCTACTAAATCACGTTATAGTTCTAAGTATGTAAGGATAAAAATATCCGTTTTTTTATCCTTCCTTAACGGTTTTTACTTGACTTAAGTTACTAGGACAAATATTACAAATATGCGAGTAAGATTTACCGCAAAAAAACACGACTTATTGCATCAACTTAATGGATCACTAGGTTTTTCTGAGGTATTGACCACATGGCAGGATATTTTATGAATGCTTCGGGAATTAATTGTACACTTTTCCATGATAATCAATCAGTCAATAAATATCTAATCACGACGTGGTTGGCGCAGTGAAGCAGCAGCCTACTGAGCCGGCGGTCCTGGGTTCGAATCCCGGCGAAGGCAAATAATTTGTGTGAACTATGTTATTTGTATATTTTGTACCTGTTATTATTATTAAACTAAATGTAAAACCTAAAACTGAACTATGTCTAAAAATGGGCCCCGAGGCGTTGTACCTAAGACGCTGGAAGCATTACCCCGCTGTATTGCTATACAGCGAGGAAGCTGCCAGCCCTTCAGGTCATCAGTCTTTCTATCTTAGTTTCATTTTTAGTATTGAAATAAATAGCTTCATTCGTTTAGAAGCATCGATGCCACCAGGTAAACGCATAGAGACACACACACACAGATAGATACACATGTTAAACTTATTAATAAATAAATAATAAATAATAAATAAATAAATATTAAGGGACAATCATACACAAATCGACCTAGTCCCAAACTAAGCAAAGCTTGTACTATGGGTACTAGACGACGATATACATAATATATATATAAATACATATATAGATAACATCCATGACCCAAGAACAAATATTTTGCACAAATATTTGCCCCGGCCGGGATTCGAACCCGGGACCGCCGACTCAGTAGGCAGGTGTCTACCAACCGAGCCAAACGCGTCGTCAAGTTATTACATCGCTCCTTTTCAAACGCGGTAGGTACTCGTCTTTAAGAACCTTCATTGTGCAACGATTGCATAAAATACTATTATAACTCTCTCGTCAGTTTACGATTGCGAGTACAAGTCAAAATCGTGAAAGTTTACATCAACACGCTAATTCGCACGTTATCTTTGATAGGTAATCATTATGATTATTTTCTCATACAGGACTGTTGTCATATTCAACTTATGTACCTTCATTGTGCAACGATTGCATAAAATTAAATTTAAGTATACCTATACGTTAAGAAATAAGTAAAGTTAAGGGGGGAAGGATGAGATGGTATGTGGGTAGATTACACATTTTTTTTTGTTGTTAATTTTGTTGACGATGAAAGTAGTCTCTGTTTTTATAGGACCGGTATGTACAGTAGTATAAAGGTCCTTAATAGACAAAAAAAAAAAAAAAACTACCGACCGACCATCGAGAAATAAATCTGTCTTGAATGTTAATTGTAGGTACACGCGTGCCGTGTTCTTTTGTCTCCCTATTTTAATACCTTGTACATAACATATAAGTATTGAAAATCAATTTTCTATGGAGATGGAACTTAGAATAGGGCTATTGGGATGTACGAGTATTAGTATATGTTTGAAACCTACAGTTTGACTTTTTAATTCATAACTTTTGTTTCAAAAACTGGGCAAGTGCGGGTCCAACTCGCGCATGAAGGGTTCCGTAACATAATCTATAACAAGTTTGTTGTATTGGAGCCCCCCTAAAATATTTATTTATTTTATTTTTAGTATTTGTTGTTATAGCGACAATAGAAATACATCATATGTGAAAATTTCAACTGTCTAGCCATCACCGTTCTTGAGATACAGCCTGGTGACAGACGGACGGACAGCGAAGTCTCAGTAATAGGGTCCCGTTTTTACCCTTTTTGGGTACGGAACCCTAAAAACTACTCGAAATTGTCAAAATCCACGCGGAAAATTAGTTTTAACAACTTTTTTCGACTGCACGCAATGAAAGCATGAAATAGCTATGTTGGTACCTAGAAATTATGGGAAAAGTATTATTCACTTCAAAAAGTTGGTTAAAAATTACCAATATATTTGTCATAATACGAAAAAAATAGATTTTAAAAGGAATAAGGCCTCCCCATTCAGGGCCAGTGACTCAGCGTATGGGTCATGCTCAAACTGTCGCGCAGGGCTAGTGACTCGCATGTGAGTCATGACAAATCCAAATTTAAAAAAAAGGAATCTTACTATGACCACAGAATAAAGCTATGACTTAATAGTATTAGTATAATAGCTACCTGGCTTCAGAAGCGGCGGTCTATTTAGCGTTCGCGCCGGGGTCATGACCAACACTTTGAGTCACTTGTTTTAGCAAAAAAATGGTTGTATGGTGGCCTGGCGTATAGTGTACGGTCCACGGCGCTTGGCCGTGGATGGGTTAACAGAGCGATGCAGGATTATACATATATGTGCGTGGCACCAGCCGTACGGCGCCGTCTAGTGGCAAAACTGTCTGTCCTCTCATAACCCCGAAACGGCTAGACGGATTTTTGCCAGGGCTGCCATCCGACCGGGTTTCCCCGGTTTTGTCCTAGTTTTGAGGACATCCGGGGGGTGTCCGGGGGATTGTGAATTTCATCTACCGGCATTGAGAAGAAAGCCAAAAGAAACTTAAAAGTAAGTAATTTTTTCGTAAATAATATTGGAAACAACTACATTACATTTGTGTTATAACTAATACATGGGTACACGTTTTGAAAAAATGTCCGTGTCTGGACACTATGTGTATGAAAAATAAAGCGATTGTTTTTTTTTTTTATAATATCATTTACGGACACGCGCGGGGGAAAATGCGATTTACGCCAAATGTCCGGGTTGTCCGGGTCGGCGAATTCAGAGATGGCAGCATTTTAACCAATTTTGGTACAGCTGATAGCAGCAGGGATAGCTGGACACCAAGATATGGATACTAGATGGGCTTAATGTGTAATTAATAGTAGATTACATACCTAGAGGGCGTTGAATTCTTGAATGTGTCAGATCGCAGGTGTAAATAAATATGCGTTCTGGGGCTTTACGAATTACCGCTCGTGGTTTGTCTAAATCTAAAGTCGTACGTCTTGCCTTGCCCAGGAAGTTTTCTTCGCGCGGGCAGAAAATCTCACTTACGGCCTAGGGTGACGTAAAGATAGTTACACACACATGTGCCAGAAGAATGTAGGTGATACAATCCGTTTAAATTGTTTCATTTAAAATGTGTGACAGTCGCGTAAACCGAAGAAAATATTAGGTAGTTTGATGTCAAACTTATTTTTTTAAAGCTTTTATTTAGCTTGCAATGTATGTATGTATCTGGGTGAATCAACTTTTAAGTGCACCTTGTTGCTATGGTTACGCAAAATTTGTCCCTCGGACAACCTAAGCATTTTTCTATGAAACAGTATGAAGATGTCACTTGGACAACGGGGACAGAGTAAACAACACAAAAAAGTTGATTCACCCATCTATAAGTATGTTTGTTCGCTGAAATCTTGCAACTCAATTTTGAAGCAGATATCGTCAACCGATTGAGCTGAAATTTTGCATACTTACTTAACTTTGATGACAATACAATAATAATTATGGTACAATGGGGCTGATCTGATGATGGAGCCGGAAGGTGGCCATAGGAACTCTATAATAGAAAAAGCAATCCTACCGAGCTTGGGCTCTTTAGAATCGTCTCAGTGAGCATTTGATGGATATCCAAAGAAAAGTACAGTCGGCTATAAAAGCTTGCCACTAAAATGTAATTTTTGACAGAAACTTATTTATCTATAAAAAAATAAACTCACACCCTCATGAGTTCACGGCTTCACGCACGATGTAACGATAAAACTATTTTCACGTGACGTAGCGGAACCGAAGAAAATATTATGATCCTCTCATTTATCGATGTACTTAATTATAATTAGTACGTGAACCTGCTATCGCTGTTTACTACGGATTGACTTTAAAGTAACCTTTTGGATAACGCCCCAATAGGATAGTGACGATAGTGTTAAGAATCGTGATAGGTAGGTATGTGTCCACCAGGTACGTTGTACCTATCACAATCCCGAGAGTGCACAATACCTACCTACAGTTGAAATACCGGTGGTCAAAATATCGAAAGCACAAAAAGCCGATATTCGATATACCGAAGCTCAAAATACCTATTTTCAAAAGATCGAAAGTTCAAAATCTCGAATTTTTATAGGTAGGTATTTGTCAAACGTAGAAAGGTGATAGGGTACATACAATTATTACACACCGTTAGGCCTGTGGTTAGGCATACAAATATATTCAAAGCCTGACCAGCCATATTGCGGAATTTCACTGGAACTAATTTCTTAAACTGGCAATGATTTTGTGATGGTTTGTCAACAATGTCAATGTCATTCGTGGTGGTTTCTTTAAAAGACAAATATTTAAAAATATCCAAAGGAAATGCCGAAAATCATTCACAGGCGTCAAAGTAACATTAATAAAATGTACACGTGTTTACTACCAGAAAAACAGTCGGGAAAGGAGTGCATTCCAATAAACGATGTTCCGAGGTTATACTTATTACTTATACCATAGGAACTGACAGGTATTTAATCTAATGTCATTATAGTGCGATTGTGAGTGGTTGCAAAATTGTTGCCATAAAAATCTTATAAACAGCGCCCTCTTGACAATCTTCATAATTATATTTCTGGTCAGGTTTTAGTATTTGTATACTATGGTTTTATTTTTTATGTCAAAGCTTAGGCTATTATAATACACATACATTATTTATTCCCATTTATCAATAAAGAAATCATCTAGTCTATTATATGTTTTCTTAATTAGTAGATCACTTAATCGAGCTTTGAACTGAGCTAAATTTTATATTTGTATTAGATCAAAAGGTAATTTATTATTTTGGGAGCCATTCCCAGGAGACCTTTGGAGAGAAGTGCACTTTTGCATCCCTGATCTTACTTTCCTTGTAGACGAAGGTATAGTTCCGGTGGTCTTGGGTTCTATTTAGGTTAGTCGGTTCTGTCAATTCGTTTCTGTGTTGCCAGTACTATATCATAATACTTCGCTCAGTACATTTTATAACCTATAATCGGAAAAATGTACTGAGATGACAGGTGTCATAGGACTCATCGTTCGCCGCGAGGGGTATAGCTAGGATGCCTCACATAACAGTCACATACTGAATGACTCGCCTGCCCGGCTAGCACAAGTTGGCTTCGCGAGTCTATAGACATAGCGCTACCCGTCACTCTCTCACATCACAGAAAGAGATGGGATCTCGCGCGAGAAATCGCGTATAACAGTTATTTACAGTCACCGTACTGGCTAGCGACAGCGTAAACGATTTGTATGGAGAATTGGAGAATAGTACAGCGCCCTTAGCGATTACTTTGTTGAACTAGAGACAGTCACGTTAACCCACAGACAACCCCCACTAGACGGAGCATGTAAGGCGACCCGCGCGCACCAACGATATGGTACGGCAGAACATTAAAGTATCAACACGGCGGCCACCGTTTAGTTGCGTCCATGTTTATGATCCATGCGTACGTCAACGAAAAAAGAAATTAAATAAATAACATGGTAAATTGTAGTGTTAAGTGGTGTAGAGAGACCTCATAAACATGGACGCAACTAAACGGTGGCCGCCGTGTTGATACTTTAATGTTCTGCCGTACCATATCGTTGGTGCGCGCGGGTCGCCTACGGGTCGCCTTACATGCTCCGTCTAGTGGGGGTAGTCTGTGCGTTAACCCATGGCAAAATACTGGAAAGGTGTAGGTATTTTAGCTCTACCTAATCCATAATTAACCATCATTGGAAATGCCAAGTAAATTTTACCTCTAGCATCCGACAAACAGTCAGACTAATAATTAACATAAAATTCTTCTCAATTTGTGGATTAGCGGAGTTTTGATTGGACTGGTTTGGTTACCACGCCGGAGCGGTATGTTTTCACGCGGCGCTTGCGTGGTGGGTCCCGTAATGTCAATTTTTTTTATACTATAAGTGGCAAACGAGCATACAGACCGCCTGATGAAAAGCGATTACCGTCGCCCATAGACACCT
Source organism: Apotomis betuletana (assembly GCA_932273695.1). NCBI lineage: Eukaryota > Metazoa > Arthropoda > Insecta > Lepidoptera > Tortricidae > Apotomis > Apotomis betuletana. The sequence continues at coordinate 11,508,282 of OW026320.1, read as the reverse complement.
GCAACACCAGAGGAGTCACAAGTGCGTTGCGTTTTCAGGAGGGAGTGCGCTTTTTTCTTCAAGGTTTGAAGGTCGATCGGTACGGAAATACCGCAAGCGACAATTCAGTCCACAATGCAGTCGTGCAAGGCAGGAATTTGTGACATCTTTAAGTAAGAAAACTTCTATGTCCCGTTTCTATCAAATACATATTCAAAATTCTATGTTACACGCGATATGGCCTGGCCCATACATGTATAAATATCTTTCTAAAATATCATCTTATCATATATCAATCCAAATGGATCAGTAGGTAGAAATCAGAAACTATAAGAGATAGGAAAATCTGTTCTTTGGAACCATGGCATCGATTTTAGATTTAATGAAAACTCCATTATCACCTTTTTATAAATCTCATACATAATTTCATACATAACCCGGTGAAAACCGCTGTAAAGAATGTTACAATACGGCATGCGATTACTTACAGAATTTTAACTAGGTTCAATTCCCGGCTATTTATGAGATATGAAAAAAAAATTATGCAATTTCTATTTAATCTAAAATTCACATCATGGTTCCTAAGAACAGATTTCCCTATCTCATATAGTTTTTGTTTCCTCCCTTTTGAAGTGAATAATTCTTTTCCCCGAGTTCTCATAGCTATTTCATGCTTTTATTGCGTACAGTCGAAAATAAGTTGAAAAAACTAATTTTCCGCGTAAATTTTGTCAATTTCGAGTAGTTTTTGAAACAAAAATTATTAATGAAAAATTCAAACTGTAGGTTTCAAATATATACCAAATAAATCCCAATGGCCCTGTTTTGAGTAGTAACGTCAATAATATGAGAAATATGTTTCATCATAGAGAAATATGTCTAAAACAATCAGCATTTTAAAAGGAATAAGGCCTCTTAACCTATTTCAATTTCATATATTTAATATATTTAATTTCTATTTCATATATTTAAAACCGCGGGGACATTTTACCCGCAAGGGCAAAATTGGACGGTTTCACGGTGTACATAGTTTATCTACTTAGATACCTCTTATTAATAAACCTGCTTCTTGATAGTACCTAAGTGAATTGATTAACTTATTTTTAATGAAATAATAATAATAATAATAATAAAAAACTTTATTGACTTAAAAACCTAATATATAACATCACAATCGTGTTTTATAACAATACGTTAACCATTAGGTTTGTAGCAGTTACACCAAGAATGAGCCTCTGCCTCTCGAACTAGGTCAAAGCCTGTGACTCGAGAGTCAGTGATTCCTCCATAGGTAGAGCATATATCACAGCAGGAAGGTGTTGTTGGTTGTTACATGCACACATTATAGTTTAAAGGAAAAATAACCAAAAGAGATAATAGAAAAATAGAATAACAGACATAATACAAATTAACACTATGAAAAACTAGCTAGGGTATTAACAATAATATTATGTTATGCAACATGTTGAGCAATCCTTAAAAATAACGGCCAGAAATCAGTAGTTAGTGTGAGAGTAAGCGTAGTTATGAATATGTATAGGTGTGTGTAGGTTTGTGTGTATGTTTGGTTTTCATTTCAAAAGAGATAGATTCCATTTATAAAGGTATGAGCACTATATTATTATTTATTATTTTATACAATGAAGTAGTTCCTCTGTTTGCTGATAAGTTAGGGTTTGAAGCCAAGTTTTAAGTTTACGTTTACATTCGTAGTTATTGGACGTGTAAATGTTTGCAAGTTTATTCGTCTTGTTATATAACCGGGCACTCATAGCTATGTATTGGCGACTAGCGAAGACCGTTCTTTGTAATTCTACTGGACAAACATTCTTTTTACCACGCTTAGATACAGTTTTGGCAACTAGAGGGAGATTTTTATGCCTACGAAGAACTGCTCGAAGCACGAAGAGTTGTCTTACAGATAAAACGTTACATTCGGCGTATAGTTGAGATGTTGGGAATCGGTAAGGTTTAGAGTTCGTGACTTTTAATACTGCTCTTTGTGCTCGTTCTAATTGAATCAGGGTAGTTTTTCCGGCCGCACCCCAGATAGGGATGCAATAAGATATTATTGATTGGCAGAGAGAAGTGTAGACCATCATTAAGGTTTTGGAGTCGGCGGATTGACGGAGTAATTTCATTACATAAATTAGTTTCCTAACCCGAGTTGATAACGACTCTATTTGAGCATGCCAATCTAATTTATTGTCCAAAATAACACCTAAGTATTTTATATTAGAGGTTGTGGCAAGAGAAGAGCAAAGACATCTAGGTGAGGGACTTTGACAGGTGTGGCTCCTTATGGTATAATTTTCTGGCGGAAGAGCCGGAGCTGTTATTGCAAAAGGGACACATTTGGTTTTGTCAAGATTAAGGGTGAGTAGGTTGGACTGTAACCATTGCATAACTTTTTTAAAGCCCAGCTCTGCAAACATTTTTGTTTCAGTCCAATCACATCCATGAAACAACAAAACCGTGTCATCCGCATACGCTATGATCTTACAGTTATCTAGTGGTAACTGACACAATTGGTTGACGTATATCTGAAAGAGTGTGGGCCCTAGAATGCTGCCCTGGGGAACGCCATAGCATACAGATTCTGCGTTGCTTACGTAGGAATTTATTCTAACAGATTGCGTACGACCAGACAGATAATCTTGAAACAAGCCCAGACACTTGCCTCGAACGCCTATGCTTTCTAGTTTGTGAAGTAATAAGGGTATCGAAACTGTGTCGAACGCCTTAGAAAGATCAAGGAATATGCCCAGACACCGTTGCTTGACGTCCAGTTTACGGGTTATGAAGTTAGTTAGTTCAGCCACTGCATCCTCAGTTGATTTCCCAGGACGAAAGCCAAACTGGTTGTCTGCGATAATGTTTTGATGTTCTAAGAATTTTACTAGGGCAGTATTCATGACTCTCTCCATAATCTTAGACAGGGCAGTTAAAACCGAGATGGGTCTATAATTGCTATAAATAGCTCGATCTCCGCTCTTATATATCGGATGAACAACAGCTTTTTTAAATGCGTTAGGAAATTTACCTGTTTTAATAGAGGCGTTGCAAATATGAGTTATTGATGGAATAAGTGAGGTTGAACATTTCAATATTTTTGTTGATATGCCGTCCCATCCAGTGGCGCAGTCACTACGGAGAGTTTTGATGATTCTTTCAATATCCATCTCATCAACTTCGAGGATCACGAGAGAGTTGCAATGCGTCTGAGGGGTTGTGCAAGAGGGAGTCGGTGTAGACCGGTTAGGGTTGATATTTGAGGCCAAGGTTTTTCCGACATTGGCGAAGTATTTGTTTAAAGAATTTATTGAGTTTTGAGGCGTACTGGATGTATAGAGGAGGTCATTTATGGGTGAAGTTATGTGCTGTCTATTAGTTAGTTTTTTGATAACGTTCCAGGTAGCTTTAGGGTTATTTTTAGATTTTTCAAATTCATTCCGTTCATAGTCTCTCTTTAGTTTCCGGAGTAGCTTATTGCAGAAATTCCGGTATCTTGAATAGGTGATTTTTAGCGTTAGATTGTTAAACAAGAGTTCGGCGACCGATACACATGTTTACATTAAACTAAGGTGTCGGGTTAATTAATTTTTATAGTCTTCAGGTCCGGGTCACGCGCTCAAGACCTACATGACCTATACTTTAATTTATTAATATTATCACACTAATACTATAAGTCAACAAATATTCTAAGCCCCAAAAAAATTTGGGGTCCCTTATCCAGCCTATGATGGTCGCGTTTATCTCGTGATAAATAAGTGACAAAGAATCTGTCACTTACACTCGCATCTTGTCAAAACGTGACGGATAATTTGTCACTTATTTATCGCGAGCTAAAGGAAACCAGCAGTATCACCTAAAATCATAATTATGAAACACCAAAAATAAATATTACTTGCGCCAAAATAAGATAGCCTAAATGTACAATGCTTCTACCTATTTCCTTCCTATTATTATATTTACACTTCTAATTGTGTTCGATTCGAACACCTAATTTAGTAAATGTGCACCTAATTTTGGCGACCAAATTATTGCGATATAAGCACCTACCACTATGATTGATTTAAAATGTAGGCATACTAGGCATACTAGGCATACCTATAGTATATTAACGCTAAATTAAGTACCTAATTCTCGGGCTCTCCCCGCTTCTCCTAGAGCACCCTAGAGTAATCTTAAATTGTATTGAAAATCAGTTTGTATAGTTGGAAAAATATTTTAAATGTTTAATAGTTTATTTGGACGCGGCAGACCTCGTCGGCGATGGCGCGATGTCTTGGACTTTTTCCTCAGAGACTGGCCAGATAAAGCACAAATAGAGAGCAGTGGAAAACGAGGGGGACGCCTTTGCCCAGCAGTAAGACACAATGAGCTCATACATAGCACATAATAAATAAGTACTTAGTTTGTTTCGAAATTGTTGAAATTTGTAATTTTTTACGTTTTCAACCCCCATATCATTAACTAACCATTTTGAAAAGTGTCGAAAAGCTGGATGGACAAAAAAACTATATAGGTAAATAACAGGTATTCGTAAAATGCGAGCAGATTTCATTAAAGTGCTATTAGGGCCGTCACTGGTTGTCATACGTCATTTCGATCGATTTAAAGATCCCTTTATGTCTAGCACAACTATTGTACTTTTGTCGCGAGACATAGCGTCACTCGTCACTCTCTCAAAGTACCGCATAGAAAGAGATAGGTATATCTCGCGAAAAAGAGTCGCATGTCACAGTTGTGCTAGAGGGGCTGGTAATTAACGACACTACACAAAATTTCATGACAAACGATTGAGAAATGTGACCTCTAGACGACAACAGCCGGAAATCCGGCCACATTATAGTAGTTTTCTCAAACATGCAATGAAATATCGCCGTAACGTGCGTTAGAACAGGCTTCGAAGTGTCAAGTTTCGGGCGGAACAATTCGAGAGAACTGTAAAGGAATTTCATACAAAATTGAAGGCCTAAGCCGGGAAGTAATTTGTTTTTAATTTTAATGTAAACATGGCGTCTGTGTGTATGAACAGCTGATATATTTTTTTTTCTAGTAGCTACCCATTCAGCCATCGGAGCAACAATATCCGTGTTAATGCCTAGTACACACGAACTGAAAATACCGTCTATACGTAAGTCACCAGAGACCATAGACAATATTAAAAATCCTCTGCCTTTATTTTACTTATTATAGAAACTAAGATTCTTATTATCAGGTTGTGTATAATGGCCCTAATATTCGCACACTACACACGTGGACTTATTAAAGAAAAAATATATAGAGGGATTAGAGGGAAAATTAAAAATATTTTTTTTAAACATGGCGTCTGTGTTCATGAACTGGCTGAACAGCTGAATTATGTTTTTTTGAGTGGTGTATTTTTTTATTTCATTGCATATGTTTGAGAAAAGCACTATACATGCCTTAGCCGTGAAAAGGGCTTGCCGGCTTCGTATCACTAGACGGCCTCCCTTACGGTCGGCCGTCTATACCTACTCAGCCGGCAAGCCCTTATTTCCCGGCGTCTGCAGTAATGTACTATTATGTGACTGTACATAATGAAGGGCATTAAACACGAGTGTGGGTTTATGAAACGAGCCGAAGGCAAGTTTCATAATAACATCACACGAGTGTTTTAATGCCTAATTATGTACAGTTACATACACTACTTTATCTAGCCACATATCATAAGCCTCCATATTGCATTCAGGAGTCGCACATTTTGACAAATATTACCCGGTAATGGCGGTAATGAAGTTTTCTGGCAGCTGTCATAGTTTTTATTTAATTCAGAGACAAACTAGAGTCGGCCCCAACTATCATATCGTTCGATATCTTAATTACGTGCGACATTTGTCAAATTTGATTGCAAATTGACACTTCATTTCGAACTAAACGTCATCTCGACTGATATTAGAATAGAGGTCAAATCAAATTGCTTTGTTTTTCAGAGATGTTCGAAATTTGCATATTAATTCAGTGAATAAAGGATTTTGACCTTACAAACGGTCCGGTAGTTTTGAATTTTTGATATGTTGTCTAGGATGGTTAGTCAGTGTTTAAAATGCAAAATGCACAATTCCCCCCCCTCCGCGCCCGCCGCCATATTAAAAAAACCGGCACTTTCTTCATATTTTTGCTCATATCTTCCTTTAGGAGCATTTTAGCTAGAAGAAAGCTTCGACAATGTTATAGAGAGTTAAATTTACTACATTTTCCATTTTATATTTTGTTTCTAAGACAGATAGTTACGGAGATATGCACATTTAAAAAAACTTAAGAAATTGCAATTTTCAACTCAAACACAAACTTCTGGATTATATCTTCGTTTAGGAGCATTTTAGCTAGAACAGTGCTTGGGCAATTTTGTAGAGAATTAAATTTACTATAATTTACACTTCAAATTTTGTTTCAAGGACGGTTAGTTACGGAGATATGCACATTTAAATAACAGGAAAAGTCGAATTTTCCGAAAATTTCTGAAAATTCTTGGTTTAGAACGCTGTCATTCAGTTAGGGACTTGTCTAGGACAAATTAAAACATGTAGGAAATATAATTGCTTATAAAACTCATGTCCATTTTTACATACATTTTCGGAAAATGTAACTTTATTTTTTACATATCTCCGTAATTATCTGTCCTAGAAACAAAATTTGAAATGTAAATTATAGTAAATTTAATTCTCTACAAAATTGCCCAAGCACTGTTCTAGCTAAAATGCTCCTAAACGAAGATATAATCCAGAAGTTTGTGTTTGAGTTGAAAATTGCAATTTCTTAAGTTTTTTTAAATGTGCATATCTCCGTAACTATCTGTCTTAGAAACAAAATATAAAATGGAAAATGTAGTAAATTTAACTCTCTATAACATTGTCGAAGCTTTCTTCTAGCTAAAATGCTCCTAAAGGAAGATATGAGCAAAAATATGAAGAAAGTGCCGGTTTTTTCAATATGGCGGCGGGCGCGGAGGGGGGGGAATTGTGCATTTTGCATTTTAAACATTGACTAACCATCCTAGACAACATATCAAAAATTCAAAACTACCGGACCGTTTGTAAGGTCACACATAGTACTTTAGTCTCTATTCACCGTATTATATATAATATCATCGAAATCGATGTTATTATTTAGCAATAATAACATTTCTACAGATAAGAAATTAGTTCTAACAAAACAGTCTATTTTTATGGCGGTCATAATGTGCAGTTCTTGAACGCATCATGGAGGGTTTATGATATTTGGATAGATAAAATAATTTTAGGCCGAGCCGAAACGGTGTTCGCTCGGTCAGTAAAATAGTACGTAAAGTACCTAAAACATAATAGGATTTAGGTAACTTATTCAGAGAAATACACACATTTTTCACTCCAATCCAACCATCCATTCCTCCAGAAAAACAGCCGTTGAACTCCTTATAAGTCAAAAAAAGAAAAAGATGCAAGCATAATATATTAGCATAGATATAGGCAATACATATATGCTATGCGTATTAAAAAAAAAAACATTAATTTTATAATTGATAACAAAATGGTAACTTTTGCAATATAATCTGGCAACCTTGCCATTACCGTCAAAAAATAATTGTATTTAGATTTTTAAAGGGTTTTAGAAATGGGAAGAGCATTTACTAGTTTAAAAAGTCACTGTGACTTATTGCCTATTGCTCACGTTTATTGTACATACTGTAATATTATATTGTAAAAAAAAAATGTAAACAGTTCATAATGTAATAAAAACCGGCCAAGAGCATGTCGGGCCACGCTCAGTGTAGGGTTCCGTAGTTGCTCATCCTTCACTAGAGACGGAGACGGAAAAAGGTCGTAAACGCCAAAGTAACTGTAATTACTTATTACCTTCTGGAAGTCAACTTACGTTCTTTTAAAAAAAATTATGAAATTTTGCGATAACTCAAAAACGGATGGACCGATTTTGTTCAATATAGTTTTCATTGAAAGTACTTATAAGGCCTCATTTTCAAAAATTTCTCCATATTTTTTTGACCTGTGGTTGAAAAGTTAAAGGGCTAAACACAATTTTTTTTTATTTTCGGAGCGAATATTTACAAAACTACTGACTTTATCAAAAAGTAATGTTTAGAGGCCCGTATTATTTTTAACAGACCTATTTAACGACACCCCACACACTAGGTTTGGAACGAAAAAAAAATTCACCCCCCACTTTAGGTGTACGAGAGGTACCAGAAAAAAAAATTGTTTTTAGTTTTTATTTTACCGTTTTGTCGGCGTGATACATACACATACTCATACCAAATTTCAGCTTTCTAGTACTAATGATCACGGAGCTAAGCCGCGGACGGACGGACGGACAGACGGACATGGCGAAACAATAAGGGTTCCTAGTTGACTACGGAACCCTAAAAATAGAGTCAAACCATGCAAACTGACTCACTTTGTATTGTTTGACAGTTCATTTGCTTGTAAGACTTAGTGTGGTCTGGCTCTACTTTTATATTATTGTGACAATGTGACAAAATCAACAAAATGAGTACTTACATGAAAAAATAATTCCCTATTACGAGTATTACAGATTTTACCTAACTAGTTTCACCCGATCCGTTTGCTTAAAAATTTTACTAAGAGCCGCGTTTATCTAAGAGTACCTAAGGCCAAAACTTTCTTGTTAAAGATAAACTGCTTATAACAAGAAATTATGTAAGTATTTACATCATTTGAAGTGAGAGTTTTCCAATCATGTTCTGTCTCGGCCCTTAATTACACGATCCGGAGCCGGTGATCGCGACTAAGCATCCCTAAATTATTATATTTTTGGTATTTATTGTAGTAGGTAGTAAAATTCAAAATGGCCAGACATATGGCTTAATATAAATGTCGGGATAGCAATTTCTTATTCAGCATATCTCCTTTAAAATATCATCTTGTCAATGTCACTAAATGCGGCTCTAATAGCAAAAATATAATTGTAAAACCATGATAAAGTTAAGATAATTGCTAAATTGAAGATGGGCATCGAAAACCTCTGTCAAATTAGCGTCTTAGATCTATGTTATTATAGCACTGCATAGCGACAATACACGTCATGGCTTTGAAGAGCTGGAATCAATATTCAATTGACATAACTAGTTCTTTCTATAGTTATCCTTGTTTATATCTCCAGTTTAAAACCTTCAAGAAAAGAGCGTACTCCCACTTGAAATTCTGGCAACACCCTTGTGACTCCTGTGATATTGCAGGTGTCTATGGGCGTCGGTAATCGCTTTCCATCAGGCGATTGCTCGTTTGCCCCCTATCACATAAAAAACACATACATGTTTTCGGATGAATCTCAAAATATCTTGATAATTCATCGTGGGAATGCTGCGATTGGGAGTCATGCCAATGTGACGTCATTGGCACTACACAAGCGCATCAAAATAGCTCGTGTTAATTTAAAATAAACCCAATAAAAATACTGTAAACTAACTTTTAATTGCGGCTTTGGTCCCGTGGGATCGGCACGGCCGGACAACGGCCGTCATTGCAAGCGAGATCCAACCAAGGAATCACAGATTACAAAAATAAAGTAGACATTAAGATTGCATAAGACGTTCCAACATGGTCCATAGGAAGAGTCTAGTTAGTGGTCAAGGTCCGCAAATGATTCAGATTGGCGGAGTACCTATGTGATCTTTCCGCCGGAGTCCGCTAGAGGAGGAAAATTTGCGTTCGGTCCAAGGTCAAGAAAAAGTTGGAAACCACTGAATTACACGAATGATTTACACTGCTGATGCAGTTTATACTCGTATCGTAATGTAAAGTAGTAATGTGTATCACCTGCCACAATTATATTAAGTACTAGCAAGTACTAGTAGACCTAGGAAGGTACAAGATCCTGCGAAATCCAGAGGAATGCCGATCACAGGGTGTCATAGGGGCCATTCCTCCTCTGGACTGGTTCCAGTCTAAGTTGATCATTGATTATTTGACGACGCGTTTGGCGCAGTCTGTAGTGCACCTGCCTACTGAGCCTACGGTCCCGGGTTCGAATCCCGGCTAGGGCAAATATTTGTGTGATGAACTTGAATACTTACTTGGGCTTGGATCATGGTTGTTCTATGTATTTAAGTGTATATTTATCTATATAATAAGTATGCATGTCGTCGTCTAGTACACATAACACAAGTTTTCTTGAGCTTAATGTGGGACTAGATCGATTTGTGCGAGGTTGTCCGATATTTATTTATAAATCAAAGAAGGAGCCAGGAGCTTTTCATGATTAGACCACGACTATGTGATAATGATTATGTTTATTTTTATATTGCCCTTAGCACTCTATAATATGAACACTCCTCTCAAAAAACGTCATCTAGGTATGTTTATTTGGGAGTTGATGGGACCACCCTACGTGAGATTGGGGGCTCTTGAGAAACTTGGGGCCCTGGGCACGTGCCCAAAGTGCCTAGTGGTACAACAAAAAAGGCCTATGTATGTTCCTATGTGAATTTGTGGCATTACGCTATGACTGGGCGGTTTCTAAATATACTTGGTAAACGGGTAACTATTAGGTATCCATCCATAGATGGTTAAAATTTATAATAAACTTTATCCGCCCACGATAAAACAAAAAAGATGTGCATCAGTTCTTATTTCAAATATATTTTTTCGGTTTATGGAGTTTGACCACGCAACCGCACGCACGCTTGTACCTAAAAAGGAAAATATCTAAAGAATACTAAAATATAATAATGTGCAAAAAACACTCCGCCTTGTGAACTGGGAGTGCTAAGTTGAGACAGATAATGATTTGTGTGATGTCCTTATGTCTCTGATACATATCGAGCAATAATTTTGAATGGCACCAATAGATACAATAGATACATATTATTATATAGTTGTATGTATTGTATACTAAATAAGATACTTATATGTACACGACATATTAATTTAAGTTAGGTATAGAATATAGAATCAGAACACGTAAAACCAACTGTAAAATATTTGCAATTTACGTACCCCTCCCTGGCAAAGTTGGTTTGTTACTGCACTGCACTTTTGTTTTGTTAATTTTGCTATGCTACTATAGCTACTCTTTCTGTACCAATAGGTACATAGGTACACACATGGAGCTATTATAAGTACATGCTAGGTCCATGCATACACATGTACAAAATGTCAGATTACTGAGAAAACTACCATTGATGTAATCTAAATCGAAATTTTATGTATTAATTATTGTCGTTGTAGACTCTATATTATGTGACCTTGGAATATAATCATACTATTCCGTGTGGAGGTCACATTTTGATTTATAGTAAATTTACAAATTTCATACCCATGTACTCTGTTTGTAAATTCTACTAATCATCCAATATATTGCTTACTGGCAATACAAGCCATTTTGCGTTTTGTTATTCCTTTGTGTGCAAGTGCTTCTATTAGTTGTAGTTATATTTTTCTAGTTTTCCTTATTCGCAATATATAAAATAACATCTAAATGAATAAAACTACACTAATATGGTAATTATTTTGGTTTACCAAGGAGTCAACTATTTTTATTCCTAATGGTTAAAGAGAATCTTGACGTTGCCCGACTGTAACAAAACGTACCAAAGTAAAGGTCAATGAAATCAAATATCAATCGCATTTCGCACTGCAAAACAAAATGGCCGTCTCTGATGGAGAAAGGTGTGTCGCTGTCGCGTAATTTATCACGACTTACGACGAAGAATATCATTGAACTTCAGTGAAAAGTTTTGGTGTTTTATTACTACTGGTTCGTAACTTTGTATTGTGATTAATTAAGGTGGATTTATTATGTTTGATGTTCAGCAGCTCCGCTACAAGGATTGGAAGCAAACCAAGGAATCTGGAGGTGATCCTGCATCGCGTATGGCCTATTCCGTGTGGCCTCGTCGCGAGCGCCCGGAGGCTGCATGCTTGCCTCGCGTGGGCTTTATCGGGCCGCGTAGTTGCCTTTTTTCGCTAGGCATTCGCGTTCGTTACATCGCGCGCCGCTTGATAAGTATGTCGGTTGTATTGCAGCGCCGCCGGCTGCCGTGCGACCGCCGCGTGGCAGGGCTTCGCCCTTCGCGTCGCGCGCGTTTGGAGCCCTCGCTCCTTCCGACCCTCGGTCGGATCCTGCAAGGTAAGTTTTTGAATCATATTGAAGACAGATCAATACATTGGGCCGCCATCTTGTGAAAGTATATTTAGATTTTCTGGTAATTAGGGCATCTTAAGTTAATGTCGTGCGCTTAAATGTTAATAGAGAGTCGGACAAGTATATCAGGCATATGTAGTTGTTCCGAGCCATCTGATATAAATATTTACCTTCGTTAAAATTTGTGTTGTTTGTTATGTTGTTGTATATAAGCTTTGACGTCCTTGACCTTAGGATTTCCTTTTATGAGGGCATAATCCTCATGGTACACATAGACCTATACTTTTCAAACTACTTATTTTCATGAAAAAAAAATATACCCATTAGTTAAATCCTTTCTATCAACAGATAAAAAACTTGCTTTGAGAAAAAAAATCTCCTTGGTTGTCTATTTATGCTGCTAGTATTTTCGTAAATATTTACACTATGCCAAATACTCTATATATTAACATTAAAAAAAAAATACGATATTATTTTGTCAATCCCGTTGATATCTGTCATCATAAAGCACATCTGAAAGTCTGTTCCTGGAGACAGTTTTTGACAACCAAGTTGTTCACTACACAAAGATAAACATTGATTTATATTTACATGTAACATCATGTCACTGATGTTTTTAAATAAATGTACCCAAGTATATGCTGGATATTACTTACTATATTAACTTTAATTGATGAAAAGTTGTTACATGAATCACAATAATAATAATAGTAATCTTATTAGATTTGCACCTATCCTCCTAATTTCCTACAAATAAAACAATTCAATTATAATTAAAAAGTTTTGATTGTCATTCATTTTGAAAAGAAAAAACAATTAATCTTGTGCTACAAGTTTACTTGTCTCTGATTATTACGATCATGAGAGCATATTAGGCAAATTAGTTCTTTTGACAGTTAAACCTGTAAAATAATATTTCGCTTTAATTTAATTCGCATCTTTTTGCTTTGCATACAAAGGGTTAGGGGCGGTCAAGAGATAGGTATACGATTAGGTAATATTATTTTGTCTTTACCAACAAGTGCATCAATCATAATACGATTGGCATATGTTTGTAGTATACCTCAATTGAAATTCATATAAAACCCGCTTTAGACTGCTGAAGGGATCAGGCAATAAACGCATTATAAGCATGAAGGTGTAATATGTGGGAATAGACACCTATAGTGCATAATGTTTTCCCATTATATTTTGTTGGCCAAGCTCATTTTTATATTTCCATATTCACAGAATTTGACAGAGAAAACATGCTAAAATGAACCGACAAAAAACAATGGAAAAACAGTATGCACTATATCTCTACTACTTATTTATGCAGGGACTGGTGACAAATGCTATATTACATGGAAAATATTATCAAACGTGATCATGTTAAGCAGAATCTACTTTAATAATTATAAAAACGGGTTAAACTCCCATAGAAATAGACAAGAATGGCCCAACATATTTCAAACTTATATGGAGCTATTGTATTAAGCGGTTTACACTCACGTGAAATTGTCAGGAACGGCCCGACATGAGTTCGAAACATGTTGGGCCGTTCCTGACAATTTCACGTGAGTGTAAACCGCTTAAGTCAATAATTAAATATGTCTCACGAAAGTTTTAATAAAATTATCATATGGAGCTCTTTATCGAGTGGGCCGCCAGTCGCGTAGCAACACGATGCGCGTAGCTGCCCCTATGAGTTCGAAGTTCCTGACAATTTTTACGTCAGTTTAAACCGTTTTTATTATTATTAAAGATGTCTCACAATACGTTTAGGAATCTACTTTATTCAACTTCATATAGATACCTGTAAAATGTAGCCCACCTCTGACCATCACCTCTTCTCCAGGATGTCGACCTCCCGGCGCAACGGGTCGGTGTCTCGCGCCGCGGAGGCTGCCTCCAAGAACCGACTCCACATGGATCGGAATCCACAGCACTCCAGGATAACCGGTGAGTGTTAGTACATAAGTTTTAACTTCCAGTATTGCTGCCAAGCGATGTCTCACTGACAATATCAATTATTACACGTTAAATTAAAATATGTCACGAGTCAATAAGTAGTAACATAGTGCCATGTTAAATGAAGTGAACAGTGGTCGGTATAATTCTGAAAAGTTTAGTCGAACCGTCTTTAGTTGGTTTCTAATACAATTAGACATCTTCCAAATCATGGGACAAAATATACTTAAACTGAACCTCTAGAAATTGCTAGGAAATCCCAGTGGTTGTCAAGTAAATTGGGAACAGTTGTCCAAATGTAGGTAATTCCTATTATATGTTTTCCCAATACTAATAATAATAAAGTATATTATTAATTCGGACTCAGAATCTACAAATAAGTAGTATACGAGGGGCGTCTGAAAAGTTCTAAGCCTAAGATAGAAAAAAACAATTTACACAAATGAACTCGTGTTTATTTTTCAATATAGTCTCCTCCTAAATCAATGCATTTTTTACATTTTTTATACAGTGCTTTTAGGCCATTAAAAAAATAATCTTCATTTTGCCCTTCAAAATGCTCCTGTACAGCCGCCTTCATCTCTTCGTCACTTCTAAATCGCTTTCCCCTCAACTCTTTCTTCAAATTATTGAATAGAAAATAATCGCTTGGGGCTAGATCTGGGCTGTAGGGTGGGTGGTCAATTTCGTCAAAACCAACTTCCTTCAGAGCACGCCTCGCAACATTAGCGGTGTGAACGGGTGCGTAATCTTGCAAAAACAAAATGCCTTTCCTTAGTTTACCCCGCCTTTTCTCAACTATGGCTTGTCGCACCTGTCTTATTAGATTTGCATAATAAGTTCCGTTTATCGTAGAGCCTTTTTCTAAATAATCGATTAAAAGAATGCCATCACAATACCAAAATACCGTAGCCATTAACTTAGAGGCCGACTTTGCACTTTAAATTTCTTCGGCGGCCTTTCACCCTTTTCAATCCACTGCATCGACTCAGACTTACACTCCGGATCATACTGTCTGATCCATGTTTCATCAACAGTTACTATTCGGGAACAAACTTCATCTAAATCATCTTCGCACAATTCTAAAAACGCCCGAGAAGTTTCCACACGACGTACTTTATCGAAGGCCGTTAGCATTTTCGGTACCCAACGAGCACTGACTTTACTCATGTACAAATGTTCATGTAAAATTTCTCCGACTCTTTCTTTACTAATACCTAAGACCTCAGCTATTTGCCAAACCTTAATTCTTCTATCTTCTAATACCAGCTTTTTGACTTTTGCTACGTTTTCTTCGGTCACTACCGATATTGGCCGCCCTGAGCGGGGGTCGTCTTCGATCGATTCCCGTCCGAGTTTAAATAAGCGACTCCACTTTTTGACTGTGGCATAAGAAGGCCCAGAATCACCGTAAATAATAGCCATTTCCTCAAAAATACACTGCGGTGATTTGTCACTTTTTGTAAGGAATTTAATTACAGCACGGTGCTCAATTTTCGTAATATTCGTTGGTAATTCACACATGATGTACTTTTCCGTTGAATATCTCGAAACAGAATAATAAAAACGTGACATGTTATTTTTTAATAATTTGTTTTTAAATGGCCTTTCTAGTGGCCAGTATCATAAACGCATATATAACCTCGAAATACCTTAGGCTTAGAACTTTTCAGACGCCCCTCGTATTTTTATAACATAAAAGCAAGTTGAAATCAGGGTGTATACAGGACCACGCAGGAGTCTTGCTACTTTTATCTAGGATAGGATATAATATGACTATTTTTGTTCTAAGTTCCATTTAAATCTGTCCATCTGTTTGGCGTGAAAAAGTAAAAATAATAGACATTCTTTCGATCTTTTAATAGTGATGCGATAGTTTTTTAGATATTTTCTTTATATCCTAATAAGGCAGATATTTACAAATTTAAATTTATTTGGAAAGTTAATGATAACTTGGGTACATTTATTCTGTTCTTGACATCATATCATAACATGAAGTGGTGGTTATCAGTAGATCCAGGCCAATATGTTCAAAACTATGGATACAATACAATACAAATACTCTTTATTGCACACCTCCAACATAAAGGAACATACAACACAACATGAGATACATTAAAATAACAGGCAGAGGTAAACAACAGGCGGTCTTATCGCTAAATATCGTTATGGATGTACATAGCGGTCGAAAATCTATCATATTCAAACATTTTTTATTTAACATTAGGATCCAAGGAGGATCAAAACAAAATTGCCAATATGGAATATAAAAATATGTGTTATTTTCAGTTACTTCCAGTCATTACATTTGGAACGTCAAATTAGTACTGAACGACTGAATAAAAAAAACGCATATCTTTAAAAGGCGCGCTATGACGACAATTTTGTGTTAAATAGCTATTTATATAGCATAATAGACATGTTATTTCAATATCGCAGGTTAATATTTTGTCCTTAACTTTCTGCGATTGTAAAGGTGGCATTTTTCATACAAAATACATAGATATGACCCGTTTTTACAAAAAGCTGAGTGAGAAGGCATTATTTCATACGGTCCGCATAGTGGTCCTGCAGCTCAGTTGAAAGAGCACTGTTCCGGTTAAACAGAGGTTGTGGGTTCGAGTCCCACTTGTACTGCAGTGAATCGCATTAAATTTTGGCTTCTTATTTATCATTTGTATCATATACAGATATGAGGCATCATATAATAGGATTCTTTTATACCTAAACTTTGGCGGCGGCTTTGTTGTTCAGTTGTAGGTGAGTTGTAGGTGTACGGCGACTCGATTCTATGCCAAATATTGAAATTTAAGTCCTATGTCATATTTACTAGGTTTAATTTCAAAAAACCGGCCAAGTGCGAGTCGGACTCGCGCACCGAGGGTTCCGTACAAACACTTTCCATCCCTAAGTGGTTAAGTTAAGTTTGCACCAAAGTTAGGTATTAAAAAAAAAAATTATGGTTTTCGTAATTATTCCTTTATCTATGCTATAAGACGTTGCTTCGTACCAAATTTCAAGATTCTGAGTTCACGGGAAGCACCCTGTAGGTTTTGATTCCCTTGCAAGTGTCGAAAATTTGCGGCATAAACGGCTGTATAGGTATTAAAAAAAAAAATTTATGGTTTTCGTAATTATTCCTTTATCTATGCTATAAGACGTTGCTTCGTACCAAATTTCAAGATTCTGAGTTCACGGGAAGCACCCTGTAGGTTTTGATTCCCTTGCAAGTGTCGAAAATTTGCGGCATAAACGGCTGTATCTTTTGATTGCGTTGGCTTAGAAGTTTGATTTTTTCACAGCTTCAAGGGACAGTAGACCTGAGTAATTGATATAAATTTCAGCTTCATACCTCCACGCGTTCCTGAGAAAAAGGGTCTTGACAGACGGACGGACAGACGGACAACAAAGTGATCCTATAAGGGTTCCGTTTTTTCCTTTTGAGGTACGGAACCCTAAAAATGATAGTAGTGGACGACGACGAGTGGACGACGTGTCGTACATTTTTTTAAATTAAATTTCAATATTTGGCATAGATGAGATATCAATAGGATTTTGTCAAGTTTAGGTAAATATCCACCCGAATTTCCGATCCGTCCGGTCGTATCTAGATACGATTGATTTTTTGCCGCTACTGTATAATTTACGACCTGGTACATCACACTAATATTATAAAGGCGAAAGTTTGGGTTTGTTTGTTACTTCACGTTCAAACGGCTGAACCAACTTGGATAAATTTTGGTATGAAGGTAGCTGACACTAGATTAACAAAACAAAACATAGGATACTTTTTATCCCGGGTAACACCGCGCCGCGCAGCTAGTAGGTACATAATAATTGGTACATACTACTACTGCAATTTATAGCCCAATCAGGTTCCGAGGCCTGGCCCCTGACCTGAGATTTAAACGCTTCTCCACACCAAATAAATAGATATTACCTAAGGGACACTTACATAAATCGACCTACATCCAAACTAAGCAAAGCTTGTACTATTGGTACTAGGCGACGATATACGTAATCCATACTAATCCATACTAATATTATAAATGCGAAAGTGTGTCTGTCTGTCTGTTACCTCTTCACGCTTAAACCGCTGAATCGATTTTGATGAAATTTGGCATGGAGATAGTTTAAGATCCGAGGAAGGACATAGGATAGTTTTCATCCTGGAAATTATCCCTAAAGAGATTGAAAAGTGAGTAAGTAATTCATGATGACATTGATGACCCTGTAGGAAATGTAATTATTAGACCAAAAGCACAATTGCTCTTACATTTGCTTAGGCGCTTTTAATAATCCCTTTTATTAATTAAGCTGATTAGGTGGATATCTATCGTGTTGTACGAGGTTGCTTCCATACTTCCAAGTTCCACGCGGACGTAGTCGCGGGCAAAAGCTAGTATATAAATATAGATACCATCCATGACCGACGAATTCATCGCACAAATATTTGTCCTGGCCGGGATTCGAACCCATGTCCGCGGGCTCAGTAGGCAGGCCCTACAAACTGCGCCAACCACGTCGTAATTTTTTTTTAATTAGTTAAATATTTAACTTAACAAAACCAATGACACTCGAGCTCACTCAACTTTGCATAATCCGAACTAAAAGTTTCACCTAAGGGGAATCCCCAAAGCGCGTCACGTTGATCCCTAAAGCAATACATACCTCCAAAACCCACTACAGATGTAGTGAATAATAGTCTTCTATCGTTTTTACAAGCTTTTATTCACTTTCACCTGTCCCGTTGTAATGGAATTTTGCAAGTTAAATTTGACCCACTTTCCGGTTTCCGATTGAGCTGAAATTTTGCACAAATATGCAAATCGCGTGACAATGCAAAATTATGATGTCGTGGAGCTGATCTGATGATGGAGCTGGAAGGTGGCCATAGGAACTCCGTAATAAATAAAGCAATCATATCGAGTTTTGGCTCGTTATAATCGTCTCTGTGAGCAATTGATGGATGTTCAAAGAAAAGTACAGTCGGCTATAAAAGCTTGTCGCAAAAATGAAATTTTTGTCACAAAACTTATTTTTCGGGTAAGTTTGGGTTAATATTTATTTCCATCTCAATTTGTTCACCGAAGTTGATAGACAAAAGAAAACACGCTAATAAAACGAACTTTTCGGACAAAGTACAATGGAAAACTATTATTCACTACATTACATATGTACACCGTTGTCATGGGCGCCTTTAAGGGTGCGCCTCCATTAAAGCGATGCGCAGCGGAATAGACCAATCACCTGAGTTGAAATCTGTGTTTCAGCTTCGCTCCACTTTTGTTATTGTTCGATTCCGCACGTCTCAGCTCCGCTCCTATTCAGTGGCGACCGATACGCAGAGCTGGGCTGACGGAGCGATGTTGACCTGAAATGGGGTCTGGGATCATTTGGCTTTGGGAATCGGACCCCACGGGGTCAAACGCTTGCGGACTCCCTGGAGAATAAAAGACTATATGATGATTTCCTTCTTCAAGAAGCGCCCTAACCACAAGTAGACCAGCATTTATAGCACAACCGTCACATGTGACTACTTCTCGTGCGAGATAACTGCCTGTCTCTTTCTGTGCAGTAATGTGAGAGGGTGACGAGTAGCACTATGCCGCGCGACAAGAGTCGAGAAGCATAGTTGTGCTAGACGGGCTGGATTAGTCCCGATAG
This sequence comes from Apotomis betuletana, assembly GCA_932273695.1. Taxonomy (NCBI): domain Eukaryota; kingdom Metazoa; phylum Arthropoda; class Insecta; order Lepidoptera; family Tortricidae; genus Apotomis; species Apotomis betuletana. The sequence continues at coordinate 11,488,560 of OW026320.1, read as the reverse complement.
TATCACGAAAAACGAGATAGACTTCATAAGTAGGAGGGAAAAGTTTAATGATGTATCTGTCATCAATGCCGTTAAAACCGGAAGCGACCATCGGACGGTAAGAGGCACATTAAACCTTAATGTTCAGTGTGGACATTTATCGGCTTATGAAGTCTATGCTCCGGCCAACACCAATACAAATCCGCCGCCCCGGACACTATCAACTCGGTAATTGCACGGGCGTGGACGGAATTCACGACAGTCGTGAAAACTGTACTAACGCTGGGATCTAAGTTCTTTAAGACCCACCGTTCAAAAAGAACCAAAAAGATCTCCGATCACACTCGCTCATGAAAGAAGCGCGGTATGGTTCTGCATTCCCCTGATGACGTTTCTCATTACCCAAGTATAAACAAATAGATCTCAAAGTCTTTGACCCGCAACCTGCGACAATTCAATACAAATTGTATTGAAGAGGCTATTGAGCTGAACAAAGGCTCCAAAGTATTCACACGAGATTTGATGGGACAGAGCCAGCTGACAAAGCTGAAGACGGGATGGTAGAATCGTGTCGTCTAGGCCTGAGCTCCTGGTTAGGTCTAGACGTTTACGGACATTTATACACGACAACGCGGACACCTTGTCATGAACCTAGCCAATTATCCAAGAGCTAGGTTGACCCGACACTACACAGAAGAAATCCCGAACGTAAACCACCTGCACGAAATTTATGGCTGTCGAACGGGTTACCCTCATCTGGCAGAAAATTGTTTAACCGAACGTAATGTTTCGCATAATGCTCATTTGGCAGAAATTTTCTTTAGCTAAAACGGGAAATATGTTTAAAAATGGTAGGTCAGGTTTATTTTATGACCTTTCAGAGAAGTCAATGGAGAAGTCAATGGTGTCCGTAGAATAAAAATTATGCAAAATGAGTATTAGAGTGCCTTTCCACCGGAGATGTTTCTACGCTACGTTGCTATGGATGCGTCTAATATCCACCAATGATATAGATGAAATTCAAGTTTTTTTTTAGTATTTTAGTAATTTATTTGGCAAGAAGAACGAAACAACGTAAACAATGTTTTGAATTTGGCTAAAGACAAATCCTTGGTAAGTCGCTAATGATGTTTAATAATGCAAATATATTACGTATGCATATATTGCCATGAAAACTGTTTGCAGCGCTACTATCCCTGGGCCGGACCATTAGGCTTTAGAAAATATCCTTTATACGTTTTTGTTTTGTAATAATCGTGCAATTACTAAGTAAACTTTAAAAAAACTGGGAACGACTCCTCTGTTGACTTTAGAGAATCGGAAGACCAGCTATCTTGTTTCCGTTTATTCAAGGGCTCTGCCGCCCGAGCCGTCCCGTTTCATAGCTCCTATCGTGACTTCAAACTTCAAAGCTATCTGTTTTCCATGCTATGATGCGATTTATCTTCAATGTCAATTCCTCAGAACACATCCCCCTACAGACATTAGAACTAGGGCTCGCGGTCGTGTCCGTGCTTCGAATACCCGTAGCCGGATCGGACCGTGTAACCCGGCAACGGAGATCCGGAACGTTCGGCACGTGTAGTTAGGCTCCGTGTAATTAAGATACGTAGCTCCGTGTTACACGGAGATTGCGATGCTATGGAACTAGGGATGTTAGCACGGCCCGAGTACTTGTAGAATGCATCTCCAGTGCTGTTGCCCGCATAGCAATGAATGCCAGCAATAGAATACATATAATTGAAACTAGTCATAAACAGCGTTGCACGGAGCCTTTTAATAGCACGCCAGCATCTATAGCCATGTTTTTGGAGCAGCTGCCGTCAACTACGGCTTTTATGCTTTTATTGGTGACGACGCGGTTGGCTTTGGCTCAGTTTGTATAATCTCGGCCAGGGCAAATATTTGTGTGCTGAATTCGAATATTTGTCCTTGGGTCATGGTTGTTCTACACTCGAGAGCAAAAGTTTCGGGTCACTAGCATTTACTTCAATAGCTTGAAAACGAATAAAGCTATCGTATTGAAATAAATTGAACATTATTGACAATTTAATAATCCTTCATTACACGTATAAAAACTTATTGGTTGGCGGGAAGTAATGGCATTAAAAAAGTTATAAACATAATGATCTCTTTTTTCAAATCAGAACTTCTAATTTTCGCAACTGTTTTTGCTTTTGTTTTTATTCTGTCATAAAATGTATTTATAAGAAGTCTTCCAGGTATCCAATAATCATTATTAAAGTAGTAATTATGTCACTCACACCTGAGGAATACGAGAATTCTCACGATCCTGGAAAATGGGAGCAGTCAGCGAGAAACAGCAAGAATAGTCGGTGTATCGTTGTCTACAGTTCAGCGTGTTCGCCAGCGGTTTCTAGAAACTGGTTCGAACCTACGCAGACCAACAACAGGCAGACCCAGGTGTACGACGGCACGGGAAAATCGATATCTAGTCAACCCTATGCTGCGAAATCGGTTTCTTACGGGAACAGCACTGACTCATCATTTTTTAGGGCTTGATGGAAGCAACCCTTCTGCTTGGACTGTAAGACGGCGACTTGCTGAAGGTAATTTGAAACCATTTAGACCCGCAAATGGTCCGAAACTCGAGAGGCACCATCGTATAGCACGACGAATTTATGCACGCGAACACTCGCATTGGACGATTGAAAATTGGTCAAATGTCGTGTTCTCGGACGAATCAAAATTTATGCTGTATACACACGACGGAAGGGCAAAGGTGTACAGAAGACCAGGAGAAAGATTTATGCAAGCCTGTATTGAAGAAAAGGTGGCATACGGTGGTGGTTCAGTACTCGTGTGGGCTGGAATTTCTGCGGAAAGTCGAACAGAGCTTGTACTGATCGAAAACTGTACTCTTAATGGCGTAAGATACGTGGATGAAATCCTCAACGAGCACGTCGGTCCATTTATGGCAAGACTTGGTGAGATGCCATCTTTATGCACGATAACGCCCGTCCCCACACTGCTCATGTAGTGCAATACTACTTTGATGAGGTGAATATTCGTCCTATGGTGTGGCCAGCACGTAGCCCCGACCTCAACCCGATCGAGCACGCCTGGGACGAGCTCGGACGACGTGTAAGACAACGAGATCCTCCTTTAATTACGCTTCGTGACTTGAAACATGCATTGGTAGAGGAATGGGAGAACATTCCCCAACAGTGTTTCAGAAACTTGGTGTACAGCATGCCGAATCGCATTGCAGCAGTCCAAACAGCACGTGGGGGTAATACCAAGTACTAAACTGTGTAAAAACTACTTGTAAATATAAAAAGTTCAATATTTTCAGTTTTGGTTTTGCAAGCAAAATGACGCCATTTTTAATTTGTCGTTTTAAACATAATAAAATAAATGGTCAGTAGTAAATGTAATGCATTTTATTTTAGTAACATTAAATTGTCAATAAGGTTCAATTTATTTCAATACGATAGCTTTATTCGTTTTCAAGATATTGAAGTAAATGCTAGTGACCCGAAACTTTTGCTCTCGAGTGTATGTATTGAAGTATATATTTATCTATATGTGACTGTTTTAGGGAAAAGGTCCCACCTTGTCGATATGGAGTTATGAGTAGTTCTTTCACCAAAAGATAGCTTATGTTTTGTAGTATTAGGAACTACTCATAACTTTATATCGACAAAGTAGCAAGTTTTCCCTAAAACGGTCACACATATGACATCGACGATTTTTTTAGATATTCGAAAAAGTGGGACGCAAGGCACTAAACTTTGAGGTCCTAAAAAAGTGCTTAAATTGGACATCCATGCGTCGACATCAAAATCATAGCTTTATTACAGTATGTCCTATCAGTTTTTATTGAAAACCGATTTTCGGTAGGTTTTGCCATATTTCACTAAACTGCCCGTAACTTCGTAACTAGAATCGACAAAGTGGGACGTTTTACTAAACACACTTACATATAAGTATGTATATCGTCGTCTAGTACCCATCCCATAACACAAGCTTTCTTGAGCTTAATTTGGGACTAGATCGATTTGTTTTAGGTTGTCTGATATTTATTTATTTATTGGTTAAAAGCTGGCGAGCAATTTCCACAAAATTCTATAGCATGCATGGGATACACTAGAAAACCAGTGCAGAAGTGAGTTCGTCCGTGGCGAAAGCCGTATTGATTGGGCGCTGATCAGATGAGTTTAGTAAGTAAGTAAGTAAGTAAACACTTTATTGTACACAAAAACAGTTAAAAATACATCTATTACAAATAACATATAGGTACAAAGGCGAACTTATCCCTATAAGGGATCTCTTCCAGTTAACCTTTGAGCAATTGAGTGAGTACGAGAAGAAGATAGACAAACTAACACCGTGTACAAAAAGGTATTAAAAATAATAAAACTAATAAGTAGGTACCTACACTAATGAAGAAGTATTACACATATAAACTAATAATACATACATATATACATACCTATATACATATATAATATAAATATAAGTAAATTAAATTATTATTAATAATTATACACATAAATATAAATACATAGATGCAATTCACAAGTCATTGGAAAGCCATAGCCTTATTGTCACTTAACATCAGGTGCAATCGAGGTGAAATGCATGGCTATTTTGAATAAAAAAAATAAAAAAACTTAAGATTCGTCTTAAGTTTATAGTGAGTACTCGAGTTTATAGTGACCGTACTCGCTAGCTAACCCGGAAACGATTTTGGATAAATGTAGTTCTATAAAGAAACCGGTAGGGGCACTGTACTATTCTCCATACAAATCCTTTACGCTGTCGCTAGCGATTACGGTCTATCTCATGGTAAGGGTAGGGAGTCAATGTGAGACGCGTCTACTGAACGTAAAAACGCTCTTTAATAAATAAATATTAAGGGACAATCATACACAAATCGACCTAGTCCCAAACTAAGCAAAGCTTGTACTATGGGTACTAGACGACGATATACATAATATATAAATACATATATAGATAACATCCATGACCCAAGAACAAATATTCGAGTTCATCACACAAATATTTGCCCCGGCCGGGATTCGAACCCGGGACCGCCGACTCAGTAGGCAGGTGTCTACAAACCGAGCCAAACGCGTCGTCTTTGTAAACATCTCGCCGTTGTTACGTCACATTGCGAGCACGAGCAACTAAACGTATGGGAAAACATGTTCTTAACACGTTCACTGCGGCAATCTAAAACTCTGTCCTGAATTTCAGTGCGTTACGGGGCCTGATTGACCCCGTAGTGGTTTTCGCCGTGATGCGTTACGGGTATAAAAGTGCCCCGTACTCCCCCGTCAGTTAAAACTGCTCTAAAATCGTGAAATCATATTTTTTTACAAATTTGTTTTCATCAATTCAAAGAGTATAATATGACCTATGTGACCCTGCTTCCGCACGTAGACACGATGAAAGGTTATTAAATTAGAAGGAAAAGAAAGTACGGGGTTCTATTATCCCCGTATCGCACTAGAATTGACAGAGTACGGGGTTTAGCGGACCCCGGACCGCACAGACTTTGTGTGTGTCGATAAGTTGATAGTGATGGGAATAAAAACAAACGATAAATTTTAATCATAATTATGTTTTAAACGTGATTTAAACTGTATATAAAAAATTAAACAAGTGGAACAGTCTTAAGTAACAAATGTAGGTATGTGTAATATTTTGCATGTTAGTGCAAAATATTGCACATATACCTACATTTGAGCTGTATTTAATGTTCTAAATTATAACAATTTAAACACAGTGGTTTTTGGCAGTTACGTACCTACCTACACATAGTTTTAGTTTTCTCCGTATGATCTTATCTGCGATACAATTTACCGATACCGATAACAAGACTTGCAATAATGACTGCACTAGTGACACTGAGCTCATTAGCCCGTACGGGTCAGCTAATTATCTATACGGGGTTCTCAGTACCCCGTATCGCACTGGAAGACAATTTTTGTTCTGTGGTCGGTACGGGGTTCGTGGGACCCCGTTTCTATTTTATATATCACCTGATTAGACTTAAAAAAAGGATCATAATTATATATTTGTGTCTATTGTAGACAAAAAAATACCAAAGTTACAGGCTCCGCACCAGCGAGTAAACACTGTTTTTTGTCCCCCGCACTGAACGACGACGTCGTACGGGGCTCGGAGGCCCCCGTACCGCAGTGAACGTGTTAAAATGCAGTTTTTGTTAGAATAATTTCATAGGTTTTAGAGGTGGTTTTATATATTTTTTTTACATATTTTTGTAATTGTCTATTTTGTAGTAGAATAGCTCCTATTCAAAATGTATATGTCCTATTCAATAGGATATATAAATTTTGGATTCATTTCACGTTTATGCACTGGTATACTTCCAAATTACGTTTAATATAAGAATGTATGTCTTAGTGAGAACTGTTGAGGAGTACATAATTAATAGTATATAATTTTATTATTTTATAACTTTCTTATGTATATCTATCTCTGTTTGTTCTCCAAATAAATGAATAAATTGAGATTTGCGACGCGAATGTAGCAAAAATTTCATGTATTTTGGGTTTGAAAAACATGAAAATCACCGCTATAACTAGTCACAGCGGCAACGTACACGTGTCCCGCTCACTCGTATGGCCGGCGCGCTCGGATCTCTCGCTCAACCGCTCGCCGCGCCGCTGGTCGCGCAAAGTCATGACATCTCCGTAATACCAACGCTATTTGATGACACTTCCCGCTCTAAGGGCCAAAACACAATTACAAGACACGACATCGCATCGTCGTACGACGCTACGTCGTGTCGTGGAAATGCATAAATCCAAAATGAACTTTATTTTCATGTGACAAGATACAAAATTAAATTTCATTTTACTACCACGTTGCGATGTCGAATCTTGTAATTGTGTTTTGGCTCTAAGACTGACTCGGTTCAGTCTATTCACGACGCAGTCCATGCACCCAGTGCGCCCGCGTCACCCCAACCCAAATGAGAGTGCGGAGAAAATCCTATTAGCGGGTTATACTCCCACACAAAGTCCGACTACTGGTAGTGAGGGCTAACCAGCCCTGACGCAGTTCAAGATATGTCTTTAAAAAAAAGATGACGCTCCTCGCTCGCTAATGTGACGCGCGGTTGCAACTGATTGAAAAGAATAGCTATTTATTTATTTAATCTTTATTGCACAAAAGAAAGAACTTATCGTACAAAAGGCGGACTTAATGCCATAGGGCATTCTTTACCAGTCAACCATTGGGCTAAGCAGATAATTTGTGGGCGGTGCAACAAAATTAAAACAATTTCAAAAGATATATACCTACTTAGATAATTACATATTCCTATAGGATATACACACGATATATGTTTATATACATATTTATAAATACAGATGAACAAAGTAATCAGATAAGCTATGAGTTCACATTTCTGCCAACAAATAGATCACATAAAGCTTTTTTGAAAGCAAACTTGTTCGGGACTTGCTTGATTTTGAGGGGAAGGCGGTGCCAAAGGCGAGACACTTGGATGGAAAGAGATAAATTGCCAGAAGAGCGAAATTGACGGTTACGAGTTACACCATAATAGTGAAAGAAGTTTCTAAGATATTCGGGAGAGTTCGGGTCCTTGAGAATAGGAAAAAGAGTGCAAAGCATGCGAATTTCACGTCGTTGACGGATAGGAAACCAGCCAAGCTGAGAACGGTAAGAAGACACGTGGTCATACTTACGTAAACAGAAGATAAAGCGAATGCAATCGTTAAGTAGTCTCTCCAGTTAAGTCCGGATAACACACATCACCATAGTCAATAATAGGTAAAATTAACGTCTGAACTAGCAGGATCTTGGTCTTAATAGGTAAGAAGTGCTATGTTCGGTGCATTTGCGCGGGGTGCGGGGGTCGGCGCAGGCGTATATTGTGCGTGGATGCAACTCCCATTCTGGGAGAAAAGAAAACTTGGGTGAAAATATAAGTTTTCATTAGTAAGTAATTCACCATTGCTTTTTAAGCAAATGCACCAGAAATTATGTTATTATTAAAGCTATAAGCTTAGAAAAAGGATTATTATTACACGCAAATGATATCTAAGTAGGCTACAATTTAAATAAACTTAGAAATAGTAAAAAAAAAAAAACAATTATGTTAATTTCTGTCGTGAGGTTACTAGTGACGTAGGAAAGTTATCGATACTTTGCGATTCTGTGAATCAAGATTACTTTGGTCTGGTGTATATTTAAAAAATCAATGACGTTTTTGTTGACATTGTTGACAGCTTATATTTTTTTGTGGATAGGCCGAAGACGACGACGAAGAAGACGATTTTATTTATTTTGTTATATTTGTTACAGAAAATTTAATTCATATAAATATTTTAGTGTGTCCACGACGCAAAGCTCTAGATATCTATATTAATTTTCATCTGTTAGAAATATGAAATGTTTAATCAGCAAGGCGTATCGTATGTTTAATCAGCAAGGCGAGAGAAGGGAAGATAGTAAAATAAATGTATTCTAAATTTATAACAACAGCAATTGTTTTTTTGGTTCATTCTATTAGTTTGCATAATAATTTTCTAATAACCACAGTCCAGTTCCATCGTCAGACGTAACCAATATACTAAATTTCAGCTCGATCGGTGCCCAGAAGAGTCAATTTTAATCTACTTTTCCTTTTTACACTTACACGATCAGACAAAAAAATAACATTTGCCTAAAAACCTACAAAGTTCGCCAGCCGTGCAGTGCAATAATGTTGATTATAAATACGTACTTTTCGTCCATTAAGAATATGGGTGAATGTCGAAGGAATTATTTGTATTGTATGATAATGTAAAATCGTATCTGTTATTAAGAAATCAGTGCTTTGACTTGGCCTTTTATTGATTCTTCAGCCAAAACAGCAGTGGACCGTCACCTTGAAAAGGATTCCAAGTGGCTTGGAATCCTTTTCAAGGTGAGACTCAATTTAATCGCAGTACTTAATCTTGTTTTTAGGGTTCCGTACCCAAAGGGTAAAAACGGGACCCTATTACTGAGACTTCGCTGTCCGTCCGTCCGTCCGTCCGTCTGTCACCAGGCTGTATCTCAAGAACGGTGATAGCTAGACAGTTGAAATTTTCACAGATGATGTATTTCTATTGCCGCTATAACAACAAATACTAAAAATAAAATAAAATAAATATTTAAGGGGGGCTCCCATACAAGAATAGAATAGAATAGAATATGTTTATTTGCAAGAATACTTATGACTAGTTACAGGGTGTTATTGTTGTTTATAGTAGGTACAGTATTCAATCGTAATTAAACGATATGCAAATATTATGCTAGTTCAGAACAAGTACATGCATTTGATTTACTTATTCCTAACAAGGATCATGCTGTTTCGTACAATCTATAAATTCCTTAACACTATAGCAACAGTTTTCTAGTAGATACTTAGTCAAATTTTTCCTAAAGTCGGAAGCCTTCATTTCTTTAATATTTTTAGGTAAGCTATTATACAGGACTATGCACATGTTATAAGCGTTTTTTTTATAAATAGCTGATCTACATCTAGGCTGATATAAAAGATTTTGATACTGGGCTCTCTGATTTGTTGTGTATACCTCCGACCTCATTTTAAATAAATCCGGGCGGTCTTTTACAAGGAGACAAGCTTTTCTAATGTACATGCATGGTAACGGCAAAATATTTAACTTTTTGAATAGAGGTCTACAACTATCTGTTATCCTTGTCACTTACAACAAACTTGTTATAGATTATATATATGTATAGGTACGGAACCCTTCATGCGCGAGTCGGGCTCGCACTTGCCCAATTTTTTTTTTTATAATGCTCTAATTTTCATCTTTGCACGAATATAATAATAATAACGGTCATAAAGCGAAGAGTCTCGACAAACATCTTAAGATACTCTCGCTAGACGGCTGGATCAAGGGCCAGTTACATAAGGCTCCAGTACTCCTGGACACGGCGCGCATCGTCAGGAGGTTCCTCTCTCTGCAGCCCTAACCACCGGTAGCCTGGGCCCCTCCTCGCTGCCGGCGGCACCCTAGGTTAGGTTTTTTTACAATGTATTAATATTTTGTAATAACTATGTTGTATTTTACTTTTTATATAAATTTATTGTAATAAAACTAACCTAAGAGATTAAATGGATACACGAAATAATAATATCGAAGTGAAACCAAAGCTACAGACATAAAAAATCATTAAAAATACCGTCACTCTTTTTTTTTTTCATATAATTTTCAATAATAAGGCTTAAATTTAAAGACGTTATTTTTTTGGAACAGCATTAAATCAATCCAAGTTAAAGACATCATTATCGATAAATGTATTCGGGCATCACTATAACGAAAAATTTTACACATGGGCTTGTACATTTTTTTAAAAGACGTAACTGACAAATATACTGTCATCTCGTTTTTTCTTGCGGAAACTTGACGTGCTTTACAGAGATAGCAATATTGTCGTAGGTTTCTACTATGTAACACGCGCTATATTAACCGCCAATTCGGGTATCAAAAAAGTATTGGTACAAATGAAGCAATTGATACTCTGATTCATGATGTTGTTACTCAAATGAATGATAAGAAAAAAGTTGCTGGCGTGTTCTTAGACCTCAGTTCGGCTTTCGACACGGTTGATCATAATATTTTGTTGAGTAAACTAGAGCATTATGGAATTCATAACAAGGAACTAAAATTATTTAAGTCTTATCTCACAAACAGAAAACAGTACGTTGAACTGAAATCAGTGGTAGATGGTACTGAAAGAGTAGTCCAATCTAAAATGGTTACTATAAATCGAGGTGTCCCTCAGGGATCGATTTTAGGCCCGTTATTTTTTATAGTATTGCTGAATGACCTCATACCCCACATCTCCAACTCAGTACCAAATACCAACTTAATTGTGTTTGCTGACGATACTAATGCTGTTATTTCAGCAGAAAATATGACGGAACTAAATGACAGAGTTAATACTGCTCTATTGCTATTTAACAGATGGTTTGCGGTTAATAATTTGAAACTGAACCCTAGTAAAACTAATGTCATGTTGTTCAAGGCTACCACAAAAAAATCAGATTCATTAGATATACAATTAAATGGGGTTAAAATTCTGCAAACTGAAGTAGTGAAATTTCTAGGGATCCATATTGATGCGCTTTTGAATTGGAAACATGAAATACAGGCTTTGACCAACTCAATAGGAGCTGCTTGCTATGCTCTTCGTAGCCTAAGAGATGTGATACAAATTCAGCAACTTAAAATGGTATATCATGCTCTAGTAGAATCCAAGCTGCGCTATAGTATCAAATTATGGGGAAATAGCTATAAATACAATGTGGACGCTATTTTTAAAATGCAAAAAAGGGCTATTCGCACTATTGTACGCATCCCTCAGAGCGAATCTTGCAGATATCACTTTTTAAATTTTAAAATCTTACCTGTGCCATGCCTCTATATCCTCGTGCTACTCACAGACTTAATAAAGCACCTTAATAAATGGGAAAGCATAAAAGACAGAGAAAAAAGATGGGCAACAAGACGAAAGGATATAACTTGCAATATTGTCCCGAAGCTTAACGTAGTCAGACACGCGGCGTATTTCCAATCGGTGCTTCTATATAATAAATTGCCGTCTGAGCTCAAAACGATAGCAAATAGTAAGATTTTCAATGCAAGGCTTAAGAAGTTTCTGTTAGAAAAATCGTACTACTCAGTTGAGGACTTTATCAATGATCAATTTTAACTTTAGCACATATACTTGTCATTGTATCCAATTTTAATTATCAATTACTATAATGCATGTTTATATAAACTGCCTTGACATTTAATTTGAAAACTTAAACTAATATTATTTTTGACTATTACTTTTATCAACTATTATGTACTGTGTAATTTAATACTGTGTAATTTTTATAATGTGATTTTAAAATTCAAACACAATGTAAATTGTTCATGAATAAATGATATGATATGATATGATGATATTCCTTACTCTAAGACGCCGTCCAACATTGACATTCCCTGAGCATTGACATAGCTGTCACTCTACTAATATCGCACATTTCGCAATCATACGACGTTATTGTCATTAGTCGCTTAACAAATGTTTTGCAGTTTAAAGGGTAGTTTATGGTCTGTTTGAATTTATGGCTCCTATTACAGGCAACACCCGGTATAAATAATAATCTGTTTTTTCCTAATGCATAAAACTTATCTCGAATAATTAATCTCTGCCTGAAACTTTCTTTAGTGCTACCATCCGCTTTTTGAATACATTTTCATTTTGTTTCCCTACAAGTTACAAGGGGTAATGTTTTGCATAGTTTGTAGAAATGTGACGACAAATGGGTTTAAATTTTTTAACAAAATCGTCCCTTGTAATGTTACGTTATGGGCGTTGCAAATAGGCCTTATTAACTGCAATTTTATAAGGTTTCGTAGGCTGCGTTTCCACGTCTTGGTTATTAAAGTTATATATAAAATGATATAAGTAATTAAAAGCTAACACCAATCAAGGACCTACATTAAATCTCAAGTACGGGCTCATAACGCTACGTTTCCACCAGAGATGTGCTAGGATGCGTAGCGAGAGACGTGTTTTTGTTAACCAATGGAATAACTTAGATAGATAGATAAATACTTTATTCATATGCACAACTTACATGGTTAGACACAGTTCCTTATGCGGCAGGCTCAGGGTTTTTCCAACATGAGTGCTGTACGCGCACTCTACGAGGCTCTCGTTAAAAGCCACATGGAGACCAATTCGGCAGTCTGGAGCCCGCAGGAGGCGAAGTATGAACTCATGTTGGAAAAAATCCAGAATAAATTTGTGCGGTTTTTATATTTTAAGCTGTATGGGGTATATCCATTTTATCCGCTGATGTATCCGACTTTATTCGTTTTGGGAATGGTGGGATATAACCAATTGCGGGTTAGGAGGGATTCAGTTCTTGTTTCCTACATTTTTAAATTATTGAGAGGGAAGGTCAGCAACCCCGGGGTACTGGCAGCGGTAGAGCTGTGTGCCGGATCGGTACGTGTGGCGCTGCTGGCCGAGCCGCGCGCGCGCACCGGCCTGCTGCGCGCGGCGCCCTGGACCAGAGCCTTGCGTACGCTCAACCTGATTGCCACTAGAATTGATGTGTTCCATTGTTCAGTTAATGAATTCACAAAGATAACTTTATTTGTATTATGTTATTGCTCGTAAATACAATAATTGTAATTAATAATCTTATAATATTGTTGTGTTGCTACTCTATCGCATTGGGAAACTGTCATGATAGATGTAATGTTGATGTAAATAAATAAAAAAATAAAAAAAGTAAAAAATAATTTAGAACTTCATTTACTTGTTATCCTCGTTCAGCGCAGGTGATTCTATTGGTTAACAAAAACACATCCCTCGCTTCAAATCCTCGCACATCTCTGGTGGAAACGCTTAAGATATAATTCATGTCTTAGATTGGTGTTAGCTTTTAAATATATAATTTTAAGGGTTCCATACCCAAAGGGTAAAACGGTACCCTATTACTGACACTCCGCTGACCATCCGTCTGTCACCAGGCTGCATCTCATGAACCGTGATAGTTAGACAGTTGAAATTTTCACAGATCAGAGATGGGCAAATGTTAATCGATTAACGATTAAGATTAACTTTTTTAATCTCGATTAACGATTAATATTGACGATTAGTTAATCTAATCGTATGAGTTCCGATTAATTTAATCTCGATTAAGTTAATCGTCGATTAATTTTTAGCGATAAAATTTTTAATCGATTAGTTAATTCGATTAATTTTCTCTCGATTAGATTAACTAATATAAGATAACATAAGATTTATTTTGTAAGTCTCAGTCCCTGCCTAAAACTTCTTAGAGTACTGCACTACCACCTTGTATTACTGTAACAAGAGGGAAGAGGGAACGGTCGGATACAAAGGTATCCGATCCGAACCCAAAAAGTTTCTAAAGGTACATTTTCAGTCCCTGGACAAGACATATTGTATTTTCGTAAAAAAAACAAATGCGCGTGTTCCAACTTTTAATCGAGAAATTATTCGTTAAATTTAATCGATTAAAATGACGATTAGTTAATCGAAGACTCTCTCGATTAAGTTAATCTAGATTAAATTAATCGCGATTAATTTTGACGATTAACTTTTTTAATCGATTAATGCCCATCTCTGTCACAGATAATGTGTCCGTTCCATTACGCCTCGTTTGAATATGATCTTTTTCAGCTCGAACGTTACGTAGTGGATACTAAAACTCCCATACAAATATCGGGACACTGTTTTTTATTATTCGCATTGAAAATGATATCTATTCTGAGTAGGAGGAACCCAAACACGTCAAGTTCTGGATGAAACAGAAATTCGGGATTTCATTTTGGAAAACGCTCAGAAAGCGCACTTACAGATAGAATAACCTGTCGGATCAGCTAGTACCGCCACCTAACTACACAATATTATTTTATGAAAGCAAATCATTATCGTAGGTAAAAGCTTATCTTTTTGTTTTCAATTGGTTACAAATAAAGTTTTTGGCTGTGTTCTTAAAACACTTGTAAACTAGCTATAAATCTGACAAGTTTAGGACCTCTTGTGACGATGTTTTTTTGTGATGCGGGGTAACTTTTTTGTTATGCCTATATCGTGCGTGTGACAAGTGGCATGGTCGCTAGAGAGAAAGGGATTTTAGTATTCCAATCTTGGCAAGGGAACATGAAGGTCGTTGTTCGAATACCTATTTCGCGTGTCTTTCCGTCTATCCTTAGCCTCCGCGAAAACGCTACGGGTACCAGATTTAGACAAGGTTAATATTGTTCTAAGTAATTTGTGATGAAAAGTGTACAAGTGTGTGAGGGTTGCCAGGTCGCCATACCAGCCAGTTGGGCAGGGCATTTGGGTAAAAAGGCCAGATACCCTACATTATTGAGGATTTTGTTTCTCAGTATTATTAGGTAATAAAAAGGTGTCTCAGTAAAGCCGCATATTTGTCTGCCGTGTTGTGTTGTGACGCATCAGAACGATATCGGTTTCATACATTTAATTAGGTTGCGTTCACATTTTTCTGATGCCGACAGCATCAGAAGGCATCAGAAAAATGTGAACGCAACCTAATTATATCGTGTGAATGCGGCTTAACAAAAGCCAGACACCTTTTATTTTGGCCGGATTTATCCGGACGCCTGGCAACACTAACTGTGCATAAATTGCGATGTACAATTTTACTACAACCTATGTAATATCAGACACCATTTCTGGAAATAACGGACATGCCGCGACGAAGCAGCAGCGGCGAGCGGCGGGCACGGGTGGGAGCGAAAGGTCCGAGCGCGGCCAAACGAGTGAGCGAGTGCCGCTGCTAAGAGTGCCTTTCTCGAGAACGATTTTATTTTCTTTTCTTTATTGGGGAAAAAAACAGACAGACAAAAACAGTTATATAATATGAAAAGAAATCTTACGTTAGGTATAGCCTACATCATAACACAATTTCCACTAAGTTTTTATGTAGGTAAATAAGGTGGCATTGCCATTAAAAGAACCACTTGATTAACACTACTTATACTAAAACTGAGATGAAAACGTATTATACTATTACTAATTTAAGATACCGTAAAAGAAGAACCAGACAATTTCTATTAATTTGTATGGGGAAAGAACGTTCTCGAAAACCTTTACAAATCGGGAAACGTTCTTGAGAACGGCACATCTCTACCGATGCTGCGTACCGCTGAAGTCGAGACTTGCCCGTAACATTCTTATAACGCGATAAACAATACGGTATTTGATGACAGCTCAAATCAGCTACTCTTTATGAAATGTCAAAAACTATCTGTTAGTATGAAGCTTCTATGATGATACAGGCATGTGACGTCATAAAAATCAGTAGTCAAAACACGTCCTTGAAGTCCGGACCCTTTTTTTTAGTTATTGTACAATTAAAAATAGTATAATGTCCAAAAGTTAGTGATAGTTTATTTGCGTCCGCGTTTTTTTTAATGTGTGTTTAGTGGTTTTAATGCCACAATTTATGTTCACTATAGTCAAACACCGTATTAAATCTCTCAATATGATACCTGTGAAAAGTTATTCATAATTTTTCGGCTTCCATTGGTCATTCATTGTCATTTTGCGGTACAAATCATGTGGAGACGTAAAATCCTTGGGTTGAAACAATAATCTCATCTATACGGAAAACGGGTAATATTATTAAACGGGTAAGATGGTCCTATATCTTGCGATTTTAATAAGAAATGGGGTCTCTTCAAACTTTTAATTTAACTTGCAATGTGTCTTCGGGTGAAATCTTGCAATTAAATTTTGAAGCAGATATCACCGATTGAGCTGAAATTTTGCATACCTACTTAACTTTGATGACAATACAATAATATGGTACCAGGGGGCTGGTCTGATGATGGAGCCGGAAGGTGGCCCTAGAAACTCTGTAATAGATACAGCAATGCTACCGAGTTTGGGGTCTTTAGAATCGTCTCAGCGAGCAATTGATGGAAGTTCAAAGAATAATACAGTCGGCTATAAAAGCTTATCACAAAAATTTTTTTTTTGTTAGAACTTATTTGGTAGATGTAAACTTCTGTTTGACGGTTGGCGCAGTGGTTAAGCAGCTGCCTACTGAGCCGACGGCCATGGGTTCGAATCCCGGCAAGGGCAAATATTCGTGTGATGAACTCATGGATGTTATTTGTATTTAAGCACGTTTATCGTAGTCTAGTGCCCATAACACAAGCCTACTAGAGCTTACTGTGAAACTAGATTGATTTGTGTGAAGTTGTCCTATATTTATTTATCTGTGCTAGATTACGCCCTTAACCGTAGCCCGTCCACAGACCCGTCGAACCCCGCCGGCCGGCGCAAGGAGATCGACAACGTGATGAAGAGGGCGCGCCAGGCGTCGCCGGGCAGCTGGGACCGCAAGCTGCTCCAAGTCGAAGAGAAGGACCCCAACAGGTACCACGGAAATGAGGGATCTTTTATAGAAAAAGACTTCACCGAATGCTTCATTTCATAGACAAATTTTTCCTCGAAAGTCATACATTTTTCGGAATAAGTCTTCAAAATGTCAACTTATAAATTTATTACTTTACACACCACAATTTTTATATTAAAACCTTTGATATAAAAGCTCAGAGGCAAATTTAATTGCGTAACCTCCCGTAAGATCTTGGTTACCGTTCCAGCGTGTTAACCTTTCCGCCACACTAACGCCCAGATAACCTTTCGATTTAATTGGTTAAATTTCTATGCCGTAATTTATTTAAAAATACGAAGTGAACTCGAATGTTGAAGCTAATTGCCCCCTTTTTTGAAGTTAATTGTTACAGCTTAGTATTTGCTTAATTTCATTGTTTGCCTAACATACCATCTCATCCTCCACCGTTTTTAATGCTTTTATCACGTCATATCACAATTTTTGTTCTTCCAAATTTCCGAATACCTCTAATCTAAAACAAAATTTCGTTACGGGCCATTTTCAAACAAGTAAACTTGTGTTATGCAAGAGGTCAGAGGTGGGATACTGTTTAAAAATTGACGTAGGTAAACTACCTTAAAACAGTATTTTTTATCATGTTCGATTTTGGTCTGGTTAACCAAGCATAGCTTTTCATACGTAATAAAAATATATATCCCCGGCCTCGCTGCGTGTTCTTTGGTGAAGTCTATCACGAATAGGACTGTTCTCACTAATAGGATTTTGAATCCGAATATCCGCTAATTTTCGGGTCCGTATTCGACTACTCTCGGGATCCGGATATCGTCGGGAGAGTGCAATACCGCGTAAATAACAGCTGTCGATAAAGTTCTCATTTCAATAAAATACTTAGCATTTGTTTGAATATTGAACTTTACAATAATTAAGAGGACAGCCCTAACGCTCGATTGGCGCGTCGGTATATAAAGGGCCTAGTTTCCATACTGCTTTAGCTTACTTCTGTCCTATGATAATGCCTCGGAGTGACGACAGCGTTTTCTCCAGATGGCGGCACACGGGCTACAAGCAGTTGTACCTCGACGGCTCGGGCTCGCCCTCGCCGCGTCGCTCGCGCTCCCCCGGCCCTGGCAGGCGCTCCAGGTACACTGTCACAAGTTATAACTGATTATGCACTTTATCTGTCCAATCTGCCCGTCCGGCACAACTATGCTTCGCGACTCTTGTAACTACCCGTCACTCTCTCACAGTACTGCACAGAAGGAGACCAGTAATTATCTCGCGCGAGAAATAGTCGCGTTTGACAGTTATGCTAGAGGTACTGGTCTACGCAGTCGATAAACAGATGCATGGCCTGAACCAGAAGCCAAGTAACTGACTCTTTAATTTGTGTTAGATAAAAGATTACATAAAATTTATTAAAGATATAACCGATACCTGTGAACAAAAAATAATCCACCACATGCTTCGTCAATTTAAAAATAATGCATGCAATTCACAACGTATATCCGCAACAAGCTTCGTCAGAATCAAATCTTGTGTTAGATTGTACACCTGACTAGTTTAAGGTACACAGTTCTAATAAGAAAGCATATCGAACGTACGTAAATTTTGATAAACCCTCATACTTTCTGGTAGTTTCCATTTTGTTCATATATTTTTTCTTATTTACCTCAATCCAAATGGGTTAGTAGGGAGTAGTCACAAACTATAAGAGATAGGGAAACCTGTTCTTAGGAACCAAGGCGTCGATTTTAGATTTAATAAAAACTACTTCTTTTTTTTGTCATACATAATTTCATACCCCAGTCAAAACGTTGAAATTCTTCTATACTAATATAAAATTCTAGATTTGCGTCAGAGATTCAGTTTTCTATGGGGAAGGGTCATGATTTCAGGAAAAATCCTAATAGCGTGATGCAGGATCGTCATTTGTTTTGTATGGGCGCGCGGCGTCGTGCCAGTATGGCGTCCCCTTGCCGGCATTCGAACCCGCCGGCTCAGTAGGCATGCATATACAATGTGGGTCCTGTAACATGAGCAAAAAATTAAAACATAGATTTTACTCGTTAAACTGAACAACATTTGTTCAGCAACTTAAAAAAAAAGACAGTTTTCAAAGTTTTATAGTATTTCAAACAAACTAAATAGTATTTTCAATGTATGTCGTCCAACGTTGACATTCCCTGAGCATTGACATAGCTGTCACTCTACTAATATCGGATATTTCGCAATACATTGCTTCTTTGTCTAAACTTTATTCTACAAAATGTCATTTAATACACGTTATTTTCAGAAGTTGCTTTACAAATGTTGTTTAGTTTCAAGGGACGAATCTATGTTTTAATTTATTGCTCCTGTTACAGGGCCCACACTTTATATTTATACTTATAGTTATGTGTTTGCATTACCAGGTCCCCGCTGCCGCTGGGCCGGCGCTCGCGCAGCCCCGGCCGCCGCTCGCGCTCGCCGCTGCCGCGCAGGGACGAGCGCGCGCGCTCCCCGCGTCGCAGCCCGCGCCGCTCGCCCAGGTAAATAGGCGGGCGGACAATTGACAACATTTCATATTTTTAAGACTATCATTTCATTACTTTTCAGAATTCTGCTTAAAAAGATGAAGTAATCTCTGTTTTTATTTATTTTCTGAGATGATTATTTATTTTATTATTAATTTATAAAAACATACTCATTTTAAAATGTGGCAACACCAAAACCAGAACTTAATGGAACGGTTACTTTAGTCGGTTTTCTTATAAAAAAAAAACTTGGTAAAACTCGGTATGCATCTGTCATCTGTCAACGTCAAATAAAAAAATATATATATATATTCGCTCTTTGGTTTAGACAACAACCCTATTCAGCCCGTATTGTCTTAGATTGCAGTTATTTGATGTATTTTCTTATATTTCTTTAAATACAGAAGAATAAATTCAAAGATTTTTTTTTAAGGTACACGACATAAAGCCCTGTCGATCTCTATATTAATTTCCACCTGTTATAAATATGAAATGTTGTCAATTAAGGGGCTCCCCGGTCTCAATGACCTTCGATCTGTTGCGATAGATTTTCCCATATTATAAATAGCTAATCATAATAACATAGTTTTTCCACAACAAAATACCGTATCAAGTACCTTTCACATGTCACTGACTTTGAGATACAGGCCGTCAAAGTTTACGATTTTTTCGGGGAAAAAGTTGTGGAAACGGTTTTTTGCGTTTTTCTCGAAAAGTATTGAGAAAAATAGAAAAAGCTTCACAACAAATTTTGTGGTTTAGAACAATAAAATGTAAGATATTTTCTACATATACACCGGGGATAAAAGTAGAAACGAGATTAGTGTATTTTTGGTCCTTCACCGAATATTTTTTTATAAAATACACAGTCGTTAAATCAAAATTCGGGTCACAACAAAGTGTTAAGCATAGACCATACTACAATATATATTAAATAGGACATTATAACTCTATAATCCACAAACTAGATACGATGTAAAAATCATCAAATTGGCTGATTTCTGTAGGGAGCCCCTTAATTAAAAAAAAAAAACAAAAATTTGAGGATGTCAATCGATTGTTTTTAGGGTTCCGCACCCAAAGGGTAAAAACGGGACCCTATTACTGAGACTTCGCTGTCCGTCCGTCCGTCTGTCACCAGGCTGTATCTCAACAACGGTGATAGCTAGACAGTTGAAATTTTCACAGATGATGTATTTCTATTGCCGCTATAACGACAAATACTAAAAATAAAATAAAATAAATATTTAAGGGGGGCTCCCATACAACAAACTTGTTATAGATTATATATATGTATAGGTACGGAACCCTTCATGCGCGAGTCGGGCTCGCACTTGCCCAATTTTTTATTGGTATCAAATGTCTATATGGGACTACCTATACTTAGACTACTCTAAAAGTCGGAAATGACCGTCAAAGTTCAACATTCCTACAGAGCACTAAAACGCTTCACACAATAGGCGTGCGGAGAATTTTTTTGAGGACGTCAATCGATTCTATTTTTTATCGGTATCAAATGTCTATATGGGACTACCTACACTTAGACTGCTCTAAAAGTCAGAAATGACCGTCAAAGTTCAACATTCCTATGGAGGACTAAAAACGCTCCATACAAATGTCGTCATCCATCTGTGGTTTGGGTACCAATATTTGTATGTATGGAGACAATAAGTAATTTGCCATTTTCAATGTGAAAAAGTGCGTAAGTTGTCATACAATTATTGTTTTGTTAAATTACGAGGATTCTAAAAACAGAAATTCTTTTAGGTTTAAAAAAATCATGAAATTCGTACTATTGAAGTCACATCCATACTAATCCATACTAATATTATAAATGCGAAAGTGTGTCTGTCTGTCTGTCTGTCTGTCTGTCTGTCTGTTACCTCTTCACGCTTAAACCGCTGAACGGACTTAGATGAAATTTGGTATGGAGATAGTTTGAGACCCGGGAAAGGACATAGGATACTTTTCATCCCGAAAATATTTTGTGTTCCCATGGGATGAGCAGGTAACACCGCGGGGCACAGCTAGTATTATAAATGCGAAAGTGTGTCTGTCTGTCTGTCTGTCTGTTACCTCTTCACGCTTAAACCGCTGAATCGATTTTGATGAAATTTGGCATAGAGATAGTTTAAGGTCCGAGGAAGGACATAGGATAGTTTTCATCTTGGAAATTATATCTAAAAAGATTGAAAAGTGAGTGAACATTTCTGTCGGGGTGTGGTGACCCTGTAGGAAATGTAATTATTAGACCAAAAGTACAATTGCTATTACATTTGCTTAGGCGCTTTTAATAGTCTCTTTCATCAAGTTCCACGCGTACGTAGTCGCGGGCAAAAGGCAAATTTTATAAAATGTTTATTTTTTCTTTGTTTCATGGCATATTGAGCTATCATTCATATATCTACAATATGCTATAGAATTTAACATGAGTCGTCTTTCCTATTCCAGACGCAGCCCGCTCCCGCTTGCCGGCCGGCGCCGCTCGCCGCGCCCGCGCTCGCCGCCGCCGCGGCCGCGTGACGCGCGTGACACCCGTGACACCCGTGACGCGCGTGACGTCCGTGACGCGCGCGAGCGTGACGCTCGGGAAGCCCGTGACGTTCGTGACGTGCGGCGCCCGAGGCCGCGGCCCGCGCCGCCCGCCGCCCGCCCGCCCTCGCCGCCGGACCCGAGGAAGGTGAGCAGCCGTTTCTTAACACTGCTTTAGACCATGGTATATAAAACAAGGTATGGCATTCCGGAATGCCCAGGCCAGACTTTTGTCGGCATTTTGATGACAGCTCAAATCAGCTACTCTTTATGAAATGTCAAGATGATCTGTTAGTATGAAGCTTCTATGATGATACAGGCATGTGACGTCATAAAAAGCAGCAGTCAAAACGCGTCTTCTTTTTAGATATTGTACAATTAAAAATAGTATAATGTCCAAATGTTAGTGATAGTTTATTTGGTTCCGCGTATTTTTTAACGTGTGTTAAGTGGTTTCAATGCCACAATTTATATTCACAGTTCTGCCAATCCGTTTGTGTTGCCAGTAGCATATCATAAATATTATAATACGCCATTCCCTTGGTACCTGTTGAATGTCTTAAAATTAAGAGTGTTTAAAATCAATAATTACACTAAAAAGACATTTATTCAAAGAATATGAGAATATGACAATTGTAAAGCAGAAATTTCATATAGTGTTGTATCTGTTGGCAAACCTTTTAATAAATAAATAAAAAATTCTTTGTTTGTCCGACTGGCGTTGAACGTGTTTTCATTATATGTAATTATTTTGTTACCATAAAGCGGCATCTAATCAGTCTACGTCACAAGTCTGCCTTGTCGGAATGTCATGTCCTTGTATTCTTGTAACATGCTGTAGACGTGTCCAGTTGACAGCATTTCATTTTCTTCTAGCATAACTGTGACTCTGGCACGTTTAGCATAACTGTGACACGAGACTCTTTCACGTGCGACATATACTACCTGTCACTTTCTTTTCAATACCGTGCGAGCAAGACAGGTGAGTCGCGCGACAAGTAAAGTTGCGGCAGAGATATAGTATAGTTGGCCTTTTTCCGATACAAGAGCATTTAAAAAAAGTTTTTACAAAGTTAAGAAGTCAATTAAATAAAACAATTTAAACGGATTATATCGCGTATATTAATTATTTGAGCCTCCCTGACGTTTCAGTACCTTTACAGATACCGTTGTCAAAGGTTGACTGAGAAAAAACATAATTTTTCTCTGTCAAAGTTACATTTGTGCAAACTACCCATTTTATAAATATTAATTTCAAAATAAAGGTGTTCATACATGCCAGATGGGCCTAATGTGTAAAGACAGTTACACATGTGCCAGAAGGAAGAAGATATAATCCGTTTAAATTGTTTTATTTAAATGTGTAACAGTCGCGGAAACCGAAGAAAATATTAAGTCAATTAAAGTTTAATATATTTTTCCTATTTGGTTACCAATTTTCTTTGTGATTTCCAATAACTTAATTTCAGATTACACAGGTCTACAAAAACAAAATTTTTTTTTGGGTTTCTGTTCTAATGCTTGAATTCTGATTCCAAACATCGAAAAACACTCGGATATCCATTTTTAACTCTTAAAGTTTGCTTTTGTTTAAATAAAATTACAGAGAAAATATAAAAATTAGTATTTTTTTAAACTCCGTAAAATTGCTCTAGTTTCTACAAAAGCAAACTTTGATCGGAACAGATATTTTTTTATTTATTTGTGACATAGGAGAAACCAAAATTTCACATTCAGGAGCCAGACCCAGAAATCGTGTTGACCGGTGTTATATATTAATTCGAAAAGTATAATCATAACAGAACCATAATTATCAAACACAGCCATAACGTTGATAATGTTGATATAAAATTACTAAAATAATTGGTAACAAAATAGGAGAAAATAATGAGCTTTTATTGAAGTCTTAATTTTGTACGAACAATTTGAAAAATGGTCATAATCAAATAAAGGATAAACAATTATATACATACATTTTTTTTTACTTTTTCTTGTATGTATGCTTTCAATTTCCCCATCCGTTTTGATCTCTGTACCTATTTTATTTTTGAAAGACATTTAACCTTAGCGCCATCTATGTGAACACGCACTACCATTGCTCCATTCTCATTGCGTGTTATCCCCTGCACAGTCCTCCGGGTCGGGGTCTTCGGGGAGCAGCTGCTCGGACGAGTCGTGCTCGGTGTGCTCCGCCAAGAACAAGAAGGGGCCGCCGCCCGGGCCCAAGGGCGCCAAGCCGCCCATAGCGCCGCCCAAGTAACTACACACTCTACTTAATAGTACATTATTTCCGAGGCCCGGAAACTAGGGGAAAACCTGACAAGGTGCTTGATGTAGAGGTGGAGGTGTTGAAGTAGAAATAATGTTAGTGTTATTTTTCAAAACGTCCGGGTTCGATTTTTTTTTAATGTATGAATGCAGTTTTTCTTGTTATTAAAATCGAGGATATGGTTCCTCAGAACAAATCTTCGTATGTCTTATAGTTTCAGACTCCCGTACTGACCGATCTAAATGGGCCACCCTGTATAGTGTTTTTCTCAAACGATGTGACGAAGTAATAAAAGTATCGTTGGGTAATCGTTCGGTTTGGTCCCTAGGGCTCCCCTGGCGTCCCCGAGCAGAGCCAAGCGCGCGCCGGGGCCTGCATCGGCCTCGCGCGCCGTGCAGCCCACGCGCGAGCTGCTCAAGGCCAGGGAGGCCAGCAAACGCACTAGGGAGGAAAAGGTTGGTAACATCAAGGCTCTAAAAGTTAAGGTTTAAAAGTTTAAGTTTGTAGATTAACGAATGTTCATAGTTTTTACATATATTTGCTGCAACTGCGCGTCGGTACATCGATGTGCGCTGTTTACTTAAGTTTATGTTTTATGTACAGCAACTATTTGTGAGTTCCTGTAATTGGCTCTGTATTTCTATTTAAGTTTCTATATTAAGTGTATTAGCTGTTGGTTCTCCTAAAATAAATAAACATTAAAACGCACTCTATGTAACCTAGTGCACCAATGTAAAGCCTGACTGAAATATATGAGAATGCGCCATATTGCGGAATTTCACTGGAACTAATTTCATACACTGGCAAAGATTTTATGATGTGTCTACAGTGTCATTCCAGGTGGTTTCTTTAGTCATGTTACATTGCTGCTCTGACACCTCATTATATTGATATTTTCGGACACGTCCGGGAAAAATGCTATTTACGCCAAATGTCCGGATTTTTTAGGGTTCCGTACCCAAAGGGTAAAAACGGAACCCTATTGCTGAGACTTCGCTGTCCGTCCGTCTGTCACCAGGCTGTATCTCAAGAACGGTGAATGCCATTTGGCATTAAGTCCGCCATTTGTACTGACTTTTGTTTTGTGCAATAAAGTTTAAGTAAATAAATAGCTAGTACAGTTGAAATTTTCACAGATGATGTATTTCTATAGCCGCCATAACAACAAATACTAAAAATAAAATAAAATAAATATTTAAGGGGGGCTCCCATACAACAAACTTGTTATGGATTATGGTACGGAACCCTTCATGCGCGAGTCGGACTCGCACTAGTCCAATTTTTTATTTAAGTCTGTCCGGTTTCAGCTAATTTAGAGTTGGCAGCCCTATTCACTGGTACATAATGTGTTTTCAGGTGCTAGAATGGCAGCGGACCCAAATGGCGGTGAACCGTCCGCCGGCGGCGCCCATCCCCGCCGCGCAGATCAAGCGCGAGGGAGAGAGGAGACGTCGCGGCGTCTCGCCCGCCGCCATCGCCGCCGCGCTCAACGACTCCGACAGCGACAGCGAGTCCGACGCCAGCTCCGAGCAGCCGCAGAGGTGAGACGACGAGCGGGGCTAGGTGGACATATAGATCAAGCGCGAGGGAGAGAGGAGACGTCGCGGCGTCTCGCCCGCCGCCATCGCCGCCGCGCTCAACGACTCCGACAGCGACAGCGAGTCCGACGCCAGCTCCGAGCAGCCGCAGAGGTGAGACGACGAGCGGGGCTAGGTGGACATATAGATCAAGCGCGAGGGAGAGAGGAGACGTCGCGGCGTCTCGCCCGCCGCCATCGCCGCCGCGCTCAACGACTCCGACAGCGACAGCGAGTCCGACGCCAGCTCCGAGCAGCCGCAGAGGTGAGACGACGAGCGGGGCTAGGTGGACATATAGATCAAGCGCGAGGGAGAGAGGAGACGTCGCGGCGTCTCGCCCGCCGCCATCGCCGCCGCGCTCAACGACTCCGACAGCGACAGCGAGTCCGACGCCAGCTCCGAGCAGCCGCAGAGGTGAGACGACGAGCGGGGCTAGGTGGACATATAGATCAAGCGCGAGGGAGAGAGGAGACGTCGCGGCGTCTCGCCCGCCGCCATCGCCGCCGCGCTCAACGACTCCGACAGCGACAGCGAGTCCGACGCCAGCTCCGAGCAGCCGCAGAGGTGAGACGACGAGCGGGGCTAGGTGGACATATAGATCAAGCGCGAGGGAGAGAGGAGACGTCGCGGCGTCTCGCCCGCCGCCATCGCCGCCGCGCTCAACGACTCCGACAGCGACAGCGAGTCCGACGCCAGCTCCGAGCAGCCGCAGAGGTGAGACGACGAGCGGGGCTAGGTGGACATATAGATCAAGCGCGAGGGAGAGAGGAGACGTCGCGGCGTCTCGCCCGCCGCCATCGCCGCCGCGCTCAACGACTCCGACAGCGACAGCGAGTCCGACGCCAGCTCCGAGCAGCCGCAGAGGTGAGACGACGAGCGGGGCTAGGTGGACATATAGATCAAGCGCGAGGGAGAGAGGAGACGTCGCGGCGTCTCGCCCGCCGCCATCGCCGCCGCGCTCAACGACTCCGACAGCGACAGCGAGTCCGACGCCAGCTCCGAGCAGCCGCAGAGGTGAGACGACGAGCGGGGCTAGGTGGACATATAGATCAAGCGCGAGGGAGAGAGGAGACGTCGCGGCGTCTCGCCCGCCGCCATCGCCGCCGCGCTCAACGACTCCGACAGCGACAGCGAGTCCGACGCCAGCTCCGAGCAGCCGCAGAGGTGAGACGACGAGCGGGGCTAGGTGGACATATAGATCAAGCGCGAGGGAGAGAGGAGACGTCGCGGCGTCTCGCCCGCCGCCATCGCCGCCGCGCTCAACGACTCCGACAGCGACAGCGAGTCCGACGCCAGCTCCGAGCAGCCGCAGAGGTGAGACGACGAGCGGGGCTAGGTGGACATATAGATCAAGCGCGAGGGAGAGAGGAGACGTCGCGGCGTCTCGCCCGCCGCCATCGCCGCCGCGCTCAACGACTCCGACAGCGACAGCGAGTCCGACGCCAGCTCCGAGCAGCCGCAGAGGTGAGACGACGAGCGGGGCTAGGTGGACATATAGATCAAGCGCGAGGGAGAGAGGAGACGTCGCGGCGTCTCGCCCGCCGCCATCGCCGCCGCGCTCAACGACTCCGACAGCGACAGCGAGTCCGACGCCAGCTCCGAGCAGCCGCAGAGGTGAGACGACGAGCGGGGCTAGGTGGACATACAGTCATATCCCATCCACTCCTGAATGACCGCCAAGGATCCAAAATTATCGCTCGAGCGAATCCTCGCTAACAAGGAAGGGGTACCCAACTGTCCGACTCAGATTTGATTCATTTTGATATATGTTATAGAGTAATCTAAAATAGCAGACACGTATTTTTTTTAGCTGCCCAAATTCAACCTGTTAGGAGAAATTGTCCTTCAAAGTACTGAAAATTTACCAAACCCTCTAACTTCTGTAGAGCTATAAGGCGTTACACACTGTCCATTACTGGGTACTTCTGCTTATCATGTCCATGACAAATGTTTAGCATCCAACACCTTTGTAAGCGTGTCTATATCTATTGTTGTTTCCAGGTTAACCCTCTCCGAGCGTTTCGGCAAGATGGCGCAGTGGTCGGCGGACCGCAGCGCGCGGCTCGAGAACATGCGCATCACGCGCCGCGACAGCGCGCTGCACGTGCGCATCGAGCGCGACCGCGACGGCGCCGAGCCGCCCGCCGACGAGCCCTACCCGTGAGTCACACCCCATACTACTCCATACATACTATCACGTCTCGGCAAGTGGCGCAGTGGTCGGCGGACCGCAGCGCGCGGCTCGAGAACATGCGCATCACGCGCCGCGACAGCGCGCTGCACGTGCGCATCGAGCGCGACCGCGACGGCGCCGAGCCGCCCGCCGACGAGCCCTACCCGTGAGTCACGCCCCATACTACTCCATACATACTATCACGTCTCGACAAGTGGCGCAGTGGTCGGCGGACCGCAGCGCGCGGCTCGAGAACATGCGCATCACGCGCCGCGACAGCGCGCTGCACGTGCGCATCGAGCGCGACCGCGACGGCGCCGAGCCGCCCGCCGACGAGCCCTACCCGTGAGTCACGCCCCATACTACTCCATACATACTATCACGTCTCGACAAGTGGCGCAGTGGTCGGCGGACCGCAGCGCGCGGCTCGAGAACATGCGCATCACGCGCCGCGACAGCGCGCTGCACGTGCGCATCGAGCGCGACCGCGACGGCGCCGAGCCGCCCGCCGACGAGCCCTACCCGTGAGTCACGCCCCATACTACTCCATACATACTATCACGTCTCGACAAGTGGCGCAGTGGTCGGCGGACCGCAGCGCGCGGCTCGAGAACATGCGCATCACGCGCCGCGACAGCGCGCTGCACGTGCGCATCGAGCGCGACCGCGACGGCGCCGAGCCGCCCGCCGACGAGCCCTACCCGTGAGTCACGCCCCATACTACTCCATACATACTATCACGTCTCGACAAGTGGCGCAGTGGTCGGCGGACCGCAGCGCGCGGCTCGAGAACATGCGCATCACGCGCCGCGACAGCGCGCTGCACGTGCGCATCGAGCGCGACCGCGACGGCGCCGAGCCGCCCGCCGACGAGCCCTACCCGTGAGTCACGCCCCATACTACTCCATACATACTATCACGTCTCGACAAGTGGCGCAGTGGTCGGCGGACCGCAGCGCGCGGCTCGAGAACATGCGCATCACGCGCCGCGACAGCGCGCTGCACGTGCGCATCGAGCGCGACCGCGACGGCGCCGAGCCGCCCGCCGACGAGCCCTACCCGTGAGTCACACCCCATACTACTCCATACATACTATCACGTCTCGACAAGTGGCGCAGTGGTCGGCGGACCGCAGCGCGCGGCTCGAGAACATGCGCATCACGCGCCGCGACAGCGCGCTGCACGTGCGCATCGAGCGCGACCGCGACGGCGCCGAGCCGCCCGCCGACGAGCCCTACCCGTGAGTCACACCCCATACTACTCCATACATACTATCACGTCTCGACAAGTGGCGCAGTGGTCGGCGGACCGCAGCGCGCGGCTCGAGAACATGCGCATCACGCGCCGCGACAGCGCGCTGCACGTGCGCATCGAGCGCGACCGCGACGGCGCCGAGCCGCCCGCCGACGAGCCCTACCCGTGAGTCACACCCCATACTACTCCATACATACTATCACGTCCGAATAATCACTTTGTGTAACAATGCCTTATTTTTGCCCCTCGTGAAAGAATACTAATAAAGTGTTTGTGTTTCGCAGCGGTCTGGAGGCAGCGCCCGTGGGCAGCTACCCCGAGGAGCTGCTGGCCGTGGCGCCGGGCGGGCTGCCGTCCTGGGACGACGTGCGCGTGCGCTACGACTACTACAAGAAGCGCGGGTACCTGCGCGGTGAGTGTCACACACCTGTCGTGTTACATACGGCTGCAGGCGCGCCCGGGCAGCTACCCCGAGGAGCTGCTGGCCGTGGCGCCGGGCGGGCTGCCGTCCTGGGACGACGTGCGCGTGCGCTACGACTACTACAAGAAGCGCGGGTACCTGCGCGGTGAGTGTCACACACCTGTCGTGTTACATACGGCTGCAGGCGCGCCCGGGCAGCTACCCCGAGGAGCTGCTGGCCGTGGCGCCGGGCGGGCTGCCGTCCTGGGACGACGTGCGCGTGCGCTACGACTACTACAAGAAGCGCGGGTACCTGCGCGGTGAGTGTCACACACCTGTCGTGTTACATACGGCTGCAGGCGCGCCCGGGCAGCTACCCCGAGGAGCTGCTGGCCGTGGCGCCGGGCGGGCTGCCGTCCTGGGACGACGTGCGCGTGCGCTACGACTACTACAAGAAGCGCGGGTACCTGCGCGGTGAGTGTCACACACCTGTCGTGTTACATACGGCTGCAGGCGCGCCCGGGCAGCTACCCCGAGGAGCTGCTGGCCGTGGCGCCGGGCGGGCTGCCGTCCTGGGACGACGTGCGCGTGCGCTACGACTACTACAAGAAGCGCGGGTACCTGCGCGGTGAGTGTCACACACACACACACCTGTTGTGTTACATACGGGCTACAACTCTTCCATATTGCCAACTCGTCTATGTTTCCAACTCCTCCATATTCCCGAGTACTCCACAATGCCAACTCGTCCGTATTGCCAACTTGTCCACTTTGCCCACTCGTCCATATTCCCAAATAGTCCACAATGCCAACTCGTCTACATATCCAACTCCGTCCATATTGCCAACTCGTCTACATATACAACTCGTCCATATTCCCAACTTGTCCACATTGACAACTCGTCTACATATCCAACTCGTCCATATTGCCAACTCGTCTACAAATCCAACTCGTTCACATTGCCAACTCGTCTATTCTTGAATGATGGTCAGTTAACTTGCGATGCGTCATATAAAATTATGATTTATTTTTGAATGGCCAATTCTGACTTTTTATGCCGAGATCTCGGCCTCGAGAATTGTGATACTTCCAACGAGAAAGATGCGTAAAATGTCGCGAAATCCCTTCGATAGATGGCGCTGCATTAATGACGCTGTAAAAACCATATAAAGGTCTTCGCACATTATAACAACTCAATGGCGAATCGATTCTATGCCAAATATTGAAATTTAAGCCCTATGTCATATTTGCTAGGTTTAATTTCGACGATGCACCGACGCGTCGTCCACTACTAATATATTTTTTTTTAATTAAACCTTGTAAATATCACATAGGGCTTAAATTTCAATATTTGGCATAGAATCGAGTCGCCGTTGAGTTATTATAATGTGCGAAGACCTTAATTGTACAAGCTAGTGGGAATGAAAAAAGTTCAAATGTCCAAGGTTATTGAGACGGTACGGTGCTTAACTTTATTTATTTGACCGGTTTTAATGTTCGCAGGGTTGACGCTGAGCGACTACGTGAAGTGGGAGGAGTGGTGGTACAAGTACCAGGAGTGGCTGAAACGCGAGCGCGCCTACGAGCGCTGGGCCGAGGGCGAGGTGGGCTCCGTGAGTGCTTACTACTTATACTTCACTTACAAAAAAAAAAAAAAAAACAAAATCATTTATTAACGAAAAACAAACTCTACATTTCAAGAGTATCCATCAGTGACCAAACTAGGCTGAGCCTGTATCTTGGCCTGGCCATCTGCGAGTGCGGTTGACAAAGGAGAATTATAAAGCAAAGAATTTATAAAGTACAAAAGTTTGTGTTAGGACGTTAGATGTGAAATACAAGTTTAAATTTACGTCTTTTACTATTCTACAATGTTAAAAAGTACAATACAATGCAATCTAATATAATACATCCTAACCTCGGAAACAAACGAATGCGTGTGTGTGTGTGTGAGAGCTTGTGTATGTGGGTGTGAATGTGAGTAATATGTGGATATGTGTGTATAGGAAACCCCTGGTTATAATAAAACCCTTCTAGAAGCTTCTATAGGAGGTTCAAGGAAGAAGACCAAGAGGAAGGTGTCCCATGCGCTGGACCGATCAGATTCGAGACAGATTGTATTAAGTGGAGAGTGAACGTCTGAAGAGTGATAATAAAGATCACGTTCCCTCAGCAATGAGGAATACGACACAAGAAGAAGTTGACTTATGTGTGTTTCCACATTTATGTACGTGTTGCTGACATGTATTTTTCGCTCGTTTTATAAGTGCAAAAACGTCATTACACTTAATCGGTATTTAACTAGCGGCGACTGGGCTAACGCCTTAGGCGACAATTAAAATACGCAATTGTATAGTTTCATTCGTCGTCTTAAGTTTCGGACCTCTTCGTAATGTTTCTTCCATCCATGCCCCAGCAGGTGACGAGGTTGATTTCTATTTATAATCATGTTTTATTTTAATTTTATTGTATTCTTTAGTATCTTACATTTTGTCACTAAGATTTACCCGGTTAGCTACGACAGCGATAGCGGCGGCGAGCGATCCCAATAGGAGGAAGTGAGACACCAAGCTCGAACAGCACCGCTCTCCTGTCGCTGCCGCTAGTCATCGATGTCGTGGCTGGGCTGCAAATCCATCTCCGCGTCCTTTAGAGTCGTAGAGCCTTAGTAGCGCACTGGCAATTTGCGGGAGACTTACAAGCGAGGCAAGCGCTCAACTAGTTCGACGCGATAAGATATGGCATCACGCGGTTAACTCGTTGCGTGCTCACCTCGCTTGTAACTCGCTAAGTGGCATCCCTTACAGTGCATACCTTACCTCCTAGCCTTTGTCCCATTTTTTGAGAATGAATTCTCAATCGGGGTCGGCTACCTAAATCCCAAGATGTGGCGTAGGCACTAGTTTTTACGAAAGCGACTGCCATCTGACCTGGGTTGGAACCCAGAGGGGAAACTAGGCCTTATTGGGCTTAGGTGGTTTCCTCACCATGTTTTCCTTCACCGAAAAGCGAGTGGTATAAATATCAAATGACATTACAGTGGACCTCTGATGTTTTATAAAATATTAATTAATTAATTAAGTAATTATTATTTTATTGCATGTTGTGACACCCAGAGACTTTATACATCTCTGGGTATATTTAATATTATGAATTTAACGTTAAAATTTTATTTTAATGTTCCTACTTAACATTGATTTGGAGTATCTATACATCTCCTTTACGTGTACCAGTGTAATTAGTTATAACACAAATGTAATCATTGTAATTGTTTTAAGTATTATTTACGAAAAAATTACTTACTGTTGAGTTTCTTTCGGCTTTCTTCTCAACAGCGGTCTCCTCTTGCGAAATGCCGGTAGATTCACAATCTGACTTGTAAAAGTGCCCCTGTGGCCTACTTACTGAATAAATTATTTCATTTCATTTATTTCATTTCATTTCATATAAAATATTGGTGTCCCCAGGTGCGGCGCGAGAGGCGGCGTCGGGGCGGGCGGCACCGGCGCAGCTGAGGGCGCGCCGCCCCCGCGGCGGTCCTGGCTGTGGACCTGGCTGCGGGGGCGGCGCCCGACAACAACTAGACGGGCGTCACCGCGCTCCGGGCCGGCTGTGAGTATATACACGCGTACTGTATACTGTACACTACACACCGGGTCCTGGCTGTGGACCTGGCTGCGGGGGCGGCGCCCGACAACAACTAGACGGGCGTCACCGCGCTCCGGGCCGGCTGTGAGTATATACACGCGTACTGTATACTGTACACTACACACCGGGTCCTGGCTGTGGACCTGGCTGCGGGGGCGGCGCCCGACAACAACTAGACGGGCGTCACCGCGCTCCGGGCCGGCTGTGAGTATATACACGCGTACTGTATACTGTACACTACACACCGGGTCCTGGCTGTGGACCTGGCTGCGGGGGCGGCGCCCGACAACAACTAGACGGGCGTCACCGCGCTCCGGGCCGGCTGTGAGTATATACACGCGTACTGTATACTGTACACTACACACCGGGTCCTGGCTGTGGACCTGGCTGCGGGGGCGGCGCCCGACAACAACTAGACGGGCGTCACCGCGCTCCGGGCCGGCTGTGAGTATATACACGCGTACTGTATACTGTACACTACACACCGGGTCCTGGCTGTGGACCTGGCTGCGGGGGCGGCGCCCGACAACAACTAGACGGGCGTCACCGCGCTCCGGGCCGGCTGTGAGTATATACACGCGTACTGTATACTGTACACTACACACCGGGTCCTGGCTGTGGACCTGGCTGCGGGGGCGGCGCCCGACAACAACTAGACGGGCGTCACCGCGCTCCGGGCCGGCTGTGAGTATATACACGCGTACTGTATACTGTACACTACACACCGGGTCCTGGCTGTGGACCTGGCTGCGGGGGCGGCGCCCGACAACAACTAGACGGGCGTCACCGCGCTCCGGGCCGGCTGTGAGTATATACACGCGTACTGTATACTGTACACTACACACCGGGTCCTGGCTGTGGACCTGGCTGCGGGGGCGGCGCCCGACAACAACTAGACGGGCGTCACCGCGCTCCGGGCCGGCTGTGAGTATATACACGCGTACTGTATACTGTACACTACACACCGGGTCCTGGCTGTGGACCTGGCTGCGGGGGCGGCGCCCGACAACAACTAGACGGGCGTCACCGCGCTCCGGGCCGGCTGTGAGTATATACACGCGTACTGTATACTGTACACTACACACCGGGTCCTGGCTGTGGACCTGGCTGCGGGGGCGGCGCCCGACAACAACTAGACGGGCGTCACCGCGCTCCGGGCCGGCTGTGAGTATATACACGCGTACTGTATACTGTACACTACACACCGGGTCCTGGCTGTGGACCTGGCTGCGGGGGCGGCGCCCGACAACAACTAGACGGGCGTCACCGCGCTCCGGGCCGGCTGTGAGTATATACACGCGTACTGTATACTGTACACTACACACCGGGTCCTGGCTGTGGACCTGGCTGCGGGGGCGGCGCCCGACAACAACTAGACGGGCGTCACCGCGCTCCGGGCCGGCTGTGAGTATATACACGCGTACTGTATACTGTACACTACACACCGGGTCCTGGCTGTGGACCTGGCTGCGGGGGCGGCGCCCGACAACAACTAGACGGGCGTCACCGCGCTCCGGGCCGGCTGTGAGTATATACACGCGTACTGTATACTGTACACTACACACCGGGTCCTGGCTGTGGACCTGGCTGCGGGGGCGGCGCCCGACAACAACTAGACGGGCGTCACCGCGCTCCGGGCCGGCTGTGAGTATATACACGCGTACTGTATACTGTACACTACACACCGGGTCCTGGCTGTGGACCTGGCTGCGGGGGCGGCGCCCGACAACAACTAGACGGGCGTCACCGCGCTCCGGGCCGGCTGTGAGTATATACACGCGTACTGTATACTGTACACTACACACCGGGTCCTGGCTGTGGACCTGGCTGCGGGGGCGGCGCCCGACAACAACTAGACGGGCGTCACCGCGCTCCGGGCCGGCTGTGAGTATATACACGCGTACTGTATACTGTACACTACACACCGGGTCCTGGCTGTGGACCTGGCTGCGGGGGCGGCGCCCGACAACAACTAGACGGGCGTCACCGCGCTCCGGGCCGGCTGTGAGTATATACACGCGTACTGTATACTGTACACTACACACCGGGTCCTGGCTGTGGACCTGGCTGCGGGGGCGGCGCCCGACAACAACTAGACGGGCGTCACCGCGCTCCGGGCCGGCTGTGAGTATATACACGCGTACTGTATACTGTACACTACACACCGGGTCCTGGCTGTGGACCTGGCTGCGGGGGCGGCGCCCGACAACAACTAGACGGGCGTCACCGCGCTCCGGGCCGGCTGTGAGTATATACACGCGTACTGTATACTGTACACTACACACCGGGTCCTGGCTGTGGACCTGGCTGCGGGGGCGGCGCCCGACAACAACTAGACGGGCGTCACCGCGCTCCGGGCCGGCTGTGAGTATATACACGCGTACTGTATACTGTACACTACACACCGGGTCCTGGCTGTGGACCTGGCTGCGGGGGCGGCGCCCGACAACAACTAGACGGGCGTCACCGCGCTCCGGGCCGGCTGTGAGTATATACACGCGTACTGTATACTGTACACTACACACCGGGTCCTGGCTGTGGACCTGGCTGCGGGGGCGGCGCCCGACAACAACTAGACGGGCGTCACCGCGCTCCGGGCCGGCTGTGAGTATATACACGCGTACTGTATACTGTACACTACACACCGGGTCCTGGCTGTGGACCTGGCTGCGGGGGCGGCGCCCGACAACAACTAGACGGGCGTCACCGCGCTCCGGGCCGGCTGTGAGTATCTGTTTAGCCATCTACGCTGTTCCACACTCCACAACCACAATACCAACACGTCCATCTTGCCAAGTCTTCTATATTTCCAACTGGCGTTCATATTGTCAACTTGTCCACAAATCACAATGCCAATTCGTCTTAATATCCACCTCGTCCATATTGCCAATTCGTACGTATTCCCAACTCTCCCATGATGCCAACTCGTCCACATATCCAACTCGTCCATATTCCAAACTCGTCTACATTGCCAACTCGTCCATTTTCCCAACTCGCCTACATTGCCAACTCGTCCACATTCCCAACTCGTCTACATTGCCAACTCGTCCATATTCCCAACTCGTCTACATTGCCAACTCGTCCATATTCCCAACTCGTCTACATTGCCAACTCGTCCATATTCCCAACTCGTCTACATTGCCAACTCGTCCATATTCCCAACTCGTCTACATTGCCAACTCGTCCATATTCCCAACTCGTCTACATTGCCAACTCGTCCATATTCCCAACTCGTCTACATTGCCAACTCGTCCATATTCCCAACTCGTCTACATTGCCAACTCGTCCATATTCCCAACTCGTCTACATTGCCAACTCGTCCATATTCCCAACTCGTCTACATTGCCAACTCGTCCATATTCCCGACTCGTCTACATTGCCAAGTCGTCCATTTTCCCAACTGTTTTACCACTACCACATTCCCAATATTTCTATCCCATCCACATGCAAACGGATTGACAATTTTTTTTTTTTTGTAAAATATCCATTTAATTTAAAATTAGGAATTCATTTATTGAAGGACTAATGTAATGAAACAATATTATTTGTAATAATCAATCACGGATCAATTTATTTGAATGACAATTAAATTCGTTTTACCAAAAAAAACTGATTTGATTTATGTATTTTTATACTCATTCAAAATTACCTATTGTATGAAGACTCGTTCTAGGCGTATTTATTTTGAGAAATCGTGTAATATAATACTGTATTTGATGACAGCTCAAATCGGCTACTCTATGAAATGTCAAAAATTATTTGTTCGTATAAATTTTCTATGAAGATCCTGGCTTGTGACGTCAAAGTCAGTGGTCAAAACACGTCTTCTTTTTAGTTTCGGTCCAATTAAAAATTATAAAATGTCCATAAATTGTGGTAGTATATTTTATGGTGTCGTGTATTTTTGAATGTATGTTTAGTGGTTTCAATGACACAATTAATTTTCACTATATTCTATCACATACCATATTGTTCCGAAATAAATATTGGAAATGAATATTTTATTTTTGTCCACAGGCAACTATTGCGACGCAATGGTTGAGTAGTAATCCAGCCGCAACTCGGACAAAACAATACAGACTAGACTTTCAGTGCAAGTGTTTTACTAACATAGCTCTATTTATACTAACTTTAGATAATGGAACTAACTTCATCGGTGCGTTCGAAGATTGTACAGATGTATACCTAGTCTTAGGTGAAAGCGGTGTCAAGCTCATTGCACAGTAGACGTTTCTACTGCGTAATGAGTGACATCGCTCTTTTTACGTGAGATTAGGTATAATGAATAAATTTTTGCCTTGGTATCTTATCGGAGAAGCTCGTATTTATGTTTCTGTCTCACTCACCTTTATTTTGCTTTTTGAGAGAAATAATTAAACGCGAATTTATCCGATATAATACAATGGCAAAACGTTATTAACTATGTAAGGTGTATTGGGATAATTCCGAAAATGTATAATTTCTACTAAACTCGCCAACATTATTTGCGCTAGCAACACTTCCTCGTATGTTCGTTTCACAGCATCTTAGGCAGTGTTGCTAGCGCAATACATTACAGACCTAGGGCGGTAAATTAATAAATGTCGCAGATCGCACGTATTTGTTGCCCGAACCAAAGGAAGGGGTCAAATTTGGGGCTCTACTAATTACCGCCCGCGGTTTGTCTGAAGTTTTACGTCTTGCCTTGGCCGGAGAGTGAGATGTTCTTCCCGCAAAGCGGGCAGTACATCCCGCTTCCGGCCTAGGGTAGACTTAAATAATTTTACGGAGTTTAGTAGGCAGTAATATTCGGAATTTCCCGAGCACGTTTAATAGTGTTTTTAAAATCCCAGACTATTTTTAAAAATAAAACTGTAACTGCTTAAAAGACGAACACAACGATGAAGGTAATAACTAATAAGTCTTAGAAAATAGGATGTTGTATGAAGATAGAATGATATACGGATTTTAATCCCAACAGTAAGCGTTGGTTCTGTATACAATCTAACACCAGCTCCACAATCGCGAAGTTGGCTGAAGTTTGGGTTTCACCAGCGAAATGTGTCTCCACCACAGACAACCCCCACTAGACGGAGCATGTAAGGCGGCCCGCGCGCACCAACGATATGGTACGGCAGAACATTAAAGTATCAACACGGCGACCACCGTTTAGTTGCGTTCATGTTTATGAGGTCTCTCTACACCACTTAACACTACAATTTACCATGTTATTTATTTAATTTATTTTTTCGTTGACGTACGCATGGATCATAAACAAGGACGCAACTAAACGGTGGCCGCCGTGTTGATACTTTAATGTTCTGCCGTACCATATCGTTGGTGCGCGCGGGTCGCCTTACATGCTCCGTCTAGTGGGGGTTGTCTGTGTTCTCCACACTATCATCGCCCAACGTTGGCCAACTTAGCGAGTAGTGTCGAGCCGCAATAAACACACGGAGCAGGTAGCTCGTGCTCATAATCAGAGGTCGGAATTCTCGTAGAATTTTTGAGCTGTCATAGGGACTTCTCGTTTATCGACTTACGATTATACATATGTATATCGATAAATACAGAATACATTATATGTAAAATATGATTTCGAGTAGAAGTAAACAACAATGCAGTGTTATCGCGATTGAGCGATCTCATTTCTAGGAAATTATAAATAGAAGTTAAAGTAATAATATTTTATTGTTTCTTATAAGTAACTTGTGGATTGAAATATTGAACTGAACTGATTCAATTAAAAAAAAATTACTATTAACTTTTCATTGTTTTCATTACAAATCTCTATTTAAC
The DNA here is from genome assembly GCA_932273695.1 of Apotomis betuletana. Classification (NCBI taxonomy): domain Eukaryota; kingdom Metazoa; phylum Arthropoda; class Insecta; order Lepidoptera; family Tortricidae; genus Apotomis; species Apotomis betuletana. Next base: position 11,449,492 of record OW026320.1, on the reverse strand, counting down.
AATTTCAGCCGCTCAAAAGTTATCTAAAAGAGATCGCTCTTTAGCGGTAAGACTGCCTGTTGTTTACCTCTACTTTTGATCGTGTTTAATATGTTGTGTTCTATAATTTATCGATATAATTATGAATATCGGTAGTCGATAAATGAGAAGTCCCTATGACAGCTCAAAAATACTACGAGAATTCCGACCTCTGCTCATAATATACGCAGAGATGTAGTGCATAACGTTTTGCTGTCGTATTTTGTCGGAAAAGTTATATTCAGCATGCTTTCTCTATTCATTTGTGTGAAAGAGACGAAATGGAAATATAAATTCGACCGAGAAAATACGATCTCAAAAGTATTCACTAGATTTTTACATCTTAATGTGACGCTTAGTCTTGAGTGAGTTATTTTAATGTTGACTGAGATATTGTGTTGTAGACAATGATCAATTGGTGTTAACTTAAGAAATGGCATTATTGTAAAGTATATTCGCTTGTCAAATTTAGTAAACAAGATTTTTACCTCAAAATCGTCATTTAATGCTAAAACTGTATTATCGCAAGTAAATTAGCTGCCTACATAAAATTGGCAGCGTGATACTGAAAATAATGGCTCAGGTTGCTTCATTTATGTGAAAATAGCAGTTTTTTACTAAATAGTGACACTTTGAGAGTAGAATTTAGTTTACTAAATTAGCGAGTAAGAATTTACTGTATAGTCCGACAAAATAGTGTAGAATTAAACAGTGACAAACTGTAGTTCCGACTCGTTTTTTACATTGAAGAAAAAGGGACGACATTATAGTATTGCCACTTTAATTTCTACTCTTTTATGTGGTAATGTATGTAAAATGTGGAATTGTGAATTACATGTACACATTACATAATTCCTTAAGTTTGCACTTACCTATATAGAGTGGAAAGAGTGTACGGAACTTAGGGGAAAAGTGATAAGAAATAAAATCCTAAAACAAAAGGCATTTATTGAATATAATTCACCGTTCAATATTTTAACTTAGTTTTCCTCGAAGTTACGTTCATATTTTCCACCATTTATAATGGTACCTACGTAGGTACCACTAGGCAGCGACGTAGGTTCGAATCCTGTTAGTGGATAAAGTTCTTGAGTGATTGCAATGTGATGCGAAAATTGTATTAACATTATAACGGAGTATCTGTAGTATACAACTGAACTGTTCAAAATATAAATACAATATTCATGAAACCTAACTTCTTGTAATTTTTTATTACTTGTTTTTAGTATGATTTATGACAAAATTACTTTGTTGAGTTTCTTTCGGCTTTCTTCTCAACCGCGGTCGCCTGTCGGGGAATATCGGTATGTTCAGTCACTTATAAAAGTGCACTGGTGGCCTACTTAATAAATAAATAAATATCGGAAAACCATACAAATCGATCTAGTCCACACAGTAACCTCTAGTAGGCTTGTGTTATGGGCACTAGACTACGATATACATTGTTATGAAAACATACTTTAATACATAGAACACATCCATGTATTTGCCCTTGCCGGGACTCGAACCCAGGACCGCCGGCACAGTAGGCAGCTGCAACACCGCGCAGTCAACCGCTAAATATATGTAAATACATTTTAAACAGTTCCCTTGTATACAAATCGTTTTAAAGTACATTTCGGAGATACTTAAAAACTATTTTAAGTACTGTTCAGTTTTACATTGTATTACGGACACTGAACGTTCATTTTAACAATCTATTTAGACGTAATACGTATTTAGTAAAATAAATCTATTTTTTTTTTGTTTATCATTCATACATTACGCGATGAGAAATATCTCATTGAATTGTCATGAAAAGAAGTTTTATCAGGAGTTAAAACTACAATAATTAGGTTTTTCCAGTAAGAAAATTACTTAGACGTATTTGAACATCCTTAGTGCACAAATACGTTAAATCACGAAGGCAAAATCAGTGTGTATAAAAATTAAGAGCATATATATGTTTGTTGTAGTCTTAGATCATTATTGTAATGATGACTTATATTGGTTTTAATATTATCATAGTATACGTAACATAATTTAAGCCGCGGCGAAAATCAACTTTATATAACCTCAATTACAAATTTAATACACCCATGACCCAAGTATTTGGTCATCATGAGACCTTAATTCAATGAGTGATATAGAAAATGCCACTAAAACTGAACATAACTACAAAATTTGGAATTCTTAACTTCAATATTGACTGAGATCTCGTCACTTGTTCGAATTAAAGCTGAATATCTTGGAAACTACTGGTCCTATTTCCACCAAACGTAGCTAAGAACCATCTCGACGGACTAGTCTTTCGATTTAAAAAAAGGCACTCAAACCGTTTGGGAGTTATGATGCCACAGACAGACACAGATACAATGTCCAACACCTTTTTTGTCGGGGGTCAAAAAATGACCCATCGCGATATGTTTGTTTAAATCGTGACAAATCCATTACTATATTTTCAAAATAGAGACGCAGTCAGATGGTAAGAAACTGTATTTTCTAAGAAAAGAGTCGATTGCAAAGAAAATGCACATAGAAAAGGGCTTTAATCAAAACAAAACTCAATTGATTCCTTTGTGTGACGAAAGTTACCCCTACATTTCGTATGACTAACTTTCGTCACACAAAGCGATCGTGATTTTTTTTAACTAAGCTTTTACCCATGTACAATTTTTTTGCAATCGACCCAAAAGTTGATTTTTGCCGTCAACTTAAGCTATAAGTAGATTTAGAATTGTCTATCTAATTCATGTTGTAATAGGAAAACATCATAAAACCGGACCGGTAGGAATCGAACCCGGTACCTCTTCCACCAGATTACACATTAAAGATCTTCTTTGAGCTTTGATCTAATATCAATGATTTAATATAAAATTGTGGTGTGTACCCACATAAAGAAGAAGACATTACTTTATAGTAATATTTCCAGCAACGTTTAGATTATATCAGACAATTATTTTACGTATTGATCATGATCAACAGTACATAAGTACACCTGTATATAGAATTAATAATCTCAAATAGATGTATATCTTTATAGTAGAGATAGTAGATGTGTTATGGATCGTGTTGCATTTAGCGCTATCATCTTTGTACAGTCATCAAAAGAAGCTGTCAATTTTAGTATCCAACTAGCGACCTGCCCCGCCTTCGCACGGGTTTAATTCTATATTATGCAATACATATAAACCTTCCTCCTAAATCACTCTATCTAATAAATAAACCGCATTAAAATTCGTTGCTTAAAGATTTAAGCATACATAGGGACAGACAGTAGGAAGCGACTTTGTTTTATACTATGTAGTATTTTGACATGCCAGTAGTAAAATTGACAGTTGTTTTTGACGCGCACCGTACCACAGCGCCGCGTAGTACAGTGTGACCAAAAAGAGTAGAAATTAAATAGTGGTAATACTTTAGTGTCGTCCCCGTTTTCTTATATTGATTAGACAGGGAGGACACTACAGTATTGCCACTTTTTAATTTCTATTCTTTTTGGTTGGACTGTACAGAATGTATACCTAATCTCATTCAAAAAGAGCTATGTCATAGTAGTCATTGATACTGCGCAAAAAGTTCGATACGCTCTTTCCGTGAGATTTAAGTATACCTGCGTACTTGAATAAGTATGTATTATTACTGTCTGTACGCGACAATGTGGGGTGTCGTACAAAACTATGTACAAAAATTGTATATAATGTCTGGAGATGCCATTTTGCACGACAGCGATGTAGGTATGTGTCTCGCTCACTCGTTAGTCGCGCTCGGATCTCGCTCAACTGCTTACCGCGTCGCTGGTCACGCAGTGTTGCATCGCCGTCATATGGTAAGCGCTTTTCGGAACGTTCTTTTTAGTGTTAATCGTGTCGTATAGTTCAGATTTATATGATATAAACCGTTTTTATACAAACCTTTTGACTGATATAAACCCTCCTTCAGCGCTGGAGTGTAGCAATTCACAGTGCCCCTCTGACGCCACAGCAAAAAATAAAGTACCTAGTGCTCCAAAATCAGCAGGGATTGAGAAACACTTGTAGCCATTTTAATTACTTTTTAACTTGAAAATTGTTTCGTCACTAGACTATGTTTATTCTGATAAGAAGACTGAGGCGTTCAAAAGGTTAAACTTTAGATATTTAATGTAAACACCCTATCTGTATTCACTCAATAATGGAAATTATGTTTGATAAGGTTTGTATAAAAACCCTACTTCTGTCGTCATATTTATTATGCTAATCGAGCTTAGGTAAGACTAGCAATAATAACTTTAATATTTACATTGTATTTTTAAATATTTTATTATTTCAACGTATGCCCGGGATGAGAAAATTGGATGTTTGTAATTTCTTCACTAGATTGTAAAGGATTTCATAGTTCTATGGTATGGAAGAAATGAGAAATGCGAATAGTCAGGACGCGTCGAGAGACCTTCGGGAAAAGCATTGGACTATGTAAACTAGATATACATAATTATATTTATTATGACTTAAGTACCATTTCATTATTAATACACTGACCTACATCGTAGATCTTTTCTTAAATTAAGTGTTCTAAAATTAATCCTTATTGAAATGTGTCTTTCGCGAACACATTTACATTAGGGTGCTCCTCACTGCTAGAATTCGCCTGAAATGTAACCAAAAAACAAATGAGATTTTCTTATTTTTTTGTTACATTACAGATTCTATGAGTGAGAACTGAGAGGGCCTTTTTTGTAAGCAGCTTAGATCATAATATTTAATTCCCTTGGTAGCACAAATCGTGTCCGGATTTTAGTTATCATGTAATAGATGTTATTATGAAAAATAAATTTATTTATAGAAAATGTCCAAATGGTAGTTTTATTTTTGTCCAATATGCATTGAAACAAGTCCTTAAGAGGCCTTATTCCTTTTAAAGTGCTGATTGTTTTAGACATTTTCCTCTATGATCACACATATTTCTTAACATAATATTGATGTTACTACCTAGAACAGGGATATTGGGATTTATTGGTATTTATTTGAAACCTACAGTTTAAATTTCATTCATAATTTTTGTTTCTAAAACTACTCGAAATTGAGAAAATTCAGGCCGTAAATTCGTTTTTTCGACTTATTTTCGACTGCACGCAATGAAAGCATGAAATAGCTGTCTTACTACCTAGAACTCGGGGAAAAGTATTATTCACTTCAAAAAGTTGGTTGAAATTATCAATATATTTGTCATAGCATGAAAAATTTTTTTTTTAAAGGAATACGGCCTAAGAGAATATATCATTGTTCCTTATCCCATGCGATCAGTTTACGTTAAGTTAGCACCTGGTAACTGAGGCGTCAGATACGAATGAGGTTTAAATTTAACGTAACCGGGTTGTACAAATCGGGGTTTCGTTGTCGTCTGTTTCCTCCAAATCTTAACCAATTTTAACGAAACTTTAGGAACAGAACGGGGAAAAAACCGTTTTGATTTTGCGCAAAATTTTATCAATATTATCATATACCCAGCACGACTGAAAAAAAATGAATGAACCATGGAATGAGAATGAACGAAGTACGAACACCAACAAACAAGTATGTGTAAGTATGAATGAAAATTGCCCGGGAGTTTTTATAGACAGTTGACAGTTCTCAGAAGTTGGGACTCAATCGGTAATTTCCGGCGCGTCTTTATAGTATCCTATTCACACTCCAGCGTGTAAGGTTACGTCATCGCCATTTAGTGTGCATCATGGACCTAGCGTGTATTATAATTTATTTTAAGTTATGACTAATGATTAGCCATGGATTATTCAGTAAGTATCAGTGTGGAAGGCACCTGCAGAAAGTCAACCTCCGATAGTGTGAGCCAGGGTTACACCACTTAAAAATGTCATTGTCAATGTCAAACGCCTGTGCGGGCGGTCAGGAAAAAAAAAACAATTGTCAAAAAAATGGTGTTAGTTAATGTTATATTGTTATTGTTGTTGGTTTGGTTAGGCTTGTGCGCGGATCTTCTGTGTACATAGTTGTTTCCGTCAAGTTATTATAAATATCGTTTTAATAACTGAAAAAATGGTTGACGAAGCGGCTCTTGATGCAATGGAAGCGCTCTCCTCCTGTCCATGCTGTATGTTAAGACCGCCAGTGAAAAGTTTCAAAACGCCGTACATCCATTTAGACAAAACTGAAACATATTTAGAAATGCTGAAAGAATGTTTCAATATACAGGTAAATATGACTTATCTTTTCATGTCGAGTGTGTTTTTACAATGATATTCAATTTATAACCATGGTATATACTCTTTGGCACACTACGCATAGTTGACCGAAGCGTGTGGAGTTGCAATCTAATTTGGTAAGGTTCAAATTTTTGAGTACTGTTAGGTCACTTAAAATGTATGCTCTGATCTTATCTTGCAGCTGAGTTTAGGTGAAGATGCCTGTGGCATCTGTGAGCAGTGTGTGGTGCGTCTGCGAGACGCAAGTGACTTCAAGCTGCAAGTGCAGCGCAGCCAGAAGCGGCTGCGGGCGGCACTGGAGAGAGCACTACAAAACGGTAAGCTGACCTTACTTTCTTTAGTCTCTGTCTGGGGCTGTTCTGCTGTTGTGTTAATGCTAATGCATTTGCGACGCCCGTAGAGGCGCGCAACGACCTGACCCGCAACTCGCACCGCTGGGCGTCAACGGGCGCCGCGCGCGCGGGGTGCAGCCAGCCGCCGGAGCGCGTCATCACCGCCCGCGCACCGACGGAATAAAAGCCGCAGCTCACCAGACCGGTCGGCATTCGGAGGTTAGCGTCGGTGCCGTACGGAGCTCTAAGGGGTTTCCGAATAGCAAGACTCTGATCTCTGAATGCCCCTGAGGTAGAAGCGGTGCGCTGTTTCAGCATCTTGCGCTCCTCAGGACTCCGGGCCACGTCTGAGTGCGGTACGAGCCTGTATCATAACAGCACCGGACGGGCACCTTAGGACAAGTCTAGGCGCGGTGCGTTCAGCATCGCACTGACTTGAATCCAGGGTTTTAGTATCTCGGAAGCGGTACGACTCTGTATCGCGCCAGCTACTAAAGCTCACCCGCTACCGTTACCGCGAATCCGAAATCCTACGGGAACCGCCGTTAGTATATTTAAAAGGCCCGCGAGCCTATAGCCAGCCGCGAGTGATAATTAGGTTTAGGTTTTAATTGTAAATAAATAGTATTTATTAAGGTACTCCGTTTGTATTACTTACTCACCTCTAACTAAAGCCCTCTGTTTGAAAATCCCACGCTGAAAGCTAGCTAGGAAACCCTCTGCGGTCTAGACTTGTCTAGGTCGTCGCGGGATATATGGTGTGATCTAAACCATCACATCACATTTGGCGCCCAACGTAAATAGCTCACAGGAGAGTCTTAAACTCGGGATAAACAAGGGATAGAGGTTGAGTCCTAGAATCACCGCGAGCGTAATTATAGTACGCGTTTCACCGCATCCGTAAGAGTCCGACGCGACTAAAGTAAGATAAAGATATCGTCCAAAAGGGATTACAGATTTTGAAAGAGTAATCTAGATTTCAATTAGGCACCCTAGAATCCGTTTAGTCGTCTGTAGAGTCCTTATATCCGTATATAGTACGTTATTTCTACGTTACCGTCCTGTATAAAAAGCACCGTTTGTATCAAAAACGTTTTGCTAAGCAACGCCGAAAGACTCACTCATGCCGACTTCGTGGATCTACCAACTGAAAAAGGAACAGCTGGTAGAGGAAGCTGCACGGAGAGAGATAGCGACAGAGGGCCAAACCGTCGAACAGATTAGAAAACTTGTCGCGGCAAGCGTAAAGGAAGCCGAGGAGTTTCAAACCCCGAATAGGAAAGAGGCGGCGACCATGGCCGACACCGAGCAGGATAGGAGGTCCAGCAGGATCTCTAAATTAGTCAAGGAGTGGAACATCACTTTTCGAGTCACCGACAGCGCCGTGGAGTTCGTGGAAAGGATAAACGAGCTTATCGAGGCGAGTGACGCGTCGTGGGACGAGATCCTACTTTTACTGCCGAGAATCCTACAGGGCAAGGCATTGCTGTGGTACCGAAATAATGTAAGTTCATGGGAATCCTGGGAAGACTTCTTAGAGCTCTTCAAACTTTATTATTTCCCATGCAACTACGAGGAGGATTTGATCGTGCAAATAGTTGCACGAAAGCAAAAGTTTCGAGAGAAATTCTTCGAATACGTCACGGATCTACAAACGCTGATGAGAAGATACGGCAAGCTGTCGGAAGCTGAGAAAATACATCGCATACACGAGAATATGCTGCGCGAATATAAGTTGTACATACAGAAACAGGATTACAAAAATTTGGCCGGTTTGTTGAAATTGGCATCCGAATACGAGGGGATAGTAGCGCCGACGGCCACTCCGCAAAGCTGGAATGGGCAGCGTGGTGACGCCAGAGCTTACACGGATACTAAGAAAAGTTGGCAGCCGCGGGCTGGCGAGTATGAACAGCCGGGAACAAGCCGGGCGCACCCTACAGGAAAACAAGATCCTTTCCCAAGGCACGTCGAGAGTAAATCACAACCGGGGAGAATACATCCGAAGTATGACTCCAAGACATGCTGCTGGTCTTGTGGGAAACCAGGGCATGACACAAGGGCGTGCCGAGGTGGCAAGAAGCTTTTTTGTAGTACATGCGGAAAACTTGGGGTACTTACCAGGAACTGCTGCATGAAAGAAAGGTGGGGGAAACGGGAATCGCTCGGGTCGGCGAATGAACAGTGTAGGGAAGATAACCGAACATTTATAGACGTATCCGTCATGGGAGAGAAGTACAGTTGTTTGGTCGACACGGGTTCCACGAATACCTACATCAGCGAGAGCGTGTACGCGAAATGCCTACAGAATGGGGCGGTGACCGCGGATAAACCAAGGAAAGTAACTTTAGCGGACGGTTCGACATCACAGATCGTGAAGGGCGCGCTAGTAGAGTTACAAGCAAAACAAGCCAGAATAAAACACTGGGTACGAGTGCTGCCGACCGCGTCTTGTATAATCCTAGGAATGGATGTGCTACGAAGAATAGGCATGACGATCGTCTGGAATGGCGAAGAACAGAGTTCAATATCAGAGCCTACCGAGGCGATAAAAAGCCAGGCGGTAACCGCAACGAACCAGGGCACATCGAGGCAAGAAATCCAGGTTGGGGCAGGACTAACCGACATGCAGAAGGTGACGCTAGAGGAAACAGTGAACGAGCAGTTCCAGTTATGCGAAGACGGACCGAAAGGGAATACCTGGGTACAACACAGAATTAAATTAAAACATTCGGAACCAGTGAAACAAAAATACTACCCAAGAAACCCCAAGCAGCTCGAAATCATAGACGCACATGTAAGCGAGATGTTGGAGCAGGGCGTGATCGAGAGCTCTGACAGCCCGTATAGTTCACCCATTGTCCTGGTGAAAAAGCCAAACGGAAAACACCGGTTTTGCGTAGATTTCCGGAAAATTAATGAGATATCGGAGAAGGACGCGTATCCGTTACCGCAGATCGACGACACACTAGAAAAATTAAGGAAAGCCAAGTATTTTTCAAAATTCGACCTAAAGAACGGTTATTGGAATGTAGAGCTGGCGCCAGAAAGCAGGCCTGCGACAGCATTCACCGTGCCAGGGCGGGGCTTATATCAGTTCCGCGTCATGCCATTTGGACTGCACTCCAGCGGAGCCACATTTCAGCGCCTGTTGGACAGGGTCATCGGACCCGAGCTGGAACCAAATGCATACGTATACCTCGATGACATAATCCTATGCAGCCCGACGTTTGAGGAACACATCAAACACCTGAAAGAAATTTTCCGAAGAATAAGAGAGGCCGGTTTGCAAATTAATAGAGAGAAATGTGAATTCGCAAAGCCAGAGGTAGAATATTTAGGCCACACCGTGACAAAGGACGGTATTAAAATGAACGAAGCAAAGATAAAGGCAATAACCGAGCTACCACCACCGAAAGACATAAAAGGAATACGTACCTTCATCGGCATGACATCCTGGTATCGCAAGTTTATACCTAGGTACGCTGAAATAACCGCACCACTCGTCAAACTACTAAAAAAGGGTGAAAAGTTCACATGGAATCCGGAACAGCGGCAGGCGTTCGAGGAAATCAAGAAAATACTTACGAGTGATCCCATACTTACCAGGGCGGATTTTTCACGGCCATTCGTAGTGCAGACCGATGCTAGTGACGTAGGTTTAGGAGTAATATTAACACAAGAGATCGACAACATGCAAAAAGTAGTAATGTACGCCAGTAGAACGCTGACAGGTCCGGAGACTCGCTACTCAACAACCGAAAAGGAGTGCCTAGCAGTGGTATGGGGCATTCGGAAATTACGAGCATTTTTAGAGGGGTACCATTTCACAGTCATAACGGACCATCAAGCCTTGAAAGCCTTGAATACCATGAAAAACCCGTCAGGGCGTCTAGCCAGGTGGGCGTTGGAGCTACAGCAGTATAGTTTCGACATTGTATACCGGAGCGGTAAACTCAACCAAGTGGCAGACGAGCTATCAAGGAACCCCATTTGCGCATCGAAAACGCAAGATTGGTATGAAGAAACCGTACAGAGGGCGCAGTCGGACAGTTCGCAGCAAGACTTCTGCATAAAGGACGGCAAGCTTTATAAGAGGGCGAGCGCGTCAGCAGACCAGTCATACACAGATCCAGCGACAAACTGGAAGTTGTGCGTACCAGCTAATGAAAGAGAGCAACTCATAAGTGAAAATCACGATGTACCGAGCGCAGGTCACCTAGGGGTGGCGAAGACGTTTAAGAAAATATCTCAAAGGTATTACTGGCCGGGAATGCACGCAGAAGTAGCAGAGTATATAAGGAAATGCGAGGCTTGCCAAACCCATAAAACATCACAGCAGAAAAAACCCGGATTAATGCACATAAATAACGCACAATTCCCATGGGAAACAGTGACGACCGATTTGATCGGCCCACTACCGAGATCGTCAAAAGGCTATTTATGGATAATAGTATTTCACGACAAGTTCACTAAAAACCCTTACGGACCGCAACAGCAAATGCGGTCACAAGAGCCTTCGAAGAATGCGTTGCGTTGCGACACGGCGCACCGCAGGCGCTTACCTCGGACAACGGTAAGCAGTTTCGCAGTAAACTGTTCACAGAAACACTAGAGAGATACGGTACAGAACATCGGTTAACGGCACCGTATTCACCACAGTGCAATCCGACCGAACGAGTGAATAGAACCCTAGAAACAATGATATCAACATTTATTAAAGAAAACCATAAGAAATGGGATCAATATTTACCGGAATTCAATTTCGCAATAAATACGTCAGTGCAAGAATCAACTAAATACTCACCTGCATTCCTATTATATGGAAGGGAGTTACGACAACCAGGAGATAAAAACAGTTTCCCGACACCGCAGTTGAAAGAAATCAAGAAATTGGATGAAATATATAACTTGGTACGGAGGCAACAGAATAAAGCTTCACAGAACCAGAAAAGCCACTATGATAAGCAGCGAAGACACTGGATGCCAGAAATAGGCGATCAGGTACTGGTAAAAAACCATGTTTTATCCGACGCCAGCAAGAACTTCTGCGCAAAACTCGCACCTAAGTACAAAGGACCGTTCCATATAGTACAACAGAAATCGCCAGTGATATACCTACTACAAGCAACAACCGGAAATAAACCAATTATAACCGCGCACGTAAAAGATTTAAAACAATATAAACAATAACAAACACGCGCCGTATAAAGTATAGACAGAAACCGGCACATTAAGCAGATAATATAAGGCGATAATCACCTCGCACCGTCAACAATGAAGCACGAGCGAAGGCCATAAAACTATAACAATGATCCATAAGGAAAAAACCCGACATGCAGACAGGTGCAGCTTATAAAAACAGCAGGTACAGAGATAACGCTAATGACCTCACCCGCCGTGCCTACAACAGGTGAACGCCATGCAACGAGTGCGACAAGGACGCATAGATGCACGCAGCGCGCCGGCGCTGAGGGATAGAAATACAAATAGGCATCCGTAGACGTAAATATCGTAAAATAGCAATGAATCAGTGTTGCAGACCGAAAAAAATAAATAAAAAGTAAAACTGAGTAAAATTAAGCTGCGGGAAGGAAAACGTCGCATCACCGAGGAGGTAAACAGAGGCATACCTACACATTCATACGGACCGCAATACAGGTGCGCACCGGGCGGACGCCGGCGCAGACTGAAGCGACGAGTCGAGATCGAGACCGAGCGGCGACACACCGGTTTGTTTACATACGAAACGTACGAGACGCATGCGCAATACGAAAGGTACGAGGCGCATGCGCAACCGAACGGTAAGACGGTAAATTCGAGTAGGAACCTACCGACAAAAAAGTACCAGGAGAAAGGAAGAAAAAAAAAACCGGGGAGAAAAATAAAATAAAATAAAAAACCGAGAAAAAAAAAAATATAGATAAAAAAAAAAGATGTTATAATCCATAAAAAAAAAAAAGGAAAAAAAAAAAAAACAAAAACAAAAAAGTAAATAAAAGGCGAACAATAGTAGCCGCGCGCATACCAGCACATTATATCGAGAGTGTACAAACACTCTCGCATTGTTAATCAAGTTTTCTCACAGTGATTTCTCCCCCAGGTCCAAATCTCCGCGCGTAGGAGGAGTATGCGACGCCCGTAGAGGCGCGCAACGACCTGACCCGCAACTCGCACCGCTGGGCGTCAACGGGCGCCGCGCGCGCGGGGTGCAGCCAGCCGCCGGAGCGCGTCATCACCGCCCGCGCACCGACGGAATAAAAGCCGCAGCTCACCAGACCGGTCGGCATTCGGAGGTTAGCGTCGGTGCCGTACGGAGCTCTAAGGGGTTTCCGAATAGCAAGACTCTGATCTCTGAATGCCCCTGAGGTAGAAGCGGTGCGCTGTTTCAGCATCTTGCGCTCCTCAGGACTCCGGGCCACGTCTGAGTGCGGTACGAGCCTGTATCATAACAGCACCGGACGGGCACCTTAGGACAAGTCTAGGCGCGGTGCGTTCAGCATCGCACTGACTTGAATCCAGGGTTTTAGTATCTCGGAAGCGGTACGACTCTGTATCGCGCCAGCTACTAAAGCTCACCCGCTACCGTTACCGCGAATCCGAAATCCTACGGGAACCGCCGTTAGTATATTTAAAAGGCCCGCGAGCCTATAGCCAGCCGCGAGTGATAATTAGGTTTAGGTTTTAATTGTAAATAAATAGTATTTATTAAGGTACTCCGTTTGTATTACTTACTCACCTCTAACTAAAGCCCTCTGTTTGAAAATCCCACGCTGAAAGCTAGCTAGGAAACCCTCTGCGGTCTAGACTTGTCTAGGTCGTCGCGGGATATATGGTGTGATCTAAACCATCACATCACACATTAAAATGTTAACGCTTTTTGTTTATTATATCATATTTTCCGTTTTTATTTCAGATGTGAAGCCTGAGGTTGATGATGTGGCGGTTGACGAGGCAGTGCCCCAAAGTACATCCTATATTTCAGGTATTAGTTTTATAGTATCGCCTTTCATTCTTTTATAAGGTTGTTTTGAGTATAACAGAGGTGAAAATCTAGTATTTGCCAGCGATGGCAGTGGGACATTGATGAGTCAAATCAGTTATTTCATACTTCAAAATCATAACATTACATATATGCTATTGTGGCGAATCGGCCTGTGGTGTCTCCTCTGATAAGATTTGAAAAATATCGCGAAATTAGAAAGAGTTTTCAGTTTTATTCTTTTGTATTAGAATTACCGGATTACCAGTGTTTTAAGACATGTAATTATGTAACAGTAACAGTTGCATAAACTGCATTTTAGTTATCGATCCAGACGTGAAGCCCGACAAGCTGGAGTCCGACTGCGATGATGTGGCGAGTGACGTGCCAGTGCCCCGAAGTACATACTGTGTTTCAGGTATCAGTTCTATCCATTGTCTTACTAGCTGTTTGATTAAAACAATAATGTAAAATCATATAAATTTATGAAACATGTAATGTCTCATTTTTTTTATGTGGGTATACCACAATCTTTATTTAAACCATTAAATACAAAGATCAAAGCTTAAAGAAAAATTGAAAAAAAAAACTACCTGGTGAAAGAGACCGGGAATCCAACCCGGTACCTCTGGATTACCGGTCCAGCGCGTTAATCACTTCGCTACCCTAGCTCCAAGTAAACCTGACGAATTTTTCCCTATTCTTTGTGTGTCGATCTTTGCATTGTTTATTTGAAAGGTTTTTACACCATAGCTCCTTTTTGAATTTTTCTTTAAGCTTTGATCTTTGTATTAATGGTTTAAGGAATAGTGAAGATAGAAGCAAGGTGGCAAAAGTGTATAGATGATTTTGGAGACTATGTAGAGAAATAAAATTATCATAAAAACTTAAGTCTTGATTGTAAAGGTTTAGAGGACGAGCGCCCCGCCCTGTCGGCGATGTCGGACGACCTCTCGAGCGAGGAGGAAAAGAAAAACTTGATATCACTGCGTAAGTAATTTTATACACATTGATTAATTCGTCAGCTCACGGTTGTCTAGAAGAGATAGCTCTTTATCAATCATTTATTTATTTGTGCAAACAAGACTACAATTTATATAATTTTTAATTATATTAAGTACAGTCAACCAATTTGATTCCTATACCATTTCGTACCTTGTCACAGCGAACGTCAATATGAAAGCCGCTTGAAATCTCATATCATTGTCATTGCGACAAAGTTTAGTGGCCTAGAAATCAAATTGGTTGACTGTACATAGGAATATTCTTATCTTTCTTTTGGTAGCGGATCGTTCTTTCCACATTTTTGGTCTCTCATAAAATTTTAGACACTTAGTTTTTGATCCATTCTCGATCGGACCGTGGACCCTGTTACTATTTAGCCATATATCGTGATCTACAAAATCGAATGCAAAATGGAATTTTTCACTAGAAAAAGAGCGGCTGTGTGTAGTGTGTGTTGTCATTCAAACTACCTACTTCTCTCTCTAGCATTTAAATAAAAAAGGCTGATGACTGATGCAGTTGATTTCTATTCGATTTGAAACGATATTGTTCTATTATAAAAACTTTATTATGCTTATCGAGTAATTGCTATAAACGGATATAAAAAAAAACATTTTAGGTTTATAATCACACATTTCAGTTTCTATTATTCTTTTTGAAGCGGTTTCAATACAGTCAGATTGTTTTTTAAACTAGAGATGGGGGAAAAATAACGTCACGATGACAAAGTCACAGTGAGTCGCCGTCAAAAGTTGTCACTGTGACTTTTCACAAAGTAACAACGTGACAAAATCACATACGTTCCTACTGTTCCTAGCGCAGTCTGTTACTCAAATCACGATCACGACAAACGCCGTGAGCGTGGCGTGGCGCGGGAGTACTGTGACTGTGACTCAACTCGGCTCTAATCGGGCTCAGTCGGGAGTGTTCGGAAGTAGCGAAAATCGGATGACGCCTGCTGCCTGAGAGCGAGTGAAATAGCGTGAAAGGTATCAATGTGTAAATAGGTTCCATGTTAATAATGTACATTCAAATCGTTGTATAAAGTTGATCCGAAATAATAACACGCCGCATATTCCTAAATAATGTTCCCATAAGTACATCTTTTTACTTATAATGTGCGACAGTCCAAAATATCGACAGGCATGTAAAAAAAGTGTGAAGGTTATTTTGGATCAATTACTTGTATGGTAGTGAAAACAGTGTGACAAAAACACGGTCATAAATGTAATAAGTATTCATACCTCGGGGTTTTCGGTACGGGAATGTTTGACATTAATTAGCCAAAGTGTACGTATTGACTAAAAAATAGAATGTCCTCTAACTGATTCCAACCTCATTTCTTATAGTTAAAAACCAGCTAGAGCACCGCGACAATATCATAAGGTGATATGAGTAACAGGCGTGACATAGTCACGTTGAAATAACAGTGTGAAAAAAATAACGTGAATTACAGCACCGTGACTGACCGTGACCAGTCATAAACATCATACAGTGAAACGAGTAACAGGCGTGACAAAGTCACGATGACTTTTCACTGTGACATTTTTGGAACGGGATCGCCAGTCACTGATATCAAAAAGTAACGCTTTTCCCCATGTCTATTTTAAACACACATTTGACAGTTCTCTGTTGATGTTTGTAGTGATGTAGCAAAGATATATTGTTTACCAAATCTAACGATTATGAATGGTTGATCGAATCGATTTTATCGACGAACTTTTTTTTGAACATGCATATATTTATGTTTATTTTGTGTAAATCAATATTTTTTTGAGCTACGAGCCGTCGGACTCACTGGAGCTTTCTATGTAAAATAGTAATTTGTTTTAATCTTTCTTCAGGTTAACAATTTTTCGATTTAATCGATTTCTACCAATTTACAGAAATAGCACATTAAAAGAAAGGCAAGGTTTGGTCACAACACAGCTTTAAAAAAACACGTAGTACGTAGGTAACTGTTTATGACTTTATGTAATGATTTATTATCGTTAAATACCTACTTCAACACCGTGATACGAAAAAACATAAAATGAATGCAATTGTATCAAATAGAAAGTAAAAAACGTTTATAGATACTAGAAAACCCCTATGACATTGCTTGTTTTTTTATGAAATTCAATAAGTCGTGCAGATTTACGTAATACCTATGGGTCCTGGTCCTGTGATGTGTCAAATGTGTGTATAAAAAATAATCATACAATGAAATGCAAAGAAATTCAACTTTTATGGGCCTTTTTCCAGAAATAGGTTGAAGTGTCACATAAAGATGCTACAATACGATTTTACAATACGATTTGTTACTAATTATTAAATGCATTAGAAATTTCTGTTCCTTTAGTTATAATATAGTCATTCGTTCAAAATTCGATGAATTTCAGAGGCCTTTTGGTGTTGCCCATTCTGCTAAAATTGCTAAATGTTACATATCACTTAGAATCTACTCTGTGCTCGAATTATATACTCATCGCTCTTTTCGTTGTTGACATAAAAGTTTGATTACAGAAGAACCGGACAGCCCTGTACTCATTCCACAGCGGCAGCAGCTCGCGATGACGTATTCCGTCAAGATCGAGCGCGGTGCGCACGCGCACCAGGTGTGCGAGGAAACGTGCGACCACAAACCCAGTCGCTACTTAGCTAGTAATAGATTACACTCTGGAGAAGCATTTTACTGTAAGGTTTGTT
The DNA here is from genome assembly GCA_932273695.1 of Apotomis betuletana. Lineage (NCBI taxonomy): Eukaryota > Metazoa > Arthropoda > Insecta > Lepidoptera > Tortricidae > Apotomis > Apotomis betuletana. The sequence goes on along the minus strand of OW026320.1, from coordinate 11,432,286 downwards.
ATAAACAGTGTGCTAGTTTAAATTTCTTAATCAATCATTCGAGACGTCACACGGGTGAGTGTACTTTTTATTGTGACGTATGCAACAAGGAATTTAAACATAAACCTAATTTGCGCATTCATATGCGTGTCCACACGGGGGCGAGACCCTACTCCTGTGAGACATGCAAGAAGCAGTTCAGACAAAAGGCAGCGTTAAACTCCCATATACTAGGACATAAAGGTGTATACCGGTACGACTGTGAAAAATGCAACAAGAAATTCACACTCAAAAGTAAATTGAATAGCCATAGAAGACTACACACCAAACCATTTTCATGCACAATTTGCAACAAACGGTATCCGGAAAGATGCCGTCTGAATGATCATTTGCGATCTCATTCAGAGGAATTTAATTACCAATGTGATGTGTGCAAAAAAGGATTTAAACGAAAAGCTCTTTTGAGAATTCATATGCGCAGCCACTTGGAGATAAAGCCGTACTCTTGCGAGACATGCAAGATGCAATTCACACAAAAAGGGACGTTAAACAACCATATACTACAACATAAAGGTGTCTACCAGTACGCCTGTGAAACGTGCGACAAAAAATTCATACTCAAAAGTAAATTGAACAGCCATAAAAGACTACACACGAAACCTTTTTCATGCACAATTTGTAACAAACGATACTCGCAAAGTAGCCATCTGAAGGATCATTTGAGATCTCACTCAGATGATTTAAATTACCAATGTGATGTATGTAAAAAAGGATTTAAAAGGAAAGCTAATTTGAAAGTTCATATACGCATCCACATGGATATAAAACCTTACTCCTGCGAGACATGCAAGATGCAATTCACACAAAAAGGAAAGTTAAACAACCATATACTACAGCATAAAGGTGTTTACCGGTACGCCTGCGAAACGTGCAACAAAAAATTCATACTCAAAAGTAAATTGAATAGCCATAGAAGACTACACACCAAACCATTTTCATGCACAATTTGTAACAAACGGTATCCGGAAAGATGCCTTCTGAATGATCATTTGCGATCTCACTCAGAGGAATTTAATTACCAATGTGATGTGTGCAAAAAAGGATTTAAACGAAAAGCTCTTTTGAGAATTCATATGCGCAGCCACTTGGAGATAAAGCCGTACTCCTGCGAGACATGCAAGATGCGATTCACACAAAAAGGAGCATTGAACTCTCATATACTACGACATAAAGGTGTTTACCAGTACGCCTGTGAAACGTGCAACAAGAAATTCATACACAAAACTAATTTGAACAGCCATAAAAGAGTACACACGAACACGAGACCTTTTTCAAGCAAGAATACAACGCATCATATAAGACCTAAACAAGCAGAAAATGGATTATTCTGTTGCGAAAAATGCGGAAAGCTATGTGCTAGTAAAGCCAATTTGACGAGTCATTTATTTTCACACACGAAGTTGAAGGAAAAGCTATATTCCTGCGATATATGTGGCAAACAGCTTATGAGCTCACACACTTTAATGACACACAAGAGGATACACACAGGGGAGAAACCTTATCCCTGCAAAATATGCGAAAAACGCTTCAGAAATAGCTCTACTTTAAGATCCCATCTGTTGGTACACTCGGGACTGAAATCATTCTCATGTGAAGTATGTAACAAGCAATTTGGACTCAAATCCGCATTAACGGTGCACAAGCGGATCCACACAGGAGAGAGGCCGTTCGCTTGCGATCTGTGCCCCAAGGCGTTCAATGTGTCTGCCAGCTTAATTAATCACCGTCGAACACACACCGGGGAGAAGCCGTTTGCTTGCACAATATGCAACGTGTCGTATACTTTCAAGTCGGGTTTGGTTAAACATCAACGATCACAAGCACACGCAAGGAAAACTTCTTCTTAAATGTTAAATATTGTTCTTAGAATACTAGAATTGGGTAATTAACTGATAGATCAAGTCAGCTCCTTTTTACGAATACATCGCTTAGACAATGTAAAATTACAAAGAAACTACTATACATCTAGTCGGCCTCCTTATTTTTACTATTTTGGTTATTTAAAAATCACCAAAAGTATAATAGATATTTTCTAACATAATTTATATTTATAGATAGTGACTACAGGAAAGTACCCAATAGGCTAGGTACAATTCTTAAAAGACCATTATTTAAATTTTTTCCGATAGTTTGCTGTTAGGATCCTAGGTCATTATTTTTTTATTCAGCATAGTTTTTCCAAAATGATTTTGTGTTTAAATTGCCGGTTTGACAGTTCGTTCGTGACAGTACAATTTTTAAAGTAAAATCCACAGACCTACGGACTAAATTGACAAGTAAGTATGAACAAATGTTGCCACAGTTTGGCCAGTGTCGTTCTCATCGATATTAAAATTATTCTTACATCGTCGTAGGTTTAAGGTCCACCCAGACGGGACAATCAAATTGGCAATTTGATCGGCTAATCTATATACCAACTTTTTCCAGTCATTTTGTCAGATCAAAAAGTCTGTAGACCCCTAATTAGAGATAAAAAATTTAATGTCAAACCAGCAATAATGTACATGAAAACTATATATATTTATGAATGAATTAATAAAATTATTGTTCTTTATTTTCAAATTCCCAACAATGTGGTCCCCATCTTTTTAACAAAAAAAAGCGGGTATCTTCAGAAATAGTTGACCGCTGTTTACAAACTACTTTTATGTATCTAACGATATACGTTATCATTGCTATTACGAGTGTTTATTGAGATTGTTACGTGTTATTCGATTCGGGACCAGAGCCATGTTCATCAAAATGTTCGCCTCCGACAAAAAGGAGAAAAAAAAGATAATAAAAGTTTACGTTTATATTTATAATGAGATGGTAGACAGATTGCAGGACGAACAAGATATCCCTGAGGACATTCATGTCAATGAAAACGAGTGTGTCATGAAAACATCCGAAATACTTGGTATTTCGAGAAGTTCAGTTTTTAAAGTTTTGAAGGAATACAAAGAACAAGAGAAGTTTACAAAATGTTACAACTCGACCATTTAGTGGACAATGTTTCGGATCGTTTCATTATAAATGTAACTGATGATGATGATGATGAAGATGACGAAATAACGAAGCCTGGGAATGAATAATATTTCAAAAAAAGACTAGTTATCGTCGGACAAGGTGTTTTATTTTTTACCTACAGGCTCGGAAACCTTTTTATGCTTTAAAAATAGTGGGTGAAAACGCATTTTATCCAACGAAAATCAAACAAACCAAAATTTGTACCTTTTATTTGAAACTAAAGCCTGACCAGAAATATATGAGGATGTGCCATATTGCGTTATTTCACTGGTACTAACTTCTTACACTGGCAATGATTTTATGATGGTTTGTCAACACTGTCAATGTCATTCGTGCTGGTTTCTTTAAAAGACAAATATTTAATATTATCAAAAAAAATGCCGAAAACCATCACAGTCGTGAACCTAAGATTATAAATAAAGTGTACATGTGTTTAATACACGAAAAACGGCCAGGAAAAGAGTGCATTCCATTAAATAATTTTACAAGGTTAACATAGCGGGACTGACATGTATTTAAACTAATGTCATTATAGTAGGTTGCGATTGGTTGTAAAATTGTTGCCATATAAATCTTACAAATAGCGCCCTTTTGACAATCCTCATATATTTCTGGTCAGGCTTTAATATACTTATTTTTGATTTAAACTAGTCTGTTATTTGTACTTTACAACTTGTCGATATATTGTTATCGACACATACCCTTCACTATTTTTATTTTGCTGTTCCTGGTATCATTTTACCTGTCAGTCATTTGTCAGTTTAGTCCGCAGGTCTGTGGATTTTAGTTTAGATGACCATATTTTACGTTTTTTTTTTATTGGGTTTTGAAGGCAACGGTCCCTTCAGCCAACACTATTAGGTATGTACTGTCAAATTGTCAATTAAAAAGGAACAAAAAAATTGCAAAAATCATGGTACTGCAGTTTGTAGATCCAAGACTATCGAAAAAAAAATAATGGTCTTTGAAAATTTGTACCAAGTCTAATGTAAATCCCATTTTAATCCAATTTGACCTATTAAATCGAGTCAACCTTTGACAATATATTTTATAAGAGTCAGCGTGGTCTGACTCTATTGCAATTCAATTGTGATTTTTTTAAATGTAAAATAAAAAATAAATGATTCCACAATGGATGTTATACTCATTGCTTTTTTCCTACGAAAAATCATCTACTGTGAGCTTGTGTGTGTAATTTAATTAATAAACAATAAAACAATTTACAATAGGCTAGTTGACTGACTGATGTCAAATTGTAATAAACTAATGTTTATTCCGTATAGTATTTAGCAAAGGAAACCTAAATATATATTTTTGAATTCATAAAAGTGAAAGATGGCTGAAAAAATTGAATTTGAAAATATGCTTTTTAATCTGTATTTCGAAATGCTCAAAACGTATGACATTTTCGCTTATGATAGTGACGTCATCGGTCCTGTAAAGATAACTGAAAGTCTACTTTGCCGACTTCGAATAGTGCCGTCCCTCTCGATCTGCTGTCACAGTATATTGGAGTGAGCGGAATGGCACTATACGACGGTCGAATTTCGAATATTTAAAGGTAATTCTACGTTACGCCACAGATTAGCAAAAGGCAAAAATGGCGGACGGCGTTTTTGACTGTTCATGAAATTGATAAAATTTAGCTTTCTAGTTTCTAGCTTTCACAAAAATACAAGACATTTTTTTAGAGCTAGTAAGATCATTATTATTCATTTGAAATATATTTCAAAACTGGGTCTACTAGCCTATCTACGAGGAAGTCAAACGTATTTATACTAGAATTAGCACGTCTAGCATAACTTTGACACGCGAATTCGAAATGATAGATACAACTAAGGTTGTAGAATGTAGATAATAATATGCTTATACAGTCGCCACACTTAGGCGGTTGTCACACTGCCGCCGCGTCTCGTTGCGAGACGCGGAGCTACGGACTCGCATGCGGAGACAACGCACCAACGTCCGAGTTTTCTCAGCATCTCCGTCCGGAGCTGCGATGCACGACGTCCCGCGTTACTTCCGTCTCGCGTTCATTTCACATTCGAACGTTAAGTTGAAAACAGTTTCTATTTGTCGATAAAATGGGAACGGAACTTATTCAGAACGCTGCGGTGATACTTTCAGCTTGGTTTTTGTACAATCGAGTCATAAATTCTGGGTACATTCCTATTTACAAACCAGACCGGTAAATGGGTCTTTTGCTAGAGATTACGAAGATTTAAGGCAACGCGAAGAAACATTTTTTAATTGCACCCGCATGTCAACCGCGTCATTTGATTATTTGCTAAGCAAAATTGGAGTGATTATTACTGACGCGGACACAAATCGACGTTCTATTACAGCCGAAGAAAAGCTTTAGCTTACACTCAAGGACTTAAGTAATAATCTAATATGTAGGTACTTCAATCTTCAATTATACTTTTACAAGAATTCCCTATATTTTGATTATGATTAAAACCGATACTTACTATAAAACTAAATAAATTTGGAATTTAATAAAAACAATATGTCGAATAAGTAACTCAGCTTTTAATATTTTTAATAACTATTCACTAATTGAGCATAAATCACAGATCATATATTTACTCTAACTACTTAATAAAAATATTTGTTTACAAATTACTATTAATCTTGTTTTATACTTTCTTAAATACGTCCTTCTTGAACTAAAAACGGTCCGGCACTGCGGAGCTCAGTGTGACATACCCTGCGGCACGCATCGCATCTCCGTCCCAGCGCGCGAGTCGTCGTGCGTCTCGCTACTCCGCGCGTCGAGGCGGAGCCGCTGCGAGATGCGGAGCAGTGTGACAACCGCCTTATGTGGCGGTGGGCGGCACCCATTGCTCGTAGAAACGAAACCCAGGGCAGAAAGATTCTTGAGTGGCGACCGCAGACCGAAAGACGCAGGGTGAGAAGGCCCCCAACGAGGTGGACCGACGACCTGCTTAGGATCGCGGACAGAAATTGTATGAGGGCGGCGCAAGACCGATCTTTGTGGATAACATTGGGGAGGCCTTTGTCCAGCAGTGGACGTCTATCGGCTGATATGATGATGTATGAAAGGCGGCAGGTTAGGTACTGGCACGATATGCGACCCTCTGATCTGATGCCGCTTCGGCTATTTTTACAAAAGCATCATTTATTATTATAAGACCTGTCGTCATGTATGGATCAGTGTTGGGCAGTAAAAAGGACTGATGAAATAAGATTATGTGGCAGAGATGAGAATGTTACGGTATGTGTGGCACCCCACACAAGAATGGACAGAATAAGAAATGAGTAATGTAAGAGAAAGTCTGAAAGTACTATCACTAATTAGGGAGAAGCTGCAAGCTACCCGACTATCATGCTAAGTATGTTAAATTTATTTTATTTTGTTTATTATTACTATTTTGTTTAAAAAACACTTTAATACATGAGATGAGATCAAAAACAAACACAATACATGCACAACTAACAAAATTAAATTCTCGCGATAGTTTTTTTAACATTGACAGATGTAGTGTCCGACTCAATCAGTAATTTCCGGTTCGTCTTACCCGTAGTATCCTGTTCATGGTCCGTCACAGATCGAGATCATGGAAGGAAGTGTCCAGCAACATTCGGAGCCGGAAATCTGGACATACGAATATGCCCAATCTGCTTTGAGTATTACACATGGACCTAGTAAATACTATATATAAGCTCCTTGGTATTACACTAATTAAGCTTAATACTCTAAGCCAATCTGATCTGAGACACCTGAGATGCTACGTGCGCTCGGCCGATTATGTAGCAGTATCAGAACGCGTGACGCCATTACTAATTACTACTACTCTACTACTGTCAATGTCAAATGTATGTTGGATGATGGCGGTGCGTGGATTTCCTGTGTTTGTTGTTGTCGTGTTATTATCGTGTTAACAACTAAAATAATGATAGACGAAGCCATAGATTAGAGTGTATTACTGGACGAAGCGGCTATTGGCATTGGCACAATGGAGGCGCTCTCCTCCTGTCCATGCTGTATGATAAGACCGCCGGTAAAAAGTATGAAAACACCGTACTTTCATTTAGACAAAACTGAAGTATATTCAGATATGCTGAAAGAATGCTTCAATATACAGGTAAGTCAGTTATCTTTTCATAATTATAGTTGGTTTCTTAGCGGAACAATTTGAGAGTAGAATGTGTGTACAATTTTGTTTAAGTTTCAAATTACAGTCTATTCTCGATAGTCCGTTATTTAATGCGTTCTGGATGTAGTCTCGTATCTCGTGTTTTCTTTTTACAATAATATAAGAGAATGTAACTAGGTATGGTTTTAGCGTAGACAATATTTTTTTTTCAACTATTTTGAAATATTATGTATTTGTAGGATATAAAAGTAATATTTGATTTTACAAATCTGTTGCTGCTGCTGTTTTTATTTACATTCATGATTTTTGTCAAACACCAAATAATTGAAACTCAGTATTTGTCACATAATATAAATTACGAATAATGACGAATAGCACTAATAATGTTTAGAATGAAGTGTAAAATTTAATCGTTTTAGTAGGGATTTTTTGCTTCATTGTAACTGCTTTAATCTAATATAATTTTAATTTTGCTATTTTACTCTGTGAAATTACGAATTTCACAGACCATTATATCTAGCTTTCATCGACTATAAAAAGGCTTTTGACTCAATATCACATCAAATCATCTGGAAAGCTCTCCACGAACAAAATGTAAATAGCAAATACATCAGAATCATTAAACACATCAACGTAAGCAGTACTAGCAAAATCAAGTTAGATAGTTTAGGACAAAAAATTTGAAATAAACAGAGGAGTTAGACAAGGCGATCTACTATCACCTAAATTATTCATATCAGTCCTCCAAAACACTATGAAAAATCTATCTTGGGACAAAAAAGGGTTAAAAATTGGCAGAGAGCGCCTCCACCATCTATGCTTTGCAGACGACATTGTGTTGTTCTCAGAGAGCCCCATTGAGCTCCAATCCATGATGCCAGAACTTGATAACGCAAGCTCAAGCGTCGGCTTGGAAATGAACCTATAAAAAACGAAGGTCATGTCAAATGACCACAGAACGCCCATTCTAATAAATAATAACTTGATAGATTATGTAGATGAATATATTTATCTCGGAAAGCAAGTATCCTTTCGCAAAAATAACAACTTAGAAGAAATAGACAGGCGTATATCAATCACATGGAAAAAGTTTTGGGGCTATAAAGAAGTTAAGAAGTCTAACATGGACTTAAAATTAGAAAAAGTAATGGACTCATGTCTCTTACCCTGCCTCACATATGGTTGTCAAACTTGGATATTTGATTCAACAACCAACAGAAAGCTAACATCTTGCCAAAGAGCTTTGGAACGCAGCTTACTAAAAATCAAATTGAAGGACAGAGTCCGCCACAGAAATATAAGAAAACAGACTGGCGTGATAGACGCATTGTCCTTCGCACGAGGTCTGAAATGGAGGTGGGCGGGTCACGTGGCACGCTTCACTGACAACAGGTGGACGAAGATAGTGACTATGTGGGGTGGACTTCATGGGCACAGAAATAGAGGCCGTCCAAAAGCAAGGTGGAAGGACGAAATAGAGACCATTGTATCAAAAAATTGGTTAAACCTGGCAAAAAATCGTGACGAGTGGAAATCTTTGGAGGAGGCCTTCACCCAAAGAGGGATCCAGTTGGCAGGCATATCAGACTAAAATTGCATATCTCACAACTGTTAGTGTAAATTTGCCAATGGAATAATAAAAGGCTTTTTTATTTTTATTTATTTATTTAATGATTTTACTCTATTTTACGATGTGATATAAACTAACTCAATAACTGTGTACTTACTGTTCTCAACTTGCAGCTAAGTTTGGTAAAAGATGCATGTGGCATCTGTGAGGAGTGTGTGGTACGTCTGCGAGACGCAAATGACTTCAAGCGGCAAGTGCAGCGCAGCCAGGAACAGCTGCGGGCGAGGCTGGAGGGGGCTCTACTAATCGGTAATTTCTGCTATAATAAATAAATTTATTTAAGAATAATAATACTTTTCATCCATTGGAAACCAAAAATGATCAATGAATAATTCAAACTGTAGGTAACCAATAAATCGCATCATCAATCTGTTCTAAGTAGTAACATAGATAATATGTTAAGAAACATGTTTTGAGCATAGAGAAAAATGTCTAAAACAATCGGCATTTTTGAACGGATAAGGAGCCTTACAGATACAGATACAGATACAGATAATTTATTAATAAAAGCAAATGCATTTTACAAGTCACATTTCAATAAATATTTTAAATATAGTCGAATCGAAATTAATTACATTATCTCAGTTATTATTAATTATTTTACAATGTTTATTCGAGGATCATAAAAAGGTGATATTGTGACAGAATATGATGATGATGATGATGGTATCCTGTTATCCCTCATCAGGGACATAGGGCTCTCAGAAAGATTTTCCATTGACGCCGATCCTGGATGATGACATTGATCGTGACAGAATATAGGCCCTATATTATAGGGGAAGTCTATTTTTCTTACCTTCCTGTTTTTGGTATTGTTGCAGACGTGAAGCCCTACAAGTCGGAGCCCGACGATGACGTGGCGAACGTGCAGGCGGTGCTCCAAAGAACCCGTGTTTCAGGTAGTAAAGTTGTACCCCGTTTCATTGTATTACAAGGTATTTTTCAGTTAAAAATATGACCTACAATTGACAACATTTCATATTTCGAGAGTCAAACCACGCTAACTGGGCCATCTTTTTTTTTAATTTGTGCACCCCACTTTAACCCCACTATGAATAAGTGAATAAATAATAAAATAAATAAATATCAGACAACCTCACACAAATCAACCTAGTCCCAAATTAAGCTCAAGAAGGCTTGTGTTATGGGTACCAGGCGACAATATACATACTTAAATATAGATAAATAAATCCATACTATACTAATATTATAAATGCGAAAGTCTGTCTGTCTGTCTGTCTGTTACCTCTTCACGCTTAAAGTTCAGCGGGAACCGATTTAGATGAAATTTGGTATGGAGATAGTTTGAGACCCGGAAAAGGACATAGGATACTTTTCATCCCGAATAAATTTAGTGTTCCCGTGGGATGAGCGGGTAACACCGCGGGGCACAGCTAGTACTTAAATACATAGAACAACCATGACCCAAGCACAAATATTTGTGTGATGACACAAATATTTGCCCTGGCCGGGATTCGAACCCGGGAGCGCCGGCTCAGTACGCAGTTGTCTACAAACCGAGCCAAACGCGTTATCAAAATGAATAACCCCAAAATAGTCATTTTTTTTTGTTTTTCCATTCTGTTAACGCTGTAGGTTATATGGAATTGGTAACGGAATGGAACGAAAAAACATTGGGACACTTTCTTCTTCTAATAAGATCGAAAGAGCTCGTGATTCTGAGTAGAAACTCAAAATATCGAAAAAATAAAAAAGTGGGGTGTAAAACTGTAGAAAAAATGGCCGGACTCCAAACAAATGAACTGTCATACGATACAAACTGACTCACTTTGTATGTTTGGACAGTTCATTTTCTTGAAAGAGTTAGCATGGTCTGACTTTAACTGGTGGAAAGTAAAATAGAGATTGGGAGAGCTTTGCGTCGTGGACATATATTATAAAAAATTGGGCAAGTGCGAGTCCGACTCGCGCATGAAGGGTTCCGTACCATAATCTATAACAAGTTTGTTGTATGGGAGCCCCCCTTAAATATTTATTTTATTTTATTTTTAGTATTTGTTGTTATAGCGGCAATAGAAATACATCATCTGGGAAAATTTCAACTGTCTAGCTATTACCGTTCTTGAGATACAGTCTAGTGACATACAGACGGACGGACGGACAGCGAACTCTCAGTAATAGGGTCCCGTTTTTACCCTTTGGGTATGGAACCCTAAAAAAGTATATATATTTTTCTGCATGTAAAGAAATATAAGAAAATACATAAAATAACCGAAATCTAAGACAACTATGCCTGCATAGAGTTGCAGTCTTCGACAATATCCGTAAAAAAATACGCTGTCAATAATGCCAAGCTCAACGTGATTAGTTTTTTTCTTATTAGGTACATACATAACCGTTAATTGCACCTAGTTGAAATTGTGTCAGTAATCCCATGTCGTATTGTAAAGCCTGACCAGAAATATATGAGGATTGTCAAGAGGGCGCTATTTATAAGATTTATATGGCAACCATTTTTCAACCAATCGCAACCCACTATAATGACATTACTTTAAATAACTGTCAGTTTGTTAACCTCGAAATATCATTTAATGGAATGCACTCTTTTTCTGACTGTTTTTCGTGTATTAAACACGTGTACACTTTATTTATAATCACGTTCACGACTGCGAATGGTTTTCGACATTTTCTTCGGATATTTTTAAATATTTGTCTTTTAAAGAAACCACCACGAATTAAATTGACATTGTTGACAAACCATCATAAAATCATTGCCATTGTAAGAAATTTGTTCCAGTGAAATTCCGCAATATGGCGCATCCTGATATATGACCGGGTTATGTATGAAATTATGTTTTAATAAAAAGTAATTTATAAAAAAATAATAATGCAGTTTTTATTAAATCTAAAATCGAGGCCATGGTGCCTAAGAACAGATTTTCCTATTTCTTATAGTTCGTTCTATACTAATTAAATATCAACGAAAAGTGTTTCGATTATACTTCGAACGGTTCGAAATTCAAAATGTTTTCCGTTTTTTGGTTCAGATAACGATCGCCCCGTCCAGTCGGCGGTCCATTGGATGAACGACGACAAAAAGAACTTGGTATTGCTGCGTAAGTACTCACCTTTAAATCAAATTAGTTCATTATCCTAATATTCTTCTTCCATTACATTTGGTTAAGTTACCGGACAGCATTAGATTTTTCTATTCGATACATAAAATATTGTTTTCAGCGCCATCGGACGGTCCCGCGGCAGACCACAAAGTACACACAGGAGATACATCTTACTCCTGTAAAGTTTGTAATAAACAGTATACTAATGTGGGTTCCTTGAACGAACATTCGAAATGTCACACGGCTGACACGGGCGATTGTAATTTCTTTTGTGATGTATGCAAAAAAGGATTTAAACGGAAAGCTAATTTGAGGATTCATAGCCGTGTCCACACGGGGGCTAGGCCGTACTCCTGCCAGACATGCAAGAAGCAGTTCACGCAAAAAAGTGCTTTAAACTTACATATACTACGAATTCATAAAAAAGTTTACCGGCACGCCTGTGAAACGTGCAACAGGAAATTCATAAACAAAAGTAGTTTAGAAAGCCATATAAAAGTACACACAGGTGAGACACCACATTTGTGCAAAATTTGTAATACACGGTACGCTGAAAAGGACGAGCTGGATGCGCATCTGAAATGTCACACGGGGGATTATAATTACCAATGTGATGTATGCAAAAAAGGATTCAAACGGAGAGCTAATTTGAGAATTCACAGCCGTATCCATACGGGCGCTAAACCATACTCCTGTGAGACATGCAAAAAAAGGTTCAGACAGAAAGGACAGTTAAACATACACATACTACGGCTTCATAAAAAAGTTTATCGGTACGCCTGTGAAACTTGCAACAGAAAATTCATAATCAAGAGTAGTTTAGATAGCCATATAAAAGTACACACAGGTGAGAGACCTTATTTGTGCAAAATTTGTAACAAGAGGTATGCAGAGAGTAGTCAGCTGAATGCTCATCTGAAAAGTCACACCGGTGATTATGATTATCTATGTGATGTATGCAAAAAGGGATTTACACGAAAGGCTAATTTGCGCATTCATATGCGTGTCCACACGGGGGCGAGGCCCTACTCTTGTGAGACATGCAAGAAGCAGTTCAGACAAAAGGCAGCGTTAAACTCCCATATATTACGACTTCATAAAGGTGTTCACCGATACGCTTGTGACACGTGCAACAGGAAGTTCACAAACAAAAGCAGTTTTGATAGCCATAGGAGAGTACACACCGGAGAGAAACCTTGTGAAACGTGCGCACAACTAAACATAAATCGGACGGAAAATAATCCACTGTCTTGCAAGGAATGCGAACAACTGTTCAAATATAAATCCTCCTGGAAAGCTCATAAGCGTGAGCACCCGACCGATACAATTTACTGCTGTGAAATATGTAAAAAACAGTTCACAAATAGATATTCGTTAAAAAAACATATGCTATTCCACGCAGGAAATGAATTATTCTGTTGCGAAAAATGCGGAAAGCAATATTTGAGTGAAGCTTATTTGAAAAAACATTTAGTTTCACACATGGATGTGAAACCATATTTCTGCAAAATATGTGACAAACGGTTTATAAGTCGAAACACATTAGTGACGCACAAGCTGATACACACTGGTGAGAAACCCTACCCATGTGGAATATGTGGAAAACGCTTTAGACAGAGCTCTACTTTAACATCCCATCTGCTGATACACACGGGACAAAAATCATTCCTCTGTGAAATGTGTAATAAGCAGTTTAGACACAAGTCTGGTTTAACGGCGCACAAGCGAGTCCACACTGGAGAGAAACCGTTCGCATGTGATTTATGCCCCAAGCAGTTCAGGGTGTCTGCTAGCTTAATAGCACATCGTCGAGAACACACAGGAGAGAAGCCTTTTGCTTGCGAAACGTGCAACAAGTCGTATGCTCACCCGTCGAGTTTGAGGAAACATAATAAACGTACACACGCTAGGAAAACTATTCAGTTATAGATGTTATAGCATCTAAGAGTTCTAAGTATATTTGAATAGGTTTAACCTTTTGACCGCCACAGTCGGCTGTGGCCGTCAACAAGAAATCGTGCCCCTGACGCCACGTCGGCCACAGCCGTCCAAATTTCAATGATCAAGAACTTTGTAATTCTAACCGCTACAAGTATTTTTCAATCCCTGTTGATTTTGGGGCACATCTTTTTTTTTTACTCTGGCGTCAGTGGCACGGTAAATTGCTAGACCGCTTGGCGGTCAATAGGTTAAAAAATGCTAAGTGTTGTAGAATTTGATTAAGTCGAATCCACTTTTGATTTTAAATATGTTGAATTTTGGCATGTAATTATGCCATTTGAGTTATATCTAAGTTGGTAATTACTTACATTTCTGTTATTAAATAAACGCATAAAAATCACCGATTATTTTATTTACATTCCAATAAAAAAAAAAGACTTTTTAGCTTTTTGTGATGTCGCGTTAATTTGCGACGAAAACTGTGTTTTGACTTTACAATTTTGTCCACCTAATAATACTTAAAGACAAAATATAAAGCTTGCTTCAGCGGAACAAAATAAGGATGAACTGGGACACGCTAGGAATTAAACAGGGAACAAAATAGAAACTATATCTTTATTTAAATTTACATTTTATTTACATAAGTAGCCAGGGTTTTCTTGTAATCTTATATAGTAAAATTATGAAACATGTTATCTTAAATCGGCCTACATTTTACGATGTTAATAAAAAAATGGGGTCTCTATTTTAGGTATATCCTTAAATCAAACACTAAACATACAATTCCTTACTATATGATATCTCATTAGGTATTCAGAATACGACGGAGCCTATTCCCTAGCCTTCATCCTCACCCAGTGCCCTCCCTTGATGACGGGCGCGAACGTGGAATTATCCAACTTGATGGGTATGACGGATTTCTCGCAGGGAGACACCTCTACGTGTTGCAGCAGCTGGTAGATCAACACCTTCACTTCGCAGAGGGCAAATCTGGATGCTGTAAAATATACAAATAAATAAATACTAAGGGACAATCTTGCACAAATCAACCTAGCCCCAAACTAAGCGAAACCTTTTCCATTCCGTTACCGTATATAGTAGGTTATATGGAAATGGTAACGATATGGAAAAACAAAAAATATATGAACATTTTGGGACGCTTTTTCTCTCCAAATAAGATCAAAAGAGCTTGTGATGAGTAAAAATTATCTAAAATATCCAAAATTTAATAGCCCAGCTAGTCTATCACTACATAGTATAAAACAAAGACGCTTTCTCTGTCCCTATGTCACTTTGTATGCTTAAATCTTTAAAACTACGCAACGAATTTTGATGCGGTTTTTTTAATAGATAGAGTGATTCAAAAGGAAGTTTTATATGTATAATACATGCATAATTTATCAGCATTGCACCCGTGCGAAGCCGGGGCGGGTCGCTAGTACTATTATAAAATTCTGGATTTGCATTGAAAATCAGTTTTCTATGGAGAGGGGTCATGATTTCAGGATAAATCTCAATAGCGTGATGCAGGATCGTCTTTTGTTTTGTATGGGCGCGCGGCGTCATGCCAGTCTGACGCCATCTGTTGTTCATTTCCATTGTCCACCCATCACGCCAAAACGACTGGACAAATTTTAACCAATTTTGGTACAGGGATAGACAACATATCAAAAATTCAAAACTACCGGACCGTTTGTAAGGTCACACTAGTGTGTAAAAGTACTATGTATAGTACTTTTTATAGTCTCTATTCACCGTATTATAGCTAGACATCCAAAGATGGTCATATGATACATTTTACCCGTCTACGGTGAAGAAAAAAATACGCGGGCGAAGTTGCGGGCGCCTAGTAGTTATATAAAATTAAATCACCAAAAGTATTTTACCAATACAGTTCCTCGGACCACACCCGAAAGGGTTGAAGGAGAAGGGATGAATCTTGTGGCGATTCTCGGGCGCGAATCGCTCCGGGTCGAACTTGTGGGGCTCAGGGAAGTATTGCGGGTCGTGATGAAAGGCATGCACCGGGATCTTCACGCCTTCACCCTTGCGAATCTGTAAAATAATTATTTAAATTAATATGAAGAATAAGATAGAGTCGAACCACGCTTACCCTTACAAGCAAATGAACTGTCAAACCATACAAAGTGAGTCAGTTTGTATGGTTTGACAGGTCATTTGCTTGGAACAGTTAGCGTGGTCTGAATGAATATAGTATGCTATAGTATAGAATATATTGACGATGTTTTTTTTTTTGATAAAAGGAATGCTAAATATGGTTAAGGCTTCCCGTTCAAATTGGTGATTGTTTTAGACATTTTTCTCTATGATCATATTTCTTAACATATTATCAATACTACCACTTAGAACAGAGGGCTATTGCGATTTATTGGTATATATTTGAAACCTACAGTTTAAATTTTTCATTGATAATTTTTGTTTAAAAATCTACTCTAAATTGATAAAATTTACGCAGAAATCATTTTTTTTTTACTTATTCTCGACTGCACGCAATGAAAGCATGAAATAGCTAACTATGTAGAACTCAGGGAAGAGTATATATTTGTCTTAATATGAAAACTAAAAATGGTAAAAGGGACAAGGCCTCATAAAAATTACTGAAACAGATCTGCCAAGATCGATTGGTCCCTTTATCACTGTATGTAGACAGTATAGGACATAGCCGATAAATTGAAGGCTCAATAACCACGACGTAATGCATATTATGCGTGAAGCCTAGTTAGTGCAGGCTACAAGGAGATGTTCGTTTGCAAAAATAGCGCACCTCAATCTGACTTCTGATATATATTGTATAGATCCCAGACATCCTACAAATAAATGTTGCCGACCAGTTTTGTGGTCCCCCTCCCCCCACCCCGGCAATTAAAAATGGCATACAAATTTAAAAAAAAAGTCAACAAGCCATGCCGTGTGGTGTATCAAATGGAAGGGCTTATTGAGTAGATCACGAATATATAGCACACTATAACATTTCTTACACTTTCTCTAAGATTTTTTTGAAATTTTACTAAAATGCTCCATTTTCGAGTCAACTTTAAACCACTATAGATTGAAAACTGACGAATATATTTTTATAATTACTATTTTTAATAACTAACAATAGTCCATTGTTTACGCACCAATAGTTCGTACAGTGAAAAAGTTGCACGGGGGAGCGGGGGGAGCAATCAAAGATGGCGAGTTTCGCCAAGACTTCGTGCAGCTAAATGGCACCCAAGAAAACGGTTTTTCTTTCGTGATCCCTCAATTGTGTAAATAAGAATTGTAAAAACTTGTAACAAAATCAAACTGTTGAGAGTACGAAATTTATGGAAATATCGAAACTCGCCATCTTTGATTGCTCCCCCCGGTCCCCCGTGCAACTTTTTCACTGTACGAACTATTAGTGCGTAAACAATGGACTATTGTTAGTTATTAAAAATAATAATTATAAAAATATATTCATCAGTTTTCAATCTATATTCAATCCTAGTGGTTTAAAGTTAACTCGAAAATGGAGCATTTTAGTAAAATTTCAAAAAAATCTTAGAGAAAGTGTAAGAAATGTTATAGTGTGCTATATATTCGTGATCTACTCAATAAGCCCTTCCATTTGATACCCCACACGGCATGGCTTGATGACTTTTTTTTTAATTTGTATGCCATTTTTAATTGCCGGGGAGGGGGGAGGGGGACCACAAAACTGGTCGGCAACATTTGTTTGTAGGATGTCTGGGATCTATACAATATATATCAGAAGTCAGATTGAGGTGCGCTATTTTTGCAAACGGAACTCCACTGAGAGTCTGGTACTCTGGTCTAAGTGGTTATCTGCTAGAGAATACCCAATGGCATTTAAGTGCCTTTTGTACGATTTCTTTTTCATATGTGCTATAAGGATTTTAAATAAAACATGATCTATAGCAGAAAAGGTACGATGCCACCTAAGAAACAACTGGTTGAAAAATTCAATGGCTATCACATCAGGTTCAGTGGTCCAATAGCTATGATGCCCGTGGTGGACCAGAAAGCCCGCCTCACCCATAAAATATTTCAAGTTATCTCTTCCTTCTATGGTTTACATTATAGCAGACGTTACTGCTTTAAAAAACAGCAGAAAATTTGTGTTTACCGGTAGATTAAGAACGGAAAGAAAGGCAAATAGAAATGAAAAGGACGAGAAAATAAACTTACAATAAAATCTTGAGTAGCTGTGTCGTTAGGTTTTCCTAGGTTGTAATCTTTTGTGCATATCCTTTCGACGACACCGCCTGGAGTCCACATCCTTAAAAGTTCTGGAAAAATAGTCATATTTAGATTTAGGAATCATTTGCTATATAGAGATTTGCTCTATGATCAAAAATGTTACTTAACATATTATTGATGTTGATGTTACAACCTAGAACAGGGCTATTGGGATTTATTGGTATATATTTGAAACCTACAGTCTGAATTTTTCATTGATAATTTTTGTTTCAAAAACTACTCGAAATCGACAAACTTCACGCGGGTAATTCGTTTTTTCAACTTATGTTCGACTGCACGCAATGAAGTCATGAAATACCTAGCTATGTTACTACCTAGAACTTGGGGAAAATTATTATTTACCTACTTCAAAAAGTTGGTTGTAATTATCAATATATTTGTTATATATGAAAAAAAAAACACAATGAATAAGGCCTCTTAAGCGGTGCATCGGATTTAGTTATTGGAGCTGCAATAAAATTACATCGAAAGTTGAATAGAGCTCATCGCTGAAGTAGGTATAACTTTGCTATATGTCATTAAAGAATTCGAATTCGAATGAAGTGCTTTAGTATGAATCGCTGCTTTTCGTAACAAACCTGATACGACCATATCCAAATAAGTCATCTCTTGTATAGACGTGTAGTTGAATTTTCCGCCATTCTTCTTATCATTCAACTTTATCTCTTCAGCCAGTTTGTCCTGGACTTCGGGGTGGAGAGCCATCTCGTACACTAAGAAGGTCATGGCTTGGGCTACGCTTTCGAAGCCAGCTACGAAGAAGATGACAGCTTGAGCGATCAGGTCATCTTCGGACCATGCTAAGGACAAAATAATCTATAAATTTATGAAACATGTAATGTCTCATTTTTTAATGCGGGTTCAACACAATTTTCATATTAAACCATTGATACAAATATCAAAGTTCAAAGAAAAATTTAAATGCGTAACCTGGTGGATTCCATGCATATTTCAAGTAAGAGGCACACGAAAATATGATAAAATAATTTATATTCAAGCGACTAGAATAGAATATACAGAGGAATAATATTGATACGCGGAACCCTACTAGTGCCCGCACCCTACTTGTGGCGCCATCTGTGTCCGATGAAGGGAAGATATCGCCCAGCCGCCCGCGCCGATTGGCGCGCCGACCAGTGCGTTTTCGTGATGGCGGAGAATGATTATTATTCTGTACTGTTGCATGTCGATCTAAGAATAAATAGAGTTTAAGAGTGAACCAATGTGTAAGACACCAGTAAGACTGTTTTCCTTATTGTTTCAAATAAAGTGCTGTGTGTGTTTTTTTCAATAAAACTAAAAAAGTACAACAATGCGTGATCATTTAAAACAATACTAGACTCACACCCGTTTCATGGCGCCCTTTCCGTGTGTCTTAGTGTATATCACGTGTTGTGAAAACGAAAAAGTATGAACTGTGCTTTTGACTGTTTTATAAACATTTCTACATTTTATTCGAGTGCCTTACGTAAATAAACAATGATGACTCGCTCTAACCGTACTCCGCGGACGCCAGACAATCGTCGCGCGTCGACATCAAACGAGAACGCCGCCGCCGCGGCCGCCGCGGCCGCCGCGGCCGCCGCCGCTGCCGCCGCCGACCATCCTCGAGATGACGATGGCGAACGTTCGGGCAATGTGACGATGACTATGGACAACCTGTCCATGTTGCTGCAAACCATTCAGCAATCCAACGCCGACATGTTCCAACGGCTTCTGCGGGAAGTGCGTTCTTCCACCCCGGCTTCAGGCGAGCCGGTCAACGTGACCGTCACCGCCCCCGCCCCTGTCGTGAGCGGCAATTTTTCGAGATGCCATGCCACTTACAGCGGCCGCGCCGAGGAGAGTCTCGACGGGTTCATCGACGCAGTAGAGGCCTATAAGGATTGTTGCGGAGTTACCGATGAGAATGCTATAAGAGGGTTCTCCATACTGCTGACACACTCCGCCGCGACCTGGTGGCAAGGAGTTAAAGGTTCTACGGCGTCCTGGGCAGAGGCCCTGGACCGACTTCGCAGGGCTTTTGGAGATCGTCGGCCGCCTCATCGCCTTTACCGAGAACTGTTTAGTAGTGAACAGCAGGCCAGGGAGA
Source organism: Apotomis betuletana (assembly GCA_932273695.1). Taxonomy (NCBI): domain Eukaryota; kingdom Metazoa; phylum Arthropoda; class Insecta; order Lepidoptera; family Tortricidae; genus Apotomis; species Apotomis betuletana. The sequence continues at coordinate 11,412,108 of OW026320.1, read as the reverse complement.
ATACCGACAAGTTCGTGGCTCGAGCCCGCGCAATACTCGCGCGACTTCCTACCGAGGACCTCACAGATAAAGCGCGGCTGGATATGGTGTACGGCTTATTACACCATCGCATCCGCGAGCGCCTTCGTCGTGAGGAGTTCCAGTCCTTCGACGAGCTTCTAAGTAAAGCGCATTCGATAGAGGACGCCCTCGAAGTTGAAGTAACTCGCGCGAGCGCGGGGAAGCCGCCGCTGCTGCCGGCCGCAGGCCCCGTGCGTCGCTCAACATCAAACGCGCCGCCGGATGCGCGCGCGCCGCGCTCGATGCCCGCGCTGCCGTCTCCGTGCTCGTCCGCGCCACCTCCGCCGCCTACGTCAGCCACCGTCGTCGATCCCAACAAAAAACGTATGTTTTGTGTTTACTGTCGAAAACCTAATCACGTTAAAGACAATTGTGCTAAACTTAAAAAGATAACTGATAATGATAACGGTAGTTCTATTGACAAACGTTATAATAATAATAATAGTAGTAGTAATAGTATTATTTACTGTTACGGGTGTGGAGAACAAGGCGTGATCAGGTCAAACTGTTCAAAGTGTAATTCTCAGTTTTCGGCGATACTGATCGAACCAATTTGTATGTTGGGTTCAATGGCCTTGACCTCCGCACCCGAGTCAGAAGTTTTTGAATGCACCGATTTGTGTTATCGTCACTTAGATTGCTATGAACATGAGGCTAAGTCAAAAAATAGGCATAATCAGATTTCGTGCAACTCAAAACCAGTCGGATTATTCGATAATGAACGTCATTTGAAAAACAATCGTAAATCTGATTATGACCTATCGATGTTTAAATCTGCAATTCCCGAATTTTTCGACATTCGCAAATGTCGTGATACAAAACGTAATATTGTGTTTTTGCCTAACCAGTTTACGAATGTTTTACCTACAGATTTCTTTGTAAAATGCGCGACACCGGTAGTGTCGCTACCTAACCATGATGGTTGCGTCAAGCAGGTAGGTTCACAATGTAAAGAGATGTGCGTTAAGCCGGTAGGTCCACAATGTAATGACATGTGCGTTAACCCCGTAGATTCACAATGCATTGATGTGTGCGTCAAGCAGGTAGGTTCACAATGTAAAGAGATGTGCGTTAAGCCGGTAGGTCCACAATGTTATGATGTGTGCGTTAACCCCGTAGATTCACAATGCATTGATGTGTGCGTTAAGTCGGTAGGTCCACAATGTAATGATATGCGCGTTAAGCTGGTAGGTCCACAATATAATGGTATGTGCGTTAACACGGTAGATTCACAATGCATTGATGTATGCGTTAAGTCGGTAGGTCCACAATATAAAGACATGTGTGTTAAACTAGTTGAACCAGTAAATACCCCTGATATGTACGTCAAGCTAGTAGGCTCTCAAATGAATAACGTGTGCATGGCCGCTGCAGTACAACCAGATGAGGGTAATAATTTAGTGTCGGGAGATAGTACATTGTCTACGTGTGACACTTCAGCAAAGATCTCGGTTAACGATGCTGAATTAAGGGGGAGCGAACTAAACAGTAGTGTGTTTACGCCGACTTCTAGTTCGGGTACAGTCATGCCTCCTTATGATTTCGCATCCGCAGACTTGGACTCATCCTCTAAATCTATTATACATCAACAGCGACCTATATTAGGTATATCCGTTTTAGGTATAAAAGGTAGGGCTTTGATAGATACTGCTGCAAAACGCTCCGTAGTTGGTTGCACGTTGTACGAAGTATTAAAACGACAAAATCAAATATTTTTAGAATCCTTTATGTCAATTAGGCTTGCAGATGGATCTGTACAGAACAAGAAAGTGCTCACAACAACGTTGGATGTTGTTGTTAAGCAGAAGACCGTGTCACTGGAATTTGTAGTGTTGCCTGACGCGTCCGGCAATGACACTTTACTAGGCATTGATTTTCTAGTGAAAGCTGGCATTTCCATCGACTTCGCAACTTCTATGTGGCATTTCTCAGAGGAAAACATACTGTATCCTATCGAGTTTGAGTCGCCGAGTAGACATGTAACGTGTTCCTCAGCCGACATGCTCCGCGATGATGAAGGTATCATGCTGCACTCTTCTGAACGTGATAGACTAGCAGGTCATCTCCTTTCTAACGGGGATATTTTCGAGACAGGGGGAGCTCCAACTACTTTCGCAGAGCACCACATACATACAGGTAACCATCCGCCGATATCTTCTCCACCCTATCGGCTTACTCCCGCTAAGAAGGAGATTATGAAGCGGGAACTCGACAAGATGCTGAGCGAAGGGGTGATCGAGGAGTGTGAATCTGCGTGGACCTCACCCGCTATTTTAGTACCCAAAAAAGGTAATGATGTTAGATTTTGTGTCGACTACCGAAAACTGAATGCGGTGACCAAAACAGACTCTTATCCCATTCCTGTTATTGACGAGTTACTGCAAGCTACGAAGCAGAACTGCTTTATGTCTACTATTGACTTAAAATCAGGTTATTGGCAGGTAAGTGTGGCTCCAGAAGACCGAGACAAGACAGCTTTTGTCACAGCATTTGGAATCCATCGCTTTACAAGGATGCCCTTCGGATTGAAGAACGCACCGGCCACTTTTCAACGTCTAATGGACCGGTTTCGTTCAGGTAGTACTCTCAAGGACGTGACCTTACTTTGCTACTTAGACGACCTCTGCATAATTTCCGAATCCTTCGACAAGCACCTTGAGGATTTGCAAAAAGTATTTGACAGGCTTAGGTTGTTTGGCCTAAAAGCTAATAGAGCAAAATGTTCGTTTGCGCGTGAGAGCGTTACTTACTTAGGTCACGTGATTGCCTCAGATGGTATTAAAGCAGATCCTTCAAAGCTGGAAGCCATTGTAGATATGAAGGAGCCAACAAATCTGAAAAGCTTGAAGTCGTTCATCCAAACATGCTCCTGGTTCCGTAAGTTTATACCAAATTTTGCTCAAATTGCTCAACCTTTAACCAAACTCACTCGTAAAAATGTTGCATGGACATGGACTGATGAACAACGTGATGCTTTCAACAGCCTCAAGCAGAAACTGACGTCTGCACCCGTACTTATTCAAGCGGATTATAGCAAACCTTTTGTGATTAGGACAGATGCAAGTAGTTACGCCGTTGGCGCCGTACTTATGCAAGGTGAAGTATATGATGAAAGGCCCATAATGTACGCAAGCAGGTTACTGACAGCAGCCGAAAAAAACTACACAACCACAGAGCGTGAAGCGTTGGCGGTGGTTTGGGCAATCGAAAAGTTCAGAGGGTATGTTGAAGGTCATACTATTATAGTCAAGAGCGATCACCAGCCCCTACGTTGGCTTTTCAGTCTTAAATCTCCAACTGGACGCCTTATTCGTTGGGCAATGAAGCTACAAGCATTTGATATTCGATATGAGTATACTCCAGGTAAGCTTAATGCTCTAGCAGACATGCTGAGTCGTCCTAACTGCGATGTATGCTCCGATGGTAAGTGCGATATTTGTTCCATGACGGTCGATTTACCTCGATACAGTCCAGCCGACCTCCGCGAAGCTCAGCTGCAGGATCCTGAAACAGAAAAAGTTATCAGAGATCTGGAAAATACTGACCTGTTAGCTGTTGATAGATGGCTCGAACGCGGATATATCATGTCACAAGGTGTACTCTACCGTTTGGATCCTGACTCCGACTCTGACGATCCTCAGCTTGTAATCCCAGCGTCCATGGTAAGAACAATTCTTGATGAATTCCACAACGTTCCTACTGCGGGACATCAAGGCATCGAGAGGACGTTATCTCGTATTAGAAATAGATACTACTTTACAGGTATGCGAAAGATAGTAACAGAGTATCTGAAAAATTGTGTTGAATGCCAAAAATACAAAATATCGAACCAGAAACCGGCTGGCCTTTTGCAAACTCCCGTTATGCAGCAGCGAGGTGAAGTTCTCTCTATTGATTTATTCGGCCCCGTGCCGAAGGGCGAAAATGGTGAGACTTGGGTTTTAGTAGTGGAAGATGCTGCTACACGGTGGGTGGATATTTACCCTCTTCTCGAAGCTACTGCTGAGACGTGTGCTCAAATCCTGATTAACGAGAATTTTCTCAGGTATGGTTTTCCACGCCGCGTGATTTCTGATAACGGAGTCCAGTTTGTTGCTGCGGCAATGCAACAATGTATGTTCGTGCTAGGTATCAAACAGAATCTTACTCCTCTATATCATCCACAGGCTAATCCTGTCGAACGTAAAAATCGAGATATAAAAACCCAGTTATCGATACTTGTTAAGAACGAACATAAATCGTGGCCTAAATATTTACCTCAGATTAGGTTCGCGATGAATAGCGCTGTTTGTTCCTCCACGGGTTGTACCCCAGCGTACTTGATGTTTGGTAGGGAGATGAGGACACCCTTCGAAAGTCAAACAGATGTAAGGTCTATTTTAGACAAAGAGAATTTTGTGCCTCAATTTACACCTTTTTTAAGAGATTTTATTCATAGGATGACTGTTATCCGTGAGCGAGTAGAATCCGCTCAAGATAAGGCTAAAAAAGTAACTGACGAAAAACTTCGTCCAGCGCCTCAGTACAAGGAAGGCGACCTTGTACTTATAATAAATTCATCTTTGAGCAATGCCAGTAAGGGTATCACTAAGAAATTTATGCCAAAAAGGGACGGGCCATATCGTATTACCAGACAGGTATCGCCGACCACATTTGAGGTGTCACACTTAGATAATGCTGTTATTGTAGGTAAATTTCACACGGCATTTCTTACCCCCTTTGTTACCAGACAGGGAGAAGATGCTGTACCCATTCAGCGTCGTCGTCCCCGTGGACGTCCACCTCATATGAGTATTGCAAAAGCCAAGCCACATACGGGACGTTCATGTAGCTTGGAGGGGGAGGATGATACGCGGAACCCTACTAGTGCCCGCACCCTACTTGTGGCGCCATCTGTGTCCGATGAAGGGAAGATATCGCCCAGCCGCCCGCGCCGATTGGCGCGCCGACCAGTGCGTTTTCGTGATGGCGGAGAATGATTATTATTCTGTACTGTTGCATGTCGATCTAAGAATAAATAGAGTTTAAGAGTGAACCAATGTGTAAGACACCAGTAAGACTGTTTTCCTTATTGTTTCAAATAAAGTGCTGTGTGTGTTTTTTTCAATAAAACTAAAAAAGTACAACAATGCGTGATCATTTAAAACAATACTAGACTCACACCCGTTTCAATATCAAATAGATACACGTTAACCTCGTATAAGTATTATAGAACCGGTAAAGCAATTAGTTGTCCCAATCCCAATATTTTCTCAAGGTAAAGCTAAGTAAAGCCACTTATATTGTTTATCAAAACTACTGTACATTTTTTGTCTTGTTTAATATGATTTTGCTTTTAGTTTGTAGCATAAGTGGACAAACGAAACTTTGGAGTATTATTTGCATCAATTCTTGCATGCATTCCAAAAAACATGTTCTTATGAAATACTAGCTTTTGCCCACGACTACGTCCGCGTGTAACTTGGAAGTATGGAAGCAACCTCGTACAACACAAGAGATATCCACCTAATCACCTTAATTAATAAAAGGGATTATTAAAAGCGCCTAAGCAAATGTAAGAGCAATTGTGCTTTTGGTCTAATCATTACATTTCCTACAGGGTCATCAATGTCACCATGAATTACTTACTCACTTTTCAATCTTTTTAGGGATAATTTCCAGGATGAAAACTATCCTATGTCCTTCCTCGGATCTTAAACTATCTCTATGCCACAGTAACAGACAGACAGACACACTTTCGCATTTATAATATTAGTATGGATTTAGATTTCTATGGGATATCATATATATAACCATAACCTAACCTAATTACCTATACTATGTAACTTATGATCCATCCAGTTTCGCGTAATTTCACTATCGGAATTTTGAAAATTCGGGATATTGATAGGTACCTATTTTATTATTCAAATAAGTTATAGAGCATTAATGTAATTAAATTAATAAAACTAAACCAAACCTGTGAACTACAAAAATACATTTAAACAAAACGTACGTAAAACTAGTTGGATTTAGGCGACATAACGGCGTGGCATGGTGATAGTGGTATCATGTTAATTGACTTTAGCTCTACACTCATATCGTTTTAATACTATAACAAGTTCAGATACTATAGGCAAATATCATCACATGGGCAATATATGGGCATCGATGACCATGACTTAAAATCAGAAATTGTATTTCATAACATCACTATATCTCGGGCTATTCTTACGCTCCACGGAACTTTCTAGTAAATAGTACTTCATATTTACATGTACATAAAATAATGTATGCAACTACATAATTAGGTCTTAATAAAACACGAGTGTGATCCTAATATGAAACTCGCCTTCGGCTCGTTTCAGAAAACCACATACTAACCCTTTTAAGGCCTCATTATGTAACAGTTTTAGAATCTACTATTTCATTATGTAACAGTTTTATAATTTACTATTTTTTGTTGATACTTTGTTGTATTATAACATTTATAACCGTATCAAGGTATTCATTTTATCGATATTTCACTGAATTGTCGATTCTTACCGTTTCTAGAACTTGTTTGCCCCAAGTTAGATTCTTCCGTAGTCGCGAATCCAGCATCAGTTGATTTGGCGTCTTCCTCTTCCTGTCTTAGATTCCCTTTAAAAATAATGAAAACCTCTTTATGAGTTATGACTAGTGGTGAACTGTTAAAAAAATCATAAATCCTATACATTTTCTCGTACTTAAAAGCTGACATCGTATTGAGAGACTTCATAAAAAAAATCTGAACTGTAGTCATTTATGTAGTAGAAATTTATTAAAGTTAACATCAGACTTTTAAATGCTATTTAAGTAGACACCATATTCACACGCAAAGAAAAATAAAATAGCACACGTGGGCCACATCACATTACTGGATTATGGGTCCAACTTCTTAAGATAAAACACCGCTACTTTATACCCCACGCGGCGAATGATGAGTCCTATGAAACCTGTCATCTCATTACATTTTATAACCTATAATCGGAAAAATGTACTGAGATGACAGGTGTCATTAGGACTCGTGATTCGCGATCGCCGCGAGGGTTATAACTTTAGTTTATTTACCTTTTCTAAGTTCCATAAGCAGATGAATCATATCCGGCCTTATAATATTACGCGTTTCCCGTTCTTTCATAGTCTGCGTCACTAACTCTCTGAAGAATTTCTGAGACGTCTTACTGAAGATTGCTATTCTGAAAAACTGAAAACGTACATATAGGTAACATTTTTGTAAGACCATATTTTTTTTAGGAATTATAAGCCCACCAGGAAGTACATCAGTCCACACCATATTGCGGATTTTTAGCGGTACTAATTAATTTTACTGGAAAATGGCAATTTTTTGTAACTGGCGTTGATAGTCAGTGAGTGCCACTGATGTACCAAAACAAAGAGAAAATAGGACTAAATATTCCGCAAATTAAGGTATTTTTGCATAATAAAGCCAAAAATTTTCACGTCATGTTTTTTGCAATAGGATTCAGTATTTATTTCGCAAGAATAACGAAGTATTGAGCAGCATTTCCTAAAAAACTCACAACTTAATCCACACTTAATATTATAGCGAAAGTGTGTCTGTCTGTTACCTCTTCACGCTTAAACCACTGAATCAATTTCGATAAAGTTTGATATGGAGATAGTTAGAGTCCTGGGGAAGGACATAGGATACATTTCATCCCGAATAGATTTAGTGTTCCCGTGGGATGAGCGGGTAATACCACAGGGCACAGCTACCTTCATAATACCAGGGACGCATTGAGCTCCAGTAAACTTCAGCACTTGGATGAAACCGAACTGCGAAGCGTCTTTTCCCATCCTGTAGAAATCTGTTTCGGCGTTCTGGGAGTCTGTCTTCAGGCCGAAGGCGCAGGAGGCGATGACGTCACAGGCGTAGCGGTTGCACACGTCTTTGATTTCGACGTCAATGGAGTAAGCTGCGAACATTAAATAATAAGTGAAGTCAGTTTAGTCGTGTTAGATAGAAGGTATATTTGGATAACCCGAACTGACAAGACGATGTAATCTGTTAAGTAAGAGGATATATTACTCAACTGATGGATATCCAAGAAAAAAGACTCGTCAAGTATAAATGTGCTTGGCATTTGTATATATTTTTATGGATAACGTTGAATATTTTAACCGTATTCGTTAAATCAACCATGAGTAGAAAAGTAGGTAAATACGCAAATAAATTTAATAGACCACCAACATGCGTGAAGAAGCATCTCTCGGGCCAGCATGGCAGTGCCAACTGACATGGTTTCGTGTCAGTTGCCATTACGACTTCTGTTTTTGCTTGCCACAAGGCGAAGTGAGGCCACTATTTTGTGCCGATATAGAAAAAAATCGACACCTCTTGACGGTACGGCGTTGATTTGGTAAGCACATTGTTAAGATTCCCTAGTTCAATGTGAACTTACTCGAAGACGCTTGAATGTTCTTTCGCAGTTTTTTTATCATGGTTTCCCCAGCTTCTTCCATGAAAGGTATCATAAGTTTAATCTTGGAGCTGGTAAAAGCAGGGCTCAAGGTAGATCGCATATCTTTCCATTCTTGACCTAGAAAGAAAACATCTATAATCATAAAACTATTGTAATCTTGTTCTATAAAAAATATAAATTAAATTCCTAATTGCTGCTGAATTTGTGTTATAGAAAACACTGAATTATTTATTTTTAATTTAGTAAACAGATATTTTTGACAGAGTTTATTGGATTGGGCCTCGTGCAGGGTCCGTCCGGATTATTACTACCGTCTTGCCTGCTAACCTACCGCCAAACAGCAATGTTCGCATTGTTGTGTTCCGGTGTGGGGGTAAGATAGCCGGTGAAATTACTAGCATAGAGGCATTCTATCTTCGTCCTCCGGGTAGGCAAGCACTTGTGACACCTCTGGTGTTGCAGGTGTTTATGGGCGACGGTAATCGCTTTCCATCAGGCGATACGTATGCTCGTTTGCCCCCTATGACATAAAAAAAAAAATATTAACGGGAGTTAATGAAATCGAAAGTACCTTTCAACGAAAACAGGTTCCTCCCAAAGAAGGGGTCGACCTCCTTGTCAATTATGACTCCGTGATCGAGGAAGTACTCGAAGTCCTTGACGGTGATGCGCTTCACCAGCTCCAGGTCCCGGACGAACACCATGGGCCTCACGTACTCCAGGTGGCCCACAAATCTATGCACAATTTTGCCATATATAATAGGCTTGGTAACAATTATTGGAAGGCCATGCAATTGTATTTTTTTCCTCAAACATGCAATGAAATGTCTTCATAACGTGCTTCGACGTACGTTTCGGGCGGAACTGTAAAGGAATTTCATACAAAATTGAAGTGCAGGCCGGAAAGTTTTTTTTTTAAACATGGTGTCTGTGTTCATGAACTGGCTAAACAGCTGAATTATGTTTTTTTGAGTGGTGTATTTTTTATTTCATTGCATTTGGCGTTGCAAGCGTTCATAGGCGGCGGTAACTGCTTAACATCAGGCGGGCCGCATGCTCCGTCGTAGTATATATAAAAAAAAATATGTTATCAAAAAATATGTGTCAAAAAAGTAATTTTTGTGACAAGCTTTAACCCTTTGACCGCCAAAGACGGCAAATCACGTCATCGGGAATTCGTGCCACTGACGCCAACGATGTCTATTGACGTCAAAAATTTCAGTGGTCAAAAACATGCTAATTCAAACCACTATCTGTGTTTCTTAATCTCTGTTGATTTTGGAGCACTTTTTTTTTTTTGGTTTGGCGTCAATTGCTTTGCCGCTCGGCGCTCAAAGGGTTAAACTCGGTATCGCGGCACCACACTACGCGACGACGAGGTTGGGCGAACATGATAGTGTGGGGGCACAGACAACCCCCACTAGACGGAGCACGTAAGGCGACCCGCGCTCACCAACGATATGGTACGGTAGAACATTAAAGTATCAACACGGCGGCCACCGTTTAGTTGCGTCCTTGTTTATGATCCATGCGTACGTCAACGACAAAATAAATAACATGGTAAATTGTAGTGTTAAGTGGTGCAGAGAGACCTCATAAACATGGACGCAACTAAACGGTGGCCGCCGCGTTGATACTTTAATGTTCTGCCGTACCATATCGTTGGTGCGCGCGGGTCGCCTTACATGCTCCGTCTAGTGGGGTTGTCTGTGTGTGGGGGGCACTTCGTTACGGAAGCCCTTGCTTCGGGCAACTTCGCGAGTAGTGTAGATGTAGGATTGCTTTATCTATATATAGTTCCTAAAGCCAACTCCGAAAAAAACACAAACTTACCTCTCTTCAGGGAAACTATAATAAATCCTGTCAACGGTTTCAAAGACGTGTTCCCTCTGGAAGAACAGCCGCGCCATGTCTCCCAGCAACGGGACAGGTGTGAGGTGCTTCACTCCGTACTTGCTGAACCTGGAGTACGTGTGGCGGCAGTGGAGGACCACTGCGACCAGGATAGCTGCTATCCATACCAGGTATATCATCTGGGACAAGGTTAGTGGATATTAGGGTTGAAGGCACCAGTAATGGACAACCAATAGGCTAGTTGATTCATGTCAAGTTGTATTACCTGTTGCACACACATATATACTGCCGTGCTACGGTAATAAACTTACTATGACATTCATATAGAGATACGACCTTTCATCGCAACACGGCAGTATAGTTGGGCATAGGTACATAAACTTAACTGTAAATAAAATGTTAATACTAATCTCACTATTAACTAATATTAGACCTAAATTCGAAAGTTTGTTAGGTATTATGGATTACTGTGTGCTTAGACTTAGACTGTCAAGAGTCAAGGACGTAACAATACAAGTCTGTATCGTCCGATATACACCTACCATCTAAAAAATGTGTATTAAAGGCAAAAAGAACTACTGATTTTGGAGTGTAGTTTTATTTAGTACCTAATTGTAAAATATTTTATCTGGACCATACAGTCTATCTTAGTTCAACTTTGCCTTCAGGGACGAAGGAGAGAAATTAGAGGTGTATTAGCATCTTACTGACACCAAGGGGGTTTCACTCCGCTGAAGTGTCAAAAACTATACCTACTAATTTCGGGTCACAATTGTGCCCCAGCCCGCCCATCGTCCCGCCTTTATTCGGCTAGGGTCGGCACGTTCGAAGCGAAGACAACGCATCGATTACATTTTTATTATTTACATATTATTGCGATTTTTTTATTATTTTTAACCGACTTTAAAAAGGAAGAGATTCAGTATTCGCTACATTGAATCGTTTTGAACGTAAGTTCACCGATTATCTCCGTAAAGTGTAAATATATATATTTTTATTAGTAAGAGAATACGGTTACTGCTACGGTTTTCCCATAGCCATTAAATCATGATCTGATGATGGAACTTATTTACTAGATCTCGGGACTAGTTCAACGTGTGGTTTTTCTGCTCACTTTACTGAAAATTTACAGCCGGTATGTGGCAGTATCATAAAATTGACCTGATGATGGACCCTGGAAATAGGGACCGGATCTCAAGATTGTTTCAACGCAGACATGTGCGGTTTTTACATTTCGATTCACCACAATGAACATTTGGACTCAGTATCATAAAATTGACCTGACGATGGATCATGGAAGTACCTACTGGATCTCAGGACTGGTTCCACATGAGTAAAGAAACGGTATAGAGACTAAACTTCATACAACCGCGCTGCGATAGGTACACTACTACAAACGCAATGCGCGTGTGGACGTGTCCACAAACTAACGTGTACACGAACAAACAGATTTAGACCGCATTGCTGCGTTTAGCGCACAAGGTGCGCGCCGTGTCTTGTTCGACTTCGCTTATGAATGTGAAAATTAGCGAACCAAATTAAATTCAAAATGGCGAATGGCTTTTATTTTCAAAATTTCAAATTGGTGTTAGGGGGCTGAAACTCAGTATCGGGGGGCATTTGGGGCTCACAAATATGAATCTGAAATCGGAGTCCAAAAAAATTCAGTCAAAGTCGGAAAATATCGAAACAACAAGATTTGTATGGAGATTTTTTTTTAAGGGTCCCGTATCTCGTAAACGGCTGGAAATGGGTAGGGGGTGCTCGAACGAATGTCATAGGGGACACCCACCCGAGTACAGTCGTGAAAAAAAAAATCGAAATGGGGACTTTTTTTTGAAAATTTCAAGTTAGTCCTAGGGGGTTAAAACTCGGTATCGGGAGGCTTTTGGGTCATCCGAGTCAGAATATGAAATTGGATTTTCAAAATTCACTCAACTTCGGAAAATATCGAACAAACAAAATGTAATAATCCCAGCTTATTTCTATGTATACAAATATAAACCATATTGTCATTGATCGTCGTCGATTGCATCAATCATTGATGTCAAGTGTGCATTAAAATGAAATGTTATGTAAACGGGTGTAAAACCAATAAAATAATAATAAAATAAATAAAAATGTTTCTGTCTACAAACTTCCACAGGCTAAAATAAAAATTAAAAAAATGCATTTACATGATATAAACACATTCTCTACTTGCTCATCAAAGTGAATCAGAATACGAAAACTGCACGTGACTGCGTTGAACCAGTCCTGAGATCTAATAAGCACTTCCAGGATACAAAATCCGCTCAATTTTATAATACTGGATCTTAATGCTAATCAAAATGGTTCGAAAAGCAATAAACCGCACATGTTTACGTTAAACCAATCCAAAGATCCAGTAGGCACTCTTAGAGCCCATCATTATAAAGATCGCGCTAGGTCCCTCTTGTTTTGAACGTATTTTGTTAAAAGTAGCTTTAAAATAATTACAAACACAGAGAAGTAGTTTCCGTTTTGCTAATGTAGGCAACCCTAGGAGTATGACACGCCCCAAAGAAGCAAGAACCAACAGCGTCGTACGTCATTAAAAATGGCCAATCAGATACGAGTAGGCTAATGCTTTTGCAAAAGCGGCAAATAACAAAAGAGTGCGGCTTCTGTAGTGTCTTTATTCTGTGCTGACACGGATCGAATTCCACGCAGGCGGAGTCGCGGGTATCTACAGCTAGTATGTAGTTTGTTGTCAAATTAATAAAGAAATAATTATAAAAAATGATATATTGATTTCAATTATTCAGCCATTGTCATATATTATGGTCCGAGCGAAGCGTATCTGTTTCAGCTTCGCCATAATTTATTTCGTATGTCCGGATTTCTGGCTGTTCTCGCCTACAAGCCACATTTGTTAACCGTTTCTCATAAAAAAAATTGAGTCAGTTTTGTGTCGGTCTTTCGTTTTTTTTTCAAAATGGCGGTGAAATGGGGGTTGAAAAGGTTACAAATTACAAATATTCGCCATTTCAAAAGAATCTCGCGACATCTACGGTTCACGGAGCTATACAGGGTGGAATTTCTCTATGGGCCCTGGAGGGGAACTACCTTAAATCCTTTAGTTAGCTCATTTTACTGAACGGAAACATTCCTTTATTTTTAAAAAGAAACTGTCGCACGTAGGTTAGGATTTATATGTAATAATTATAAGTTAGCTCGATCATATATAGCAGTAAGTAATCAGCTTAGAATAAGAAATCATTATGTTCAAAGTTGTATTTCTTTTCTCTTAGTTTTAATTAAGTATAAGGTTAATTGCTCTCACTATTGTATTTAAGATAAGACATGAAGCTTTGGTTGATTAATATGTAAAACCACCATAAGCAAATATATAACAAAAAAAAAAACATATAGAAAGCTTCATAAAGTAGGTTGATGATATTTGTAAACATTAAATAGAATTTCCAATAAGAATCTTGTATGATAACTTTTAATCAAAATATGTTCTATCAATGTACATTATGTAATATCAATGTGTATTTACTGAAATAAAGGGATAATGTTGTTCAGATTACATCTACACACCACCAAACACACGTAAGAATTGAGCCACGCCCTTCTTACCCATTGGCCCAATCAAGAAGTAATCTAGCGATCATTTATATGGCCGCTCGATTAACTTGATATCATTCTCTCAGCGACCTCCGATCAAGACACACTTCACGCAGCATTATGTGAATTATCTTCAAGTGTTATTATTTTATGGGACTTCCCTATACTACTGAAGCATCCCTTTTACCAGTATAAAGTCAATTAAATTAAAATCAACCTACAGTCTACTACTCCTCACAATTGGTACTTCGAAAGCCGGATATCAAGAATCAGCGACCTCGAAGGAAGGAATTGGACCTTCGAGCACCGGATCAAGAAGGAAGGAATTGGACCTTCGTTCCAGTGACAGGAGGCGCGCAAGAGAATCATCACAGGGACGTGCAGCGGATTAAACCCTGCGTCCCTGCGCCGGGCATCACAGACAGGGTCGAATTAAGTTTCCCCTCGCTCTGGCATCAATCGGATCTTGGGTCGAATTAATTTTCCCCTCGTATCCGCACCACGTCGTGCATCACAGAACTCACGTTCTGCCATCAATCGGACAATAGTCCGCACCACGACGTGCATCACAGAACTCGGGTTGATTAAGTTCCCCTTGTTCTGCCATCAATCGGATCTCGGGTTGATTAAGTTCCCCTTGTTTCCGCACCAATCGGTCTTGGATTGATTAAGTTCTCCTTGTTCCGCGTCATAGCGTTCACGTGTGACGCTTAACACAGCTTCCGTTACGGTGGTAACCCAGCGGTGTGAACAAGCCGTAACGGATCTGTGCAACGAGGGATTTACGCCGTAGGGATATTAGGGCTCATTAGTGTCGCACTTAGCCTCGCTAATGAATAGGTGTTAGGTATTAGGTAAATTCAGTGTTTTTGTTATTGTTTTAAATTCAGTGTGTGTGTTAGGTGCCGTGGGGTGACCGGCCTTAGAATTGTCCCCCACCATATCGTCCCGTGGTTGCAGTAGAAGCCTGCTAAGGGAATAATAATAATAATATACCGGGAGATGGGCAGCAGCGTCTTCCAGAGACCTTAAAGAAAAAAAACTGCGCGCGCCAACCCGCCTGCCAAGCGTGGCGCGTACGGCAAATCCCCCCTTTATGATGAGTCACACAAATACCAGGCCCCCAGTCTCCGGCAGCTCTGCTATCCCTGGCGTGGGTAGCGGCCAAGGTAATAGCGGAGCAGGGGGTGCTAAGAATCCCCGGACGAAATCCGGCTACCCATCCCCACGACGACTGGCCCTGGTAACACACAACATACGCACAATGAGGACTGATGAAAAGGTTTGCGAGTTGGAAGAGGAACTGAGCAGGTTACACTGGGACATTTTAGGATTATGCGAAGTCCGTAGAGAGGGGGAGGACACCGTAACCCTGAAGTCTGGTAACCTGCTCTACTACCGGGAGGGCGCCCAACAGTCCCAAGGTGGTGTCGGGTTTCTCGTTCACAAGTCCCTCGTTAACAACATCACTACCATCGACAGTGTGTCGAGCAGGGTGGTATACCTAATACTCAGAATATCCAAAAGATATTCGTTGAAGGTCATTCAGGTATACGCACCGACCTAGCACGAGGCTATGTATGAGGACGTAAGTAGGGCCATACATACTTCCAAAACCTACTTCACTGTTGTTGTGGGGGACTTCAATGCAAAGTTGGGCAAGAACAGCGGTGATGAGTTGAGAGTGGGGCAATTTGGATACGGGCAACGGAACCCTAGGGGACAGAGGCTGGCCGACTTTCTAGAGAAAGAGGAACTCTTCATGATGAACTCTTTCTTCCAGAAGCCGCCTCACAGGAAATGGACCTGGATAAGTCCCGATGGTTCCACGAGAAACGAGATTGACTTCATCATGACCGACAAGAAACGGATTTTCAGTGATGTGTCTGTGATCAATAGGGTCAAGACCGGCAGTGATCATCGAATCGTAAGAGGCACACTGAATATCAATGTTAAATTGGAAAGGTCCAGTCTGATGAAGTCTACGCTCCGACCTACTCAGGCCCATATTCAAAACCCCGAGAGCTTTCAACTCGAGATCTCCAACCGCTTCGCTTGTCTGGAGAACTTTGTCTCAGTGGACGAGATCAACGACGGGCTAGTGGAAACTGTCCACACGGTAGGGTCTAAGTTTTTCAGACCCCGCCGTAAAGATAGACCTCAGAAATTGTCTGATCGAACCTTAAACCTCATGGCTGAACGACGCTCGCTACAGTTGCAGTCTCCCGATGACGCGAGGTCATATAGGCAGCTTAATAGACGTATATCGAAGTCCTTGCGAGATGATCTGCGGCTCTTTAATACGAACCTTGTTAAAGAGACCATTGAGCAGAACAAAGGCTCCAAAGTGTTCGCAAAGGACAAGTCTATTGGACAAAGCCAGCTGACCAAGCTGAAACGGGAAGATGGCAGCATAGCGTCGACCAAAGCAGAGGTTCTAGGCGAGATCGAGAGGTTCTATGGTCAGTTATACACTTCAGTCGCAAAGCCCGTTGACAGCTTGGTAGGCGATCCAAGAGCCAAGCTGTCCCGACATTATACCGAAGATATCCCGGACATCAGTCTGTACGAGATTAGGATGGCCCTGAAGCACCTTAAGAACAACAAGGCGCCGGGCGAAGACGGAATCACCTCAGAGCTTCTGAGAGCGGGTGGAACACCGGTACTTAAGGTCCTCCAGAAGCTCTTTAATTCCGTCTTGTCCGAGGGCAAAACGCCTGAAGCATGGAATAGAGGCGAGGTGGTACTGTTCTTCAAGAAAGGTGATAAAACCCTATTGAAGAACTACAGGCCCATCACGCTTCTAAGCCATGTTTATAAGTTGTTTTCAAGGGTCATCACGAACCGTCTCGGACATAGACTTGATGACTTCCAGCCTCCCGAACAAGCCGGTTTCCGAAGAAGCTATAGTACCATAGACCACATACATACGCTGCGACAAGTTATACAGAAGACTGAAGAGTATAACTTGCCATTATGCTTAGCGTTTGTGGACTATGAGAAAGCCTTCGATTCGGTGGAAACATGGGCGGTGCTCGAGTCACTTCAGCGATGCCATATTGACTATCGGTACATTGAAGTGTTGAAGTGTTTGTATAGTAACGCCACCATGTCGGTCCGAGTTCAGGAGCAGAGCACAAAGGCCATTCCATTGAGAAGAGGCGTAAGACAGGGGGACGTTGTGTCCCCGAAACTGTTTACGGCCGTTATGGAAGACGCCTTCAAGCTCCTGGAATGGCAAGGACTTGGCATCAACATCAATGGCGAATATATCACTCACCTTCGGTTTGCCGACGACATCGTAGTCATGGCAAAGTCGATGGAGGAACTCAGCATGATGCTCGATGACCTCAATCGAGTTTCTCAACGGGTGGGCTTAAAAATGAACATGGACAAGACGAAACTCATGTCAAATGCCAAGGTTGTGCCCATCCCAGTCTCTGTTGAAAACTCGGTACTCGAAGTTGTTGACTCATACATCTACCTAGGACAAGTGGTCCAATTAGGTAGGTCCAACTTCGAGAAAGAGGTCAACCGCCGAATCCAACTCGGCTGGGCAGCGTTCGGGAAACTACGCAATGTCTTTTCGTCCGACATACCTCAGTGCCTCAAGACGAAAGTCTTCAACCAATGTGTGTTACCAGTGATGACTTACGGCACCGAAACGTGGTCTTTCACTATCGGCCTCATCTCAAAGCTCAAAGTCGCTCAACGTGCAATGGAGAGGGCTATGCTCGGGGTGTCTCTACGTGATCGAATCAGAAATGAGGAAATCCGTAGACGAACTAAAGTGACCGATATAGCTCACCGGATTAGCAAGTTGAAGTGGCAATGGGCAGGCCACATAGCACGCAGAGCAGATGGCCGATGGGGCCGAAAAGTGCTCGAGTGGAGACCTCGGACCAGCAAGCGCAGCGTAGGACGTCCACCTACAAGGTGGACAGATGACCTTATAAAGGTCGCCGGAAGGCGCTGGATGCAGGTCGCTTCCAACCGGTATATATGGAAGTCCAAAGGGGAGGCCTATGTTCAGCAGTGGACGTCCTATGGCTGAGATGATGATGATGATGATGTGTTAGGTTAAGCGACAGTCCCCCCGTGCGATGTCTCTTCCGGAAAAGAGAGTTACGCGTTCTCAAAAATCACGAGACCAGACTCCGGAGTCCGGCGAAACGTCCACTAATCCTACAAATACTTGGAGCCACGGGACTGGCCTTTCTCATAACGCAAGCAGTAGCAATCCAAACGCGAACACAATGACGCCCGCGAGCGATCCCCCCTCCGCCCTCGCCCCGCGATCGAACGTAACCAATTCTCCCGCGCCGAACCCGGCCCCTGTGCCCCATACCGCCCGCGATTCCGCGTTAGAAGTCGGTAGGGACAATGTAGACAGGCCCGGTGATAGAAATTCGGACAATACGTTAGTTAATGCCAATAGGGAAAGTAGCAGTCAAATTTCTGTTTTAATGGCCGAATTACAGGTGCGTAAAGCCGAACTTGAACTAGCTCAGAAAGCAGCTGCGGAAGCAAATTGCAGGCTACAGGTGGCGCGGATTGAAGCCGCCCACTCTGATAGCGCTTCCGCAGTTCGGGCCGATGAGAGAGTCTCGGGTTGGTTAGCATCATTACGGTAATCGTCCACCCGTTGTAGAAAACAGAGATTTGCACCCGGCTTATAACGGTAATGGGGTAGAATTTGGGCAAGTACGAAACGTCGATCGGGCATTGCAAGGCCCTCCTATACACAGGCATATTCCGGAATTGCCGCATTTCGACGGAAATATCTCGGAATGGATAGCGTTTAGGGCCGAGTTTGAAGACAGCGCGCCTCATTTCAGTAACGTAAACAATGTAGGTAGAATTAGGCGCGCCTTACGCGGTGAAGCGCGGATAGCGGTCAAATCTATAATGTATACGGTGTCCGATCCATACGAAATCATGGAGTCTTTAGAAAAACATTTCGGGGATCCGGAAGAAATAGTTTTGACCGAGATCCATAACGTAAAGCGCATGCCCAGGTTAGCCGAAGACTCGAGTAACATCGTAACTTTTGCCGGCCATGTAGCTAATACGGTAGCGACCATTAAGGCATTACGCCAAGATCAGTATTTACACGCGCCGAGTTAGTGAGTAAAATAACTGACAAATTAAACATGATAATTCGGTATGAATGGGCAAAGTACAAACAAGCCAATCAGGGGACGCCTGAATTAGTCGCGATGGCTAACTTTTTAAACGACGTCAGTACGGCCACGAAGCGATCGCATCACAGACATTCAAAGTCCCGTGCAAACGTTCATGTGGTTAATATGAACCATGCCGAGTCGAGGCAGCCACAACAACGAATGCACGGTGGTGCGAGCCGCGGACGACCGTACTCGAATAGCTATCGAGACTGCGCAAGCGACTCTGATTCGGACGATGACTCATACCGGGAATCGAACCGCGCCGCTACCGTAGCTACCGTAAATTCGCGCCCGCAAACGCATAAAAAAAAGCCCGCGCAAACGGTGAAACCCACGCAATCTCGACCGCCCCCGCAGTCACAGAATAATTTCAATAATAGTAGAAAAGATTGCGTACTTTGCAAAGGGAATCACAAGTTAGCCGTTTGCCCGGATTTTCTAAAAAAGTCTGTCGCAGACCGGTGGGAATCGGCCCGAAGCCTTAAGCTGTGCTATAGGTGTTTAGAACCTAATCATAGGCGCCCTATTAAGTGCAAATACGTCGCATGCGGTAAAAACGAATGCGAAGCGGGCCACCACAAGTTGCTTCACGGGCTTACAAATGAAGCGCAATCTGTCCGCGCAAGTGTTAGTAGCATAAATCAGATTCAACGCGCGAATACGTACCTTATGGTGGTCCCCGTAGAAATTTCAGGCCCGTTAGGTAGTGCCGAAGCACTAGCTTTTCTAGACTCTGGTTCGACCATGACTCTAATAGAAAGAGACACGGCCGATAAGGTAGCTCCCAGGGGTTCGGGCAAACCTCTCGCGATCCAAGGCATTGGAGGGCAGATAACGGATCACGAGTCCTGTAGAATAAATTTATCGATTCGCGGTTTATGTACAAGAAATCTGGAGAAAATTTCGGCGTATACAATCGATAAATTAAATCTGCCTTCGCAAGAGGTTTCCCGCGAATTAATAGAACAGTGCGACCACTTAAAAGAGATAACGGACCAATTAGTATATGAGCGCGGGACGCCCACAATTTTAATTGGGCAAGATAATTGGGGCTTAATTGTTTCACGTCAGCTTCTTACGGGCCCCACCTCATCATTAACCGCAGGATATACTAACCTGGGTTGGATCCTTTTAGGGTCACAGGATAGACCGGGAAACGAGGAAGCGCGTATAAATCACGTTCGTCCGACCAACACCGAAAATGAAATTTCAAGCTGTACGAAACAGCACTTCGGTATGGAGTCAATAGAGGTAGAGATAAAATTACCCCGGGCGGACCCGGACCAACGTGAGTTAGACGTACTAGAGGCTACTTGTAGTAAAATCCCGGAAGAAAATAGGCACGAAACGGGATTGTCGGAGCAATCCAATGACGAGATATTGCCCGACCGTCGCGCGCATGCGCTACACAGGCTACCCAGCTTAGAGCGCAAGCGAGACGAGGACGAAAGTTTCAAGGCAGAATATGCCGTTCCAATAAAAAACTCGATAAATAAGGAATATGCGGAAATGGTAAACTCTCGTCCTCCGCCGGAAGCGCCGCGCGAAAAAATAGTCAACGTCCCGATCGAGTACGCGCGTCCGATTTCCGCGTCAGACGATAAAATTAAGCAATGTTTTTTCGGTCCAAAAATAATTACGAAGGACGAATCGATACGACCACAAATGAGACCGCAGTCTCCGCCGCCGCGGCAAACGGGTGAAGAACGTAATAACGCGATTACGTCATCGGATCACACGTGCGATAAATCCAACTATTTATCTCCAACAAAACGAAGCGCGAGTTTTATTCAATCGACTAGGGCAACTGCTTGCGTTATAGTTGCGGCTGAAGTTTTCAAAACCCGATTGCCATTAAGAAAACTCGAAATAGAGATGAATAGCGGACACGCAAACATAGCAGAATCACTCCTGTTCAAGTGGAGTCAGTACACAAAGAGGAGAAAGAAAGGGATTGCCAAGTATCACCCACTCCTATGTCCACGAACCCGTACTCGCTGCAAATTCAAAAATCCTGCTATGAGAGACGCCGTGATAGCTAACAACACTATGCCGAGAGAGACGTGGCCTAGAGGCATTGTAGCAAAAACCTTTCCCGGCCCTGATGGCCATGTAAGGGTGGCCCACGTCCAAACAGGCTCCAGCATAGCTCTACGACCTACAGATCGACTTGTCTACATTTGCTCCACTTGAATATTGTACTTTCGTACGAAGGGGGGACTGTCGCACGTAGGTTAGGATTTATATGTAATAATTATAAGTTAGCTCGATCATATATAGCAGTAAGTAATCAGCTTAGAATAAGAAATCATTATGTTCAAAGTTGTATTTCTTTTCTCTTAGTTTTAATTAAGTATAAGGTTAATTGCTCTCACTATTGTATTTAAGATAAGACATGAAGCTTTGGTTGATTAATATGTAAAACCACCATAAGCAAATATATAACAAAAAAAAAACATATAGAAAGCTTCATAAAGTAGGTTGATGATATTTGTAAACATTAAATAGAATTTCCAATAAGAATCTTGTATGATAACTTTTAATCAAAATATGTTCTATCAATGTACATTATGTAATATCAATGTGTATTTACTGAAATAAAGGGATAATGTTGTTCAGATTACATCTACACACCACCAAACACACGTAAGAATTGAGCCACGCCCTTCTTACCCATTGGCCCAATCAAGAAGTAATCTAGCGATCATTTATATGGCCGCTCGATTAACTTGATATCATTCTCTCAGCGACCTCCGATCAAGACACACTTCACGCAGCATTATGTGAATTATCTTCAAGTGTTATTATTTTATGGGACTTCCCTATACTACTGAAGCATCCCTTTTACCAGTATAAAGTCAATTAAATTAAAATCAAGCTACAGTCTACTACTCCTCACAGAAACAAAACTGCATTCAAAGATTTTCCAAAATTTGCTTGCCTCAACCGGGAATCGAACCAACTAAAAATTAAAAAAATAAACCCTCGATATTTTATTTCACAAATCGGTAGGATTATAGTTCAGGATAAAATTTATCCAGTAAACTTAGCCCTACACTCATCTGTTGTACGAGATTCCATGAAATTTAATACTTATCTTATTACAAGTTCTTTATTAACAATACGACTACTGTTCACTTGTAATAAGTAAATGACATGTTATAATTTTCTTATCTCTCTAACATCCAAAGACATTGTATGAAGTACAAGCTTTGCTAATGTTATTTATCTCTAAGTACCTTGTTGAAGACTGATAAGAAAATCGTTAAATATCGGTATTTATTACCAAATAATAAATCAATGCACAATTTCTTCTTACAGTAGGCGTTCTGACAAAAAGTTAAAAAATGGAACGTATTTTTTTTTGCAATGCGAGGCAACAAATTCAAAATTCGAACCATAATCTTAAACATTTTGAAAATCGATAGTAGTCATTTACTGATTTTATTAATGCAGGTTTTTGACAGAGCTATTCAAGAGGAACGTTTATATGTATAATACATGCATAATTAATCAGCATTGCACCCGTGCGAAGCCGGGGCGGGTCGCTAGTAGATTATAAAACTAAAATATATTCAAAGTGTTGTTTAGAAACGTTGAATTCAGTCCCTGAAATACAATAAACACAAACTCACTGTTGATAACTATGGATGACCGTTCACTACACTACGGCGAGTGTCCGATTCCACGGTCGGTAATAAACTAATTATCATTCATACTAATACGTAAATATTTACTTATACTATCAAACTACCAGTCGGCGACGCCCTAATCGGTCTGTGTACCTACTCATCATTATCTTGTTCACATAAATAAACAACAAATCAAGAACTTTGTTTGTATAAAGATTACAAATACGTCAGACGTTTAAGAGGCCTTATTCCTTTTAAAATGCTAGTTTAGTTTTAGACACTTTTCTCTGTGATCAAACGTGTTTCTTAACATCCTATTGATGTTACTACCTAGCACAGGGCTATTGGGATTTATTAGTACATATTTGAAACCTACAGTTTGAATTTTTCATTAATAATTTTTGTTTTAAAAACTACTCTAAATAAAAATTTCTTTATTCAAAAATAACACAAAATGTCAATAGGTAATCAGTAACTTAACCTAACACAACCCAAATAAGTAGGTATTAATCAAATAACCCGCCCCCAGTCATTCCGGGAGCAAAGGTGCCCATCACGCTCGCTGCATTACCGCGTTGAATCGCAATCGACAGCCTTTGCAACAGGAATGAACCGGCACGGGGGTCATGACCTCTCTCTCGCAGACGGCGCCCGACTTCTGCCAAGAACGTTCTGGCTTCTGAGCACCAGCAGCCAGTTGTCTCCACCGCGAGAGGGACAAATAAGTAATTTGTCAGCGCGGAGTACTTGCCCCGCTTTCTAAGGGCAGCCGTCTCGGCCGCCGCTCCGGCCGCACAGATGGTACGACCCAGGTGCGAGGCAGCGAAAGTGCTGACGCATGTTGCGTCCCACAGCAGGCACTTGCCCTTCTGCCACGGCACCAAGGTCAAACCATCCGGCCTTTTCCCATCCGACCTACTCAACCCTGAAGGCTCCAGAACACACGGTATGTTGGCTGACACTAGCGCCCTCCGCACGATGTCGTTCAGAGCGTGATGGCGCGAGAATCTCCCCGCGCAACGACAGCAACTCAACGCATGGTGCCCGTTGCTCTCCACCCTGGTACCGCAGATGCATAAATGTGGTTCACAAACATCGCAGCCCAGGCGGAGAGCCACAGCCACCCGCATCGAGTCGTCGTCGAGCAGAGTGCCTAGGTGGGGGGAGGGAAGCGCGTGTAACCACGCCCCAGACTCCGGCTTCGACACGGCTCTCAACCTTGCCCTATCCACCCCCTCCGCGCCATCGACAAGAGAGCACAGTATCCGCGCCACCCCTGCGTCGTCCCATAAGCGCTGGCGGTCCGGCCTTTCAGGTGCGCTACTATTCGGGTTGAGAGCCATCCACGCATCCCCGGCATCAGACGCATACGGTATGCTACAAAATTCACGCGGTAAATTAGGCTTTTCAACTTATTTTCGACTGCACGCAATGAAAGCATGAAACAGCTATGTTACTACCTAAAACTCGGGGAAAAGTATTATTCGCTTCAAAAAGTTTGTTGAAATTATCAATTTATTTGTCTTAATATGAAAAAAATAAATTTTAAAAGGAATAAGGCCTCTGGGCCTTATCACACTTGCCGCTTTGCGAGCGAATAGACATGTTGACTGATGTTGAATTCTACAGCGTAATATAGTTATATGAATAAAATTAGCTAAATATATCACGAAATAAAGAAAAAAAATCCAGAAAAATAAATCTTTTTGGAAATATGTGACTTTAACACTTTCGACACCAGCAACCCGGTAGCCGGGCGCTCGCTCTGCTCGTAGTAAGTTTTCGCTACATACGGTTTTTCCCATGTTATTTGCTACGAGCGTAGCCCGTAGCGCTACGCGGTAGTGAATGCGTTAAAGGTACGCAAATTTTATGATTTTTTTTAAATCCAAAAGCAATTTTGAAAATTCTTCAAATTCCTCATATTTTTACAAAACAATATGTAATTGTATGATAACCATAAACTTAAACGCACTTTTTCACGGTGAAAATGACAAATTTCTTAATATCTCTATACAATTATTGGTACCTATACCGGCCTGTGACGTCACTAGCCTGGACGCCAATTGTATGAAGAGTTTTTAGCGGTACGTAGGAATGTTGAACTTTGACGGTAATTTCTGATTCTGACTTTTAGAGCAGTTTAAGTGTAGTCAGTCCCATATAGACATTTGATCACAATAAAAAAGAGAATCGATTGACATCCTCAAAAAAAATTAGTAACATGTCTATTTTGTAAGATTACGTTCGCTTATTTTTATTGAAAACGGACGCAAATCTCAAGTGTGAAAGGCCCTAAATTATTGAGTAATAATGACATTAAACCGGCCAAGTGCGAGTCGGACTCGCGCACCGAGTTAAATGCACGGACTACGGACTAAATAATATTCAACATTTTTAAGTTATTGCAACACAAAAAACATTATCTGTGAAAATTTCAACTGCTAGACACGGTTCAATGAGATACAGCCTGGTGACAGTATCAAGCAAAAAACGGCAACAAAACCAGGTTTTTAGGATTCCGTAGTCAACTAGGAACCCTTATAGTTTCGCCATGTCCGTCTGTCCGTGGCTTAGCTCCGTGATCATAAGTACTAGAAAGCGGAAATTTGGTATAAGTATGTGTATGTATCACGCCGACAAAACGGTAAAAAAAAACTTTTTTTCGGGTACCTTCCGTACACCTAAAGTGGAGGTGAAAGTTTTTTGTTTGGGGCCCCACTTAAATATTTATTTTATACTGTTTTTAGTATTGTTATAGCTGCAATAAAAATACATCATCTGTGAAACTTGGGTCATAATCATCTATACTATTATAAAATCCTAAATTTGTATTGAAAATAAATTTTCTATGGAGGGAGGTCATGATTTCAGGAAAAATCTCGATAGCGTGATGCAGCCGGATAGTTGTTTTGTATGGACACGCTTCGCCGTGCCAACCTGGCGCCATCTGTTTTCAAAAAAAACCTTTGTCCTCTAATAACGCCGAAACGGCTGGATAAAAAGTTACCAATTTTGGTACAGGAATAGCTGAACATCCAAAGATGGTTATAGGATACTTTTTATTATGATTAATATTTATCTCTGAAAACATAAATTCCATGAAATATTTTCCTTACAATGTGTAACCTTATAATGACAGCGTTTGTGATTTTGAATTTAGAACGACGCGACCCCCGCGTGGCTCTTACGTGTACAAAAACTAAAAAGTATGAATTCGACATAATACCTCCTCCGCGCGGCCCACCGGTATTAACAATAAGGTTAAGGTTGTTTTAGGCGTTGAGGTACGGAAACCGTCAGTTAGATTAGAAAGATGGCGCCAATTATCGACCAACACAGACGAAAATATGAGTGCAATGTTCGTTGTAAGTTGGCTCATGCTCAAAAAAAAAACATACATTTCTTTAAAAACACAATTTGCGACAATAGGAACTAATTAATGCTCTTTTATTGAATATGCAATTATATACTTCTGTAGTTTGTAAGTATCGACCATAGAAAAGCCCGGAGACGCAATAAAAAATGTTAATGAATAAAACAATTTTTTAATGCCATTTTATCGAGTGTAATTTAAATAAAAGTATTTCGAATCAATTTAAGTAAATTAAATACATTTTTAAATATCTTTTACCAATCAAAATTTAGAACATTAGGCGCAAATTTTTGTATCGTTTATGTTTGGCCTAACTTACTAATAAGGTAGCAAAATGTATAATAAACGCTAAATATACGATATATTTAGCCACAATTTTGCATCTATGCAGTTTCTTTATACATAAAATTTATTCAAAGTAATAAAATATATCATTAATTTTTTGTTTTTAACGGTGTGTTGATATTTTGTTCTCAATGACCCAATTTTCCGCTAGATGGCGTTGTTACTTTGACAAAATCTCCATACTAGCGGCTGCATCGCGCTGTTAAGATTTTTCCTGAGTTAATAACACCAGCTCCATACATGTAAAGTTTTGGAGCTATTGATGGGTCTCCTCAACACCAAGGCCAAGGATTCACGCACGTCGTTGCGTGCCTGTGACCACGATTCGGCACAAGCTAGGGTGTAGCTGTGATGGGTTAACCTGGACTTCGAGAATTATATAGTGCTGAAGTTGTTGTATATTGATAGCATACTTAATTTAAGCAGCAGTGTATCAGTTATTGGGAGTTGCTGCTCGACAATGTATGCATTTTGTATGAAAAAAAATCATGATTCGAGACAAGACAAAATCATTAAATTTACAATGTAGAAAGGATTTGAACCCAGAACCTACTGAAATAATAACCGTGTCATCTCATGCATTTTCCTTTGCTTCCTTATTCATTATACCACGGATAACAAAACAGTGAGGCCATCACGTATCCGTTCAGTGGTGCTGTCGCCATTATTGACGTACGCTCGATTGAGTTAAGTTGGCACCTGAATCTTATGGCGTTACTTAGGAAATTATTATGACAGGTCATATTATTATATTAGTATTTTTTTTTTCTGCAATAGACAATAAATATTAAAAACAATCTTTTAAACATACCTAAGTCTTGACTCCGTCTTAATTAAACCAAGATGATGTTCACAAGCGTAGCACCGAAGGTGCGGAGTGTTCTAGGGAAGTCGCCCACCCACTAATATAAGTAGTAACTTAATGCGAGGCCGTAGGCCGAGCTCCACGTAGCACCGAAGGTGCAGAGCGTCCCAGGGAAGCCCTCACATACATTAACTTATATTAAGTGGGTGGGCGGCCTCGCATTAAGTTATTTAAATCTACTATAGACAATAAATATTCAAAATGAATTTTTAAACATAAGTCTTGCCTCAATTTTAATTAAACCAAGATCATGTACACAAGCGTAGCACCGAAGGTGCGGAGCGTCCTAGGGAAGGCGCCCACCCACTAATATAAGTAGTAACTTAATGCGAGGCCGTAGGCCGAGCTCCACGTAGCACCGAAGGTGCAGAGCGTCCCAGGGAAGCCGCTCACACACTTCAACTTATATTAAGTGGGTGGGCGCCCTCGCATTAAGTTATTTAAATCTACAATAGACAATAAAAATTAAAACTGAATTTTTAAACATAAGTCTTGCCTCAATTTTAATTAAACCAAGATCATGTACACAAGCGTAGCACCGAAGGTGCGGAGCGTCCTAGGAAAGGCGCCCACCCACTAATATAAGCAGTTACTTAACGCGAGGCCGTAGGCCGAGCTTCACGTAGCACCGAAGGTGCAGAGCGTCCCAGGTGGTCCCAGTTAAATGGGTGGGCGGATTCCTTGGGACGCTCCGCACCTACGGTGCTACGCGGAGCTCGGCCTTCGGCCTCGCATTAAGTTACTTCAACTTATATTAAGTGGGTGGGCGGCTTCCTTGGGACGCTCCGCACCTTCTGTGCTACGCGGAGCTCGGCCTGCGGCCTCACATTAAGTTACTTCAACTTATATTAAGTGGGTGGGCGAATTCCTTGAGACGCTCCGCACCTTCGGTGCTACGCGGAGCTCGGCCTTCGGCCTCGCATTAAGTTACTTCGACTTATATTAAGTGGGTGGTCAGCTTCCTTGGGACGCTCCGCACCTACGGTGCTACGCGGAGCTCGCCCTTCGGCCTCGCATTA
This sequence comes from Apotomis betuletana, assembly GCA_932273695.1. Classification (NCBI taxonomy): domain Eukaryota; kingdom Metazoa; phylum Arthropoda; class Insecta; order Lepidoptera; family Tortricidae; genus Apotomis; species Apotomis betuletana. The sequence continues at coordinate 11,383,733 of OW026320.1, read as the reverse complement.
AGTTACTTCGACTTATATTAAGTGGGTGGTCGGCTTCCTTGGGACGCTCCGCACCTACGGTGCTACGCGGAGCTCGGCCTTCGGCCTCGCATTAAGTTACTTCCACTTATATTAAGTGAGTAGGCGGCTTCCTTGGGACGCTCCGCACCTACGGTGCTACGCGGAGCTCGGCCTTCGGCCTCGCATTAAGTTACTTCGACTTATATTAAGTGGATGGGCGGCTTCCTTGGGACGCTCCGCACCTACGGTGCTACGCGGAGCTCGGCCTTCGGCCTCGCATTAAGTTACTTCAACTTATATTAAGTGGGTGGGCGGCTTCCTTGGGACGCTCCGCACCTTCGGTGCTACGCGGAGCTCGGCCTGCGGCCTCACATTAAGTTACTTCAACTTATATTAAGTGGGTGGGCGAATTCCTTGAGACGCTCCGCATCTTCGGTGCTACGCGGAGCTCGGCCTTCGGCCTCGCATTAAGTTACTTCGACTTATATTAAGTGGGTGGTCGGCTTCCTTGGGACGCTCCGCACCTACGGTGCTACGCGGAGCTCGGCCTTCGGCCTCGCATTAAGTTACTTCGACTTATATCAAGTGGATGGTCGGCTTCCTTGGGACGCTCCGCACCTACGGTGCTACGCGGAGCTCGGCCTTCGGCCTCGCATCAAGTTACTTCCACTTATATTAAGAGAGTAGGCGGCTTCCTTGGGACGCTCCGCACCTACGGTGCTACGCGGAGCTCGGCCTTCGGCCTCGCATTAAGTTACTTCAACTTATATTAAGTGGGTGGGCGAATTCCTCGAGACGCTCCGCACCTTCGGTGCTACGCGGAGCTCGGCCTTCGGCCTCGCATTAAGTTACTTCGACTTATATTAAGTGGGTGGTCGGCTTCCTTGGGACGCTCCGCACCTACGGTGCTACGCGGAGCTCGGCCTTCGGCCTCGCATTAAGTTACTTTGACTTATATTAAGTGGGTGGTCGGCTTCCTTGGGACGCTCCGCACCTACGGTGCTACGCGGAGCTCGGCCTTCGGCCTCGCATTAAGTTACTTCCACTTATATTAAGTGAGTAGGTGGCTTCCTTGGGACGCTCCGCACCTACGGTGCTACGCGGAGCTCGGCCTTTGGCCTCGCATTAAGTTACTTCGACTTGTATTAAGTAGGTGGGCGGCTTCCTTGGGACGCTCCGCACCTACGGTGCTACGCGGAGCTCGGCCTTCGGCCTCGCATTAAGTTACTTCCACTTATATTAAGTGAGTAGGCGGCTTCCTTGGGACGCTCCGCACCTACGGTGCTACGCGGAGCTCGGCCTTTGGCCTCGCATTAAGTTACTTCGACTTGTATTAAGTAGGTGGGCGGCTTCCTTGGGACGCTCCGCACCTACGGTGCTACGCGGAGCTCGGCCTTCGGCCTCGCATTAAGTTACTTCAACTTATATTAAGTGGATGGGCGGCTTCCTTGGGACGCTCCGCACCTACGGTGCTACGCGGAGCTCGGCCTTCGGCCTCGCATTAAGTTACTTCAACTTATATTAAGTGGATGGGTGGCTTCCTTGGAACGCTCCGCACCTACGGTGCTACGCGGAGCTCGGCCTTCGGCCTCGCATTAAGTTACTTCAACTTATATTAAGTGGGTGAGCGGCTTCTTTGCGACGCTCCGCACCTTCGGTGCTACGCGGAGCTCGGCCTGCGGCCTCGCATTAAGTGTAGTGAACGTATGATATTGTGTTTACGCGTGCGAAGCCGCGGGCAAAAGCTAGTAACCAAATAAAACTGCGAGCGAGCGTAGTAACATAATATTTATTTTCAAACACATCTTACAAGTTTCCATATATCTAGAATGTCTATCTACTTCCTAAATAGTTAACGCCTGTGCTTTAGGATAAGCAGCGCTCTCCGTGAAAGGCTTAATGTGATACATTATTAAAGTCTGTACTTTTAGGTATTTAAAAAAATGTTAACAAATCGGAGCTGTCAAATTGACAGCAAGCAATGGCGAATGTCAAACCGACAAAGTTAAAAATCACGGTAGGTGTTGCTACTTTAAACCTGTGACTTTCTATTTTAGTCGTGTTACTTCCAGTATAATGCAGCCTTTTGTGTTAAACCTCTGCAAATTTGGGTACTTTTCATTGACGATGTACTGAGAAAAATATATATATATTTATTTAATGTGATAAAAATATGTTTGTATTCGTGAATTTGAATATATTCGGTAAAATTAAACGATAACACATGTTATTTAAATGGAACGGACTGCAGTAGTGAGTTCAATTATTTTATAATATAAAAAAATAACGGGAACCAAACGTTATCTTATAAACAACCCTTTCAATGTTTGTTTCCATTTTTTTTGATACCTAAAAGTACAGACTATAGAATTCAAACCCTAGGGCCTAGTTTCCGTAGCGAAGTATATCTCCACACTACCATATTCGCCTAACTTCGATTAACTTCACGAGTAGTCCTAGTACGAGTAGACCTAGGGTGTCAAAGTTAAATTACAACTAAAAGATTATATATAACTAGGACGCGCCCGCTGCTTCGTCCGTGTGTGGAAACAGATGGCGCCAGACTGACATGGCGCCGCACTCCCATACAAAACAAATGACGACTCTGTATCAATATTACTAAAATTATTTTTAACCCTTTGACCGCCAAAGACGGCAAACCACGTCATCGGGAATTCGTGCCACTGACGCCAACGACGCCTATTGACGTCAAAAATTTCAATGGTCAAAAACATGCTAATTCAAACCACTATCCGTGTTTTTCAATCTCTGTTGATTTTGGAGCACTTTTTTTTTGGTTTGGCGTCAGTGGCACGGTGAATTGCTTTTCCGCTTGGCGCTCAAAGGGTTAAACCAATTCCAGTATTCTAAGAACAATATTTAAGATTTAAGAAGTTTTATTTGCGTGTGCTTGTGATCGTTTATGTTTCCTCAAACTCGTATCACAAGTGTACGCTACGTTGCAAATTGTGCAAGCAAAAGGCTTCTCCCCGGTGTGTGTTCGACGGTGTCTTATCAAGCCGCCAGATAGCCTAAACGTCTTGGGGCAAAAATCACATGCGAACGACTTCTCTCCTGTGTGGATCCGCTTGTGCGCCGTTAAAGCGGATTTGAGTCCAAATAGCTTGTTACATACTTCACATGAGAATGGTTTCTGTCCCGTGTGTACCAACAGATGCGATGTCAAAGTAGAACTGAGTCTGAAGCGTTTTTCACATATACCACAGGGGAAGGGTTTCTCCCCTGTGTGTATCCTCTTATGTGCCACTACACTACGCGGACTCGTGAACTGGGCGTTACAAATATCACAGAAATACGGCTTCACGTCCATGTGTGAAACTAAATGGGCCTGCAAAGATTTTTTTAAAGTATATTGCTTTCCGCATTTATCGCAACAGAATAACTTTTTTTCCTCGTGGGTTAGCATATGCGTTTTCAAATAATATTTACTTGAAAACTGTGTTTTACATATATCACAACAGTTGCTTATCTCTCTTTCTTTCGCGTGCATACGCTTATGAGCTTTCCAGGAACATTTATATGTGAATACCTGTTTACACACATAACAGGTTAGTGGGTCATCCATCCGATTTCTCTTTAAATGTGAGGTCCGATCAGAAAGTTGTTTGAACCGGAATCCGCACGCTTCGCAACAATAAGATCTGACCCCCGTGTGAACAGGCATATGCACAATCAAAGCGGATTTTTCTGTAAATCCTTTTTTGCATATATCACAAAAAAACTTGTAATCGTAATCACGCGTGTGACATTTCGAATGCTGATTTAGCCGGCCTTTAGTAGGAAATCGTTTGTTACGGATTGAACATGGATAGGGTTTCTCTCCGTTGTGTAATTTATTATGCGAATTCAACTTACTTTTGTAAGCGAATTTCTTGTTGCACGTTTCGCAAGAGTAGGGGAAAACACCTTTATGCAACAGTCGTATATGGTAGTCCAGGTCTCCTTTTTGCCTGAACTGCTTCTTGCAAATTTCGCAGGAGTACGGTTTGGCACCAGTGTGAACACGCAAATGAACGTCCAAACGACATTTTAGTAGAAATCCTTTTTTGCATACATCACAAAAAAACCTTTTCTCACCTTTATGTACTTCTTGTATATGTATGTTTAAATTTCCTTTTTGTCTGAACTGCTTTTTACAAATCTCGCAGACATAGGGTTTAGCGCCAGTGTGGAGACGCAAATGAACGTTCAAACGACATTTTAGTAGAAATCCTTTTTGGCATACATCACAAAAATACCTTTTATCACCTTTATGTACTTCTAGTACATGAAACTTTAAACTTTGTTTTTGTTTGAACTGCTTTTTACAAATCTCGCAGACATAGGGTTCCGCGCCAGTGTGGAGACGCATGTGAATGCTTAAATAAGCTTTTTGTTTAAATGTTTTTTTGCATACATCACATTGGTAACCACAATCACCCGTGTGATATTTATAATGCATATTCAAGCAGCCTATTTGAGCAAACCGTTTGTTACAAATTGTACATGAATAAGGTTTCTCTCCAGTGTGTACTCTTTTATGAATAATTAAACTACTTTTATACATGAATTTCTTGTTGCACGTTTCACAAGAGTACCGGTAAACTCCTTTATGCAATAGTAGTATATGATGGTTCAGTTGTTCTTTTTGCCTGAACTGCTTCTTGCAAATTTGGCACGAGTAGGGTTTAGCGCCAGTGTGAACACGCAAATGAACTTTTAAACGACATTTTAGTAGAAATCCTTTTTTGCATACATCACAAAAAAACCTTTTATCACCTGTGTGATATTTCGAATGTGCTCTTAAGGAACTTTCACTAGAGTACTGTTTATAACAAACTTTACAAGAGTAAGCTTCTCCAGTGTGTAATTTCTTATGACTATTGAAACTAGATTTGTTCATAAACGGCTTTTCGCATATTTCACAAAAGTAAGATGCTTTTCCTGTGTGAACTTGCATATGGTTAGCCAAGCCAGATTTTTCCGTGAACAGTATTTTGCATACATTGCAACAGAAAGTTTTTTGTCCCGTCTGTAAGCGTTCAGAAGTGAAAACTTTATTAGTGCTTGCATTGCGTTTCTTACTGGAAAGTAACTGGGAATGTATCTGAATATGACGGATTAAACTTTTTTTCTGTGTAAACCATTTTCCGCAAGTGTCGCATTGGCAAGTCTCTTCTCTGCCGGCCGCTGTCTCGTCTCTCGCGTGCACTCGCGTGTCCGCGCGACTCGGTTCGCTGTCGCACGTTTCCTCACACACTTGGTGCGCGTGCGCACCGCAGTCGACCCTGTCGGAACAAGTCATCTGCTGCTCCCGAGGGGACACGGACTGCTTCACGGGGGCCGACTCGTCTGGTGGTTCTGAAAACAAACTTTCATGTACAGAAATGAAGACACTTTATACTCTCACGATTTGTACGCATGATTAACACAAATAGGCTATAAATTTATGAAACACTAGCGACCCGCCTCGGCTTCACACGGGTGCAATGCTATATGTATCACTACATACTATAAAACATAGTCGCTTCCTGCTGCCTGTCCCTATGTATGCTGAGATATTTAAAACTACGCTGGTTTTTGAAGCGTTATTTTAATAGATAGAGTGATTCAAGAGGAAGGTTCATATGTAGAGAAACACTGAAAATTTTAGAGGTTCCGTGCGAAGCTGGGGCGGGTCGCTAGTTGAAAATAAATTCTATAATTGAAAGCATTAAACGCACTCTCAGAAATACATGGACCCAAATAAACTGCCACTAACTTTTGTATTGTCCTTTACAATATTTTTAATTCGACAAAAACTAAAAAGAAGTCGTGTTTTGACTACTGATTTTTATGACGTCACAAGCAAGTAGCTTCATAGGAACTTCAAACTAACAAATCGTTTTTGACGTTTCATAAAGAGTGGCTGATTTGAGCTGTCATCAAATACCATATTAACTCAAATAGTTAGTTGACCCATTATTGAAATATATTTGAAATGAAATGGTTAATAATGATCTTACTAGCTTTAAAAAAATGTATTTTTGTGATAACTACAAAGCTAAATTTTATTAGGTAATTGAAAATAGAAATTTCATGAACACCGACCACTATTTTTACCCTTAGCTTATCTGTGGCGTGACATAAAATGCCGTGTAAATAAACAGAAGGGCTACGCCGATGTTCGACCGTCGTATCAGTTTTCTTTACGGGACCGGTGACGACACTATCATGTGCGAAAATGGCGAACAGCGGTTTAAGCATTTCAAAATACAGAATAAAAATCATATTTTCAAATTCAATTTTTTCAGCCATCTTTTACTTTCATGAACTGAAAAATACGTACTTAGGTTTACTATGATAAATACTGTACGAAATAAACATTAATTTAATATTTATAATTTAACGTAAGTCAACTAGCCCATTCTAACGGGTATATTTTTATTACTAGGGATCTTCCGTACGAATCGAAAATTCGAAATTACCATTACCATTTAATTGATTAAGAGGCCTTATTCCTTTTTAAATGCTGATTGTTTTAGACATTTTTCTCTATGATCAAACATGTTTCTTAAGATACTATTGGGTTATTGGGATTTATTGGTATATATTTGAAACCTACACTTTGAATTTTTCATTCATAATTTTTGTTTCAAAAACTAGTCGAAAATGACAAAAAACACGCGGAAAATTAGTTTTTACAATTTATTTTCGACTGCACGCAACGAAAGCATGAAATAGCTATGTTACTACCTAGAACTGGGGGAAAATTATTATTCACTTCAAAAAATTGGTTGAAATTATCAATATATTTATCATAATAAGAAAAAAATTTTTTTTAAAGGATTAAGGGCTCTTAAAATGACGATTAGTTTATCGTTAATCGAAGACTCGATTAACTTAATCGCGATAAATTTTGACGCCCATTAATGCCCATCTCTGCACTCAAATCGGTCCACCCGTATGGGCGCTACGATTCCACAGACACACAGATACACACCCCTCCTCTTTTTACGTAAGGGGTTAAAAAGGGAACAATTAAGAGTTCCGTATTCTCGAACAAAAAATGTAGTTCTGAGGTAACGAATTTAAAAAACCGACCAAGTGCGAGTGTCACTCGCGCACCACAGGTTCCGTACTAATACTTATCCCATCTTGACTAGCCGGGTTAAGTTACGTTTGCACCTGGTAATATATGGCACCGGATACAAATGAGGTGCAAAAATAACGCAACCGATCACGGTTAATGAGATACAGCCTGGTAACAGTATCGCGCAAAAAACGGCGAAAAATCACGTTTTTTGTATGAGAGCCCACTTAAATATTTATTTTATTCTGTTTTTTTAGTATATGTAGTAGCGACAACAGAAATACATCATCTGTAAAAATGTCAACTGTCTAGCTATCACGGTTCATGAGATACAGCCTGGTGACAGACGGATTAAAGAGGCTTGTAATAGGGACCCTTTTTTACCCTTTTGTACGGAACCCTAAACAAGAACATAAAAATAATAATGACCATTGTTTTTGAGGTCGGTTAAAACTGTAAGTACTCACGTGGCAGCAAGTCCTTGTTGCCGTCGCTCATCGAGTGGTCTGACATGGCCGACGGGTCGGGCTCCTCCTCTAAACCACAAAAGGAACTTTTACAGAACTGAATTAATAATAATAAGACCTTTAATCATTGTTTTTGTAAATTTTTGGTTATGGCTTAAGCATGTATAATAGCAGTTGTATGGTAAACAATGAAAAGGTAGATGGCTCAGCTAATGCCAGTGGCCAGAGCCAATATGACTCTTGGTCACCGAAGCTGTTATTCTGCCACCCCCATGACTTAGTAACTAAATACATAAAATTATTATTAGATACATAAGCTTTATTGAACAAAATAAAAATCAGAATACAGGTGTCACACTTAATGCCAAGTTGTATTATCTACCAGTCAGCAGTTCTAGTACTTAACCAGTTTTTTAGAACACTTAACATTATAAACAACACTTTAAATTCGCAAGAATTATTAGAGACTCATTTTGTCAATTAATTCATCAAAGAACACAAACACAATTTTTTATAGCCATTGCTTGCAAAATATGAAGGAATAATGTGGTTCAATTAACTTTTTGATCAACTCTTTTGACTGGCCCCAGCGTCACTCAAAATGTCTTTGAAGTTAACAAGAAACCGTGCTTTTAATATACATATTCTCTGTAGGTTTAACAGAGGGGACGTTTTATTTTTAACATACATCATAATCATTGGAACATGGAGAAGCCATTATATAAAGATGACGTTTTAGACCGAAGTTTAAAAGTTGTGGGCAGTTTGTATTAATGGTTCAGATTTATGTCCAAAACTATCAATATTCCGAAAGTGAAATATCGCGTTATTATTTTTTTCCATATAACAATATTTTTTTCCATAGTCATAATAATATATAACAGGTCATTACTCGAGTCGAGCGTTTGTTCCGAATCACTTTCGTGGTCACATTTTTGTAGAAGTGGCTGCAGATTTCGATTTCGTTTCTGGTTAGACATCTAACAAATAACCGAAAATGGCATCAAAATCTATACCCAATTCTTTCAAAATATTTCCACGAAAGTGAAGCGGTTGAAACGCTCGAATAATGAACCTTACATACTATAATTAGTTATCCCAAAAAAAATTAAAAATATTTTATCAGAACATGGTTTTCGGATTTATGAAAATTCAGAATGATAATGCCTTCGGACACATGAAACTTCGGAGTATTGTAGTGTTTCAGTAAAAACCCTTGTAAAAAATTAAATGGAATACAACTGATTCCTGAAACATGGCAGGCACTTACGGGCGACTTCTTCCTCCCGAGCCACGTCCTCAGGCTCCGACTTCACGGGTTTTACGTCTGGAACAATGAGAAAAGATATTAAAACAATACGTACTTTATCTAATTTATTTTAGTGGCAGGTTCAAGAGGGTTGACGAGGATGGCTCCTGCAGGGCCTATTTACAACTAGATCTAGGGCCCCAGAGAATTTTGACAACGTGGTTGACACAGTGGTTGTGCAGCTGCCTACAGAGCTGGCAGTCCTGGGTCCGAATCTCGGGAAGGGCAAATATTTGTCAGGACCGCCGACTCAGTAGGCAGGTGTCTACAAACTGCGCCAAACGCGTGGTCAGCATACTATTATATAACAATACATAATGTATATCTGGGATAGGAACTGGTCGAGTATAAGGAAGTCTTTGGCTGGTAGACAATTAATATTTTGTTTATAGAATGACTTCGTAGAAAAGAGATGGAGTTTTGTATAAAATATGTGAGTAATTATGTATACAGTCATGGCCAGATAATTAAGAACACAGTTTTTTTCTTCATACAACTGCATACAAATATGACTTTGGAAATTTGATGAAAAATGCTGGATGCGGTTGACCAATTTTATTATTGAATAATACAATGCACGGGTGTTTAAACAAGGTTTACTTTAGTACAAACAAAGTTGATGTAAAACTTGTACTTTAGAAAATACGGATGGGAGTTGATTGGACCCATCCGTATTTTCTAAAGTACAAGTTTTACATCAACTTTGTTTGTACTAAAGTAAACCTTGTTTAAACACCTGTGCATTGTATTATTCAATAATAAAATTGGTCAACCGCATCCAGCATTTTTCATCAAATTTCCAAAGTCATATTTGTATGCAGTTGTATGAAGAAAAAAACTGTGTTCTTAATTATCTGGCCACGACTGTAGATCCCATGTATTTTCCCTCAGATGCCAGATTATCTACCCTATACCACCTAATTTATATAAACAAATAAACACAGATTACCTATAATTTGTAGAGCCCTCTGCAGCCTCGCTCGCAGCTGCTCCTGGCTGCTCCGCACTTGCCGCTTGAAATCACTCGCGTCTCGCAGACGCACCACACACTCCTCACAAATGCCACATGCATCTTTACCTAAACTTAGCTGCGAAATAAGAACAAAATAGTATTAATCACCACCCTAATTTAATAACCAATTACTATTCTGCAAAAAAAAACAACTACATGATAAAAGTTATTTACCTGTATGTTAAAGCATTGTTTTAGCATATCTGAATATATTTCAGTTTTGTCTTGATGGATGTACGGCGTCTTCAAACTTTTTACCGGTGGTCTTATCATACAGCACGGACAGGAAGACAGCGCGTCCATGGCATCAATAGCCGCTTCATCAATCATTATTTAAGTTATTCAAATAATATCACCAATACAATAATTATTATTTATACGAAATCTGCACAAAACAAACACAACAGACAACACCGACAAATGGCACAAGCAAAAGTTTTTTTTTTTTGGGATTTTAATTTTAATTTTATAGCTTGGCTTGGATGCAGTTTCACTTCACAGGTCTTTAAGCCCAGTGTACACTATCGTGATACAACAACATAGGGATGCCGCAATACGAAGGAGTGAGATGTAGCCCTCTCTCACATTATTGCTGTATCCCTCTCGTCCTCCGACCTATTTAGGAAAGTGTATAGGCTGCATAAAGTAGAATTTGTTACTTGTCATTGCTTGTCACTTTGATTTTGTAATGTCAAAGAAATTGTCTATGAATGAAGTTTTCAATTTTCAATGTTTACCTTATTATGTTTACCCTATTGTTGCTTAAAAGTATGGATTTTCTATGAAAAATAACCAAATAAGTGCTTTAAAATGAATCAGGATGAAGCAAAAGCCTTGGATTGGAAGCCGTCACCTAATATCTGTAGATGTTGCCTCTCAGACGGTTGTAACAAAGATATTTCTTCTACCTACTATTCTTCCGGCGAAAAAGAAGTTTACGAAGAAATGCTGAAAGAAACCCTCGATATTCAAGTAAGAAATTTGTATATTTCTTTAATAATTCATCATGAATTCATTGCAACTTGGAATACGACAAACCGAAATCTTTACTGCATTACAAATAAACACATTTGATTTGTCTCAAACGAGATTTATTATTTTTGCTGTTGTTTTCCTATTAAGCAAGTCCTGTTATTTAAAATTTTATAGCATAAATTTAAAGTAAAGCACTTCAATAAGAAGAAATTGTATTTCTTGGAACAAGTTAGTAGAAAAAACACAGATCATCATAGATATGCCTATAATATATAGAAGTTTCCTCAATTTCTCATACATTGAGTTCATCAGATCTTTATTTGGACTAAAGCAAAGGGCAGACACTTAGAAAAATGTTCATTGAAGTGAAATTATTGTCACCTATTTTTTATGATTGTTTTGTACAGAATTCGTTAAAATAAGCATGTTTTTGTCTGAGACTTTTTTCTTTAAAATAAAACAGCCGAGTTATTGGACCTAGAAATTACAAACAACCTAGGACCAAAATGTTTCTGCTCTAAACCAAACAAAAGTTTTGTTTATAAATGACTAACTTTTGGACATTATACTATTTTTAATTGGACAGTATCTTCATAGAAACTTCATATTACGACGTGGTTGGCGCAGTGGTTAAGCAACTGCCTACTGAGCCGACGGTCCCGGGTTCGAATCCCGGCAAGGGCAAATATTTGTGTGATGAACTCGAATATTTGTGCCTGGGTCATGGATGTTATTTGTATTTGAGTATGTATTTATCTTTATACATATGTTTATCGTCATTTAGTGTCCATATTCCATAACACAAGCCTACTTGAGCTTACTGTGGGACTAGATTGATTTGTGTGAGATTGTTCAGTATATTTATTTATTTATATTAACAGATCTTTTCTGACATTTTATAAAGAGTTGCTGATTTGATCTGTCATTAAATGGTGTGGAAATGGTCTAGAATAGTCCGTCTGGTAGGGATAGAGTAAGATTATAATATGGTAACAAACATTAAAAACGAATTATAATTTTGAAGTCAGTTGAAATCGTTAAACTTATAAGTTTATCCCGATATCTGAACAGATTCCTTATCATGGCGTCAGCAGTCGACTAATCTGTGAAGAGTGCATTGTTCGGCTCCGGGACGTTCGAGCATTCAAACTTAACATACTACAGAGCGAAGCCACACTCAGACAGTACTATGATACGTTGCAAAATAAGGATGTTAACAATGGTAAGTATATTATGAGCTCTCATATTGCGATTTGGGGTTGGGTGAAGTTCTTATCTGGATTGAGTAAGAGCGAGCGAGACAGGCATAAGCAAATTGCATTCCAACATCTTACACACTGTACAGTCTAGTTCATGAGCTATAGGGAAACATTTAAATCGAAACTACATTTTCATTATTATTATTCGATAAATAATGCGGCTATTACACTTTCCTATATTAGTCACTAACGAGAAGGATGCGGCAATATGTGAGACACGTACGGAGATAACTCCATCTTACTCCTTGGTATTGCTGCATCCCTCACTTAGGATGCTAAATTTAGCCAAGTGTAATAAGCCTTTAAGCGATAAAGCATTTGTCACTGACACACATTTTGTCAAAACATGACAGATGCTTTGTCACATGCATGATAAGGGTGAATTTTACCGAAACTTTTGAACGTTTTAACCGCGCGGTTCTAGTTTCATTAGTGTCACATGCTTTTTACCAAAACGAAAGAGCAAGTCGCAATAACTGTGGTGAAACTGGGATCTGACTCGGGAGTCCTTTTCAGATTCATACGAATTCAACTTTAACCATCATCTATTTTGTCAATATTTGCTGTGACACTAATGAAAAAAAAAAACCGCCGTAAAAACGCTTGAAATTCACCCATAAAAGCAACAAAATGCTACTAAAACTGAACATAACTACAAAATTTGGAATTCTTAGCTTCAACATTGGCTGAAATCTTGTTACTTGTCCGAAATAAAGAGTACCTTCGAAACTACTGGCCCTATTTCCACCAAAAATAGCTAAAAACAATCTCGACGGACGTCTCTCTATTAAAAAAACTGCACTCAAATTGGTTCATTCGTTTGGGAGCTGTGATGCCTCAGACAGACACATAGATACACAAATACCCATGTTAAACGTATACCCCCCTTTTTTGGTCGGGGGTTAATAAGGCATGCCTATTTCATTGGAGGTTTCGATTTATATAATTTCCACCAGCTATTTTGTTTCATTTGGTGTTAGCACAGAATAGATAATAGTACAAGTACGGGAGAGCGTGAGCGCGCGAGCAGCGCGCGCCTGCGTTCCAAGGCAGAGCGTGGCAGCCACTGAATATGCCGCATTAATGCGGCGACCGGCATGTACTTGTAGCGGGGAACGTAAATCGCGGAGTGCGCCGCGCCTGGTGTTAGTACAACTTTATCGCTTGATAAAAGCAACCATTATAGGCCCCTTGTGTTGGTGGAGGTTTTCTTTAAAAGTACTGTAGAATTATCAGGAAATTAAGCCCTGTGTTTATCACTTTCAGAGGTTTCGGAAGTAAATATGGAGCCAGAGTTAAAGCTGTACGTGAAGACGGAGCCGATGCTAGAAGAGTGCGACGACCGGAGTGAGGGAGACGGCGCCAGCCTGGATGATGATGGTGAGTACTGAGTAGGAGTCAGAAGTGGGATCACTATACATGGTATAAAACAAAGTCGCTTCCTGCTATCTGTCCCTATGTATGTTTAGTTTAGTTCTTAAAACTACGCAGCGGATTTTGATGCGGTTTTTTTAATACTTAGAGTAATTCAAGAGGAACGTTTGTATGTATAATACATGCATAATTTATAAGCACCCGTGCGAAGCAGGGGCGGGTCGCTAGTTGACTTCAATTTTCACGGGAATTTCAGGAAGTGAAGTTACGAAGAAAACACTTTAAAAATATTGTTTACCGGGTAGCCCCTGGATGGCTGAACACTTGATATTATTTCAGAGATCCTTGCCAACATAAAGTTGGAGTTGACGAGGGTTGCTCCGGAAGACCCTGAGGCGAAACCAAACATCAAAAGGAAGAGGAAAACCAGACTTAAGCGGGAGGCTGCAGGTAATCTTGTATTTTTATGCGTACAAGTCGTACAACCATCATGACATTGCTGTGCCCTTTGCAGGGCGTCACATGTAGACCTATTTATTTTTAATTCCAACTATATTTGTAATGTGACATGCAATAAAGAATTTTGAATTTGAATTTGAACCATATTTTGTATTTACTTGTACTCTAGATCCTCTCTGTACCATCAGATTTCTAATTTGCACCCACTTCTAGTATCTCTGTTTGGCCCTATGGTTGACTGGTAGAGAATGCCATTTGGCATTAAGTCCGCCATTTGTACTGACTTGTTTTGTGCAATAAAGTTTAAATAAATAAATAAATTAATACTTACATATTTAATTTTATGAAAAGTGACAAGTTTACTTTTTAATGAAGATGTGAATATTAATTACCATTTCGTGTTGGCCTTGCGAAAGTTGTTCAACGTGACCCTCCCCGTCACCCCTCACACTCGTATCCCCCTGAATCACCCTGTCATCATCATCATCATCATATCAGCCGATAGACGTCCACTGCTGGACAAAGGCCTCCTCCAAAGTTCTCCATAATCCACAACGATCGGTCTTGCGCCGCCCTCATCCAATTACTGCACGCGATCCTAACCAGATCGTCGGTCCACCTTGTTGGAGGCCTTCCCAAGACGCGTCTTCCGGTCCACGGTCGCCAATCAAGAACTTTTCTGGCCCAACGGCCATCGGTTCTACGAGCAATGTGCCCCGCCTACTGCCACTTAAGTTTGTCGACTGTCTGAACTATAATCTACAACCTCGATTGCCTTTTGAGTAACTTTGAGCCTTCTTATGATGCCCATTGTGAGCGACCACCCAGTATATTGACGTGATATTGACGTTATTTTTATTTTATTTCTTTCACTTTTGTGTTTCCTAACATTCTAAAGTCATCAATCAAATCCCTAAAATAAATGTTAATCAATCATTTACAGAATGCGATCCTCAAGACAAATGGATGAAGTTAGCCGAGCGCCGGGGCACCGGCCCGCTGCTGCGAGAGAACTCGCTCAAGCTACTCGCCCACTCGACCATGTGCGTGTTCCAGTGGAACAAGAGCTGGTACCGCTGCTTCTGTTGCCAAGAAGCCTTCCCAGACATGACCCTGCTGAAGCAACACACACAGGACAGCCACACTCTCGAAAACATCAAAAAGAAAATCATACTACAACAAAACAGATTGGTTAAAGTCGAAGTCTCAGACTTAACCTGCAAAATTTGTGATCAACGGATAGAAAATCTAACAAAATTGAGAGAACATCTACCGGATCATGGGATTAAATTTGAACTTAACGAAGATTTGCTTGTGCCGTTCAAGATCGAAGCGAATCTGCAATGTCAAATCTGTTCGGAACGGTTTACAGTTTTCAGGTTACTCAACATGCATATGAACAAGCATTATCAGAAGCAAGTCTGTCACATTTGTGGAGCTGCGTTCTCTAACTTAGTGTTTCTGAATCTACATAAGACCCGTTCGCATAGACCGTTCCGGTGTAAACACTGCGGTGAAGTCTTTGGTAATAAGACGGATAGAAAACATCATGAGATATCGGTTCACGGTGTGAAATTTGAAAGGAAGCTTCGTTTCCCATGCCCGTACTGCAGTGAACGGTTTTTCCAAGAGAACTTTAGAGTATTACACTTAGTCGAGAAGCATGGACTACCTAAGCCGAATCATAAGTGTTTAGTGTGTGAAAAAAGTTTTGTAACCCGTAGTCTGTGTAATAACCATATGAAAAACGTTCATATGAAGGAGAAGAACCATGAGTGCGATGTGTGTCATAACCTTTTTTATACGAAGTCGGATGTTGCGCGGCATAGAGTGACGCATACAGGAGAGAAAAGGTTCTCTTGTACGTTGTGTAGCAATCCCTTTGCGACTAAAGATTCATTGAGGCGGCATATGAAGAGGACACATGTTGGGTTGCATTAAATGATTGGAATTATAGGTATGTTTTATTTTTCTCGTCTTATCCTCATGGTATACAAAGTTTGAAATTTGGACGGCAGTGACGGCGTAGCAATGTAGCGTTCAAAAGGATATGAATGAAAGCCATGTGTCTGAAAATTTGCATCAATAATGAATAATACGGTATTTGTTTTTTTTTAATCTTCTAATTATGGAGCTTTGACCATTTTAATTTATTTAATTCCGTGTATTTTTGAATGCGTGTTTAGTGGTAACGATAAAATTTATTTTTTCTGTAGTCAAAGTCAGTTTAGGTGTCAGGGTATTCAAAATACATCGTAAATTTTCTCAAACAGATTTTATTTACAAATCAATCTAATATTTACAAAAATAATAATCTCTTATGGGTACGAAATGACTCCCTAATATGTTTATAAAAAAAAACAAGACATTGAAAATGCCAGTGAAAGAAAAAATTCAGTGATGTGTATAATTAATATCGCCTGGCCCAAAACTGACTAAAATTTCTGTCACTGCTCGTACCCAACCCAAAGCCAACCTACTATTGGCCAAAAGTTAGTATTTCCATTAATTTTTATATATTTTTTTTAGTCTGAGCTATGCTGATAAAAAAACAGTACAGTGAGGCAAAAAGATAATCACTATATCTATTATCCATATTACCCCTCGCAATTCATAAGAAATAGCAGTTTTCATAAAAAAAAAGTACTTATTAGAAATGTGTTAAGGCAAGTACAGGTCAGCAAGGCAGTAGTAATAAAAAAAAATCGGCGACTGGTTGAAAAATTCCTCGCGCATCGGTTCGGTGTTTTAACAGGTAAGACGTCTGTTTTGGCCCGGAAAGCCGTTCGGTTTCAAACCCCGCCTGAACCATAAAAATATATTATATCTAAAATTATAATCATTTGGGTTACAGTGAAGCGAAAGTTAATTTGAAAATCGCTAGCGGACGTAATGCAGCTATTACACTTTTCTAACTAGTGACTGACGAGGACGAGAGGGATGCAGCCATATGTGAGACACGTATGGAGATAACTGCTTTATTACTGTTTTAATAAAAATGTGTTGATAAAATGATAGTAATTTGCATTAATTGTGTAGCCTATTTTGGTCTAAGTAGTAAGATAAATGATGAAATGTACGGCAGGCTTATTTATATGTATCTTGCATTTAATTTGCATGGAAGAATCACATTCCTTGTTGCTCAACTCTTTTTGAAGTCGGTTAAAGTCTCATCTCCACTAATTTACGCGCCAGTCTCGATTTACTCTAACTTCACAGCTTCAGAAAAAAGTCTTCCATCCATCCTCCTCCCATGCCTGTTCTTCAAATGCTTACTAAGCGAATACTTCATCTTGAACTTACAGGCACAATAATTGCACGAATAAGGTTTTACTTCGATATCTGTATGTGTCCTTCTAATATGCTTCCTCATACCGTGTGCTGTGAAGAAACTCATATCACAAATCTTGCATGTGTGATTCCGTTCCGCGTTGTGAATTCTCCGGACATGCAGTTTCAAGTTATTCGGTGTAAGGAACGTCTTATTGCACACTTCGCAGGTAGCTATCGGTCTAGGAGCACCATGCACTTGATAGTTATGTTCCTTTAGTAAGTATGAATATTTGAATACTAGATTGCATTCAACACACAACCTAGTATTCGTTCTGATTGTAACTTTTACATCATCCTTATCGCACTTGCAATTGTCTTTATCAGGACATTTCTTGCATTTCTTATCATGGACGACTCTTCTATGTATATCTAAGTTTTTAAAGTTTATATAAGATGCTCCGCAAGATTCACATACGTAGTTAGGGAAATGTGAGTTCATATGCATACTCAAAAACGCGAAAGTGTTACACAGTAAATTACACATAGCACAGTAATATCCTTTTTCTAACTTAAACGGTATCAACAAATGTCCTGCATCGGCGAATTTAAAGTCATGTATTATGGTCAAGTGTTCTTGGAGAGCTTCTAGGTCTTCGCAGGGCTCCAGGCATCGGTTACAGTGTAGCGAAGAGATGTCAGCTTTCTTGTAAGCGAGCCCGGAGACCGGATTGATCTTGATGACTAGTTCTTTAGTGTGTGAGTGCGCTTTGGAGTGTTCTCTGAGCTGTTCCATGTTAGGGTAGGTCTCATAGCAGTAGAAACAGCCGAATTTGGCTCGACCGGCTTTGAATAAGCATATGTTGGAGTTCCGGACCAGTTTGAGGGAGTTGGCACGCATGTCTAGATGCTTCTGTGTCACTTCGGTTGGAGGCTTTCTTGTTTTCACGCTCTTTGGTTTTGGACCTGAAAAGGATTTAAAGATAAGTGATGTTGGAGGATTGAATCATTCACGTTGGCGGCAGTGGATATTCAGTAATAGTTTCAGTAGTTATTAACGTAACGTTAACGGAAAACTGTGTCCCAGACGCCAAATTGAGAGCATACATATATCAACCGAATAAATCTAGTCCCACAGTAAACTCTAACGTCCTTTCCTTAGGCTTGTGTTATGGCCACTAGACGACGATATACATAGTTATATAGATAAATACAACCATACAATTTTAATAAATCAATAATAACTGGTAAAAAATATAAAAACATGTACGTCCTCTTCCCAAGCGGAATAGAAAAAAGTAATCAAAATTGTAGTCTTAACAATATATTATAAAATCTTGTCAATTCGCCACCAGGCGCATTTAGGGGGTGGAGGGGTGTTCCGTGCCACCCCAGTATGGTCTAGTGCCCACCCCAGGATGTTGGGTTTCCGATAGAAAATTTATGGTTACAATGAAGCGAAAAATTTAAAAATTAACGATTCAGACAGAATTATAAAAAAAAAAATGTTTTTTTTTCAGTTTTTCGCTTCATTGTAAACATTTGGTTTACGTTAGCAGACGTTACTGCTTTAATAAAAATAAGAGATTCATGGCTTCATCTCATAGGCCATGGCCAACCCAGGCGCAAAACAGATAGGTACAGAAATCAATCTACATACAAGCGCGCTTAAGCAAACGCACACATAGACATTGCTCACGGACACGATATCTCGGACCAGTTCGGACCAGTGCGAGCGCGAGTGCCATCCGCTTGTCAATGTCTATGTGTGCGTTTGCTCGAGCGCGCTTGTACAGTCGCCATCAGATATATCGCAGCATATAAGGCGTTCATAAATATCGGAACACGACTCTTCTTGACTGGGCGTTACAGTACATGTTCAGATATATATTATATGCTGCGATATATCTGATGGCGACTGTATGTAGATTGATTTCTGTACCTATGTTTTGTGGCCCAGGCCCCGTCTGAAAAATAATCTACCATTACTATAAATAATATACCAATGTGTGACTCACTAATTTTCTTAACCACCGGCTTCTTCATGAAGCTCTGCGTGAATGTGTTGATCTCCTGCGCACTGTCATCGTTCTCGTTGATGTTGATTATGTAGATCTCGTCTGAAAAGGATTTAATTGTGTAAAGTTTTATTTTTATAGTCAAAGTATTTCCTATCGGGGCAATCATCTATCTGTAACTAGAAATGCAATAAAAAAGAAGTAAAAAAAAAAGAAGTATTAAACCATTGATACAAAGATCAAAGCTTAAAGAAAAATTTAAATGCGATACCTGGTGGAAGAGACCGGGATTCGAACCCGGTACCTCTCGATTGCCGGTCTAGCGTTAACCTTTCCGCCATCCTAACTTCCAAGCAACTTTTCGATTTTTTCCTTATGCTTTATGTGTCGATCTTTGCACTGTTTATTTGAAATGCTTTACACCTTAGCAAGCTCTATGTGAACACGTTAATTTTCACATCTTACCGCACTACTTTACAGCAGCGCTTCGCTGAACGAGCAAGCGAGGAGGGCGCTGTTATTTTATAAAATGAAACATAATGTCTCTATTTTTAATGTGGGTACACACCACAATTTTTATATTAAACCCTTGATACAAGGATCAGAGCTTAAAGAAAAATTTAAATGAGTTACCTGGTTTGAAGAAAAGAAGTATTTTACATAGAAAACTACCGTCTCAGATATATTAAAATACATAAACGGGATATTACATAGGTGGTTAGTGTGGACGAGACATTAGCAAATGACATAGTGAGTGTTGTGTGCAACCCGACAATTGACATTGTGTGTGATGATGCGGGTAGATTCTCGCCTCCGCCGGTGACGTTCGCGTCGAGCAGCCGCGCGGACAGGGCGTTTACCCGCAGCCGTGATCGGCTCTCCTGATGATGAATCGCGAACTGATTCGAAACATATAGCGATATTCGACTTTTCCGACGTGAGTAAACTCGGTTTGTAGGTGTTAGAGTGTCTGAGGCCCACTGTAGTTTTGTATGTAAATAGTAGTTTATGCAACTGCTACATAAATCTTTGTGGTTTTATGAAACGAGCGCAAGGAGAGTTTCATAATAGGGTCACACTAATAATCGTAATAGGGTCATTGTGTTGTAAGACCTAATTGTGTACAGTTGCATACACTACTTTATGAACACACATATTCATCATCATTATCATAGATTTTCTTTTATGTAGATATGAAACACTCAGTACTGTCAGTCAGTCCGCGGAACAGAATAAATGAGCTGAATTGATACTGTTAAGGTGAGGATGCAGGGGCTATGGTACTGTTATGAAATAACATCTCTGATTTTGGTTGGTGCCAAGTAATGTTGGTCCTTAACCTATAGTATCTGAACTTGTTATAGTAAAACAAGATGTGTGTAGATACATTTTATAATAATATAGATGTGTGTCTCACCATCCTCATCGGTGAATTGGGCCAGGTCAAAAGATTCATAGTCCATCCCCACGTCCTCCAACTCAATCTTGATGTCCTCATCTGGTATAACTTCTCCTGCAATTACAATATTATACACTAAGTATTCAAAGCAATCAACATTATTGAACACCTCAAATACACAGGGATTCAAAACATGAGAAACACAGTAAAAAAGTACCAACTGTTCTCGTGGCTTGTTGGGAAGTGTTTTTACAATATGAAAGAGTATTTTGATGTATCACATAGGTAGAATAACTATAATTTAGTTAAGTAGTTCATAAAAATGTCAATGATAATAAAATGTTATTGTGTATGTCCTTTGTAAAACATTTGCATGACTTATTTAAGTCTAGATATATGAAACGATATAAATCTCAAGACCACAATGAAAACTATATCTATTGCAAATAAATAATATTTCATTTCATTTCATTTCAAAAAAATAGAGGTACTTAAACAACAGGTGGTCGTATCGCTAAATATCGATCTCTTCCAGACAACCTTTAGGTAGCGTAAGAATTATCTTGTAACTATTAAGGAGCATAATGAGGATGACTACCAGACGCAAATAACTGAATAACTTTATAAAATATATGAAAAACATTGTTAGTGCTTATAATATTTGAAGGATGCCCTCGACTAATTAAACGCCTAAAAAGTGTAAGCAAATATTTCATTACAACACCTAGCATACTTAAAGCCGCAGGTTATATAAACTGTGACAAAGATGCCACGACATTGTGCGACAGTGGCGGCGGTGTAGGTACGTGCGTCTCGCTCGGATCTCTCGCTCAAGCGCTTGCCGCGCCGCTGGTCTCACCAAGTCGTGGCATTTCCGTCAAGAGATAACAGACAGTCAGTCAAACTATTGATACAAAGATATCAAAGCTCAAAGAAAAATTGAAATGAGTTACCTGGGGGAAGTCATTCATGTATCAATAGTTTAGGTAATGCTACGTTTACACGCTTGCCAAGCCTCGGCAAGCGTGCAGGACGCAGTCATATGTTATAGTGAGACGGAACTACATCGTGCTCACTCTAACATATAACTGCGTCCTTTAGGCTTGCCTAGGCTTGGCAAGCCTGTAAACGTAGCATATAAAAATTGTGGTGTGTACCCACATTAGAAAAATGAGACATTACAGTCATGTTTCATATATTTGTAGAGTCACTTTCGTATTTATTATACACGGTTTCTTATCCGTTCAAAAATGCTGATTGTTTTAGACATTTTTCTCTATGATCAAATACGTTTCTTAATATATTATCAATTTTACTACCAACAGGGCTATTGCGATTTTTTGGCATATATTTGAAACTTACAGTTTGAATTTTTCATTGATAATTTTTGTTTTAAATCTACTCTAATTTAACACAAATCACACAGAAAACTGTTTTTTTTTACCGCACGCAATGAATGCATTAAATAGCTATGTTACTATCTAGAACTCAGGGAAAAGTATTATTTACTTCAAAAAGTTGGTTGAAATTGTCAATATATTTCATAATATGAGAGTTGACACGCTGGGCAGATGATATTGTCCAGTTAGAGCAGGTCCTAACTGGAGGCACAGGACAGGAATGTATGGAGATCTCTGGAGGAGGACTTTACCTTATAGAGGGTTCTAGTGTGGTGTTATAATGAATTATTTAATTGTATCATATTAATTTAGTCACTCAAGAAAAGTGTAAACTTAGCTCTATACTTTAGCATTTATTGTCTTAATTTGTAGCAATGTTTCTCACCTTACTAGAAATAAAGGCTTTTTTATTTTTATTTTATTAATATGAGAAACAAATATTTTAAAAGGAATAAAGCCTCTTATGTTGACAATAATGACAAGTTAAATCAACAACCAACCTAACTCCAGTTTAGTGTTCTTCAGCCTCTGCGCTATAGCCTTCCCGGCCTCCACAACCTGTGCCTTGAACTCCGCAGCGTCTCGGAGTCTGGCGATGCAGCTCTCGCAGATTTGGCACTTCCCTCCGACATCCTCATATGTTATCTGTTCAAGAACATGGGATTTTTTACAATAAAATCATAACGTTAATGACTACTAGCAAAATAATGGATAGAAAGAACAAAGAACAAATGTAACTGATTATATTTCCCCTGGGATTTCCTGCCTGCTATGCGGGGATGCCATTCAGGTGGGAGTACGCTCTTTTCTTGAAGGTTTCATCAACAATATTTAGAATCCTTTTAAAAGGAGTATTTTGTGAGAACTAAATAAATATAAGCACTACCTGTGTCTCATATATTGACAGCAATGTGGAATTAGGTTGATTTATTTCTATTACAGGTAAATTGTTACATCTTGTATGCAAATAATTATATTTTTAGAGACATAAATACTATATATAACTTTAAATTCATTATACTATACATATTGAGACGAAAGTTTATCGTATTCGTAAAGGGCAATGCCTCGTGCATAAAGAAATAGGGAACTTAATTATACTTAGAAAGTATGTAATAACAACTTAAAAAATGGTGGTGAAAACGGAGAGGTTCTGTCTGGATCGCGTTAGTATTTTTTTTTTTTATTTTTTTTTATTCAGAATTGGATGTTCATGGTTGGAAGTAAATAACTTACGAAAATGTTAAATGTATCCAGCAGCATATCGGAGTAAACTTCCTTGCGACCATCCTCCTCGTATTGCTCTGAAATGTCTTTATCACAACCAACTGCGAGACAACACCGGCACAAATTCAACTGTCTCATGATTATAAATAATCTTAGAAGTATTTTAAAAACAAATTTACATCAGAATCCTCGTAATAGCACCCGCCATTACAGAGCTGTATTTCCGTAGTTAACGAACAACAAGAACGATTTTTGACAGGAGCTATTTATTCAGTCCCAATGCAACTTGAGGTAAAAATATCAAATCGAATTAATCCCTTTCAAAACGTAATATTTAACACTGCTAAACCGAATTATTTTATATTATAATTTATGTACTTTTTATAATATTTAGTGCGTACCATGTACGTACAAATACGACTGTGAAAGATAGCGAATAAAATCCAAATGTACTATCATTTTGTCCAATCACAGTAAAGCACATCAACAATGACCAATCCCATACGTCTAGTTCACTGACATTTGACGGATTTATAAGTAACAAACTCACACACGCTACGTTAAAACATGGTGAAAACGCAGTAGTTACGTTCCGTGCAAACAGATGACGCTGTTGACTTAGTAGTTTTACTCAACGCTAGATGGCGGTAAAAAGTGTAATCCGAACATCCGATCCCGGGTTATCTAAAATTATAATATTATAAATTTAAAAATCATTATAATTTTTTTTTTTTAGATGACGAAGTCGAACATTTCCTTTGAGGAATTATTAGTAGTGTTACTTGGACTTAAAAATAAGATAGTTTGTTTACTCTTGAACTGACTTTATTTAGAAATTGTAGATAAAAAATTGAGTACTTTAATCAAACACTTAAATGTCCGTGTTGTCGTTTCCAATGCCGTCTTAAAGAATCCTTTCCTTTAAATTTACTATCGCAAATATCACACGAAAACGATCTCTCATCCACATGCGTCTTTTCATGTCTTTTCTGATCAAATTTAGTGAAAAACCTCATTTCGCACACACTACAAGGAAAATTCCTTTCTCTGACGTGCACTGAGCGCACGTGAATCTTTAAATTCTGAGAATTAGGAAATGTTTTCGGACACAAAGAACATTTGCTTAACTCCCTTTTCGCTCCATGCTCTTGAATTTTATGTTCCATCAGCTGATACGAGTAACGGAACGTTTTTCCACAGATAAGACAATATCTTTTTGACTTGCAACTGTTGTGGTGTATCCTCATATGCCGAACGCGCCCGTAGTTAGTTAAAAAAGTTTCAGAGCATAGACTACACTTTTTTTCTTTATGGCGCGATTGTAAATGTATGCGTAAACTTATTCTGTTTATATACGAATTACCGCAAATCTCACATACATTGTTAGAATAATGGTTATTCATATGAACGGATAGTCTCATGTATGTGTTGAATTTCTCGCTACACATAACACAATTGAAAGAATCCTGAAGTTTGTAAGGTATTAAAAAATGCTCAGCATCCCCGAATTTAACGCCATGTTTTTCTATGAGGTGTTTTTTCAATTCAGTCAAATTTAAGCATGCTTGTTGGCATTTCGTGCATTCTAAATTTGAAATATCTGCATTTTGGTATGATAAACCTCTCAAGCGGTTGAATTTAGCTTTTATCAGTTCACAATTAGAGTGTGTTTTGGAGTGTTTTCGCAATTCATTGATAGTAAGGAATGCCTCTCTGCATATGAAGCAACCAAATTTGGTTTTCAAAGACTTGAATAAGCACAAGTTTGAGTTAAATATCAATTTTAAGGAGTTTTGCTTTAAGTCCTTGTGGCTTTGTGACTCGGATTGCTTTATTTTTCGCTTTACGATTCTTTGATGACCTGCAAGAGAAAATAAGCCATAATTAGCTTGCAGAAAAACTGACATAATCGCTTGGGTCCAGAACATCCTTAGTAACATTGTCCATAAGTGTTCATAAAGACCAAAAATATTCTAAGGTCATTACATAATGTTTATATATCTTATAAATAGAGGCGTTCACCACGACATTTGTTATTTATGAATGATGGTCCACCCAACGTTTCTACACAATTCCATGTATCGTTGTGGTCATGGATGACATGGATAAACCATTTTGTTTGATAATGAGTTTAAATAAAAATGAACGCGTCATATTTGTGTTCAGTTTAATAATGTATCCTTCAGTAATTCTCATTATGTAAAAGTAGTTTTTTTGAGTTTTTTTTTTAAATAAAATGTATGAATGAAAGAATTGAATTTAAAACAATAATCCTAATTAGACCAATAGATAGCGTTATGTTGCCAGGCAACTAGATTTAATAATTCTACAATAATGTTATTTACCTATTCCTTTTCTCTCTTTAAGTGTACGGACTTCATTTATCTCTGTTATCTCTTCATCAGCTCCACAGTCACGATTTTCTTCCTCCTCTAGTAATGGAGATGCATCCTCATTCTTGTCATGGATATGATATCTGGGGTTCAATTTTATAACAAATGCTTGACCTGAAAATCACAAATAACGGCAGTTATTAAAATTAATATTGTAATTGGAATTCAAAAAATAATAAATTTTCGGTTAGGCACTTAATTTTTATAATCCCACTCATATCAAAAAAGCGAAAGTTTGTGAGTGTGTTTATGTGTATGTTTGTTACTTCTTCACACTAAAATGGCTGGACAAATTTTGAAAATTTTTGATATTAAGGTGGCTGACACCCTGGATTAACACATAGGCTACTTTTTATCCCAAAAAATTTAGTGTTCCTTTGGAATTAGTACTAGTTTTAAGTAATAGTTTAAGTTCTCAAACACAGTGGTCTCCTCCTGTCAATCTCTTCATAATACGGTATAGTGAAGTTTTTTATAATTGATATCACTAAGCACATTAAAAAAATACACAGAACCAAATAATCTACCGCTAACTTTTGGACTCCTGATTTTTATGTCACAAGCCAGTATGTTCATAGAAACTTCATACTAACAGAATGTTTTTGACATTTCATAAAGCGTAGCTGATTTGAGCTGTACATCCATACCATACCTGTATCTCTTTCATCTAGTGCATGCTCATCAAAATCAACACTTATTTTGTCATCGAAATCATCAAGTTCTTCTTTTTCATCTTTTAAGCAATTCAATGTAGCCAGATAGTTTGATGAGTTTAAAATTTTAATTTTGAATTCTGTTGCCCTTCTTAATTCAGTTATGCATAGTTCACAGATCTTGTTGTAAGGAATATTTTGTGTTACCTAAAAGTGTACATAGTAAATTATTTTTTTATTAGACAATAATACTTAACATCTTCACTGCGGCAGTTAAGTTAACTTGTAATCTATTAAAAGTCGACCATTTTCCTATCGTGTGACATGTCTACACATCGACATTGGCAAAATTGGCTCAACCAGCAAGAAGTGAAAGTTACCATATCAGGCTGTATGACCAGATACCGCAGTAAAGGTGTTAAATAGCAAACATTGGTAAGTATTCAATTAATTGAGTCACAATGTACCGAATGCAGGCCGTAGTTTTCTAGGATTGAAAACAAAGAATAATTACTTAAAAAAAAATACATTTAAAGAATTAATTACAAGCGGAATAGAGACAATGGTATTGATCAACCATTTCATTTATATTAGAGACGGATTTTATTTAAGTTTCCGTTCAAGTATTCTAAATATTCACCTCGCAGTACTTACTGTAATATTTAAAGTATTTAGCAGCATATCCGAATACACCTCTTTCTTTCCATCACAATAATATTCACGGAAAACGTCCTTCGAACATCCTGGCGCGAGGCAGCAGTGGCAGGCATTAGAAGAGGACATATCCTTATACGGCTTTTCTTTGTTTCACGATTTCAAACGTAATCATATAATATTTTACTTAAAAAATTGTAAAATTGTTTGGAAAAATAGTAAAAATGTTCAGGGTACGTTCAAAAATCAAACAATATGTGAAGAATTAGTTTCATAGTAATGACTTAAATTAACTGACAACGAACTGAATCAAAACAAACAGAATGCAGCAAAAGTATGCTGTGATTTCCATTGGTATTTCAACTTAAATTGGGCTTACTTTTTATACTGGTAAGATAAAAATCATACCTACTAAATAAACAAGATTTTATTTCTGAACAAACACCTATCCGTCAACATGACGTTAATAAGGAGTATTTTTCTAAAACATTGAACGACAGGGGTCAAAATTTTATTTTTCAAATTTTTCACGTGTTTTACTTTTTACATGTAAATACGTAAAATATTTCTTAAACAAGTATATTGAAAAGAAAAACAGATCACAAAACGTAAAGGGGGTCATTGAGAAATATACTACTTCCGTTATTTCTGATCAGAAAAATACATCTGAATAATAAAGAAAACAAAAAGGCTGTATGAATTCCTTACACCGAAGCCTGAAAGAAAAAAAACTAACTGTCACTTAATTGTCAAAAATAAAGAAACTACTTGTGTATTGTCGTAATTAGCAATAATTCAACAGAATTTACCATGTAATCGACGTATTTTTAGTTTAATAACATAGATTAGTGATCATACTACGAAATGGAGATCACCGTAGAGAGCCTGCCGTTACTCGGGGTGTGCAACTTGTGCCTGAACGAAGGTGCTGTGAAGAGTATGTTGGCAGAAAACAGTTCGACCAATGTTCCGTCTTTTGCTAGTATATTGTTAAAATGCTTCAGTATCGATGTAAGTAAATCCTAATTCTAAGCTTGAAATTTTAAGAATACATTCAGGAACCTCGCAGGAAACCTTAAAATTTAAAACATTACAATAAAATTCAAGAGTGCACTGTAATAAATTCTAGCTAAGTTTACTTGCATATTATTACGTTTTAAATCGGATACTTTGATGATTTGATGTAGGGACGCCCGGCCGGAAACAGGCGGGCTGTCGATCGCTTGACTGCGTTCATTCAGCCCAATTCCCAATTGGAGCCAACGGTTACTGTCCCGGCGGCGCTCCCATACAGCCTTCTTCCTCGAATCTCCTTGTTCTCCTGCAGAAGGAAAGGACATCTTTAAGGTTAATGTCCCTCAGCTCTTCCTCTTCTAGTTTATCTTTTCTGAAGATGCTATAGCGTATTATCGCATACATGCCACACTCTGCTATAACATGCTTACTCGTCTCCTCCTGGCCACAGTGCGAGCAGTATGGATCACTTACTACACCCATAATATGTAGGTGCCTGTTAAGGCTATTGTGTCCCGTGATTATGCCTGTTAATAATCTGAGAGTTTTCTTACGTAGTTCCAGTAGATACCTGGTCCTTTTTCTGTTTATGCCTCCTAGGATCATCTTCGATTGTCTACAGTCCGTTGTCTCTCGCCATTGTCTATTGGCCTCTTCCTCCATTAGCCTAGCTATAACTCCTTTCGTGACTTCTGCCGATATTGTCAGTGCAGGTTCGGGTCCTATGAGTTCCCTCTCTGCTCCTAGCCTTGCCATCTCATCTGCCTTTTCATTACCTGTCACTCCCTGATGTCCAGGTACCCATGCTACCGTAATCTTTGTGTGTTCTCCAAGTTTGTTCAGGGCTTCTCTGCATTCCTTTACCAAGGACGAGCTTACCGTCTGTTTGTCTAACGCTTTTAGTGCAGCCTGGCTGTCTGTGTATGTGAGGAGTAGTAGACTGTAGCTTGATTTTAATTTAATTGACTTTATACTGGTAAAAGGGATGCTTCAGTAGTATAGGGAAGTCCCATGAAATAATAACACTTGAAGATAATTCACATAATGTTGCGTGAAGTGTGTCTTGATCGGAGGTCGCTGAGAGAATGATATCAAGTTAATCGAGCGGTCTTATAAATGATCGCTAGATTATTCCTTGATTGGACCAATGGGTAAGAAGGGCGTGGCCCAATTCTTACATGTGTGCGTGTAGATGTGTAGGTGCAAACTGAACAACATTATCTCTTTATTTCAGTAGATACACATTCGTAATACATAATATACATTGGTGGAACATATTTTGATTGACAAGTTATCATATAAGATTCTTATTGGAAATTCTATTTATTACAATATTAAACCTATTTTATGAAGCTTTCTATATGTTTGTTATATATTTATTCATGGTGGTTTTACATCTTTATCAACCAAAGCTTCATATCTTATCCTATACAATAATGAGAGAAATTAATCTTATACTTAATTAAAACTAAGAGAAAAGAAATACGATTTTGAACATAATGATTTTTTATTCTAAGCTGATTACTTACTGCTATATATGATCGAGCTAACTTATAATTATTACATAGAATCCTAACCTACATGCGACAGTCCCCCCTTCGTACGAAAGTACAATATTCAAGTGGAGCAAATGTAGATGAGTCGATTTGTAGGTCGTCGGATTATGCCTGAGTTAGTTTGGACGTCGGCCACCCTTACATGGCCATCAGGGCCGGGAAAGGTTTTTGCTATAATGCCTCTTGGCCACGTCCCTCTAGGCATCGTATTGTCAGCTACTATCACGACGTCTCCTATAGCAGGATTCTTGAATTTGCTGTAAGTACTGGCTCGCGGACATAGCAGCGGTCGATACTCGGCGATCCATTTCTTCCAAAATATGTCGGCTAGAGCTTGGGCGGTCTTCCATGATTTTAGGGACGTATCGTCCTTGAAGGTGCCCCATGGGCTACTAGCGTTGGATCTCAGCAATAAAAAATGGTTCGGGGTGAGGGATGGTTCGCTCATATCAGTATTGATTGGAGTGAGAGGGCGCGAATTGACGATATTTTCAGCCTCTAAAATGAGCGTATGTAGGACCTCTTCGTGTGGGGCCTTCTCTCTGAGTGTGATTTTCAGAGCGGCTTTAATGGCGCCTACCATTCTTTCCCACGAACCTCCCGCGGCGGGATTACCGGGCGGTATTTTCTTCCATGTAATTTCTCGGATGGCGGGATGATCTTGTATGGATTCGGGCAGCGATTTCTTCGCTTCTTTTATCTCTCGTTCCGAGCCCACAAAATTAGTTCCGTTGTCCGAGTAGATGATTGTTGGGGTTCCGCGACGTGCTATCATGCGTCTGAGGGCTAGTATGGTGGAGCTCGCCGAGAGTGATGCGGCTAACTCTAGATGGACGGCTCTGGTCGTAAGGCAAGTAAAGAGCACGCCCCATCTTTTCTCTCTTCTACGCCCGATAGCAATCTGCATTGGCCCGAACAAGTCTATGGCGGTAGCGGTAAACGGAGGCTGATATGCGAGTAGTCTTTCTACAGGTAGGTCGCCTACAGGGGCCTTGAGGGTGGCGCCTTTATAGGTCCGACACCATTGACATTTATTGCATATATATCTCATAGTCCCTCGTAGACCGACTATAAAGTACCGCTGTTTAATCTCGTTCATCACTGTCATGTGATTGCCGTGATTATACTTTTCATGGTAATGTTGTATGAGCAGTTTCGTGAAGCTTTCTTTAGCGTGTAAAATTGGGATATCCATTTTGCCTCGGTCTACTCTTGAGTCGAGTACCATGATGTCTGCCTTGCTCATTTTCACAGCTATCTTGTGGATAGGCGATCGTCGCGGCAGTGGATTACCGTTTCTCGTCAATTTTACTTCCTCTTCGAAACTTGCGTGTTGGCTACGCTTAATTAGGAGTAATTCCGCAATCTTTACATGTCCATTGTTCATCTCTATTTCGGGTTTTCTCAATAGCAATCGGGTTTTAAATACTTCAGCCGCAACTATAACGCAAGCAGTAGCCCTAACCAATCGAATAAAACTCGAAAATCGTTCTATCGGAGGTAAATAATCGAATTTATCGCATGTACGGATTGATAACGTAATCGCGTTATTACGTTCTTCGCCCGTAGACGGTGGCGGCGGAGATGACGCCTTTTCGCGCGGCCATTCAGATTTATCTTTCGTAATGAATTCGGGTCCGAAAAACCAGCGGTGGGTGCTATCGAAATTCGCGGGCGCGCCCTTTGTAGCATCGTCGGCTACGTTTAGCGCGCTGGGCACCCATCGCCAGTCCGCTGGCGAAGTGCTACTTTCGATTTCAGCTAATCGATGAGCTACGAAGCTCTTAAATGTGCGCGGATCTGCTTTTATCCACGCTAGCACCGTTCGCGAGTCGGACCAGAAATACCTATTCTCGATTACGTAATCGGATTCTGTGACGACTGATTCCGCTAATCGAGTGCCTAACACACAGCTTTGAAGCTCTAATCTCGGTATAGACACTACTTTAAGCGGCGCTGCTCGGGCCTTGGATGCGATTAAAGTTGATTTAATTATCCCTGTCTCGTCCCTACCCACAAAGTACACGGCCGTAGCGTAAACCTTCTCGCTAGCGTCACAAAATATGTGAATATCGCCCTTACGGTCGTGTGCGGGGACGTGTCGGGGGATCTCAAGATTGCGTAACTTTTGTAAGTTATCTATAAACGACATCCATGGCGCTTTACAGCTATCCTTTATTTGATCGTCCCATCCGATACCGGTACGCCATACTTCCTGCATTACCGTTTTACCTAACACGGAAATGGGGCTTGCATACCCGATTGGGTCATATACGGACATAGCGCTACTAGTGACCTGCCGCTTAGTCGGCAAAGTCGAACCGTTGAGAACCTCCTCCGGTGTGTTTCTCAAATTTACGTTAAAGCCTAACGTGTCTCGCCTATGGTTCCATATAAGCCCTAACGTACGTTCGGTATCAGATTTACCTATTATCGTAATATCCTCCGTTTTCGGTTGCACGTCGCTTATGACGTTTGGATTGTTAGAGGCGAATCCGCGCAACTCGAAAGACGCTTGCATGTTTAAGTGGTACAGGTCGTTAACTATCTTTTTAACCTCATTTTCGTCCTGATCTAAGGCTACCAACATGTCGTCCATGTACGTGTTTCTGATAGTTATATCGGCGGCGATAGGATAAACGTTTTTTTGTTCTAACGCGTTTTTGTTTTTGACATATAAGGCTGTGGTTGGACTCGCAGCGGATCCGAATATCAACCGTTTCATACGATATTCTTGTGGATCTTCTGTCCTGCTCTCTCCTCTCCACAAAAAACGTAAACTATCCCTGTCCTGCTCTAACACGCCTACTTGTAAAAACATTTCTTTTACGTCGGCGATAACCGCGGTTTTGCCCTCGCGAAATCGAAGCAGGACCCCGAATAATGACTTTAACAGGTCAGGCCCCGTTAATAATGATTGATTTAGGCTAGTATTATAGGCTGTAGCCTTTGCGTCAAATACTAGACGTAATTTTAATTTTTGCGCGTGCCTAGTCGCAAAATGCGGCAAGTACCACGTACGCGGCGCTTCTGGCGGAGGGCGAGAGTTTATTATTTCCGCATAACCTTTATTAATTAAATTCTCAATCTGTGCGGTATATTCTGCCTTGAAACTTTCGTCCCCGTCCAGTTTGCGCTCTAAGCTGTATAGCCTGCGTAGCGCATGCGCGCGATTGTCGGGCAATACTTCGTCATCAGATCGCCATAACAACCCCGTTTCGTACCTATTTTCTCCCGGGATTTTTTTACATGTAGCCTCTAATATGTCTAAAGCACGTTGGTCCGGGTCCGCCCGGGGCAATTTCTTTTCTACCCCTAACGACTCGATACTGAAGTGCTGTTTCATACAGCTTAAAATGTCATCTTCGGTAGTGGCCGGACGAATGTGATTTATACGTGCTACCCTATTTGCCTGCCTATCCTGGGATCCAAAAAGGATCCAACCTAGGTTGGTATAGCCCGCAGCTATTGATGAGGAGGGACTCGAAAGGAGCTGCCGCGAAACAATTAAGCCCCAATTATCCTGTCCAATTAAAATTGTGGGCGTCCCGCGCTCGTATACTAATTGATCCGTTATCTCTTTTAAGTGGTCGCACTGTTCTATTAATTCGCGGGAAACCTCTTGCGAAGGCAGATTTAATTTATCGATTGTATACGCCGAAATTTTTTCTAGATTTCTTGTACATGAACCGCGAATCGATAAATTTATTCTACAGGACTCGTGATCCGTTATCTGACCTCCAATGCCTTGGATCGCGAGAGGTTTGCCCGAACCCCTGGGAGCTACCTTATCGGCCGTGTCTCTTTCTATTAGAGTCATGGTCGAACCAGAGTCTAGAAAAGCTAGTGCTTCGGCACTACCTAACGGGCCTGAAATTTCTACGGGGACCACCATAAGGTACGTATTCGCGCGTTGAACCTGATTTATGCTACTAACACTTGCGCGGACAGATTGCGCTTCATTTGTAAGCCCGTGAAGCAACTTGTGGTGGCCCGCTTCGCATTCGTTTTTACCGCATGCGACGTATTTGCACTTAATAGGGCGCCTATGATTAGGTTCTAAACACCTATAGCACAGCTTAAGGCTTCGGGCCGATTCCCACCGGCCTGCGACAGACTTTTTCAGAAAATCCGGGCAAACGGCTAACTTGTGATTCCCTTTGCAAAGTACGCAATCTTTTCTATTATTATTGAAATTATTCTGCGACTGCGGGGGCGGTCGAGATTGCGTGGGTTTCACCGTTTGCGCGGGATTTTTTTTATGCGTTTGCGGGCGCGAATTTACGGTAGCTACGGTAGCGGCGCGGTTCGATTCCCGGTATGAGTCATCGTCCGAATCAGAGTCGCTTGCGTAGTCTCGATAGCTATTCGAGTACGGTCGTCCGCGGCTCGCACCACCGTGCATTCGTTGTTGTGGCTGCCTCGACTCGGCATGGTTCATATTAACCACATGAACGTTTGCACGGGACTTTGAATGTCTGTGATGCGATCGCTTCGTGGCCGTACTGACGTCGTTTAAAAAGTTAGCCATCGCGACCAATTCAGGCGTCCCCTGATTGGCTTGTTTGTACTTTGCCCACTCATACCGAATTATCATGTTTAATTTGTCAGTTATTTTACTCACTAACTCTGGCGCGTGTAAATACTGATCTTGGCGCAATGCCTTAATGGTCGCTACCGTATTAGCTACATGGCCGGCAAAAGTTACGATATTACTCGAGTCTTCGGCTAACCTGGGCATGCGCTTCACGTTATGGATCTCGGTCAAAACTATTTCTTCCGGATCCCCGAAATGTTTTTCTAAAGACTCCATGATTTCGTATGGATCGGACACCGTATACATTATAGATTTGACCGCTATCCGCGCCTCACCGCGTAAGGCGCGCCTAATTCTACCTACATTGTTTACGTTACTGAAATGAGGCGCGCTGTCTTCAAACTCGGCCCTAAACGCTATCCATTCCGAGATATTTCCGTCGAAATGCGGCAATTCCGGAATATGCCTGTGTATAGGAGGGCCTTGCAATGCCCGATCGACGTTTCGTACTTGCCCGAATTCTACCCTATTACTGTTATAAGCCGGGTTCAAATCTCTGTTTTCTACAACGGGTGGACGATTACCGTAATTTGATGCTAACCAACCCGAGACTCTCTCATCGGCCCGAACTGCGGAGGCGCTATCAGAGTGTGCGGCTTCAATACGCGCCACCTGTAGCCGGCAATTTGCCTCCGCAGCTGCTTTCTGAGCTAGTTCAAGTTCGGCTTTACGCACCTGTAATTCGGCCATTAAAACAGAAATTTGACTACTACTTTCCCTATTGGCATTAACTAACGTATTGTCCGAATTTCTATCACCGGGCCTGTCTACATTGTCCCTACCTACTTCTAACGCGGAATCGCGGGCGGTATGGGGCACAGGGGCCGGGTTCGGCGCGGGAGAATTGGTTACGTTCGATCGCGGGGCGGGGGCGGAGGGGGGATCGCTCGCGGGCGTCATTGTGTTCGCGTTTGGATTGCTACTGCTTGCGTTATGAGAAAGGCCAGTCCCGTGGCTCCAAGTATTTGTAGGATTAGTGGACGTTTCGCCGGACTCCGGAGTCTGGTCTCGTGATTTTTGAGAACGCGTAACTCTCTTTTCCGGAAGAGACATCGCACGGGGGGACTGTCGCTTAACCTAACACACACACTGAATTTAACACAATAACAAAAAAAAACACTGAATTTACCTAATACCTAACACCTATTCATTAGCGAGGCTAAGTGCGACGCTAATGAGCCCTAATATCCCTACGGCGTAAATCCCTCGTTGCACAGATCCAGTACGGCTTGTTCACACCGCTGGGTTACCACCGTACCGGAAGCTGTGTTGAGCGTCACACGTGAACGCTATGACGCAGTACAAGGAGAACTTAATCAATCCAAGACCGATTGATGCGGAAACAAGGGGAAATTAATCAACCCGAGATCCGATTGATGGCAGAACAAGGGGAACTTAATCTACCCGAGTTCTGTGATGCACGCCGTGGTGCGGACTATCGTCCGATTGATGGCAGAACAAGGGGAACTTAATCGACCCGAGTTCTGTGATGCACGACGTGGTGCGGATACGAGGGGAAAATTAATTCGACCCACGATCCGATTGATGCCAGAGCGAGGGGAAACTTAATTCGACCCTGTCTGTGATGCCCGGCGCAGGGACGCAGGGTTTAATCCGCTACACGTCCCTGTGATGATTCTCTTGCGCGCCTCCTGTCACTGGAACGAAGGTCCAATTCCTTCCTTCTTGATCCGGTGCTCGAAGGTCCAATTCCTTCCTTCGAGGTCGCTGATTCTTGATATCCGGCTTTCGAAGTACCAATTGTGATGAGTAGTAGACTGTAGCTTGATTTTAATTTAATTGACTTTATACTGGTAAAAGGGATGCTTCAGTAGTATAGGGAAGTCCCATGAAATAATAACACTTGAAGATAATTCACATAATGTTGCGTGAAGTGTGTCTTGATCGGAGGTCGCTGAGAGAATGATATCAAGTTAATCGAGCGGTCTTATAAATGATCGCTAGATTATTCCTTGATTGGACCAATGGGTAAGAAGGGCGTGGCCCAATTCTTACATGTGTGCGTGTAGATGTGTAGGTGCAAACTGAACAACATTATCTCTTTATTTCAGTAGATACACATTCGTAATACATAATATACATTGGTGGAACATATTTTGATTGACAAGTTATCATATAAGATTCTTATTGGAAATTCTATTTATTACAATATTAAACCTATTTTATGAAGCTTTCTATATGTTTGTTATATATTTATTCATGGTGGTTTTACATCTTTATCAACCAAAGCTTCATATCTTATCCTATACAATAATGAGAGAAATTAATCTTATACTTAATTAAAACTAAGAGAAAAGAAATACGATTTTGAACATAATGATTTTTTATTCTAAGCTGATTACTTACTGCTATATATGATCGAGCTAACTTATAATTATTACATAGAATCCTAACCTACATGCGACAGTGTATATAACGACAGATCCCACTTCCTGCGAACATTCATCTATTATTTGTGCACATCTCATTATGCCACATACCTCTGCCTGAAATACGCTAGCGTACCTTCCCAGAGGTATGTGTACCTTCTTGTCCAGCTTCGGTATCACTATGCCGGCTCCTGCTAGTTTCGTGGATTCCCGCCGAGAACCATCCGTAAAGCAGATAGTCACGGGGTGTTCTACCTCTATTTTCCAGTTGTCCCTTTCTCCTATGTGTATCCTATATTTCTTATCGAACATCTCCTGTCTCTTTATGAGGTCGTTGTTCTGGGTAAGCATCCCCATCTTCGAGCCTGCTTCCCTCTGAATAAGTGCGTGTCCCTTGTCCACACAGCTTCCTCTCCATTCCTTACATGCTTTCATTCTGTACCATTGTTCCATGGCCCTCTTCTCCGCTTCTATTTTAAGTGACTTGAGACCGAGCATGACTTCCATCGCCTGCGTGGGCGTTGTTCTCATTGCCCCCGTGATCATAAGACATGCCAGTCTTTGTACTTTTGATAGTTCTTTATGGTATTCTTTGATGTTGGCCTTATGCCACCATACTATGGCACCGTAAAGTACTCTCGGTAGTATCACCGCCTTGTAAATCCAGTGTATCATCGCTGGTTTCAGGCCCCATTTCCTTCCGACCGCCCTCTTACACTGGTAGAGCGTTCTTATGGCCTTTGCCGCTTGTTCTCTTATGTGTGTCTTGAATCTGAGAGTACTGTCTAACGTTATTCCCAGATATTTGAGCTCTTTGACTACTTCCAGTTCTTTGCCTTGAATGCTGATAGGTTTCATTTTCTCTATTTTCCTCTTATTGGTAAATAATATCAGTTTTGTTTTATCAGGGTTTAGGTCCAGTCCTCTATCCCTACACCAAGCTAATATTTCCATCACTCCTCTTCTCATTATGTCTCTGACCACATCTAATGCCACTCCTCGTACCAGTATGACTCCATCGTCCGAGTACGCTTGCACGTAAAGGCCTCCTTTATTTGTCCTCTCGATTAGGGAGTCTAGAAGTAGGCACCACATCAGCGGTGATAAACATCCTCCTTGTGGAAAGCCCCTTTTCGGTCTTATCTGTCTCACTTCTCCTCCGAGTTTCGCCATTACAGAAAGTGAAAATTTAGATTATGAGGAACGCAACTTATTTTACCCGTTCAAAGTTAAACAGAGTGCCAATTTTTTGTTTAAATAATGTATTACATGATTTATATTACTGCGATACTACCAGTGCCCAACCGAAACATCTCCTCTAACTTAAATAGGGCTGGGAAGGAGAGAATACTTAGTGAAACAGCAAGTGTACAGCATGCCATTGTTCATTACAAAGAGAAACTTTTCATTTTCAAATAATTAATTGCATCGAGCATTGCTTTGTAAAGCAAAGCAAGGTTATTATTTTGATTGAGGAATTGTTTGTTTGTTTGTTAAGTTACAATAAAGATTGTCTTAACCATGTACACAAATATTATATATGAACTCTTCCTGTGCACATTTTCCCTGAAAAATATAGCTTGGAGCTCTTCTAGTCAAAAGTGGGCATTTCCTAGCTGACTGGAAGCTGACGAAATGTCATTCAAGTTTTATACCTGTCTTCCTCAAACTTACGCGATTCCGATTAGAACTTCTCAGTTTTCACCCAAACCCAATCTGAAAGCTCACAAACTCTACAGCGCTCATTTTATTTTATCTTTATTTTTAGCCTTATACATTCAGTTTTATTTTTATTTAGTTTGCGTGTCATATTTGTCTTTTGCCCTTTCACTGCAAATCTGGTTGCCCCTCGGCAAAGGCCTCCTCCAGCCTCTTCCATTCATATCTGACGCGTGCGACTCTGTGCCATGTTTTACCTGCCACCTGGCATATGTCATCATCCCATCTCTCTTGTGGTCTCCCTCTTTCTCTGTCCTTCCCTTGGGTACCACTCTGTAACTAGCTTGCACCATTTTTCCTTCCTTCTTGTTGTTAAATTTGATGTTTGTTGATGTTTAGACCAGTACCATGGAGTTGGGGGACACGAAGCGCCTCGTGTGCGACGCGTGCGCCGCGCGCCTGCTTGAGAGCATGGCCTTCAAGGAGCAGGCTCTGCGGAGCCTGAGGAGCTTGGAGGAGGAGGCGAAGATGTTCAGTAAGTAATGCAATATGTCATTTACACCAGTACCATGAAGTTTAGGGACTGGAAACGCCTCGTGTGCGACGTCTGTGCCGTCCGGCTTTTCTCTTTAGTTTCTGCAATTGTCAGTAACGTAAATTCCTACAATTTAATCAGATTATCAGCTTGGCCTTAATTTCTTTCCTAAGTCCGCACAATCAAATGTCCCTTTGCTCAGATATCCGGCTTTTATTTGATAATTCGATTAAAAATCCTGGTAAACAAAATTAAATGTTGTCAATTGCGTTGCGCCTTTCAAACTCTTTTCTTGAAGGTCATTTCGGTCCGAAAATACCGCAAGCGACAATTCATCCCACAAAGCAGTTGTGCGAGGTACTAAGGTCCTAATCCATACTAATATTATAAATGCGAAAGTGTGTCTGTCTGTCTGTTACCTCTTCACGCTTAAACCGCTGAATCGATTTTGATGAAATTTGCCATGGAGATAGTTTAAGATCCGAGGAAGGACATAGGATAGTTTTCATCCTGGAAATTTCAAAAAAATCATGATGACATTGATGACCCTGTAGGAAATGTAATTATTAGACCAAAAGCACAATTGCTCTTACATTTGCTTAGGCGCTTTTAATAATCCCTTTTATTAATTAAGGTGATTAGGTGGATATCTATCGTGTTTTACGAGGTTGCTTCCATACTTCCAAGTTCCACGCGAACGTAGTCGCGGGCAAAAGCTAGTTTCCTATAAAAACGCACAGTTGTGGCTGTGATCCATCTAAGTGGACTGTACTATATCCAATATTTGTACCATTGCAGATGTGAAGAAGGAAGAGAACATCGAGGACTTCAACGCCAGCAGCCCCGGCGACTTCGACGACGGAGACGAGCTCGACGAAGACGATAAAGGTGAATAACTGAGGACCGTTAACTACGAGACTGTCTTAGAATGCCCTAAGGCATGCAAGAAGCAACTGGTTGAAAAATTCAATGAGCATCGGGTTCAATGGTCCAATAGATAACGCCCGTGTTGGCCCGGAAAGCCGTTGGGGACGCAGGTTTGAACCCTGCATGAACCATAAAATTTTGTCGTTTCGCTTCATTGTAAACATTACCAAATCATTGTAAATACCAGACGTTACTGCTTTAATACAACGTATCGCTTCTTTGTAAACATTTGGTTTACGGTAGCAGACGTTACTGCTTTAATAAAAACTAGCGACCCGCCCCGGCTTCGCACGGGATAAATTATGCATGTATTATACATATAAACCTTCCTCTTGAATCACTCTACTTATTAAACCGCATCAAAATCCGTTGCGTAGTTTTAAAGATCTAAGCATATATAGGGACAGACAGCAGGATGCGACTTTGTAGTGATAAATAATCCTTAATATTTTATTTCCAGCATTATCAGCGATAGTGAAAAAAGAGCCGACCACAGAGGTCTTCAAGCCGCGGAAAACGAGAAAAAAATACATCACGTTGTCTATGAAAAAACCAAAAGACATCTCCGATACAGAGACGATGCTGTCTCAAGGATTATTCCCATTTAAAATACGCAAGAACCGCGCCTTCGCTTGCGCGATCTGCCCGGAGACTTACACGAATCTCGAGGACATGAAGAAACATGTCAGCCAACATAACAAGAAAAACATACACGTCGCTTTCAAAAAGATGATATTCTCGAACTCCCAACGCTTTTTCAAGAGTTCGACTCAGCTCCGTTGCAAAATATGCACTACGGACTTGAATAACTTCGACGAGCTAAACTCCCATGTAGAAAACTGCACTAGACTTAAATATAGTAATGGAAAATGGAGTAATTTGCCTTTTAAATTAGAGAAAGACCAGTTGGATTGCCCCGTGTGTCAGAAAACGTTCTTAAATTTTGTCAGTTTGAATACTCATATGAACGTTCATTATCCGAACTATATCTGTGAGAATTGTGGTAAAGCGTTCGCTTCGAAAGCTAGATTGAGAGGGCATATGCGAACGCATGAAGTCGGAGAGTTCGCTTGCAAGTACTGCGATGCTGTGTTCGACAGAGTTACAAAAAGGGAAAATCATGTGTCGAAGGAGCATAAAGCTGGTGTCCGGTATGCTTGCAAACGGTGCAACATATCCTTAACATCCTTCTACGCAAGACAGAAGCATCTAGCAGAGATTCACAACGAGGAACTGAAACGGTACAAATGCAAAGCTTGCCCGCAGAGTTACATAACCCCGGGGCACTTATCCAGCCATGTGCGGAGAGATCATTTGAACGAACGGAATCATAAGTGCGACAAGTGTGATCTGGCTTTTTATACTAAGAACGCTTTGAAAATGCACATGATTAAGCATGACGGGGAGAGGATTCACGCTTGCCATATATGTCAGAAGTCCTATCAGAGGAAGAAGACTCTCCGGGAGCATATGAGGATCCATACGAATGATAAGAGGTTCATTTGTCCGGTTTGTGGGAGGGCGTTTACGCAGAAATGCACTTTGAAAGGGCATCTGAAAGTGCATGAGCGGAAAGTGGAACTTGATGAGAAGATT
Organism: Apotomis betuletana; assembly: GCA_932273695.1. Classification (NCBI taxonomy): domain Eukaryota; kingdom Metazoa; phylum Arthropoda; class Insecta; order Lepidoptera; family Tortricidae; genus Apotomis; species Apotomis betuletana. The sequence goes on along the minus strand of OW026320.1, from coordinate 11,342,518 downwards.
GTGCAGCCATTGCATTCTATTTAAATGCACTTGCACAAATAGGTTAGTCTCCTAAAAAATATATGATGAATCCGTCGGTTAAATTAAAAAATTTGGACACGTTATTTTTCATTATTCAATTAAACAGAAAATTCAGTTATGTAGAGAATGCCTCTTGGCATTAAGTCCGCCTTTTGTATGATGAGTTTTCTATGCAATAAAGATTAAATGAAATAAATAATTAGTCCGTTAAAGTTCCGCGTGCGTAACGCCGTGCTTTAGTGTTGGTAAAGACTCGAGTTCTTGAAGTCTACATTGCAAGAACTCGACTCATAGTTATGGAACTCTGAGCTTAAAAGACTTCCGAGTCTTTTGAGTCGTAAGTCGAGTCTTTTTTCGAGTCTCATCGAGTCCTGTAGTCACATCTCAAGTTTTGAAAAAGACAAGCCCTCATGTTTTATAGCCCTTTTTTCAACTGAGGTGTGCTTCAAAATATAATTCCTTAAAGTCCAGTTGAGGTCTAATAATAACTCAGTTGTTCCAAAGTCTTAGGGCATTATCACACTAGCGATTTGCGAGCCAAATTTGTATGACGGCGATCACACAGTGAGTTCGCTGCGACGCTTATTTGTATAGAAAACTCGCTCGCGAATCGCAAGTGTGATAACGTGATAAGGCCCCTTAGGCCCTAATTTTAACGTAGCAAGACACTCGAGTCTCTATGGAAGACTCAAGTAAAAAAAACTCAAACTTCGATTCAATTACTAGTCGAAAAAATGGGCAAGTGCGAGTCCGACTCGCGCATGAAGGGTTCCGTACCATAATCTATAACAAGTTTGTTGTATGCCCCTTAAATATTTATTTTATTTTATTTTTAGTATTTGTTGTTATGGTGGCAATAGAAATACATCATCTGTGGAAATTTTAACTGTCTAGCTATCACCGTTCTTGAGATACAGCCTGGTGACAGACGGACGGACGGACGGACAGCGAAGTCTCAGTAATAGGGTCCCGTTTTTACCCTTTGGGTACGGAATCCTAAAAACTAAGTCGAGTCTTAGAAATGGAGGCTCCAAGGACTTGAGTCTTCACCAACATTGAGCTGCTACACTTTTTTTTTAGCAAGGTGTGACGTCATGCCCTTTTATCGATCTTTCGCGCGCTTTATCCTTGTAATTTTTTGTTTGATTGACAAATGAAATTGGTAATTTTTTTTGGATAATGAAAGTGACAGATTAATTATAGCACAGATTATATAATACTATACTAGTATAGTAACATTGCTTACACAGGATTAGTATCCAATTATCAGTTTCCTAAAATATTTAAGACGCCTTATTACTTTTTTGCTTACACAGGATTAGTATCCAATTATCAGTTTCCTAAAATATTTAAGACGCCTTATTACTTTTTTTTTCTTATTATGACAAATATATTAATAATTTCCACCAACTTTTTAAAGTGAATAATTAACACTAATCAACCAAATTCAAAACATTATTAGTCGGAATGCTGCTCAATCCTTCGTTCTACTTGACTTTCATCACTGTGGATAGTTTTGGCTTTATTATGCAAAAATATACTTGAAATTTGCGGAATATTTAGTCCTGTTTCCTCTTTGTTTACATCAGTGGCATTCACAGACGTTAAACGTGAGTTACAAAAAAATTGTCGCTGCCAGTAAAATAAATGAGTACCACTAAAGCATTTTGAGTAACGCCACAGACAGAAATGTCGTTAAAAAAGTTGATTCTTCCATCTGTGTTTGTTTTTTTTTCTTGTCGAGGTGTGCAAGAGTATTATTTTTTTATAAATTGATCTGATGTTGTTATAAAAGAAAAATATATTAGAAAAAATTTATGTTATGAATAAAGGGTCTAGTTTTTCGCCAAATCGGACCCTTTTGTATATACTGTATGAAGTTATGAAATAAGCACCAATTTAATAAAGTAACAGAAGGGTTGTATTTATAATAGATATAATTAGATATAGAATTCGAAAATTATTATATATATTACATTAATGTATGTAATTAGTTATAAATTCACATCCGAAGATACAATGAAAATCATGGATCAATATCCATCTGTTGATAGATGTCTATACGTTAAGGGAGATGCCAAAAACTCGGTCTTAGCGGCAGCGGTGCGCGGTACGTTTGTCTCGCTCACTCGTATGCCCGCCGAGCTCGGATCTCTCGCTCTACCGCTCGCTGGTCGCGCAAAGTCGTGGTATATCCTTAATTTTGGTCATTCGTTGTGTTTTGTATTCATGAATCTATTGTACAGTAAAATAGACGTGGTGCGAATAGAGATGCGTCTTTTCCGAAAATTTCCGCATTTTGTATGGGAAATGAAGAAATTTCCCGGAAATTGACGACGCGGTTGGCGCAGTTTGTATTGCAGCTGCCTACTGAGCCGACGGTCCTGGGTTCCAATCCCGACAAGGACAAATATTTGTGTGAAGTACTCGAATATTTGTTCCTGGGTCATGGATGTGATAATATTGTAGTGTTCTCTTACCTTGGTAATTCCGTTAAGCGATGAAATTCGGGGTTCCCTTATATTATCCAATACTGTTTAGCACGTTGTTCGTTCGATATATTCGCTTGCTTCGATAGGCTGAAACGATAATTAATATTAAACTCTAACTCACTGAAAATCGATTTGACGCAGGCTGCTACTTACATTATTTTTCTCTCCGCCTTTTTCTTATTATTATAGTAACGATTTATTGTATAAAATCACTAATTTACAATTTAGCTTTGTTATGACATTTCTGTTTGTAAAAATGTCATAGCAACGTCTTGTCTTATAAAATTCTCCATTTCACGTAATTTTACTACTAAAGCGGTGAGGTTGGATATATTTGAGCTAGGTCGTATTAACTTTATCGATTGGCTGGTGCCTTAGTACTTCTTAAAATTCAAAATTCATATTTTTATCTATTCCGGAACATTTTGTCAGCGAGCCTAATATAAAAGCGCCGCCATCAGCTAAAAATTGAGTTTTCTCTTCTCGTGCCTCTCAAATAAAGAGGAACTCGAAATTGGTCTGTGCAGGGCCAAAGCTTGGCCCTGCACTCAAGAGAGACCCCTTTTCCTTTGGCTGTCCCCTAAACGAATACTGACTCGCTCGGACGCTGAAAGGCCATATCCTTTGCCACTACTGGAGGCCCTGCCGGCTACAAGAAGGAACCTTACTGTCCTTCTGCCACTGCATAGAAGGAACCTTGCTGATCTGCTGCCACTGCATTTACGCCCTGCTGCTGAGGCGTATACGCCCTCCTGCTCCTACTGCGTATACGCCCTCCTACTGCCACTGCGTAGACGCCCTCCTACTGCCACTGCGTAGACGCTCTCCTGCTGCCACTGCGTATACGCCCTCCTGCTGCCACTGCGTATACGCCCTCCTGCTGTCACTGCGTACCACCTGCTGCGGACTCATACCAGGCTTCACGAATATCGCCTCAACAGCGACCGCTCCGACCTAAGACTTTCAACCTCCCCTATACCTTGTAATCCCTCTGCCTTGGTGACTGCTGAGTGAAAATAAAGAACCCTAACCCTGAACTTACTGTTTTCTCATTCTACTTCTTTTCTCCTAACCTTTCTCTCTCTGAAGTCTGTTATCCTGTCCTTCGACTCCTCGGAGGACCGGGTAACACGACAGTTTGGCGCCCAACTCTTTTTATTTTCACTCACTTATCTAAATTCTAAAAAACGCTTGCACTAGCGCACAACTTTTTCGGTTAACTTTGGCCACATTCCTATAGTCACCATGGCTCATCTTAGCAAATATACCCACCTCTCAAGCTAATTCTAACATATATTACTATCGTTACAGCCCTTCTCCGGTTTGTGATTACCACTGCTACTAACATGATTACTCCCTCATTTCTGGTCTTCGGTCGCGAAACCTATGGTTTGTTCCATTGTCGTCATCTAAATCTAAACTTTAAAGGAATTACTTAAGTAGCTTAAAATATTTATTTCACTAGCTTGTACATATGTATATTTGTGTATATAATAGTAAGTATCACATTTCACTACGCCATCTCCATTGAATATTTTTTTTTCTTTTTCCTTGGAAGTACTGTGTGCGGTTTCAGACTAGTGGCCCGCTTTGCAGTAACTACTCCAATAATGTTTACTTGTATTATATCTTGTTTCTTCCTTCTTCTCTTTCCCTAAACTAGAGCGGTCGTCCAACTCTGGAAAAAAATAAGCCTAATGGACAAAACTTTCTTTAAACTTGTGCTTGTGTTTTGCTTGGTCTACCCCAAACACAAGTACCTCTACTTTTACTAAAAGTTGGCTCTAGAACCAGCTTCCCTAGTGGGCTCTAATCTACTAGGCTTGTAAATAGTGTATATTCTTTCATCGAGCGGCTGACAACTCGTTAAATAAGCCCTAGGTCAATTTTTTCTCATAAAATGGAGCGGCTGACTACTCCTAAAAAAGAAGCCTTAGGTCATAGGGAGGACTTCCGTAGGAGTGTGCTGAACGTGAACCACATCCCCTTCCTTTGTAAGAGATGAATGACTGCGTGATTAGGACAGAGATGAATGTTAGGTCCGGAAGTTCTTCAATCATTTTTCGTATCTCACCAACCATTTCATTTCATTAAACCTATTATTAACTTTTAATTTAGATCTTTGACACAAAAAAAAAAAACTTTTCCTAACATAGACTACGAAAAAGTTTTTTTTTCCTGGGTTTTTGGGGTAATGTAGTGTTCTCTTACCTTGGTAATTCCGTTAAGCGATGAAATTCGGGGTTCCCTTATATTATCCAATACTGTTTAGCACGTTGTTCGTTCGATATATTCGCTTGCTTCGATAGGCTGAAACGATAATTAATATTAAACTCTAACTCACTGAAAATCGATTTGACGCAGGCTGCTACTTACATTATTTTTCTCTCCGCCTTTTTCTTATTATTATAGTAACGATTTATTGTATAAAATCACTAATTTACAATTTAGCTTTGTTATGACATTTCTGTTTGTAAAAATGTCATAGCAACGTCTTGTCTTATAAAATTCTCCATTTCACGTAATTTTACTACTAAAGCGGTGAGGTTGGATATATTTGAGCTAGGTCGTATTAACTTTATCGATTGGCTGGTGCCTTAGTACTTCTTAAAATTCAAAATTCATATTTTTATCTATTCCGGAACATTTTGTCAGCGAGCCTAATATAAAAGCGCCGCCATCAGCTAAAAATTCAGTTTTCTCGTGCCTCTCAAATAAAGAGGAACTCGAAATTGGTCTGTGCAGGGCCAAAGCTTGGCCCTGCACTCAAGAGAGACCCCTTTTCCTTTGGCTGTCCCCTAAACGAATACTGACTCGCTCGGACGCTGAAAGGCCATATCTTTTGCCACTACTGGAGGCCCTGCCGGCTACAAGAAGGAACCTTACTGTCCTTCTGCCACTGCATAGAAGGAACCTTGCTGATCTGCTGCCACTGCATTTACGCCCTGCTGCTGATGCGTATACGCCCTCCTGCTCCTACTGCGTATACGCCCTCCTACTGCCACTGCGTAGACGCCCTCCTGCTGCCACTGCGTAGACGCTCTCCTGCTGCCACTGCGTATACGCCCTCCTGCTGCCACTGCGTATACGCCCTCCTGCTGTCACTGCGTACCACCTGCTGCGGACTCATACCAGGCTTCACGAATATCGCCTCAACAGCGACCGCTCCGACCTAAGACTTTCAACCTCCCCTATACCTTGTAATCCCTCTGCCTTGGTGACTGCTGAGTGAAAATAAAGAACCCTAACCCTGAACTTACTGTTTTCTCATTCTACTTCTTTTCTCCTAACCTTTCTCTCTCTGAAGTCTGTTATCCTGTCCTTCGACTCCTCGGAGGACCGGGTAACACGACAATATCACATATGATATACCTATATCTGTATTTATATAGTATATCGCCGTCTAGTACAGTCGAGTTCATTTACATCTACATCTACACACTTACGAGGACAAAAATATCTGAACACGACTTTATGCTCCTGACAATAGGGTCGTGTTCAGATATTTTTGTTCTCGTAAGTGTGTAGATGTAAATGAACTCGACTGTACATACCCATACGTAGCTGGGTCAATCAATTATTTTTTGCCACTCGTGGCCATGGTGATGTCCCCCGGGTCACTTTTTAAAACTACGATTTTCCATGTTTCTATTTAGCAAAAGCTTTGCAATTTAAGCAGTTATAAGCCCTTTCTTATGTAGACTATCTCCTGACAATACCAGTAATAAATAAAACTACACTTTTCTTAGAAGTTTAATCACTATTGTCCCCTGGGTCACGGGACAGAATAAGAGCAAGAAAGTTGGTCAATAGCGACTCGCGCATGAAGGGTTCCGTACCATAATCTATAACAAGTTTGTTGTATGGGAGCCCCCCTTAAATATTTATTTTATTTTTATTTTTAGTATTTGTTGTTATAGCGGCAATAGAAATACATCATCTGTGAAAATTTCAACTGTCTAGCTAGGTATCACCGTTCTTGAGATAGGTACAGCCTGGTGACAGACGGACGGACGGACGGACAGCGAAGTCTCAGTAATTTTTTACCCTTTGGGTGCGGAACCCTAAAAAAGTTGATCCACCCATCTACAAGCATTGCTTAGTTTGGGACTAGGTCGATTTGTGTAAGATTGTCCCTTAATATTTATTTATTTATTTAATTTTCGGAAACGGCATATCTCTAGGTGCGGATATGTCCATCAGCGTAAATACCGTTAAATCAAGACATATAAATAGATTTTATTAATTATACTGTAAATAACTGTTGCCTTTCGTTGAAGAAGTTTATTTATTAAGCGATGTAAAGTATTCATAGTTATTATATATTATTATTTAAACAGTTGTATTATTTTTTTACCCTTGTTTAATTAGACGAAAACTTAAAGAGCCATGCTTAGGTAATAGCTATTCCAGTCCATCTAGAACAACTCTATTCGCGACATAGCATCACCCGTCACTCTCTCACAGTATTGTACAGAAAGAGATAGGTGGTATATCTCGAGCGAGAAAGAGTTGCGTGTTACAGTTGTGCTAGAGGTAAAGCCCGACCAGAAATGTATGAGGATGCGCCATATTGCGGAATTTCACTGGAACTAATTTCTTACACTGGCAATGATTTTATGATGGTTGATGGTTTGTCAACAATGTCAATGTCATTGCTGGTGGTTTCTTAGCAAGGGTCTGACACGCTTTGATAGAGAAAGATAGCCTTATTCAGATTCCTAAAAGAAGAAATAGAGAAGTGTGCCATGTTTTGTCTTTATCAGCGACCGAGCATTTTTTCATGGTCGGGTTATTGGCACAATTCAAATTCGAAGCAAAACAATCAGCTAGTGTCAAAACTGCTAAAGAAATAGAAGGTTTTCTGTATTAAATTATTATAATTACCACATAATTTACATACTAACGGATGTGGAGTGTTTACGCGTAGCATCAAAAATGGTGGGATGTTCAGTGCTTGGCTGTAAAAGCAACAGCTTACGAAAAGAAGCGAATGTTACATTTCATGCGTAAGTACAAGTTTTATAGTGTTTTGATCACCTATTTCTTTCTCAAATCTCACAAGAATCAAGTTACAAAGTTAAATCATTAGTTATATCATGAAAAAACTTGATAAAATAGGAAAAATCTGTAAATTATTTTCAAAATAACTCGGAGCATTTTGACATGTAAATATTGCAAATCGGTCAAATTGCGTAGCATAAATCTACGATAGAAGCCTGCTGACATAGACGTCTAAATAATCAGTCGGTTTATAATCCAATTTGGGGATGCCTAGATATAAAATAACAATTACCCCCATATTTGGGGAATCTATAGCAAATTGATATTTTCAGTTCTCCGATTCCGACAGAGAAAGAACCGTGTAAAAAAATAATAGCAAGGCCTGAGAAAAATTATATTTTCGCAACTAGTATTGGTGATATCCTATCTAGGTACTTAGGTCATTTACAATTTTACTATTTAATTTTGCTTTGTTACAGAATGTCCCAATAAGGCGGTGCGTCCATGAACGTGGACTGTCACGATGGATTTAAAGTATCCTGAGTAGAATAGAAGTAAAAGAAGAAAGAAGTTTCATCCTATTTTTTTAGTACTGGCCAGAAAAATTCTACAGTATTCAAGAGCAAATCAAAAATTTTGCTCAGAAACAATTGTTGTAAATACATATTCTTTAAAGTTTAAACTAATTTCATTATTTTTATTATCAGAGAACCCAAGTATATTATTTTTATTTGATTATACGGACTAGTTTTGAAAATACTAAAGATAAAGGTGAAAGCAGCGTCGTCTAAGACTCAAATCAATCAGCACTCAAATGACGACACCTTATGGAAAATTGACAGTCGTAGCCTATAAAAGAACAGCGCTACAATTTTCATACTAAATCCGCCTTAGTGATAGTCCGACTTTACTGCTCTGTGACCAATTACCTTTCGCCTATGGTCTTTAAAAATGAGGAACAAATAGATTTTTAATCGTTAATTGGAATATTTTCAAAAATATAAAAAAGGGAATACATAATTTTTTAATCCTTTAATCTTTATTTGATGTTATCAGAAAATGAGTAACAAATAAATAAATGTGAATTCGAGTACTTGGAACGTTTCTCTCTAACCACTTTTTATGGGGTTTTTTTTTGCGACCATGGCAACCCCACATTTTGACGTCATTATATGTCTTTCTCTTACGCCTGGTCGCTCTGTGGCAAATCTATAACTACTATACTATATCAAGGAAGATAAAAGGTAAGGAAGTATGATGTTCATAGTAAGGAGCGTACGCCGATAAAGATTTTATCGTCGAGGAACTAGATGCCGTCGTATGTATCAAAATGAATTAAAACGGCGTTTCAGTAGCGACATAAACGACATAGAACGGTGTTAGTATTTGTCAACTTTTGCAGAGTTTTGTAAGTATCGTAATGTTATACCTTGTTGACAATAGATGGCGTTTCTACGTTGTGCTTTTACAATTTTTGATATGTTGAGAAGTTTTTTCACTGAAGGTAATTTTTCTCTTTTAAGGCTTTTATGGTTGATTAAGTATTTATTATGGATGAAATATTTCAAGTCAAGCCTTTGAAGTTAGCCTGGCCATGTACTGGCCATAGTGCTATAGGTAAGTGTGCTATACTGTCAAATGATGTTTTGTCTCTTTCAGATTGAATGTAACGTCATGAAAATGTCATTAGTTTTTGATTGATGCTTATTGCAATATAGTTTTGCTATTTTCGATTTACATTACGCTTAAGGGAGGTTATTATCAAAATTTATGACTGGTTAGTAAATAGTTTTCAAATGACAATCCTAAACCTTCATTGTAAGAGCATTATTTTATTCTGACAAGGTTAGCATCACAAGATTGCTTAGTTTAAACAGTTTAAGAAAAGGCTTAAATAGCGTGCTGCCATGCTACTTTGATAGGTTCTATATTTTTAGGTAATGACATTTTATGCCAAAGCAAATACTAATTTTAGAAAGTATTGAAGTTTTGCATCTAAAGCGCTGAATTTTATGATTATATTATGGGCGTAATGCGAATTTGAATTTTCAGTTGAAATCATCTGTAATGCAATGAACCAGAATTAAAATCTCACTGGTATGGTAGTAGAGGCATAACGCCAAAAGAAAGACGGAAGCGAAAGCTTTTAGAAATATATGCTGAAGAAAAAATTGATTTAAAGAAGACTCTATTCCTAGAGAAAACTCTATTCTTGGCGTGCTTAAAGTGTTGATTAAAGATTCCTAAAGTTTCTTTCAGTACGGAACACATGAGGGGCATTTTATGGTACAGAAGATTGAAATTGACAAGTCGTATTATTATGGCTACCTATATAATTATAAGTATCGGCTTACGTCAAATTTAAGCATAAATAATCGCGATTCAGCGATTTTTGTATATGATGAAATGAGATATTTTGGCCAAAGACCAGTTTTATTGGAATAAAATGGGCTTAACTAGTATTTATAATTACTTCTTCATATTGAACTTTTTAGTGTGCCGTATGTTGTTAAAGTGTGTTAAAATGTTGGATGTGTTGATCATTATTCATAATAAAGATATACAAAAAAAATAAGTAGCAGAATGTATTATTTACTATTTAAGCCAGTATTAGTACTCGTAGTATTAATATACTCGGGTACTTATGTATCCCTACCTACCTACTTAGAATAGTTTAATGCAAAGGGTAATAATTATAAATATAGGTATACCTAATCTCTCGTACAAATTAGTCGTGTCAAACTCATTGCATAGTAGTCATTACTGCGCAATGAGTTCGCCATCTCTCTTTTTCCGTGAGATCAGGTAAACTTTTGATTACCTACTTATTTCAATGTAATAAGACGAACATAAATGGCCACGAATTTCTGAACGGGTTGTCGTATAGGTAGTTCTGGCTAATGTATGATATGATATAGATATGATATCATTGGAGCGCTAGGAAAGTACGGACGTACGTTTATGACTTATGACGTTGGCTGTACCTATTTAATAACCAGTCTTCTTGATTATTCGTGATTAAGAAATCAACACGAGTAGTTTCAGCGCCATCTAGTTAAGAACTATACAGATACCACGCTGTCTCTTTTTGGTATAACGCTCAGCGACAATGACATCTATTATGTGTTTTAATAAAACATTGCGTATCTACGTCTTATAATCAGCGCCATCTAGAAATAAGACGGTATTTGAGCTTTTTTCCGGAGTACGTTTTTTTGTATGAGGTTGTCAATCCTTATGTATGATCCTTGACTATATCTATGTTTCTTAGAAAGACAAATATTTAAAATTATCCAAAGAACAGTCGTGAACGTATGGTTATAAATAAAGTGTACACGTGTTTACTACACGAAAAATAGTCAGGAAGATTAAATGATATTACGAGGCTAAAGCTCCGTCCACACTTGTATCATTTCGCCGATCCGATCCCCGTCGCGTATCTTCACCGCGTATCATGAACAGTAAGTGTGGACGTCGCGCCGTCGCGATCATGCAACGCTCGCGCGAAATCCATGTTGATACGCGTATCTTCAGTACCCCGCACACTCGCGATCACGAAAGCATTGCATGATCGCGACGGCGTGACGTCCACACTTCCGTTCATGATACGCGCTGAGGATACGGGGTGAGGATCGGCCGTGATCCATCTCGAGTGGGTTTTTGCCCGATCATCAAAGGCGCTATTTGAGTCATCGATCCACGCTGCGGTCATTGGTTCTTAATCCTTAATCTTTACGATAATTAAAAAATACCATACCACTGATGGACTGTCTACTTTGTTAGGTCTTTCTATGCGGCGTCTTCCGGCACGCGGTTTCCACTCGAGAACCTTTCTGCCGCATGCCATAAAACAAACACAGTCATACGAAGGCCATGTCTCCGTGAGCGGGTGCCTTAATCGAAGGCCTCCCCACGCGGCGTCTTCCAGCACGCGGTTTCCACTCGAGAATCTTTCTGCCGCATTATCTATTATAAAACGAGCACAGTCATCTGCTAAATCTCCATGAGCGGATGACAAAAATGAAGGCCTTCCTCAATGCGACTTCCGGTACACGGCCCCCACTCAAGAATATTTCTGTCCCAAGGTTCAGTGAGCGATCTCAGCGGGCGACATTTTTAAATGGGACGCAACTCCGCACAGAACAACGATCACAAACGAAATGAGATGTTCGGCGAAAACGAAATGCCAAAATGATCGGGGCGGTGATACGGTGCTACGATACGGATAGCGTCCAAACTACTGCACGCCGAAATGATCGGTGCGGCGATACGCGACGAGGATACGATACGGCAAGTGTGGACGCGTTTCTTCGCGCGACGGCGCAAATGATACGGAGTGCCCGCAGTGAGCGTCCAAACAGCACGATACGCGGTGGAGATACGCAATGGGGATCGGATCGGCGAAATGATACAAGTGTGGACGCACCCTAACATAGTGGAACTGACAGGTATTTAAACTAATGTCATTATAGTGGGTTGCGATTGGTTGCAAAATTGTTGCCATAAATGCCATATAAATCTTTTAAATAGACAATCCTCATATATTTCTGGTCAGGCTTTACAGTTGAGTATGGTTGAGTACACCGTATCATATCTTGCCGCGACCTCGCTTGCCGCGCGACTGATCATCTTGCTCGCACGGTATTGAAAGTGACAGAGTACGAGTAGGTATCTGTTGCGCGACAGTCGTGTCACAGTTGTGCCCGTGCCTGGGGCAGGACAAAATAGTTAATCATTATTTTTCTTTGAGAAACCCTCCCCTCAGCCACCTGCCGCAGCCACCCCTCCTGTATTTCAAAATCTGTACAGATTTTTCTCTTCAGAAGTTACCTTTGAGGTACAGAAAAACCGATTGCAGCACGATTTATAATCGATAATTTTTTCGGTTAAGGTAGTTCCTATTTGTTCCTATTTAAGACTTCCAAATTTTGTATTTTTGAAGTCCCTATCCGTTTTAGTAGCATTTTCTGTTCCATTCATTAAACGATCTGTGGTGAAAAATAACACCGTTTAAACTACAGCGAATCGCAAATCTGCCATACGGCACATGCTATCTATTCCATCTATTCAGTACAGTGTTGTGAGAGAGAGGGGAGACCTTGTATCTTGAAGTCGCAGCTAGTTACGCTAGCCCAAGAGAATATATACGACCAACAAAACTTTAGTGTAGTATTGAAACTCAGAAATAATGGATGAAAAACTTTATTATACCAAATTAAACGAAATAAACAGCCGTAAATAACACAAATACGTTGAGCACTGTGCCTTAGACATCTAATCTAAACTAACAAATACTTCAAAATGGCTGATTTGGCGCCGAACTTTGACAACTACTGCAACTATACATAATTGTCGCCTACATGATTTATTTGCATGATAAAATTGACTTGATATACGTAACTATAGTGGAGTAATAAACTTACAACTACAATATTTGTACAATGATTTAAAAAATAATATAAATTCTAGTTTGGTAAAAAAAATTGAACAATGTTTTTAGAAGTAAATCAAATTTGTAAAAAAATATATGGCTGAATGTCAATCGTCTATGGTTCTTAAAATGGCCGACTGACAGTTGAACGCGGGAAAATTGTACTGAGGCTATTGCTATTACTAAATACGTTATAGGCTTTAGATGTCCATGCCAAGGAGTTTCTTGTCGAACAGGAATTCTCCGAGGGCGGAATGGCGATCCAGCATCTTCTTGAGTGTGCTAGCCTTGCCGGCGAGGTCGCGTTGACCCTTGTATTGCTCTTCCAAGAATTCGCCGGTCAGGTAGTCGGCAAGCTGAAATGTGAAGGTTGTAAGTATACCTAAGTCATTAAAAAAAAACATAGGTTAAAAAAAATGGCTGAATGTCAATCGTGTATGGTTCTTAAAATGGCCGACTGACAGTTGAACGCGGGAAAATTGTACTGAGGTTATTGCTATTACTAAATAGGTTATAGGCTTTAGATGTCTATGACGCCCCTCTATGTTATATCATTGAGGATTTTCTCAAATCGAAATATCAGTCGAGGCGAAAGGTCATTTCAAAGTTCACCGAACACAGCACAATAGTGTGCCAACAGGAAAAACCATTTTTTTTTATTTTACCAGTTTCCAAACGCTAAATTAACTAAAAAAACTCACAGTGAATGCTAATGCCTACTTTAAAACTCTGCATCTCGAAACTGTAAAAATATGACCTCGACCTATGATAGTTGATCGCTTTTATCACGCGATTAATAAGTGACAAAGCATTCGTCACGTTTCGACTAAATGCGAGTGTGAGTGACAAATGCTTTGTCAGTTTATCACGTAATAAACGCAATAGGCCCCTCAAAGAAAGGAACGTACGAAAACGACGCGTTATAAAAAAACAAAGGTTAATGACTTATAAAAACGGTACACTACTATCGAGAAGAGCAACATTCATTTTAAAAGACTATGTTCGTTGTATGTAGTTGAAGTCATTGTACTTTATACGGCGTTAACATATACGATACCCATTCTTTTAAAGCTGATGAAGTTAAATTAAGAGGCCTTACTCCTTTTAAAATGCTGATTGTTTTAGAGATTTTTCTCTATGATCAAATATGTTTCTTAACATATTATTAATGTTACTACCTAAAACAGGGCTATTGCGATTTATTGGTATATATTTCAAACCTACAGTATGAATTTTTCATTGATCATTTTTGTTTCAAAAACTACTCGAAACTGACAAAATTCATGCGGAAAATTAGTATTTTCAACTTATTTTCGACTGCACGCAATGAAAGCATGAAATAGCTATGTTACTACCTAGAACTCGGGGAAAAGTATTATTTACTTCAAAAAGTTGGTTGAAATTATCAATATATTTGTCGTAATATGAAAAAAAAATGAATTGTAAAAGGAATAAGGCCTCTTAACACTTAAGAGGAAATACCACTGATCATTTTACATACTAATTGAGGTTCCGTTCTCGTCTGTTTACCGAACCGGACCGTTTCGATTTTTTGCGCTTATTAGGTATTATAATAAAATTTGTCTAGGCGTCTGTTTTTCGACAAAATTCCGCCGCAAACGGGCGCCTTGTACACATATTCCATAATAATGTGCGCAAACAACGAAACGGTCAGACACAACATTTCCTTCCTATTTTGTCCCTAAAATTTTGTAAAGATTCCTATGAAAGATTTCGCTCCTCTCTTTCTACACTCCATAAAAGCTTTACTAAAATACTACCTCGACAGTATTTAACTTATTTGAAGTGATAGATAGGTATTTGCCTATATTATTATTAATTAAGATTAAGATTGTATTAATTAAGAATTCTATAGATATTTTATAATATGGTATAGATAGACTCACGGATCCCACAGTCAAACCGTGAAAACAGTTTTGTGGGACGATGTACCTAATGATACGTACTTGACATTTAAATAAATATATAAATGAATAAACTAATGAGTACTCACATGGTAGTCGTTGTATTCGGGGTCATCTTCGCACGCGCCGATGACAGTGCGGATGCTCTTGGTGACCTCGTTCTCCATCATCAGAGCCATCTCCAGGGCATCCACGCCGGTGTCCCAAGTCTTGCTTTCCGGGGGCTGTATAACAATAGTACATTACTGCAGACGCCGGGGAAAGAAGAGATTGCCAGCACCTCTAGCACAACTGTGACACGCCACTGTTTCTCGCGCGAAATATACTATCTCTTTCCGCACAGCACTGTGAGAGTGACGGGTGATTCTATGTCGCGCGACATGAGTCGCGAACCATAGTTGTGCTAGACGGACAAGCCCTTTTAACGCCTAAGGCATGTACAGTGCTTTCCTCAAACATATGCAACGAAAAAAAGAATAAAATCACCACTGAAAAAATAGAATTAAGCTGCAAAGTTCATGCACAGACGCCAGGTGAGTAGGTATAGACGGATAGTGATACGAAACCGGCAAGCCCTTTTCACGTCTAAGGCATGAACAATGCTTTCCTCAAACATATGCAACGAAAAAAAGAAAAATAACACCACTGAAAAAATAGAATTAAGCTGCCTTAGTTCATGTACACAGACGCCATGTTATAAAAAAATACTTTCCGGCTTAGGGCCGAAACACAATTACAAGACACGACATCGCATCGTCGTACGACGCGACATCGTGCCACGATGCGACGTCGTGTCGTGGAAATGCATAAATCCAAAAGAAACTTTATCTTCATGTGACAAAATGCGAAATTAAAATTCATTTTACAATCTCTCGCGGCACGATGTCGCATCGTACCACGATACGATGTCGTATCTTGTAATTGTGTTTTGGCCCTTAGGCCTTCAATTTTCTATGAAATTCCTTTACAGTTCTCTTGAGTAGTTCTGAAACGTGATACTTCGAAGCCTGTTATAACGCACGTTATGACATTTCATTGCATGTTTGAGAAAAATCATTTAACAATCGTAGGACAGATTTTTGCCTAGAGGGAGACCTAAGACCACCTGGACAAATGTCTTGCTGACAGACATAAAAGAATGCGATGTTTCCGAAGACGACATCAGGGATAGGGCGAAGTGGAGGAGGAAGATAAGGAAGGCTGACCCCACCACCATGTGGGATACATAGTCGGGAAGAGAGAGAGAGGACAGATTTTTGCCTACGTTTACCCTAGCTTTACTCGCGAAGTTGATCGAAGTTGGGCGAATAGTGGCACATCCCTGCCGAAACTCATACTTCGGGCTACATAGCTTCGGCCAAGTTCTTGATAGATTGGGGCGGGATTACAGCTAGAGGAGACTTCAAAAAGGCTTATCAAGTAGTATTTTTTTTTCTATTGTTTTTTTTCATCAGTCAGGACTACGTAATTTATAAACAGCCAGTACTGACCCTGATCTTGATGAGAGAGGACACGTCCTGGGTGAGCTCTCCACGCATCAGCAGGTAGTCGATCAGCTTGAGCGCGTGTTCACGCTCTTCGGAGGCCGCCTCGAAGAACAGCTTAGCGAAACCGGGCCGGTTCACCTGCGAACATTATAAAAACTATAAGTGAATGGTTTTAACTAGAGATGCCAAAAAATCGTAATTGATAAAATTTCATATTTTTAATACTACAATTTTATTACTTTTCTGTATTCCGCTCAAAAAGAGGACTCAATCACTGTTTTTATATTTTTCCTGAGATTACTAATTATTTTATTATTAATTTATTAAAATTCACTAATTCTAAAAAGTTGTAACTCCAATGTTACTTTAGTCTGGGTCTAATAAAAAAAAACGAATGACGTAGAGCTTGGCATTATTGACAGCTTATTTTTCTTGCGGATAGGTTGAAGAAGTCTTCTCTATGAAGGCATAGTTGTCGTAGATGTCGGTTATTTTATGTATTTTCTTATATTTCTTTACATACTACAGAAAAATAAATTCAAATATTTTTTTAGGGTGTACACGAGTCAAAGCTCTCTTGATCTCTATATTAATTTCCACCTGTTAGAAACATGAAATAGATATGTTTATCTGGCAAGACTGGATCTTTACGCGCCGTAAGCCGCGATAATAGCCTTTTGACAAGGGAAAAGTATAATGGGATATGTTTTGAGCAATTGTTTGACATGATGCCCACGGCTACTTTCTACCATCGCACTGCTCGCCATCGGAAGGGTGTTCATCCTCACACACTGGAGCCTAAATGGTCCGGGATTTCCTGCCGCGAACGCTCCGCATGTGCAATAAGAGCAGGGATGCCGACGTTTACCCGGGGGCTACAGCATGCGGCTCTTCAAGAGGGGAGTAAATAGGTTCTAAATGGTCAAAAATAAAAAGTTTCAGACTTCCATGCTCGGCACGATCGTCTCAAATTATGTTGAGAATCGATAGCAACGATGTGCTACACCCAAACTAATTATTTTTTATTAAATTAGTAACGTCTGCTAGCGTGAACTAAATGTTTGAAGCGTATAACACATGTTTAAGAGGCCTTACTCCTTTTAAAATGCTGATTGCTTTAGACATTTTTCTCTATGTCTAAACATGTTTCTTAACATATTACCTATTGATGTTACTACCTAGAACAGGGCGATTGGGATTTATTGGTATATATTTCAAACCTACAGTTTGAATTTTTCATTGATAATTTTTGTTCCAAAAACTACTCGAAATTGACAAAATTCACGCGTATAATTCGTTTTTTCAACTTATTTTCGACTGCACGCAATAAAAGCATGAAATAGCTATGTTACTTCCTAGAACTCAGGGAAAAGTAGGTTGTAATTATGAATATATTTGTCATAATATGAAAAAAAATATTTTTAAAAAGAATAAGGCCTCTTAACATTAAAAATTTAACGGTTCAGACGGGGTCCAAACCCGCGTCTCCAACGCCTTTCGTAGCCAACACGAGCGTCCTACCTATTGGACCACTGAACCTGATGTGAAAGCCATTGAATTTTTCAACCAGTGGCTCCTTGCATGCCTTACCCCATCTCTGGAGAAGTGGGCGCCCATGGCCAGGTACTGCAGCGAAGCCCGCACCTCCATCTGGATCTGGCGGCGCATCGCGGAGCGACAGGGGCCGTGGATTGTGATCCAGTCCTTCGGGATGTTTACTGGCTGTACGGAGCCTGGGGGAGAAACATAAATGTTTAGGGAAATCTCAGAAAAACGCTAAACTTATGAAATGTGGATTTGCTTTAAAACCCATAGATTGAAGTGGGTGGTGGAACGGGCGAAAGTAGCTACGCCACGGGGCACTTCAAGATCCTTGTCCTAGGTCACAAGCGGGCTCTGGGGCAAGGCAAACCTCGAACTGACTGGACTCCTACTAGGGGCTCAGTTACCTCACATCTAGTAGGGCTTCCAATGCTGGGTTTACGGGAATACCAATATTGCTTATATATACCAAATATAAATATACATACATACATACATAGACTGCTAAACTTATAACCCTTCCTTTTGGCTTTGCCGTAGTCGGGTAAAAATATAAGATTTCGCTACTCAAATCACACGGATTTGCCCTAAACACGGTATGTAAATACTTTAAATAACAAATTGTTCAATGACGCATGGCACGACTCGTTTGGAGTATTGCCATAAATAAAATTTTTAAGTAGTTTTCCATGCAACGACTATCTTCGTACAAAGTAATTATATATTTCAGAGGCAAGCAATGTAAACAAAGTTTCGTTGTTATTCTGTTATGAGCCCACTCTTCGCGTTACCAGTGCGTACCATTTCGCACAGGAACTTTCCGTACCCTTACCATGAGTCCACAGCGACCGTACTCATGGCAGAGATGGGCAAAAGTTAATCGATTAACGATTAAGATTTACGTACTAAATCGCGATTTACGAATAAAAATTACGATTAGTAGTTACGTACGAGTTCCGATTAAGTTAATCGTAGATTAATATCCAGCAATTCAATTTTTAATCGATTAATTAATTAGATTAATTTTCTCTCAATTAATATTAGGAAGAAATAAGATATTTTTTGGAGGTCTAAGTCCCTACCTAGGAGATCTAAGAGTACTTCACTATAAAACTTGTATTACTGTAACAAGTTTATTTCACACAGCACACTCGAATGATTTTTCTAGTTTACACATGACAAGACATATTGTATGTATGTATGTATGTATGTATGTATGTATGTAAACTCTTTATTGTACATTAAAATATAATTATAATGACATTAAACTAATGATATGTACAAAGGCGAACTTATCCCTGTAAGGGATTTCTTCCAGTTAACCTTTGAGCAAATGAGAGAGAACAGAGAAGATCCAAGAAGATAGGCAAAACTATTAAAAATGCACAGAGACACTAAAGGCTTACGCAAAAAAAAGACAAAATCTTAAATATACCTACATAAACTTACACATTATGAATATAAATATTATAATATAAAACAAACTAATAAATATATAATAATAAAAATAATAATAATAAGTATTCAATTTTAACAATAAATACAGCACTCGACGAAATTAGGGGCCTAAAAGCCATAACCTTTTTAACTTATTGTATTTTTGTAAAATGCACAAATAAGCATGTTCCAACTTTTAATTGAAACTTAATCGTGAAATTTAATGGATTTTAATGACGATTAGTAAATCGTTAATCGAATACTCAGTCGATTAATTTAATCGCGATTAATTTTGACGATTAATTAATCGAATAAAAAATTAATCGATTAATATCCATGTCTGACTCATGGAGAATTGTAGTTCTAGAAAGTTGCCGCTAGAGGCGGTATACTATTTCTCTATACAAATCCTTTACGCAGTCGCCAGCGATAAGTCGCTACTGGTAAGGGTACCGCTCCTTTGTGCTCTTGCGCTTCTTTACGCGCTCGGAGTAGTGTTGCCAGGCGTCCGGATCAAGCCGGAAATAGTAAGCTTTTCGATTGCGTGTCCGGCCAAAATAAACGGTGTCCGGCTTTTTACAATTCACAAACCGAGCGTGGCGTGATTTTAAATACATTTTTTTTTTCGTATCTATTGATACTGAGGTACAAACTACAAAATCCTCAATAATGTACGGTGTCCGGCCTTTTTACCAAATGTCCGGTCAAACTGGCTGGTCCGTCCGGCTATTAGGTTTGGCGACCTGACCACCCTAGCTCGGAGTATGATCTTCTTATGTTTTCGACTGAAGGGAACTGATTCCATGGTCATGAAATAAAAAAAAGTATGATCTTCTCGCGTGGCGATGGACGACTGTTTGTAACTTTTGTAAGGAATGTTTGAGATTTTGCGAGATGATGTATGATAGGATTTCTAGTTCTTAATGTTTTTTGTCTGTAACTGTAATACTGTGTAAATAAATTTGTTGTAAATACATAAATAAATGAGTTTTAGTTTAGTTTACTTAAGTAAATTAGGTTTAATACAGCAATGTAAAGAATTTTCAAGTCTACGAGACGAATCAGAATCAAGACCAGAGGTTACAATTTAAATAGATTACGGAAGGAAGTTTAAGAAGGAAGTTACGTGACCTCGCTACAGTACAATATGCGATATGTTTCAACTTGCGAATGATTATCTTTGTTAAATTCTGTTTGACAAAAGCATTTTTTATTGTTACTTATATTTAGAATAACTTTTGTGTGATTCGGTAATACCTATCTATTCTTATCCATTTATATACCTAACCTTTGTGACTCTCCTATCCGCAAACAATTTAAAGTGCATTCAGATTTGAGCCCTACATACTCTCTGATACTAAGTATCACGCAAAGCCTTTCGGGCGGTATTCAGCTGTTTTCGGTATACGGGTGAGTAGCTGACTATAGCGAGTATCCACAGATATTCTTTACCCGACTATCATAAAACAAATAGTATATAAAAATATACACAATATTTGTTTATTTAAAAGTTCGTTTGGCGTGGGTTTATCGAAACAAAAAGTGTCAGAGGTCAATGTCTTCAATCAAAGATGGCCGCTCAATTGGCAATGGCGGCAATTGTCGATGCGAACTGGTCGAGTTATAGAGATATAACACAGTGGATTACGTTACGGGTTAATGGAATGCAAAGTACTTTTAAACTCACGGATTTAATTCAGGAGTTACTTGGCCGAATTTCATATTAAATAAATGGATGTGTGCTATAAGTATTACTGTCTAGCTATCACCGTCCTTGAGATACAGCCTGGTGACAGACGGACCGACGGTCTACAACAAGTTCGTTGTATGGGAGCCCCCCTTAAATATTTATTTTATTTTATTTTTAGTATTTGTTGTTATAGCGGCAATTGAAATACATCATCTGTGAAAATTTCAACTGTCTAGCTATCACCTCGAGATACAGCCTGGTGACAGACGGACGGACGGACAGCGGAGTCTCAGTAATAGGGTCCCGTTTTTATCCTTTGGGTACGGAACCCTAAAAACATAAATTTCTGGCTTTTCGAAACAGATTCGCGAGGTACAGAAATAACAGTACATCTTTTGCACGAACTCCATAGATATTTCTGCGTTACGTAGACCGAAAACCAAATTTCATCTCCATTTTCAGTCTTAGGGACTTGATGGCACCGAAGTTGCATAAAAAACATGATTGTTAAAGTGATATGGACATTTTGAAGATAGTTACCTACATAAATTTACACACAATATTAACGCCAAAATTTAGTTGATATTAAAATTTGATTCGATATAAACCAGGGCACGAGTAACCGAGAAAATAATGTATACCTACATATATGCACGTATATTATGTAGGTACGTTTGACATCATTATTATAACAGTATGCGTAAAATATTGCATTTTATTAATTTGCCTAGCAAGCAGACTTAGTTAAATGGCCTTAAAACGAGAGAAACATTCGCTCGGAACCAAATGTCATATCTATCATAAATCATAACCTCCTTTTTTGCTTTACGTAGTCGGATAGAAAGTATTCAATAACCCTCTGTGGATATTCAGCTATTACCAATGTAGCAAGGACACCTAAGAAGAGTAAATTTTCTTATTTTGTACCTGGTTACAAAATTCTGTTAATTCTACATATGCGGCCGAAAGGTAATTGACAAAATTTCATTTTAAAATTAAAACCAGACCTTTTTTCGATATATTTTCGACTAGCTGTGCCCCGCGGTGTTACCCGCTCATCCCAAGGGAACACTAAATTTATTCGGGATGAAAAGTATCCTATGTCCTTCCCCGGGACTGTCACTATCTATATACCAAATTTCATCTAAATCGGTTCAGCGGTTTAAGCGTGAAGAGGTAACAGACAGACAGACAGACACACTTTCGCATTTATAATATTAGTATGGATAAGAGGATTAAAAATGGAATATATCCATATTTATACATTTTTGAGAATATCCTATGTATATGTGTCAATGGTTTAACATCCTAATTTATAACTTTAAAATCCATTTGGAGTTCATATTTTTCTGTGGAGTGTCGAAAAATGCTGAAATATTGGGAAATAAACCTGACGCAAATATCTTATTGACATCGCAATAAGCTGTAAAACATGAAAATGACTCATGAATTATCGACATGTTGATTGTTGACGTTACTTACTATGTAGGGCGAAGTCGACCTGACTAGGTATGTTAGCATCAAATGTATGACGAACATTGTAGTTCATGTCAATTTATAGGTTCTTGTTTAATAGCACGTGTGTGCCTAATTGGCTTATTGTCCTCTCATCATAATAGATAAGAATAAAGATGATATGCATTACTGAAAAGTGATTGCAACTTTGTCTGTTCCGATGAAGTCATAAAAAATCCTTTTACTTGACCTTAATCGGGTAAAAAGTATCCTACAACAGAACAAATAACATTCACAGAGAAAAATGGCTACTATTGATCGGTTTTAACATTAAAACAGCCTTAAAGTTGTATATCCCAAAATGAGGCATTCAATCTCATATTGAAGTACAATTTTATGAATATTTTTGCTTAAACACTTTGTATCATCGTGGTGGGCAATTTGACTTTACAGCAAAGCGCGCCTATACAAACGCTTAAAAAGTTTTTTTTTTTAATTCATTGAAAGGGCTTTGTCGCTGAGCTACCGCCGCTTAAAAAGTTCAATGGACTTTATTGTCTATTGTAATGTTTACAGTTTCCGTTTGTCAATAAAGAGGTTATAGTTAAATCATGTTAATTGCTCACTTGGCACTGGCTGATTTACCTCAAAAACTTTAACTATAGCCATTAAAGACGAATTAAAAAGATATAATTATTTTTTCTTTTATGGCTTTCGACGATTTCAGCCAGGCACATTTTTAATATGTGAATTTAATCAAAGAGGCTTCATTTTTTATTCGAGATTGTTTTAATTAGAGAAAGTTTAACAAATATAAATTAAAATATTTGTACTATATTTATTTATAATTTAACTGCTTGACGCAATGTCCTAGATAGGGCTTGCATCCCGGAATTCCGGAATTTCGAAATTCCGGAATCTCGGATGATTTTTCCAATATTACAATTCCGGAATTGAGGACGCTCAATATCGAAAATTCCGGAATTGAAACGACATTATTGAATTTAGTTCCTAGACAGTAATATGAGATGTTTTACGGATGGTTTAGTTTGTTTAAGCTTAAATATTATATGTATTCACTTGTATCTTTAACGCTCTCAGAACGGTTAAAATTCTACTCTACAAGTGGGTGCTTGAAGTATCTCTGTTTTGACTTTTGGCCCTATGGTAGACGGGTAGAGAATTTAATTTGGCATGAAGTTCACTGTTTGTAAATATAGCATTAGCATTTGTTACAGTTAGCAGTGAGAACCATTTATAGTCGAAATGTTATACTGGTTATTTTGGTAAAACACTAAATTCCAGATTATTCACCAGGAATGAGCCAAATTCAACGGTTTTAATTCACATCTGTCTAAGATCTTGCCACTATTTATCTACCCACTACATAGATATTTCAAAATCTCTCATTGAATTAAGGCTCCACTAAGCATTTTAGAGATATGTCTTTATTCATGATTGCGGCCTCGTGATGGAAATCCAAGGGCATTGTTGTTAATGATAGGAATGTAAGGAATCGGGAGTCACAACATTTTCAAGATATTTAGTTATGTGCTCGGTAAAAACTTACGATAGTGATCAGCGGGGTATGAAATATCAAGGTATAATAAAAAAGTCATACATGACACAATTTCATAGGGTATCTCAAGTAATTATACAATCAGGTCAATAAATCTTGCAACCAAAGACAGAATAAGAAAGCTGAAAAACTGAATCAAAACAACTGAAGGAAAAACTTTGATCTAAGAATTCATTGAATGAGAAGGTCCTTTTTAGATTCCCGTTGACTCCACGGAAGCTCAAAATACGTATTTTTGACAGTGGGATGACTGATAACAAGCGACTTGTGTGGTACTGTGCAGATCACCAGAGATAGACTAAGACATTGCTAAGCAAGCTTTAGATTACGACACTTTTTATGTGTACACTAAGTAAGATAGGTACTGGAGCGTTTGTGCGAACATCACTGTAGGAATGAGAACAAAGAAATAGACATAAATACGAGGCATTTGTGTATTAAATGAATTGTACCTTTACCCCGACAACGATGGAGAATGACGCAATACAACCGTCTAAATATATAATTGGTCCTGCCGTCCTGCGAATACTTTGAAAAATGCTTATTATAAGATATCTAGACATTTCATAGACTATTTAGGGTGAAAATCTCTTGACATATAGAAAACCTCTAATCATCAATAATCGATTTCCACCTTCAATAGTAAAAAATACTCGTTTTTTGTATTTTTGTATGTTTAGTCAATTCCGGAACCAGTTCCGGAATTGAGTGCCAATCTCGAAGTCAATTCCGGAATTGGAAAACCATCCGATATTGCAAGCCCTAGTCCTAGATTTACCTATTGATTTCTAGGTTATCATGAAAATTATTGGTCAAGTAACTATTCATATGTTAATGGAAAATCTATAAAGCTAAGTCCGATGTCACCCAACTTTTATGAACACCTTATATATGCCTACCTACTAAAAAAAATTTACCAATGGTAAATGGCCAATTTCCCATGCTATTATCCCGGGAATTACTATCACTCTACTCAGGGGCACGGTATAACCGGGACATTTGACCGCTATACTTAGTAGCGGATAAGGATAACCCTAAGTGCACTTGAGGGTAACCCTTATCTGTTTACGTCTGTCCCCATCTCGATATCGAGTCACGTACTTGTCTAATATTCTCACGTACAGATATGACTGATAGTCCTGTTAGAAGTGTCAAATCTGCATACCCGTGTAAATACATGTCTGTCTGTTCTGTTGCTATGACGATTAAAAAAAAAACAGCTAAGTGCGAGTCGGACGTCGGTGGCAATAACAACGTCATATATTTGTATTATTAAACGTCGTTAGCGATTTGTCAAGGATTTCTCATCAACCAAATTCAAAACATTGTTTAGCGGAATGCTGCTCAATCCTTCGTTCTATTGAAAAAATTTGACTTCCATCACTGTGGATAATTTTGGCTTTATTGGAGCGGAGCGAGCGAAGCGAGCGAAGCTCCCATGGATCGACTCGAATGGACTTTGTAACAATGCGCAGATCTCAGCGAGTTCTCAACCGATTTTAGAAATTTTTGTCTTAAAATGCACAAATTAAATTTTGCTAGGTCGTGACGAAGAGAAATTTTCGAAAAAAAAAAAAAACTCCGCTCCAATCTATGGTGCAAGCTTAGCCGGTGGCTGACTCTGCATCGACCTAGTTATACAAAGATTACTTGAAATTTGCGGAATATTTAGTCGTATATCCTCTTTGTTTACATCTTATTCTTATTCTTTGATTTGTGGCAACCGGTCACATTAGGGGAGCGACCATTACTGCCAATGTCACGTGAACGACGACGGCACCAATTGACGTTTTGATTGTCCGGTTTAACTCCAAAATTTGATTCTACGTGTGCTTTTCGTTGAAAAACTACCACCGCTGAACGCGTCGTTAATCGACGATGAATAGGATAAATATAAAACATAAATTTACATCACAAGGGGAAAAACAGAAGCGGCAAAAAGCATTAACCTTCTACACATTTAAATTTTAATGTTTTGGGAATTAATATATTGTAATATTATTTTCAGGATTTTATTATCATTGTTGGCTAGGAAGAGGACAGTTTTAAGGTTGGTGGGTTTAGGGATTACAGGTGGAAGAATCTCATAAAGAGAAATAGACCGGTATATGCAGTTAAAGAAAATATGATCCGGAGAACCTTCTTCCAATCCACATTCACACATTGGGGACGGGATAATGCCCAGTCTGTGAAGGTGGGTAGGAGTGCAAGCATGGCCTATGCGGAGCCTGCAGAGAACCGATGTAGTTCGCTTGTCAAAAAGACGGAGGCACGAGAACCAGGGTTTGGCAGGGATGGTTGGCTGTATATCAGCATAGTATCGACCTTTTACTAATTTGGAGGACTCGTAGTCAAGCTGCCAGTTGGAGTAAAGCTCTGATTTGGCCAACGAGGACAAATCGTGTGGGAAACAGAGGAAATGCTCTGCACTACCAATGTCTATGGCTGACTTCGCAAGGGCGTCCACCATCTCATTGCCGTGAATACCAGAATGACTTGGGATCCACGCCAATGAGACATCAAGTTTGAGTTTGTGACATTCAAAAAGGGATTGTCGAATGCGGAGAACTAGAGGATACTTGTTTTTGCAGGCGAACTGGTTAGATTTGATGGCCTGTAATCCACTGAGTGAATCGGAAAAAATTATGAATTGCTTTAACTGATGTGAATTGATAAAGTTGATGGCCTCTAGAATGGCTACCAGCTCGCCTGTGAACACTGATGCTTGGGGAGGACTTCTAAAATTGAGAATGATAGAGTATTTAGGGATCCAAACCGCCGAACCCACTACTCCATCATTTGAAAGTTTAGATGCGTCTGTAAATATGGCAGAATATCCGAGCCAAGAATCTGCTAACTTTTCATTAAAAAGATCGTTTGCACCAGGACAATTTTTTTGAATGCCAAAGTCCAATATTACTTTTGGTTGAAAGACTAAAGCGTCAAAAGTGGTAGAAAATAGGGGAAGTACTGAACAGGAGAACGAAGGGTGTGGTAGATCACGGAATTTACGGAAGCTAATAATAAGACAGGGGGGACATTTATTTCTCCAGAACAAATTGTTTGAAATGAGGTCAGAAAGTTCTTGCAACTTAGGAATAAGTGGGTGATCTACGAATAAAGACATCCTATAGAAGAATCGGTCCGAAAGGTATTGGCGTCGGAGAGAGAGAGGGGGGTCAAGAGCCTCGACCTGGAGAGCATTAGTCGGAGAAGATTTCATGGCTCCCAGAATTATCCTTAGTGCTTGGAATTGGATTTTATCTATCTTATTTAACGCGGTTTTATTACATGGTTCTAGAACAAAAGATCCATAGTCTAATATACTACGAATTAGAGCGTTATAAATAAGCTTTTGGGAGAGTGGATGAGCACCCCACCAAACCCCCGATAAGCAGCGAAGGATGTTCAAACTTGATTGACATTTTTGGACAATGAAATTAATGTGGGATGCCCCCGACAGGCGAGAATCTAACGTAACCCCCAGGAATTTCACTTTATTGGCTATCGGGATTAATTCTTCCTTGAAACCTATTTCAAAATAAGGAATGGACTTTTTTCTAGTAAATACAACCACTGTACTTTTAGCTGCAGATAGTGACAGACCATGAGAATCAAGCCACTCGCCCAAATAAAAAAGAGCTTGATTCAACGAGGTGCACGCGGGATCAATGGAGTTGGAGGAAGAATATAGAGCTAAATCATCTGCATATTGAAGGACATTACAAAATGGAATAACGGCTTCTTCCAGGTCATGTGTGTATAAGCTGTACAGCAGAGGACTTAGAACGGACCCCTGTGGGAGACCATTCCAGATACGTCTCGACAATGGCTGAGAATTACGCGGGCGTACTTCAATAGCTCTTTCCATCAAAGTGTTGCACATGAAGTGAATGAGCTTCTGAGGCAAGCTCAGCTTAGACAATTTGTCCCTAAGAATAGAGAGCACCACATTGTCATATGCCGCTGAAATATCTAAGAACACAGCTACAAGAAATTCATTTTTGGTTAACGCGATTCTGATATCTGTGGTTAGGATAGAGAGGCTATCCATAGTTCCCATACCCCTCCGGAACCCAAACTGGCTTTTGGCCAGAAGATTTTTATTTTCGACGAACCATTCGAGTCGCTTCTTAATCATGTGTTCGACTATTTTTAGTAAGCATGAAGAGAGAGCAATAGGACGGTACGAAGACGCAAGGGAAGGGTCCTTACCTGGTTTCCGAATTGGGATTATTAGTTGTCTCTTCCAGGAATCAGGTACAAAGCCAAGGTCGAAAAACTTATTAATGAGATTCAGAAAAAAAACCTTGGTGGAAGGGCCAGCAAACACTAAGAAGGCATAGGGTATATTGTCAAGACCTGGAGAGGAATGACGAAGGTGGTCTAGAGTGGAAGATAACTCGGATAGAGAGAATGGTTCATCAAACTTACCAGGAACATGATTAGGGCAATAAGAAGAGGGAAGAGAATTTGGTTGAGGGACGGAAGGGGGAGCCAAGGAGTTGGTGAACTCTTGTAACCATACAGAAGAATCATTACTGGTCTTATCTTGAAATGTAAAGGATCCTCGGAAACGTTTGATAGATCTCCACAACAGAGTAGCAGGAGTACGAGGGGAAATATTTTGACAAAACCTGATCCATCCAAGCTTCTTTTTCTTTTTGAAAAGGCGTTTAGCTAAAGCGACAGCTTTTTTAAAAGCCAAAAAGTTTTCTATGGACATGCTAGAACAATACGTCAATTCTGCCTCTTTTCTGCGGTGAATCATGTCCGTGCATTCCCGATCCCACCATGGTGGAGAGGGTCTGAACGGCCTGTGAGACTTTTTGATTGGGACATTATTGGTAGCAGCTGATTGAAGAGCCGAAACAAAATTGTCATGGCTTTCGAGGATGTTATCAGGGGAAATATCTGGTAAATTACAAATATAAGAATCCGAATCTGCAGAAAAATTATCCCAATCTGCATTGCGAATTTGGTATCCAGGTAGGGTCAAATTAGCAGAAGGTCGAGGAGTGGAGGAGGGGCATGAGATTAAGATAGGGAGGTGGTCACTGCTATGTGAGTCATATAAGACCGACCATGAGAGAAGAGAACTAAGATCGGGAGAACATAGAGATAAATCGATAGCGCTTTCATTCTGACCAGGAGGAGTCCTTCGGGTTGGGGAACCATCGTTTAAAAGGCAAATATTCTGATCGTCCATTAAGTCTACCAAGTTACAGCCCAAGGAATCATAGTCAGCACTACCCCACATCACATGGTGACAATTAAAATCACCCAAAATTAGATAAGGAACAGAAAGATAAGAAAAAATGAGGGATAAGTTAGCAATATTTATGGAATTGGGATCTGAAATATATATGGATAAGACGGATAGATTATTAATAATAGCCGCTACTGCATTAATGCCTGCCGGGATAGGAGGTAAAGTCAATTGGCTGAAGGTGACAGAAGTTTTGATCAATAGTAGGGCTCCAGCGTATCCATCATCTCTGTCATGCCGGAGACAGGCATAACCGGGCACCCGGAAATGGGAACCAGGAATAAGCCACGACTCCGAGATGGCAAAGACAAGAGGATTATAGGAAGCAATCATATTAAAAATCTCATGAATTTTAGGACGAATACTATGACAATTCCATTGTATCGCGTTGAATGTTAGCAATATTCAAAAAAAGTTTAAGTTTGTCAGCAACGTTGGACGGTAAAGGAAAGTCATTCATCCTGGTAAATATGTTAATAAGAAAGGATAGCATAACCTCTATCAAATTGTCATCATGCATTGGAGGTTGGGAATTTGAGGGAGAAGCAGGTTGGGGCGAATGACGGAAGGCAGCTCCATTGGAGGGGGGAGGGGGGTTACGTTGTCCAATTACTTGTTGATGTGCGATTCTATCAAACCCTGGTGATAGTGGACGTCTTTGCGGCCTAGGGGTAAGGACAGTTTTTCTGTAGCTAGACTGATTAGGGGTGCAAGGAGCAGATGGAATTTGTTCCTGAAGGGTACTAGGGTTCACAGGGGCAAATAAGGCGCGGGCTACGTCTGAGTAGGTGCGTTTAACAGGGGGAAAGCGTTCAGATGCCTCAGCATATGAAATGTTTTCCTGAGACATTGTATTTTTAATGGATTTTTGTCTTGCATGTTCTGGGCAGGAAGTGCTAGTAGCAAGGTGATTACCTGAGCACAGTATGCAAACTGCAAATTCTACCTGCTCAGTGCAGGAGCGTCCAGCATGCTCTTTGGCACACTTGAAGCAGCGGGGTTTCGACCTACATTGGTCAACCACGTGACCAAACCGACAACAGCTATGACACTGTATGGTGGGCAGTTGATACAATTCCACTGACAGGGCAGTGTATACACAAAAAATTCGGGAGGGCAGGACTTGACCAGAAAAAGTAAGCACTACTGTACCTGTGGGGACCCATTCAATGCCAGTCTCTTTTTGCACTTTTCTATTTAATCGTCTAGCCTTCAGTATGCCACCACTTCCAGAAGGCACCTCCACGTCTTTCACAAAATCGTCCATTGAGAGATCTGATGGGACCCCCCGAACTAAACCCATACGAGTGACATTGAAGGACGGAATGACAGCTTTGAATTTATTGGCAGTCAACAACGGGTTCTCCAAAAAAGTATTGGCTGCCTCGCCTGAGTTGAATTCTATACATAATCGGTTTCTCCCTAGCTGTTTTATGCCATGTTGCTTAATGTTCTGGATCTTTGAGTTAACCATGACTTGGCCGAATTTAATAGGGTTAAGGGTAGTGCCAGCCATCGGGTGATCTTCCACGCGAGAAACATATACAAGAAAAGGGCCTTCATCTGTTGATGTGTATTTACGTACCTCTTTAAGGGTAGGATGAACAAAAACGTGTTGAATGGCGTCCGACGGATTCGCCGTCCTTTTAGCTTGATCCTGTGAAGGATCCGGATTACCGCGCCTTTTAACACCTTTTTGTGCATCTAAAGTTTCCATGTTGGGATCAGGATCAGGGGGTTTAGGAGGCAATTGCGACATATTATGCTTAATTAGCGGCGGACAGAACAATTAAGTACACTTATTGACACCCAGGACGTAACTTAAAGTCGGTAGAAATTCAACGGAGCACAAAATAAAAGCACAAAACGCATAAAATTTTGCGGAACAATTTTAACGTCAATCAACACCGACCGTCTTCCCGCCAAAACTTTGTTTACATCAGTGACATTCACTGACTTTCAACGTCAGTTACCACAAATTTGTCGTTGCCATTTAAATAAATTAGTACCAATAAAATCCGCAATATGGCGTGGATTTAAAAACACCCTGATGGACTATAATGTATATCATATAGTTGTAGTTAATTCCTTGTATTTATTAGGACTGGTTTACCCCTACCCATTTAATGACACGATATATTATATTTTATTATAGATACTAATACCGAGTTAAGATCGTTCTACAAAACAAGACATACTTAACGATTTAACCTCTACTCGTGTATCTGAATTATCTTTTACGTGCGTTCGGTCACTGTAATTCATCAATCATCACTCCACTCAAAGATTACAATGTCACATTGGAAATGTTAATCCTTTGTTGCGTATCTGTGATCTAGGGCAATCGGGTCATATATAATTTATACATCTATACAAAATTCTAGATTTATCTAAAATTAGATCTAAAATTCTAGATCTGTATTGAAAATCACTTTCTTTGGAGAGGGGTCATGATTTCAGGAAAAATCTTAATAGCGTGATGCAGGATCGTCCGTCATTTGTTTTGTATGGGCGCGCGGCGTCGTGCTAGCGTGGCGCCATCTGTTTTCATAATTTCCTTTGTCCCCGCATCACGCTGAAACGACAGATTTTAGCTGGACGTCCAAAGATGGTTATAGGATAGTTTTTACTCGACTACAGTTAAAAAAAATATAGGCGTACGAAGTTGCGGGCATTTTGTAGTTAAAGTAAGTGAGAAACTTATTTCTATATATGTTCTCCACAACATAAATATTACATTCCAATTCCAAATACTACGTCTATTATCAAATGATTTTCCTTCTTTCTTTTTTTTTATGGATAATCCCGACATCTCGTGATTCCCCATACAAAAAATCCCGAGATTGGAACTTGGAAGCTCTAGTGCTGCAATTTATTTGACACTAGCTTTTGCCCGCGACTACGTCCGCGTGGAACTTGGAAGTATGGAAGCAACCTCGTACAATACGATAGATATCCACCTAATCACCTTAATTAACCTTTTGACCGCCACAGTCGGCTGTGGCTGTCAACAAAAAATCGTGCCCCTGACGTCACGTCGGCCACAGCCGTCCAAATTTCAATGATCAAAAACTTTGTAATTCTAACCGCTACAAGTATTTTTCAATCCCTGTTGATTTTGGGGCACATCTTTTTTTTTACTCTGGCGTCAGTGGCACGGTAAATTGCTAGACCGCTTGGCGGTCAATAGGTTTTTTTTTTTACTCTGGCGTCAGTGGCACGGTAAATTGCTAGACCGCTTGGCGGTCAATAGGTTTTTTTTTTTACTCTGGCGTCAGTGGCACAGTAAATTGCTAGACCGCTTGGCGGTCAATAGGTTAATAAAAGGGATCATTAAATTGTAAGAGCAGTTGTGCTTTTGGTCTAATCATTACATTTCCTACAGGGTCATCAATGTCATCATGAATTACTTACTCACTTTTCAATCTTTTTAGGGATAATTTCCAGGATGAAAACTATCCTATGTCCTTCCTCGGATCTTAAACTATCTCCATGCCAAATTTCATCAAAATCGATTCAGCGGTTTAAGCGTGAAGAGGTAACAGACAGACAGACACACTATCGCATTTATAATATTCGTATGGATGTTAGAGTCATTCTCTATGAATTACAAGTTAAATATATATTATAGTCTAACCGCACGTATGCTACATAGATTTATGGTAATAATGTGCATACGTCAAATATTTGCATTATTAAACATCAGCAGCGATTTGTCAAGGATTTGTCATCAACCAAATTCAAAACATTGTTGACCGGAATGCTGATCAATCCTTCGTTCTTCTTGTGAAATAAATACAGTCATATCCATAATCCCATTGAAAAAAAATCCCATTGTTTTATCACTGTGGATAGTTTTGGCTTTATTATGCAAACATTACTAAGCGGAATATTTAGTCCTGTTTCCTCTTTGTTTACATCAGTGACCTTCACTGACTTTCGACGTCAGTTACCAAAAAATTGTTGTTGCCAGTACGTAGTAAATACGATAGGTTATTCACAATTACGAATAGATTGAACCATATCCACGTCTAACAACAAACGTAATTTATGTATGTCCGCTAATACCCATTCAAGAACGTCTTTCAAGATATCTCAACACGGATTTAACAACTTAACTATTAGCCACTTGTGAATCAGTTATCAGATACGTGCGGTTGGGCAGAACAATTCATTTCACTCAAGATTAGGTACAATGTTGAAATAGAGATTTCAGATCAATCCTGAGACTTGTCTCAAGTATGACTATTAATAAAATAAGTACATACTTAGGATATATCATGGTATAAGAAAACAAAGTACGACACTCCGGCTAGTGAGACTTTATACGTCACTGATCAATTGCCGCTTTATAGTAACAAAATAATTATAAGGAAAAATGTTTGCCGCCACAGTCGTACAAAAAAATTATGCATTTATGCATTACAGCTGTCATTGGACTACATTTTATTTTGTCGTAATAATTGATTTAAAACACTCACGATTTTGTGAGAATCATACAGGTAACAAGGGAATCGGGGAGTATTATGATACACCACTGGCAACACAGAAACGGATTGACAGAACCAACCAACCAATCAGCGTGCGACGTCAAAGTCCACCCGTCATTACAGATTACCATACCTTTTTCCTTATACCATTAAATAAACATTAGGTTTCTACTCAGTAGTCTCAGTACCGGCCCTAACTATCCTGCCTGCCTGGGCGAGTCATTATGGGCATTCATTAGTACGCCTGAAACGAGTCTTCATACAAAAGATTTGCGGAAAATTAAGCCACTTTTGGTTTTATGTGTGCGTGTCTACGAACCAATCATAGAGACGTATTGCTTGTCACATTGACGTGACAGCGCACACAGACGAAACTTAGCCCGTGGCTAACCGAAGAGGGTTCATTTTCTTTGAAGCTCTGACTAGGTTCCTAGGTGTATTTTTTCTATGTACGTAGTCAGGGTAAAAAGCGTCGTATATTCATTACATCTTTGAATGTCCTGTAACAAAATTTATAGCCTATAATATGGCCGGGAATTTTCTCGACAGATTAATTAAGTTTTCATCAAAATCCGTTCAGCCGTTTTTAAGTGATGTGCGGTCAAATAAACAGACAAACTGAAAAACACTAAAATTTTAAAAACTGTTGGAACCTGTTCTGTTATCGATTCGAAGTATCCCCCGCCAACTTTTTTTCGAATATCTTCCATGTGCAGACTTTCGACCCTCTTCAGCATTATTATATGTATTGATAGATACGAGTATACCTAGGTATGTTTATAATTAAATTAGTAGCTGAGACTCGGTCAAAAATGCTATACGATTCAATAAATAAAACTTAGATACAAGTTGTGATAAAATACCTGAAGGGTTTCTCCGATGTTCGGAATTCGACAGTCGTATAGTGTACTCGTAGTATAGTCGTCGTATACTCAAATATACTTTTACAGGAGATCGAGGGTTAGTTAGTTAGTTGCGCTGGGCATTTTCCGCAAGTCGACATCCAACGTGCCTATTTTGCGTGAAAAGGGGGTAGCGCTACTCCAACCACCCCAACTCCTCCACGAACCTAAGCAAAGCCTTGATGTTGCTTATGGCTTCGTGTACGGTACTTGGAGATCCTAGGTATTTCATCCTGTATCCTTCTACCTGTTTGCAATCTAGTAGAATATGATTGGTGGTTTCTTCTGCCTCCATGCATGCTCTGCATACTGGGCTGTCTGTTATACCTAAATTGAAGAGGTGTTTGTTCAAAGTATTATGTCCCATTATTAATCCTACTATCTTGCGTAGTTGGTTCCTGTGGATTCTCAGTAAGATGGTGGTGAGATGGTGGAGGAGATCGAGGGAGACGGCACTATACGACGGATACCTTCATACGAGTATGAATAGGTATGTGATTAATCTTGACGTTTCGTGGAACCTTCAAAGTTGGAAGTGCCAAATAAACAACGTAAGATTGTGTTCAATACTAAGAACGACCACTTGATAATGATTAATGATCAAGAATTTTTGGTATGCTGTCTTTTTCTGGTTTCTAAGATACGTATTACGTATATTGGACTACTAACTGCGCCACGCATTGTTACCCGCGAAAAAAAAATTATACCTAGTGGTTTATTTAATAGTTTCAAGTCAGATAGCTTTATTTGGCTTATACCATTAGATGCGGAATGAATCTAATGGCATAAAAAAATACAAAAAGGGCAGTATAGAGAAAATGGATTAAATTATTAAAACCACTAAACATACATTTAAAAATACACAGAACCAAATAAACTACCACTAACTTTTGGACATTATAGTATTTTTAATTGGACATAAACTAAAAAGTCGTGTTTTGACTACTGACGTTTATGACGTCACAAGCCAGTATCGTAAACTTCATAGTTCATACTAACAGATCGTTTGACATTTCATAAAAAGTAGCTGACTTGAGCTGTCATCAAATACCGTATCGTAAAGTTCCAAATACAAATAATAATTACTAAGTTGCCCGCAACTTCGTTCGCGTATTTTTTAACCGTATACGTGTAAAAAGTATCCTATAACCATCTTTGGATGTCCAGCTATCCCTGTACGTAAATTGGTTAGAATCCGTCCTGCCGTTTCGCCGTGATGCGAGGACAAAGGAAATTATGACCAGCAGATGGCGCCAGACAGGCATGGCGCTGCGCGCCCATACAAAACAAATGACGATCCTGCATCACGCTATTAAGATTTTTCCGGAAATCATGAACCCTCTCCATAGAAAAATGACGTTCTATACAAACCTAGAATTTAATAATGGTATAGATATAGAATAGATTAAAGCCAGATGTTATTGCTTTGTCGTCATATCTACATTTGGATGGACACACCAATATTGCGTTCGAGTGTGTCACTTGTCATGATATGTGGAATTGGCAGCCAGTAGTAAAGCCCTGCGTTATCAGTGTCAGACCAAAATAGGTCTCATTGTTTACTGCGTTGCTTAATAAAATAATATCTACTTACCCAATAAATCCTACTCTTTTATTGTTTATTATTGCTTAATCCTCTACCCAAAGGTTGTCTGGAAGAGATCGCTTTTTAGCGATAAGACCGCCTATTGTCTACCATTTATAAATTAAGGTTTCGATTGTAATATTTTTCTTGTTGGTGTGCAATAAAGAATTGTTGTATTGTATTGTAAATCTTTTTAAAACTTTTATGAGACTGAGACATATATAGTCATTGTATTAAACGGTAACACTCACGTAAAATGTTCGGTTACATAGTGGAAAAATCAAGTGAAAATATACCACGCGGCGGTACGGGCAGCAGTCCCTGATAAAGAGCTCCATACGAGTTCGAAACATGTCGGGCCATTCCTGACAATTTCACGTGGGGCTAAATCATGTTTAAAAAGTGTTTATCTACGCACATATCATTAGTGCTCGAAAATGCGTTCAGAAATCGTAGGAAATGACCAGCATTATTACAACCAATTTTACTATGAGATTTTTTTTGTCTGTGGTAGTAGGTAAAATCTGTACTGTAATGTTATTACAGTACCGATTTTTGTAAGGTTATGAGTTTAAATTAGGAACAGCTGTCAAAACACAAGTTGGTCTCTATTCTAGTATCCATAGATATTAATATTGTTATCGATACGAAACGTCAATTCAGTATGTTTTTTTATAAAAACCGCACGACATTTGATCTCGAGTGACATGAGAATATGGATACATTCGTTTGTATATGATTTAGAAAAAAAAACATTCGTCTTGACGGAGGTTCGAATTGCCGCCATTATTGCTGTCATTTGTTTGTTGGTTCTTTGCTGTTACGAAAGTAGAATTGTGAAAAGTTTATTGTAATTCACATATTAGTTGAAAATATTGTTTCAATGTAAATGTAAATTACAACTATTACAATAAATAATCTGTTTATGTATTTGTTCAGATTTATTTCTTACTGCATTAGTATATGTGTTAGATATTTTACAGGTAGCACTAGTGGTGCCGGTCATTTCCTTATGGCTTCTGAACCCATCTTAGAGTACTTATGATATGTGTGTAGATAAAGTAGTGTATACAACTGTACATAATTAGGCCTTAAAACACTCGTGTGATCCTATTATGAAACTCGCTGACGCTCGTTTCATAAAACCACACTCGTGTTTTAAGGCCTCTCATTATGTATCAGTTGCATAAACTACTATTTTATACTCGCGTACTTTAATCTATCAATTATAATTTCACAGACAAAATCACAATCACGCTCTTTTTAATCCTGTACCAAAATTCTATACTCTATGGTATCCGCTACAGAACTTTAAAATGCATAAGACATCTCTCTACTCAGCTCAAATAATTTCACAAAGAGAACACCAGCATATTTCATTTAAAAAAAAGCACGCTACTGTCACTGATTGGTTGAAATTACTTGTCAAAAAATTTAACCAATCACGAGGCACCCGCCATTACCATGAAGTCAGTTTTAGTAAAATGTAATAAGTAGGTTACATCAAAAATAAAAATTTATAGTGGGGAATGGCGAATAAAGTAAAAAAAAAAAAACTGTGTTTTGCTCGTATAAAAAGTATTGTATGCAATAGTTACGCAATTAGGTCTTAAAATCTCGTACCTTACTTAGGCCACTCGGCAAGCCTCGTGACCTAAACGCGGTACTCGACTTTAAGAACCTTCATTGTGCAACGATTGCATATACTTACCTCGACAATGCGTTTCCGTTTTGTTATAATAATATATGAAAGTCGTGTAAGTTTAAATCAATATAAATCTACCTAATACACCATAATTATGGGTATAAATTTATAGTTTAGTGAACCTTAGAATTTCGCATTTTGCACATCTAACTCTAGAATAAATTCAATCTGTTTTGTTACTTATGTGTAAGTTAGTTGCACTGCCTACCATTTTTTGCTTTGCCCTAAGGTTGACTGGTAGAGAATTCCTCGTGGCATTAAGTCTTTTATACGATAAGTTTTCTTTTGTGCAATGAAGATAAATAAATAAATCTCAAACAGATTCATACTTAACATGCGACCCGCCCCGGCTTCGCACGGGTTCAATGCTGATAAATTATGCATGTATTATTCATACAAACCTTCCTCATGAATCACTCTTATCTATTTAAAAAAACCGTATCAAAATCCGTCCGTATTTTGCTCATATAAAGAGGAAGGGACAATGTTAGAGGCCCACACTCGTTATCCTAAACAGAAGCCAAACAATGAACTTTATTTTATTATGTTACCTATTGGTAAACTATAATAATATATGTTATGTTATCCTCATTGCATTCTTTCTTTCGATGACGTTTGGTTGAACAAAATGTAATCCTCGTTATTAATGAATGACCCTTTGACCTATATTTGACAACATTTAATTTCTTTTCTTCTTAGACTATATTTGTAAGATTCCATTCCTCTGTGAAATCACAGCAATACAGTATTTTGACTATAGTAAAATAAATTGTATTAATAACCACTAAACATACAATAAAAAATACACGGAACCAAATAAAGTAGCACAAACTTTTGGACATTACTATACTATTTTTAATTGGTCGAAAACTAAAAAGACGTGTTTTGACGACTGTTTTTTATGACGTCACAAGCCAGTATGTTCATAGAAACTTCATACTAATAGACCATTTTTGACATTTCATAAAGAGTAGCTGATTTGAGCTGTCATATGTCATCAAATACCATTTTCACCAGCCATATCCAAACATACAACTTTAGAATGCATAGAAGATACAACTAACTTGATGGGAAATCGGATTCATTGGCCATCTTTCTTCATGTTCATTTCATCTCATGTTTTATTTTTTTGATAAGTCTTATTTATATTTAACACGGAAGTCATGCATTGGTTATAAATAATAAAAACTGATACTGGCACAAGCTTCGAGCCGCCATAAACGGATTAATAATATAATAACTAACTTGACAATGCTTAGGGCACTGTTGTTGATACATAGTGTGTGAACTGTTGTTCCATTGTGAGAAAGCTTCTGTTTTCAAATAATTAAGAAATATTCCATGTAAATTGATCAAAATGATCAGATTATTCTCACCCAAGAACTTAAATATATACATATGTGTATCAATTATCAAAAATAAGGCCAAGGGTATAGGGGTAGTGTAGGTGCATTAGGGCCAAGAATAAGTTACATTAAACAAATATAAGTTTCTGTCAAAAATTTCATTTTAGTGACAAGCTTTTATAGCCGACTGTACTTTTCTTCGGATATCACTCACTGCTACGATTCTAAAAAGCCCAAGCTCGGTAGGATTGCTTTTTCTATTATAGAGTTCCTATGGCCACCTTCCGGCTCCATCATCAGATCAGCCCCATGGTACCATATTATTGTATTGTCATCAAAGTTAAGTAAGTATGCAAAATTTCAGCTCCGTCAGTTGACGTTATCTGCTTCAAAATTGAGTTGCAAGATTCCACCCGAACAAACATACTTACATACATACATACATACAATGCAAGTTAAATAAAAGCTTGTAAAAAGAGAAGGTAGACGGCATGTTGTATAGGGAAGTCAAGGAAATGGCTATGGACAGAGTTCCATGGAGAAGACTACATACTTTATCAGCTTCACCGGCAAGAGTAAGACTCTTAAATTTATGATGCTCAATTATCAATTCTAAGTAATCAATCATACCTTATTCCAATTTGTCATCAATGACACAGTAACATAGATATCTATACTATAAATATAACATTGTAATTATTATC
Organism: Apotomis betuletana; assembly: GCA_932273695.1. Lineage (NCBI taxonomy): Eukaryota > Metazoa > Arthropoda > Insecta > Lepidoptera > Tortricidae > Apotomis > Apotomis betuletana. The sequence goes on along the minus strand of OW026320.1, from coordinate 11,302,454 downwards.
AAAAATATGGAACCAATGCACACTATCAAAGTAATAATGATTACATTTATCTGTGTGTTTACCCTACAAGCAATCAATATGTTTAATCTCTATGTTGTGATTTCAGTCATGTGTGATAAAAAAATCTGTATTTACAAGCTATTACACTGATAAAGAGTATGAACTGGTAGGTACATAGAATCTGTCAATTTAAAATGGTGTTAGATTGTTAAATAATGCTGACTAGTGATGTTGTGCTATTATCAATTTATGTAAAACTTGGATCACTTTGTCATTTGTCAGTCAATTGGGCATTTTTAGGTAAGCTTGATTGATCCTGTCTTTCTAGTTACTAATCAACCAATTGAATTGGTCAGTCAGATTAGGCAAATTGAGGCTATAAAAACTACTGCCAGCTACACGACTTAATCCTATCCAAAAGTACTACCTACTTGTATTTGAAACAGTAGGGTAGACTGGGGTCAATAGAAACAGTTTGCCTTTAACCGCCTGTAACGGTTATATTTTTATGAGTAGAAAGATGTACACTCAAAACATTTCAAGGTTAGTTATCTGGTTCCTAAATAAAACGCACCTGGTTGGTCTATAATCCATAGTTTTTTGACAATCATGTAATGAAGAGAATGGGACAGAATGGTTCAATTGACCTCACATGAGTGTCAATTGAAACACTATGTTAGGTCAATTGAAACACTCGAATATCTTGCGCACCATGAAAGTACTTGTATCTGTTTTAATCTTTTTCATTACTACCACGGAATACAATGAGATCCTAAAAAAATCACAAGCATTACATTAACATTTCTCAATTTATGAGCATGTGAAAATCTCAATACAAAAAAGCGTTTTAAAAAAAATACTACTTACTTTTAGTTTTCTTTGTTGCTGCTACTTTATACATTTAGCTAAACCAAAGTTGTTTTAATACAATTATAAGATGTAGCGATTTAGAATTGCAGAAAACAAGCATAATCATGTTTCATACAAAAGTGTTTGTTTCAACCATAACACTGTTTCAATCATAACCATTCCGTGTACCTGCCTTGTGACAAAATGTTACAAGCGTCGGGATGTATAATGAAATAATAGACGCAATAAATAATCAATTTAAATTGCTTTATTTATTAATTAAATTATCAAATTAAATTTCGTGATCTGACGGATTTTACAACATATACAATAACCTTCACCAGAATGTAACAAATACTTTTCTGAAACTGCATCGAAATCGGTTCAGCAGAACGCAGCTAAAGATATTTGCGGACATACATACATATCTACAAATATACGACAGCCTCCTTTTTTGAAGTCGGTTAATAGTCAACATTCACAATCTCAAAAAAAAAAACAACGACACGCTTGCAGTTTTCAGAAGAAAAAAAACAATTACAATTAGGTCATAAACTACATAAAAACACAAATGAAGAAAAGTAAACAATAATAGAACAAACATATGCATCGATTACAGAACCTCCTTTTATTTTGAGGTCGGTTGCATACGGGGACGATTAAAACGCGAGGACGATTGAAACGTTTCAATCGTCCACAAGCAAGTTGTTTCTACCGTCCCCACAACACGTTTTTAACTTCAAGGTCAAATATTATGTATAAAAATACTCGAGCGCTGATCAACGGTCATTAAAAACATTCGTTTATTCCTAACCATAACAGCAAAATAATTAGATCAGTCAAAATACAAGAGTAAACGAAGTTATGAGAAAATGTACGAGAGCACTAATACTTACTTTTTACCGCGAAAATATGGTTTGGCTCCTGGACACGCCCCCTTGCGCCGTCGCTCGACCGTTACTGGCCAAAGATTCAAACATGGCCGACTGCGTGTTCTGAGTCTTGCGTCAGACGCGTAGGTATTATAGTTTTCGAGAAATTTGACTTGTTTCAATCATGCCGTGTTTCTATTGACCCCAGTCTACCCTATCTCAATATTGCTGTTGATCTTTGGTTACATAATAACTAACTGTTGTTTGTGAAAAATTGTACCCTAATCGAATTTCAAACATAAAAGATTCAAGTGTCACCACTGTCCCCAGACATAATCATAACAAAGGAGAGTTGTATGTCATTATAACCTAAATATTGTCGAAATAAAAACGGAAGAAACATTTGTACAGTGCTTTAGCAGGATATTGAATTAAATGGGCCGTTGATGTTTGATAATAGGATTCAATGACAAGAAAATGAAAAGCAGTCATTACTAAGCGGGTAGACTTTCCTTAGCTAAGGAAGTAAAAAGATGCACCATAATTTGGCGAATGACCTTTACTTAGTGCGCACGTCCAAGTCTACCCGCTGGCACAAATTAAAAACAAAGAAATTAAAAATAAAAACGAAATAAATTACTTACATTGGGTGGCTAAAGCTGGGGCGCAAACAGCCACGAACGAAACGACGGCAAGGAATACAGCCTTCATCTTTATTCTACAATAAATCACAGATACTTTGACGAAATTAAATTACTCAAATTAATCAAGAGCGTCGTAGGGTGGTCCTCGCGATAGTCTAGCCTTTACACTCACTGGTGCAGAAGGCGACTTATCAAAACAGAACCGAATGGATATGACAAGAACTCACTTCAATGGCTGTGATTATACAAAAATAATGAAGTGCGCAGCGATAACAAAACCATCTCCCTTGACAGGAGGTTTCCACTGAATGACTGTGCGCGAGAGAGACAAAGGATATCAGCCGGACTTGGAACACAAAACTGTCTGAGGTTTTGTGTTCCAAGTGATTTGCTTGAAATATTTTATACAGGGAAAATGAACAATAGAGCTATTAGATATGATTTTAATACGCTTTAATATGCTTAAAATATATCTAGCTACAGTTTTAAAGTCTTAATTGGCGTGTTTTATGAGTAAATAGAAAGAAATGACGTAATATGAAGAAAAATCTGGAAACACAAAACCTCAATGAACCTCAAGTTTAGTTTTGTGACAGCTGATACGTCAGAAGTGCGGAAAACGTGTGGAGGGAGGCAGGGTAATAATAATACCAGCTTCGAACGATTACCCCATTTGTGGCAATTATAATCGATACCAAAATACTAAATGCTCTTTGATATTCAACCGAAGAACACATTACTTACCCACATTAAGCTAAAATAAGAAACGTGCAATACAACAGGATTCGAATAAATAAAATGTTACCCTAATTTGAACGAATTTAGGGAGTTTTCACTTTTTTCTACAAGCCACACATGGACCTACGCACTAACTTCATTGAAATAGTTGTCTCATAAGTTTCATCGAACATTGTTTACTGCGCGGTTATCTCATTATATTTTTGTCCCATTTGCGGACATTATCGGAATCCATCCTCCATTGTTGTTGGAAGTCGCCTTCTGCGCCAGTGTGTGTAAAGGCTGCACTTTCGACGGATCTATTTTGCTCAATCGTCTCATCCTATTAATCGCGACACTCTAATTTGGTGAGTGATTTTAATTATTTAGTTACATTGACATTATCTTTGCTTTCCTTGTTTCTTGCGCTTTTGTTTTTAAATAGTTACATTAATCGTACTCTTTGTGATTTTAAGATATACATTCTGATGTGGGGATATTAATTATTTGTTTTCTTTTGTTATTTACCCACATTCTAGAATGCATCATGTACCTATTTACTACTTTCTTTTTAGATATCTTTATCTTAAAGTTTGTGTATCTCACGTATTTCATTTCAATTTTACAGTTCACTTTACATTTTGAGTGAAGTAAAATAAAATTGACTTGAAAAGCAATGTACTTTATTTATTCCAAAAATCTTTATTTTTATTAATTTGTGTGCTATCATTATAAAAAGAAAGCTTTATATGTACTCTGTTTAGGCAATTCGGTATTTGACTATTAGTGAAAATAAATTAAATACATAAACATAAAAATATGTGCGGAGCCAAATTAACTACTACTAACTTTTGGAAATTATACTATTTTTAATTAAATGAAATGTAAAAATGAGATGTTATTTGACTTCTGTTTTTTATGACGTCACATGCCAGTATCATCATAGAAACTTACAGACCGTTTTTGACATTTCATAAAGAGTAGCTGATTTGAGCTGTCATCAAATACCGTAGAGATAGATTATGTATCGAGCGACTAGTACTTATCAGTATCTAATAGGTATATATTTTATAGATATTCTTATCTAGTTGACGTCCAGTGCATAAGTAAGGCAACTATGGTACAGACAATTTTATTGATTGGCTGTAGTAAATTCACAATTTCGATGGATAACATGAGATTTTATATATTTTTCAGTACGCATAAAACTCTATTTAGTTTATTAATTAAATTCAAATACTTTTAGATTCCGAATAAGACAGTAAACAAAATTTGATGCAGCTGGGAATATTAAAGATCACTAAGTACATAGTATAAAACAAAGCGCTTCCGTCTGTCTGTCCCTATGTATGCTTAGGTCTGTAAAAGTATGCAGCGGATTTTGACGCGGTTTGCCTAATAGATAGTGATTCAAGAGGAAGGTTTATATGTATAATACATGCATCATTTATTATCATTGCACCCGTGCGAACCATGGGTCGCTAGTTAAATAAGAATATAAAATTAAACTAAAACGAATATTATGTTATAATAAATTACTATTATGTGAATGTAGCTATATAAATACAATATTTATACAATGGTCTAGCTAGGTTTCGAAATAATTAAAGTACTTCATTCTGAGCAGGATAAGGTACTATAATAGTAAATTTTGGTGCTTTCACATTTAATAAAAAAAAATGTATATAAGTATACTAGTTTTTGTTTGGCCGCATGGTTGACTGGTAGAGAGTGATTTATGGCATTAAGTCCGCCATTTGTACTTGTATTGTGCAATAATGCAATCGGAAATACAGTCGGCAATAAAAGTTTGAGTTGATTTTCGGCCAGTCATCTTAGTGCGTCATTTCATTCTCCAAGTTTCGTGTGAAGGTACATATTTTATTTTCCTATCTTTAGGGTTTGACCCAACTAGCGAAGTGACTCTGTTTCAGCTTGGCCAAAAGTTCTTTCATATCACCGAATCCCGAATGTCCAATTGTCCTGATTTTTTGGCTGTTCTCGCCTATAGGTAGCATTTCTCAACCGATCCTGTTCGAATCGTTTAGATTGCATTATCTGTCCATTTTCAGATCCTTGATACTGTTTTACATGTACACATCACTGTATTAAATGATTACAATGAAGTGAAAAGTTCAAAAATTTGATGGTTCAGGCAGGGTCGAACCTGTGTCTCCAACGGCTTTCCGGGCCAACACGGGCGTCCTACCTATTGGACCACTGAACCTAATGCGAGAGCCATTGAATTTTTCAACCAGTTGCTTCTACATGGGTGGCCTCGTAGTTTTTCGCTTCATTGTAAACATTTGCTAAACGGTGGCCGCCGTGTTGATACTTTAATGTTCTGCCGTACCATATCGTTGGTGCGCGCGGGTCGCCTTACATGCTCCGTCTAGTGGGGGTTGTCTGTGCTACAAACCGAGCCAACCGTGTCGTCAAAGATATTGATAGAATAATTGTTTCAGAACCATGAAGTTCCTCGCCTTCGCTGTATCCTGCCTGCTGGCCCTCTCCGGAGCCCTGGCCGCTGACTCCTGCTACCAGGACGTCAACATGGACTGCTCGGCAACCTCCAATGCTATGGGTGAGTGATCCTTTCGGATTGATTTAACTGTTGCATCCTACACATAGCATGGCGTGAAAGAAAATCTCTCGGCAAGCCAAGACCGATTTAGCTTAGACCAGGCTTAGACCTTGTGCACAAATGACGTGAGGTTCAATAGGGGGGAGGGGGGGCACGAAAAAATCACGATAGATCACGTTGGGGGAGGGAGGGGTAGGGGACGCGTCGTCCACTCGTTGTCCACTACCTACTAATATCATTCATTGAAATTAAACCTAGTAAATATGACATAGGGCTTAAATTTCAATATTTGGCATAGAATCGAGTGGCCGTTGAGTTGTTATAATGTGCGAAGACCTTTACTTTTTTAAGATGGACACACTTTCTAAAATGGGCAAGCTGGTTTGAATCCGGTGAAAAGTTTGTATTTGAACTAACCTTAGAAAAGATAGTAAGTGTGGGGTATAGAGATATTTGATACATTAAGCTTAACTGGCCTTTTAGTCTTATCTGATATTTTAAAAGATTTATTTCGACTGAGTTGTTGTCTGTTCGTGAAGTTAAGCTATACTTAAACTAAAAAAAGCCGGCCAAGTGCGAGTCGGACTCGCGCACCGAGGGTTCCGTACAAACACTTTCCATCCCTAAGTGGTTAAGTTAAGTTTGCACCTGGTATGTATAGCGCCCCATATAAATTAGGTGCAAAGTTAGGTATTAAAAAAAAAATTTATGGTTTTCGTAATTATTCCTTTATCTATGCTATAAGACGTTGCTTCGTACCAAATTTCAAGATTCTGAGTTCACGGGAAGCACCCTGTAGGTTTTGATTCCCTTGCAAGTGTCGAAAATTTGCGGCATAAACGGCTGTATCTTTTGATTGCGTTGGCTTAGAAGTTTGATTTTTTCACAGCTTCAAGGGACAGTAGACCTGAGTAATTGATATAAATTTCAGCTTCATACCTCCACGCGTTCCTGAGAAAAAGGGTCTTGACAGACGGACAGACGGACAACAAAGTGATCCTATAAGGGTTCCGTTTTTTTCTTTTGAGGTACGGAACCCTAAAAGTGACAAAAAGCAATTCAATCTGTGATACACAAATAGTATTGTTTTTTTTTATCCCGATGACTAAGATTAAGTGCTTATCAGTATATTATTTTGTGAACAATTTATAAATAACAATTAATGATTTTATTTACTTCATGCTTAACAAGCTATGGGTAAGTGAATCATTTAAATAGATATCATTAATTTGCACCCATAGTATTCCTACCTCACATACAATACCTACTTTATTGCACACCAAAATGGCAATTAACAATAACAAAAGAAACAAAACACAAAAATTGATAATCAATTGTATGAAACATTTAATGTCTCTTTTTTTTATGTGGGTACACACTACCATTTTTATTTAACCCATTTATACAAATATCAAAGAAAAATTTAAAAACGAGCTACCCGGTGGAAGAGACCGGGAATGGAACCCGGTACCTCTCGATTATTATAAAAACCTTTCAAATAAACAATGTTAAGATCGACACACAAAGCATAAGGAAAAAATCGACGGGTTACTTAAATTGGAGCTAGGGTAGCGAAGTGGTTAACGCGCTGGATCGGTAATCCAGAGGTACCGGGTTCGATTCCCGGAGTCTTCCACCAGGTAGCTCCTTTTTAAATTTTTCTTTAAGCTTTGATCTTTGTATCAATATATTTAATGTCTCATTGTTTGTAGTGTGGGTACACAGACAGACACCGACAACCCCCACTAGACGAAGCATGTAAGGCGACCCGCGCGCACCAACGATATGGTACGGCAGAACATTAAATTATCAACACGGCGGCCACCGTTTAGTTGCGTCCTTGTTTATGATCCATGCGTACGTCAACGAAAAAAGAAATTAAATAAATAACATGGTAAATTGTAGTGTTAAGTGGTGTAGAGAGACCTCATAAACATGGACGCAACTAAACGGTGGCCGCCGTGTTGTTATTTTAATGTTCTGCCGTACCATATCGTTGGTGCGCGCGGGTCGCCTTACAGGCTTACATGCTCCGTGTAGTGGGTGGGGGTTGTCTGTACAGACAGATATCGATGTAATTTGTAATATTTCCGTGAAAAAGAAGAAAGAAGCTATAATTCTGTTATTTGCCATACCTAATCGAGAAAAGTATTCCATAACCATAACCATCGGAATGACGTCAGCAAGCGAGACATCGCCATATGACAGACTGAGACACCTGTCGTCACACACGGAAACCGAACGAAAATTCCGAACGCCTGTGGTGGCCCTATAATAACAAATGGGTAGTATTTAAACGCACATCAAAAAAAACCTTTTTCTATGCAAAAATAATCAAAATTTATATCAAAATTACTGATTGCACAGCAAATATTGCACTCAAAATGTTACTAAATATACTACAATTTATAATTGTGGCGTGCATCTATTTATTTAAAAGTAAAGCATATTTAAGTAATGCATAGGTAATAATGACTACCGCACATTATGGAGCGTTTTTTAGGGATATAAAAAAAAAACTAACCTAACCTAACCCGGCCGAGTCGGATCTGCTCTGAAAGGTGATCAGGATTAAATGGTTACCTATCTGAACACTAATTTTTGTTTCCCATCTGTAACGTTTCGCCAAATTTTCATTTGTCAAAGCCATTTTTTTAAAAAACTGTTTATTTTTCAGAATAATTATGAAACAAACCTAACCTACCCTACGGGGTTCATTAAAAAAATGAAAAGTGATGTCGTGCTGATGTGCTTTTTCTAATTATCTGCAGTACAATTTTTGCTAGGCATTTATTTTATTTGCTGTGCAATAATTAATTTGATGTAAAAAGTATATAATTGATGAAAATAAATTGATAGGCGATTATTTGTTTGCTTTACCATTAATAATATCCCATAACAAATCGCCCATTTTAGTAGTCAAATTAAAAAAAAAAAACATTTTTTTTGATTAAAGCCTGACCTGATGAGTATTGTGAAGAGGGCGCTATTTATAAGATTCATATGGCAACAATTTTGCAACCTATCATATCGCAAACGCACAATAATGACATTAGTTTACTTAAATGCCTGTTAGTTTCTATGTTAACCTCGAAATATCATTTAATGGAATGCACTCTTTTCCTGGCTGTTTTTCGTGTAGTACTCGTGATAATATCACGTTCACGACTGTGAATGATTTTCGGGATTTCCTTTGGATTTTTAAGTATTTGTCTTTTAAAAACCACGAATGACATTGACATTGTTGACACACCAACATAAAATCATTGCCAGTGTAAGAAATTTGTTCCAGTGAAATTTCGCAATATGGCGCATCCTCACATATTTCTGGTCAGGCTTTACCTTATGTTGCCAGCATAAAAACCCAAATCTCCCTTTCCAGTGCTAGCACGTTGTAACGCGGTCTACGGCGGCTACGGTCACCATGGCAACCTCGCGTCTGAGATGCAAGCGTACGCGAACCTGCACCTGTCCCGCTCTTACGAGTACCTGCTGTCCTCGTCGTACTTCGATAACTACCAGACCAACAGGAAGGGCTTCAGCACGCTGTTCCGGAAGCTGTCTGATGACGCCTGGGAGAAGAGCATTGAGCTCATCAAGCACATCACCACCAGAGGTGAGTGGACATCCCCCAAAGACCGCCAGCAACCTTCACCAGGTCAGCCGTCCACGTAGTGACCTTCCAGCAACCTAGCCATCTTCCAACGACTTACAGCAACTCTTCAGTCCATCTAGAGACCATCACCAGCCCATCAGTCCACCTAGCGACCTTCACCAGCCCATCAGTCCTCCTAGCAACCTTTACTAAGTTATCACTCCACCTAGCTACCCTTATCAGGTTATCACTCTACCTGGCAACTTTCACCAGCTCATTAGTCCACCTGGCGACCTTTACGAGGTCGTCAGTCCACCTAGTGTCCTTCACTATGTCATCAGTCCACCTAGCGACCTTCACTGGGTCATCAGTCCACCTAGCGACCTTCACCAGCTCATCAGTCCACCTAGCAACCTTTACCAGGTTATCACTCCACCTGACAACCTTCACGTGGTCAGCAGTCCACCTAGTAACCTTCCTGCAACCTACCGACCTTCCAGTGGCTTTCACCAACTCTTCAGTACATCTAGCGACCTCCACCAGCTCATCACTACATCTGGCGACCTTCTGTAGCTCATCAATCCACCTAGCGAATTTTACCAAGTTGTCACTTCACCTAGCGACCTTCAGCAGCTCATCAGTCCACCTAGCGACCTTCATCACTCCACCTAGCAACCTTTATCAGGTTATCCCTCCATCTGGCGACCTTCAACAGGTCAGCGGTCCACTTAGTATCTTCTCAGCAATCTAACGATCTTCTAATTACATTCACCTACTCTTCAGTCCACCTGGCAACCTTCACCAGGTCATTAATCCATCTAGCCACCTTCACCAGCTCATCAGTCCACTTAGCGACGTAGTAGCTCAGGCGTCAAGAGCACTGCTTCGGATATGTAGTGGGTTCGACAACCGCCCTTATATCGGTCTTCCATTTGAATAGAGATTTCCTTTTTATATATATGTACGTAAACTCTTTATTGTACACAACAACTTTTTATAAATACATTGATAACAAATGAAACATGTACAAAAGCGAACTGTACAGAGGCGAGACACACAAAGCATAAGGATAAACTCGTCAGGTCTACCTGGAGCTAGGGTAGCGAAGTGGTTAACGCGCTAGATCGGTAATCCAGAGATACCGGGTTCGATACCCGGTCTCCCCACCAGGTAGCTCCTTTTTAAAATTTTCTTAAGCTTTGATCTTTGTATTAATGGTTGCAAGGCCCCCATACATGACCAGGTTTACCTTCAGTTCCATCTGATCGGACTTAAATCCGTACCGTGTATGAATAAAACGGCCTTAAGGTCACCACGCTTTACAGCGGCCGGATGGACTGAAGCGATTCAATCACATCGGCCTGATCAGTTTTGCCTTCCCATGTATGGGGGCCTAGACGAACTTATCCCTATTTGGGATCTTTTTATCACCAGGTGGCGTGATGGACTTCGCTCGCCGCTCGACCCTCGACCAGAGCAGCAAGAACTACACCGTGGAGCTGAACGAGCTGGAAGCCCTGGCCAAGGCCCTGGACATCCAGAAGGAAATCGCCGAGCGCGCCTTCCACATCCATGGAGAGGCCACCAGGAACAGCCAGCATCTTCACGACCCGGAGGTATGTATAAATAAAAATATACGACCTTCAAACCTGGACCAGAGCAGCAAGAACTACACCGTGGAACTGAACGAGTTGGAAGCCCTGGCCAAGGCCCTGGACATCCAGAAGGAAATCGCCGAGCGCGCCTTCCACATTCATGGAGAGGCCACCAGGAACAGCCAGCATCTTCACGACCCGGAGGTATGTATAAATAAAAATATACGACCTTCAAACCTGGACCAGAGTAGCAAGAACTACACCGTGGAACTGAACGAGCTGCAAGCCCTGGCCAAGGCCCTGGACATCCAGAAGGAAATCGCCGAGCGCGCCTTCCACATTCATGGAGAGGCCACCAGGAACAGCCAGCATCTGCACGACCCAGAGGTATGTATTAAGGGGCTCCCTACAGAAATCAGCCAATTTGATGATTTTTACATCGTATCTAGTTTGTGGATTATAGAGTTATAATGTCCTATTTAATATATATTGTAGTATGGTCTATGCTTATCACTTTGTAGTGACCCGAATTTTGATTTAACCTCTGTGTATTTTATAAAAAAATATTCGGTGAAGGACCAAAAATACACTAATCTCGTTTCTACTTTTATCCCCGGTGTATATGTAGAAAATATCTTACATTTTATTGTTCTAAACCATATTCCACAAAATTTGTTCTGAAGCTTTTTCTATTTTTCTCAATACTTTTCGAGAAAAACGCAAAAAACCGTTTCCACAACTTTTTCCCCGAAAAAATCGTAAACTTTGACGGCCTGTATCTCAAAGTCAGTGACATGTGAAAGGTACTTGATACGGTATTTTGTTGTGGAAAAACTATGTTATTATGATTAGCTATTTATAATATGGGAAAATCTATCGCAACAGATCGAAGGTCATTGAGAGCGGGGAGCCCCTTAATTAGTACATTACATTACGCAACATAAAATAATAATTGTCTTCAATAGTACATTGTGTAACAAGGGTGGTAAACGAGGAATTACAAACGAGTGTCTATTAGAAGCCCGAAGCCGAGGGCTTTAATGACACGAGTTTGGAATTCCTTTACCACCAGACGTATCACGTACGACGTTTTTCATCACACTTTGGAGGAAATAAAACAAAAGTCAATACCAAAATTACTTACCGCCCGGTTTTCTAGCATGTACCCTTAGTGTGATAAAAATTACTTACCGCCCTAGGGCGTAATTTACGACTTACCGCCCGCTTTTCTAGCATGTAAACCCTTGTTTACGAACAAGTGTGATGAAAAATTCAATTAGCGACCCGCCCCGGCTCGACTAACTAAATGATGCATGTATTATAAATATAAACCTTCGTCTAGATTGACAAAAAAAAAACCGCATCAAAATCCGTTGCAATCCTGTGAGCTATGTCGGTTACCTTGGTTCGTCTGCGGATATCCTCATTTCTGATTCTATCGCACAAAGGACAATACAGATATACGACCTTCAAACCTTCAAGAAAAGAGCGTACTCACAATTGAAAGGCCTGCAACGCACTTGACTCCTCTGGTGTTGCAGGTGTCTACGGGCGACGGTAATCGCTTTCCATCAGGCGATCCGTTTGCTCGTTTGCCTCATATGATATAAAAAAATATTAAGAGATAATCCATACTAATATTATAAATGCGAAAGTGTGTCTGTCTGTCTGTCTGTTACCTCTTCACGCTTAAACCGCTGAACCGATTTAGATGAAATTTGGTATGGAGATAGTTTGAGACCCGGGAAAGGACATAGGATACTTTTCATCCTGAATAAATTTAGTGTTCCCGTGGGATGAGCGGGTAACACCGCGGGGCACAGCTAGTCTTATATAAATCGACCTAGTCCCAAACTAAGTAAAGCTTGTATTGTGGGCACTAGACGACGATAGTAATATAATATAATATAGTACATTGTTGTAGAAGCTACAAAGTATAGATGAACGAGTAAATTTCTTCGATAATACGAGTTCGTCTATTGCACTTTCAGCCGAGACTAAACAGAGAGTTTTACACGACGAATGCGAGGAAATACATTACAATACGAGTTTGTCATATTGGTCACTAAACGGCGTCTTGTTGCAGCTTCATTGTTATAAAAATGAGGGCTATTATATATATAAAAAGATATCCATATATATATAATTTTTGACAGAAACTTTGCTTACCTCCGTCATTATAATCATGAGTTCACGAGACAAACATTCTTGCAGGCAACGTGCGGTATATTTATATTAATTAATATTTATCCCACAGATTGCCCAATACATGGAAGAGGAGTTCATCGAAGATCACGCCAAGACGATCCGCAACCTAGCCGGCCACACCGCCGACCTCAAGAAGTTCATCTCTAGCAATGATGGTCATGACCTCTCTATCTCGCTGTACCTCTTTGACGAGTACCTCCAGAAAACTGTGTAAATTAAATAAAACTACCATTTTAGTAGAAACGGTTACGATGGCAACCGTAAATTGGCAAGCTAGGTTATTTGGTGTGAAGTCTGTGGGAAGAATATTTATCTCTTAATAAAATAGCAATGTCACGCCAATTGGTCGATTTAAAACCATTCGAAATTGTTTCCATCAATTGATACCAATTACTACCGCTAGGGTGACTCTCGTTATGGTATCACTTCACGCCATTAGGTTAGTCGGTTTTAATATAATCCTCCACTCAAAAACTACCATTTTAGTAGAATTTCGTCTACGCTGGCCATTTTCGACGTACAAATAGGGCTGTTTTATGTGATATAATAAGTTTTTTATCATTCATTGTGTATTATAGATTAGCATAGGATGTATTTTCAGTTATTTTCCAAATAAAAGTTTGATCATTAATCGCCTATCTTGGTTTTATTTCAATTAACCTAGTGATCTTATGCGTTTTTCGCTGCCCCATTCCCACAATTTTGGGGGCTCGTCCGGGATTCGACCTGTCCCCACAATACAAAATTTATTCAATTCAAACTAATGATTTCCCCAGAGATGTATAAAGTCTCTAGGCGTCTTGACATGCAATAAGTAAGTAAGTAAGTAAGTTTATTGCATTTAAACAAATTTATATAGTCACATCTCTATACCACAATATACACATACAATAATTAAAGGTCCACTGTTGTGTACACAAATATGGCTTATATCTTATATAAACTTAATTTCATGCACTGAAATCGCTTATCTTAGCTGTTAAACTGGCTCCTACACTAGGCACAGCCTGTCCCGTAGGTAACCAAGACATAAGTGAATTTGACCAAAAATAGACGCCAAAAACAAATACAACTTACAAAGTTTATACAATCAAATTTAAACCAAGTGACATTTAATTTAAAAATATAATCAAATACAGACTGTTGGTATAGTTCGGCATACGCAAACGCGTGTGGAAAAGGTTTTCGTGGATTAACTAGCCTAATTATTTGAAGGTGTATGTGTGTGTGTGTGTGTGTGGGTGTGGGTGTGTGTGAGTGTGTGCGTGACTATTTATCTACTCTCAAAATTTCTTCCAAATTCTCATAACAAATAAGATACACTTAGTTAATTCCACAGAGATGTATTAAGTCTAGGCGTCAACGTAAATAAAGAACAATACAAAATAATTATTGAATCAAAATTTCTTAGAGATGTATTAAGGTCTCTAGGCGTCACAACATGCAATAAAATAAAATTAATGAATTAAAACAAAAAAAGTGTCTAAGTGTCATTCTACGATAAGCTGTTTCTTAGAGATGTATACGGTCTCTAAGAGTTCAAAGATAAAATCGCATGTGTGATAAGTCCTTAATGGTATAAAAAATATATTCTGGTTTTCAGCGTTCACTGAAATAAGAGCATGTGCCGACACCAGCGTGCCTCCAAACCCAAGCTTCGTAGCAGATCACCCTTTCCTCTATCTTCTGGAGAGCCGCCAGGTCCCGCTGTTCCTGGGCACGTACAGAGGGAACCCGGCTCCGGACGCCTCAGAGCTGGAGGTGGTTCAACATGAGGTTATGAAGGCAATTAGAGAAATCAGCTCCAGACGTCCGCCACAATCAAACTAAAAGTATATTGCAGACACTTTTAGGGGTGCGTAACGATCGCTATAACAACTTTTGGTATAATTTTAGTCATAATAACGCTCATTTGATATAATTATTGCATCATATTACAACATTTTGCATATTTACATGTGGTATAATTATTATTTCAAGGTAAGGTAGCTTTCAAGTGCTGCGTAAGCATCTGCTGGAACAATAGCCCGAATACCTAGTTCATCCATCATCCCATGTTGTAGACTTTCGTATATATTTATATACCAACTAGCTGTGCCCCGCGGTGTTACCCGCTCATCCCACGGGAACACTAAATTTTTTCGGGATGAAAAGTATCCTATGTCCTTTCCTGGGTCTCAAACTATCTCCATACCAAATTTTATATAAGTCGGTTCAGCGGTTTAAGCGTGAAGAGGTAATAGACAGACAGACACACTTTCGCATTTATAATATTAGTATGGATGGATGCTACCAGAATACTAGTTTATAAAAATTATACCGCTTTATCAAAAAAAAAAACAAAATCAAAAAATCAAAATCATTTATTGTTAACTGTAAGTTTTACAACAAATTGACGAATCCTCCTTTTTTTAAGTTTTATAATTGTACAATATGACTTATATATAAAAATAGATTTATACCACATTATATTTACACAAAATAAATGTATAGGAACCAATTGATAGTTATAATAAAAAATAGATATTATTTTATTATACATTTAATATAATAAACGTTTAGTATAATAAATTTGAAATTATCTCAAATGTTGTTATATCCAATGTAATTATATAATTTATTTTTATGCTAAACGTTACACACTCCACTTTGAGCTTATTAGGCCTGTACGTGAATTACAAGCTCTACACCCGAGTTAGGGATCGGAAATTAAGGTAGATATTTACCAAAAGTTGACAAAATAATATTGCTCGCTCACTCATGCTCAAACAAATCACATGCTAGGCTAGAGCCTAAATGGTCGAGAACTATCCGGATCCAGAGGAATTTCCTACCGCGAACGCTTCGCATGTGGAATGAGCTCCCTTCCGAGGTTTTCCCCGGGGGCTACAGTATGCGGTGCGGTTCATCAGGAGGAGAGTAAATAGGTTCTTAAAGGGTCGGCAGCGCGCGTGTGATTCTCCTGGCGTTGCAAGCGTCCATAGGCGGTGGTAACTGCTTAACATCAGGCGGGCCGCATGCTTGTTTGCCACCGACGTAGTATAAAAAAACAAAGCCGTCTATACCTACAACTGAACAACAAAGCCGCCGCCAAAGTTTAGGTATAAAAGCATCCGATTATCCGATGCCTGTGATCTGCTTGCGTGGCGAGGGACGGCTGTGTGTTAAGAATGCTTGAAGTTTTGTGAGATGATGGATAAAAGAAAATCCAGTGTTTTGACATGATGTTAAGTACGTAGTTAGTGTTGTATAAATTGTAATTTAATGTTTTGTTGTATTAAATTGTATTTTCCATTGTAAATTTCTTGAATAAATAATATTATAAAAAAACGTGAAGAAAATCCTTAAAAAAATATAGATAGTACATTACTTATGATGCAAGTGTGCTAAGTTGACTCGGCTCCATTATATCCTCGCCTTGGGCTCGGGCTGCAAACCCGCTTCCACCGTAATGACCACCATGCACACTAGGGTGGAGCGTTTTTTTTTTTTATTTGGTTTTTCTGTATCGTCAATTGATGAACCCCTCTACTAGAAGACGTGTTCATGCGAAATTTCAGCTATCAGGCGCGTAGATTTAAAATTTTAGAAAAAAATGTATCGTCTTCTTCTTCAAATATATAATTAGCTTTTTTCTTCATTTATGATCAATATTTTCTTCTATTGGTTGAATGAAGCAAACCTCCAACTAAGACTTATTCTTGTTACAAAAACAATTACATTCAAAATTCGCCGCTTCATAATACTCCCCGCATTTCTCCTCCAAACCCGGCACGTGACGTTCCAGAAACATCCGCTGCGACGCCACGTGCGTGTGCGCAGTGAGACGCAACATCGAACAACCGCTGACGTTATTTCCGACGGGGTAGGGGAAGGGCGTGGACGCCACGCCGCGGAGATAGGGGATGGCGGAGTGACCGGTGCCGCTGTAAAACGCGAGGCCGCTGCCGTGGTCACCGGGACATACCAGGGACTCGGGTGTGCCCCAGGGGCCTGCAAGCAAATGATGTTAAATGAGTGCTCTGAAACAAGGCTTCCAATGCAAGGCGAATCCGGGATGCCAGGATGTGAAGACGCGGTTGGCGTAGTTTGCAGACTGAGCCGGCGGTCCTGGGTTCGAATCCCGGCCGGGGCAAATATTTGTGTGATGAACTCGAATATTTGTTTGTCTTTCAAGTATAAATAAGTATCGTCGTCTAGTACCCATAGTACAAGCTTTGCTTAGTTTGGGACTAGGTCGATTTGTGTATGATTGTCCCATAATATTTATTTATTTGTAAACTCTAAGGTGAACAACGTAAAACAAACTTAAAAACGTATAATATCACTGATAGAATATGGATTTTGATAAAAATAAACGAGTTTTGTATTGGACCATAGTTGTATGATTGGACTATAGTTGGGTAGTTTTACGGCACTCCAAAATTTAACTGACAAGCTAGCAAGTTTGCAGTGACTTCTCAACTAACTACTCAGGGTATAGGCTGAAGACCTCACCTCGCTTGAAGCCTGTGCAGATCTTGTCTGAAGATAGCTGCTCACGGAAGAAGGGTTCTGACTCGTTCACGCACCGCTGCATGGTCACGTAGGGTACCTGAACAATAGAATGAACCCTATTTAAATGCTGAAACCCTCAGCTGGTTCCAGAGTGCATCACCGTCGGTTTTTATTGGCTAATCGCGGTGTGACGCGATAACTAGCCTGAAGCCCTGTCGTAATAGCTTTTTATTAACATGTCTGGGTGTTCCACTGCGAGGCAAAGGTCTCTCCGCTTGATTTCCACGACTCCCGATCAGATGCCTCCTCCGGCCAGCCCACATAGCACACAAGTTTAGGCTTATTTCAATTGTGTAAGGTCTGTATAAGCTCGTATACAGGAGCTGTTCACGAACATGTCCAGGTCGTCCCGCCATCTCCGCCTAGGCCTCTGCCTGTGCTGCCTATCTTGTGGCACTTAGTGGCTAAGCTAGCCCACCTTTCCGGGTGCGTGTGGCAGGCATGGATATTTAAGGAAAGTGTAGCCTAAAAGCCGGCCAAGTGCGAGTCTGACTCGCGCACCGAGGGTTCCGTACTTTCGTACAAACACTTATCCCGTCTTAACTGGCCGGTTAAGTAAAGTTTGCACCTAGTACACATGGCGCCGCATACAAATGAGGTGCAAAGCGAACGCAACCCTTCATATTTGTTGTACGGGAGCCTCACTTAAATGTAAATTTTTATTTTATTCTGTATTTAGTAATTTTTGGTGGCAGAAATACATCATCTGTGAAAATTTCAACTGTCTATCAAGGTTTATGACATACAGCCTGGTGAAAGACGGACAGACAGACAGACAGACAGACAGACAGATGGACGGACGAACAGCGGAGGCTAGGAGCTTCCGTTGTTTACGTGTTGCGTACCAAACCCTATAAAGAGGGTTATGCCTTTTTTCCTGCGCGTTATTTATTTCAATGCTTCATGCTACACACCTCAAGAGCAGTGAACAGTGGTGATGGTAGCCCATAGCCAGCGTGCTGGAGTGTACCCATGTTCTGAAAAAAAAACAAAACGTTTTAATTGAATCTTCTTAATCGACTTCAAAAATAAAACTGAAATGCCAAAAATAACCCGTTCATGTACAGATTTCATTGTCTACCGGCATTTCACAAGAGGAGACCACTGTTGAGCAGAAACACCGAAAGAAACTCAACAGCCAGTCATTTTTTTAGGAAAGGATACTTAACTATTACAGTAGAGAATTTGCAATTATCTTAAAAATGTAGGCGTATTTATAGGTAGGTAGTCCTCGAAGAGAACATATTAAAAGTAAAGAAAACTTACCACATAAGATGTGACGCAAAAGGCGCTCGAGTGGCGTAGAATTATGGAACCAAGATTGTGTTTCATTGAAATAATGAACTTTATTCTGCAAGTAGGCCACAAGGGCACTTTTACATGTCTGAGTCTACCGGCATTTCACAAGAGGAGACCACTGTTTAGAAGAAACGCCAAAAGAAACTCAACAGTCAGTAATTTTTTCAGAATGTATAATAAGTACCTACTTAACTAATATTACAGTAATATGAACTAACTATATACATAGTTCTCGAAGAAAACATATTAAAAGTGTATTTTAAGACATAAATGAGGAAATGTGTAAGAATAAAATACAAACTACAAGAAAGTATAACGGTTTATCACAATTTATATACGTTTGATATGCTTTCTTATTAGAACTGTATCCCTTAAACTATAATCAGGTACAATCTAACACGAATTAAGGAGTCAGCTACTTGGGTTCTGGTTCTGGTCCAGGCAGGTACAAATATTGGCTCAAAGGTTAAATTGCACTGCAATGTAAACAGGACTCGAACTTACGACCCTACGTTTCCACAGATAACGAAAAACATGTCGCCGCAAGAGAATGGTGTTAACTTTCAATCGCCTGCGATTTGAAACTGCCTTTCAACGACGCGGTTGTCAGTGGTTAAGCAACTGTTTACTGCACCGACGGTCCTGGGTTCGAATCCCGGCAAGGGCAAATATTTGCGTGATGATCTCGAATATTTTGTGGGTCATGGATGTTATTTGTATTTGAGTATGTATTTATCTATACATATAGATTTAGATTTTAGATTTAGATTTATTTATTTCATAATATAAAATGTCAATATAAATTACACTATAAATATGTTTATCGTCGTCTAGTATCCATAACACAAGCCTACTAGAGCTAACTGAACTGTGGGACTAGACTGATTTTGGTGATTCTACAGGCGTTTCAACCGCCGGCACTCCACTGTCTGTATTTGATCTAATTTAAAGCATCTAATCTAATGGCCAATTGCTTTGATATTTATGACAGCGGACTAGCGGCGGTTGAAACGCCTGAAAAAAAAGAAAAAAAAATCTTACTCGACCGTAGTTTCCTTCGGCCAATTGCTGCTTATCCAGCTCCTCATCGAAGCTGACGCATATGGGCGTCACGGCACTACGCAGCGGCGCCGCGAGAGTCACGACAGCGATGTCGTCGGCGTACAGCCCGGCGCGTCCCCGGAACGTAGGCGGGACGGCGATTGTTTGAATCTGGAAAACAATACTATTGGATGGGCAAAGTGTGGGCAAAGTCGTCGAATCCCAGCCATTTCACTAATGGTTTGAACCTGTATCGTGTCGTGTGCCACGAATGCACATGCTAGTTGCACGTATGACGGCAACGCTTACCCCTGCTCTAAGCCAGCCCAGCACGGTACTTAAAGATTGACTTATATTTTTCTAACCGACTTAAAAAATAGGAAGAGGGTTCTTAATTTAACTGTATTATTTTTATGTTTGACCTCAGAACTTTCGACTGGGTGAAACGATTTTGATGTTTTTTTTTATTTGAAAACTGGTGCTTCCCGTGTGATCCCATTCAAATTTGGTCCAGTTCTGACAAAGACATCCATGAGAAAACAGAAAATCATTATAAGTGTTATGAACATAGGTACCTACACCACTACGCACCGGTACGCTCATTGCAATCGGTTATTTTTTTGTGAAAAAGTGATTACATTTGAATCACTAAAAAGTAAAAAATAAATAGAATTCTTAACAAAAAAAGTACCGTTAAAGGGTTGGCACCGACTTCAAACGGTGATTCAAATGAAATCGGTTTTTGGCACTTCATTTTTATTTTTGAAGTTGGTTCTTTTTTAAATCCAGACTTGCCTCAGTTTTGTCCAGTGAGTACCAGGAGCGTCCGTCGCGGATACCATCATAGGTGCGTGCCACCACGAACCGTGATGCTGGCTGCAGACCCTCGTCATCATCACCCCAAAAACAGCGGGCAGCTGATGGAACAAAACACCAGTATAAATAAGTTCCTGTCAATTTTTTTTTCAAGATATGACGAACTGTATCAGGGCTGGTTAGCCCTCACTACCATTAGTCAAACTTTGTGTGGGAGTATAACCCGCTAATGGGATCATCTCCGCGCCACAGGGGTATTTGGGTTGGGGTGACGTGGGCGCACTGGGCGCATGGACTGCGTCGTGAATAGACTGAACCGAATCAGTCTGACTTAGGGCGGGAGGAGATAGGAAAGAAAATCGGTTATGGAAAGAAAAACGCGAACTAAGTAGCGGTAGTTCCCCGCCGGCGGGGATTACGCTGAGGCGCCGTTCGGAGAGTTCGCGGCGACCATCGCTTGGATGGTTTCCGTGATCTCATCGTCCGGGTCAGATAGTACATGCTTCGGACGCCGGGTAAACCGACCTCTTTGCAATAACAATCTGTGAGGTGGATCCACAGAGGGATCGGGAGCTCGAGGAAGGTAGTCGGCTGCCTTCCTTATAAGGGGGTTCCCGTGGTTGGGAGCTATATCGAAGAAGCGCTTAGGCGCAAAAAAAAAATGGTGGAAAGTTCCATGTCTTGGTGAAGGCTCAGGTTGGTCACATACCAGGGGGTATCTGTCCTCCTGCGCAAGAACTTATTCTGAACGACCTGAAGGGGCTTGAGACGAGACTTAGGCACGTGGGCAAAAGCTACACTAGCGTAAGTCATGATAGGACGAATACAAGTTTGTAACGCGTCAACTTATTTCTAAGGTCAAAAATGTAATTTATGTGACTGGCTTTTATAGCCGACTGTACTTTGAATATCCATCAATTGCTCACAGAGACGTTTTTTTTAGACTACGATGGTGGTAATAAGTCAACGACTAATAAGTCTTGCTACTGGGACTAGGGCCTCTAGGCCTGGGCCTTGTGGGTCTGGGGTTAAATACGGCACTGAGTATAGGTTCGAAAGCAACGTAGCTGTCATAAAATCTTGCCCCATATATTTCAAGGTATGTTTTTTTAATGTACCTATAATCGTCTCCAATATAATACAGAAATACAAAAATACACACTCACAAAACATGGTGGGGGCGTATATGCACTTACTTTCTTAGCGGTTAAGTCCCTTTCCCCTATTTCGAAACAATTTTCAGCAAATTAAACAATAGGTAGTAGTATTTTAAGTGAAAAATAAGAAGGTCATAAGTCATGACTGGGGCCCTGGACTGGCTGGGCCCCTAGGCCTTGTGGGCCTGGGGGTAAATACGGGACTGAGTAAATGGGATAGAAAGCATCGATTGAATTTATCGATATAGGCAATCTCTAGTTGCTAGTAGCTGTCATAAAATCTTGCCCCGTATATTACAAGGTCTGAAAAGTTTTTTTTGTTTTTTTTTGTTTTGTATTTTTTTTACCTGATATAACGACAGTAGGTGTAACCAGAGAGCCACTACAGGTGCGGTGATGCTCGTATCGTTCTGTCCCTTCTGTATATCCTTTTTCTACCTTAGTGTAAAAATCCACACTCCAGCTAAGGTATTGGCCTCCGTTAGCTTGATAATCCAGGTCGGTGAACGCTTTGATGACTTCAGATAGTGGGTGCACCAGTGTTATTCCTAAGGTACACGTAAATAACTTGTTATACGGTTCCCTTCTTAACTGTAATAAGGGTGAATCCTATAAGTTAGGTAAATAACTGAGATCTTGTCACTTGTTCCAATCAAAGCTGAATATCTTGGAAACTACTGGTTCAATTACCACAAAACACAGCTAAGAACCATTTTGACGGACAAGTCTTTCAATTAAAAAAAACCGCTCACAAATTGGTCCATCCATTTGGGAGCTACAATACCACAGACAGACACACAGATACACATGTAGAACTTATAACACTCTTCTTTTTTGTCGGGGGCTAATGATAGAAAATAGTAGAGACTAGAGGTATAAATCTTTTTGTACGATTCTTTCTTTTGTGCAATAAAGATTAAATAAATAAATAGATAAAACTCACCCGATAGCACCAATATGATGATTTTATTCGACATTTTCCTTGTTTATTATAAACTAGATACGTAAAAGCGAGTCGTGTATCTCCGGACAGGCGGACCAACGCACTGACAAACTTGTTGACCTTGTTGTTTGCATAATGAATAGGCATCGGAAATTCGGATGCTTTTATACCTACAGTTCGCCGTCGGCGTTGATGTTGAGTTGTATGGCAGACCCTATTTATTTAATTTTATAATTGTAATATACAGAGTGCCCCATTTAGATCGGTCTGTATGGAAAAGTCTGAAACTGACATAGGAAGATCTATTCTTAGGAACCATGTTATCGATTATATTAAAACAAAAACTGCATTCATACATTTAGCAAAAAACCCGTGCTCTGAAGCGGAGCTGAAATACCGATTTCAACTCAGGTGATTGGTGGGTGATTCTTGAAAGGCTCAATTTACAGCGTCCAGAAGGTTAAAGTACCCGCACAATTGAAATAATTGACCATAGTATTTTTTATATATTACATTAGCACCTAATCTAACTGGAGCATGATTTATTTTTTGTTTAAGTTAAGTATAATTAACTCTAAAAAAAATATTAAACACCTAAAACTTTATTCCCGTGGTGCGTCCATTCGCCATTTTTTGAACAAACTACCCCAAAAAGTACATGTTGTGAATTGAAATAAAGTATAGAATTGAGTTAAATTATTAGAATATAAGTTATTTATTTAGAAGAAAAAATATGGTTGCTGTGTGTATCGTAATTTAAAAAAAAATCTATGTTAAAGGTTTGTCCAGAGCTAAGCTATGATTCCTCTGGTGCCTCATTCAACACGGCGCACATCCCGACTTAAACGTCATTTGACCAGTTGCAATGGCCGGGCTTGGCAAACGTCAGTAACGCTTCCAGATATGCCGGGAATGGTCGCGACTAGTTGCTGGAATTATTAGCTATGAAGGCTAATATATGATTCACTTGGCATTGGTTCACTATGATTTTGATTCCCTTGAATTTTTATATAAAATTGTATATCTGCAATAGGTACATAGTGTTTAGTAAAAAGAAAACTACATGAATGCCTGCATGTGTTGACTTAATAGTTGTTCTTATAATAATTTTAGTTTCGGCAGAATCGACAAGAAACATACTTTTTTCTTATTCCTCTGGTTCTAATTTCGAACAAGGGAATCACAGTTTTCTTGCGTTTTCATGAAATGAAAATAAATTTCCCTTTAATTCGCGTTGCAGATGACTGAATCATTGATTTAGAATTTTATTCCATTTAGGTACGCTAGGTCTCAAATAATTTTGAGCTGAATTCAAGAGAAGATGCTTATTCCCAGCAATTTTTATACTACGACGGTGGTTCGATTATTAAGAAAATTGCCAATTAATGCGAATAAAACACTGTGAATTTTTGTAACCTTACACTTTGTAAAAAATTTTATTTATTGAAGAAAAACTGATCTGAATATTATTCCCCTGTACTTTTTTTTATGATTCCTTTGGCGTTTTTCTTATTCCCATGTCAACTTTTCTTATTCCTCTGGCGGCGAAAACATAAAGTGGTATATTTCTGTATCAAATTGACCAAAAGTGGTGCCTATTTGATAAATCTGCGTAAAATTAAATACAATTTCATATTTTCTAGCAAATAGGTAAAAAAATATAAAAATAAAAATCGCCAAGGGAATCACATGAAGAATTCGATTCTCAAGAATGACCCTGGTCTATTCCCCACGTCTCCTCTCCGCTTTAGTGAAGACGCAGCCTTAGAACAACACAACATGAACTTATCATTTTTTTTATTGTCATTAATTGATACAAAAGAAAAAAATACAATGCGTAAACTGGCAAAAGAAACCGGGAATCGAGCCCGGAACTGAGTCGTCCAACGCATCAACTACCCCACCGCCCTAACGCCAGAAGACTTCGATTTTTTTTATGCTGTATGATCTTTTGCCTTGTTTATTTGAAAGGTTTTATCTTAGTGTTTATTGATTATGGTAAATAGTAAAGAAGGCTGGAAGGTCCTCCACCATCACCATGCAGAGGAACGGTCGGTCTGCTATAAAGCGATTTCGAGGGCCAACGTAGAAGATGGCACAGATGTCGTGGATGACATCATCTGAAAAAAAAATGGAATAATACAATATCAGACAACCTAATGTTATTAAAACTATATTGAGACATCTTTCATAATTATAAAAACCGGTCAATTGCGAGTCGGACTCGCGCACAGAGGGTTCCGTACAAACACCTGACATCGTGAATGGTACTAGATTAGACGCGGTTGATTGTGTAAAATGCCTTGGAGTATATATTGATTCAGCACTAAACTGGAAGCAAGAGCTGAATTCCATTCAAAATTCCATTCATTCAGCCTGTTACGCACTGAGAAGCCTCAGGGATGAATTAACAATAGAACAACTCAAGACAGTTTATTATGCATTAGTTGAATCCAAGTTTCGGTACAGCATTATATTTTGGGGAAATAGCTACTTGTATAATATAAGCAAAGCTTTGGTTGCTCAAAAAAGAGCGTTACGATCCATTTTGCGTCTTCCTCAGTGGGCCTCCTGCAGAGAACACTTTAAAAATTTGAGTATTCTAACAGTTGCGCGAGGCTGCAGCAATGTTTTGAATTTGGTTGATGACCAATCCTTGACATATACCTACGGCAATTGATGACATCTCAAAGCAGCTACGCTTCATGAAATGTCAAAAACGATTTGTTACTATGTACTTTCTATGAAGATACTGGCTTGTGACGTCATAAAAATCAGGAGTCAAAACACGTCTTCTTTTTAGTTTTTATCCAATTAGAAATAGTGAAATGTCCATAAGTTAGTGGCAGTTTATTTGGTTCTCTGTATTTTTTAATGTAGGTATGTTTAGTGGTTTCAATGAGATAATTAATTTTGTATTGTTATTGACGTTTAATAATGCAAATATATGACGTATCATTATTGAAAGTTGTTTGTAACGCCACTATCCCTGGGCCGGACTAACACTTGTTTTGTTAGATTAGTAGCAGAAAGGTGGTAGTTGTGACTTTGCCAAGAGCAACTATAAGACGTGGACACTAACTAAAGGCCTCGTCCACATCCAAGTTGCTCAGCGAGCTATGGAGAGGGCTATGCTTGGAGTTTCTCTGAAGGACAAAATCCGGAACCAGGAGATCCGACGGAGAACCAAAGTGACCGACATAGTCCTAAAGATATGCAAGTTGAAGTGGCAGTGGGCGGGGCATATTTGTCGTAGAGCTGATGGTCGATGGGGCAGACGAGTTCTAGAGTGGAGACCACGAACGACACGCCCTGTAGGACGGCCTCCCGCTAGGTGGACCGACGACCTAAAAAGAGTGGCGGGAAGCGGTTGGATGCGGAAAACTGAGGACCGGGTATGGTGGCGCGAACTGGGGAAGGCCTATGTCTAGCAGTGGACGACTCCGGGCTGATAATGATGATGATGATGAACTACTTATACTAGGACACAATAGTCCAAATTAGTATTTTTGTCATGACCACATAAAAAGTTTAATTGACTTGCACCGTAGCTACGTAATTTTTTCATACTTAATAGTAAGGAACTGCCATTTCTTTTTTGTACACGAGTGTCATTATAATAAAGGAGTTTTATTTAGTAAATGATGAGTAAATGTAATTCTGTGTGATGTTTGATGTTGGTAAGAGAAGTTATAAGATCGCGTATTTACTTCTCTATCTAGTGATTTTGGACTGATTTTATTAAATGTTACATCATAATCATTATCATCGCTACATTTTGAATCATATGTTAAATGTATTCTTGTTTTTCAATAAAATAACAATTCCATACTTAAAGAGCAACAGATTTGGTTAAAATACCGGGTGATCAATCTAAATAGGTCTACTCTAGGCACTGTAATTGCCTATATGCTTAAATCTACTACTTTCAACTAATATCTACATAACAATCTCATTTCCAATTTATATTATGTTGAATATTTTGACTGGTGTGTGAGGAAATCAAAACCTTTAAACAAGATATTACTTTCAGTTCTTGGAATGGAATTGTCCCGACCATCGCCTCCTCGAAACCAGGAAGAATTCATAGCAAATCGTCCATTCTTGTATCTACTGATATCTCAGCATATCCCGATTTTCCTGGGAATTTTTCGAGATGAAAAATTTGCAACCGAAGTATCAAATTTGATAGTATCAGAAGGTTGCAACGATTATATTGCCTAATACGAAGCAGCGAAATAAACCGGTTACAACCGGTGTAGAGAACCAAACAAAAAATGGAGCGCTTCAAAACCTGCCGGTTAGGACAGATGCCGAAGAGTGAAATTCTGCTTTCTGCGGGCCCATGAGGCCCATGATAGCGTTTATTGCCTGATAAATAAGTGACAAAACATCTGTCGCGTTATGACAAGTACTGTTTTTCTTCGTCGGTATCTTCATTGCTGAAGGTCGTGTCCAGTTAGGAAAGTCATCACCGATGTATTCGTCAGTTATACCGGTACGAAAGTCGTTATAACCTATGGGCAGTCCCGTAGGTGCGTTGCGTGACCCTTTACATGTCTGAAAGTATAGTTTATTTAAGTTTATTGTAATTTAATAGAGATCTGTAAAAGATATCCAGTGATTTGTCTGTTGCATTACTTCTATGATATTATTACTGTAAATAGTAAATGTTTTTATTTTCTTTATTATTGTGTAATTTAGAATCTGTCATGTAAAAGAGCTGTTGTACCCTACTTGCAGAATAAAGTTTGAATTTTGAATTAACTGTGTTTTGCCACTTATTCCCGACTTGTTGTAAAAATTTCTTTAAAAAAAATCTTTAGTCTCATAAGAACTACAAAATTTTTACTGAATGTTACAGAACACTTATAATGAATAAAATAAATATTTCAATAAACAGTGATGTTACAGTTTGTTTACATTAACTTAAATCCATTTTTGTACAATATTTCATTGCATGTTTGAGAAGAATACAATATAAATAAAAAAAGAGGGATGTTTGCAGACAGACATATATGCCAAAGTTATCTTTGGTATATATGTCTGTCTGCGACATCGTAGCGGCTAAACGGAATGTTTTAGAATCATAAGAGTCGTCTTATGAGATAATCTATGTGTGGTGAAATTGAAAGATGGTCCTTGAAAAGACTTGTCTCACGAGATGGTAATAATCTGTGTGGTGAAATTGAAAGATGGTCCTTCCAAATATTCAGCTAGTTGGGTAATTTTTTTAGTAATGTAGGTTATTTTATTTCAGGTGTTGCAGACGAGGTCCGACTTTGCCGGAGGGAAGTCCCTAAAACGGAAAGTTTCATAGCAAACCGTCCTTTCCTCTACATACTGATGGCTAAAGATATCCCTCTCTTTCTGGGACTAGTTCGTTGCGGCAAGTTTGCGACTCCAATAACAAACCAATTGAGGCCATCGAGACTGAACAATCGTTCAACCGGTGTCAACAGTCAAACAGCAAATGGAGTGCTTGCAAATCAACCGATTATAACCGGTGTCAACCACCAAAAAGCAATTATAAACCGTGTAAGGTATTCTTTAATTAATTCATCTAATGAAATACCGACACCGGATACAACTTCATACAACGGTTACCCCGGTTACAACGATTATACCGGTTACAACGATTATACCGGTGACAACGGTTATACCGGTTACAAAGTTTATCCCGGTGACGACGGTCACACCGGCGACAACGGTGTCGAAGACCAAACAGCAAATGAAGTTCTGCTAAACCAATGTATTGATCCTACAGTTAATATATCTAATGAGATACAGAAACCGGTTACGACCGGTGTCGAAGACCAATCAGCAAATGGAGTGGTTCTAGATCAATTACCTGTAAGTAATGTATCTAAAAATGACTTTCAGCAATAAAATACAATAATTTTCGTATAATTATGACTTACGTAAAGGCATGAAAGAGCCAAGTTTTAAAAGAGCCGCTGCATTATTTTGGTATATTTAAAACGACTTATAATAATAATCTTCTTCAGAAAATCAGTAAATGAGCATAAATTCTATTTCGATGTTAGAAAACTGTATACTATGAAGTTTAAGATTCAGTACGGCTATTTGTCAGCCTATAGAATGGAAAGGGACTTTGTATTCTCGACTTAAGGATTTCCCTTTCCAGGAAAAGGTTCGAAGATATTGTATACGTCACTAGAAAAATAGATGCAAACGTGTTCTTATACCTACATATTAGTAATTCTTCCTAATTAGTTTGAAGGATTATGAGTAGAAAATACCCAAAATATCGAAAAAAATAGTGTATTTTAATGTTAATAACGGCTCCATAAGTTCTCCATTAGTCTTACCGTGCGAAAGAAAGTCCGACCCCTGCTTATGAGAAAAAAGATCTTTGAACCTAATTGTGAACGTATTTAAATGTTTGTGTTTTTTAATATCGACACAAAGGTAATGCAGCTTACATAAACAAAAATGAATTACTGGTTAAAACTAGAAACATTTATTTGAAATAACATAATATTTTATAATATTGTGTTTTTTTAATTCATGCATTTAAGGGTTATGAAAGTAAAATGTAATGTGATTTACTACAAAATAAGCAGGACTCGAACCCGCGACCCTACGTTTCCGGCGTAATGGGCTAATGCGCTTAAGCAAATTGAATCAAAGATTTGGTGTGATTGACGTAACTATCTAATAGTTTAGTTGGGAGAGTACCACGCCAGAAATGTAGGGTTACAGGTTCGAGTCCTGCAGCGTACGTACATTGTAGATCACATTAGATTAATCTTTCATAAATTACAATAGACATGTTGACTAATTTTTTTTGAGGATGTCAATCGATTCTATTTTTTATTGCGATCAAATGTCTATATAGGACTGACTACACTTAAACTGCTCTAAAAGTCAAAAATGACCGTCAAAGTTCAACATTCCTACGTAGCGCTAAAAACGCTCCATACAAAACGCGTCAGGCTAGTGACGTCACAGGCCGGTATAGGTACCAATAATTGTATGGAGAAATTAAGAAATTTGCCATTTTCACCGTGAAAAAGTGCGTTTAAGTTCATGGTTGTCATACAATTATTGCTTTGTAAAATTATGAGGATTCTGAAAACATTTTCAAAATTTCTTTTGGATTAAAAAAAAATATCATAAAATTTGCGTACCTTTCAAGTCACATATTTCCAAAAAAGATTTATTTTTCTGGATTTTTTTCTTTGTTTCGTGAAATATTTAGCTAATTTTATTCATATAGCTACAGTACACTGTAGAATTCAACATCAGTCAACATGTCTATTGTGTCAATATTTATAACGTGTTATTATGCTTAGCTACTTTTGCTGCTGACTGTACAGACGTAAAGTCTGACCAAAAAGAGCAGAAATTAAAAAGTGGCAATACTGTAGTGCCGTCCCCGTTTTCTTATATTGATTAGAATAGGACACTACAGCATTGTTTTTTAATTTCTACTCTTTTTGGTTGGACTGTAGCTAGCTCGTCTTGCCACGACTTCCTTATTAGTTAACGTACTCAGTATCACTCTTCTTGCTCACACGGTATTGTAAAGAAAGAGTCAGCTAATGTTTTTGAGATAAAGATTCGCAGCGGTTGTGGTAGAGGTGTAGTGGGTGCTGTGGTGTCTGTTTTTCATGTGTGTGGATGAATTAGCAGAAAATTATTATGCACAATTGAATTATACAATATTACTGAGCAAGATGACATACAATGATAATTGTGATGACTATTTGTGGACTGCAGAAACGGTTTGAGCGAGACCACTAACGGAACACGGTGTCTCATTCGCACAAATTGCCAGTGTTGGAAAAAAAGTTGTGGTATTAAAAAACTAAAACAAAAAAGACATCCATTTCCGGTTTATGGACTAAGACAATATTTATATTACGAAGATGCCACGAATTTGCGCGACAGCGGGGTAGGTCGTGTGTCTCGCTTACTCGCTATGCTGCGCTATCGGATCTCTCGCTCAACCGCTTGCCGCGCCGCTGGTCACACAATCGTGGCATCTCCGTTAGCTATATTTTATCTTTTACCTAATTTGTTAAGGTATTAAGGTATCAATAATATTAAATTTACTGAATAAAACACGCTATTGCAATAATAAATATTTTTTTAATATATTATTATCTAATGATAACTTTACATTATTTCTTACTGAACCTTACAAATACACATTAGATTGCTAATAGGTAAAGCCTGACCAGAAATATATGAGGATTGTCAAGAGGGCGCTATTTATAAGATTTATATGGCAACAATCTTGCAACCAATCGCAACCCACTATAATGACATTAGTTTAAAATTAAATACCTGTCAGTTCCACTATGTTAACCTCGTAATATCATTTAATGGAATGCACTCTTTTCCTGACTGTTTTTCGTGTAGTAAACACTTGTACACTTTATTAAAAATATTACGTTCACGACTGTAAATGGTTTTCGGCATTTTCTTTGGATAATTTTAAATATTTGTATTTTAAAGAAAGCACCACGAATGACATTGACATTGTCGACAAACTATCATAAAATCATTGCCAGTGTAAGAAATTAGTTCCAGTGAAATTCCGCAATATGGCGCATCCTCATATATTTCTGGTCAGGCTTTATATAAATTGTATGTAAAAAAAAATTAAACTTTTAAAGTAGGTACTTACATAATAAAAAAAATTATAATCAAGAGCTTCATGGTAAACTGCGATACACCCGCCATCCTGACAGTCAGAATAGCAGGTGTACCTTAACATTGTAATAACATTTTGTACGGAGTGGTAATTTTTTTTAAAGTAGTTACATAATAGTTTTATAAACCCGCCATTCTGACTCTCACGTAAAAATATGTATCATTATTGCTAAGTTCTTTTATTGAAAATAAAAATATTAAATAAATAGTGTAACAATCATTGACCCACAGATTATGACACTATTGAACATTTGAGGCAACAAACTAAATCACAGGATTATGCTTCAAATGTAGTCTGTCCGGTTCAGGGATCGGATACCGTTATTCAATTTCGGTTTTTCGCTTATTATTACATATGTTTAAATTATAGTGGGCTAATTTCAAAGACATATCTGTAACGAACTTCTATATAACAATATAAAAAAAATTGGGCAAGTGCGAGTCCGACTCGCGCATGAAGGGTTCCGTACCTATATATATATATATATATATATATATATATAGGTATAACAAGTTTGTTGTATGGGAGCCCCCCTTAAATATTTATTTTATTTCATTTTTAGTATTTGTTGTTATAGCGGCAATAGAAATACATCATCTGTGAAAATTTCAAGTGTCTAGCTATCACCGTTCTTGAGATACAGCCTGGTGACAGACGGACGGACGGACGGACGGACGGACGGACGGACGGATGGACGGACGGACGGACGGACAGCGAAGTCTCAGTAATAGGGTCCCGTTTTTACCCTTTGGGTACGGAACCCTAAAAACCGGCCAAGTGCGAGTCGGACTCGCGCACCGAGGGTTCCGTACAAACACTTTCCATCCCTAAGTGGTTAAGTTAAGTTTGCACCTGGTATGTATAGCGCCCCATATAAATTAGGTGCAAAGTTAGGTATTAAAATATAAAAAAAAACTACTTACTAGATCTCGTTCAAAACAATTTTCGTTGGTAGTTTTTATAGTAATGTACATCATATGTTTTTTTTAGATTTTTCATTTTCTTATTTTAGAAGTTAGAGGGGGGGGGGACCAACTTTTTCCACTTTGGAAGCGTCTGTCACGCAAACTATTCGGTTTAGAAAAAAAATATTATAGAAACCTAGATATCATTTTTGAAGACCTATCCATAGATACCCCACACGTATGTGTTTAATGAAAAAAAGAATTTGAGTTTCTGTTCTAAGTATGTGGAGCCCCCAATATTTATTATTATTTTTTTATTTTTGCATCAAAATCTTAATGCGGTTCACAGAATACATCTACCTACCAAGTTTCAACCGTATAGCTCTTATAGTTTCGGAAAAAAATGGCTGTGACATACGGACGGACAGACAGACGGACAGACGGACAGACGGACAGACAGACATGACGAATCTATAAGGTGTTTCTCGCATCAGCACCAGATTTGGACGTTTTTGCAAGTGATTGGCGAATGGTGTGTCGTGAATGTCTAAGGTATTGTGAGGCGATGGATAGTAGTAAGTCCTCTATTGCCTATTAGTTTGTACCTACCTTATTTAAAAATTGTATCTGTAATGCACAGTGATTTAGTTTTAACTGTTATGCTGTGTTTTATGTGGAAATAAAAATAAAAATAAAATAAAAATAAATAAGGGTTCCGTTTTTTGCCATTTGGCTACGGAACCCTAAAAACGCGTATTTAGAAAGATATTTAAATTTT
The DNA here is from genome assembly GCA_932273695.1 of Apotomis betuletana. Lineage (NCBI taxonomy): Eukaryota > Metazoa > Arthropoda > Insecta > Lepidoptera > Tortricidae > Apotomis > Apotomis betuletana. The sequence continues at coordinate 11,269,208 of OW026320.1, read as the reverse complement.
AATAAATACCGGTTTCAATCCCTGCACCTCTAGCGCAACTGTCGTACGCGACTGTTTCTCGCGCGTGATAATTACCCGTCTCTTTCTGTGCAGTAATGTGAGAGTGACGGGTAGCGCTATGTCGCGCAACAAGAGTCGCGAAGCACAGGTTGTGCTAGACGGGTTATTTAGCCATCGGCACCGGTTGTCACTGCATCCGGTTTATCAAGATCCGGTGCTCCAATTTCGTCGCCTTCATAAATTCCCAAGAAGAGTGGAATCTTGTCGTAAATCAGTTGATAGAAGAATGGATGATCGGCGATGAATTCTTGTTTGTCTGGAGGGATATATCGTCTACACTTCTTGTCCATGAGCATGTCTGAAAGAAAAATCCATACTAATATTATAAATGCGAAAGGGTGTCTGTCTGTCTGTTACCTCTTCACGCTTAAACCGCTGAATCGATTTTGATGAAATTTGGCATAGAGATAGTTTAAGATCCGAGGAAGGACATAGGATAGTTTTCATCCTGGAAATTATCCCTAAAAAGATTGAAAAGTGAGAGTAAGTAATTCATGATGACATTGACGACCCTGTAGGAAATGTAATGATTAGACCAAAAGCACAATTGCTCTTACATTTGCTTAGGCGCTTTTAATAATCCCTTTTATTAATTAAGGTGATTAGGTGGATATCTATCGTGTTGTACGAGGTTGCTTCCATACTTCCAAGTTCCACGCGGACGTAGTCGCGGGCAAAAGCTAGTGCTAAATAAATAGTGTAACAATACCCACACTTATAATTATGACGCTATTGAACATTTGAGGCAACAAAAAAATCACAGTACTAAGCTTCAAATCACAAGGGTAGTCTGCCCGATTCAGGAATCGGATACCGTTATTCAATTTCGGTTTTTCGCTTATTATTACATATGTTTATATTATAGTGGGCTAATTTCAAAGACATATCTATAACGAAATTCTATATAACAATATTAAAAAAAAAAACGCGTAATTAGAAAGATATTTAAATTTTAATGAATACCGGTTTCAATCCCTGCACCTCTAGCGCAACTGTCATACGCGACTATTTCTCTCGCGTGATAATTACCCGTCTCTTTCTGTGCAGTAATGAGAGAGTGACGGGTAGCGCTATGTCGCGCGACAATAGTCGCGAAGCACAGGTTGTGCTAGACGGGTTATTTAGCCATCGGCACCGGTTGTCACTGCATCCGGTTTATCAAGATCCGGTGCTCCAACTTCTTCGCCTTCATAAATTCCCAAGAAGAGTGGAATCTTGTCGTAAATCAGTTGATAGAAGAATGGATGATCGGCGATGAATTCTTGTTTGTCAGGAGGGATATATCGTTTACACTTCTTCTTCTTCTTGAGACTAACTGAAACGACCATTTTAAACATATCATAAGTATGCTTCGGAGTCATAGCACCCTAGGACGTTAGACGGCTATGGAGCCGACATTAACATTAAAATATCACACTAATATTATAAAGGCGAAAGTTTGTGTGTATGTGTATGTTTGTTACTTCTTCACGCTCAAGCGCCTGGACCAATTTTGATAAATTTGGGTATGAAGGTAGCTGACACCCTGGATTAACACATAGGCTACTTTTAATCCCGAAGAAATGAGGTGTTCCCGTGGAATGAGCTGGTAACACCGCGTGGCGAGCTAGTAATTCATATTAGGCCCATTAATTTATTTCATTATTAAGTGTTTTTATGGTCATTGTGGTTAAAACAATCAAGTAGTAAAGCATTAAAATTATAAATATCACAAACTCGTAACTTTTACTATTTTAGTTATTAGATAAAAAAAACTAACCGAACCTAACTTAATCAATAAGATGATATATGTATGACTACATAGGAATAAAAATTCTGCGAAATGTATTTTCGGCGAAATAAAGCATTCGACGAAATAAGTTTGTTAGAAACAAAGGGCTCCCAGAGGAGAAGATTCTTGCAAACATAAGCATTTTGCTCAAGTTGAAACGGATCGTGGCGCTAGTGCGTCGCGCTCACTCGGTCACTAATTACAGAGATGGGCAAAATGTAATCGATTAACGATTAAAATTAATCTACTTAATCGCGATTAACGATTAAAAATAACAATAAATTAATGTTCATCGTACGAGTTTTGATTAACTTAATCCCGATTCAATTAATCGTAGATTAGTATCCAGAAATTAATTTTTTAATCTATTAATTAATTTCATTAATTTTCTGTCGATTCATGTTGGGAAAGCATAAAATATTTTTGTAAGTTTAAGTCATGCAAGGGTATTGTGGTATAGTGCGTTTAGGACACTACCCGTACAGCGCCCTCTACAACTCACGCGAGTGACAAATCACGGTGGGCTTGAGAAAAATATGGCGTCTCTTACTAAGAAGATTGTAATAGTGGTTAATGTGTTTTAATAAATACTTGATGCAAGTTGGTGTTTAATTAATATACTACATTGGCGACGAGGACAATTATCAGGCAGGAATGCCCACGTCGTGGATATATAAACTTGCAAAAGAGCAACTCCAAGAAAAATTAACGGAGCTAAACATAACCTACAACCCACAAGCGAAAGTGGACGAATTGCGGAAGTTACTTTCGGAATATTATAAAGACAAAGACAGCGTAGAAGAGAAAAATATAAAAGAAAGTGTCGTCACCTTCAGCATTATGGCAAACGACGTCAAGCCGTTCGATGGCGAAAATTGGTCGGTGTTCGAGCAACAGCTCGAGTGCGTCATCATGCTTAATAATACCCCAGAAGATAAAAAAGTGGCACTTTTGATAACCAAATTATCACCAAAAGTGTTTGAAATTTTGTGCAATATATGTGCGCCGGTAAAGCCATCAAAAATATCTTTCCAAGAACTATGCCAAAAACTTAGATCTAAATATGAATCTACTCAGTCATCAGCCTTGGATCGAGCAACATTCAGAAAAAGGAACCAATTTCACAACGAAACAATTGATGATTATGTGCTGGCTCTAAAAAAATTGGGCACTAGATGTAACTTCAAAGATTTGGAGGATCAAATCAAAGAAAAATTTATAGATGGTATATCCTCGAAGGTGGTAAAATTTGAACTGTTAAAAATGACTTCTTCATCAACATTGGAAGAAACAATCACGCAAGCCAAACTGGTAGAAGGTGCATTCCAGTGTACTCAAAATGTTAAGCAAAACGAAGTCACAGATACATATTTGTCTCAGACTCATTTTCCACATAGGAATAGTGGATCACGGAACCCATTCAAAGGCCCCAGGACTGCATCTGGTAACAGTACATTTAATAATAAATCGAGTTCGGGAAAATTAAAGTGTTTCTGCTGTGGAAAGGATAATCACATCAAAGCGGAGTGTTCATTAGTAAAAAAATTTTGTTCAGAATGTGGGCAGCAAGGCCATATCTTTCGTGTATGTACCAAGCGTATACATAGAATTAATTTTGCTGCGGCTGAAGACTCGAGCAACTCTAACAGTAAGGACTGTATAAAGGAAGAAGTGGAACCCATAAAGGATATGTACAGCGAGTTTGAAGTATATTCTGTAAACCATGACATGTATAAAGTGAGTAGAATACCACCCCATTATGTCACCTTAAATATTGAAGGCAACGATCTTCCATTTCAACTTGATACTGGTTCAGATGTCACAGTAATTTCTTTAAATAATAAAAATAGTTTTCTACAAAACAAAGTAATACAACCATGTAATGTAATTTTTAGAAATTTTGATCAAACTTTGTCCCAGCCAGCAGGTATAATTAAAGATATTGTAGTACAATATAAAAATACTATCAGAAAATTAAATGTATTTGTGTCTCAAAATGACTGCCCTCCAATAATTGGAAGGGACTGGTTAGATGCGTTTAAGCTGTGGCCACCGACATTATGTGAAACAAAAAATGTGACAACAAAACCAAAAAATAATGTGTGTACTGAAAATGTTTCAGAAGCAGTAAGGATAATCAAAGATAAGTACGCAGAGGTATTCGACTCAACCTGGGGAGACTTTAAAGGAGAGAAACTTAAGTTAAAATTAAAGGCAGGGGCAACTCCCAAATGCCTGCCCGTACGCAGAGTGCCCTACGCGCTGAAAGATAAGGTAAAAGTTGAAATATCTAGATTATTAGAAAATGGTCGCATTACACCAGTTGAACATAGTGAGTGGGGCACTCCGGTAGTACCAATTCTGAAACCTGATGGATCAGTAAGGTTGTGTGGGGACTACAAATTAACACTTAATCCTAATTTAGAGGTAGATCATTATCCATTACCGCACATGGAAGAAATATTTGAAGTTTTAAAGGGAGGCGAATATTTCTGCGAACTTGATCTCAAAGAAGCATATTTACAGGCAGAATTACATGAGGATTCACAAAATTTAACTACCATAGTTACAGAAGTAGGAACCTACATGTATAAATATCTACCATTTGGGATAAACACCGGGCCAAGTTCGTTTCAGCGCCTTATGTGTAATATGTTAGCTACTATACCAAACACTGCTGTGTTTATTGATAATATCTATATTGCTGGTAAAGACTTAGAGGACACTGTAAACACTGTGGGTAAAGTGTTAGGGAAATTAAAAGAGTTTAATTTCAAATTAAAACTAGAGAAATGTAAGTTTTTTAAAAAACATGTAGATGTGTTTGGATTCAGGATAACAAAAAATGATAATATATCTGTTATAAGGTCTAACCTCGAACCTGTATTAAATGCTACGGCTCCAAACAACATTTCAATGTTGCGGTCATTCTTGGGGAAGGTCAACTATTATTCACGTTTTTTGAAAGACATGGCAAAAATAATGGCACCTTTATATGAATGCACCAAGGAAAACAATTTCAAGTGGACAGAGGAATGTGATACCGCTTTCAAATTAATTAAAGAAAAATTAGCGTCAGTTCAAAACTTGAGGCATTATGATCCTAACTTGCCATTAATTTTGACATGCGACGCATCTGACACGGCCGTGGCTGCCGTCATATCTAACCGTGATGCTGAGGGGACTGTCAGACCCATCGCGTATGCGAGTAAAAAATTAAATGCGGTAGAACAAAAATATACAACCATTGATAAAGAAGCCCTAGGAATTATATTTGGTGTGACCAAATTCTATCATTATACATATGGCCGTAGTTTCGAACTAGAGACAGATAACTCTGCGCTAGTCAGAATATTTGGTCCCACCAAGGGAATTCCAAAGATGGCAGCAAAGAGATTGCAACACTACGCAATCTTCTTATCAGGTTTCAGATACCAAATACGTCATATTAGAAGTAATATAAATCCAGCTGATTTTTTATCACGATCTGACAGTCATCCTCAAACTGAAAATATTAATTATCATGAAATCTGTGAATGTTTAAGCAATTTTGTTTATGTGAATAATTCTGAAATAGAAGCATTAGACTGGAAATCAATAAAAAAAGAAACGGAACGGGACCAGATTTTAACTAAAATATATAGATATAGTATGGATGGTTGGCCAGATAAAGTAAACATTGATAAAGAATTATTACCTTTTTACCATAGACAACACGAGATAAGTACAGATAGAGGTTGCTTATTCTGGGGATATAGGATAATAATTCCAAGTGCATTAACAAAACTAGTTTTGAATGAAATTCATAAAAGTCATTTCGGGATTGTTCGCATGAAGGAGATAGCTAGATCATATGTATGGTGGCCTAGTCTTGATAGTGATATTGAAAATGTTACTCAAAATTGTTTAGTATGTTTAAATAATCATAAAAATCCGCCAAAAAGCAAACTCCACACATGGCCAGTGGCTCCTGGTGAATGGTACCGGTTACATGCTGATTTTTTAGGGCCATTCCGGGGTAAGATGTTCTTAGTCATTGTTGACAGTTATTCCAAATGGGTAGAAGCTTTTCCAATGAATAACATTACAGCTAATAGTACGATTGAGATATTTAAACGACTATGTGCAAGTTTTGGCTTTCCAATACAATTGGTTACAGATAATGGTCCCACATTCACTAGCTCTGAATTCTCGGCGTTCTGCAAAGCAGCTCATATTAAACACATGTTTTCGCCCCCCTATTTTCCGGCTACTAATGGTGCCGCTGAAAGATTTGTTGAAACTTTCAAAACTCACATCACAAAAATTCTAGAAAGTGGGGCAACTCTTTCAGCAGCTATAAACTTATTCTTATTAGACTACAGGACCACGCCCCATCGCTCGACAGGGGTGACTCCAGCAAAGCTTATGTTAAAAAGAGAGCTCAGAAATCGATTTTCCTTGTGGCGTCCGCCACCAGTAACGGAAAATATATTGGAAAGCCAAGAACAGCAGAAATTACATTATAAGGGAAATAGATGTGTCAATTTCACAGTCGGGCAGAAAGTAATGGTCAGGGACTACCGTAAGGGGCATAAACCGTGGACCTTGGGGATAGTAATAGAGGAGTCTATTCCAGGTGTAACCTATACCATTGATGTGGACGGTGCCAACTGGCGACGGCATGTTAACCAAATGCTTCAGTGTAGTAATAGCTTAGGGGAGTAGAGTAGAAGTTATATAAGTTAACATTTTAAGCTATAAGATAATTGTAGTTACATATAGGATTAGTCTTTTGTTACATCTACATTTACTCAATGTATTAATTACTCAAATTCAGTATGGTGGGGAGAGTGTGGTATAGTGCGTTTAGGACACTACCCGTACAGCGCCCTCTACAACTCACGCGAGTGACAAATCACGGTGGGCTTGAGAAAAATATGGCGTCTCTTACTAAGAAGATTGTAATAGTGGTTAATGTGTTTTAATAAATACTTGATGCAAGTTGGTGTTTAATTAATATACTACAGGTATGACTCTATGGTTTGTAAGAGCCTAGAAAACCCTAAAGCAATGCACTATAAAAAACCACCTTGTACCTACATACAGTAGATACAGTACAGTAAGTACTTAAAAAAGCATCTATTGCAGACACTTGAGTGATAAAATTCTACTCAAAATGTCACTCAAGAGTTTAGCAATAACCTTTGTTTAAATTTTATTATTATATAGAAACTCACATCTGCAGACAAACTGTACAAACAGTTTTGCAGGGAATTGTAATTTAAGTTGTATACTTTAATAAATAAATAAATAAATTGGTAGCGACATAGGGGATATATGTACATATAGTTTAGGTCCCAATAGTTTAAGTTAGGTTTAATTAGATCATAATTTAAGTTTGTTAAGGTTTAGTTATATACTTTTAATTTTATGTTGTTTTTTCTCTAATAAACTATCAAATTACAAACAAAAATAAATAATAAAGAAATAAATAAGTAATAAATTACCGGAAGAAGTTTATTTCACACAACCAACTAGAATGATTTTTCAAGTGTTTGTATATATGACAAGTCAAATTCCATTTTTGTATCGTGCAAATGAGCGTGTTCCAACTTTGAATCAAGAATTAATCGTGAAATTTAATTAATTAGAATTACGGTTAAATAATCGTTAATCGGAAACTTTGCTGATTAATTTCATCGTGATTAATGTTGCGACGATTATTTTTTAATCGATTAATTAGAAATTTAATCGATCAATGTAATCTCTGAATAATACTAACATGTAGCAGCTGCTGCTTTCGTCCCAACCTCATCCACTTCGATCACGGCTTTTTGGATCGCCTTGGAGACGTAGCACCTCTCATTGGTCGTCAGCATTCGTATATCAGATTGTTCTTCGTCGAATATCTTCGTGATTCCCATCTGTAACAAATTGAATGAGGAATGGAAGAAATCTTTCAGAAATCTTGAACTTTGTTTATGATTGAATAAACCCCTCATTCCTATAAGGCGGAGCAAAACCTCTTCATGTTTTTTAAGCTACATAAAAAAGGAGGGTATTTCTAACTGTAAACAAAAATTACAGATTTTTGAACAATTTTATCAATTCACCAATTGATGCTGAATTGATTAGATTAATACACTACACCATCTATATTCCATAGGTTTTTTTTTTAAATATAACGTCTGAAAAACGTTTTTTAAAGAAATGTCTGTTCACAGATTGAATAAATAAATGATAGGGTTGAACTATTGAAACAACGACATCTTGGAAGTATCTTTATTCATAAGTCTCTTGTCTCACTCTCACATTATAGTTTTAAGGTATGTCTATCCTTGTCTATGCTACTGGTGTATTAACTATCGAATGAGACTATTACGGTTTGACCTAATATCGACATTGCCCTTAGATGCCCTTTGAAATTCAAATTTAAATGAATATTTATATTCATTTACTTTTCAATTTCACATCTTCCTTACATAAATTTAAAATTACTAGAAGTAACAACTTCGTCACTATAAAACTTTCTTTTATGCCTTAGTTGGGAAAAAAATATTCTAGTAACAACTTCGTCACTATAAAACTTTCTTATATGCCTTAGTTGGGAAAAAAATATTCTATAACCATCCTTGCCATTGCGACTTGGGCTCCCCTTTTTGCTTACCATCAGGCGATGTGGAGCCACTATGTTGTGCTGTTATAAAAAAATAACCCATACCAATATTGGTTTAACGTAAAAAACACAAATATCATAATACCTTGGGCAACAGTTTCTTCAAGTTGATCTCAGTTTCAACTTTGAACTTCGGTATCATGACATCAACCAGCGAGGTCTCCAGGTCTTCTACCTCCGCAGCCAGGTCGTGGCCGTTCGTGAGCTTCTGCATCAGCTCACTGAGACCCTCGATCTCATCAGGTAGCACGAATACCATGCAGGCTTCGCGAACCTGGTAATACATCTGCAGTATCTGGACAGACAGGAAAGATATCGAACTATTGATACAAAGATAAAAGCACAAAGAAACATTGAAATGCGTAACCTGGCGGAAGACACCGGGAAGTCGGTACCTCTGGATAACCGGTCCAGCGTGTTAACCTATACACCACCCAACGCCAGATAACCTTACAAATTTTCTCCTATGCGTCGATGTTCGCATTGTTTGTTTGAAAGGCTTTTACACCTTAGGTGACCTTAGCCACCTTAGCTCTGTGAGTAAGTTCGATAAGTATATATAATTTTTTTTGGTGATTCAGGTTTTCTAATTTTTTCTAAATGACTGAGATAATATGGGGGTCGAAAACGTAAAAACAAAGTGAATATCGAAATAAACTCGCGAGGTTACACCTCACAGAGCCACTTGTAGTATTATTTTGTGCAGTATAGGATAAACTTACTTTTGCCTTCAATTCAGGGCTGTGCTTGTATCGAAATAGTGCACATGATTTAGACATCATGGGCACTTTGATGTCCGTCGTATTGTCCACGTGGAACGTCCTGTCACTCGGAACGGGCTTTTCCAAAGTCCCTGAAAGGATTAGGCATATGAGCTGATTCAATGTTTATCGGTTTTCTACAGGGTACACTGCGTTGAGTGTGCACTAGGATTTCATGAACTGATTCCACCGAGTCCATTCCGATATCACAGTCTGACCAAAAAGAGTAGAAATTAAAAAGTGGCAATACTGTAGAGTCGTCCCTTTCTAATCAATGTAAGAAGACGGGGACGACACTACAGTATTGCCAATTTTTAATTTCTACTCTTTTTTCTTAGACTGTACATACCACCAATTCGTACAAAACACTACGTCACTTTTCTTATCGGACAGCAAAAGAGTGGAACTCTGCTTGCGCACATTTATCCCAAAAAATATAACTTGTGTACTCCATTGTAGACCTTATTGTCATGATTACCTATTAAAAGTCATGCAAGTTTGCAGGATTAAGCGTGTAGGTACATACGCTAAGCCTTCGAAATTAAGGAGTGTGTAATTGTGTTTTTTTAAGTGGGACAAAGGGGAGAAAGAGAAGGTTTCTGGTAGGAATACATACCTCAAAATAGATGGCGTTGATCATCACCAAGCTGGTGTCCTTATCCAGCCAGGATGGAGACACAATTGATGGGATCATATTGTTTGTCTGATTTGCCACCTGTATAATAAAAATACAAGAAAGAGATTTGGATTGGTTGATTAATTAATAAACTCTTCTATATACAGCCATCAGATGGAGTTATAAAGACTGACTAGTAAGAAGCATAACGGGAGAAGTGGCTTATGACTTATGGCCCACCACGTCGACTCAGGCGCCACGACCGCGCCAGTTGCCTCGTCAATTCATTATAATAGCACATTATGTCATAAGGGTGGTATGAAGGAGATTACTAACGAAGCTCTATTATTACCCCTTGCTACCCGTCATACACACAATGTTTTTCATCACATTTGTTAGAAAATAAAAAAAAATAGCACCGAAGTAAACATTAAACGATTGTCAACCAACCTTTTTGTGTTTTTTATTATTATTATTTTTATTTATTTACTACAAGCATCGGCAATACGGCCATCAAAAATTGACACCATAATATTATATAACTTAAATAATAAATAACTCCCACGGGAACAATACAGGCTTTCTCCTTCAGTACACCTGCATGTAATCTTTTAGGAGCAAATGTGATGAAAACGTCTTTACTCACCCATGCGTTCATAATATTCGCAGCATCGTTACTTTGTGTAAAATCCAGCTGTTCCAGGCCTGACTCGAATACTTCTTCTGCGTCCTTCTTGATGTCAGGCTTCAGAGTCCCTGCCTTCGTGACGTACAGTCTGTTGGCGATGTTCAGGGTCACACCGTAGACCTCTTTGAGGGTTGAAGTGAGGTAGCCGAACAAGGAACGGAGCTGAAAGAAAATAAATTTTAATCAAAAAATCACTGACGCCACTGACGCCAACGAAGAGAAATCGTATTTTCGAGAACAAACTGAATAAGCTACTATCCATACTAATATTATAAATGCGAAAGTGTGTCTGTCTGTCTGTCTGTCTGTCTGTCTGTTACCTCTTCACGCTTAAACCGCTGAACCGATTTAGATGAAATTTGGTATATAGATAGTTTCAGTCCCGGGGAAGGACATAGGATACTTTTCATCTCGAATAAATTTAGTGTTCCCGTGGGATGAGCGGGTAACACCGCGGGGCACAGCTAGTAATAACCTAAATTTAAAACACTCCGACACAGGCAGCTGGTCACCATGAGACCCTCATTTCAATGAGTGATATAGAAAATGCTAATAAAACTGTACATAACTACAAAATTTGGAATTCTTAGCATCAATATTCGCTGAAATCTTGTCATTTGTTACAATTAAAGCTTAATATCTTGGAAACTACTGGTCCTATTTCCGCTAAACATAGTTTAGAACCATCTAGACGGACAGGTCTTTAGACTTAATAAACTGCATTCAAATTGGTCCATCCGTTTGGGAGTTACGATGCTACGGACAGACACACAGATACACAGATATACATATGTTAACCTTATAGCACCCCTTTTTTTTCGGGGGTTAAAAAGAACACAGATGTTTTTATAGAATCTTTTTTTATCGATTCTATTTTTTTATGTGGAAATACCACATTTTTTTTATAAATAATGACACAAAGGTAAATTAGGAAAGAAAAATTGAATGCGATCCACTACAATCTAAGCAGGGTTTGAGCCTGCAACCTCTGCGTTACCGATTGTAGTGGATCGCATTAAATTTTTCTTTCTTAATTTACCTTTGTGTCATTATTTATAAGAACACAGATGTGTTAATTGAGAAGATCCTTTGATTACTTATAGGTCTTATTAGCTAAAACTCACCGTCTCATCATCAGGCAGGTTCATGGTCTTCAGCAGCTCAGCATGGGTGTCTCCAGCGCTGCCGAGTGCGGTCAGCGCCAGCACCATTTCGACCGACAGCGGGGAGCAAATTAATGGTTTGCTTTTGTCCTTATTGTTACTTATTTGTTCCTGCACAATGTTATAAATTTGGCACATTTATTTTTGCGTGAAAAAACCTAAGACGAGCAAAATGGGCATCTCTGTAGGCCTTAGACTACGGGGTTCGTGCATGACTTTGACTTTGACTTTGTTATAATAGTCTGCTATAACAACACCGATATCGCAATAGATGTCATATACACAAAATTTGAGACGTTCTTTCGGTTCCATACGGGCGTCATTATTAGATCTTTACCAAAATTTTATGGCACTTGGAGATGCTTTCTCACATAAAAAATAAACTATTCCAAATCGGTTTATTTAGACATAAATGACGAAGCACTCTTTTTGAAAATTGGTTGAAAACACCCCGAAGAAGAACAGGAATAAATTTATTTGAACTGAACCGAAAAAAGAACTGAGAACTTCTTTTTCTGATTGTTGAGTTCGTATATCGATGAAGATTTATATTGGCCGCTTAGACTTCTTAGATTTATGTTTCATAATAAAAGTATGTCAATGTAGAACATATCGTCGTCTTGTCAAGTTACTATGTGGTTGTAAACAATAAAATATATATTATAATAAATGTGCATTTAAAACAAAGTCTTTCGTCTATAAACTATCATGGTAGCAGATCGCTAGGTGTGGAAAACGTGTGGAAAACCAAGTAAGTGGATATAATTATATAAAATGAATAATATCGTAATTCCAATTTTTGACGGAACAGATTATTCGAATTGGAAAATCCGTTTAATGAAATTTCTTCAATTTAAAAAATGTAAAGATGTTGCTATACGATTAAAATTGGAAACTGAGGATGCAGCAGCATGGAATGAGATGGATATTCAAGCGACAAACTATATATACAGCGCGATTACAAATCAGCAGCTAGAAAATATCAGCGATTTAGACTCGACATATAAAATAATTGCGAAATTCGACGAAATGTATTTAAAACAATCCACAGCGCTACAAATCGTGTGTAGAAACAATTTAGAAAATATTAAACTAGCGAAATATACAGACGTCAACATATTTTTTGACGAATTCGAACGATGTGTCAACGATTTAAAAAAGGCAGGCGCTACGATTACAGAAAGCGAAAAATTAAATTATATGCTAAAAGCTTTACCAGGCGAATATAGTTATATCGGCGACTTAATAGATGTTTTACCGGAAAATGAACGGACAGTCGAATACTTGAAAAGTAAAATTCGTATGAAAAATATAATGAAAAAAGAAGAAGATATACCGAATAATACAAATGCATTCAAAGCTAATTTTGAAAATAAACCGACTTGTTTTACTTGTGGTAAAACTGGACACGTGCAAAGAGAATGTTGGCACGGAAGCCGTGGTCGTGGACACGGATATCAAGGATCAAGTCGTGGTCGTGGACGTGGCCGCTATAATTTCGGACACACTAGAGGCAGAGGCAACTATGTTCAAAGAAATAATAATAATAATGATTACGGCAGAAACAGCTTTCACACATCAATTGTGAATAATTCGACAGTAACAAAAGATGAAAATGAAGGAAAACCGGGACAGATAAATTGGTTACTCGACAGTGGATGTACTGACCACATAATTAATACCGATGAATATTTTGACAGATTTGTAACATTAAAGGAACCAATAAAAGTTAAAGTCGGAGATGGAAGAATACTGAAAGCGACGAAGGTGGGAACTATTACCACATACTTTCCGGTCTATGCAAATAAACATAAAGTAGAAATAAATAATGTATTCTATGTAAAAGAGATGAAAGCAAATTTATTGAGTTACTCGAAGATTACCGACAATCATACAATAATTTCTAAAGGATATTTAACGAAGATATACAACTTTAATAATGAATTGATTGCTATTGCAAAAAAGGATGAAAGACTTTATAAAATAACGAGTTTTGTTTCAAAAGGAATTTATGCAAATGCTTTAAACAGTAGAATGACGAATAAAGAAAGACTTCATAGAATATTTGGACATGTAAACTTTAACTATCTTGACTTTATGTGTAAAAAACGACTATTAGAGGGAATGCCTGAAGAATTAGAAGAAGATTACATGAGATGTGCCATATGTATAGAAAACAAGATGCACAACGTACCATTTGAGAATAACAGAACAGAGGATATATTGGAAATTGTACACACTGATATTAATGGGCCGCACAGGACAACAGGACACGCAGGAGAAAAATACTTTCTGACATTTATCGATGATTACAGCAAGTTAGCAAAAGTTTATTGCATCAAATCTAAGGAAGAAGAATATGTAAATGAATTACAAAACATGACGGGCAAAGTAATAAAAGAATTAAGATGTGACAATGGAAAGGAATATATAAACCATCGTGTTTTAAGATTTGCGAGACTAAAGGGCATAATGATTAAACCATGCCCAGCCTACGTACATGAATTAAATGGTACAGCTGAGAGGTACAACAGATCGATAATGGATATGGCACGATGTCTGTTAGCAGAAGCAAAAGTTGATAGACGTTTTTGGCCAGAAGCTATAAAAACGGCTGCTTATTTAAAAAACCGAATATTGACAAATACACCAGAGAGAAAGACACCGTATGAATTATTCTTTCGAAAGAAACCATCAGCTAAATATTTAAGAATGTATGGAAGTAAAGTTTACGTTAGAGTACCTGAAGTAAGAAGAAGTTCAAAGTGGGATAGAAAGGCAGAAATGGGCATCTTGTTGGGATATACAGATGTCGGATACAGAGTACTTATCAATAATAGAATAGTTGTGGCGAGACATGTTGATATAATTGAAAAGGATGTTGACGACGAAGAAATTAGAGCTGATGAAGATAAGTGGGAAGATGTTGTAGATGAAATGGATATGGAAGAAAAACAGAATAATGAAATTATACATGAAATAAATGATGATGAAGATGAAATAAACGATGGAACGAGAAAGTCCAAGAGACAGATAAAAGCACCAGGTCGATTTGATGAAGAATTTAGCTACTACTGTATAAGTGTTAATTACTGTGATGCCATGATTCCAGATACATTCCAGGAGGCGACTACTAGCGATGAGGCTGATCATTGGAAAGAGGCAATGGATAGAGAGATGAATAGTCTGGTGAAGAATAATACATGGACGCTAGTGAGTGCACCACAGGATAAAAAGGTACTTGATGTTAAATGGGTGTACAAGAAGAAATCTGCAGAGCTTTATAAAGCCAGGTTAGTGGTTAGAGGTTTTCAACAAACGGACAATGTCGATGACACTTATTCACCAGTAGCGAGTATGCAAACTTTAAAGCTACTTCTATCATATTGTTGTCAATTCAAATTAAGTATACATCAAATGGATGTAGAGACAGCTTTTTTAAATGGCAAAGTTTTATCAGAAGTGTATGTCAAACAACCACTTGGCTATGAAGATGGTACTGATAAAGTGTATAAATTATATAAATCTTTATATGGTTTAAAAGAAAGCCCGCGAGCTTGGTACGAATGTTTTAATGAATTTGTAACGACTATAGGTTTTAGAAGAAGCAAATACGACTATTGTTTGTATGTTAATAGTGATGATAACTGTCCAACATATATACTAGTTTATGTTGATGATTTGTTAATTGCTTGCAAAGATGAAAAAAAGATTAATTCAATAAAGAGACAACTAGGTAATCATTTTAAAATGAAGGACATGGGGAAAGTTAAAAACTATATCGGAATTGACATTGATTATGACTATTCAAGTGCAAATATATTGACTTTAAGTCAAGAAAAATATATTGTATCTTTAGCAAAAAAATATAAAATAGAAAATTCTAAACTGTACAAAACACCGATGGAAATTAATATTAAACTAGAGAAAAGTAAACTAAATGAAGACGTTAAATATAGAAATCTTATAGGAGCTTTGCTTTACATAAGTTCTGGATGTCGACCAGACATAGCTTATAGTGTAAACTATTTAAGTAGATTCCAAAATTGTTACGACGAAACTCACTTCAAATATGCGTTACGTGTTTTGAAATATTTATATTTGACAAAGAGCCTTAAGCTCACATATCAAAAGAATTTAGAAGCTAACGTGATGGACTGTTATGTTGATGCCGATTGGGCTGGAGATATTGTAGATAGGAAGTCTACCACAGGTTATATAATTAGATTATTTGGAAATGTCATATATTGGAAGTCAAAGAAACAGGGCAGTGTAACCAAATCGTCTACATTTGCTGAATACATAGCATTGTCAGATGCAGTAACTGAAGTATGTTTAGTACGTAGTGTTCTTAATGATATATTTATAATATTTAATGATCCTGTAAATATTTATGAAGATAATTCAGGAGCTGTTGCTATTGCTAAGTATGGTAATTTCACCAAAAATTCTAAACATATTGAAGTACACTATCATTATGTTCATGAGAACGTTAAAAAAGGAGTTGTAGATATCGTTAAGGTGAATTCAGAGGACAATATAGCAGATATCCTCACTAAGTCATTAGGAAATATAAAGTTCTTGAAGTTCAGACAAATGCTGAATATAGTATAGTAATAATATTGATATTACCATGCTTCCAAAATGTTCTTTAGTTAATTTATGTGTTTGTGCTTATACAATATAAATCTTAGGAGGCGTGTTGAGTTCGTATATCGATGAAGATTTATATTGGCCGCTTAGACTTCTTAGATTTATGTTTCATAATAAAAGTATGTCAATGTAGAACATATCGTCGTCTTGTCAAGTTACTATGTGGTTGTAAACAATAAAATATATATTATAATAAATGTGCATTTAAAACAAAGTCTTTCGTCTATAAACTATCACTGATAACAGTTAAAGTAAATAATATCTTAGAGACCTTGAACTTCGCTGTAATAAAATGAACAGCTCACCTTGAGGAACCGGAACGCGAAGTGCGAGAGAGACGCCGCTAGCTTTGGATCCATGTTCACCAACGTTCAGCTCTGTACTGCCGGCAGCAGACGGTCTAGACGCTTTTATAGGTACCCTGTGGGCCAGGCGAGGCGCCCAGGATATCACTCAATTGCATCATCAAATCTTTTACTATTTCAACCCCCACTTTGTATCTTCGCAACTTTGGATAATTTCTAAAAACTGAATAGAAATATAAACGAGCGAAGCGTCTCTGCTTCAACTTGTTAAAAATTTGAATGTTCAGAACAGACGACCGATTCACATGAAATTTTGTGAGTAAGTTAGACATATTATCGTTTATTTCGTTCAGATTTAAAAAAAAAATCAAAATGGTGGGAACGTGTAATAAAGAAATGACAAATTTCACAAATTTTTAAACATAATCACTAGTTTTGCTGAGCGACAAACCGTATGTGCTAAAGTCGTCTAGACGAATGTATTAACGCGTTATCCTTATCATACTACTTTAACTCATACATAAACAAGTGGTATCTTTTCCTCTTATATCGATGATTGATGAATCATTGTTTTAGTGAAACGAAAATATGTACATATTTTGATCCCTTTCTCACATTATGCTAAACCAGTGTGTAGAAATGGAACAGTGACAGATACGATGAATGACGATAACCAATGTTTATGCAGAACAGTTTTCCCAAATATGCATGATGCAATATCCTTTGTACGTGAAAGGAAATGTTTTTACAAGTACCTATTAGATAGAAATAAAACCACCAGTGCCCAATGCTTTTAAAAAAACTAGTTATAAATTATAAATAGTGTTCAGTCTAAACCCGTAACAAATTCGTGGGCAAACATGTTTTCCCCATACATTAAAATTGTTTTCTACCCGGGAATATCCCAAAAGAGTTTAAAAACAAACCACGACGCGACTTTGTTTTGAATTTTTGATGTATTCGGGAAAAGTCCGTAACGCTATATTTATAATCTTGCTCTGACTCATCGTAATACAGCGCATTTCGCAATGTTACAACAAATTTTGCGTATTAGGCTTGTTTGGGTTTGTTTCAATTTATGGTGTTGCCATTTGGGCTGTGATGCGCGGAGGATAGGTTTCAGTGTCGCTTGCACGTACGCCGTTTGTTTACCATCGCGAACGTTGACTCCTCCTACTGGGCAGTCCAGTAACATTTTGAGCCAATGTCAAGGTTATTTTTTTGCGGAGCAGCGGTTTTCAAGGTGAAACGCATAATGGTGTTATACAAATTAGGTTATAGACGTGTCTGGTTTGTGGAATTGTTAATGATGATTCGTTTCTTGTGCTAAATTTCGTAAGGATTGGATATTATTTCTAACTCTATTATCATAACTGGATAAAAAAAACTGTATTATTATGAATATGCCAGTAAACTTTGATCTAACTGGATTATATAAGGTATTTTGAGGTACAATCTATCGGAAATACACACGGGAAATCCATATTACAGTTATCCGTTCGAGTTATAATGTATTAATGTATCTTATGATGTGTCACAGTCGGGTTTGTATAATTAACCGTATTACATTAATAATAATAATAATAAATAATAAAAGCCTTTATTCGCTGACCAAATACAGTAAACATTTATCTTATAAATATGTATGTATATTCAGCAACCAGTTAGTTGATCAGGTTGTCCTTGGACATAGGCCTCCCCTAGTCTCTTCCACTCTTCCCTGTCACGAGCTGATCTTCTCCATCCTTTTGGTAAGTCATCTTCCCATCTCTTTATTTGCCTTCCTTTTCGTCTTTTTCCATTCCTAGGATACCATTCCATTACGTCCTTTGTCCATTTATTTCTATTTGTCCTCATAATGTGTCCAGTCCAACTCCATTTGAGACGTCTTATTTTTAATAGAACATCACTAACTTTTGTCCTTTTCCTTATTTTTGATGTCTTCCACCTATCACTTAGCCGTATACTTAGCATGCTCCGTTCCATACTACGTTGGCAGGTTATCAGTTTATGGTTGTTTTTGCTTGTAGAAGGCCAAGTCTGACACCCATAAGTGAGACATGTAAGTATACACGAGTTATACAGTTTGCTTTTTATTTGCATCGGTATTGTCTCGTTTTTAAATATTTCTTTTAGTGACCAGTATCGTTTCCAAGTATTGCTTATTCTTCTATCTATCTCTTTCGTGTATTGGTCGTTTATGGATATTAGTTGTCCCAGATATATGTATTTATTAACATATTCGATCGTCTCCTGTCCTATTTCTACCTTTTCCCTTATTGTATTTGTCAATATTTTTGTTTTAGTTGGATTCATGGTTAGTCCTGCTTTTCTGCTTTCACTGTCTAGTTGTTGCAACATTGTTTGTAGTATGTCTGGCCTTTCTGCAAATATTACAATGTCGTCAGCGAACCTCAAATGGTTTAGGTTTTTTCCATTTACATTGATTCCATAGTCTTCCCATTCTAAATTTTGAAAAATATTCTCTAAAACAGCTGTGAAAATTTTCGGCGAAAGTGGATCTCCCTGTCTAACGCCTCTCTGAATACTGAATTCCTCTCCTTGTCTTTCGAGTTGTACCATTGCAGTGGAGTTTCTGTAAATTTCTTTGACGATATTTATGTATTTGCTTTCTACACCCTGGTTCTTTAGCGTCGTCCATATAAAGTTGTGTCTCAAGGAGTCTAAGGCCTTGTTATAGTCTACAAACGCCATGTAATATTGTTGGTTATATTCATTCAGTTTTTCTATCATCTGTTTTACTACATGGATGTGATCGATGGTGGAATAATCTGTGCGGAACCCTGCTTGTTCTCTCGGTTGATTTTCTTCGAGGTGTTTCGTTATTCGTCCGAGTATTATTTTTGAGAACACTTTGTATATATTCGACATTAGGCTTATGGGTCTGTAGTTGTTTATTTCGTTTTTGTCTCCTTTTTTATGTAACAGAACAATAGTGGACTTAGTCCATTGAGTAGGTATTTGTTCATGTTCTAATATATCGTTAAATAGATTCGTCATGGGTTTGGATATCACACTTAATGTGTTTTTCAGTATCTCGTTTGAGATTTTATCGTCTCCAGGTGCTTTGCCGTCTTTTTGTGTTTTTATAGCTTTTATGACTTCGGTTTCTAATATGCATGGTACTTGTTCTTCGTGGGTGTCTTTATCTGTTTCTGGGGTTATTATTCTTTCCACGTCCGTGTATAGAGTCTTATAGAATTCTGTTGCAATTTTGGCTATTGACGACCGTTCTGTTGTCACTCCTTCATTCCTTCCCTTATTTTTGGTTTTCATGTTAGGTATCCATTGTGTGTAGTCTTTCAGTTGTTTTAGGCCTTTTTTAACTCCTCCAGTTTTCTCTATTTGTTCCTTCAATACCTTCATTCTCTCTGTCTTTCTATGTTTTCGGATTGACGCCTGGATTTCTTTACTGATCTTTGCAATGCTTTGTCTATTATCTTTCCTTTTTTCTAACATTTTATTCCTCTTATTCATTAATTGTATAGCTTCTTCACCTAACTTGTTTTTCTTCTCATTTGTTTTACGCATTTGACTTACTCCTTTCAATGATTTCTCTAGAAAATTGTACTTTTCTTGGGGTGTCGTACATTTCGTTATTTTTTCCAAAACTTTATCAAGTTCATTTAATGTATTTTGTGGCATAGGTGCTGTTATTGTTAAATTCCTGGTTGAGGAGGTAATATTTTTTCTAGATTTTTTATTTTTGTAATTTATGAAGCCTCTTACCATTCTGTGATCTGTGTTGAAATTTAACTTATTTACTATATCGACGTCGCTAAAAATGCGACTATCCCTTGTTAGGATAAAATCTATTTCATTTTTTTCCCTGCCGTTTGGAGATAGCCATGTCCACTTCCTTGACTTTGCTTTTTTGAAGAAGGTATTCATTATTTTGAGATTATTTGCAAAAGAAAAATCTACGAGTCTTTGTCCGTTATCATTTCTTACTCCATTGCTGTATTTTCCTAAAACAAATTCATTTTCGTTCGATTTCTCGCCTACCTTAGCATTAAAGTCTCCTAGTATGATTACATTTTTGTTTGACTTTTTCATTAATTGTGATAGATCTTTGTAGAATTTATCTTTTGTTATTTTTTTGTCTTGTTCTGTGGGAGCGTGAACTTGGATAATCGAAGATGGCTGTTTAAGTGAGTGCAATTGTATGTTGAGAACGGTGATTCTATCCGATATTCCTTCAAAACTAATTATGTTATCTTTCATGTATTTTTTTATTAAGAATCCCATTCCATATATACCCTGTTTTTCTCCATAATAGTAAAAAATGTAATCGTTATACTCTCGTATTTCTTCTCCTTTTCTTCTTACTTCACAAAGTCCAATAATATCCCATTTTATTGATCGTATGGCTTCCTCCAGTTCTTCCAATCTTGTGTCCGTCATTATTATACTACAATTTAATACTAAGGAAGTCGTCGTCGCCCTAAAAAGCATGACCAGGGGAAAGTCTCCAGGACACGATGGGCTAAGTATGGAGCACATTCTCCACGCTGGTCCGATGATAGCTACCAGATTGTGCAATTTATTTAATATGTGTATTCGGTATAGTTATATACCAGCTGCACTTATGAAGACAGTTGTAGTACCTATTGCCAAGAACAAGACGGGAGACCTGGGGTCTGCCAGCAACTATCGACCAATCTCCTTAGGTACGGTGATTGGGAAGGTGTTCGAGCGACTGCTGCAGCCTACGATACAGGGTGGTTACAAGATTGATGATGCGCAGTTTGGCTTCCGACCTGGAGTCTCAACAGATTCAGCCATACTGAGTCTGAAGCACACGGTTAACTACTACATTAACCGGGAAACATCGGTCTACGCATGTTTTCTTGATCTCAGTAAGGCTTTTGACTTGGTGAACTATGACATACTTTGGAGCAAATTAAGCAGCACTACTGTTCCCACCGAGGTCATCGATCTGTTGAGATTCTGGTACGGAAATCAAACTAATTGTGTAAAGTGGGGTGACTCGACATCTAACGAGTATATGTTAGAATGCGGTGTTCGCCAGGGGGGAATAACTTCTCCGGACCTTTTCAACCTTTATGTGAATGGCCTGATTGAGGGGCTGAGGAGCACAAGGATCGGATGCCACATAGGTGGCGTGTGCGTTAATAGTATCAGCTATGCGGATGATATGGTGCTCCTTAGCCCATCAGCAGAGGGATTGAGGAAGCTGCTTCAATTCTGTGAGAAATATGCCATTTCTCACGGAATGAAGTATAACGAGTCTAAAACAGAAGTCCTCATATTTAAGGCAGGAAGGGGTCCGGAGAAAATTTTAGATGTCTACTTAAATGGATTACCTGTTCGTAGGGTGCAGCAGTTTAAGTATCTTGGACATATCCTTACGGAGAATTTGAAAGACGACAAAGACATCGAGAGGGAAAGAAGAGCCTTATCAGTGAGGTGCAACATGCTCGCGCGTAAGTTTGGAGGATGCTCCGAAGAGGTCAAGGTGACACTCTTTAGAGCTTACTGTCAGAGTTTTTACACCAGCCACCTCTGGACAAACTTCACCAGGAAAGCAATTAACACCTTAAGGGTTCAATACAACGACGCCTTCAGAATCCTGATGAGGTTACCCAGATGGTGCAGCGCGTCGAGCATGTTCACCGAAGCTCGTGTGCCTGATTTCTTTGCCGTCATCAGATCCAGAGTAGCATCATTTTGGGGTAGGCTGCGCACCTCTGAGAACTCGATTCTTGCCGCAATCAACGACGACATGAACAGCCCAATTTCCAGGTTCTGGCTGTCTCTGCATCGGGATGCGAACCGAAAGTAATTGAAATTTTAATGTCATTGTATTTTAATTTTAATTTTAATTTTTTTTTTAAATGTGCAACTATTGCAACGGTGTAACTAATTTTTAAAGACTTTGTTTTATTTGTATTTTTATTTTTTGTGTGATATGGGTTTTTTGCCTGCAATAAAAATTTATTATTATTATTATTATTATTATTATTATTATTATTAGTGTTCTAGCATTTAACGTTGCAATGTGTATTTTATCATTATTCCTTTCTTGATCTTTGAGTATGTTTCTAGGGGGTGCTAGTCTGACAACCCCACGGGGACCAGCCGGGTTGGGGTTGTTCCATTTCTGGTTGCTGGTATTTAGTTGCTACTTAGTTTGGTTTGGTTTCGTGCTGCAGAATGAGTTAGATCTGGGTCTCATCAAATCGAATGCATTTTTTATTATTTCTTTAGTTGCTGCTGAGGTATCACTTACTAATTTTTTGGCCTGAGATTGATGTTCTGGCGAAGATGAATTGTCTCTTTTCCTTTTTTCTTTATTTTGATTTCCTTCCTTAACTATAAGTTGATCGTATTTAAAATATGCAATGTTTCCTTTCGCACGTTCTTCTATGAGTTTTGGTTTTAATTCCCTTCGTTTTTCAATTACTTCCTTAGGAAAATCTTCGGTGACATATATGTCTTTGAGGCTCTTTTTATTTTTTAGTACTTCGCTTCTTTTCCAAACGTTTGTGAAAGCAATGAGGACAGGTCGTACTTTATTTTCTTGATTGTGACCGATACGGTGAATCTTTGATATATCGTTTAGTTCCAAAGTTATTTTAGAGTGCTTTCTTAAAGCTTCCTGAATTGTTTGAAATAACTCCAAAGAGGATTCTTCTTTTTCTTCCAAACCAAAAACTAAAATATTATTTTTCTTCTTTTCCTTCTCTAAATATTCTATTTTCTTCTCTAAGTGTTCTATTTTATTTTTCATGATTTTATTTTCTTCTAACAGTGGTTCGAGTCTTTCATTAATTTTTTCAAATATTACGTTTGTTTGTTTTTCCATTTCTGTTTTCATGTTGTCAAACAGCATTTGAAATTGGCCCTCCATGGTAACGTGAAACCGACAAAGATAAATAAACTACTAATTTGTTTTTGTTTCTTTGAGCTGGCAACACTAGCGCGTATTAATATTTCGGGTACTAGACGATTGGTGCCTGTCAATGTCAGTGACACTGCCGTTCACTCACTGTTCAGATAACCTCAAATAACGGGATGTGATATGACAATTTAGATTTTTATTGTTTTTAAAGATTATCTTCACTGTTACTTTTAGCTACAATGTATTACATTACGGTTAGTATTTTTAAGTTAACAAAGGAACGGCAAAAGTATGATGCGCAAACTCTGTCAGTAATACAAAAACCACAGACGACAAACTTATACCTAATGAAAGATGGATTTTTGCAGATAATAGAATAGAATCGAATATTATTTTTTGCACACTTCAACAAGAAATAAATACAAACAAATTCAGATTACACGTAACATTCAATAGAGGTAAACAACAGGGGGCGGTCAGGTCGCTAAAGAGTGATAGTAAATAATCCCACCAAAAACATTTTCATGTAAAATGCTAAGACGTGTCCATATGATCCCACTGTCAAAAAATTATCAGATCTCATATAGAGCCAAGCTTCTGACTCTAAAAGCCCTGACTCTAAAAGGCCTAACTTCAGAAACTTCACACCTCATTCAAAATATGTAATGAACATATAACTGTATGGTTAATAAATGAAACGAAACTAAACTATGTGGCAGGTTGGATTCCAAGCGTGGTGTAAAACTTTGATAACCTTTGAACACATAATGATATAAAAGAAAGTCTTTTTTCTCACGAATAACACAGATATGGCACATTTTATCGCAAATATAGCTCTCAGTTCGAGGTTCAAAGCCAATTTGTATGACGTCTCTTTCTATTGAAAGTGTTTATATGTGAAAAAGTAGGACAACTACATTCACAAACGAAAGTATTTTATTGGCAGATAAACATTGAATCTGAACAAGTTCAAGGCCACGTTTTATCTGCTTTCAATGTTTTTCTAGTGACTGCAGTTGTGTAAGTACTTGCACAGGAAAACAGCGAGGAAATACTGCCAGCGTCTTCGGGACCTTGCCAAAGGGGCCCAGTTATTTAAGTCTCTTTTTCGTATGCAGTTGACCATTTTAGCCTATATTATTGTTGGTTATGTTTGTAGGTTATAATTATTATAATTTTTGTGATATAAATATGTACATTTAGTTATAATTTATTACATGTTATTGTATATTGTTTTCATTTGGTTGACTTTTTTTGGGAATAATAAAAAAAAGAGATTTAAAATTGTAACTAACAAAATCTTTGAAATAGAATCTTGGCTGATTGTATGAAAATCGCTTGCTAACCGAGCGAGTGACGTTTAATTCTTTCCTATGTCCGAATTCCAGATTAAAAGTAGTCTTGTTACAAATGTTACTATTTTTTATTTTACTTACCAGCTTGTTAACTTAATTACTTACTACGTACTATAGTCAAATTAAACAAGATGCCCATGAGAACTGCGAAAGATTTTAACCACTCATTCCTGAGGTCCTAAGGAGTAATAAATCTTTATGAACCTAGGCTAATTTATGCTTTTTTTCATTTGAACACGGCGCGCATCCTTAGGAGTACCGCCTTATTATTACTTTTATCAAGTATTTATTATATGGAAAAATGAAAAAAAAAAGCATTTATCGTCCTAGGTTCATATAAGATTTATTACTCCTTAGGACCTTTCGCAATTCTCATGGGCAATTGTATATTATTTACTGTTTTCTAGCATTAAATAAGATACTTAGCTATGACACAAACTGTAAATACTGTAAGGGTTCCTTAAGGCTACGGGACCCGAAAAGCTGCATGGAGAAAAATTTGTGGACATTATCATTATAATATTTCTGTTCGCTGACGCAATCGAGTGATGTCTGATGTCCGCGCGCCGCGCTAGCTACCTATAAAAGCGCCTAGGCAGTCTGCTGTCGGCAGTACTGAGCTGAACATTGGTGAACATGGATCCAAAACTTGCAGCGTCTCTTTACAACTTCGCGTTCCGGTTCCTCAATGTGAGTTGTATTCGTTTTCGTCAGTCATAAGGTCGTACCATGAGTTTACAGTGACAGTACTTGCTAGCGACGGCGTAAAGGATTTGTATGGATTGTAGTTCTACAAAGTTACCGCTAGGGGCACTGTACTATACTCTATATAAATCATTTTCGCTGTCGCTAGGTACGGTCTAATTAATTCATGTTAAGGGTAAGGGAAGTTCAAAGTTTGCAAGAAATCATTTGTAATCATTACGAACTGAGCTTCCTTTTTTGAGGTTTAACCTACCTCAAAAAAAGAAGCTCAGTTTGTCAGGGAGTTTTCAACCAACTTCCAAAAGACTCCGTAATTTATAATCAGATTTGGAAAAATATTTTTAACATTGAAATAGACATGTTGACCGATGTTGAATTTCTACAGCGTAATGTAGTTATATGAATAAAATTAGCTAAAAATATTACAAAACAAAGAAAAAAAACCAGAAAAATAAATCTTTTTGGAAATATGTGACTTCAAAGGTACGCAAACTTTATGATATTTTTTTTTAATCCAAAAGAAATTTGAAAAATTGTTTTTAGAATCCTCATAATAATTTTATTAAAACTTTCGTGAGACATATTTAATTATTGTATTAAGCGGTTTACACTCACGTGAAATTGTCAGGGCCGTTCCTGACAATTTCACGTGAGTGTAAACCGCTTAATACAATAATCCTCATAATTTTACAAAACAATAATTGTATGACAACCATGAACTTAAACGCGCTTTTTCACGGTGAAAATGCCAAATTTCTTAATATCTCCATACAATTATTGGTACCTATACCGGCCTGTGACATCACTAGCCTGGACGCCAATTGTATGGAACGTTTTTAGCGCTACGTAGGAATGTTGAACTTGACGGTCATTTCTGACTTTTTGAGCAGTTTAAGTGTAGTCAGTCCCGTAGTCAGTCCACATTTGATCACAATAAAAAATAGAATCGATTGACATCCTCAAAAAATTAGTCAACATGTCTATTGTAAATTACGTTTTCCAGATCGCGTATAGTGTCCCAATTTATGAAATTGTGTCATTTAGCTATGCTCGTAGTTTCGCAGATTATCAGAGGTACGCCGATGGGCCATATGTTAAATAAAATGTGCGTCCGCCGAAAGGCTTGGTTCGAGAATTTCCCAATAATTTAATCAGTGATGGAGGTAACAAACTCCTATTTTTGAAAGTCGGATGATAAGAAAAATCTCCAAGAACCCCTATGCAGGCTTTCTAAGAGAAGTGTCTCAAATTAATAAACATTTTGCAGGAACAAATAAGGAACAATAAGGACAAAAACAAACCATTAATTTGCTCTCCGCTGTCAGCTGAGGTGGTGCTGGCGCTGACCGTACTCGGAAGTGCTGGAGACACCCATGCAGAGCTGCTGAAGACCATGGACCTGCCTGATGATGAGGCGGTGAGTAGCTTAAAGCTGTTCCCATACTTGATCACCGATGTCTGAGCTGGTGTTCTGACCGCGCTTGGCAGCGCTGGAGACACTCAAGCAGAGCTGCTGAAGGCCATGGAACCGCCTGATGATGAGGCGGTGAGTAGCATAAAGCTGTTCCCATACTTGGTCACCGATGTCTGAGCTGGTGTTCTGACCGCGCTTGGCAGCGCTGGAGACACTCACGCAGAGCTGCTGAAGACCATGGAACTGCCTGATGATGAGGCGGTGAGTAGCTTAAAGCTGTTCCCAAACTTGGTCACCGATGGCTGAGCTGGTGCTCTGACCACGCTCGGCAGCGCTGGGCACACTCACGCAGAGCTGCTGAAGACCATGGACCTGCCTGATGATGAGGCGGTGCGTAGCTTAATGCTGTTCCCAAACTTGATCACCGATGTCTGAGCTGGTGCTCTGACCACGCTCGGCAGCGCTGGAGACACTCACGCAGAGCTGCTGAAGACCATGGAACTGCCTGATGATGAGGCGGTGCTTAGCTTAAAGCTGTACCCATACTTGGTCACCGATGTCTGAGCTGGTGCTCTGACCGTGCTTGGCAGTGCTGGAGACACCCATGCAGAGCTGCTGAAGACCATGGAACTGCCTGATGATGCGGTGAGTAGCTTAAAGCTGTTCCCAAACTTGGTCACCGATGTTTGAGCTGGTGCTCTGACCACGCTCGGGAACGCTGGAGGCTTCCATGCAGAGCTGCTGAAGACTATGGATCTGCCTGATGATGAGGCGGTGAGTAGACTAAAGCTGTTCTCAAACTTGGTTAACGTTGTCTGAGCTGGTGCTCTGACCATGCTTGGCAGTGCTGGAGACACCCATGCAGAGCTGCTGAAGACCATGGAGCTGCCTGATGATGAGGCGGTGAGTCGCTTAGAGCAGTTCCTATACTCGCTCCCCGCTATCTGAGGGGGTGATCTAACGTATTCAGATAGAGGTCGCTAAGGTGTAAATCCTTTCAAATAAACAATGCAAAGATCGACACACAAAGCATAAGGGAAAATTCGAAAGGTTATCTGGTGTTAGGGTAGTGGAGAGGTTAACACGCTGAATCGGTAATCCAGAGGTACCGGGTTCGATTCCCGGTCCCTTCCGCCAGGTTACGCATTTAAATTTTTCTTTGTGCTTTGATCTTTGTATCGCTGGTTTAAAAAAAAACCGGTCAAGTGCGAGTCGGACTCGCACACCGAGGGTTCCGTACAAACACTTTCCATCCTTAAGTGGTTAAGTTAAGTTTGCACCTGGTATGTATAGCGCTCCATACAAATGAGGTGCAAAGTTAACGCAACCAAACCCTTTGTTGTATGGGAGCCCCCCTTAAATATTTATTTTATTTTATTTTTAGTATTTGTTGTTATAGCGGCAATAGAAATACATCATCTGTGAAAATTTCAACTGTCTAGCTATCACCGTTCTCGAGATACAGCCTGGTGACAGACGGACGGACGGACGGACGGACGGACGGACAGCGAAGTCTCAGTAATAGGGTCCCGTTTTTACCCTTTGGGTACGGAACCCTAAAAAATTGGGCAAGTGCGAGCCCGACTCGCGCATGTAGGGTTCCGTACCTATACATATATATACTCTATAACAAGTTTGTTGTATGGGAGCCCCCCTTAAATATTTATTTTATTTTATTTTTAGTATTTGTTGTTATAGCGGCAATAGAAATACATCATCTGTGAAAATTTCAACTGTCTAGCTATCACCGTTGTTGAGATACAGCCTGGTGACAGACGGACGGACGGACGGACGGACGGACGGACGGACGGACGGACAGCGAAGTCTCAGTAATAGGGTCCCGTTTTTACCCTTTGGGTACGGAACCCTAAAAAGCACAGTCACTAAATACAGTAAACTGACGAATTTGCCAGTGTTCAGCACATATAAAAAAATATGTGTGTAAATAAAAAAATATGAGTTATGTTTAATAAAATACCGTAATTTGTGCTGTGGATTTTGTTATTACTCGAAGACCATGATGAAAAAGTGAAACATGATGGAGTCAATTCGTGCCATTCCAGAGAGCCCTTTAGTTTAGATACCATGTTTTATTTCCAGCTCCGTTCGTTGTTCGGCTACCTGACTTCAACCCTCAAAGAGGTCGAAGGTGTGACGCTGAACATCGCTAACAGACTCTACGTGAAGAAGGCTGGGACTCTGAAGCCCGACATCAAGAAGGACGCAGAAGAAGTATTCGAATCAGGCCTGGAACAGTTAGATTTCACGCAAAGCAACGATGCTGCGAATATTATGAACGCATGGGTGAGTAAAGTTGATTTTTGTTATGATAATAATTATAAAAACTGTTTACACACACGTAAAAATTGCCCGACATGTTTACAAATCATATGGAGCTCTTCATCAGGGGCCCATTGCACTAGCTGGCTATCGCTCTCCTCGCCGCCCTCAGCGCCCGCGCAGATAGCGCGGCGGGAGGAGGGAAGGGCTCTCGCACTGTCACCATACTGTCACTACTGGACTGTCTGTTACTGTATTTTCACTACCACCCACTGGTACTACGCACACTTGACTTATATTGTGCCTACGACATTGTCTTTACGTGTGTTTAAACCGTTTTTAGAATTATTAAAGATGTCTCACGATAGTTTTAATAGTATTAATAATGCCATTCTAAATGCATTTTAGTAATAAAGCACAAGATAAAATTTCACAAATTTGTTTTCTGACCACGCGCGTAAGGGACCAGCTACCGCCTACATTTTTTGTCTGTCCGCCTTCTAAGATGGCTCAAACTGTAGCTTAATTCAATATTCAACCCTCAAGTTTTTTTTCCATTT
This sequence comes from Apotomis betuletana, assembly GCA_932273695.1. NCBI lineage: Eukaryota > Metazoa > Arthropoda > Insecta > Lepidoptera > Tortricidae > Apotomis > Apotomis betuletana. Next base: position 11,239,333 of record OW026320.1, on the reverse strand, counting down.
CTTGAATTCATAGCATTTAGGATGCTGTTGGGACTACCGACGTGGTGTAGTGCATCAGGTATGTTTGCTGAAGCCCGTGTTGACAGTTTTCAAGCGATAATGAGAAAAAAGATTGTCTCACTGTTGGCACGGGTTAGGCAGAGCTCCAACAGCATCCTAAGTGACATTGCGGCTAGGTTTGACTGCCCCATCCAGAAATTTTGGATAACGCAGGTCAAAGGTGTCGCGGAATTTGTGTTATAGTGTTTAATCTTTGTGTTGTGTAAGTGTTTGTATTACTAATGTATTTATAAGTATTTTAAGTTTTCGTTGTTACTAACACTATGGATACCTAGATATCTAAAATAAAGAATTTATTATTATTATTACAGCGAGCTTAAAATAAATTCGACTCATCCAGCGAAAAAAAATTTAAATATTTTGACATTTTAGAAAATCTGTAAAAGTTACCTACCGATTTTGGGAATTCAAATGTCAATGTTAAAATGACGTCGATTAAAAATTAAGTTGACTAGACAACTTTTTATATTTTCATTATTTTTGCGCTTTTTTTGTTTAATTTACGTCTTTTTTATTTTAAAATATGAAATGTATTTATTTTGTGAATTTGTATTTTATGTAAAAGCAGGGAGACGTAGAATAAGTATCAATTGATGCAAGGAATACTTGAAATCTCTTCCATGACTTTATGTTGTACAGGTAGCGAAGCAGACAAACAATATGATTCCATCAATCGTGTCACCTTCCTGGCTGAACAAGGACACCAACCTGGTGATGATCAACGCCATCTATTTCCAGGTATGTACTCCCTAAGCATGATTTGAAGCAGTTTGTAACCGGTTTTATCCTCCCCTTGCCCTTCATAAAACAGAACACTATGGTATAAATCCATCCGGAACCACAAGATCAAATTGATGTCGATTTGACATCAATAGGTATGATCCTACAGTGCCGAACACACCATACTTACGTGGGCAAAGTGTGTTTAAACTAAGAATTATTAATAGTATTCATAACTAAAGAAGATTAACTTTCTCTTCATAATTCGGCATGTCCGTATACACCAGAATGCTCACATAAAATTCTTACTCATAATTTTCATTAGTCATAATTTTCTGGACCGACGACCTGAAAAGAGTGGTGGAAAGCGGTTGGATGCGGAAAGCTGAGGACGGGGTATGGTGGCGCGAACTGGGGAAGGCCTATGTCCAGCAGTGGACGACTGCGGGCTGATGATGATGATGATGATGATAATTTTCTTTCTTTTGAAACAAATAACTTTTCAGGATTGTTATGATACAAACCTAACCTAAGGTAATGGGTTTTACTCTCAAAAGTCTTGTAAAGTAAAAAATTCAGAGTTATGGCTATAGTAGTTTATGCAACTGATACATAATAAGAGGCCTTAAAACACGAGTGTGGTTTTATGAAACGAGCGTCAGCGAATTCACTGGAACAGGCGGTCGAACCACCCCGCTTCTTTATCCACTTAGTTACGCTTAATTCAGCGAACGTGCGTAACTTTCACTCAGTAATCAGCTCATAAATACTTATTCCTAAAATAATTAAATAATTTTCAGGGACTTTGGGCAAGCCAATTTCTGACGAGCTCCACGACTGACAGGCCGTTTCACGTGAACAACACGACGGAAATCAAAGTGCCCATGATGTCTAAGCCACGTGCAAAATTTCTATACAAGCACATCCCTGGATTGAAAGCAAAGGTGAGCAAAAATAACAAGAAATGTGATTGCAAAGTAACGCGGGATTCAATTGATTATATTAATGAGAACCGGAACCCAAATCCAAGCAACGATAGATCAGATAGATGATCGTATTTCAATTCAAATTTTGACATAGCCGTAGCTAAACGTGCCAAGATTTGCGTTTTACCAACTAACGACGACGACGCGTTTGGCTCGGTTTGTAGACACCTGCCTACTGAGCCGGCGGTCCCGGGTTCGAATCCCGGCCGGGGCAAATATTTGTGCGATGAACTCGAATTTTTGTGCTTGGGTCATGGTTGTTCTATGTATTTAAGTATATATTTACCTTAAGTACCTACGTATATCGTCGTCTAGTACCCATAAGACAAGCCTTCTTGAGCTTAATTTGGGACTAGATCGATTTGTGTGAGGTTGTTCGATATTTATTTATTTATTTTTAATTTATTTATAACTAAGACATGCCCATCCCCTGACGTGGAACGGTGAAAATTTACCAATCCGGCTGCGTTTCTGTGAAGCCCAAAACAAGTGCATTTAAATCTAAGGATGATTGATTCATTTTACACAGCTCTACTCCTGTAGCCTAAGGAAAAAAACGGACTTTCGTCTCAATAGTGTCTTACAGATATATCAGTTTTTTACAAGCTTTTATTTACTTCCACCTGTCCCGTTGTCAGTAATGGAATTTTGCAAGTTAAATTTGACCCACTTTTCGGTTTCCGATTGAGCTGAAATTTTGCACGAATATGCAAATCGCGTGACAATGCACTATTATGATACCGTGGAGCTGATATGATGATGGAGCTGGAAGTAATAAAACCATATAACCCCTTCGAGTTTGGGCCCGTTGGATTCGTCTTGATGAGTAATTTGTCTTCAGATAGTTTCCAGGGTCTGATGATGGAGCCGGAAGGTGGCCCTAGGACCGGAAGCCTGTAATAGTGCAAATCTACCGAGTTTGGGCCTTTTAGAATCGTATCAGTAAGCAATAAATTGATGGATGTTCAAGGAAAAGTACAGTCAGCTATAATAGCTTGTCACAAAAATAAAATCTTTGACAAAAACTAATTTAACTATTATAGACCCTGTGAAAGATCCATTGAGATACAATTTGTGAAATAACAAGACCTGTTTGTCCAGATGCTGCAGATGTCCTACCAGGGCAAAGCCTGCATGATATTCGTGCTTCCTGATGAGATCGAGGGTCTCAGTGAGGTGATGCAGCAGCTCGCGAACGGCCACGACCTGATGGAGGAGGTAGAAGACCTGAAGCCCACGCTGGTTGATGTCATGATACCGAAGTTCAAAGTTGAAACTGAGATCAACTTGAAGAAACTGCTGCCTCAGGTAACTTCTACGCACAAAAAATGAACACCACATCTGTCTGCATTGAACTAATCCTGAGACCTAGTAGACATTTCCAGGGTCCAACATCAGGTAAATTTTATGATAGTGGGTCTAAATGTTCATTGAGGTGAATCGAAATGTGGAAACCGCACATGTCTGCGTTAAACCAATCCAAAGATCCAGTAGGCACTCTTAAAGTCCATCATCATAAAGATCGCGTCAGGTCCTTCTTATTTAGGACGTATTTAATAAAAGTACCATATAAAAGAAGCATAATTACGAAGACGTAGTAGTTTCCGTTTTGTTGGCGTAGGCAACCCTAGGAGTATGACACGCCCACAACGTGCTACAACCAACACCGTTGCTCATCATTCAAAATTTCCAATCAGATACTGGTAGGCTTATTCCTATGCAAAAACCAGCAAAGAACAAAAGAGTGCGTCTTGTGTAGTGTCTATATTCTGTAAGGTAAGGTAAGCGATTACCGTCGCAAATGGACACCTGTAACACCAAAGTGCGTTTTTTATCAATTTCACTACCCAAAGGTTGTCTGGAAGAGATCGCTTTTCAGCGATAAGTTCGCCTGTTGCCTACCGTTATTTATAAATTGTATTTGTCTTGTTCCCTTTTGTAAACTTTTATTGGTGTGCAATAAAGTATTGTTGTATTGTATTGTATTGTGCGTTGTTGGTCTTTCAGATGGGGGTACGCTTTTTTCTTGAAGGTTTTTAAGGTCGTAGATATCCGTCCGGAAATACCACTAGCAACTGCGTCAATCTCAATTTTAATCTTATTTACTAAATACGACATGTAAGAACAAAAATACTTATAATCATAATATATCAATTTATTTATTACAGATGGGAATCACGAAGATATTCGACGAACGTCAATCCGATATCCGAGTGCTGACTACTAACGAGAGGTGCTATGTCTCCCAGGCGGTCCAGAAAGCTGTGATTGAAGTCGATGAGGCCGGGACGAAGGCAGCGGCTGTAACAGGTCAGTATTGATTTACGAGTCTACTAATGCAGCCCGGCTCGAGTGATTTGGCACACTGCAAACCTCAACCCCTCTGCAATACATAGCGTCCATTATTCCTCTCAAATCAAGCCTAGTCTTTCCTACTATATCCTATTTAACTCACCAACTAATAAGCATGACGCGTGGCTCAGGTCCGTCATCCAGCGAGATCAGCAAAAACTGATTGAATTAAGCAAACGGGAGGTCCAGTTACTATCGCACTCTTTTCGTTTCTTCGCTTTTAAACTAAGGCTCTACGGAATTGTGAGTTCTAATGAGGTTGTGCAGTCCAGGTAATATTTGGGTGGATGGACTTGATGAAGACCCATCGGCTGCCACAGGTGTCTTCTTGTGGATTGACCGGGGGTGAATACTTAAAACATTCTATAAATACCTAAGGCATACAATTAATTACCGCGCCCTCTATTAGGTTGGCTGGGAACTATATACTTAGGGTTTATAGAATGGAATGCTCATATTTTCTACGGTAACTAGTCCATCTAAATACAGAGTTCGGTTAAGGGTTTATAGATGGCGTTATTTTTAACAACAGGTACAGAAGCCATCTGTTGTTTTTTCTCTTTGTCCTTTCATCACGCCAAAACGGATGGAACGATTGGAAACTGTCGTAAAAAAAATACGCAGACGAAGTTGCGGGTACATTCTCAGAGGGGTCAATATGATATTTGTTCCAATTCTTTGTTCCAATTCTTTCGCCGTCCAGGCAAGTCGTCTTTGGAATACACTCCCTCTCTCTATTATACAAGCCCCAAGCAAGGTAGTTTTCAAACGCATGCTACGTAAGCACCTGCTCGAACAAGAGCTCGAATAATGTCTCATCCTATGCAGTAGACACTTCATCGTATTTATTATTATATAATATATAATATACATCTTATAGTATGTAAATATATGTATCATTGTATTTATGGTAGTTAAGTTATATAATATACATGTATTCACTTGTATCTTGAATACTCTCCGAACGACTAATTTTCTACTCTGCACCCACTTGAAGCATCTCTGTTTGGCCCTATGGTTGACTGGTAGAGAATGCCATTAGGCATTAAGTTCGCCATTTGTACTGACTTTTGTTTTGTGCAATAAAGTTTAAATAAATAAAATAAATATTTGTATTTGTGTGATGCATTTATTTGTATTTTTGTGATGCATTTATTTGTATTTGTGGTTGGCGCAGTTTGTAGTGCAGCTGCCTAATGAGCCGGCGGTCCTGGGTTCGAATCCCGACCAGGGCTAATATTTGTGTGATGAACTCGAATATTCGTTCCTGGGTCGTGGATGTTATCTATACAATACAAGTACAAATGGCAGACTTAATGCCATAAATCACTCTACCAGTCAACCATGCGGCCAAACGAAAACTAGCTATTATATATATGTATTTATATATTATATATATCGTCGTCTAGTACCCATGGTACAAGCTTTTCGCAGTTTAGGACTAGGTCGATTTGTGTAAGATTGTCCCTTAATATTTTTTATTTATTCATTCTTACTACATTCTGACATTTTATTTTTTCCTTTTTAGGGTTCCGTAGTCAACTAGGAACCCTTATAGTTTCGCCATGTCCGTCTGTCCGTCTGTCTGTCTGTCTGTCTGTCCGTCCGCGGCTTAGCTCCGTGATCATTATTACTATAAAGCTTAAATTTGGTATGAGTATGTGTATGTATCACGCCGACAAAACGGTAAAAAAAAACATTTTTTTTTCGTTCCAACACTAGTATGTGGGTTGTCGTTGAATAGGTCTTTTAAAAATAATAGGGGTCTTTAAACATCATCTTTTTATAAAGTCAGCAGTTTTGTAAATAGTCGCTCCAGAAATACATTATGGAAAAAATTATAAAAATGAGGCCTTAAAAGTACTTTCAATGAAAAATATATTGAATAAAATCGGTCTAGCCGTTTTTGAGTTATCGCAAAAAATCATAATTTTCTTTAACATGACGTAAGTGCCGCGCGGTGTCCTTACACTTCGAACGTTACACATATTAGTTAAGTGCCATACTGGATTAAAACATTTTGCTCAATCTGGCGCGTATAATAGATAACTTCCAGAATGTAATAAGTAATTACAGTTACTTTGGCGTTTACGACCTATTTATAGAACTTGAAATCTTTCCCGTAATTTAAACCTCGGGCTTAAACCGCTGTTCTAAGCCCGTCTATTGCGAAGGATGGGCAACTACGGAACCCTAAACTGAGCGTGGCCCGACATGCTCTTGGCCGGTTTTTTTTTTTTTTTTATGTCATAGGTTTTTATATTATTTGAACTCTTATCGTACCACCTACTAATTTGGCTAGGTCAACAGTATGGAAATAGTAAGTCAAATTACTCGATGTAGAATTTGCCCAAATGTCACGATGAGATTTAAAAATATATATGTTATAAAAAAAACTGTAGACATAAAAATAAACTAATCATAGATTCTGAATCCAAATAATAGGGTACTGATGATTTTAAAATACTACAGCAGACTGTAGTTATATATGTAAAAAAGTAGGGTAATTTATGATGAAAAAACAAAGAAAAAAAAAACAAATAAAGTTTTTTATATGTGACTTCAAAGATACTAACGCAAATTTTGTAGTTTTTTTAATCTAAATAAATTTTGAAATTGTTTTCAGAATACTCATAATTTGACAAAATAATACTTGTACTACAAACATCAACTTAAACTAACTTTTCACGGTTAAAATGGCAAATTAATTAATGTTCTCCATACAAATGTATAATATATGATGACTGGGTGGCCTAGGTGGTATCACGATTAGGTGGTCATTTGTTTGGAGCGTTTTCAGCTCCGTAGGAATGTTGAACTTAGACCATAGTTTCAGACCTTTGAAGCAGTCTGAGTGTAGTTAGTGCCGTATAGACATTTTGATCCCAATAAAAACTAGAATCAATTGACATGTTACTCAAAAAAAGAAATTTCCTCAAATTCTTGTATATGTATTGTATTGTATTCTTTCCAGCTCATGGCTTACAATATTGCAGCGCTAGTTTTGCTCGTCCAAAGCGTGAGCAGTTCATAGCAGATCGGCCGTTCTTCTTTCTACTAAGATCTCAGAAGATCCCTCTCTTTTTGGGAATTTATCAAGGCAACTAATATGCCTAATATACCCAAAGAGTCAAAATGTTTTTAATGTAATGTAAATGTAATCTAATTTTACTAACATTCTAATAGGTATGTAGTTATGTGTTTTTCCAAATGCTCCCATTTAAATGCCAAAATTGTGTAAGCGATTGTGTAGTGTCACAGGACAGGCCCCGCCTAGTGTGAGCCACAGAACTGAATATGTCATACGTAATAATTTTATTGTGTTCATGAAATAAAATTAAATTTGAATTGAATTTGAACTAAATTGCTGAACCGAATTGATTAAACCTCATTAAACTGGAATCGGATGCGAACGGTGCCGAAGTTATTTTGCCTTGAGCTGTTTATTTTGTTTATTCAAACATAATACATTTATAATCGGTTTTTATTAATAAAAACTATTCAATTAGTGTTACAATAGTTTTTCTTTAGAAAAATGATGTTTAATTATTGTTTAAGCGTGATATGGTGCTACTGTATTGAAATTATGGCGTTTTTTTACAATGTCTCCTTTAATCTTATTAAAACTTTCGCGAGATATATAATTATTGTATTAAGCGGTTTACACTCACGTGAAATTGTCAGGAACTGCACTATGCACAGAAGAAATTGGCAGAAACATGTTGGGCCGTTCCTGACAATTTCACGTGAAATTAAACCGCTTAATACAATAATTATATGTATCACGAAAGTTTTAATAAGGTTAAAGGAGACATTGTAAAAAACGCCATAAGTACTTTCAATACAAGCAGAGTTGAAAGACGAAAAAGTTACGTCGTTTTTCATTTTGTTCACTGTTATCTCGCAGCAAAATCACCATGTTTAAGCTGCTGAGGTAATAAAACTTAAAGTTCCACATTGTTGTACTGTATTGTATTCATTTCAGTTTGTTTGGTGGAAATAGAACAATCAATATTGAAGCTAAGAATTCCAACTTTTGTAGTTATGTTCAGTTTTAGTAGCATTTTATATATCACACATTGGATAAGGGTCTCATGATAACCACTTGTGTCAAAGGTGTTTCACATTTTTAATTTGTAAACAGCTGAAGGTGTTTTAAATTGTGAAGTTGTGAAGGATATATATTATTAAGTTTACAGCGTCAATATTTTTACTACGATTTTATACCATCTCATAACTTAGATGTTGGGGGCTCAGAGAATCAAGTTCATGGATCTCGAATGGCGCTAGGTTTAATAGCTTTACAATTTTACGTCGCCCTAGGCTATGAAGAAAATCTCCCTTCCTGGTCAAAGCAAGAAGCAAAACTTAAGACAAACCACGGGTTACCGTAAAGCCCCAGATTGTACATTTTGGCCCTCACCCTTGGTTTGGGCCACAAACATCTGCGACCTGGGACATTTACCGATTCACCGCCCTAGGTATGTAATGTATTATTAACTCTTATCTGACCACCTATAATTTCGATATAGGTTTCGTTTTCTTCATTACCTACCGTGTCTGAAAAAAATCGCTCTATAGCGACAAGACCGCCTATTGTTCAGCGGGCCTATGATGGTTGCGTTTATCGCGTGATAAATAAGTGACAAAGCGTCTATCGCTCACACTCGCGTCTTGTCAAAACGTGACGGATGCGTTGTCACTTATTTATCGCGTTTTAAAAGCAACCATCACAGTCCCACAGTTGTCTAATAGGCTAGTAGACCCAGTTTCGAAATATATTTGAAATGGTTAATAATGATCTTACTAGCTCTAAAAAAATGTCCTGTATTTTTGTGAAAGCTAGAAAGCTAAAATTTATTAATTGAAAATTAGAAATTTTATGAATAGTCAAAAACGCCGTCCGCCATTTCTGCCTTTTGCTAATCTGTGGCGTGACGTAGAATTACGCGTAAATATTCGAAATTCGACCGTCGCATAGTGCCATTCCGCTCACTCCAATATACTTTGACAGGAGATCGAGAGGGACGGCACTATTCGAAGTCGTCAAAGTAGACTTCCAGTTTTCTTTATTGGACCGATGACGTCACTATCATAAGCGAAAATGGCGGACTGCGTTTTAACCATTTCAAAATACAGATTAAAAATCATATTTTCAAATTCAATTTTTTCAGCCATCTTTCACTTTTATGAATTGAAAAATATATATTTAGGTTTCTTTTGCTAAATACTATACGGAATAAACATTAGTTTAATACAATTTGACATGAGTCAACTAGCCTATTTAAGGTATTTATTGTATTATTTTTCTGGTAGGTGTGCAATGATGAATTGTTGTACTGTATTGTATTCTTTTCACGCATTCATTCTTGACGACGCGGTTGGCGCAGTGGTTAAGCAACTGCCTACTGAGCCGACGGTCTTGGGTTCGAATCCCGGGGCAAATATTTGTGCGATGAACTCCAATATTTGTGCTTGGGTCATGGATGTTATTTGTATTTAAGTATGTATTTATCTATATAAGTATGTTTCTCGTCGTCTAGTGTCCATAACACAAGGCCACTGATTTGTGTGAGGTTGTCCGATATTTATTAATGAATTTATTTCAGCTTTAGTCGACACAGTACGCCGCAGTGGGAGTGCTCTTCCAAAACCTAAAGAGTTCATAGCGGACCGGCCGTTCTTCTTCCTCCTAAGATCCCAGAAGATCCCTCTCTTTTTGGGAATTTATCAAGGCAACTAAGTTGCTGTACTGGACGGATTAAACTCCATAGAACCGGAACCGGATGCAGTTGTCGAAGACCAAATTGTCTGTTTATTTATATATTTATTTATTTATTTATTTATTTATTGGTATTCTGTTAAAAAAGCCTCCCATTATAAGACTTAATTAATACTCACATGGCAAAAATCTTAGGGTCTGCAAATAAAAGGAGTTATTTCGCCTTCATTAGTTGATTTTTAGGGTTCCGTACCCAAAGGGTAAAAACGGGACCCTATTACTGAGACTTCGCTGTCCGTCCGTCCGTCCGTCCGTCCGTCTGTCACCAGGCTGTATCTCAAGAACGGTGATAGCTAGACAGTTGAAATTTTCACAGATGATGTATTTCTATTGCCGCTATAACAACAAATACTAAAAATAAAATAAAATAAATGTTTAAGGGGGGCTCCCATACAACAAACGGGTGGTTGCGTTAACTTTGCACCTCATTTGTATGGGGCGCTAGACATACCAGGTGCAAACTTAACTTAACCACTTAAGGATGGAAAGTGTTTGTACGGAACCCTCGGTGCGCGAGTCCGACTCGCACTTAACCGGTTTTTTTTCTACTCAACCATATATCGGGTGGAACAGACCGAAGGACTTTTAAGCAAACAGGGAATTGTTCAGACTGAGTACTTCATTTTTCACCAATGAACTATGTAAATATTTCTATCCATTTTTGAGATACAGTTTCACACTGTGTAATTTTCCTGAAAGTGCGGTCACCTATGTTTTACTTCTTCAATACTTGTCATCTTATAGATCTAGGGAAGAACTAAAACTTCTGGGACGGAACTATGTTTTTTTTATGCTTAGTTTTTAAGTTATTTAAAGTTTGCTGACATCAGCAAAAAACTGATTTTTTTTGTACACTTTAAAATAATAATATTATTGTCATGAATACATGTTTTATTGTAGTAACAACATAATATCTAACTCCATAAAAAGTTTAGGTATTGCATCTACGATAGACAAAGAGAAATCGCATTTTTTTGTATTTTCACTAAATTTGAGTTTTCTCCGTAATCTTTATGATTCTGCAACTGATTTTAAAACGGAACATGCACAATATATTTAGCAATAACACAGAATAAAAACCAAATAAGTAAACATTGGGAATTAGGAAATATTATGTTTCTAAAGTTCCATAGATTTTCTATGGAAATAGGGTTGTCCAATTTCAAATATTTATTTACTTAGTTAAATAAATTCAAACTGAAAAATGTTTTAATACAGTTGCTCAAAAAGTGGTAGGTACTTTACGTAGCTCTAGAACGTGCGCAAAGTTCGATTTCAGGCACTAGTGCTTTTTACTTTTCAATTTTATTTAAACGTGTATTGGTCCAACCCATACATTATTATGCACTAAACGGATTTATATCGTGTATATTTTGTAAGTTAAATTCACACCAAAAAGTATTCTTTAATCTTCGACATCCGAAGATACTAAAACTTCTTCTGATGGTAAAAAAACATTTTCATCGTCTTCGGTGTCAAAGTCTTCGTAATATAGGACATTTTGCGTTGATGATTTTAAAAGCTCACGAACTTTGTCAGGAAGAACCAAACGCTTGTGCTTTTCTAGGCGTGTACTGAGTGACATCATAGACAAGAACGGATCTGACGATTCTAACGCACGGTGAAATAGGTCAAGCACAGTTGTCTGTCGGTCTAATATCCTTCACAGAATAAAGTTCACAAATATTATCAAAACATTCATGATACTATGCAATTATAATTAAAAAGAATATGTAGAATATCTATAAAACGGTGAAATCGGTCAAGCACAGTTGTCTGCCGGTCTGATATCCTTCACAGAATAAAGTTCACAAAACATTATTAAAACATTCATGATACTATGCAATTATAATTAAAAAGAATATGTAGAATATCTATTAATAGATTTCTCCTATTCCACTTTTCCACTACTTAGGTACGTAAAAGTAGTCTAGCTTAGAATAATATGTGCTTCATTTTATTTTACATCAAGAAAAATAGTAAATTGGCTGTCAAAGTTATCTAAGAATTGTACGTAATGTAGTAGCTGACAACCCTAACCTCAAAAATAAAAATTCGATATCTCCGAATTCCCACGTTGCTGACGCCTGATTTTTTTTTATACTATAGCTAAATATAATATAAAACTATTCATGTTGGAAAACCATGCAGAAACAATGGGGATAGTGAAATAAAAATAAATAAGCTTTTTTTAAATAAATCGATTTTCTCATTTATCAACGATTATTTATAATTTATTTTTTATTTAATTAGTAGATATTTAGAATCTTTATTAAGACGCCTCTGTAATATTGCGTAATTACAATACATTTCAGCAAAATAATTCATTTCTATGGTTTTTATGATGTTTTCTCGAAATTTAAGATAACTTTAAAAATAAACATAAAAGAGACACGGTTTCTTCCCAGAAGTTTTAATTCTTGAGTAGATCTATAGGATGAAGAGATAAAACAAGGTGACCGCACTTTCAGGAAAATCACACAGTGTGAGTTTGTTAAACATTAGTGTAAAAATCTGCACATATCAACCCTAGCATTTAAGCGACGAGAACATTTAAGTTAAAGACAGGTGTCGATTTAAAATGTAAATAAAACCTTTGAAGTAGTAGGGTTGTCACTGATATTAAAATATTTTATTTTGATGAATTTTTTTTACTTTTAAATCCAGCTTTACAATTATAATAGGTCGATTGTAAATCACTCGGATGACACTATCCTGTCAGCTTAGTCTTTACAAATGTTCCACGCTGTATAGAAGATTTCTTCGCTTTCAATCCAAAAGCGCGCCCTCCTGTTTTCGACGACACGCGTAAGGTGTGGTGTCTACTCAACCGTATCAGAACAGGCGTTGGAAATTGCGCCCACCACTGGTTTAAATAGGGCTGGACTGAGTCCCCCGGGTGCGAGTGTGGGCACACGAAACCAGACGATCAAGCACATCGTATTCGACTGTCCTATCACCAAATTCACAGGAGGAAAAGAACACATCAAAAACCTCACGAAAATTGCCAGAGATTACTTGCAGAAGGCTAACTTCAACCTTTAAATTTAATATAATTAGTTGTACCTATATCCAGTGACTGAAATTCGATACGATATAAATAAATAAAAATAACCATATCGTCGACCGTAGGTTCAATATACGATTTTTCAGGAGAGGCTGACAAAGTTTTTTTTTTAACTAAATCGTTCATAACTTTTTTTGTAGTGAACCTTTTTTGGGCCTGATTTCATACATAATCTTGTATTTTAGTGTTCTGTCTATCTATGTAGTGCTCGTTTTAATAATTTAGATATTATAGAAAATTACATGTCCCTTACACCAACTTATTTCGCTGCTGATGTCTCTTACAGACAGAGTGTTCTGTAGTCTCGTCCCTTACCTTAAATTTACCTATTCATTGTATCCACTATATTGATGAAGAAATGGCGTAAGGGACTAGTTGAGATTATGTGTAAAAGAAAAAATAGCGTAAATGGTTCGTTGTAAAAATAAATACGTACATACCTTTGACGTAAGGCGTATCTTAACACAGGAAACCTTTAAAACATTAATGTAAGAGGTATATAAATGTATAGAAACTGTGTGAGCATTTTTTGTGTGTCCGTTACATGCAATATTTGTATCGTTACACGTATCGTTTCTATCGAGTGGAATAACCCACATTTTAATTTATGATAATTTTTTTATTATAATCACTTTAATTATTTCTCAGCCTCTATGATCGAATACTGAAATAAACAACCAATGTAATTTATACAGCAAAATTATTAAAAGTTTAGGGCTTGTGTTAAACGATAAAAAATATATAATTAAATACAATTGAGAAATAATAATTTTACATTTGTATTTTTTAGGAGTTCTGTTAGATAACATAGTAGTTGCTCACAATTCAGTGCCTCCAGTTAATAAGGGATAACTCAAAAACGGCACTTTTCAGAAGAGACAAAAAACTATTTTTCAATAGTAGATATTTAGAACTTGAACTTTTTAAGCATTTTTATACAAGCTATAGTGTTAGGTTTTCATTTTATAAATAAAGAACTAATGCGTTGACCCTATAAATATGTTTTAGCTTTTGTTCGCGAGTATTTACAGACATAACTCAATTTATTTGCACCAATTTTATCCTTATGAACGACGTGCATAAACGAAAGAATACGACTTATACGTGTGTGAATGACATGCATAAACGAAACGAAACGACTTATTCTATTATTTATTATGGTATTTTAAAAAATATACTACTTTTCAAACTTGGAACTTGTTACCTAAGGAGTCAAATGAGGCTGTATAATAAAATGACCATAAGAGTAATGTACTTGAAAAACATCAATGAAATGAAAAGTTCTTGTAGCTTTATTATAGCTTTGAAATATAATCAATATCAACATCAATGTCAGTCAATGAATAGCAAGAGCTCTAGTTAGATCCTTTTATTTCTTAACACCTATCGGTAGCCGAATTTCAGATGATGACTATTAAAGTGTGTCATACTTAGGAATGCCTTTTAATTGACAGTGAAAATTTTCCTTTGCAATTCATCAAGTACCGAGACGATTTTAAGAAGCCCAATCTCAGTAGGATTACCTTATCGTTATCATTAAACATACCTAGGATAACTCGGGGCACGTTCTAGGGATAGGATATCGATAAAAAAGATGTCGATATAATTAAATTAATATATGTGCTCAATGAACATTCTGGATTACTATAAAGAGGTTCGATGTCATATCTGATCTGATATCGAGCCTCTTAAATTAAGATAATAAAATTATGAGGATGTCATTTCAATCAAAATGACAATTTACGTATATTATGAAAATTATTGTAAAATAAACATAAAAAATACACGTTTTAATATGTTTATTTTTTCATTTGAAAATGTGTAGAAATAAAGTAATATTTATTTATGGCGATGACATTTAGATGTTGACAGTAACATCGATATATTTTTTTGTGGATAAAATATTTTGCTACGTCACTTTCGAATAGGTGCCCCGAGTTATCCTAGGTATGTCTATAAAGTTTTACCCATGTCGACTATCCGGCCTCATATACCTAATTTCAACTCAGCTCGTCCTCGGAAAGTCAATCTAATCTTCCTTGAGATATTTTTAAACATACAATGTGTAAAGTTCATTAAAAACTTAATTAATAATACCTAAGTTAATACCTCCTCCAGTATTCCATTGGTTATTGTTTTTTTCGACAATCTTAGCCCAATTTTTTAAACTATCCGCTTAACAAAACACTTCACGGGTAGGATAACAATCACGAGCTGTCGACAAAGAGTTCAGTACTTACTGTCATTCAGAGACGCCGAACTGACGAATTCTACCTAATAACATACATAGACACTTACATTTCTCGGTGGATTAATTACTAATTTTGAAATTTTCTTACCAAATTTATTTGAATACCTTCATTTATCGTGAAAGTTTGCATATAAATAAGTCAAACTTAGCGTAGTTTCAATGACTTAGTAAAGCCAAAAATTAACATCCAGTTTACACAGATACCCGTATAAACAAAGGTTATCAAGGTGTTTTTATTGCAACATAACACTTTCTTTATTGTCAATAGATTAAAATAATATGAAGTTAGATGTGTTTGTATATAAAGGTAACAGGGATAAGTATTCATTGATTCTCACGAGAAAATTAGCGTAACGGACACGAAATCTAAATATAAATCGGATCAAACCTAAATATCGTCTTAACAAAATTGGTGTAAGGTTCACACTGTTAAAAATATAAGATGGCAAATTGGGGTAAGGAGCATTTTTTTCAAAGCTCGTGCAATCTTTTTAAGGTATGGGTGTTATTTATTCATGAACCAAAAAAAAGCATTAGTGTAAAAGCCAGTTTCATAAGATTGTCTTCAAAAATAAGTCATGTAAAGGTAATTCCTTAATTGGAAAGACCTTTACCTTATTCAAATTGGATTGGTGGCAGTAGTTACCCTATTTGATGTTGCTTTATTAAAATAAAAAACAGATACATGGTTTTTGTGGGACAGATTTGATTTTGAACCCATAAAAATCAGCAGTGTAAGGAACACTTTTTTCAAGCTAGATTTTTTTTATATACACCATGCGATAGAGCGGAAAATTCTGAACAAAACTGTATATTCAACTCATTTTGCGTATTTTGTCCCTTACCCCAATTGAACCTACGGCCGACGATATATGTTTACCATTTTAATAAATAAAAGTTATTCAATTATTTGTCTTATGTTTTTTTTTCTTAGAAAGGAGATGTTGTCACACAGCTTTTAGGCACAATCTTTTCAATATTATGGCGGCGCAAGTGGCAAAATAAGGAAAGATTACATCAAAATCCATTTTTTTCTTGAAAATATCATTTACGTCATCTCGCGGACTATTGAGATACCTGTATGTTCGGAATGCAGTCCATCAAATTATATGACAAGTAACATTATAAGTGAATTAAAAAAATATATAATGCTACCTTAATAGATGTGTATACGGACATTTACAGTAGCGGAAATAATCTATCATATTTGTGCATTTTGTACGAAATTTGCCTAACTGTTACAGTTGCAAACGGTGATATAACAAAGTACTGACCTGAGATTTCTTTTTTAACCATATCTATATTTCTATACAAATTGTTATTTAAAAAATGTTGTCGACATTCTGCGTCTGATTTAATAAAAAACACGTACACTAATTTGCCGTTCAGTTAATATTTGCAACTATGCTAATAAAATACATACGTTTTTATTCGTTACATACTATATTACAAGTTGCTTATTACGCTATTGGCAATATTCATTCGGATCTTATCCTTGGATCCAATTCGACTTAAAGTTAAAATATTTCAATATGATTGTTTTTTTTCCGCTACTGTGCCTATATGTTCCGGTAGGACTATGAGATACTATGTTTTATGTGCTCTGAATAAATAAATAAATATTAAGGGACAATCTTAAATACACAAATCGTCCTAGTCCCAAATTAAGCAAAGCTTGTACTATGGGACGACGATATAATTATCTATACTATTATAAAATCCTAAATTTGTATTGAAAATAAATTTTCTATGGAGGGAGGTCATGATTTCAGGAAAAATCTCGATAGCGTGATGCAGCCGGATAGTTGTTTTGTATGGACACGCTTCGCCGTGCCAACCTGGCGCCATCTGTTTTCAAAAAAAACCTTTGTCCTCTAATAACGCCGAAACGGCTGGATAAAAAGTTACCAATTTTGGTACAGGAATAGCTGAACATCCAAAGATGGTTATAGGATACTTTTTATTATGATTAATATTTATCTCTGAAAACATAAATTCCATGAAATATTTTCCTTACAATGTGTAACCTTATAATGACAGCGTTTGTGATTTTGAATTTAGAACGACGCGACCCCCGCGTGGCTCTTACGTGTACAAAAACTAAAAAGTATGAATTCGACATAATACCTCCTCCGCGCGGCCCACCGGTATTAACAATAAGGTTAAGGTTGTTTTAGGCGTTGAGGTACGGAAACCGTCAGTTAGATTAGAAAGATGGCGCCAATTATCGACCAACACAGACGAAAATATGAGTGCAATGTTCGTTGTAAGTTGGCTCATGCTCAAAAAAAAAACATACATTTCTTTAAAAACACAATTTGCGACAATAGGAACTAATTAATGCTCTTTTATTGAATATGCAATTATATACTTCTGTAGTTTGTAAGTATCGACCATAGAAAAGCCCGGAGACGCAATAAAAAATGTTAATGAATAAAACAATTTTTAATGCCATTTTATCGAGTGTAATTTAAATAAAAGTATTTCGAATCAATTTAAGTAAATTAAATACATTTTTAAATATCTTTTACCAATCAAAATTTAGAACATTAGGCGCAAATTTTTGTATCGTTTATGTTTGGCCTAACTTACTAATAAGGTAGCAAAATGTATAATAAACGCTAAATATACGATATATTTAGCCACAATTTTGCATCTATGCAGTTTCTTTATACATAAAATTTATTCAAAGTAATAAAATATATCATTAATTTTTTGTTTTTAACGGTGTGTTGATATTTTGTTCTCAATGACCCAATTTTCCGCTAGATGGCGTTGTTACTTTGACAAAATCTCCATACTAGCGGCTGCATCGCGCTGTTAAGATTTTTCCTGAGTTAATAACACCAGCTCCATACATGTAAAGTTTTGGAGCTATTGATGGGTCTCCTCGACACCAAGGCCAAGGATTCACGCACGTCGTTGCGTGCCTGTGACCACGATTCGGCACAAGCTAGGGTGTAGCTGTGATGGGTTAACCTGGACTTCGAGAATTATATAGTGCTGAAGTTGTTGTATATTGATCGCATACTTAATTTAAGCAGCAGTGTATCAGTTATTGGGAGTTGCTGCTCGACAATGTATGCATTTTGTATGAAAAAAAATCATGATTCGAGACAAGACAAAATCATTAAATTTACAATGTAGAAAGGATTTGAACCCAGAACCTACTGAAATAATAACCGTGTCATCTCATGCATTTTCCTTTGCTTCCTTATTTATTATACCACGGATAACAAAACAGTGAGGCCATCACGTATCCGTTCAGTGGTGCTGTCGCCATTATTGACGTACGCTCGATTGAGTTAAGTTGGCACCTGAATCTTATGGCGTTACTTAGGAAATTATTATGACAGGTCATATTATTATATTAGTATTTTTTTTTCTGCAATAGACAATAAATATTAAAAACAATCTTTTAAACATACCTAAGTCTTGACTCCGTCTTAATTAAACCAAGATGATGTTCACAAGCGTAGCACCGAAGGTGCGGAGTGTTCTAGGGAAGTCGCCCACCCACTAATATAAGTAGTAACTTAATGCGAGGCCGTAGGCCGAGCTCCACGTAGCACCGAAGGTGCAGAGCGTCCCAGGGAAGCCCTCACATACATTAACTTATATTAAGTGGGTGGGCGGCCTCGCATTAAGTTATTTAAATCTACTATAGACAATAAATATTCAAAATGAATTTTTAAACATAAGTCTTGCCTCAATTTTAATTAAACCAAGATCATGTACACAAGCGTAGCACCGAAGGTGCGGAGCGTCCTAGGGAAGGCGCCCACCCACTAATATAAGTAGTAACTTAATGCGAGGCCGTAGGCCGAGCTCCACGTAGCACCGAAGGTGCAGAGCGTCCCAGGGAAGCCGCTCACACACTTCAACTTATATTAAGTGGGTGGGCGCCCTCGCATTAAGTTATTTAAATCTACAATAGACAATAAAAATTAAAACTGAATTTTTAAACATAAGTCTTGCCTCAATTTTAATTAAACCAAGATCATGTACACAAGCGTAGCACCGAAGGTGCGGAGCGTCCTAGGAAAGGCGCCCACCCACTAATATAAGCAGTTACTTAACGCGAGGCCGTAGGCCGAGCTTCACGTAGCACCGAAGGTGCAGAGCGTCCCAGGTGGTCCCAGTTAAATGGGTGGGCGGATTCCTTGGGACGCTCCGCACCTACGGTGCTACGCGGAGCTCGGCCTTCGGCCTCGCATTAAGTTACTTCAACTTATATTAAGTGGGTGGGCGGCTTCCTTGGGAGGCTCCGCACCTTCTGTGCTACGCGGAGCTCGGCCTGCGGCCTCACATTAAGTTACTTCAACTTATATTAAGTGGGTGGGCGAATTCCTTGAGACGCTCCGCACCTTCGGTGCTACGCGGAGCTCGGCCTTCGGCCTCGCATTAAGTTACTTCGACTTATATTAAGTGGGTGGTCGGCTTCCTTGGGACGCTCCGCACCTACGGTGCTACGCGGAGCTCGGCCTTCGGCCTCGCATTAAGTTACTTCGACTTATATTAAGTGGGTGGTCGGCTTCCTTGGGACGCTCCGCACCTACGGTGCTACGCGGAGCTCGGCCTTCGGCCTCGCATTAAGTTACTTCCACTTATATTAAGTGAGTAGGCGGCTTCCTTGGGACGCTCCGCACCTACGGTGCTACGCGGAGCTCGGCCTTCGGCCTCGCATTAAGTTACTTCGACTTATATTAAGTGGATGGGCGGCTTCCTTGGGACGCTCCGCACCTACGGTGCTACGCGGAGCTCGGCCTTCGGCCTCGCATTAAGTTACTTCAACTTATATTAAGTGGGTGGGCGGCTTCCTTGGGACGCTCCGCACCTTCGGTGCTACGCGGAGCTCGGCCTGCGGCCTCACATTAAGTTACTTCAACTTATATTAAGTGGGTGGGCGAATTCCTTGAGACGCTCCGCACCTTCGGTGCTACGCGGAGCTCGGCCTTCGGCCTCGCATTAAGTTACTTCGACTTATATTAAGTGGGTGGTCGGCTTCCTTGGGACGCTCCGCACCTACGGTGCTACGCGGAGCTCGGCCTTCGGCCTCGCATTAAGTTACTTCAACTTATATTAAGTGGGTGGGCGGCTTCCTTGGGACGCTCCGCACCTTCTGTGCTAAGCGGAGCTCGGCCTGCGGCCTCACATTAAGTTACTTCAACTTATATTAAGTGGGTGGGCGAATTCCTTGAGACGCTCCGCACCTTCGGTGCTACGCGGAGCTCGGCCTTCGGCCTCGCATTAAGTTACTTCGACTTATATTAAGTGGGTGGTCGGCTTCCTTGGGACGCTCCGCACCTACGGTGCTACGCGGAGCTCGGCCTTCGGCCTCGCATTAAGTTACTTCGACTTATATTAAGTGGGTGGTCGGCTTCCTTGGGACGCTCCGCACCTACGGTGCTACGCGGAGCTCGGCCTTCGTCCTCGCATTAAGTTACTTCCACTTATATTAAGTGAGTAGGCGGCTTCCTTGGGACGCTCCGCACCTACGGTGCTACGCGGAGCTCGGCCTTCGGCCTCGCATTAAGTTACTTCGACTTATATTAAGTGGATGGGCGGCTTCCTTGGGACGCTCCGCACCTACGGTGCTACGCGGAGCTCGGCCTTCGGCCTCGCATTAAGTTACTTCAACTTATATTAAGTGGGTGGGCGGCTTCCTTGGGACGCTCCGCACCTTCGGTGCTACGCGGAGCTCGGCCTGCGGCCTCACATTAAGTTACTTCAACTTATATTAAGTGGGTGGGCGAATTCCTTGAGACGCTCCGCATCTTCGGTGCTACGCGGAGCTCGGCATTCGGCCTCGCATTAAGTTACTTCGACTTATATTAAGTGGGTGGTCGGCTTCCTTGGGACGCTCCGCACCTACGGTGCTACGCGGAGCTCGGCCTTCGGCCTCGCATTAAGTTACTTCCACTTATATCAAGTGGGTGGTCGGCTTCCTTGGGACGCTCCGCACCTACGGTGCTACGCGGAGCTCGGCCTTCGGCCTCGCATCAAGTTACTTCCACTTATATTAAGAGAGTAGGCGGCTTCCTTGGGACGCTCCGCACCTACGGTGCTACGCGGAGCTCGGCCTTCGGCCTCGCATTAAGTTACTTCAACTTATATTAAGTGGGTGGGCGAATTCCTTGAGACGCTCCGCACCTTCGGTGCTACGCGGAGCTCGGCCTTCGGCCTCGCATTAAGTTACTTCGACTTATATTAAGTGGGTGGTCAGCTTCCTTGGGACGCTCCGCACCTACGGTGCTACGCGGAGCTCGGCCTTTGGCCTCGCATTAAGTTACTTCGACTTATATTAAGTGGGTGGTCGGCTTCCTTGGGACGCTCCGCACCTACGGTGCTACGCGGAGCTCGGCCTTCGGCCTCGCATTAAGTTACTTCCACTTATATTAAGTGAGTAGGCGGCTTCCTTGGGCCGCTCCGCACCTACGGTGCTACGCGGAGCTCGGCCTTCGGCCTCGCATTAAGTTACTTCCACTTATATTAAGTGAGTAGGCGGCTTCCTTGGGACGCTCCGCACCTACGGTGCTACGCGGAGCTCGGCCTTCGGCCTCGCATTAAGTTACTTCAACTTATATTAAGTGGGTGGGCGAATTCCTCGAGACGCTCCGCACCTTCGGTGCTACGCGGAGCTCGGCCTTCGGCCTCGCATTAAGTTACTTCGACTTATATTAAGTGGGTGGTCGGCTTCCTTGGGACGCTCCGCACCTACGGTGCTACGCGGAGCTCGGCCTTCGGCCTCGCATTAAGTTACTTTGACTTATATTAAGTGGGTGGTCGGCTTCCTTGGGACGCTCCGCACCTACGGTGCTACGCGGAGCTCGGCCTTCGGCCTCGCATTAAGTTACTTCCACTTATATTAAGTGAGTAGGTGGCTTCCTTGGGACGCTCCGCACCTACGGTGCTACGCGGAGCTCGGCCTTTGGCCTCGCATTAAGTTACTTCGACTTGTATTAAGTAGGTGGGCGGCTTCCTTGGGACGCTCCGCACCTACGGTGCTACGCGGAGCTCGGCCTTCGGCCTCGCATTAAGTTACTTCCACTTATATTAAGTGAGTAGGCGGCTTCCTTGGGACGCTCCGCACCTACGGTGCTACGCGGAGCTCGGCCTTTGGCCTCGCATTAAGTTAATTCGACTTGTATTAAGTAGGTGGGCGGCTTCCTTGGGACGCTCCGCACCTACGGTGCTACGCGGAGCTCGGCCTTCGGCCTCGCATTAAGTTACTTCAACTTATATTAAGTGGATGGGCGGCTTCCTTGGGACGCTCCGCACCTACGGTGCTACGCGGAGCTCGGCCTTCGGCCTCGCATTAAGTTACTTCAACTTATATTAAGTGGATGGGTGGCTTCCTTGGGACGCTCCGCACCTACGGTGCTACGCGGAGCTCGGCCTTCGGCCTCGCATTAAGTTACTTCAACTTATATTAAGTGGGTGAGCGGCTTCTTTGCGACGCTCCGCACCTTCGGTGCTACGCGGAGCTCGGCCTGCGGCCTCGCATTAAGTGTAGTGAACGTATGATATTGTGTTTACGCGTGCGAAGCCGCGGGCAAAAGCTAGTATTATATATGTGTAAATACATGTATAGATAATATCAATGACACAGGAACAAATATTCGAGTTCATCACACAGTACACCGCCGGCTCAGTAGGCAAACTGCACCAACCGCCTCTCGTCATAATTCTATATAATTTAATATATGAGAACCATGTTTCATAATCTTCCTAGCTTTTATCTAAAAATACAATACTATACAACAATTCTTTATTGTACACCAACAAAAAAACAACAGACAAATTATGCAATTACGGCCTTAGGTGACCTTACTGTATTCTTTTCAGATCGGCTCTAGCAGTTCGTTAGGATCCCCATATGTGCTGAGCTGCACACCTTTAAACATGTAAAAAGTTTGATCCAGTATGATATCCGTTCTTTTCAGCTGCTGTCTACCGTGAATGTTGCGCCAGGAGGCGTCCTTCAAAAACACAGCAGTTCATAGCAGACCGGCCGTTCTTCTTTCTACTGAGATCCCAGAAGATCCCGCTCTTCTTGGGAATTTATCAAGGCAGTAAATCTTCTGGACCGGACGCTTTAAATATCACAGAACCGGAACCGGATCCGACCGGTGTTGGAGACCAATAGGAAAATAATGTAGTGTAAAAAAAGATCTGAAGACGAAAATTGTTATTTTTGTCAAATTACAATTTATAATCAGTTTTTTTTTATTAATAATAAATATTATACTGTTTAAGTATTTAGTTTTTTTTTAGGGATCGGATTAACCGGATGAATATTATACCTAAAGTTGAAAAAATCTTATCTCAATCCTATCCTATATACATTTTTAAATTTTTCGTTCATTGTTAAAATTTGGTTTACGTTAGCAGGCGTTACTGCTTTAATAAACAATAATTAAATCCTATCTCATTTATACCTCAAACAAAGCCGCGTCTATTCCTACCACTGAACTTAAAAGCTGCGTCCCAATTTTAAGTATACAGGGTGGAACATTTCTAAAGACTGGGCTGACAGGATAGTGTCATCTGAGTGATCTACAATCGACCTATTATAATTGTAAAGCTGGATTGAAAAGTAAAAAAGTCATCAAAATCAAATATTTTGATATCAGTAACAACCCTACTAATTCATAAGTTTTATTTAAGTACATTTTAAATTGACACCTGTCTTTAACTTAGCGGTATTCAAAAGATGTTAGGGTTGATATGTGCAGATTTTTACACTTATGATTACATACATACTTTATGATTAGTGTCCGACCGAAACACATTTTTCTGCCGAAACCGAAACCGAAGGTTCGGTTCTGATTACAGTTTCGGCCGAAACCGAAACCGAAACCGAAACTTTTATAAACGTGATTAAAACGTTGTATGAAATTTCAGTGGGCCCGTTCTTTCTAGAATACAATGAAAAATTTCGATGTCCATCGGTCAATTAGGCAATTGACCGAAGGAACGTTTCAGTTTCAGCTTGGCCCAAAATTCTTTCGTTCTCGGAGGTTCTATTTCTTAACCGATTCTCATGAAAATTTGTGAATAAGTTTGATAAGTATATACTTAGATTGGGTATTTTTGTCGATTAGAGAAATTTCAAGAAAGTGGAGATGGATATAGAGTGGAGTGAGGGTGGATAAGGACAAATTTCAACAATCTCTCAAAAAACGTACGTTTTACTTTTTTTGAACTGATATTTTTAACATTGACACTTGGACTAAATTAAATTACCCAAAAAGTGAAAATGTAGCATAACAGCTGTAATACTTTACTGAGGCAGCGATCTCTTAATTGTAGATGGTATAAAAACAAACAAGTTTAAAAACCTAGCAAAAAAATAATTGATCTAGTCTAAATTTTTATATTTGCGATCAAACAGGATTTATTTTATCATCACTTTTATCCTAAATAACCAATATTGTCAGAAAATTTGTGTTGTTACTGTGAGATACTAAATTCATAACAAACAACTAAATTAAGTGGTGACATTTTTAATCCTCCTATCTCCGCTACTTTGAAATTTTCGAAAAACTAAATGGACGAAAAATTGTTTCTACTTACTTACTTATCAGACATACACACGAAATTTCATAAGAATTGGTTGAGAAATGCGACACTAAGGCAAGAACAGCTGGTAAGCGCATGTACATACAAACACCCGGGCATACGAAATAATTTCTGGCCATGCTGAAACGGAAATGCATTGCTCGCACGGTCAATTACTTAACATTCTTTGGGGAACAAACACTAACGTCACCTCACTGAGCAAAGTGATCCAGCGGCCGGCGGAGTCAGGCGAGGGACGCCATATTGCCAACCGTGCTGACTGTCGAACGCAACCGACGTTGGCCGAACGCGACCCGAAAGTACGATTATGTAAGTTTCGGCTCGGCCGAAAGGTTCGGCTGTTTTTTGGCCGAAACCGAACCTTTGGCCGAAACATGATTTTTAGGCCGAAACTGGCCAAAACCGAAACCGAAACCGAAACTTCGGTCGGCCACTATTTATGATACAAAGTGTACCCCAAAAATGGATAGAAATATTAGCATTGTTCATTGGTGAAAAATTAAGTACTCAGTCTGAAGAAGTCCCTGTTAACTTAAAAGTCCCTCGATCTGTTCCACCCTGTATACCAAATTACCTTTGTCGATCCCTTTTCATGACCTATAAGGAGAAAAATGAGGTCATAATTATTTTTCAACCCTCGCCATATTGAGGATTTTTCGGGGTTCAATTTCATTTACTAGCGAGGAGTGCAGTTTGATAACAGTTTGGTAAAAGACAATGAATGCCACTGATATAAACAAATAAATGCAGGGATAAATATTTCATAAATTCCAATGAATGTTAATATAATTTTCCCCAAAAATTTTGTGTTCCCGTGGGATGAGCGGGCGCGGTGTAAACCGCTTTTTAGGGTTCCGTACCTCAATCGAAAAAAACGGAACCCTTATAGGATCACTTTGTTTTCCGTCCGTCTGTCTGTCTGTCAAGACCCTTTATCTCGAGAACGCGTGGAAGTATCGAGTTGAAATTTAAACCATATATTTAAGTCTACAGTTCTTTGAACCTGTGAAAAAACCAAACTTCTCCGTTAACGTGAAAAAAAGATACGGCCCTTTATGTCGCAAAAAACGTACATTGTGATCCTCGCAAGGGAATCAAAAGGATAGGGTACTTCCCCCGCAGCTAGTATATGATAGTATTCCTTCCTTCCAGCAGCTGATGGCTACCGGCAACTTAGCGATAGGAATCGTCCTCCAAAAACGCAGAAGTTCATAGCAGACCGGCCATTCTTCTTTCTATTGAGATCTCGTAAGATCCCGCTCTTCATGGGAATTTATCAAGCCAGTAAATCTACTGAACCGGACGCTTTAAATATCGTAGAACCGGAACCGGATCCGACCGGTGTCGGAGACCAATAGGGAAATCATTTACGTTACGTAAGTAAGTTTAAGTTAAGTAAATAATGTATAACATTTAAGTAAATAATGTATCCGAATGTTTGATCCCTGTCTATAAAACCTTTATAAAGAGAATGAAGTAACTTTCGAGTTTTCGTCCCTCGCTACAGTGGTACTGATAATTTATTTTTCTCAAACATCCAAGGAAATGTCGTTCTTATGATCGTGGTAATAGAACGCGAAATACGTCTTTGTATAGCAATTGTTGAAGATTCGTTCTAATTTCAAATTAGAACGATATAAAGGAATTTCATACAACATTATTGGCCGTAGCCAACAAAGAGATTGTCTTTTGTTTCAGTGGGGTTTATTTCTTTTATTGATAATCTATGGCATACTGCCAATAAAAAAAAACTTAGTTTGTGCATGTATATTTACGTTTTATTTCTTATATTTAACTAGATTATTCAATTCGATTAAATCAGATATTCAATAAAATAAACAAGGAATCACGTTTATTGTTAAAAAATATAACAATATCTAATTAATAAGGTGTTGTCATTTTTTAATAAATAGAATCATCTTAACATTTGGTGGCAAAAACATTGACCCGAACAGCTTAAAAAAATAAATTTGTTTTTTTTATTAAATTTGAAATAAGTTTGTTTTTATATGAATATATAAGTTGAACATTTGTATTATTTCCTTGGATTTATTTGAGAAAAGCACTATACAAGCCTCGGCGCGAACAGGGATTATCGGCCTCGTATCTCTAGATGGCCTCGTTATCACTCGGCCATCTATTACTACTCGGCCAATAATTCCCTATTTCGCGGCCTCTGCAGTAATGTACTATAACTGGCAAGGAGTACAGTTTGGTAATTGACGTTGAAAGACTAGATGTTGCTGTGTAAATAAAGAAACTACTAGGTCCACAAATATTAATAATTTTTTGTATAATAAAGCCAAAAATATTCAACCGGAAAAATTATTTATTTTGTTTTTTTTTTTTTTTTTTTTTTTTTTTTATTTTTTTTTTTTTTTTTTTTATTGGATAAAAAGTACCCTAAAACCATTTTTGGATGTCCAGCTATCTCTGTACCAAATTTGGTTAAAATTTGTCTAACCATTTCGGTATGTTGCGAGAAGAAAGAAAGTACTACCAACAGTACCAATGGTGCCGCGTGCCCATACAAAACAAAAGCCGATGTCTCTAAAACTTTTTTCCTGAAATCATGACCCCTCCTATTCATATAAAATAGATTTTCAATATAAATTTAGAATTTTATAAAAGTATGATTTTAACCAATATGATATTCGTTTATTCCAGTTGTTGATGACTACCGAAGACGTCGCGCTTATAATTCTCCAAAAATGCAGAAACGGTTCATAGCAGACCGGCCATTCTTCTTTCTACTGAGATATCGGAAGATTCCACTCTTCTTGGGAATTTATCAAGGCAACCAATCGGCTGGACCGGATGCTTTAAATATTATAGAACCGAAACCGGATCCGACCGGTGTCGGAGACCAATAGGAAGATAATGTTACGGTCGTGTGGAAAAAAAATTGGGATCTGAGGACAAAAGTATTTTTTAAGTATCAACATTTATATGATAGGTTACTAAGTTAAGTTTTTTAGACATTTACACTAGAATTTATATACATCCATACTAATATTATAAATGCGAAAGTGTGTCTGTCTGTCTGTCTGTCTGTTACCTCTTCACGCTTAAACCGCTGAAACCGACTTAGATGAAATTTGATATGGAGATAGTTTGAGACCCGGGAAAGGACATAGGATACTTTTCATCCCGAATAAATTTAGTGTTCCCGTGGGATGAGCGGGTAACACCGCGGGGCACAGCTAGTATTATAATAATTGTACAAATTTTGCGGCTGCATAACTTAACTACCATGTTTAAGCAAATAAATAATTTCATTACATTTTATTTTATTTTATTTCATGTCAAAATATATACATTCTATTAATAATAAATCTTATGTTGTTTAAAAATCTAGTTATTTTTGCCTTGACCTATTGCTAATGAAACGGATAAAGTATCGCTTAAGGTTGACAAAACACTATTGCTATCTCATTCATACCTCAACAGAAGTAGCTGATTTTAACAAATTATTCCTGCCCGTAATAAAGCTTAATCTTATTTTTAATGTAATTAATTTATTACAAATTAAAATGCAATTGGTACTAGTATTTTTTTCTGCCGATATGACAAAAATGTATGTATGTATACTAGTTTTTGTTTGTAATGAATATATCTGTTCTAACTCGGGGCACAGGTAGTAAAGTGATGTAGCAAAAAATATATCGATTTTACTGTCAATATCTAAAATTGATTCAATACAACCCGCCCCGGCTTCGCACGGGTGCAATGCTGATAAATTACGCATGTATCGTACATACACCTTCCTCTTGAATCACTCTATCTATTTAAAAAAACACATTAAAATCCGTTGCGTAGTTTTAAAGATCTAAGCATACATAGGGACAGATAGATAGACAGCAGGTAGCGTCTGGCTATGTAGTGACAAATGTTTCTTTTAATAAAAATAAAGTCTTTGATTTTGAATTATGAATTTGAGTAATAATAAACAACTTTTACATAGCAGTGGTTTCCTTCTCAGTTACAATAATAGATTAAAGAAGTTTATTCCGTAACAATCTTACAATCGTGTCGGACATAATAATAATAATAAACTATCATAGTATTACATTCTACTGTCGCAATTAAAGGCATTTTTATTTATAATACATATAACATAACCTTAACTAAAAAAATAAGACAATGCAGTTGATAAACACTATTTTTCGCAGGCTTAATTATTGCCGAGATACTTCTTTAAGAAGACCTCATGCTTGCTCAGCTGAGTGAAGAAGGTGTAGCTGTGGAAGTTGCACTCGTGGTCGTTGATTGGTTTGATGGAGGCCACGCCCCTTAGGTACCAGCGCCACACTCCACGGACCTTGTCAGGGAACACCAGGCCTCCCCCGTTGTCGCCTTTGCATATGGCCGTACCTACATAAAGTCAGTAGTTATCGTATAAGTTCTAATCCCATTTGCTAAGCGAATCCCATTAGCTTTGTACCCGATGAACAATACTTATTATCTGTATTGTTAGCTGCGGCCACAACTGCCACTTCAAAATGTAAGGCGTTATAAGTGCAAATTACTTTTACACTAAATTAGTCTTTAAGTCAAACGAAATAAGGTTTACTCTTAAACAAAGAGAACACAGATGTTGGTCACTTCGTAAGTGAAAGAGCAGTGAAGCTCGTTTTGATGCTTATAATGACAATGAAGTGACCAACATCTCTGTTCTCTTTGTTTAAGAGTAAACCTTATTTCGTTTGACTTAAAGACTAATTTAGTGTAAAATTAATTTGCACTTATAACGCCTTACATTTTGAAGGGGCAGTTGTGGCCGCAGCTAACAATACAGATAATGGTATTGTTCATAGGGTACAAAGCTAAGTGGATTCGCTCAACCAAAATAATTATTTCTATTATACTATACAATATATTATACAACCTCACACAAATTATTGATCTAGTCCCATAGACCATAGTTAGCTTCAGTAAGCTTGTGTTATGGACACTAGACGACGATAAACGTAATTACATAGAAAAATACATACTTGAATAAAAATAACATCTATGATTTAGATTTGTTTATTTCATAATATAAAATGTCTATATAAATTAAGCTGAGACAATTTACATGCATTTATACTATGATCGTCAAATGACCCAGGCACAAATATTCGAGTTCATAACACAAATATTTCCCGTTGCTGGGATTCGAACCCAGGACGGCCGGCTCATACTTTTACCATTTTGAAGACTGTCCGCTACTGTTTTCTAATGCGCTGTTTATTAATAAAACATGATTACCTATGTTCAATGATGACGATGATTGATTATAAAATTAATACATTGTTGTAAATAGAAGCCAAAAGTAAGCAATAGACCGCTTAATATTGTTACGCTTCTATATTTTCCCTTTTTTTTTCAAAGAAGAAGCTTTTAAAGTAATAATGTGGTAAATAGACTTGGCTTTTGTATGACTAGATTCAGAATAATACAATATATAAATCACATACAAAAATATTACGATCTCATAACTCCCTCCGGCACTAAAAATTAAGAGATGCCTTCATAAAATGTTCTTAGGATTCAAAAGTCTCATCCTGCTAAAGGAGAACCTACATTCATCGAACACCGTATATTTAGGCGAACACCGGCCACCAGTAGTCGATGGTGGTAATGGATGACGTTCAATTATGATTACGATAATAATACGAGGTAATTAAAATATTTGTCTGCAAAATCAGGACTATAATGCTTGCATATCTCAAAACCAAGTGTCTAACGTCTTTAATTCACATTTTTTAAACATAGCTTCATAATATGCCATACAATGTGATGAGCCATTGTCCAAACAGTACGTCTATGAGCACCTGGGTAGTGGTGATATGCCTGTGTTTAGTTTTCCTATACTAACACGCGAACAACAAGACCATAAAGGACAAAACCAATACGTCTACCTATAGAAAAAACAAGTCTACCACTGCAGCTGCCCACAAAATCACTGACTGCATCACCACTGGTCTTGATGACAGATACAAAATGGCAGCTATTTTGTGAGATCTGTCCAAGGCCTTCGACGTTATCAGTCACAGGCTACTTCTAGATAAATTAACTCTTTACAGTGTTCAAGGTTCCGATCACAAATTGTTATCATCTTTTTTGTCCAATCGTAAACAGGTTGTAAAAGTGTCTTCCAATGACAAAATGTTGGTTTCAGATAACGGCTGCGTAAGGTTGCCCTTGGAAATGTGTTATTCACGTTGTTTGTTAACGATCTACCCTCGGCAAGCAAGAATGGCCTATCAGTGCTCTTCGCAGATGATACCACAGTCATAGTTAGCGCAAAAACATACGAACAGCTCGCCGGTAAAATTCATGAAGATTGCGGGCAACTGCAGAAAATGGTTTTCGTCGAATGGCCTTTTGTTCGTATCAAAGTCCGGGCCGGAACATCGCAATGCCCCCATGCATTAATGTATGTACGAAATAATTAGTCAATGTTTGCACGTGACTTAGGACAGTCATGCACGCGTCGCATGGCACTTGCAAAAAAAAAGACCCGCGCCTCATCGGCCCGACGCGACGTTCTATGAATCTATACACTGTACTCGGTAATTGTATAAATGTACTAGCTTTTGCCCGCGGCTTCGCACGCGTAAACACAATATCATACGTTCACTACACTTAATGCGAGGCCGCTCACCCACTTAATATAAGTTTAAGTAACTTAATGCGAGGCCGAAGGCCGAGCTCCGCGTAGCACCGTAGGTGCGGAGCGTCCCAAGGAAGCCACCCATCCACTTAATATAAGTTGAAGTAACTTAATGCGAGGCCGAAGGCCGAGCTCCGCGTAGCACCGTAGGTGCGGAGCGTCCCAAGGAAGCCGCCCATCCACTTAATATAAGTTGAAGTAACTTAATGCGAGGCCGAAGGCCGAGCTCCGCGTAGCACCGTAGGTGCGGAGCGTCCCAAGGAAGCCGCCCACCTACTTAATACAAGTCGAAGTAACTTAATGCGAGGCCAAAGGCCGAGCTCCGCGTAGCACCGTAGGTGCGGAGCGTCCCAAGGAAGCCGCCTACTCACTTAATATAAGTGGAAGTAACTTAATGCGAGGCCGAAGGCCGAGCTCCGCGTAGCACCGTAGGTGCGGAGCGTCCCAAGGAAGCCGCCCACCTACTTAATACAAGTCGAAGTAACTTAATGCGAGGCCAAAGGCCGAGCTCCGCGTAGCACCGTAGGTGCGGAGCGTCCCAAGGAAGCCACCTACTCACTTAATATAAGTGGAAGTAACTTAATGCGAGGCCGAAGGCCGAGCTCCGCGTAGCACCGTAGGTGCGGAGCGTCCCAAGGAAGCCGACCACCCACTTAATATAAGTCAAAGTAACTTAATGCGAGGCCGAAGGCCGAGCTCCGCGTAGCACCGTAGGTGCGGAGCGTCCCAAGGAAGCCGACCACCCACTTAATATAAGTCGAAGTAACTTAATGCGAGGCCGAAGGCCGAGCTCCGCGTAGCACCGAAGGTGCGGAGCGTCTCGAGGAATTCGCCCACCCACTTAATATAAGTTGAAGTAACTTAATGCGAGGCCGAAGGCCGAGCTCCGCGTAGCACCGTAGGTGCGGAGCGTCCCAAGGAAGCCGCCTACTCTCTTAATATAAGTGGAAGTAACTTGATGCGAGGCCGAAGGCCGAGCTCCGCGTAGCACCGTAGGTGCGGAGCGTCCCAAGGAAGCCGACCACCCACTTGATATAAGTCGAAGTAACTTAATGCGAGGCCGAAGGCCGAGCTCCGCGTAGCACCGTAGGTGCGGAGCGTCCCAAGGAAGCCGACCACCCACTTAATATAAGTCGAAGTAACTTAATGCGAGGCCGAAGGCCGAGCTCCGCGTAGCACCGAAGATGCGGAGCGTCTCAAGGAATTCGCCCACCCACTTAATATAAGTTGAAGTAACTTAATGTGAGGCCGCAGGCCGAGCTCCGCGTAGCACCGAAGGTGCGGAGCGTCCCAAGGAAGCCGCCCACCCACTTAATATAAGTTGAAGTAACTTAATGCGAGGCCGAAGGCCGAGCTCCGCGTAGCACCGTAGGTGCGGAGCGTCCCAAGGAAGCCGCCCATCCACTTAATATAAGTCGAAGTAACTTAATGCGAGGCCGAAGGCCGAGCTCCGCGTAGCACCGTAGGTGCGGAGCGTCCCAAGGAAGCCGCCTACTCACTTAATATAAGTGGAAGTAACTTAATGCGAGGCCGAAGGCCGAGCTCCGCGTAGCACCGTAGGTGCGGAGCGTCC
Source organism: Apotomis betuletana (assembly GCA_932273695.1). Taxonomy (NCBI): domain Eukaryota; kingdom Metazoa; phylum Arthropoda; class Insecta; order Lepidoptera; family Tortricidae; genus Apotomis; species Apotomis betuletana. The sequence goes on along the minus strand of OW026320.1, from coordinate 11,206,299 downwards.
CAAGGAAGCCGACCACCCACTTAATATAAGTCGAAGTAACTTAATGCGAGGCCGAAGGCCGAGCTCCGCGTAGCACCGTAGGTGCGGAGCGTCCCAAGGAAGCCGACCACCCACTTAATATAAGTCGAAGTAACTTAATGCGAGGCCGAAGGCCGAGCTCCGCGTAGCACCGAAGGTGCGGAGCGTCTCAAGGAATTCGCCCACCCACTTAATATAAGTTGAAGTAACTTAATGTGAGGCCGCAGGCCGAGCTCCGCGTAGCACAGAAGGTGCGGAGCGTCCCAAGGAAGCCGCCCACCCACTTAATATAAGTTGAAGTAACTTAATGCGAGGCCGAAGGCCGAGCTCCGCGTAGCACCGTAGGTGCGGAGCGTCCCAAGGAATCCGCCCACCCATTTAACTGGGACCACCTGGGACGCTCTGCACCTTCGGTGCTACGTGAAGCTCGGCCTACGGCCTCGCGTTAAGTAACTGCTTATATTAGTGGGTGGGCGCCTTTCCTAGGACGCTCCGCACCTTCGGTGCTACGCTTGTGTACATGATCTTGGTTTAATTAAAATTGAGGCAAGACTTATGTTTAAAAATTCAGTTTTAATTTTTATTGTCTATTGTAGATTTAAATAACTTAATGCGAGGGCGCCCACCCACTTAATATAAGTTGAAGTGTGTGAGCGGCTTCCCTGGGACGCTCTGCACCTTCGGTGCTACGTGGAGCTCGGCCTACGGCCTCGCATTAAGTTACTACTTATATTAGTGGGTGGGCGCCTTCCCTAGGACGCTCCGCACCTTCAGTGCTACGCTTGTGTACATGATCTTGGTTTAATTAAAATTGAGGCAAGACTTATGTTTAAAAATTCATTTTGAATATTTATTGTCTATAGTAGATTTAAATAACTTAATGCGAGGCCGCCCACCCACTTAATATAAGTTAATGTATGTGAGGGCTTCCCTGGGACGCTCTGCACCTTCGGTGCTACGTGGAGCTCGGCCTACGGCCTCGCATTAAGTTACTACTTATATTAGTGGGTGGGCGACTTCCCTAGAACACTCCGCACCTTCGGTGCTACGCTTGTGAACATCATCTTGGTTTAATTAAGACGGAGTCAAGACTTAGGTATGTTTAAAAGATTGTTTTTAATATTTATTGTCTATTGCAGAAAAAAAAATACTAATATAATAATATGACCTGTCATAATAATTTCCTAAGTAACGCCATAAGATTCAGGTGCCAACTTAACTCAATCGAGCGTACGTCAATAATGGCGACAGCACCACTGAACGGATACGTGATGGCCTCACTGTTTTGTTATCCGTGGTATAATGAATAAGGAAGCAAAGGAAAATGCATGAGATGACACGGTTATTATTTCAGTAGGTTCTGGGTTCAAATCCTTTCTACATTGTAAATTTAATGATTTTGTCTTGTCTCGAATCATGATTTTTTTTCATACAAAATGCATACATTGTCGAGCAGCAACTCCCAATAACTGATACACTGCTGCTTAAATTAAGTATGCGATCAATATACAACAACTTCAGCACTATATTATTCTCGAAGTCCAGGTTAACCCATCACAGCTACACCCTAGCTTGTGCCGAATCGTGGTCACAGGCACGCAACGACGTGCGTGAATCCTTGGCCTTGGTGTCGAGGAGACCCATCAATAGCTCCAAAACTTTACATGTATGGAGCTGGTGTTATTAACTCAGGAAAAATCTTAACAGCGCGATGCAGCCGCTAGTATGGAGATTTTGTCAAAGTAACAACGCCATCTAGCGGAAAATTGGGTCATTGAGAACAAAATATCAACACACCGTTAAAAACAAAAAATTAATGATATATTTTATTACTTTGAATATAAATTTTATGTATAAAGAAACTGCATAGATGCAAAATTGTGGCTAAATATATCGTATATTTAGCGTTTATTATACATTTTGCTACCTTATTAGTAAGTTAGGCCAAACATAAACGATACAAAAATTTGCGCCTAATGTTCTAAATTTTGATTGGTAAAAGATATTTAAAAATGTATTTAATTTACTTAAATTGATTCGAAATACTTTTATTTAAATTACACTCGATAAAATGGCATTAAAAAATTGTTTTATTCATTAACATTTTTTATTGCGTCTCCGGGCTTTTCTATGGTCGATACTTACAAACTACAGAAGTATATAATTGCATATTCAATAAAAGAGCATTAATTAGTTCCTATTGTCGCAAATTGTGTTTTTAAAGAAATGTACATGTTTTTTTTTTGAGCATGAGCCAACTTACAACGAACATTGCACTCATATTTTCGTCTGTGTTGGTCGATAATTGGCGCCATCTTTCTAATCTAACTGACGGTTTCCGTACCTCAACGCCTAAAACAACCTTAACCTTATTGTTAATACCGGTGGGCCGCGCGGAGGAGGTATTATGTCGAATTCATACTTTTTAGTTTTTGTACACGTAAGAGCCACGCGGGGGTCGCGTCGTTCTAAATTCAAAATCACAAACGCTGTCATTATAAGGTTACACATTGTAAGGAAAATATTTCATGGAATTTATGTTTTCAGAGATAAATATTAATCATAATAAAAAGTATCCTATAACCATCTTTGGATGTTCAGCTATTCCTGTACCAAAATTGGTAACTTTTTATCCAGCCGTTTCGGCGTTATTAGAGGACAAAGGTTTTTTTTGAAAACAGATGGCGCCAGGTTGGCACGGCGAAGCGTGTCCATACAAAACAACTATCCGGCTGCATCACGCTATCGAGATTTTTCCTGAAATCATGACCTCCCTCCATAGAAAATTTATTTTCAATACAAATTTAGGATTTTATAATAGTATAGATATATATACATTGACAATCCTCTAAGGAGACCTTTGAGATAGGTATTTAATTTTAAATTAATTTATGTACTGACATGTAATTTATTGCTGTATTTCACAACGTGTATATAGTAGGTAGTATCAATTTTTAAAATTTTGACAATCCCTTAGGAGATATTCTTATATTGTAACCACATTTAACTGAATTATGATTATGAATGACATGAAAATATCTTTTGTTGCAATCAATTGTTATGTTTTTTACCATTATTATATTTTTTTTTTCCACGATCATAGTATAAATGCATGAAAATTGTCTTAGCGTAATTTATACTGACATTATATATTATGAAATAAACAAATCTAATCTAATCTACCATTTTTGGCGCTTGCGCATATCTTGTCGCTAGTAACGTAACGGTGAAAGGACACCGGTGTCTTGGCAAAGCACTGCTCCATGTCTACGTTGGCCAGTTCCACCACCTTCAGCAGCTGTGATGGTGGACCGTCCTCAGACGTCAAGCCCCAACCAGCCACCTGCAATAATGAAATAAACTCATTGAAATCTTTCAGGAACAGATCAAGGTTTACATTTCTCTCTTTCCCTCACACCTGAAAAGTACAATAACTAACTGTCCAGCCTGCGTGACCCTTGGGCTGTGGGGGCCAAAATATAAAGAAAAGAATCAGTTACTTGCTATCCGATTTTCTGGTGAAGGGTTGACTCATTCCTTGCTCAACGTATTGTTATTGCCATCCAGTGATTTAACGGGCCAGCGGATTGGAACAAGTCCAAGAAGGACAACACCCTCGATTTTACCCACCAACGGAAGAGAGAGGTGTTATAAGTTGAACGTGTGTAGGTGTACATGTGTATTGTGTGTCTGTAGCATTGTAGCGTTCAAACGGATGGTCCGATATGAGTGCGATTTAAAGCAAAAGTCTTGTCAGCCAAGATGGTGCTTAGCTGAGTTTGGATGTATATTCAGCTACTTTTTCGCGGGCTTTCATACTTTCTATTACTGTAATAGAGTCATACTTTGCCGACGTTGCCTGGCCGGAGTTGTCGGTCCTCGAGCTCTCTGCTGAAGTCGACACAAACGGGACGCACGTAATCAGTGAGCACCACTGGCTTGGCGAGGGTCACGATCGCCAGGTCGTCCTGGTAGTGAGTTACCGCGCCGATGTGCCGTGGGGGTACCTTTATATCGCTAACCTGGAAACCAAGACCAAATTCAGCTGGCTGAAAACATCGGGCATATGATAATTGCGTGTATCACGTGATAAATAAATAACGAACATTCGTGACCTTGCATTAATTCACAAGTACCTAGTTTTCAAAGAATTTGCTTCGCTTCGTCGCTTTGTCATTTATTTATCTGCTCAGAATTATAAGTGGGGTGTTTGCTGGTCACTTCGGGGTCAAAGATTAATACAGAATCTGCGGCGGATGCCATACAGATTGTTGAGTGTGTGGCAATGAGTCACAGACGATGATTCTGTGCGGATGACATGCACTCACACTAAAATGAAGTAATTTGTTATTGGCTACGCAGAACTGAAGTAATTTCTATTCATCGTAGATTCCGCTACCCATGCACGGTACTGCGACGTCATGAGCCGAAACGTCGCACGCAACACCAATATTCGCTGCGCGCGAAATTTGAAACAAGCGAATTTGTTTGACCTTTATTTTTCATACATTGCGTAACAAAAGTAGAACTTTTTTATGTTTGTTAATAAAGTAAGTTAATTAGATTGTGTAGAAGCAAAATTACGGATTTTAATACATTATTAATTACACCGTAAGCGCTCACTAACAAAAATAAGAAAATAAAAATCAGCATAGGTCTATATTTTCTGCGTTTTATAATACCAATACAACTAGTTAAGAGAAGCTCGTAGAACACATCTTTACTGATTTAAATACTGATACGTTTTAGTTATAACGTTTAATTAATATCGTAGTGCCATCTCGCTGTTCCATAGAAGTCAATATTCTTAAATTTCAATAGCAATTACTGTTGATAGTTTTTATTCCACGGCAATTGAAATTTTGGACTTAAATTTTATAACCATTAAAAATAACTCATGCATAAGAAATACCTAAACCATACCTAACGCATCACCCTGTCATTTATTAAAAATAGCTTTGTCTTGACCGTATTTGTCCACTTAACACATAAAAATGGACTTTAGAATTATCAAAACCACGTCCATGTACATCACGCTCCGCGTACTGGCCTAATATGGAGGTGGTAGAGTGGAACAAGCCTTTGAGTAGTTACGATAAGGGGTAAGAACAAAGATCTCACTGGTTTTCGACAATTTCGACTCAGTATTCGTACAAACTATTTATTTATTACAATGAGAATCTATGAAGACAAGCAAGTGGTTTGTTGAATGCCACGCCACTGCCATAGTACATATCGTCACCTGTAATATGAATTAATGTAACCGCCAAAATGACGAAATTGAGTTAAGTATACAGTTCGTCTGCAAATTTGACGATCTATCCATTGCTGTTATTAAAACTACGATATCTTGAAAAAAATGTTGGTTACATTAAACAAAAATTTACCATTTTTTTTAGTTTTCTGTATTTATTTTGGTGTATGGAACATTGTTTGTAAATTACTTAATATCAGATTAACGTAACCACAAGTATTGGCTAAAGTTGAACAAAAATCATTAATGTAAGACACATCGGTAAATAAATGACTCTTACATTACTCAATTTATAGCACTTTATTACCGATTGACTGTTACGTTAGCTTCAAAGCTAGATAAAAAATATAAAATGGTTCTTACATTAAATGGGTTATACTTTTAGTTTTTGAATCAAATCATGTAAATAATAAGGTACATAAATGATTTACATGCTCAGATTAGATAGGTAAAAAATAAATAAACGAGATTATAAGAAAACAACCATTTAAAGTCAATTATAGTCTTATCTTGTCACAAATTGTGCTTACTGCAAGCTGGGTGAATATATAATTAAGTCAGTAACATTAAAGTTTTCGTAGTTTTTAAAGCAATTAATGCCTCTTACATTATTATTTGTCTTCCCAAGCCTCGAGTGATGACGGATACATTAAAATTATGTGCTTAATTTAGACGGACCTGATGCTTACGTTATTTTGGTTACCAGGAACTTTGCGACCATCTCTTTCCTTTGCAGTGTTAATGAGTAGATATCGATGAGACGACCATACATTTGCCTGAAGGAAGGAATTACAAACACTACCGCGTGCGTCTGTTTACGATTTGGTGTTGTGATGGATATGATAGCCACTTTAGTTTGTACCGACCAGCGATCGGATGCCGGTATTCGACTCCATACAAATACCGGTATTCAATTTCGGTATTTCACTTATTATTACACATTTCTTTATTTTACTGAGCTAATTTCAAAGTTCTGTACCAATACTTTAATTGTATGTAACGGCATTTGAAATAAAATCTGTAATAATTTTTTTGTAATTTTTATGAATACCGGTAACGATCCCTGGTTCCAAAAATTCGTGATAAGGACAGTATTGTGCCATTACGTTGTTATACATCAATAAGTACAGTTAAAAATTACGAGTTAAGTACATCAATCGCTTTACAGCAGGCGATCCGTTTGCTCGTTTGCCCTCTACGACATAAAAAATAAATAAATAATAATATTACACAAAAAAAAACTTTTAAAAATAAAGGCAAGTACTAAGTAAGTACTATATAAATTGTTATCACCTCAAAAAGGAGTCGTATTTCTAAGGCGGAATGAAGTTCGTCAGCATTAACAGTATCAAATAGAAATTGATGTTTTAAACTTTTTAAAGTTAAGTTATTTATTAATTAGCTATTAATTATGCCTATTTATACCATGTCTAATCCTCAAATTAGGTACTTTTAACTGAAACAATCTGGCTTAATGCATTTCGTTTTTAGGGAATCTCTTAAATGTCTGGTTAAACGGACTGTGAAAACTTTTTCTGTGAAAATCAGTCACTGCCACTACCATGTAGCAACATGTAGGCATAATAAATGTACCTATATACTTGTATATTATTTTTAGAAAACAAGAGACAGGAATGAATGATGGTAGTAATAGTGATATGGTGGAGGTTAGTGACATTAAGATACTCCCAATAATTTTTTTCAGTAGCCTACGTATCCAACGTAATGTCATTGTATTGATGCGATGATTCAATAAAATACGTTAACTATTTGCTTGCCCCTTGACCATTATTTTTTTCAGCCAGAGAAAGGCGTTGAGCTGGTCCATATTTTCCACTAATAACGGGACACCAATGATGCTTCAAATACATAGTTCGCGAGAAAACAGCAGCTTACAAGACATAAGAAAATCTCTAAATCCGTTTCAGCTTTATAAGAAAGATGTCCAAGCCCAATAGCGAAGGTATTCGAAGCATTTCAGTCGTAAATTTACCCCTTGACGTTCAAGTTCATAATAGTGACGTGAGAGTGAGTTACTAATTATGAGACGAAACATTTAGTCACCAGTTTGCCAGGAAATGGTCAAATTACTAATGAAGAATCAAATAACTTACACTGAAAATAGGATTTAGGCTTTGTAAAGACAAAATTGATTATTTAAACGAAATTATACAACGTAAAGCTGAAGTTTAAACTTAAGTCACTAAAATCAAAAGGACGGAGTTGATGAATGGAACAGAAAGAAGGCAATAAATACGAATAAAACTATATAGAAAGAAATAAAAAAGAAAGAGAAAAAGGGAAAGCAGAATGTGCAGTAAAAATCGTAGGTAAAAAAGGTACATATATATTGTAGGAAAAGGAGAAAGAAAAGCAAAGTGAGGAAAAACAGTAAGGAAAAGTATCAGATTGGAAAGAAAATTAAGTGTTTTTTTATTACTCTTTAAATCTTAAGGTGCCTTTACCAATTTTGGTTTTTATAAACAAAAAAGAAACTGTTTCCCGCTTATAAACCGGTTTTTATCACGACTTACTATCCTGCCACTAATTAACTGAAAAACAATAAATAACTCTATGTTAAACATTATTACTATTCGATAAGTTTAAAAATTCATAGCTGAATTCCGCTAATGTAAGTCCACGTTTTGAAAATGTGTGTCCCTTACGTTAGATTTTTTTACCTTTTTGTGACTTACTTTAAATAGTTCTTCATTTTTTGAAATCAATGTTGTTTTGTGTTAACGTAACTCCTCATTTTTGGAAAAAAATTAACGTAAGCGCCACGCTATTTTCTAAACTATAATAGCAGCCTTTTTGAGACCATTATAAACTGAAAGATCTTACAAAATTAAGCTATAACTACTATACATCATTTTAATCGGATTAGGAAATAAAATGTTACTGCACTTTTTTTAATTTGCAATTTAGTTTTTGGCTTCTCCTGAAAAATCGTCATTTGGCGGTTACCTTAATTCATATTACAAGTGACGATATAGTTAACTAGATTTAACTGGCCATTCTCACTCACATCAGATTTTTGTCCACCATCGTCGTGGTTCCAAGACCTGTAGAACTTGCCAACCACCGCCGCGAAGCCATCGCTTCGTTGGAGTCCGTGCAGAACATCGATCCAGAAGCAGTGGGCCGCTGTCGAAAAAAAACAAAAAGAGCCTTATCACACATGCAATTTGCGAGCGAATTTTGTATAAAGGCGATCACGCAGGGACTTTGCCGCAACGCTTATTTGTATAGAACTCGCTCGCAAACCGCAAGTGATAAGGTCCTAAAAATAGGTGAGGGATGACAGACAGCGCGGCGCGAGGAAGTGTGCGCGGGGCGAGGGTCAGTCTGTCTGACGTCCCTCGCCGCGCGCATCCTTGATTTCTCCCCCGTCGCACACATCCCTCATTTCACCAGCCCAGCGGCTGCTGTCTTTCATCTCCGTCGCCTACAGTGGAAGCTATCATCAAGATGATACATACGTACTTTGTTGATCGAGCGAGCGGTCTCCATTAAAAATTATATTGTATGTCTGATTTATTTAGTTGTTCTTAGTTCTCAGCACAGAAGCGTACAATATTTCAAAAGCTTCGAAATTTTTTATTCCGTTTTTACCTGATATGATAATCGCACTGCTGACCAGAGTACCTCCGCAAATTGGCATGTAAGGGGTATATCTCTTGGAATATATGCCAGCGTGCCACGGCATTTCGATTCTCTTGGTAGTCTCGTCATTGGCGAGCAGAGTATTGCGATTCGGTGTCAGCGTGCCACATTCTTCTAACTGTCGGACTTGATAGAAATAGCATATTAAAACGTGGCTTTTGAAATTCCTTACAGAATTGAACGATGAAAATCAAAAATGTTAATAAAATGTTAAAACTAATTATAAAACTAAAAGAGTTCTTTGAACCGTTCCAGAAGGTACCTGCCTCAAAAGTCCCTAAAATACTAGCGGAAATGCCGCACTGTAACCAGGGAGATCCTTTGAGCTAAGTGCTCGACGGAACGGGGGTCCACGCCTCGGTCTTTTAGCCTGCGCACCAAACCCGCGACAAACTCCTTAGCCTCGGCGCACCATAGCCCACCGGTCTCTACGGCAACCGGGACGAACTCATACACTGCTTAATTTAATTTAACCATTGGTCACATGAGCTATGTATGGTTTATTTCCTATTCCAACATCAAAGACCTTTCAGTCTTTTACAGCCTGTATGTGACGTTTTCAATCAAAAGGTGCAATGTGTTGCTTGTCGTAAGGACGTGTTAGCGGGTTATTGTATAAGATGCAAATACATTTTGTCTTTATGTTAAGCGACATAGTGGAGTCGTTTGGCTGAATAAGTCATCATATATAACCAGTGTCATGTAGGCAAATAAAATGAAATACGAAAATGCGACCACACACTTTGTAGATGTATGAACAGCCTGATATTTGCCAAGCCGATGTTTCTATACCAACAATTATTTTGTAATTACTAAACTCATAACTGTTCAAAAGCGTTATGTCAGGTATAACGCCCCCTGCCTGCTATACGGCCACATCTCAAAAAAAAATTTTTTTCGGATTATTGCAGATTCGTAGTCAGAATAGGTTAATTTACGACCTTATCTCGAGAGCCATAAGAAAAAGTGTCCTTAAGAGCCTTTTTTCCACAAGTGGCCTTATGGATCTGACCAAAAATTGTCAGTTGACTCCCTGCAAGACAGACTTTTCAGTTGTGGCTGTATAGCATAAATTTGTAATCTTTTTTTTGAGTTGCGTCTCATAGAAATAACGTATATTCTAGTATTATTACGATGAATCCCTTTAAATATAAGCGAAATAAACGTCATTGTGCGCTGTTGAGCCAAACTGGCGCGCAATACTCTGTTGTGGAGTAAACTAGGCTAAGACTGGTAGTGCATAGCACATCAGTTGTTGCTCCCCAAGTAGTTCCCCTTAGTCTGTGGAGTATGTAATTCGGCGTCTGTAGCTTCTTTGCATATAGGTAAGACTGCGGTCTAGAGTGACACAAGTACTTTTGTGTAGGATTTAATTTAAGCGCAGTCTCTCTGAAGCATATATTTAGCTCATAATTTGCTTCTTTGTTGCAAGGATGGAATGTCGCAATTTCTGCTTTACTAGCATTGGGGCAGCCTAATCAGAAATGTCATTTCAGATTGCGAGTAAGAGCTTCCTTCGAGGATTTAAATTTTCCATGCTGGTTTGTGATGGTGATGTCATCACCATACATCAATTTCCGACTCTTTGTTTTCGGAATCGGTCCTGACCCACTCCTGTTCAACCTATACACACAAGATATGGGTTAAACAGGAGCAGGGCCAGGACTTTGCTCAGAGTGCTTCCGAGGTAGACGATAAATTCCCTATTGCTGAGCATAGAGTTGATTAGTCCCACCATCTGCACCACGGTCAGGAGCTTATAGATAAGCTCCTGTCTACATACGCTATCGAATGCAGCTGAGAGGTCGAAAATACTGCCACGGTTTTCTCTCTCCTTTGAAAATCAGCCTCTATGTGTGTTGGGCGCGACATTTACCTGATCCACGTAGTTCGGACCACTACGGAATCCAGCCTGCTGCACAGGAATTATTTTGTCAACAAAAGGTTTGATTTGATTGTAGATTAGCCTCTCCAAAAATTTGTAGATGCAACTAAGTAGTACCTAAAGGTCGGTAACCCTTTGGTTCGTTGCCTGGCTTACCCGGATTGAGTGTGGGCTGTGGCTATTATATTTGAGCAGTTGAACTTAGGTGGAATTATATTATACGAGACTATGTCTAAATAGAACTGTGAGAGCCACGTCCTACATCTTGGGCCAAGGTGTTCTAAAAATTCGTTGTAAATACCGACTCACATAAATTGGGACTTTGATTCAAACCAGTCTTCATCCAGTATTGCTAAACCTAAAAGTAGAAAACGAAAAGCTTATCCTGCACTATGAAAAGGTAATATTGTAAAGAAGTTGAAGAATTCTGGAAAACAGTACACTAATATCAACGGGAACCTAGTCCACGCTAAAACCTAAAACTATGGGGCCGTCTTGTACATGGTAGATGTTATAAATGGTATTATACCATATATGGTACATGTTAACACGATAATTAAAGATACAAGTGCCTTAAAGGGAAGGTACTACCAAATAATCATTAGTAATGTAGTAGATATCTGCATCTAGAAAGTTGGTATTAAAGCTGCATGCACTGATTATCGCTTACAGTGATGTTGTTACTGTAACAAAAGTTGATTAATAATGGTATTTTAATTATTTTAGTGTTTGTATAATAATTTTCATGTTACCATTTTCCAATAATTCTTGTTCGGTTTTGGACGCATCTCAAAATTTCAACAAAAGGTTTCTGCAATACGGCCACTACTCTAAGTACCTATCTTAAAGGCCTCGTATCTTAAAAAATATACACGTTTTATATAAAAAGATACGTATTCATGAGAAGCGTTATATCATGTAGAGTAAAAAAAGTTAAATTTAAAACGAATTGACCCAAAACTCAAGGAGTAAGCCCCGTTTTACTACCACGCACTACGCTGCCAAAACTTTAACAAGCGATTTCTCGAAAAAATGGTTTTTTGAGATGTGGCCGTATAGCAGGCAGGGGGCGATAAGCTCTGCAAGTTGTAAGACAACGTATTCAGTTATCAGCAAAATTCTTCCTGAATCGTTGCTGAATAGTATTTGCAGTTTCCTTTTTGATTCTAACATTTTGGAGAAGAAACGTAGAATGGGTCAAGACGGCAAATCAGCTACCTGGTTTACAACTCGGAAATGCCGGGGTCCAATATCCATCGACGCATCGGGGGTTCTCGCCCACCAGACTGTATCCGGACGGACAGGAGTAGCCCAAGGAGAAGTCGGCAGGCTCGTCACCGCGTGATGTGATGTCCACTATGTTGTACTTGCCAATAAGAGGAATTTCGGGAAAGATGCATGTTTTTCTGGAGAAATTACACTTATTATTATATACGATAGCTCAAGCTAATGGCTAAAGCAAACTAAGAGAGTTATGGTAGTGATTTCCACGAGAATGAAGTTGCCCTCAGTGTTAAAACCAGATGGAAGCGTGGAATGGAGGTTCTGAGCAATAAGAGGTCTATATAGGTCTAAGTCTCACATCTGTGTTTGACCTATACCTAGCCGTCTGCCGCATTCGGAGGAATCTTCTTATAGAAGAATAAATCTTCTAAGTAACGGGATTTCCTAGCCAATTTAGAGAACAACATAGAATGAAATCTGGAAAGTTTCAGTTTTCAAAAAGAGGAGTTTTAACTGAGAAATTAAGCATTTATAATTAGCAGTTTGATAAAGATAGTAGATGCGATATGATTGAAAGGACTTACGGTGCTCCGTATTCTGCAGCCAACGCGTAGTAGCAGTATTCAGGCCACAATCGACAGGCCTCTGGGCAGAGCGTCTCATGCTGTACGGACCAGTGCAGCGAACAGAACAGAATCAACTGCAATAATGGTCTCCTGCAATATAATTTTACTCTTAGTAGCAGAGCTCTCGTCTTCAGCAAACTTGAGTTCAAGTCATGCTACTTGTGACTAGCGTAAAACAGCAACAGCAGGTTGGAATCCGGACAAAATCCGGCATCATTTTGTTGCGTCAAACAATAATGAGGCTTCTTACAAACTTTTTGTTAACTACAGGATACTGTTCGTGGATTGCTATTTTTAGGTGTACACGATCCGGACTAAATTATACAAGACCCGTTGGACTGGATTGCAGTTCCTAAACAGAAAGATCTTTCTACAATTATGCCATATTTTCATAACTCTACGACGTTATAGTAACAGAACAGGCTTGACGTAAAGATACCAGATGACAGCCGTTCCTCATACTTTATACCTTTTACCTGATATCAGTCCACTCATACCCGATAACAGATGCCTCTTCCTCTTCTGCTTCCTCTTTCACCTCCTACCTTATCTCCACTTCCGAATCCTGCTCAAGTTCCAGCTTCCATTCCATCTCCGGTTCACCGCCAGTAAGCCTCGGGGCTGAGTGACTCCAGAAACCATACAGCGAATAAAGCAGAATCAGTAGCAGTAGTTGCCTTCTGTTACCGTTATACTTAACTTAACTTAACTATACATATTTGGCTACTACTTACGTCACACATAGGATTGGTGTGTCTCGGGACTCTTAGGACAGAGCGTTCCGGTGTGTAGGGCACACCAGTCGATAAAGGCAGTGGCCTAACGACTCTGACCTTGCTTGGCACACAGGACCACATTAAACACAAATGCTCACTCGGTCTTCCTGCAGTTCTCTAGGATTTCGTCACCACCGTCGCTACAGTCCAGCTCGCCGTCGCAGACTTGTGTCGTCGCCACACAGTGCCCATCGTCACACTGCCATTGCCCTGAACTATAAAACGAGGTTAAAAACTAGTACGATGCAGAGTGTGGCAGTGACTCTTAAAGACATCTCCTCTTAGAGGCGCCGCACACTACGGCTTCTTGTGGCCGCGACAGTAAATCTCTCTTTTTCTCACTTCGAGCGTGCAAAAGAGACATATGTATTATCGTGTTCGTGGCGCTGTCTCTTAGGGATCGCCTTAAGTCAGACTGCCCTGCGTCATGGTATAAGAAAATAAAGTATGGTACTCGAGCTAGTGAGACATTCTACGTCACTGATTAGTTGCCGCTTTATGGTAACAAAATAATTATAAGGAAAAAACACTTTTGTTGTAGGGACGGACGGATGGACAGACAAACAGACAGCGGAGTCATAGTAATAGTAGTTTGTGAGTGTGTTTGTATATTTATTTCTTCTTCACGCTCAAACGCGTGACGCTACGTTGCGCTACGTGGAGTAGTAGGGCCTCGTGCAGGGTCCGTCCGGATTGTTACTACCGTCTTGCCTACTATATAACCCACCGCCAAACAGCAATGTTCGCATTGTTGTGTTCCGGTGTGGGGGTAAGATAGCCGGTGAAATTACTAGCATAGAGGCATTCTATCTTCCGGGTAGGCAAGCACTTGTGACTCCTCTGGTGTTGCAGGTGTTTATGGGCGACGGTGATCGCTTTCCATCAGGCGATACGTTTGCTCATTTGCCCCCTATGACATATAAAAAAAAAAAAAAAAAAAAAAAACTGGGCTAATTTGATAACATTTGATATGAGTAGCTGATGCCCTGAATTTAGGTTACTTTTTAACCGACTTCAAGAAAAGGAGGGGGTTCTCAGTTCGGTTGTTTTTTTTCTTTTAATGTTTGTTACCTCAGAACTCCGTCATTTATGAGTCAATTTGGAAACTTTTTTTTAGGTTCATGAATAGACATCTCAAGGTTGGTCCCATAAAATTTTGGTGAAGATCGGATGACGAAATCCATGGGGAATCGAAGGAATTCCTGAATTTTTATAGGCACTCATAATATTTATCATATATTTTCTAAAACTATGCAAGTATTTGCATATGGTAAACATCATCTTCTAATGCTGAGCTGATGATGGAAGGTACAAAAAGCAAAAAAAAAATTTTTTAACAAAAAAAAGAACCGACTTCAGTAAAACTAAAAAACCAAAAATAACCCGTTCAAGTACAGATTACATTTGACTCACCCTTCGAAGTCGGTGCCAAACCTCGCGTAAACTATAATATATAAATATAAGAACTGAGTCGTTTGGGATCGACTTAAAAGGGTGAGTCAAATGTAATCTGTACTTCAACGGGTTACTTTTGGCTTTTTAGTTTTACTGAAGTCGGTTTTTTTTTGTTAATTTTTTTTTATCTCACAAAATGGTAGTGTTCCCGTGGGATGAGTGGGTGCGGTGTTAACCAATTTTTTTATTTATAATCTTAATAATAGGTTAATGCTTGAACATGCTAGAACTGGAAAAGCGTCAATACTTACCCACAAACGCCGACGCTGCCAGCTGGTGTAAGGCACAATGAAGCTGCAACTGGGTGAAATGTCCAATAAGGCTCTGTAGTGTATGCGAGAAATAGAGGCGTGTATATGTCGTCTCCTGCGCACACGGTAACAGCGAGACGCGCGGACGCCGGCTAGTCTATTTTTTTCAAACACTCATTTGACACTTCTCTGTTGATGTTTGTAGTGATGTAGCAAAAACATTGTATGCCAAATCTAGGTACCTATTTATCGAACCTACACACAAAATGTCATGAGAATCGGTTGAGAGTTCAGATGTACGGATTCCCGGCTGTTCAGGCCTGCAGACCAGAAATTGTATACAGATTTGTTTGTTGAGTCAGATTTTTGATCAAAATCGCGGAGATATGGCGGTTGAAACAAAACAAGTAATATTTCAGAAATTTTGAAACATGATCGCGAGGTCAGCTCACAGAGTCGGCATCGGCATCCCCTCTTTTATAAACGCAACAGTACATCCCTTCTTTTCTCACTTCACGCGTGCAAAAGAGACAGATGCAGAATTTTCATTTCATAGACAATTTTTTCCTCTGTAGTCACATATTTTTCATAAATCTTGAATACAGGTTAGGTTTAAACCATTGATACAAAAATCAATGCACAAAGAAAAATTGAAATGCATAACCTGGCGGAAGAGACCGGGAATCGAACCCGGTACCTCTGGGTTACCGGCACAGTGTGTTAACTTCTCCACTACCCTAACGAGATAACCTTTCTGTTTTTTTCCTTATGCTTTGTGTGTCGATCTTTGCATTGTTTATTTGAAAGGCTTTATACCTTAGCGACCTCTATGTGAATTTAATAACATTCAAAAATCTTTTTCATCACACTTTCTCGTAAACAAGGGTTTACATGCTAGAAAACCGGGCGCTAAGTCTTAAATTACGCCTTAGGGCGGTAAGTAATTTTCATCACACTTTAAGTGTTTACATGCTAGAAAACCGGGCGGTAAATCGTATATACCGCCCTAGGGCGGTAAGTCGTACATTACGCCCTAGGGTGGTAAGTAATTTTGGTATTGACCACTACTACTTTTGTTTTATTTCCTCCAAAGTGTGATGAAAAACGTCATACGTGACTCTGGTGGTAAAGAAATTCCAAACTCGTGTCATTAAAGCCCTCGCCTTCGGCTTCGGGCTTCTAATAGACACTCGTTTGTAATTCCTCGTTTACCACCCTTATTACGTAATATGCTAGGTATTACGGTTTCGGAGAAAGATGCCTTCGATGAAAAGATATATGTCTATATTGTCTATGAAACAAAACACCCATTCTATGAATCGTTTGGCTATAATCAAAAGGATAAACCCGCAATATAGTCAATATTAAATAAGATTGTATATTTACTTAAACTTACCAATATGAAGCACTCCTTTGAGGAAAAGCATCTTTTTGTTAAGCAAACAAACAAAGTATGTCATGTATCTAAGGCAGACACGTGACTACTGAGGACATTAAAGGAAGGATAAATTTGAAAACAAAATAAAAGGAAAATCGTACGTATATCTTAATATTTACGTGTTAGACCTGTGACATTTGTCATTCGTTTACTGAAGAGAAATATGCTCCTCGGCAAAGGAGTACTTCTTATAGGTAAGTTGAATTTTTATGCAAGCCTATTTTCAACAGACTTTAAAAAAGGAGGTTCTCAATTTGATTGCAAAAACACTGGTCGACAACACGGGGGACCGAAGAGCTGGCAGCTTCCTCGCTCAACGTATTAGCGTTGCTAATTCATCGAGGAAATGCTGCCAGCATCTTCGGGACCATGCCAAAGGGGTCCGATTAATTAAGTCTTTTTTTAAATGAAATTCACTCCGTTTAAGAATATATTTTAGTTAGTTAAGTTATTAGTTTATAGTTGGTATTTCAATTTCTGTATTATTGTTATTGTTGTTTATTAAAGCTTTAGAATACTATTTGATTGTAATATGTTGTTCTTTTATGTATGTATGATACACGATTATTCTGCCAATTGTGGACACATTCTCAATTTTTTTTTTACTAGCTGTACCCGCGACTTCGCTCGCTTGAAATTGAGAAACTTGACTTTTAGCCGTTTAAAAATCGTTGAAATATTCCAAATTAAGAGGCTTATTCATGTCACAACGTATTATTATTTCAGCGCCACCTGTTAGGTTATTAGGGTACACGATAGCCGTAGGACATGTTTGAAAAAAGTTTGCAAAAAAGCTTCCTTCCAAAGTAGCGCCATAAGATTCTGGTGCTACCCCCCTTCTCCATTAGTGGTTAAATTTTTATAGAATTTTTATAACATATCATAATTTTTTTATATAATGTGGCTGAGGATTTTCTCGACAGATTTATAAAATTTTCATCAAAATCCGTTCAGCCGTTTTGACGTGATGCGTGATCAAATAAACAGATAAACAGACAAAAAATCCAAAAGCTGTCGGAACGCGTTCTGTTATCGATTCTAAGTATCCCCCGCCAACTTTTTTCGAATATCTTCCATGTACAGACATTCGACCCACTTCAGCATAGATGTGATATACACTCCTGAGGTGACCATTGTCAACATGTCGGGATCTGATGATCGGTTCCCAGGGAAATCGGGGCCTACGCTCAAATGTTATAAGCACTAACTTTTTTATGTAGTTTATAAAGTTCTCTCATTATGCTGAGCTGGTGAGGGTAGATACAACTCCTTATGTCTGGGAAAAACAATATCTTTTCGTTGAAGTCGGTTATGTATTGTGAAAAAGTGATTGTTATAATTTTTTGATTGGACATTTCAGTTGCAGCTTCATTGTGGATTCCAGAAGCTGGAAGCGTGGACTGTGGGTAAGTTGACAATTATTTGACAGCGCGGTTGGCGTGGTGGTAGTGTATCTGTCTACTGAAGGGCTACTCCAATTTTCAAAATTTTACCGTCGTATAGCGCCGTTCCACGCACTCAAATATACCTTGACAGGAGATCGAGAGAGATGTCACTATTCGATGGTCGAATTACGAACATTGGAGTAGCCCATTTGATCCGCCGGTCAATAAGTGACAAAGCATCCGTCACTTTATGACAAGATGCGAGTGTAAGTGTGTCACTTATTTTTATCACGTGATAAACGCAACCATCAGGTCCCTCGGATCGGGGTTGTTTAGATTTTTTATTAATGTTATTAACTGTATATTAACGTAGTTCAGAGCAATGGCGGTGCGACGATGGGCGCTGTGTGACGACGACACAAGTCTGCGATGGTGACCTGGACTGTAGCGACGGTGGTGACGAAATCCTAGAGAAGTGCAGAGAAACTAAGTGAGCGTTTGTGTTTAATTTATCTTTGCATACCAATTAATGTGGTTGCTCACAATGGGCCTCGTAAGAAGGCTCAAAATTTATTCAAGGGGCAATGGAGAGAGCTACGCTAGGAGTTTCCTTGCGGGATCGAACCGGAATGATAAGATACGCAAGAGAACCAAGGTTGTAGATTAGATATAGCTCAGACAGTTGCCATATTTAAGATCGCAGACCGGAAGACGCAGTGCGGGAAGGCCGCCAACAACGAGAACCGACGGCCTGATCGGAATCGCGGGTAGATGGATGAGGGCGGTGCGAGAACAATCGTTGTGGAGAACTTTCAGAGAGGCCTTTGTCCAGCAATGGGCGTCTATTGGCTGATATGATGATGACACCAACTAAGCAAGTTCAAAGCCGTGAGGGTGCTGCCTTCAGGTCTTCCACTACGACATACCGATCCTATCTGGACATAAGGAGTAGTCATAACGATAATAGAAGGCAACCATTGGTACTGACTCTGCTTTACTTGCTGAATTTGTTCTGGAGCTGCTCAGCCCCAGGATTATTGGCCGTGAAGAGGAGTAGAACCAGAACTGGAGCTGGAGAAGGATGGAGATGAGGGAGAAGGAGGTGGAGGCGGAGGTAGAAAAAGAGGAGGTAAAGGTATCTGTTATCAGGAACGGGGTAATTGATATCATGTAATAGATATGAAGTATGAGGAAGCTGTCATCTGTCATTACCTCATCCCTGTTACTAATGAAAATATCCCATAATGCTGCTGCTTAGGGGCTGCAATCCAGTTCAACGGGTCCGGTATAATTAAGTAGCCTCTAGATCATAACAACAATCCACAAAAAGTAGACTGTGATATAGCAACAGCTTGAAAGAAGCTCCCACATTTGCGTGAGGCTACAAAATGATGGCCAGAATCTGTTCGGATTGCGGTTTCGCGCTATTCACAAGTTGCGTGACCAGCTACCTGTGATGGTTACGTTATTACGCGATAAATAAGTGACAAAGTATCCGTCGCGTTTTGACAAAGTGCGAGTGTGTGTGAAAGATGCTTTGTCACTTATGTATCACGTGATAAACGCAACCATTATGCCTATCTAACCTCAAGTTTGCTGATGACGAGAGTTCTGCTACTAAGAGTAATAGTAATATTAATATTCTATTGCAGGAGACCATTATTGCCGTTGATTCTGTTCTGTTCACTACACTGGTCCGTACAGCATGAGGCACTCTGCCCAGAAGCCTGCCGGTTGTGGCCTGAGTACTGCTACTACGCGTTGGCTGCAGAACACGGAGCACCGTAAGTCCTTTCATATCGCATCTACTATCTTTCCCAAACTGCTATTGCGAAATGCTTCATTTCTCATTTAACACTCCTCATTTTGAAAGCTCAAAGTTTTCAGATTTCATTCTATGTTGTTCTATAAACTAGCTAAGACATCCTGTTACTAAGAAGATTCATTCATCTTCAAGAAGATTCATCTGGATTCGGCAGACGGCTGGGAACAGATCAAACACAGATGTGTATAGGTCACACATATCTGTGTTAGACCTACATATACGCAGCCCCCGTCTTATTACTCAGAACCTCCAATCCATGCTCCCATCTGGCTCATTCTCGTGGAACAACAAAATACCATAACTCTCTTATTTTGCTTTAGCGTAACCATGTAATTTCTCCAGAAGTACATGCATCTTTCCCGAAATCCCTCTTGTTGGCGAGTACAATATAGAGGACATCACATCACGCGGTGACGAGCCTGCCGACTTCTCCCTGGGCTACTCCTGTCCGCCCGGATATAAACTGGTGGGCGAGAACCCTCGATGTGTCAATGGAAATTGGACCTCAGCATTTCCCAGTTGTAAACTAGGTAACTGATTTGCCATCTTGACCGAGTCTCGCTTTCGTCTCGAAAATGTTAAAATCAAAAGATTTTCTCCAAATACCAGTCAGACAACGACTTGGGTAAAATTTTGCTGGTGACTGAATATATTGTCTTGCAATCCGCAGAGCTTATAACTGACATAACGCTTTTTAAACGTTTAGAGTTTAGTAACTGCAAAATAATTATTGATATCTATAGAGACATCAGCTTGGCATAGTTCACCGCTGGCCATTCTTACATCTACCAAGTGTGTGGTCACATTCTCGTATTGGCTTACATAGCTGCGACCGACGTTATTTGCCTACATGACACCATTTATATGTGACGTATTCAACCAGAAGAGTCCACTATGTCACTTACCATAAGGACAAACTTTATTTGCATCTTCACTACATAGTATAAAATAAAGTCGCTTCCTGCTGTCTATCCGATTGTCCCTATGTATGCTTGATGCGGTTTTTTATAGATAGAGGAAAATGTTATTATCTTATATTATATGTATAATACATGCATAATTTATCAGCATTGCACCCGTGCGAAGCCGGGTTCGGGTCGCTAGTATACCAATAAACCGCTAACGCGTCCTTACGGCAGCAACTGTACATTTTGATTGAAAACGTCACATATAGTCTGTAAAAGACTGAAAGGTCTTTGATGATGGAATAGGAAAGAAACCATACATCGCTAATGTGACCAATAATTTAATTAAAATAAGCAGTGAATGAGTTCGTCCCGGTTACCGTAGAGACTGGTGGGCCATGGAGCGCCGAGGTTAAGGAGTTTGTCGTGAAGGCTGAGAGAGGGTGGACCGGTGGACCCCGTTCCGGCGAGCACTTGGCTCAAAGGACCTCCTTGGATACAGCGCGGCATTTCCGCTAGTGTTTTAGGGACCTTTGAGCCAGGTTCGTTCCGGGACGGTTCATAGAACTTTAGTTTTATATATTTTTTAATTGCAAAAGCCAATTTTAATACGCTATTTTTTATCAAGTCCAGCAGTTGGAAGAATGTGGTACGCTGACGCCGAATAGTGATGCTCTCCTCGCCAATGGCGTGACTCCCAAGAGAATCGAACTGCCGTGGCACGCTGGCATCTATCACAAGTTAACCACGCCTTACATGCAAATTTGCGGAGGTACTCTCATCAGCAGAACGATTATCATATCAGGTAAGGAGGATAGAGTTACTGTTTTAAATAATTTACTCGATTTGACCTGAAGAGTAAATACTGCAGAACGGGAAGAAGAGCTTGCCGTGCGGGGTGAGTAGCTATAGCTGCCGACCGCAGGGAGGCCGGATAGCCCTTTTCACGGCTAGGCAAGTATAACGTAATGAAAATGTAACGCACGTTATGATGACATTAAAATTTTAATTGTATGTTTGAGAAAAACATTTCAACGGTATATTAATTATTTAAGCCTCCTTGACGTTTCGGCAGCGTAACCGTTACATTAGGTCCATCTGGCATGTTTCATATTTTTTTTGTAAAAAAGGTAGTTTGCACAAATGTAATTGGGTTTTTCTCATCCAACCTTCGATAACGGTAATTGCAAAGTTGCAGAAACGTCAGGGAGGCTCACATTATTAAAGGATATTATTATTACGTGATATAATCCGTTTAAATTGTTTGATTTAAATGTGTGTCCGTTGCGGAAATTGAAGAATATTTCCTTAAAGTTATCGTAAATAAAACTAGTATCTGTGAGCTGTCGACCTCGCAAGCTTATTGTTTCGAAATTGTTGATTTTGACGTGACAACGTCTAATAAATTGATGAACGCCGGCCGCACATACGAAAAACATGACGTCATTGTAGTGAAACTATGACGTAATTGTAGCAATACTTTGTAGCGCCGTGGACATGACGTCATTGTAGTGAAACTATGACGTAATTGTAGCAATACTTTGTATCGCCGTGGACATGACGTCATTGTAGTAATACACAAGCCTACGTCATCATGCTGTTCACAGATTCTCAAACTTTAAAATGAGGGAAGAGGGAAGAGGGAAGAGGGAAGAGGGAAGAGGGAAGAGGGAAGAGGGAAGAGGGAAGAGGGAAGAGGGAAGAGGGAAGAGGGAAGAGGGAAGAGGGAAGAGGGAAGAGGGAAGAGGGAAGAGGGAAGAGGGAAGAGGGAAGAGGGAAGAGGGAAGAGGGAAGAGGGAAGAGGGAAGAGGGAAGAGGGAAGAGGGAAGAGGGAAGAGGGAAGAGGGAAGAGGGAAGAGGGAAGAGGGAAGAGGGAAGAGGGAAGAGGGAAGAGGGAAGAGGGAAGAGGGAAGAGGGAAGAGGGAAGAGGGAAGAGGGAAGAGGGAAGAGGGAAGAGGGAAGAGGGAAGAGGGAAGAGGGAAGAGGGAAGAGGGAAGAGGGAAGAGGGAAGAGGGAAGAGGGAAGAGGGAAGAGGGAAGAGGGAAGAGGGAAGAGGGAAGAGGGAAGAGGGAAGAGGGAAGAGGGAAGAGGGAAGAGGGAAGAGGGAAGAGGGAAGAGGGAAGAGGGAAGAGGGAAGAGGGAAGAGGGAAGAGGGAAGAGGGAAGAGGGAAGAGGGAAGAGGGAAGAGGGAAGAGGGAAGAGGGAAGAGGGAAGAGGGAAGAGGGAAGAGGGAAGAGGGAAGAGGGAAGAGGGAAGAGGGAAGAGGGAAGAGGGAAGAGGGAAGAGGGAAGAGGGAAGAGGGAAGAGGGAAGAGGGACAATTTACTTTCCATAATTTCCAGTGTAATTAGATGGTTATTACCAGGAGCGCATAGAGCTGGTGTTAAATCTATGTGCCTTACAATATATTTTTTATACAAAATCTCCAGTATAACATTATGCGTACCAGGGGCGCATAGAATGATAGAGGTCGAGACTACGTCAATACGAGTCTTATAAGTCTGTGGCATTGCAAAAATGAATGCCGTGCTACCAGGAGTGTATAACCCCTTAAAGGTTAATTTATAATTATATATTATTTCATGAAAACTAATAATTAATGTTAGTGATGGGCTGTTATTACTAGGGGTACATAAGACAAATATTTTCAACCGTATTATGTTTTGTGATTCAACAACAAGTTTGTAAACTACGTTGGTGAGGTTGCCACTACTAGGAAAACATAAAGTCGCCTTAAGTTGTGTTACTTTTGTTACTATAGTGGACTTTGTCTTAATTATCATTATTATCAAGTGTTTATACTGGTTTTCAATTAAGTTAAAGCAACATAAGTCTATAGGAGGTGTTAGATAGATTATGTAGTGGCAACTTACCATTTTTTTTCTATATAAGCAAATTACGTTCTACGTTAAAAGGAACAACCATCGACTTGACTTTCGCAAGACACATTACAGCAGAAACACTTTCATATATTTCTCCTATCATCGTCCTATCCTCAACAAAATCACTCAAATAGGAATTAGTTAAGTTTAAGTTTACATGTACAATGTTTTAGTAAACAAAGTATATTTCTATACCTAGTTAAAATTTGTGCAATTCTTATTTTCATTCAAATAATAATTAATAATATTCATATCAATAAATATTCTACCGAGAATAAGACGTTGTCACGTAAAATCTTCCTTCGCCCGTAAAACCGACTTTACAGGCAACCATTTTTTTGTTGTTTTTTACGTTTTTATCCCCATTTGAAAAAATTCGGTAACTGAGTGGACTAAAACATTCTAAGTACGTAATCAACGAACCTGCTCACAAAATTTCTTGACTTGGTTGAGAAATGCCACCTCTCGGCGAGAATAGCCGGAAATACGAACATCCGAAAATTCAAACATCCGGGCGAAAAACAGCGGGGTGAAATCAAGAATATGTGCGGCGGGGGTTAAATCAAGGATGCGTGTGGCGAGGGCCGTCAGACAGGACCGACCCTCGCCCCGCGCACCCTTCCTCGCGCCACGCTGTTTTCATCCCTCGCCTATTCTTAGGGCCTTATCACTTGCGATTTGCAAGCGAGTTCTATACAAATAAGCGTCGCGGCGAAATCGCTGCGTGATCGCTTCCATACAAAATACGCTCGCAAATCGCAAGTCTGATAAGGCTCTTTCTTCATTTTTTTGACAGCGGCACACTGCTTCTGGCAGGACACTGGGGTCCAACCAAGCGAGCACTACGCGGCGGTGGTTGGCAAGTACTACCGCCGATGGGACCTCGACGATGGTGGCCAGAAATCTGATGTGAGTGTGATCTGCTGGGTACCTGATGGCAGTAGCGTGGCGTTCAAACCATCTGCCATCTTGTCTTCAAAGATAATGTAAGAGTACTTATGAATATTGAAAACTTAATGAAAAATCTAAAAAAAACATGATGTACATAACTATAAAAACTACCAACGAAAATTGTTTTGACCGAGATCTAGTAAGTAGTTTTTTTTTTTATATTTTAATACCTAACTTTGCACCTAATTTATATGGGGCGCTATACATACCAGGTGCAAACTTAACTTAACCACTTAGGGATGGAAAGTGTTTGTACGGAACCCTCGGTGCGCGAGTCCGACTCGCGCTTGGCCGGTTTTTTTTTTTCGTCGAGGGAGGATATCCTCTATAGGATACTGCCAGGCCGGACCTGACAGCATGTCCGACTCTACGGGGTGTGGCAACCACTCTTTGCGAGTGGGTGTCACACCCAGCAGCCTATGTACTAAAACCTTCCCCGCTTTAAAGTGTGATCTGGGACACGCCGCGCTATCGGTTTATACTTTGAGGTCACGGATGTTCGTTATTTAATTATCACGTTATACACGCAATTATCATAGGCCCGATGTTTCAGCCAGCTGAATTTGTTCTTGGTTTCCAGGTTAGCGATATAAAGGTACCCCCACGGTTCTTCGGCGCGGCAACTCACTTCCAGGACGACCTGGCGCTCCTGACTCTCGCCAAACCAATGGTACTTACTGATTACGTGCGCCCCGCTTGTGTCGACTTCAGCAGTGGACTCGACTACCGACAACTCCGGCCAAGCAACTTCGGCAAAGTATGACTCTATTACAGTAATAAATTTGAAAGTATGAAAGCCCCTGAGCAAGTACCTGAAGGTCCATCCAAACTCAGCTAAGAACCATCTCGACAGACAAGACTTTTGAGTTTAATCCGCACTCATATCGGATCATCTATTTGAGCGCTACAATGCTACAGACACACTATACATAGGTACACCTACACACGTTCAAGTTATAACACCTCTCTCTTTCGTTGGTGGTTAAAATCGAGGGTGTTGTCTTTCTTGAAACTTAGACAAACCCACGCGTATCCACGTTACGACGTTGAACGTTGATAAAGCATGATGGTGGTAGCTTAAATTACCAACCGTATAAGCAAATTAAACCTATTGAAACCAAAACTATATGTATGTACAAATATCTCCTAAATTGCTGCCACTGGGCAGGTCGTGGTGCACGCAAGGCTGGTCCTGTTAAATCACTGGATGGCAATGACAATACGTTGAGCGAGGAACGAGCCAACCATGTGATCACCAGAGAACCGGATAAGCAAGTAGCTGAGTTTTCTGAAAAGCTTTGTTGCTTCCGGCCCCCACAGCCCAAGGGTCACACAGGCTCCTGCCTTTTTATTTGTTGTCGTTATTGTACTTTTCAGGTGTGAGTGAAAGAGAGAAACGCGAACGTTGATCAATGATGAGTTTATTCCATTATTGCAGGTGGCTGGTTGGGGCTTGACGTCTGAGGATGGTCCACCAGCAGACCTGCTGAAGGTGGTGGAACTGGCCAACGTGGACGTGGAGGAGTGCATTGCCATGTCACCGGTGGCCTTTCGAAGTTACGTTACTAGTGACAAGATATGCGCCGGCGCCAAAAATGGTAATTACTCGTATCATTGTCATCTTCATTGAACGTCATCAAAACCATTACCGCCATCGACTTCTAGTGGCCGGTGTTCGCCTAAATATACGACATTCGATGAACGTAGGTTCTCTTTTGGTCAGCCAAAAGCCAAGTCTAAATAGTATATATTTAGCTTTACACATTATTACCTTAAAGCTACATACTTCTTTGAAAAAAAAAAATTAAGCGTAACAATCCTTACTTTCCGGCCTCAACAACAATGTATTAATTTTATCATCAATCATCATCGTCATTGAACACAATCATGTTTTATTAAGGCGACGGGTAATGCGAAACTAGCGCCACTTTCGACTTTTTTCTTATACCTTCATAATCTGATATTTTTTTAGAAATAGCTAAAGTCTAGGAGCTAGCAAAACACCTTTAATATTTATTAAATCACTAATATAATTTGTTCAGTGTAGTTCACCCTACAAAACTTGTTCACGTCAAAAGCGGCCACAATAGTTTTGGGCAAGTTTTTAGAGACAACTAAAGAACAAGAAATTGTGTATAATAATTTAATAAATACTATAGGTGTTTTTCCAGTTCCTCAAATATTGCAATTACTGGAAATTGATCAGGTTTAGAAGATATAATAAAAAATTGTAAGTGGCGCTAGCACTACCCGTCGCCTTAATAAACAGCGCATTGGAAAATCTTAAAGATGAAGGGTTCGGATCCAAAATAGTAGAGGACAGTCTTCAAAATGGTAAAAGTATGAGTCGGCGGTCCTGGGTTCGAATCCCAGCAACGACAAATATTTGTGTTATGAACTCGATATTTGTGCCTGGATCATGAATGTTATTTGTATTCAAGTATGTATTTATCCATGTAATTATATTTATCGTCATCTAGTGTCCATAACACAAGCCTACTAGAGCTTACTATGGGACTAGATCAATTTGTGTGAGGTGGTCCGCTATTTATTTATACTTTACGTAGGTACGGCGATATGCAAAGGCGACAGCGGGGGAGGACTAGTGTTCCCTGCCAAGGTCCGTGGAGTGTGGCGCTGGTATCTAAGGGGCGTGGCCTCCGTCGCACCTCATAACGACCACAAGTGCAACTTCCATACCTACACCTTCTTCACTCAGCTGAGCAAGCATGAGTTCTTCTTAAAGAATTATCTCGGCAATAATTAGGCCAGCGAAAATAGTATTATCAACTGTATTGTCTTGATTTTCGTAGCTGAGAAGCAAAATACTGTAAGCCCTGACCACTAATATATGAGGATTGTCAAGAGGACGCTATTTATAAGATTTCTGTAGCAACAATTTTTCAACGGTCAGTGGAGTCCGAAAACATAATATTGGCAACTGAACACTTTTTCTATTACATGTTTACTTTTATTATTTTCTTTCAACGTGTTTCGACGGTCATTGAAATAAAGTAACGTTCGATATTTCTACAGTTCATGGGCTTTCCTATTTAATCGTTATACCTCTAAATTTAGTGTTTGGTAATAATAAGAAGAACCACAAATACAGGATATCAAAGTAAGAAATTTCACGATTGAGAGATCTCTATAGCCTACTCCAGTTAATTTCACAAAAATAAATGTAGAATCACACTTCATTATTATATAATAATAATAATAATAATAAATTTATTTCACAAAACACAAGAATAAGGTACAATGACATATCTTGCAGGCCCCGAACTAGGCTGGGCCTGTATCTCGGGGCCTAGGAGTGCATTAACCACGAATATAAATATTGCGTACATATTAAGTGTAAACTAAGCGTGAGCGATAACAAATAGGAAAATAAGAATTAACATAAACTGAAAAACTTAAAAGGTAAGGTAAGCACGGAGTGTGAGTGTGTATGTGAGTGTGGGCGCGCACGCGTGTGTGTGTGTGTGTGTGTGTGTGTGTGTGTGTGTGTGTGTGTGTGTGTGTGTGTGTGTGTGTGTGTGTGTGTGTGTTTATGAGAGTATGTGTGTGTTACTGACTAGCGCAAAGAAGAAGAGCCTCCGTGTCGAGGTAAGATAAGGACACTAGCCACTTTTTCACAATAGCTTTAACCTTTCCCGTAGTGTACTGGTGAATATTAAATTTCTTACAGATGTTATTGTAGATGCGTAAATGTATATAAGCAGGGGAGCGTTGGGCGAATGCGGATCTGGTGTGAGGAAGGGGTACTCGGAACATGCGTTTAGACAGCAGCTGAGCGTAACTCGACATATTTACTATCACTCTGTGAGCTCGTGTGGTCGCGTTTAGAATGAAAAGGCTCCTAACCCTCAAGATTTTTGAGTCCCAGTACAGATGGTCAGTAGAATGTCGTAATGGCTTTTTAAACATCACCTTGATAACTGCGCGCTGCGCCCGCTCTGCTCGCAACAAGGTGGTCTTTGCGGCACTACCCCAAACTGCCACACGGTATTGCAGGATTGACTGACACAGTGCATAATATACTAGGCGGAGCACATCTTCTGTGGTGCAGTCTCGAAGCTTCTTCATTATGTAAATACATTTCCTAACTTTAGTAGACAGGGCAGAAATATGATGCTTGAAAGTGAGGTTGTTGTCAATAATAAGGCCCAGATATTTGACTCTATCAGATCTAACTATGGAGGGACAGGTGCACGGGGTAGAACTATTTGCTGGGATGGAGGATTGGCAATGGCTAGAATGTATCTTGAGATCTGCAACCTGGACACTGGACAAAACAGAGTTTTTCGAGAACGTGAGAAAGTTAGATTTGTCCACATTTAGGGTAAGCAGGTTTTTATCCAGCCAAGACTTAATTTGCACTAGACCGCGTTCCGCGAGGTAAATTGCCTCTTGCCATGACTTACCGTGAAACAGTATTACTGTGTCGTCAGCATAACAAATGGTTTCCGCTCGGCAAAGATTAAGTCTGAGAATGTCATCGATATAAATAAGAAAAAGCGTAGGTCCAAGGATGCTACCCTGTGGAACGCCAAAGCCGATAGGTAATTGGTTACTGGTTACATCACCCACTTTAACTGTTTGACGCCTATCGGTCAGGTAGCTACAAAACCACTGCAAAGCCTGACCCCTAACACCCGAGACTTCAAGTTTCCTGAGCAGGATATCCGAGGAGACCGTGTCGAAGGCCTTAGCGAGGTCTAGAAATACTCCAACACATTTGTCACCAGCATCAAGAAAACTGACAATTTTATTACATAGGTAGATAGCTGCATCTTCAGTTGATTTGCCTTTCCTGAAACCGAATTGGTTATCGGAAAGGAGTTTGTATTTGTTAAGAAATGCTAGGAGACGACTGTTCACAATTTTTTCTAGAATTTTTGAAAAAACACTTAAAAGAGAAATTGGGCGGTAGTTATTGGGATCGTTTTTGAGACCATTTTTATGGATGGGAGAGACTTGAGCCAGTTTCCACTGATGAGGGAAGCATCCAGAAGCCAGGCTTAGGTTGCAAATATAGGTGAGCGGCTCAATGACAATATCTTTAACTTCTTTGATGAATCGTGGCTTTATCCCGTCTGGCCCAGGAGCACTGTCGGATTTCAATTCACCTATAAATTTATTTACCTCATCAACGTCGGTCGGATGTAGGAAAAGGGAATTTGGTGCCAAGGAAGAACTTTTAACTTCAGCTGCTAAAGAGGCTGGTGTCGTAGAGAGTTTAGATAGTATATCAACAGCTAGTTTTTGTCCTACCGTGGCGAAGTGGTTATTACAGGTATTTAAGGAATCTTTCGGAGTTTTTTTTAGAGTGATGAGATCAAAAGCAGAGTTGATATTATTTGCACAGTGGCAGATACTTTTAACTGACTTCCACAACTTCTTTGGATCCTCTTTAGCCTCAGCGAGCTGCTTGCTTTGATATGCAGTTTTTAGGTTAAAAAGCAAATTATCAAAAAAGTTCCTGTATCGCTTATAAATATTGAGGAGTACTTGATTGTTTGGGGACGCTCTGGCTCTTTTGTGAAGTTTGTCCCTATGCCTCATGCATCTTATTAGGCCTGGTGTTATCCAGGGCTTAAGATTAAATTTAGAACGACTAATTTTAATAAGACGAGTGTTATTATTAATTGCTGTCAAGATTTTAGAATTGAAGTGGGAAACGGCATCGTTCACGTTGGAGGACATAGTAACCACGTCCCAGTCAACTGCTCGTAGCTCTTGAGCGGCTGCGGCATAATCCGTTTTTAAAGTCCAACGTGAGCGCGGCGCATCTTCACTTGTGGAATTTGTTATTGCGGCCATGGCAATATCGTGATCAGTAATGGAACACGGGCAAACGGCACCAACCGAGCGAGATTCTGACTTAACGAATATATGATCTAAACACGCACCGTTTCTTGTTGGGATAGAGACTGCCGGTAGAAACTCGTGTGAAGTCAATAGAATTAAATAATCAAATGATTGATTATTCGAGCAATCAGATATGTCAATATTAATATCCCCAGCTATTACCACGTTTCGGAACCCCTTGATATCGCTGAGCACTTTATTAAGAGAGTCCGAAAATTTATCTGTATTTAAAAAGGAAGGAGAGCGGTAAATTCCTAATACTTTGAAATGATTAGAAATGTCAACAGACAGACAGTTTGCGTCATCAAAAATTGGTTCAGAGGCAGATGCACTAAGCGATTCTTTGATGTATATAACTACCCCGCCACTTTTGTTGATGAATTTGGAAGTGTGAAATGAGTTATACCCTGGTAATTGGTTTATTACCGAGCTTTCATTTAACCAACATTCAGTTAGAATAATTACATCGTAATCGGTTCCCATCCGTTTCAGGGCAACCTCGAAGGCGCTAAAGTTTCTCTGAAGGCTTCTGATGTTAAGGGTCATAATTTTAAAGGCATCAATATTCGAAAAAAAGGTCTTACTGCACTCCAGGGATCCCAGCATTTGACAATCTATAGATACACTTTGATCTATATCATTAGCTATATCAGGTAACGCCATTGGTCATGAAATCAAGAGTGTTGACAATGCTCTGAGATAATTTGAACCTTAATGTTGTGCATAAAGGGTGGGAATTCAGCCATGGTAAGAATTTGGTATCTGTATGGGAGCGTGTAATTAGGGTATAAAAATGTTTGCAAATTGCTTGTGTAAGTGTAGGTATGTTGTGTGCGTGTGTGCATGCTACTACCAGTAGATTTTTTTTAAATTTTTTAGAGTAAACAATAATATTAGTATCGAGAAAAGAAGTTATTATTACCATAGTCAGTAAGATGAAGCAATAATAAAAACAACAATGCTGACAAGAACTAGCAATCATTACCGTCGCGAAAAGCAGAGTTAGTTGGAGAAACTGTGTCGATGTGAGATTCGTCAGGCAGGTGGCCAGTGATGGTAGGTGACGCCGGGGTAGGGGGCCGATCCGATTCAAGGATTCTCGCGAGGTCCGCTTCTCTTTGTATGAGTATAGCAGGGCCACCTTCTCGCTTGCGTATGAGAATGCGTCCGTTATCAGTCCAGCAGTATTTATAGCCCTGTGCAGATTTTTGCTGCCTGGCTTGACGAAATAAATACCTTTTCTCCTTTGTCAAGATGAGCGCTTGACAAAGGAGAAAAGGTATTTATTTCGTAAAGTAAAGAAAACCTTCCGCAACTGTCCGGCGACTTCTAAGTCTGCTGTAGT
Source organism: Apotomis betuletana (assembly GCA_932273695.1). NCBI lineage: Eukaryota > Metazoa > Arthropoda > Insecta > Lepidoptera > Tortricidae > Apotomis > Apotomis betuletana. Next base: position 11,174,540 of record OW026320.1, on the reverse strand, counting down.
GATGTTACGTCTTGATTTTGCCGATTTCAGAAATTCTTTGCGCTTCATGTGCCGCACGAATCGAAGTACAACGGGCCGCGGCAAAGGCGCTTCCGTGGCATCGGACGTGTTCGAAGTACGGCGGGGCCCAACGCGAACTACGTCGTCGATGTCCGTCTCGGCAAGCGGCATTCCTATTTTAGTTGCAGCAATCCGAATAATATGAAGTAAGTTCTCGTTAGGGTGTTCATTAATACCTAGAATTTCTATTTCGTTTCGGACTGAAATTTGATCCTGTAGACTAAGTTGATCTTCAAGTTGAATGACTTTCTGATGGAGAAGCGCATTCTCCTACTCCTTCCGTTCGAGAGATCGAATCTTAGCGTCACAGCATGCTAGTTTGTCATCATTTTCATCAAGGCGCGAACTACATTGCGCCAGGCTAGATGTGAGGTTTTTTAGATGGTTTTTAAATTCGATCATGTCTTCGCGCAGCAATCTAATCTCTTTTGTGAGCGCAGAAAGCGAGTCGTTATCGGCGGTTTGTACTTGTGAAGATGGCCGCTTGTCCGTGCCCCGGTTTTGCACACGTAAGGTCACATTCGCAGTCGATGGGTCGGCCGCGGTGGCGGCGGCGGCCGCCTGGCGCACCGGTGTGTTGGAATTATCTTTTTTGGGCACCTTGCTCTGGCAAGCCGGGCATTTCCAGCTAGGGAAGAAAGTCTTTAGCAGAGAGCGAAAGTCTGTTATGCTTACACATTCTGGGTGATAGTAGGCATTACAAGCCGTGCATTTGATTTTGTGTGTTGCCGCTAAAATGGCATTGCAGCAACCAGCGCAATCGTTAGCCATTTTAAATAATTTGTTGTGGGTGACAATGACAATGCAATGCTTACAGTTACGCGCAGATTTGAACCAGTCGTGCGAGACACCGGCCGCCCGTATTGGCGCCGTAAGCGAGAGGTCTTGATCGCTGGGCGGTGCGCTGGAGTCGTCCAACGGAGCTAGACACTGGGCGTGTCGGATAACGCCGTAAGGCAGGGGTCTTGGTGAACTGGTTACACACTGCGCACTGCGTGGACGCGTCTTATCACATTGGAGTTTAACTCCGCACCCTTACAATAACAACCAATCTATCGCAACCGCACTATAATGACATTAGTTTTAATACCTGTCACTTTCGATGTTAACTTCGTAATATCATTTAATGGAATGCTCTCTTTTCCTGACTGTTTTTGTTTTAAAGAAACGTAAACAAACCACCACGAATGATATTAACATTGTTGACAAACCCTCATAAAACCAAGCCAGTGTAAGAAATTAGTTCCAGAAATTCCGCAATATGGCGCATCCTCATATATTTGTGGTCTGGCTTTAAGTGCCATGTTAAACACATACATGAACAATGTTAAACTTCAGGTATGGATCTTTGTGTCGTTTATTTGAAAGACTTTATGCTTTAGCAACCTCTATGTGGAAACGTTAATATTTAGATCATACTCTATCTTATAAACAATGTAAAGACCAACAAACAAAGGATTAAGGAAAAAATGGAAAGGTCGCCAGGCGTTGGGGTATCGAGTGGTCGACACATTGAACCGTAAGAGCCTTATCACACTTGCGATTTGCGAGCGTATTTTGTATGAAGGCGATCGCGTAGCGTGTTCGCCGCGTCGCTTATTTGTATAGAAAATACGCTCGCAAATCGCAAGTGTGATAAGGCCCTTAACCCACAGGTCCCGGGTTTGATTACCCGTTTCTTCCGCTAGGTTACGTATTAATTTTTTTCTATCTCCTTTGATCTTTGTACAAATAGTTCAACATAAAAAAAACTATCCCATAAAATCTGTTCTGATGCGTGTGCACGAAAATGTTTCAGAATTAGCACCGTTAAAAAGTTACATAAAATAAATGTATGTAGAATAGCCTGACCAGAAATATAATATGAGGATTGTCAAGAGGGCGCTATTTACAAGATTTATATGGCAACAATTTTGCAACCAATCGCAACCGCACTATAATGACATTAGTTTAAATACCTGTCAGTTCGTAAGTTAACCTCGTAATATCATTTAATGGAATGCACTTTTCCTGTCTGTTTTTCATGAACCAAACACTTGTACACATTATTTATAATATTACGTTTACGACTGTGAATGGTATTCGGAATTTTCTTTGGATATTTTTAAATATTTGTCTTTTGAAGAAACCACCACGAATGACATTGACATTGTTGACAGACCATCATAAAATCATTGCCAGTGTAAGCAATTAGTTCCTGTGAAATTCCGCAATATGGCGCATCCTCATATATTTCTGGTCAGGCTTTACATTACTGCAGACGCCGGGAAGAAAGGGCTTACCGGGTTGGTATAGACCAGTGGTGGGCAATCTTTCTACATGGGGGGCCAGAAGATTAAGGAAATTTCTTAGGGGGGCCAGAATTGCAGTAAAAATGTATTTTGATTTGAAATTGTTTACTAATCAACGAATCATATAAAAGTATAAACATTTTTTATCGTTTTATTGTTCGTGAAATCGTTTAATCATAATGAAATGATTTCGCTACGGCTGGGCCATCAAAAATTTTGATTTTGACTCTAAATGTAATCATCGTGGGCCATACAAATTATTTCGAAGGACGGGTGTGGCGGGCCGGATAAAGTCCTTTCGCGGGCCGGAGCTGGCCCGCGGGCCGTACTTTGCCCACCACTGGTATAGACGGTATCACTATCCATCGATACCAACCCGGCAAGCCCTTTTCACTGTACCTATGTATAATATTTAGTATTAGTAAACTGACATCCTGGCAAATGTTGCAGTGCCCTACAGGGTTTAATAGCGGAAAATCTGTAAATGTACCTATGAAAGCAATAAATAAACTGTAGAGTGCAGTACTGTCATTGTTCACACGGAACCCTCGGTGCGTGAGTCCGACTCGCACTTGACTGGTTTCTTTATACTACCACCTGCTAAAAATTAACTACAGACATTATTAAACAGCCAGGTTCATTTGAAAAGCGAAACAGCCTGGTAACCAGCCATTTATAGTATTTTATTTCTATGATTTCTGGGAAATTCCAGCAAACCCGGTTTTACCTCTATTCGGTTATTTATCGAGTATAACCGATCTACAATCCGAATGTGATATTTAACCGGTTATTGCATTCACTGTTGACAGACTCATCAACGAAATGGGTCGTTTGAATATCTTTGAAAATATCTTTTTAAAGTGACCTCAACGAGAAACTGAACTGAAAATCTCCTCTTTTAGTGATTTTGGTTAGTAAATCTCATTCTCACATAAAAAATACCCAAATCGCGATAGGTGTACGCGATAGTTCTTATCTCACCACCTACTATTTTCTGTTATATTTGTTTTCTCCGCTACCCAAAGGTTGTCTGGAAGAGATCGCTCTTTAGCGATAAGACCGCCTATTGTCTACCATTGTTTAATTTAAGATTTCTCATGTAATATTTTTCTTGTTGGTGTGCAATAAAGTGTTGTTGTATTGTATTGTATTGTGTACCAGCATATGTATGCAGAATTCCCATGCCCAGAATTTCCTCGAATCATCAGATCTTGACTTTGTCGCAAAGGGTTGGGTTGAAGGCTGTTCACAAATGTCTTATTTTTGAAGTCATAAATATAAAAAAATACAGACGAACTGAGACCCCCCCTTGAAAGTAGGTTAAAGCCAACGAGCAAAGCTATTTTAACCATACTTGCTTTCAACCACCGTCTTAAACATTGATTTGGTATATTTCAACGATTTTTGAACGGCTAAAAATCAACTGTTTCTCAAGTATTCCACGCGAGCGAAGTCGCGAGCACAGCTAATTTGAGATTATACGTACGATTTTCCTTTTATTTTGTTTTCCTTTTAAGCATAAGTCATCCTTCCTTAATAATGTCCTTAGTAGTCACGTGTCTGTCTTAAACAAAAGGATGCTATTCCTCAAAGGAGTGCTTCTTATTGGTAAGTTGAATACATTGTATACTATCCTGTTTATATACTATGAATCTTGTCAATCACATTAAAACTGCTCAAAAATGACTTAAATATTTTTTTGTCTACCTACTTGGCAATATCATCAACAAGATAATATAAATAAATAAATAAAATAAAAATAAAAAAGCCTATATTTCTCACAGAATTTCAATGTACAGTGCTTTTCTTTTTTTCTTTATACATAAAATATAAAAGTTATTTATAATATTTTTTCTTTCTTCGGTTGTCTAATCTGCGAGAACCCCTCTGCAGGTAAAGGCCTCCTCCAAAGTTAGCCATTCTTTTCTGGACTGTGCTAATTGCATCCAGTTTGGGCCGGCTGTCTTAACTATTTCGTCCTCCCATCTTTTGCGTGGTCTTCCTTTTTTTCTTTTTCCTACTGGACCCTTCCATGCTGTCACACTTTTTGTCCATCTCTGGTCTTGTAGACGAGCCACATGACCGGCCCATTTCCATTTTAGGGCAAGAGCTTTTGCTAGTCCATCTGTAACTTTTGTGACGTTTCTTATTTTTGTATGACGTATTTTTTGTATTTTTTTAATATTTAACATACTGCGCTCCATTCCACGCTGGCATGTAATAATTTTGTTTTTTATATTTTTATTGAATTTCCACGTCTGGCAAGCGTAGGTCAAACATGGTATAAGGCAAGAGTTCATAACCTTGGTCTTCAGGTTTATTGGCATGTTACTCTTAAATATTTCCTTCAGGCTCCAGTATTTATTCCATGTTAGCTGGGCCCTGCGCTCGACTTCCTGGTAGTTGTTTTCTTTGTCGAAACTAATCTGTTTGCCTAGGTATATATATTTTTCAGTATATTGAAGAGGCTCGTTGCTGACGTATATGTGGACCTTGGTGCTGTTGGTCATTAGCATTGTTTTTGACAGGTTCATTTCTAAACCAGCGAGAGTGCTGGCTTTATTTAGTGACTCTATCATGTATTGTAGTTCTGATCCTTTCTCTGCTATCAGTACCAGGTCGTCGGCGAAACGTAGGTGGCTCAGATATTTCATTTTTACTCTTATGCCGCGTTCTTTCCAGTCCAGCTTGCTTATTATCGACTCTAGTGTGGCTATAAATAGTATAGGCGATAGCGGGTCCCCCTGCCTTACACCTCTCTTAATAGGGAACCAGGGACCGGTTGTTTCCAGTTTGACTCTGCTCTTGCTGTTGTTATATATGTTTTTTATAACTTGGATGTATTCGTTTTCCACATTCTGTGATTTTAGAGTTTCCCAAATGTAGTTGTGAGACACGGAGTCGAATGCTTTTTTATAATCGATATATGCCAAGTAGAGCGGTCTGTTTCTCTCCTGATACTTCTCTATTAAAAGCTCGAGTGTGTGGATATGATCGACTGTTGAGAAGCCTTTTCTAAACCCTGCCTGTTCAATGGGTTGTCTCTTTTCTAATGTAGAGCTTATTTTTTTGTTGAGTATTGTGGAAAAAAGCTTATATGTAGTCGGCAGTAAGCTTATCGGTCTATAGTTCTCTATATCGTTTGGGTCACCTTTTTTGTAAAGCAGAATTATGTTAGATTCAGACCATTGGGCGGGCGTTTTTCCGGTTTCAATGACGTAATTGAATAGGTTTCTTAACGGTATGGCGAGTATTGGGGCAGCAATTTTCAAAGTTTCGTTTTCTATGTTGTCCGAGCCGGGGCACTTGTCTAGTCTTAGTTTTGTCAATGCCTCAATGACTTCCCTTTCTTCGATATGTGATCTGTGTGGTTTACTGCCCGCGTTGATGATGTATTGGTTTTCGATGTTGGTTTCTTTTTGTTCCTTTGCGCTGTACAGTTCCCTGTAAAACTCAGTCGCTATACTAATGACGTCGCCGCGATTGTTTCTTAATTTTTCACCTCGTTTCAGCCCGTCGATCCAAGTTTTATTAGGTGTCAGCTCTTTAAATGCCTTTTTTGTGCTTCCGGTTTGGCACAGGTGTTTTTCAATAGTTTTGTATCTATATTTAGCGTAGTCTGTCTTAATATATTTGCTGCCAAGCTTGTAAAGGGCCGAAATTTCGTTTCTCGTTGCTTTAGTTTTATTTTTAGCTTTTTGTAGTTCTTGCTTTCTCTTTAAAAGTTTTAATGTACGCTCGGAAAGTATTTTATGTTTCTTCTGAGAATTTTGTGTTTCTCTGGCGCTTTGTAGGCTTGAAGTGATGAGTTTGATTAGGTTGTTTGATACTATGAATCTTGTCAATCACATTAAAACTGCTCAAAAATGACTTAAATATTTTTTTGTCTACCTACTTGGCAATATCATCAACAAGATAATATGTTTAACCCAAATACGAAGAAACAAAAAAGAGGGTCAAGTTTTCTTCCATACGAAGAAATTTGAAAAAAAGAGTGAGGGTTGTATATGTGTATGGGTGACGCCAGACAAGCGTAGGGGAAGATTGGCACCATTCGTATACGGGGCAGCTTCATACAGTCACTATTACAGCTTATTAGGACAATGTATTTATTACGGGTTTGTGTGTGAGGGTAGGCGCTGACGGCGACCGGTGCACCACGAAGTTAGCTGTCAGTGCGGTTACCAAGAGCGACACGAGAGGGCGTTATTTGTTTTTGCACCCTTGTAGTAAATTTTTCGTCGATGTTCTCGGATGTTTCGTGCTTAAGTGAAGCGGTAAATCTTAAAATTTTGTTGATCAACGGTAAGTAAATACTATCATTTTCATAATAAAGTACATATTTTGTGTATTCTCTACATTAATTTTGTGTAGTATACAATATTTTATTTTTGACCTTCGGGGCAGGTTCGTACGCCTACACCTGGGGCACATTCATATGCGTATGCCTGTATCCCCAATTAACATGTTTCTTTTTATTTCAGAAAATTAGCAAAAATAGTGCGGAATTATAAGAAAAAAGGGTTTTCTAACGAAATAGAGTCACAATTGATCGAATATATTGGAAATTTTCGAAAATGCATTGCGGGCTCACAACTCAGAAAGCTGTCATATGATCTATGCCAAAGAATTGAAACGGAAATATCCGCCAATGAGATTGGGGGTATTGACTTGTTTTTAAAGACCATTAAAACTATTTTTGATATTATTATTGCTTTTTTATTTAACATGTACGAAGTTATCTCATACTGTCTGAATGTTCCCCGACCCATGTACGAATGTGCCCCTTCAGTGGGGTAGATTCGGGCATTTGACAGCTTCTACTAAAAGTCAATCTACTCGTTTGTTGTAAAAGTAGCCGACTTCTAACTTTTTAATTAGGAAGCTAAATGTATCTGCTATATTATAGCGGCCGAAGGACGAATCTATCTTTAAAAATAAAAATTCAAAAAACCGTAATGTAAAAAGTGTACGAATGGTGCCAATCTTCCCCTAATTTGAATCACCTAATTTCGGTCGCGCCATACATCCGTCACGTGATCACGTGACACTAAGTATGGCGCGACCGAAATTACGCGACTCAGTTCATTAATTAAATGAGGGTCTCATCATGACCAGCTACCTGTGACGGGTGTTTTTAGAAATTAATTACTACTTATATACTTAAGAGGCCTTATTCCTTTAAAAAAATAAAACTCCCCGATTCCCTTGTTACCGAATGCCGAACCGCTACTGTATGATGCTCATAAAATCGTGAGTGTTTTCAATCGAATATTGCGACAAAATAAAAAAAAAATGTAAGACTTGCGGCAATTTTTTTTTCCTTATAATTATTTTGTTACCATAAAGCGGCTACTAATCGGTGACGTAGAAAGTCTCACTAGCCGGAGTGCCTTACCTTGTTTTCTTGAACCATGATTGAACATTTCACCCAGTTGCAGCTTCATTGTGCCTTACACCAGCTGGCAGCGTCGTTGTTTGTGGGTAAGTTGATGGTTTTCCAGTTCTAGCATGTTCAAGCATTAATCTTTTATTAAGATTATAAATAAAAAAAAACGATTAACACCGCTCCCGCTTATCCCACGGATACACTACATGTTTGTGGGATAAAAAGTAGCCCATGTGTTAATTCGGGGCATCAGCTACAACCATATCAGATGTCATCAAATTGGTCCAGCTGTTTGTGCGTGAAGAAGAAATAAATATACAAACACACTCACAAAGTACTATTACTAAGACTATATCTCTGTCTGTCCGTCCGTCCGTCCGTCCCTAGAACAAACGTGGTTTTTTCCCCTATAATTATTGCGGTACCATAAAACGGCAACTAACCAGTGACGTAGAATGTCTTACTGGCCGGAGTGCCATACCTCATTTTCTTATACCATGAAGCGCGTGGACTGCACTGCGTCGTGAACTCGTAAATAGACTGAACCCTAAGAGGGGATATTTAAGAGTCACTGCCGCACTCTCCATCGTTCTAGTTTTTTAACTTCGTTTTATAGTTCAGAGCAATGGCGGTGTGCCGATGGTCACTGTGTGGCGACGACACAAGTCTGCGACGGTGACCTGGACTGCAGCGACGGTGGTGACGAAATTCTAGAGAACTGCAGGAAGACCGAGTGAGCATTTGTGTTTAATGTGGTCCTGTGTGCCAATCGAGTCAGAGTCGTTTGCTGCCTTCAACGACTGGTGTGCCCAACACACCGCGACGCTCTGTCCTAAGACACACCAATCCTATGTGTGACGTAATTAGTAGCCAAATATAGCGGTAACAGGAGACAACTACTCCAGGTACCTACTAGTTCTGCTTTATTCGCTGGATTAGTTTCGGAGTCACTCAGCTCCGAGGCTTACCAGCTGTGTACAGGAGATGGAATGGAAGCTGGAACTGGAGAATGATTAGGAAAGGGACATGAGGGAGGAAACAGAGGAATAGCCATCTGTTATGAGAGAACTGATACCAGGTAACAGGTATGAAGGATGAGGAGGAAGGAGGAAACGGTTGTCACTTGGTATTTTTTTATCATGCCTGTTCTGTTACTGTAACGCCGCCGTAGAGTTATGAAAATAAGCCATAATTGTAGGTGGATCCTAATGTTTTGGGACTGCAATCCAGTCCAACGGGTCCGGTCTAACTTAGTCGCTTCCAGAGCGTATACGACTAAAAATAGCAGACCACAAATAAGTATTCTGTATAAAACAACATTTTGTTTTTCAAAGAAGCGATCATTTTTGTTTGATGCAGCAAAATTGCTCTCTGTTTAACGCTATTCAGAAGTTGCGTGACCTGACCTCAAGTTTGCTGATGACGAGAGTTCTGCTACTAAGAGTAATATTTCTATTGCAGGAGACCATTATTGCCGTTGATTCTGTTCTGTTCGCTGCACTGGTCCGTACAGCATGAGACGCTCTGCCCAGAGGCCTGTCGATTGTGGCCTGAATACTGCTACTACGCGTTGGCTGCAGAACAAGGAGCACCGTAAGATAGTTTTATTCTAAACCATTGATACAAGGATCAAAGCTCAAATAAAAATTAGTTGCCTTGTGGAAGAGACCGGGAATCGAACCCGGTACGGTACCCCGGGACTGCCAGTCCAGCGCATTAACCATTTCGCAACCCAAACTCCTAAGCAACCTGTCGAATTTTTCCCTATGCTTTGTGTGTCGAGATTGCATTGTTTATTTGAAAGGCGGACATGATGTCTTTCGTTTTTAAAAACCTTACTGAAATTGGTCAATCATTTGAGAGCTACTATGCCGCAGACAGACACACAGATACACTGATGCACATGTTAAACTTGCAACACCTCACTTTTTTCGTCGAGGGTTAAAATCTAGCTTGGACATCCCATTACTTCCACGATTTATCCACCGAAGTGTTTGACTTAAAGCCAGTCCACAGTCCACACCACATCCTTCCCATTCTCTCACCTGGTTTTAACCCTGAAGATACCTTCGTCCTCTTGGGAGAACAATACTATAACACTCTTTTTTGCTGCAGGGTAAATTTTACCTGAGGAAAGTATGCTATGTAATAATAACTGTAATTTCTCCAGAAACACATGCATCTTTCCCGAGATTCCCCTTATTGGCAAGTACAATATAGAGGACATCACATCACGCGGTGACGAGCCTGCCGACTTCTCCCTGGGCTACTCCTGTCCACCCTTATACAATCTGGTGGGTGAGAATCCCCGATGTGTCAGCGGACGATGGACCTCTGCATTTCCGAGTTGCGAACCAGGTGAATCATTTGCCGTCTTGACAGTCTATTTTCTTCTTCAAAAAGTGATAATCTAAAGTTTATCAGCAAACACACACTTTTAAATAAAAATTTAGAAGGCTTTTGCTGATTACTTGCCTGGTCTTGCAACTCGCAGACCTTAACATGACGCTCTTTAAACGTTTAAAACTTAGTAACGAGTAAAGACATCAGCTTAATCAAGCACTGGCCGTTCTTACATCTACCAAATGTGGTCGCGTTCTGTAATTGGCTTACATAACCGCGACAGACGTGCTTAGCTTACATGACTCACACATGTGACATGAACCAAACGGGTCCACTATGTCGTTTACCATAAAGACAAACTTTGTTTAAATCTTATACCAATAACCTGCCAACGCGTCCTTACAGCAACCGACAAAGAGGTACCTTTTGCTGGATAACATCACATATTATAGTCCGTAAAACACTAAAGGGTATTAATTTATAGCGGAGAAGGAGAAACAATACTTTATTATGTGACCGATTAGAACAAATATTGCCAATATTTCCGAAGTGATGGCGTAGTGCGGAAAAATTATGAATCATCCATTTATATATTCATCGCTCAATATTGCAAGGAATATCTAAAACCATCTTTAATATGCTCCTTTCTATTAAGCCCAACTGTTAGAAGAATGTGGTACGCTGGCACCGAACCAAAGGTCCCTGATGGCCAACGGCGTCACCCTCGACAGATTCGACCAGCCGTGGCATGCTGGCATCTATGACAAGCTCGCTACGCCTTACAATCAAATTTGCGGAGGTACTCTTATCAGCAGTACGATTGTCATATCAGGTAAGGAAGATAGCAATACAGAACAAAGATTAAGAAAAATCCGGGATGCTACTGAGCTGAATGGAACTAAGCCAAATGAAGTAGATAAATATACAGAGTGATCAATCCAAATGGATCCGTTCCTCGGAACCATGGGGGTCGATTTCAGATTTAGTAGAAACTGCATTTTTTTTATAAATCTCATACATAACCGCGAATTGAACCTGGTTAAAATTCTGTAAGTAATCGCATGTCGTGTTGTAACATTCTTTATAGCTGTTTTGAGCGGGCTATGTATGAAATAATGTATGAGATTTATAAAAAAATATGAATGCAGTTTTTATTACATCAAAAATCTACGCCATAGCTCCTAAGAACAGATTTCCCTATCTCTTATAGTTCGTGACTTCCCCCTACTGATAGCCATTTGGATTGATCACCCGCTATAATAATTTAAAGAATATTTATTTATTTATTTAAACTTTATTGCACAAAATACACAAGTAAAAGTACAAATGGCGGACTTAATGCCATAAGGCATTCTCTATCAGTCAACCATAGAACTAAACAGAAACATAGGACTAAACAGAAACATGTGTTTTTCATAAAGTTGTTCTGTTGGACCGGGATAATTCCTTTAAGTCGTCATTATCATGGTCTATGGGCGATGGAGCTGAAAGACAGCTTTGAAGATGCGTGCGGCCAGGGCCGTCTGAAAGGACACAGGAGCAACCCTCGCCCCGCACACAGATCCTCGCGCCCCAGTGTCTTTCATCTCTTCCTATTCTTACTTACTTCATCATTTTGACAGCGGCGCACTGCTTCTGGCGGGCCACCGGGATACTACCTAGCGAGAACTTCGCGGTGGCAGTCGGCAAAATCTACCGCGGGTGGGACTTCAACGATGATGGACAGAAGTCTGATGTGAGTGCGAGAGGTTTACTTATTGCAGAAGTTCTTACGAATACCTACTGGGTCGAAAACTTGAGATTGAGTTACCTCCTGTTGCAACTACGTAAAAGCTTGTTCCACCACCTCTATATAGGTAGGAACCTTATAGCAGCGCTTGGAATTCCTTTAGTCCTGGGTAGCCAATACCAAATTCCTTCATTCTTGGGCGAGGGCAAGACATTCGTGCAGTATGCGAAGCATCGTCTCTTTTCCACCTCTACAAAATCTACAACCTGTATTACATATGACACACATCTGCATTTTTATTTATCCCAGCATAGCCAATAGCATTTTGACCCCGAAGTAATCATTAAACACTTTCATTCTCAATCTGATCTGCCTTTTGCCGTCTTTCTATAATTTTCGGGTCTGGCTTAGGAACGTATTTTGAAATTTGGCGCCCCGGGCCTATAAGTTTCGCCGCCCCAGAAGTCAAGGAAATATTTAATGTTTTTTTTTTTATAATGGATAATGGTTGTTGTGTCCATCAATTAGATATACCAAGTTTACACTTGGTATATCTAAATGCGTGGGTCATAGGAAAAAAACGTTATTGGCCATAACACAATCAGATGAGATGGACGCACCCCATCGCCAAATTTTTCGGCGCGGGTGTGCGTTGTAACACAATCCGAAAAAACGCGAACATAGCGAGTGCGAAATTTTTCTGCGCGGGGATACGTAGACTACGTAGTAACACAAATAGATGTTAACGCGAGCGCACAGAGCGCGAAATTTTTCGGCGCGGGGGTGCGTAGTAGCACGATCAGATGAAAACGCGAGCACGAAATTTTTTGGCGCGGGGGTGCGTAGTAACAAAATTGACCGATATAGTGTAAAAAGAGCCGATCTGGCAACGCTGATGCAATTTATGGCCTATTGGCCCTGCCCCTCTCGCCGCGCCGCCCCGGCACCTCGCTCGGCGCCCGCGCCCCGGTGATATTGAGGAACTTACAAGCGTGTTTTCGACCAAGACTTACTAGGTTTTGTTATTTTTCATGTTCATTTTAAATTGTGGATTGACAAAAAAAAGGTGAAGTAATAGTTGGTTGAATGGCGCCAATACCAAAACAAAATACTATCGGCCAGGGGCGCCTACGCCGCCCCCGACGGCGTAGGTAAATACGTCTCTGGTCCGGCCTGATTCTATTCTCTCCATAGATTGATATATTATGTACCACAGGCCTGCCAACTATTTTTCACCCTTGTTGGTGTTGGTGTTGATAATGGTCCCGCTTGATTAGTTTTCAGTGATAGTTGATTCTACTGCCCTCTCCTACTGTTTTTGAAGAAAAAATACTGCCGTCGTAACGAAAAAGGGTGCATCTAACATTTTTGACAAAAATGAGTTCTAAATATTCGGAATCAGCAAAAAAGACGGATCTACCAGTATTTTTAAATTTGACTAAAAATGAACAGAACCCTGTGATACCTACAATCAAAAAAGGACGTTTCTGCAGGATACTGCGTATAAAACGAATAAAAAAAGGCATTACTGATGTAGGTATGCTAAAAAAGACACATCTAAGCAAAAGCGTTTTATTATTTTAGAAAAATACGGACAGTTTCATAAAAAGAAATAGCGCTTCTACGCGGTAATATGGGGAAAACACGTTTCTGCGTAGTTGGCGTACAGCGGCAGAATAGTATCACATAGTATTAATCAGTAATAATCATTTATTGTGTTTTATAGTAGAGGATCCCGATATAGAACGACCTTTACCAAGATGTTTATTTGATGAAATGTATTTTATATTTAATTTAATATGTCAATAAATATATTGCATATGGGTTGCCTAACAAATTTTAGTCAAGGGTATGTTTTGTTAAAAATTGAATAAAAAAAAATCCTCATTTCTCCGGTTTGATTATTAGATAAATTCATAATGAAATAATCTTAATTTTATTTAATTTCAATTCAATAATCAGACCGTGGCAAAATGCTAGTAGGTATAGATTTACCTGTTTATACCTGGCTACCCGATAGTTGTGACGGGAAAAGAATAGGCAAGCTAACGTTTGCATATTCTATGGGCTTCATACTTTCGATTGGTATAGAATTTATCTAATATTAATGAAACCGGTGAAATGTTAAAAAAAAAATTCTAAAATTTGTTAGGCAACCCATATGCAATATATTTATTGACATATTCAATTAAATATAAAATACATTTCATCAAATAAACATCTCGGTTAAGGTCGTTCTATATCGGGATCTTAGACTATTAGGAATTCAAGTCAAGTACAAGATGAGTAAAATACAATTTCGTAATAGTTTCATTAAATCCTACCCTTTCAGGTGTACACACATTAATCGTACATTCTATCATAATACAGTAACTAATTATATAACATGACAGAATAATTATATAAAATTGGATTATTAATCTACTCTATCACAATTAGGCTTCGGACTAATTACATTTTAATATTTAGGTAAGTATCAATTTGTTCATTGTCAGTATTAAAATAATAATTTAAAGAATAAAACCCTGTCGCTGTTAGCCATTTCTTTGATACTTTTTTTAAATATACAACAATCACAGTCCTTTTCATCAGGAACGTTAATATAAATTTAGAGAGAGCAATATAATAATTCAAATATCCCTGAAAACTCGGGATTACTAAGAATATGTTTCACGCCTCGTCATTAAAATAGATAGTTTAGGATCCCGATATAAAACGACCTTCACCGAGATGTTTATTTGATGAAATGTATTTTATATTTAATTTAATTTGTCAATAAATATATTGCATATGGGTTGCCTAACAAATTTTAGTCCAGGGTATGTTTAGTTAAATATTAAAAGAAATTTTTTAAACATTTCACCGGTTGATTATTAGATAAATTGGTCACAGGCGCGACAACTGCCTATTGGTGTAACTCGGGCGTAGGTGACCTAGTGATGCCGCGTCTACGCATAGGGTTGGCGGTTTAGCTAGCGCGACAAAAGGAAATAATAATTACTTAAGGATATTGTCCGACCGTGGTTACGCGGTACAAATTGACGCATCAAGTTCTGACTCGCGACGAGTACTAGTAGGTTTTTAGTTCTAGTGATTAAATAAATAATTTTATCGAGACAATCCTAGCGAATTTCCCTAGATAATGTTATCTTATCTTATCTTATCTTATTAGGAAGGGGTCCTTGCGGATACACTTCGACCCAATGGGATCTTTTGTGTAGTTACCCCCATCGCGCCTACTCAAAGGATTGTTCCACCACCTTCATATATCGGATGATGGAACCAGTTGGTAGTGCCTGGAATTCCTTCGGTTCTGGGTAACCAATACCGAATTCCTTCATTCTGAGTCTGGCGAGGGCATGACATCCACACAGTATGTGCTTCATTGTCTCTGCCTCCTCGCCACACATTCTACAATATGTATTGTCAGACAGTCCCAACTTGGCCAATAGTCCTTTGACCCCAAAGTGACCAGTAAACACCCCCGTTATGATTCGGAGCTGTCTTTTGCTGTATTCCCATAATTTATTGGTCCAGCCTGATTCTATACATTCCATGAATAGCTTTGAGTGCCTCAAGCCTGCCATTTTCCTCCACTCTTGTTGGTGCTGGTTTTTGGCATAGTCCTTGATGGCTGTTGCTATGGTTCCCTGCGAGAGACCCACACATGGTTCAGGTCCTATGAAACTTGTCGCAGACCCTTTTCTAGCAAGTTCATCTGCAATTTCATTACCGATGAAGCCTTCATGCCCTGGGATCCATACCAGTTGCACCTTATTGTGCCTTCCAAGCTTGTTCAAAGCTAGGACGCCATTATACACAAGTCTAGAATCCACTTTAGGCGCACCCAGCGCTTTAAGTGCCGCTTGACTGTCACTGAGTATGTAGATGTGCTTCCCTCTGGTAAGTCTATCTATGTTCTCCTGGGCACAGGCGATTATAGCGTATGTCTCCGCTTGGAAGACAGTCGCATAACCTCCCATACTTGTACTTGCATTGAAGTCTTTTGCATGAATGCCTGCTCCCGTACCTGATCCCATTTTTGATCCATCAGTGTACCAAATAATGTCCTCACCATCTGCTGTAGGTGGCTCGCGACCCTCGGCCCATTCCGCCCTCGTTGGAACTTGTACCTTGAAGTTCCTACTGAATACAAACTTAGGCTGCATTTTATCGCAGCTCATGGTTGTTATTCTGTCAAGAAAATTGTTACTTCCCATGTTAGTGTGCTTAGTCTTCGGCGTGCAGTAACTCCACAGGTCCATTGTTTTTAACCTGTGCAGTGATTTGCGCGCTTCGGACTGTATCACTATATGTAGCGGTTGTAGATCTAACAATATTTCTAGCGCCGCGGTTGGCGTAGTTCTAAACGCCCCTGTTATAGCCATGCACGCCGTTCTTTGCACCTTCGTCAAGGCGTCTCTGCATGTGCTCCTCAACGTCCTTGGCCACCATACGAGGCTGCCATATAGGATGATTGGTCGTACCATCATGGTATAAATCCACTTTAGTACCTTTGGACTTAATCCCCACGTCTTACCATACGCTGATCTACACATCCCAAATACTCTGAGAGCCTTTGTTATGGTGTGATCAACATGCTTTTTCCAATTGAGTTCCTTATCTAGTATGACACCAAGATATTTCACCTCACTGGACATTTCGAGTACCTGTCCATACAGTTTTAGTTCCTGCATGTCCTTAAGAATTCTCTTTCTCGTGAATGGTATTACCACTGTTTTGCCTGGGTTAATGGATAATTGGTGATTGTTACACCATTTCTCCACTTTCCTCAGTGCTTCACTCATAATTGCTGATACCGTACTGGGAAATTTCCCATTTACGAGAATCACTAGATCATCTGCATATCCTACCGTATAGATAGGACCACTGTTTAGTTCCTCCATTAGGGAGTTTACCACCAGACTCCATAGAGTAGGTGAGAGTACTCCTCCCTGGGGACACCCTTTTGTAGCCGTAGCTAGTATTTCATCTCCCATCAGAGACGACTTTATTAGCCTGGCGTTTAACATGTTGCCTATCCATTTGCAGATGGTCGGTTCTATGCCATGTCTTGCAGCTGCTTCACTGATAGCTTGGTACGTGGTGCGATCAGACGCTCCTTCTACGTCTAGAAAAGCCGCCAGGCATAGTTCCTGATTTTCTATGGCCCGTTCGGCTCTGGTTGTTACCAGGTGCAACGCGGTATCGGTTGACTTTCCAGGTTGGTACGCACATTGTAGTTTGTGCAACGGACGTCTTTTTAATGGACCATCCCTTATATGTCTGTCCACCAATTTTTCCAATGTTTTTAGGAAAAATGAAGACAGACTTATAGGCCTGTACGATTTGGCTTCTCCGTAGTCTGCCTTGCCTGGTTTAGGCAGGTATATTACTTTTACCATTCTCCATACTCGTGGTATGTGTCCAAATGCTATAGACGCTCTGTACAGTCTACTCAGGTGAGGAATGAGTACGTTTGCGCCTTCTTGTAGTAGTACTGGGTAGATTCCATCTGGTCCCGGAGCCTTGAACGGCTGGAACGTTGAAATTGCCCATTTCAATTTGTTATGGTCTACTACCTTTTTCGACGTGTCCCAGTTGTGTCTGGTTGTGCTTGCGCTTTGTTCCACTACACTAATTGAAACATCATCTAATTCGCTCTCGTGTATCACTGAGCCTGGAAAGTGTGTGCTACACATAATTTTTAGGGTTTCTAGCCCTGTCTCCGTCATTTTCCCGTCACTGCCCTTAATGGTTGTAAGCGGGACTGACTTCGACGTAGCTAGTGCTTTTGTTAGTCTCATACCTTCTGGTATAGACCCTATTTGGTCGCAGTGACCCCTCCACGCGCTTCTTTTTGCCTTTCTCACAGCCTTATTATATTCTGTGAGCTTTCGTGCATAGCTCTCAAAGTTATTTGAGGCTTTTGCGTCATTGAAAATAGCCCTGGTTTCTTTCCTGAGTTTTGCTATCTCTGGGTTCCACCAGGGTATTCGTTTTGCCATAATTTTCTTTTCGGGGCAGTTGTCGGTCCAGGCTGTATATACCGCTTGTACTATTTTGTCAGCTTCAAACTCTATATCAATAATAGAGTTGAGCTTACCTTTAGGATCACCCAGTTCCACTTTTAGGATCACCCAGTTCCATTTTTAGATAATGTTAGTATCCATGCATTTACGCAACAAACGAGGTGAAACAGTTCGTATTTTAGCCTTACCACTGAAAAGGTATTATAAATAGAGGTACCTAACTTTGGGATTCTTTTCTATCGAGCGAAATTTATCCAATCATGTTGCTGAAAACGATTTTATAATTGCAAGATCCATAAGTATAATATATATGTTTTTCATAATCTTCAAACACTGCTTAATAATATGTTTACGACTCATTTCAAAATGAGTTAGTTTGGCGTCTACATGCAGAACTGGCAGAAGATTAAAAAAGTTCAACTTTTATTTAAAAAAAAATCTAAATATCGACCATCTAATACTCGATCTAGATAGAAACATCTCAGTTTTTCACCCAAACCCGAATCACAGTCAGAGATTTAACGGACTTTATGTGAATTCATGCATGAGTCTCGTATGTTCGTTATTTATTTATCACGTGACAATGGAACCATTATATACCTGTTGTTTTCAACCCTCTGAATTTGCTCTTGGTTTCCAGGTAAGCGATATAAAGGTGCCCCCGCGCTTCTTCGGCATGGAATCCAACTTCCAAGACGACCTGGCGCTCGTGATCCTCGCCAAACCAATGGTGCTCACTGATTACGTGCGCCCTGTTTGTGTCGACTTCAGCAGTGGACTCGACGACCGAGGCAACTCTGGCAGGGTATGACTCTCATTTAGAATGGCACTAAAAATTTGAATTTAAGAAAGCCCCCGGACAAGTACCTGAATGTACACCAAACATAGCTAACAGTAAGAACAATCTCAACAGACAGGACTGTCGATAAAAAAACCGCACTCGAATTGGATTATCCGCTTGAGTGCTACAATGCCTTGTCTTGTTGAGTGCTACAATGCAATCTCTTATCTCTCTAATGCCACAGACAGACACACAGGTACACAAGTTAAACTCTTTGTCGTTGGGGGTTAAAATAGTGGATGTTATCATGTTTTAAACTTAGATAAAGCCGCGGTATCAGCGCAAAACAATGAGTAAACGTGGATAACGCACAACGTTTGTTCACCAGCGGCCCTAAAGATGGACGATGATGGCTGGTTAAATTACCGACCTTATAAGCTTAATAGACCTATTGAAATCTAAACTATACGAAAGAGATATTTAATATCTCTATCGTAAGGCTGCCCGCTTAATAACCTTGCTGGATGACAAATGTCAATATGAGCGAGGAATCACCCAACCCTGCGACCGGAGGAAAAAAGCTGTTGCTTTCTGCCCCCACGACCAAGGGTCACGCACAGGTTGGATACGATTACATTGTACTATTCGAGCGCTGTCCCGGCTAACCTGACTTCGGGGGTGAGAGCAAACGTGAACCTTGATCAAACTCATCAGTTTATTCCATTATTGCAGGTGGCTGGTTGGGGCTTGACGTCTGGGGATAGTTTACCAGCAGAACTCCTGCAGGGTATTGATCTGGTCACCTTGGACGTGGAGCAGTGCATCAAAATCGTACCAATCTCCGTTCGCAGATTCCTCACTAGCGACAAGATATGTGCCAGCGACAAGAATGGTAATTATTATAGCCTAGCAAGCGTCGGTCCGGCCCAGGGATAGTGGCGCTCGCTACAAACAGCTTTTATATGGCAATAATGTGCATACGTCATATATTTGCATTATTAAACGTCAGTCAAACATTTGGCATTAACCAAATTCAAAACATCGTTTACCGGAATGCTGATCAATCATTCGTTCTTCTTGTGAAATAAATACTGAATCCTATTGAAATAAGTGAACTTTCATCACTGTGGATAGTTTCGGCTTTATTATGCAGAAGTTACTTGAAATTTGCGGAATATTTAGTCCTGTTGCCTCTATGTTTACATATATATACATACATATAGTGACATTCGCCGACTTTCAACGCCAGTTACAGTCTGACCAAAAAGAGTAGAAATTAATAAAAAGTGGCAATACTGTAGTGCCGTCCCCGTTTTCTTAGATTGATTAGAAAGGAACGACACTACGGTATTGCCACTTTTTAATTTCTACTCTTTTTAGTCAGACTGTACCAGAAATTCGTCGTTGTCAATAAAATAAATTAGTACCACTAAAAATGCTCATCCTCCCTATTGGGCATAATACATCTTAAAAGTTAAAGATCAAGTGTTCGGCTCCAAAAAAGTAGCGGACAGTCTTCCAAATGATAAAAGTATACCTTTGACTTTATGCAGGTACGAAGATATGCGAGGGCTACGGCGGGGGAGGTCTAGTGGTCCCGGTTAACGTCCGTGGAGCGTGGCGCTGGTACCTAAGAGGCGTGGCCTCCATCGCACATCACACCGACCACCAGTGCAACTCCGACACCTACACCTTCTTCACTCAGCTGAGCATGCATGAGTTCTTCATAAAGAAATATGTTAGAAATAATTAAGCTAGCGACCGATACAAGATTAATCGACTTTTTTGTATGGATGGCCGCTGCACGCTACTCGCGATGTTCCTCGACGAATTGAATTATACATAGTGTAGTTATATGAATAGAATTAGCTGAATATGGCATGATACAAAAAAAATAAAACTATTTTGCGACCTTTGTACGAATAAATTATACTTATTATGATTTCTTTTTTTAACCCAAAAAAAATCTTACTATTGTTCTTAGAATCCTCTTAATTTTTCAAAACAATAATTGTATGACAACCATGAACTAAAATGCATTTTTTCACAGTGATAAGGGCAAATTACTTATTTTCGGCATTTCCACCAATGACGTCATACTTATGTAGGTAGGCCATTTCAGTCCTGTGTAGGGATGTTGAACTTTAACGGTATTTTTCTGACTTTAAAAGCAGTTTATGCGATTTGTTTACTGTAAATACACACAAAAACTACGGCATAACAACAAGTAACTAACATTTATCGTTTGTTGGAAACCAGAATTCACTAAGTAACAAGTACGTAAGTACTACAAAGCTCGTATCTCAGTATCGATCAACTAGAAGATACGAGGTTTTGAAGAGAAAATATGGGAGAGTGAACTTTTTTATTTAACATTTATGACGATGTTAATGAGAAAAAAATGATTTAATGCTAGTTTTAATGTAACTTTTAATGACAACTAGCTGCCCCGGCGAACTTTGTACCGCCTGAAATAAGAGATAGCTTTTACCACCTTTTACTATTAATCTCACGGGAACGTGATAAAAAGTATTCTACGGCCTTCTCCTGGTTCTTTCTACTAAGCTACCTCCCTACCAATTTTCAGCCAAATCAGTTCAGCCGTTCTTGAGTTATAAATAGTGTAAATAACACGACTTCCTTTTATATATTTGGTACGAATTGAAAAATTAGGAAAAACTGGATTAAAAATAAAACTATCACAGATTGGAGGGTTCGAACTCTTTCAAATAGTCCCTTGTATTGTACTCTTATTCAAGATATTTTACAAAAAATGTGATATAGGATATTTAGAGGACACCGAATAAAAATATGTAGGTATGTATGTATAGAACAGATTATTATATCCTTATATACGTTGAAGTTGGATATCCACAGATAGTTACTATTACTATGCTAACATTGTGTGTAAAAACCTGC
The DNA here is from genome assembly GCA_932273695.1 of Apotomis betuletana. Taxonomy (NCBI): domain Eukaryota; kingdom Metazoa; phylum Arthropoda; class Insecta; order Lepidoptera; family Tortricidae; genus Apotomis; species Apotomis betuletana. The sequence continues at coordinate 11,152,996 of OW026320.1, read as the reverse complement.
CAAAAGGTTATCTCATGATCATTGTTGTAATAAGTTGCTTTTAATCAGGTCCAACGCCGCCATGACAGTTCGGAATCGACTCTTGCGCAGATCCGTCGCGCGCATCAGTAGAAAACAAGTTACTCATTCGGTGACCTCTCGCTTTGTTTTTATTGTGTTTAGTGATTTTTTAAGCATAGTTTCAAAGTAAACAAATGGGTTTTAGGAAATTAGTTAAAATTGTGATTTTTTACGTTTTCCTGGTTTTTATTTGATACGAATTAACACTTAACCGGCTAAGTTGATTTCTTGAATTCAATTGTTATACAGGAGATATTGCAAGCAAATAATTATACCTATATCACCTGGTGGCAACTAAAACTCATTAAAATTTCTGTCACTGCTCTTCATAATGTCTTATCTAGTTCTAGCGACCGGCCCCGGCTTCGCACGGGTGTAATGCTATATTATGCATGTATTATACATATGAACCTTCCTCTTGAATCAATCTATCTACAAAAAAATAGCATCAAAATCCGCTGCGTAGTTTTAAAGATCTAAGCATACATAGGGACAGACAGACGGTCAGCAGGAAATACTATGTAGTGAATTACGAGCTTTGTTTTAAGTAGGTATTTTTTACTTAGTGAGTTTTGGTCGCCAACAGACTACATTAAATATATTATCTTAAATACCAATTAAATAAATAAGTATAATGATTATACGATTTATACGTACTTATCTAATTTAATAAACAAAATCTAGCGTAGGTGTGTTATCTATCGGATTCAAAAGAAAAATCCTGATAAAAACTACATATATTTGGCAAAAACAAAAAAAACTAAAGTATAAATATAGTGTAGGTACCTAAAGAAGAAATTAGTAAAGAAAAACAATTTATTTTAGCACGATCAAATTAATAATCCTTGAAAATGTCATACAGACAAAAAGATCGACTTACAAAAAAAGTGTGTTATTATTATTATTATTATTATTTTTGTGGATTTTTCCCCATCTCGACTTTACGTCGGGTTTTTTATAGGGCCAGATACGGGTTTAACCAAGTAATCTGGTCCTTGTGTATAGGTGTGGTGTGCTTACGGTGTTGATTTTATATATTTTGTGTCTGGTGTATATCTGCCTGTGTTCTGTGGGATGTTTGTAATGTGGTTTGTGTATGTGGGGTAGGGGGAATAGTCGTAGTTTCCGGAACAGTAAGCAGTGTGAGTGAAGTTGGGTTTAGGAACCGGCGTACTATCGAACAAGTGTCCAGTACTATTGATTTTTGTAGTGGGATATACGTTTTTGGGTGAAGATCTATTATTTTCAGCGCAGTGTGTAGGGTTTTAGGTATGATACCGGTTGAGGATATAATTATGGGTACTATCTTAACGGTTTCTTGGTGCCACATCTGTTTGATTTCGTCGGCTAATGGTATGTATTTTTGGATTTTTTCAACGTGTTTCTGTTTTAGGTTGTTTGTGTTGGGGACGGCGATATCTATCAGGTAAGTGGTTTTTGTGGGTTTAAAGGTAAGTGTGATATCAGGTCTATTGCTGAGGATAGTGCGGTCGGTGATGATGTCTCGGTCCCAGTACAGTTTTACTTTGTTATTTTCTAAAACAGGTTTCGGTTTGTATTTGTAGTAGGGTGTGTGTGTTTCTGTCAGGTCGTGTTTGAGTGCGAGCTGTTGGTGGATGTATTTGGCTACATTGTCGTGTCTGTGTGTGTAATCCTTGCTGGCTAGTGCGTTGCAGCCTCCGGTTATATGGTCTATGGATTCAGTGTATTGGTGGCATAATCTGCATCTATCTGTTTCTATCGGTTCTTTCAGAATGTATTTGGAGTAGTTACGTGTTTTTATCACTTGGTCCTGTATTGCTATGAAAAACCCTTCTGTTTCACTAAATAGGTTTCCTTTTGTAAGCCAGGTGGTTGATGCGGTTTGGTCTACGTAGTCTTGTTCCAGTTGGTGGGGGTATTTGCCATGTAATGCTTTGTTCTTCCAGTTTTCCAGTTTATGCTCGTCTTTCAGGATTTTAGAGGTCGGATCATATTGGTTATTGTTTAGATGCAATGGTGTTCCAGATTGTGGTAGAGTTACTATTGCTTTATGTAGTGGACTGTGATCAGCTTTTCGGATGAAATATGTGCGCAGGTTATTTATTTGGGAATAATGCAGGTTTTTAATGTCTATAAATCCACGACCCCCTAGTTTTCTTTTTAGTGTAAATCGTTGTATGGCGGAATGTATGTGATGGTTGTTATATTTATTGCATGTTGTTCTTGTTGTAATGTTAAGGGCATTAAGTTCTGTGTCGGACCACTTGATGATTCCAAAGGAGTATGTTAAGACAGGGATGGCGTATGTGTTGACGGCTTTTACTATATTTCTGGCAGACAGCTGGGTTTTGAATATTTGGTTCAGTCTGTGTTTGTATTTAGCTTTTAATGTATTTTTTATGTCTGTATGATTTATAGATGTACTTTGCTGATATCCTAAGTATTTGTATGTTTCTCTGGGCTCCATACTATCTATAGTTCCTCCTTGTAATTCAAGTGTAAAATCATCTGTTCTATTGTGTTGTCCTTTGGTGATGCTATTTATTTTACATTTATTTGTTCCAAAAGTCATTTTAATATCTGTACTAAATTTTTCTGTAAGTTTTAATAGATGGTCCAATTCTTGTTTATTAGATGCATATAGTTTAATGTCGTCCATGTATAGTAGGTGTGTGAGTTTGGTTTTGTTTGGTCTGTCTATGACGTATCCGTATTCGGTGTTGTTAAGTATTCTAGAGAGAGGGTTTAAAGCAAGACAGAACCACAGAGGGCTAAGTGAGTCACCTTGAAATATGCCGCGTGCGATTTTGATCTGTGATGTACTGAGTGTTGTTGTGTTAGTCCTTAGGTTAAGTTTTGTTGTCCATTTGGTCATTGCGTGTTGTAGAAATTTTATTAAACTATTGTCAATTTTGTAAATTTTTAGGACGTGTAGAAGCCAGGAATGGGGTACACTGTCAAAGGCTTTCTGGTAATCAATATATGAAAAGTATAGGTTTCTGTGTTTCTGTCTTACTTGGTTGTGTATTTCTGCATCTATTATTAGCTGCTCTTTGCACCCCATTGAGCCTTTACTGCAGCCTTTTTGTTCTTCTGCTATTATTGCGTTGGATGTAATGTGTGCGTTGATTTGATGTGTGATAATGGATGTCAGTAATTTGTACATAGTTGGGAGGCAGGTTATGGGTCTGTATTTGGATGGGTTTGTTGTGTTATTATTATTATTATTATTATTTGTTTTTTACATTTTTATTTCTCAGCCTGAGCTGGTGATTTATGTTATCTACGGGACAATGCCAAGTAGATAACAAAATATTTTCGTAGCTTAATTTTCGTCAACTTGTAAAAACTTTCGTACTATTCGGCAAGTATTAAGTATAGCAGCCTTCTGTAGCTGCATGTATGTACTCTGTTTCAGGTCAATGAGTTTCAGACTGTGATGGAGGTGTTTAGGAATGACGCCTGTGGTTGATAAGACTATTGGGACAATATAAACTTTTTCTTGTTTCCAGATTCTGATTACTTCATCTTTAAGGTCAGTATATTTATGAAGTTTTTCAGTTATTGTTTTTTGTAGGTTATGAGTATTTGGGACAGCAATATCGATAAGGTAAGTGGTTGTGTTTAATTTGTCTGTCAAAGTTATATCAGGGCGGTTGAAATGTGTGGTCCTGTCAGTTAGTATTGCGCGGTCAAAGTACATTTTATGGGTGTTGTTTATTATTATTATTATTATTATTATTATTATCGGAAAGATTTTAATTCTCAGCTCTAGGCTGGTATTACCTACATTTACGGGTTTTCACCAAGTAAAATGTAGGACTAGTTGTGGAATATTTAACGTAAGTACTTGTTAGATAGCAATTTGTGTGTTATCTGGGTCTAGTTGCATGAACTTTATTATTATTATTATTATTATTATTATTATTATTATTATTGTTCTTTTTTATGGTCAAACGAGGGTTAGACACCAAAGCTGAGATTAAATTTAAAGAAAACTGAAAAATAAGTTTTTATCAATCTTTTTTTTTTATAAAAAATAAGTCTCATAGTTCGTTATGCTTTACCTTCTATAATATGTTATAGTTTCGGATTTTCCTGTTTTGAATTTTGTTAACATTGAGTGTTTATTACTAAATGATTGCTCATCCATTAGCTGATGATGTAATATAAAATAATAGTCATACAATTTATAAAGCTTTATTATTACCAACAATTAATTATAATATAAATGAACAATAAAATTAAAATTAAACATAAAAAGATAAAACTAGAGAACTAAAATCTAAAATCGAAATGCTAAAGTGTTCATGAGCCATGATCGAAAAACTGTTGACAGTTCTTGTGCTGTGTTTCGTGTGTGAAGTGTCGTCGCAAGGTAACTTTTAATTTTTTTTATTATCTAATTCTTTAGGACTAAACAGCTTGATTTTTTAATAAGTGACAAAGCATCCGTCACGTTTTGACAAGATGGGAGTGTGAGTGACAGATGCTGTGTCACTTATTTAACACGTGATAAACGCAACCAATATAGGCCCCCAGAACATAAATTGTACCATTGTCCTCATGAGAACAGGTTATATTTTATTTTTGTTTTAGATACCTAAGAAATAACAACTCATTTGTATGTACACAGTTTGTAGGTTGTCTATATTCTTCGAATATCCACTCAACTGCTCCAAGGTAAAATGAAAGAGATCCCTAATAGGGATAAGTTCGCCTTTGTACTAATGTTTAAATGATATACGCTTTGTGTGTATGTGCGCACAATGAAGGTATTTCTTGTCAGAATTGTAAAATTTACTCATATGATAAAAAAAATGCTTGCTTACATTAAGTATCTTTTAGACTACTTAATTGAGCGTAACTGATCTTAATTAAGTTATTGAATATTCTCTGTGTTGAAGATTTAGTACAAGAGTGCGAATTGGAATACTTAATAGAGGCTTAGATAAATTATCTTTAATTGACATTAGCAATGCTTCCTTAAAGTTTAATCCTAAAAGTCCAATGTGTATGACTTATTGAATGTTATTTAAGTGACTGATATTTTTATTTCACCACCTAATCTTTTATTGTTTATCGATTATTTTTTACCCAACTGAAAAGTTCACTGGAATAGATTCTTAAACATTGTTAAATTAAGGTTTTACTGTAACATTTTTCTTATTGGTGGGCAATAAAAAAAAATAGTATTTTGATGTTGTATTAAATAATCATTGTTGACTCGCAGATTACTTTCGATATCGGTAAGGCTAACTAAAATGTTTAAGGGGACGGGTAATGCGAAACTAGCGCCACTTACGAATTTTTATTATATCTTCCAAACCAGATCAATTTTCAGTAATTGCAAGATATTAGGAGCTGGAAAAATACCTTTAGTGTTTATTAAATCATTAAACACAATTTCTTGTTCATTAGTTGTCTCTAAAAACTTGCCCAAAACTATTGTGGCCACTTTTGAAGTGAACAAGTTTTGCAAGGTAAACTACAGTGAACAAATTGTATATAGTGATTTAATAAAATATTAAAGGTGTTTTGCTAGCTCCTAGACTTCAGCTATTTCAAAAAAAATATCAGATTATGAAGGTATAAGAAAAAAATCGGAAGTGGCGCTAGTTTCTCGTTACCCGTCGCCTTAATGAAGAGGTCTTGAACAGGATAGGAGAGAAAAAGACACTACTAATACCAAAAGAAAATAGATGAGGAAATATGATAGGGCCACTGCTAAGACATGAAGTCTTCCCCAAAAATATCATAGAAAGGAAAATCGAGGGAAAGGTAGAGGAAGGCCAAGACGAAATTACTTTGAGCAAATAAAAGGTTTAAGTCATGTCTTACTAGGATGTGAAGGAGCCCAAGAAAGAAACGACTGGCAGTTGCTACACCGACATGAGCGCAGCTCTTAAATTGAAGAAGAAGAAGATTAACTACTTTTGTTTTGCTTCTAGCTGTCGGTGAAAGCTGCACCCACGATGGCATCACTGGGGTCTGTACTCCGCTGGGCAGTTGCCAGTCGGTTGCCAACATCTCTAAGAGCGAGTGGTGGAAGCTCCACGTAAGACTCACCGGTTTGTTCATGCCTGCCTTTAGTTAAGACTAACACAATAAAATATCTTGGAGTATACATGGACTCTAGGCTTAATTTTTGTTCACATATAGAATTGCTTAGTAATAGAGTTCGGAAACTTATATTTATTTTTAAAAATATAAGACGTGTGGCTGATGACAATCTCCTTAAACGAGTTTACTTTGCCTTGTGCCAACCTCTTCTAAGTTACTGTATCGCGGTGTGGGGTGCGGCCCCTAAATCCTTAATGCTTACTCTGGAGGTCGCTCAGCGAGCAATATTAAAAGTGATGTATTTTTTACCTTTTACTTATCCGACTGACCAGCTATATAGTTTTACTAAGATTAACTTGCAGACAACTTTTTATATTATCTTGTACTCTCAATTACCATTCTTCCTTAAGTTACGATAAACATTTAGCTGATAGTGATAATACGCGCAGACCTCACATCTTTGGAATGAGAGCATCTAAATTTAAAACTTGCTTTAGCAAAAAGTATTTCACGTTCATTGGACCATTTATCTATAATAAAATTAACAAAATCTTGAATATCTATCCCTCAACAAAAAATGAGTGTAAAAAAAAAATAACCAATTGGCTTATCAATAAAAACTACAGTGAGACCGAAGATGTTCTAAAGGTTATTGCCTAAAATAAATGTCTATGTCAGTACCAATTAATTATCAGACATGCAAGCACGCACACACACACACACACACACACACACACACACACACACACACACACACACACACACACACACACACACACACACACACACACACACACACACACACACACACACACACACACACACACACACACACACACACACACACACACACACACACTAACACACAGGCGCAGGCGCAACCTAACGCGCGCGCTCTCACACATCATTGTTATGTATAATGTTTGGTCTTACCTACTTGTAAATTATTTTACCTTTTTTAATTGTATTAATGTATAACATCAAGCCTTTTTACGGGGAGGAGCGCTGCTTATCCTAAAGCACAGGTGTTACCTATTTAGGAAGTAGAACTTCTAGTTATAAGGAAACTTTTGTAAGATGTGTTTGGAAAATAAATTATTATTATTATTATTTATTTGCTTTTTGTTTTATTCTCTCCAACTGGAGGTAACTTTATTACCGTATCCGCGGGCTTTTGGCCAAACGGATATGGCATTTTCGAGGTTGATATTTGGTGTTATTACTCATCTAAAGCTAGGAATTTACGCACGATTCTGCAGGTATTTAAAATTATTATTATTATTATTATTATAAGTGCAAGGCTATAGGACTAGTATGATAAATGCATCCAAGATGGCATCGCTGGAGTCTGTACTCCGATGTGCAGCTGACGCTTCCCAACCCCGAATCCTAGTTCTTTCTAGAATTTTACGGTTCTTAGTTTCTTCCATAATAAAAAAAGTTTCCTAAAATTTATATGCGAATTTTATTTTCCACCTACGTAACGCCAACGACATAGGACAACTACAGTCCGACCAAAAACAGTAGAAATTAAAAAGTGGCAATACTGAAGTGACGGTCCCGTTTTCTTATATTGATTAGAAAGGGAGGACACTACAGTATTGCCACTTGTAAGTGACGTAATGGAACGGACAAATTTTGGACAGTTTTTTTATTCCTCACATTGAAAATGCTATCGATTCTGAGTAATATGAACCCATGAACGTCAAGTTCTGGAAGAAACAGGAATTCAGGTTTTTTTTTTAAACGCCCATCTGGCTGTTTGTTGCCAACATCCCTAAGGACCAGTGGTGGCAACTCCACATGAATTGTCCACGTCTTACAACAAAATGAGAAAAAAAAGAAAATAATCAACAAAATAATAACATGCTAATGATGGTTGCTTTCATTACGCGATAAATAAGTGACAAACACCCGTAACGTTTTGATACGAGTGTGTGTGATTGCTTTATCACTTATTTATCACGTGATAAATTAAATTTGACTTTCAGAGATGCGGCTTCCAAGGCATTGAAGTAGTCATCTGCTGCATGAAGGCCCCCACGACTACCTCTGCGGGATCCGTAGCCACAACACCTCGCCCTGGGTAAGTATTAGGTATCTATTTAACAGGCAACTCAAATGATGACGATGTGCACTCAAGCAAGATCCCTTACCTAATGCTCATTGGTTCCATTAGTAATGTGCCCACAGCCAATTTAGTCTGGCAACTCTGTGGTATGACCTTGGTCCTCCTGCAGATAATTTCTGATTTGTTCGTGTAAGGTAATTCTGAACAGAGTTTGTTTCAATACCCTTTGGGTTAACTTAGAGCCTTTTCATGAGGCCCATTGAAATACGAGCATGCTTATCCAAATCCTCATTCTGACTCGCTCTCGCTCTTCTAATATTGTCAACTCGTTACTGTCCATCAACGACAAAGTTCAGCCCTCCCGTGTACGATTACAGTCCCAACACGCCCATCCTGGACGGCTGCACGGCGCTGGAGCAGAACAGAACCACGGAGAAGACTGGCAGGAAGGCCTGGGATAGTAAGTCAGATAGCTCATCACTTTTGAGTACGACTACAGTCTCAACTCACCCATAGTGCACCGCTACGCGGCGCTGGAGAAGAACAGAACCACGGAGGAGACTGGAAGGAAGGCCTGGGACAGCAAGTCTGATAGTTCATCCCTCCCGTGTACAATTACAGCACCAACACGCTCATAGTACACGGCTGCGCGGCGCTGGAGACGTACCGAATCACGAAGAAGACTGGATGGAAGGCCTGGGATAGTAAGTCTGAGTGTTCATCCCTCCCGTGTACGATTACAGTGGATTATCACCCATAATGGACGGCTTCTCCAGCACCCGGAGAAGTAGAGAACTACGGAAAGTAGCTTGGGATATACTTTATTATAATTCTACTGAATAAACTTGGATAAAAAGAACAAGCGAATTTCATAAAATCTTGGAATTTGGATGTTTTTGGTTAAAAACAAAAGAATGTTTCTTTTACGTAAAATGTGCTAACTTAAGGATTTAAGGCAGTATGCCTCCACGGCCCTTTCATTTTTAACCACGGCAACAAAAGAGAGGTGTCATAAATTTAACATGTGTATCGGTATATATGTGTGTGTCTGTCTGTGGCATCGTAACTCTCAAACGGATGGACCCATTTTGAGTACAGTTTTTTCTATCGAAGAACTTGCCCGTTTCGATGGTTCTTAGCTATGGTTGGTGGAAATAGCACCAGTAGTTTCCAATTGGAACAAGTGACAAGATCTCAGCCAATATTGAAGCTAATAATTCCAATTTTTGTAGTTATGTTCAATTTAAGTAGCATTTTCTATATCACTTGTTGAATGACGGTATCATGGTGACCACTTTTGTCGGGAGTATTGTAAATTTATAACTGACTTTAAAAAAGTAGGAGCTTCTCAATTCGGCTGTTTTTGTTGTTTTTTTAACCGATTTTGGTGATACTTTTGCTATTAGAAAGTTTCGTGTTCGCAAAGTATATAAATCATTTTTAGGCCAATGTATTCATCTTTATATACGAAATTATTGTTTTGAATAAATACATTTTATTATTATTATTATTATTATTATTATAACAAGTTACCTGATCATATTTTAAAATTAGCCTTTCCATATCTCAAAAATTATTAAAAAAAATCTCTAATGTCAAAAGCATGTTATACAGTAGACGACTATCTGACAGACAAAAATTCATGGCCGGAACCAGAAACCGAGTAACTGACTCCTTCTTAGATTGTACCTAACTAGTTTAAGGGACACAGTTCTAATAAGAAAGCATATCAAACGTACATAAATTGTGATAAACCGTCATACTTTCTTGTAGTTTCTATATTTTATTCTTACACTTATCCTCATTTATATCTTAGAATACACTAATATTTTTTCTTCGAGAATTTCGTACAGTTAAGTTCATATTACTGTAATTAAGTACTTATCCTTTACTTGCAGAATAAAGTTCATTATTTCATTATTTGAAAGCTGGTGCTTCCCTTTTCAATTTGGTCCAGTTCTGACAAAGACATCCATGAGAAAACCATATTGGTCTAAATTTACTAAAGGTGTATTATGTGTGTACCTTTATTGACGGAAGTTTATTTATAATTTGTTGGCGTCAAAATCTGATAAAGCTATGCCGTCCAAACTTTAAAGTGGCTTTTTATTGCTATTTTTTTTATTATTAATTTAGGTTATTATTTTCATACTGTAAAATACGCTTCAACTATTATTTTGTGTTCTAGAATGCATCGACTACCAACACGACCTAGTGTATCCTTGTGTCCAGACAGCGCTCTCCGGCGGTCAGGGCCGCGTCAACCGATGCGGCCATAACATCGAGACCCCCATCGTCGGTGGCACCAACGCCAAACGGTTCGAGTTCCCTCACATGGTAACTTGAACGTGTCTGACTAGAAATATATGAGGAATATGAGGATGCGTCATTTTGCGGAATTGACAATCCTCATATATTTCTGGCCAGGCTTTAACAGAAGAGTGTATGTGAATATCAAGGAAACTAGTTTTTTTTTTCAACATTCCTAGGTGCAGCTAAGCTACGGTGAATGGAATGGTACAGCACAGATGTCGTGTGGGGGCACCCTGCTCAGCGACCGGTTCATACTCACAGCCGCACACTGCTCTCCTGAAAGACATTTGTAAGCGTTTAAAATATAGCAAGGTTGTAGACAGCTCAGACAGTCGCCAAACTTAAGTGACAATGGGCTAGTGACTACATTGCTTGTAGAATCGATGGTCGTTGGGGCAGAAAGGTTCTTGAGTGGCTTGAGTTAAGATCGCGGGTAGAAATTTGATGAGGGCGGCGCAATGTCGATCGTTGTGGAGACAGTGGGGGAGGTATTTGTCCAACAGTGTCCGTCTATTGGCTGATATGAAGATAAAGGCTCCTTATTATTAAAAAAATCAATTTTATTTTAACATTTTTCTCCATGATTAAACATGTTTCTTAACGTAAGTTTTATCAATGTCACTACTTAGAACGAGGCTATTGAGATTTATTGGTATATATTTGAAACCTACAGTTTAAATTTTTAATAATTATTTTGTCTCAAAAGCAACTCTATTTGACAAAATTCACACAGCCCCCGCAATGAGAGCATAAACTAGCTATAGTAGGTACTATCTAGAACAGGGAAAAGTCAAAAAATTGGTTGACATTACCAATATATTTGTCTAAATATAAAAAGAATAAATCCTCTAGAGTACCTCTCTTTTACTCAATCCCACAGACAACCCCCACTGGACGGAGCATGTAAGGCGACCCGCGCACACCAACGATATGGTACGGCATGGTCTGTGGGTACGGCAGAACATTAAAGTATCAACACGGCGGACACCGTTTAGTTGCGTCCATGTTTATGAGGTCTCTCTACACCACTTAACACTATAATTTACCATGTTATTTATTTAATTTCTTTTTTCGTTGACGTACGCATGGATCATAAACAAGGACGCAACTAAACGGTGGCCGCCGTGTTGATACTTTAATATTCTGACGTACCATATCGTTGGTGCGCGCGGGTCGCCTTACATGCTCCGTCTAGTGGGGGTTGTCTGTGCTCAATCCCAAGGAACCGATGCTGAATTCTGCAGCATATTTTTTAGTTGTATGACTGAAAATGGCTCAATATTTAATCATCTGGCAAGTTTCATAATAGGATCACACGAGTGTTTTCAGACCTAATTATGTACAGTTGCATAAACTACTATTATGGTTTAATATGTCAGGTAAAAAAAAAAGTTAAAGGTACTTTGAAATATGAGACTTCACTTACTTTTTATTTTATTTAGACGACGCTGTTGGCGCAGTTTGCAGACACCTGCCTACTGAGCCGGCGGTCCCGGGTTCGAATCCCAGCCGGGGAAAATATTTGTGTGATGAACTCGAATATTTTGTTCTTGGGTCATGAATGTTATTTATATATTATGTATATCGTCGTCTAGTACCCATAGTACAAGCTTTGCTTAGTTTGGGACTAGGCCGATTTGTGTCTGATTGTGTTTTATTATTTATTTATTTATGATAAAGTGCATATTATTGGCTACTGACCTATTAAAGCTTAATTTGGAACTAGGTCAATTTGTGTGAGGTCGTCCTGTATTTTATATTATGTTTACATATGTTACAGAGGGCCTGTGACCTACGCTATCACCGGCTCTCTTAAGCGGACGGACAACGTGACCGCCTCGCAATTGCATCGTATTAAAAGAATAATATGGCACCCTCAATACAAACCGCCTTCGAAGTACCATGACATCGCCCTGTTGGAGACAGAGCAACCGTGAGTTAAGAATTCAACTAAATCATAATATTGCATTGTCATGACACGCGATTTGCATATTCGTACAAAATTTCAGCTCAATCGGAAACCGGAAAGTGGGTCAAATTTAACTTGCAAAATTTCACTACAACGGGACAGGTGAAAGTAAATAAAAGCTTGTAAAATAAACTTAATCATGCCGTCTTCATCTAGTCCAGTATAATTAGAGTAAAATAGAATCTCAACCTTTATTACTAAAGTCGCTAAATTTTGGCGTGTTGATAAATGATGAAATGATGATATTTAATGCTAATTAAAAAAAAAGGTGTTGCATTTGGTACAATTTAAATGCATTTTATTAATGTAAAAATATAATATCCGGTACATAAAATTATGCAAATATGATTAATAGTTAGTAGTTTCGAAATATTCAATATCTAAAAAAAATATAAAAATTATAACCCTACTTAATGCAATGCATGTTGTAAATATTTTTATCGGTTCTATTTTTTTATGTGGAAATACAACATTTTTATTTTATAAAATATTGTCACAAAAAATGCGATACTACCTGGGGGAGGTATTCGACCAATCTTAGAGAGATGATGGAGATCTCTACATTTCATCGCCATCCGTCACTTTTGACGTGTGCGTAGGTTGACAAGTGGCGATATCCCTAGAACATCGTAACTTCGTCAATTCGGACGCGCTAAATTTGCATTTACTTTGTATGTGACGGCATCAATAACAGGCGCATACTTTAAATTAAATACTTTAAATTGACCGCGTAGTGTGTGAAATTAGTCAGTTACGTTTCGTTCAAAACAGAAATTCATTGCATGAATAACATCTTTGACAATCATTATCGCCTTCGTATTTCCAAAAATTGAGATGAGATGTCACTTGAAGCTCATCGCATTTTAATGACAGTTAAATGGCGATATCACTGTTATCCAATAGGGATTTGACGTTTGGCGATCATTCAAACGGCATTCTCGAATTGGGTCCCTACTTATATAGATTGTAATAAATCGCATTAAATGTTTTTTTTTTGTTCTTAAATAGATTTTTACAAAATAAACACTGCACCTGAATCTACGGTGTTATAAGGCGGATTTAATCTGGAAACTTTTGACTATCATCTCGCCAAGCGGTAGAGGAGAAAAGTAAAATGAATAAAAATCATAAGAAATAGTACATTACTGCAGAGGCCGCGAAATGGGGAATTATTGGCCGAGTAGTAATAGATGGCCGAGTGATAACGAGGCCATCTAGAGATACGAGGCCGATAATCCCTGTTCGCGCCGAGGCTTGTATAGTGCTTTTCTCAAATAAATCCAAGGAAATAATACAAATGTTCAACTTATATATTCATATAAAAACAAATTTAGTTCAAATTTAATAAAAAAAAACAAATTTATTTTTTTAAGCTGTTCGGGTCAATGTTTTTGCCACCAAATGTTAAGATGATTCTATTTATTAAAAAATGACAACACCTTATTAATTAGATATTGTTATATTTTTTAACAATAAACGTGATTCCTTGTTTATTTTATTGAATATCTGATTTAATCGAATTGAATAATCTAGTTAAATATAAGAAATAAAACGTAAATATACATGCACAAACTAAGTTTTTTTTTATTGGCAGTATGCCATAGATTATCAATAAAAGAAATAAACCCCACTGAAACAAAAGACAATCTCTTTGTTGGCTACGGCCAATAATGTTGTATGAAATTCCTTTATATCGTTCTAATTTGAAATTAGAACGAATCTTCAACAATTGCTATACAAAGACGTATTTCGCGTTCTATTACCACGATCATAAGAACGACATTTCCTTGGATGTTTGAGAAAAAACCTATATTTTAAATTTTAACTCTCAGCTAAATTATCAATGTAGGAACTAGAACAAAAACAAAAGACTTTAACAATATCAAACACCATTTTACTGGACTATGGATGAGCCATTAATCAAAAGAATTTTGTCCGATCCAACAATTTTGTTTAGTCTAAACATCTCGCTCAATCCAAACTAGTCTTATCCTAGCTAACATTAGGTCAATCTGTATAACCTTCTTACTAACCAAGATTAAATGTCCAACTGACTCTGAGGAACTGCTTCCAGGATCAAGCTGGACTTCTCGACGATGCCAGCTTGTCTGGACGTGTTCGGAGACGATGAGTCCAAAGCTGTGGCAACAGGCTGGGGCGTTACCGCTCCATCGGGTGGCAACGCGGACATTCTTCAGAAGGTAATTATGATTAACTGTCTCCAGAACTTTCTTCAGACGGTAATTATGATCAACTGTCTCTAGAACTTTCTTCAGAAGGTAATTATGATCATCTATCACCAGAACTTTCTTCAGAAGGTAATTATGATCAACTGTCTCTAGAACTTTCTTCAGAAGGTTATTATGATCGACTGTCTCTAGAACTTTCTTCAGAAGGTAATTATGATCAACTATCTCCAGAACTTTCTTCAGAAGGTAATTATGATCAACTGTCTCTAGAACTTTCTTCAGAAGGTAATTATGATTAACTGTCTCCAGAACTTTCTTCAGAAGGTAATAATGATCAACTTTCTCCAGAACTTTCTTCAGAAGGTAATTATTATCAACTGTCTCCAGAACTTTCTAGAAGGTTATTATGATCAACTGTCTCCAGAACTTTCTTCAGAAGGTAATGATAACAACTGTTTCTAGGATAAAGCTGTGCTTCTCGTGATGATTCCAAGGCGGTAGAAATAGGCTGGCGGCAGCGAGTGTTGGCCATCGGTATGAGTGGAAAGTCCGAGAGTCTTGTCTTGCTCAGTCATACTGCCACTTGCCGTGGGAGTGCGTTAGGCAACTGCAAGCCATTCGAGAAATCTTTTTCGTGTTTACAGGTCACGCTGAGCAGGTTCAAGGAGGAAGAATGCAGCGCCACGTACCGTCCCTACCGTTTCCTGCGCAACGGGTACGATCCAACCACGCAGGTGTGCTACGGAGACTACAATGAGCCCAGAGACACTTGCCAAGTACGTTTAAGCGCTAACAATTCATGCATTATTTCGCACGGCTACCGGAGAGACCGGAACAGACAGGTCTGATGCAGGGTTACCTATCATAAACTAAAAAAATTGTCATTCCGAATATTAAAATCCCGAAAACGTTTTGCATTTTTTTAGTTGCCCGAAATTTTGTTTGCCCGAAATTACATTTCCCATATTATTATTTGCTCAATTCTCAGTTCGTTGCAATTTAATTACGCATATGATTCAAATTGACACATTTAAAAATTCCGAAGTATCATTTTTCAACTACTTTTTATGCCGAAAAGTAGGTATTAAATCCGAAATATTATTATCCCGCTGTATCAATAAATCGAAATTGTAGTGTAGCATGTCGGAGCAAATGAAATCTCATTTTAGGTTAGGGTCATAGTTTAACCTAACACTCCTCCTCGCTTCGCTCGTCGTCGTACCTAACCTAAGCCTAGTCGGACCTGCCTAAGAACTAGATTAATGGTTTAAACTCGATATAGACCTCCGCGGCTCGCTCGCTTCCCTCGCTCGTTAGGATCGCAGTTCCACCTAACACTCCTCCTTGCTTCGCTCGTCGTCGTACCTAACCTAAGCCAAGTCGGACCTGCCTTAGAACTAGATTAATGGGTTTTTAATCGTGACGGAAAAATTATTTTAGGGAAAATGAGATTTCGATTTTACGTAGTATCAGAATTATGAAGAGGTGGCTAACAGAGCAGTTGTCAAATAATCAAGTTGGCAATCGTTCTTCAGGTTATCAAGTTTTGGGAAAACGAAAACAAAATGGCGACATTTCAAACGTATGGTAAATAAAGTATACAGATTATAAGAATTCGGTTAACCGTTTTCGGACAAGTGAGAATCAGACAAGTGTGTTTCAAGCCCCCCCCCCTGTACTTACTACCTACTCGTTCCATATCGAAAAGTACAGATGCCATCTTACTTTTGCCACCCAACTATAGTTGTGCTTTACTAGTAAGAAGTCCAGTTACGGTAGGTGCATGTATCCCGCTGGAGCACTGGCCTTAAACTTTACAATCAATTAAGGTTGTCTGGAAGAGATCGCTCTTTAGCGATGAGACCGCCTGTAGTTTAGGTACCTCTATCGAATGATACGTGTAATCTTTATTTGTCTGTATTTATTTCCCGTTAAGGTGTGCAAAAAAGAATATTCTATTTTAAACTAAGAATGATATGACTCTTAGTTATCATGGCCAACTCTTAATCTATAGGAGATTTTACGGGTACTTACTATATGTTTTCAGGGCGACAGTGGAGGCCCCCTCACCATCCAGAACCACAAGCTGCACTGTATGTACACCGTCATTGGCGTGACGTCATTTGGGAAAGGTTGCGGTCGCGTAGCGAGCCCCGGCATGTACACCAGAGTGTCCTACTATGTGCCGTGGATCGAGAGCATCGTCTTCGCTTAGCGGCCATCATCCGGCACAAACATGTAATCGCGTTACGACACGCAATGGCTGCGGTAACGTAGCGGACCCCGGCATCTATACCAATGTGGTCCACTATGTGCCGTAGATCGAAGGCATCGTCTCCGCTTATCTTCGATCATCTAGGACAAACATGTATAGCATCACGGGTCGTCACGCAAAGGTTGCGGTAACGTGGTGGACGCCGGCATCTGCACCAAAGTGTCCCACTGTGTGCCGTGGATCGAAGGCATCGTCTTTGCTTAGCTTCGATCATCTAGCACAAACATGTATAGCATCGCGTGATGTCACGCAAAGGTTGTGGTAACGTGGTGGACGCCGGCATCTGCACCAAAGTGTCCTACTGTGTGCCGTGGATCGAAGGCATCGTCTTCGCTTAGCTTCGATCATCTAGCACAAACATGTATACCATCGTGTTACGTCACACAAGGGCTGCGGTAACGCTGCCGAACCCGAGATGTACACCAGTGTCCTACTATGTGCCGTGGATCGAGAAAATCGTCTGCTTAGCTTCCGTCATTCAGTACAAGCATGTACACCGTTGCGTAATAATTTTGTACTTTATTAAATGATATATTATGAAAGAGTTTTTCTTATATTCTATTATTTTTATATTTTTTACTGCTGTTCTCATATTTTGGGGCAATAATCACACCACACCGTTACTGGGTCATTGTCAGTACAAAAAACAAAAGTTGTCTCTTCGGTGGCCAATAGTTAACAGCGTTTGTGCATAGAAGTTATGTTCCCATAGAAAGGGAAACGTCGTTTATGCTAATATAATTTTGATAGGAAAACTAGGCCTAAAGTCCTTAACTTGATACGTGTCCACCGAAAAGACGCGAACCTATAGTCTGTACTTTTAGGTATAAAAAAAAATGTAAACAAACATTAAAAGGATTATTTATAAGGTAACGTTTGGTTCCTGTTAATTTGTTTATAGTTCCTGATAATTGACCTCACTATTGCAGTCCGTTCCATTTAAATAACATGTGTTGTCGCTTAGTTTTACCGAATATATACAAATTCACGAATACAAACATATTTTTATCACATTAAATAAATATATATATTTTTTCAGTAAATCGTCAATAAAAAGTTCCCATTTTACGGGTCTAACACAAAAGGCTGCATTATACTGAAAGTAACACGACTAAAATAGAAAGTCACAGGTTTAAAGTACCAACACCTACGTGATTTCTAACTTTGTCGGTTTGACATTCGCCATTGCTTGCTGTCAATTGGACAGGTCCGGTTTGTTTTCATTTTTTTTAATACCTAAAAGTACAGACTATAAATCTGAGAATGACAATACTGACAATGTTTTTTTATCAAAAATATCTTTTATCCGTTTGCCAGTTGGACACGTATAGGTATTCGTCTTCTTAGTATTCTGTGACGACGCCATTGACTTGACATGCAAAGCGGCAAGGACAAGTGGAAGCACATATTCATATTCTAATTGTTTATTGCAGTATAAAAGCCATATTCCCAGAACTGGTATTTTCGTGTCATTTACATAGGGCGTAAAATTGGAATATCCCAGTGACGGGTGTGCAATGATAGATATAACAACGTTTCATATAATTTAAATAGATCTAACAACATTTGATATAATGTGCGTTTGATGTAACAACATTAGGTGTATATAATTTCATTTAGTATAAAAGACATTTGTTATAATTATAACGTTTATATTCGTAAGATAAACTAACATTCCTCGCTTCGTTCGTCGTCGTCTAACCATGGCTCTACGGTCTTTGGTCTAACAATTTGACTTTCATGTTTGAGCTGTTTGAGTGTGTATTGATTTAAACGTATTATATCAATTGATCATTATATACTATGATATTATGCCATATGAAATTATAACGAATGTTATTATATTATTCGTTTATTATACCCTCTTGGTCGTTATATTCACCAATATATCATAGCATAAATTGTAAAAACGACCGTTACGCACCCCCAATGACATTTATAAACATAATTATAGTAAGTTAAGTACCCATTAAGTATCCGCGAAGGTAATTATGTGATAACGAACTACAGGGTGACTTCAAATTGGTACTTAATATAAAATGTGTGTTTTGCACACATCATCCTCATCCCTGATGCACACCCCTATACTATCTCATCATCATCATCATCATCAATTTAGCCACAGGATGTCCACTGCTGAACATAGGCCTCGCCAGTGACTTCCAGATCGGCCGGTTGGAAGAGAACTGCATCCAGCGGCTTCCTGCAACCGGCCGTCTGTTCATCTTGTGAACGTCCCACGCAGCGCTTGCCGATGCGTGGTCTCCATTCGAGAACCTTTCTGCCCCATCGGCCGTCACTTCTACGTGCTATGTGCCCCGCCCACTGCCACTCCAGCTTGCTAATCCGTCGGGCTATATCAGCAACTTTTGTTCGTTCACGATCTCCTCATTTCTGATTTGATCTCGCAAAGAAACATCGATATACTAGGTCTCATGCTTCTAAAATTATCAAAAGTATCTTATTTTAATTATTTTTATTTATTCCGTGTATTTAGGCTTTATATGGTGGCCCTGCCACGATGATTTAGAACAAAAGGGTTTAAAGTACTTCAAATTAACACTTCCCTTTTGGTTATCATGATATCATCCTGAAATTTATAAAGTAAACGTGGTTTGATTACTAATTGGCACTTTGTCAAAGTATAATCAATCATTTTCAAAAAACGTGTACATAGTTTAATAAAAACAAAATCATGATCGCTTCTTTTGTGTTACGAAAGTTACTCATACAAAAGGTATGGGTAACTATCGTCACACAATGGAATCAATTAAGTTTTGTTTTAATTAAAGCCCTTTACTATGTACATGTATTTTGAAAATCACTCTAATATTCCTTGTAAGATTTTTATAATAAATGCTTCGTCTTTACCTCTACACTGACATTCAAAGAATAGTTCATGTATCTCTTTAAATACAGCGCGAATTAGAGGTTCAGTGCTTACGCAGGATTTATTTTAGTTAATATCGTGTATACTTCGATTGACGTAACTAACGTAAATAACGAGTGACAAATATGACTGAGCCCCAATCAAATGTTTTGTATTACCAATTTGAAATCATCCTGTATAATGACTTAATGACAGCAGTAAGTCACAAATATAAACTAGGCTTCGGTGGCTTCGGTTCTAAACAGTCGCTTCAACTTTCAAATATGCTATACTAATCTAAGGTAATTAAACATAATTCTTTAAACACGTGAAAATATTCTGTTTTTAGGGTTCCGTACCCAAAGGGTAAAAACGGGACCCTGTTACTGAGACTTCGCTGTCCGTCCGTCGGTCCGTCTGTCCCCAGGCTGTATCTCAAGAACGGTGATAGCTAGACAGTTGAAATTTTCACAGATGATGTATTTCTATTGCCGCTATAACAACAAATACAAAAAATAAAATAAATATTTAAGGGAGGCTCCCATACAACAAACTTACAGATAATGGTACGGAACCCTTCGGGCGCGAGTCCCACTCGCACTTGGTGTATTTTTTTCAAGAAACAATGGTACGTGATTTACTTTTACTTAGCTATTTGCTTATCCGGCCCTCCGGTGATCGTAGGGCTGGCTCGTTCCTCGCCCAACGCATTGGATTGCATCCAGCGAGGTAACGCGGCCAGCCTTATGGGCACGCTAGCCAATAGTAGTGACCTAGGGGATATGTACAAATAGTTTAGGTCCCAATCGTTTAAGTTAGGTATAATTAATATGACACTTTATACTCTCGCGGTTTGTACACGTAATTATCATCATCATCCAATCCTAGCTAGGCGATTTCAGCCACGGCGACTGGACACACTAGCTAGTCAGAGCGTCTTACGTGTGCTCTAAGGTGACTGACATAGCCAATTTTTGCTGCAAATGTACGGCCATAAATGCTGCAAGTCAGCACCCCTCCGACGAAATTATAATTGATGACCACAGGTGGTCGGGTCTCCAACTCGTCGCGCTTAGCGTCGAGTTCTTTCCATTTCTTATCGCCGTGGTCTCAGATGTACTGGAAACGTTAGATTATGAAGGTAAATAAGAAATATCGCGATAGACCCTTTATAATTTGTGTTAATTAGGTTTAACTAGTTCATACGTTTCTTAAGGTTTAGTTATATACTTTATGTTTTGAGTTTTTTTTTCTTTATTAAACGATTTACTTATTAGGAATTTTATTTCTTTGCGATTTATTGAGGCGTCTTTAAAATCTTTAATTCTTAAATCTTATTAAAAGCCTAAAGTTTACAGAGTGATTAAACAAGACCGATTATTTGCTTATTATCAATATTTAAAATGTATAGTATAAATAAGTAATATTAATATTACATAACGCTTAATTCATTTTTAATTTGTGACAATGTTAATAAATGGATTTCATTAGAACACGTTGACAGGTTATTCGGGTTAAAAATGCACACAAATTTCATCTCTATGGAAATCAGAACAATGGGACATTTTGCTAAACACTGTCACAAAATAATCATCATTGCTTATTTATTATTTACATAATAAAGATAAGAGTAGTAAGGATTCCACGAAACTGGCCTCTCCCGCCCTAGCCCCGGTACTGGTGGGTGGGACTACCAATGCATTTTCTCTCCAGCCAGGAGGACTTGGAGTGCCCTTTAAACCTAAAATATTTAGAATAGGCTTCTTATGTCGCTGTGTTATACATACACGACATATACAAATGTCTTATCTACCCCATCACCATTTTCTACGGTCTGCGTGAGTCCCCGGACTTATTCCTCATATTGTTCTCTATATCACGGTGCATTTTTATTATCACGCATTCCTATTAATTTACTATATACCTAACTGCCTTACAAGACGCCCATCTGGCAGTCTATGGGTAGCTACCGAGTGGGCGAGGCCAGTCTTAGCGAATCCCTTCTGCTGATAACGTTAACAATAATAATGGATATTATTCTTTTTTTCATCACCCAACACCTCCAGCACAACTGTGAGTCTGTGACATGCGACTATTTGTGCAAGAAATATTACCTATCTCTTTCTTCGCAGTACTGTGAGAGAGTGACGGGCGATGCTATGTCACGTGACAAGAGTCACGAGATGTGCTAGACGGGCTGCACTGATAGAATACGTTAAACTACAAACAATCATAGATATAAGCTAACTATGAAGCCTCCATTTAACATGAAATCTAGCGTTGTTGACTAACAATCATAATATGTTACTCAAACAGGTGGAATGTCAAGGCAATGGAGAACGAAGTGCCAGCCGTGTTTGTACCTATTTCTGAGTTTGGCAACCCATCGCCTTTTAGAAGGCCTTATTTCTTTTATAATGCTGATTTTTTTAGACATTTTTCTCTATGATCAAACATATTCTTTACATAACTATTATTGGCGTTACTACCTAGAACAGGGCTATTGGGATTTACAGTCTACAGTTTGAATTTTTCATTGGTATTATACCTAGAACTCGGGGAAAAGTAGTTATTCACTTCAAAAAGTTGGTTGAATTTATCAATAGTATCAATACTAACTATTTTGGCTCAGTGACCCAAACAGTATCTTGGCCTCCGAAACGAGAGTACGCCACTTGTCCCGATCCTGCGCAGTTTCTTGCCAGTTTTCGGCTTGAAGCTGACGTAGATCCACCTCCACCACGTCTCCCCAGCGGTACCTGGGTTGCCCCAAGTATGCTCTTTTTGCCGCGCGATCCTCTTCCATTCTTTGTAGTTGACCGAACCAACGAAGTCTATGGGACTTTGTCTCTCCGATAAAGTTTGGCTCGGCCACCAGCTCCTCAATCAAAATTATGAATACCTTTGTGATAATATGAAAACAATACATTTTGAAAGGAATAAGGCCTCTCAAGTCGTGCTACCCGTCATGTTACAGGCACTAAAACTCATCTTCAGTCATGCCTCTCGAGCCGTATTTTTTAACGTGTGATCCATCCTCGCTCTCGCCGCGCGCATCCTCTTGTACATCGCAGGATGCATCGTCACTCGATCGTGACTCACCATCGTCATATGAATGTATTAGGTAAATATATTTATTAATTTATAATAGACTGATGCAACGCTGCCGTGCTAAGTAAAGAACCTCTTGCTATGGAGCTTCATACAAAATAGTGCCGTTCTAAGCTAAAATGCGACCATTTTGTATGAAGCTCCATAGCAAAAGGTCGCCTTTTAG
Source organism: Apotomis betuletana (assembly GCA_932273695.1). NCBI lineage: Eukaryota > Metazoa > Arthropoda > Insecta > Lepidoptera > Tortricidae > Apotomis > Apotomis betuletana. Next base: position 11,129,928 of record OW026320.1, on the reverse strand, counting down.
CTTAGCACGGCAGACCGTTATGCAGCTGCACGCGCCTATAGTACCGGTTTTCGGGCGTCTTTAATTTAAATTAGCTTAATCATAATAATGTTACTAGCCATAACCCTAAGGTTGTACAGTCGAGTTCATTTACATCTACACACTTACGACAACAAAAATATCTGAAGACGACCCTATTGTCAGGAGAATAAAATCGTGTTCAGATAATTATGTTCTCGTAAGTGTGTAGATGTAAATGAACTCGACTGTACCAAGAACACTATGCATTCAAAGTCCGAAATAAATTATTTGTATTTTTAAATTTTCGCTTCATTGTAAACATTTGGTTTACGCTAGCAGACGTTATGCTTTAATAAAAATATCGGATTGATTTTATTAGTGTAGTATAACTTTTCCATCTTATTATGCAATCGAGGTTTCAGTCAAATAAACAGAACACGTTAGATGTACGAGAAAATCAGTTGACGAGTAGATAAATACTCAGTTCATAGTTAATAAAACTTTACTTTGTCAAACAGGACATTAAAACCTACGGATTGGGCTCTTCGATTGAAAAATGCTATTGAGAACCGAAATGCGCCAGAAGTTGAGCAGCTAATGGCATGCGTCGAGTCGTTTGCATCCTTCATGTGCTTCGGGCAGACCCCGTTGCATCTGTGCATAGACTTGTACTGCGAGGTTGATGGTGTAAGTAAAAGTGCGGCCGATAATGACCTTGGCCAAAGGTTTCTTGCCATCAAATCGGGCCTCCTCGTCTTTCAGACTTGGTCAAGTTCATTTGGTATCCCTCTTTAGAACATAGACAGCGGTTACGCTCCGTCCGGCGTCAGTTCAGCCCAACATTCTGAACTGACAGTTTGCTGTCATTCATTTTCACCAGTCCGGAGATCGTCAGTCTATCTGTTTGAGAGGGTTACACGATCATTTTCTCGCCTATTTGACCAGACTGATGGACTGAGATGACGTCAAACTGAGCATATTATGTAATCGCTATCATACGATCTCTCCGAAAGACATATTTAAAGCTAACGTCATTTAGGAACAGTTAATAAACAGCTAGTTTCATTTTCAGAAGCCGCTCATACCGAGCGAGTGGGAGATCATCAGTGCAATATTGCCAGTGATACAGCACCAGGGTTTCATAGATGGTTGGAATTCTGCCGGTGTGACGGCTCTTTACTGCGCTATTCAAAGCGGCTATTTGGACATCGTCTACAGCCTTCTACATGCCGGTGCTAGAATACACAACTTAAGCTATCTAAGGGATACTGCACTGCATGTTGCTGTAAAACATCCACATATATTGAAGCATATTTTGAATAATTATGATATCAAAAACACTCAAAATGAGTTAGGATTTGGTTCAATACACAACGCTGTAGAATACAATATGGTAGAATCGATAGAGCTACTTTTAGCAAAGTTTGGAGAGAAACAACTGAGCTGGCAGACGAATAATGGACAGACTTTGTTGCATGTAGCAGTTTGCAATGATTCCGTGGCAGCAGCACAGTTTTTGCTAACTTTAGATATTGTTAGTTCCGATATTCATAACATTGATAAAGATAACGAAACACCTTTATATAAAGCAGCAGAGAAAGGTCACGAGACAATGACTAAACTACTACTAAAACATGGTGCTGTTCTATCTGATAAAGGTAAGAACGGAACAGCAATAAAAGAAATAGCAACAAAATTCTCTGACCCCTTAACCTTTCTAGAAGACAAGTTCGATGAATGTATATTTGAGACCACTGACGCTCACGGAGCGAAAGTACATATTAATTATGGAATATTACTTGATCGTTACAGTTTCAAGATAAGTCAGACTAAAGTCGCAGAAGAACTGATAAAATGTGGTTTAAAAAAGCTTCTGGTACATCCAATGATACAAAGTCTTTTATGTTTGAAATGGAGAAGTTTGCTACCTCTCTTTTATAGCATTGTAGTGATATATGTGACGTTTTTAATCTCATTGAATATATTCGTACTTCAATTTCACAACTCAAATATGGTCAATGAGTGTTTTAAAGCTATTTCATCAAACTCATCAAGTATGAATACGTCGTGTACTCCATACAATGGATGGGAATATTGGACACTAATTGGGATTCTTTATTTTAGCATCTGTCTTTTAATTGCACAGGTAACAAATCCATATTTACTTACATATTTGTTAGCACGCTTAGTAAGCATGCACAAATATCACAATCACAATTGACTACTTTTAGCACCAGCATTAAACATAACGTTCAATATTTTGTCTCTTTGTAACATTTTAAATCAATTTAACCGCACAGCACACGTCGGTGACGTCACTGATTCGTGTTATTCTTATAAATGCTATAATATTCATAGTGGGGTTTTCACGTCCTATAAAAAGCCACCATGGCCTACTCTCGGGCTGTAGAGCCCGGACGCACACGGGCTGTACACTTGTAAAGCCAATTAAAAAAAGTTGTCAGTGGGTTCTATGAACCACAGAGTCAGATTATTCCTCGGCCAAAGGACTAGCATGGCTATTCAGCAGGGGAATGCAGCCGGCATTATGGGTATCCTGCCGCAGGGACGTGATCAGGTCGGGACATCAGTTATAGTTAGGATCTTTTAGGATAAGTATGTTAAGATAGTTGCTGTTGTTTTATGCTTGATAACCGCATAATAAAAGTATATATTTCCACAAATAGTTATGCAAAAAAATCACTGCTGTTGTCCAAGATCCCTTTCACAAAATAGCAAAAACCATCATCCAGTAACTTGGGATGACCGACTTAAAATATTTCAGGAACTTGTTGCAGTATGTTTGCAAAAGCAACAATACTTCACTAGTTCCGAAGCCTGGGTAAAATTACTGACACCCGTGATGGCTGCCGGCGTGCCGGTGGGCGAGTGGTTGACTCCGGCGCACAGCGGGCCGGTTTGTTTTTATTTATTTATAAGACACACCAACAGTAAATAAACAAAAACAAATAAATAGTATATAACTCAGACACAAAAACCTGTTTATACCAATAACAGGTGTGCATCAGCATTCGAATTGATTAAGGGCACATTAAGCTATAACTTTAATTAATATTATTATACTATTAAACTGAACTCAAACACAAGATTCAAAATGTGACAGTTGGCAATTAAAAGGAAGGAGTATGGGAGACATACCTACACAATAAATTGGTAAGACAATACCACAGGTGCCTTGTAGTACCGATGTAGATATAAATAAATAAATATTGGACAACCCTTCACAAATAAACTTAGGCCCAATAAAAGCTTCAGTAGGTTCTAGAAGAGAATTACATATACATATAATATACGTACTTAGATAAATAGGCCTTTGCGTCTATTGCAGACGAATTATGGTGTAGTGTTTGGGATACACCGTTTCTGGTGGCTAACTAAACCGATACGAGATCGACACCTTTTACCGCAGGCCTGACAAGAGAAGTGTGCGACGGGTGGTACTGCGTCGCCTTGTCGACGTCTTTGTCTCTTGTCAATAGATAAATAAATACATACTTAAACACATAGAAACATCCATGAGCCTGAAACAAATATTCAAGTTTCTCACACAAGTATTTGCCCTTGCCGGGATTCGAACCCAGCACCGCCGGGTCAGTAAGTGCCCTGTCATTGTGCCAACCGCATCGTCATATGATTTTCTTTGGGTACGTATCAGAATGTCTAAAATTAAAAAAAAACTAACTTCAAATAACCTACGTTCAAAATCCCTAAAATCTAAATACCTAATGATTGTTTCACTTAAATTTAAAATACCGAAAGCTTAAAATGTCAAATGGTTATGTTACCGAAGTTCATAAAGCTAAAACTTGAAATTCCTATGTACAAAATTCCTAAAATTGGTTTACCTCACATTGACCAAAATGTAAAATACCTAACATGAATCAAAAACCGAAAACTGTGGGTAAGGTTAGGTTTGTTTTGTGACCACATATATATGGACACTCGGAGCCTCAAAATGCTTGCATGGGCAAGCAAGCATTTTGACGCTACTGTACATGGTCACAAAACAAACCTAACCTAACCTACAGTTTCCGGTTTTGACCCATTTTCCATTTTCTCACAGTTCTGTTTTTGACGTTTGGTGTTTCAATATATAATTTTATCAATCTACCCTATTTTACGCTCGCTTATTGCAAATGTTGGTGTATCGAACTTAGGTGTAATAACTGTAGATATTTTAAACATTAGATATTTGGTCCAATCGGTATTTTAAACAAAGGTTATTCGTAGGTAGGTGTTAGTTGCTTAGGTATTTTAAAACATTAGGTATTTAGAACGTTCAAAATCCCTAAAATCTAAATACCTACGTAGGTTATTTGAAGTTAGTTTTTTTTAATTTTAGATATTCTGATACGTACCCTTTGTCAACGTTTAAAGGTCTGGTGGCAGCAGAGCGTCGTCTGCACAGCGCTGCTGCTGGCCTGGCTCCAGGCTATGCTCCTGCTGTGCAGGTTCTCAGGCTGGGGGTACTACGTTTTCATGTTTGGGAGAGTCGCTACCAACATACTCAAGGTCAGATACTTTCACCTTAAGGCTCCTTATCGTTCATAAATGCTCTATAATAATACATGTTTCTTAACATATTCAGAACAGAGCTATTGCAAATTGTTGGTATATATTTGAAACCTACAATTTGAGTTTTTCATTGATAAATTCTTTTTTTCAAAAACTACTCAAATTCACATAATTTATACAGAATTTTATTTTTTCAACTTATTTTCGACTGTACGCAATTAAATCATAAAATAGCTATGTTACTTTCTAGAACTCAGGAAAAATATTAAGTATTCACTAAAAAGTTGGTAGAAAATTATCAATATATTTTGGCATATTATGAAAAAAAAATTGGGCAAGTGCGAGCCCGACTCGCGCATGAAGGGTTCCGTACCTATACATATATATAATTTATAACAAGTTTGTTGTATGGGAGCCCCCCTTAAATATTTATTTTATTTAATTTTTAGTATTTGTTGTTATAGCGGCAATAGAAATACATCATCTGTGAAAATTTCAACTGTCTAGCTATCACCGTTGTTGAGATACAGCCTGGTGACAGACGGACGGACGGACGGACGGACAGCGAAGTCTCAGTAATAGGGTCCCGTTTTTACCTTTGGGTACGGAACCCTAAAAAGGAATAAGGCTATACTATTAAGGCTACCTTTTCTATACTAGGGTTCCGGACCACAAAATGAAAACGTTACAGGATTTTTGTGTTTAAAATGCTTATATATGCGCATTAACCATACATTATAAAATTCTAGATTATCATGAAAATCTGTTTTCTATGAAAGGATGCAGGATCGTCTTTGGCTTTTTATGCTTTGTAGGCTAGCCCCATCTGTTGGTTTTAATTTGTGTCATGACGCCGAAACGGCTGGACAAATTTTAACCAATTTTAGTACAGGGATAGATATCCAAAGATGGTTTTAGGTTGCTTTTTTCCCATCTATGGTGAAGAAAAAAACACGCGGCCGAAGTTGCGGACACCTTTTAGTTATATATAAAACTGGAATAACCCAGATATTTACCTTTATTAATACTAACTCTATTTTTATCTTACAGATACTATTGACATCAACATGCTTAATCGTTGGATTCTCTCTCTCCTTCATGATCCTCCTTCAAAGAAAACCACCTTTTGAGAACCCTGTCTCGGCCTTCATCAAGACTTTAGTAATGATGTCATCAGATATTGACTATCTAGGCTACTACAGTAAACTTCAAGAAGATACGTTTAAAGAATCAGAAGCTGTGTTATGTTTACTGTTCGTGACTTTTGTCATTTTCATTACAATAGTGTTGATGAATTTCATGACAGGAGTCGCTGTCAGCGATATCAATGATCTAAATCTCGTGGGTCACATCGGAAAGCTGGAAAAGCAGTTGGAACTTCTTTGTACTCTGGATGCTCTCATGGAATCTGTCTTTGGGAAACTGCGGAAATCATTACTATGCAATCATAATGCTATAGAACGATATACACATTCAGATGGACCTTGGAATGTAGATTATTCTATTCCTATTACACTTTTAGTCCAAGCATACAGCAAAAAAGATTTTTGGCAGAATTTTATTGATAAAACTAGACCTGATACTCAAACTCTTGATGCAGAACTAGAAAAAGCAATAATTGGTGTAGCAAGGAAAGTCAAATTAGAAGGAGAAGAAGAAAATAGAATGCTTGAAAATAATCACAAATTAGATGCGATATACGATGCGGTGATTGGAGTATCGTTGTCGAAACTCAACGCTAAAATTGATGATATCGACGAAACAATACGAAATATCGATTTAAAAGCAGTAAAACGGTCTATAGATGATTTAAGCATTGCTATGAAAGAAGTTTTAGCAATTATTGGAAATAGTAAAATGAATTCCACTAAAGAAGTTCGAGTAAAGCAGAAGTTTTGAAAACGCTGAAGTTCAATTATGGGTAATAAGGATCTAAAAGTTGCGACAAATTTTAAGCGTAGATAGCCATTTAAAACCAGAAAAAAAAAGATTGATAAAAACTCCGTTGTGTGACAATAATTTTATTACCGATAGTAAGTACGTTACTTGATGGTTAAAATAGTCTTCGCACAACGGAAATTTTGATACATAATAGAGTGAGTTAAAAAGGTGGTAAGCTTTTTGTCCCCATATAATACCGATTGTACTTATGATGTTTATTTTTTTAATAATTAAATTAAAAATCATTGTGTAAATTAGTCGGTAGTTTTGTTCATATTTAATAACAAAATTTTACCTTATTATAAATCAACACAAACGTCTTTACTTATATGGAATAGTAGCAGTTTGCTAGTTCTTTATTTTAATTGTACAGTCTGCAGAAAAAAAATGCTGCGCAGGCCAGTAGCTCAAAATGATATTCACACGGACTTTATTACTAAGAGAATAAGGTTGTACAGATCACTGTGAGCGTGTTATTTGACAACGCGGTTGGCGCAGTTTGCAGACACCTGCCTACTGAGCCGGCGGTCCCAGGTTTGAATCCCGGCCGGGGCAAATATTTGTGTGATGAACTCGAATGTTTGTTCCTGGGTCATGGATGTTATCTATTTAATTATGTATTTATATCTATCGTCGTCTAGTACCCATAGTAGTACAAGCTTTGCTTAGTTTGGGACTAGGTCGATTTGTGTAAGATTCTCCCTTAATATATTTATGTAATGCTTGTGCTTCAGCAGATGACTGTAGAAGTTTAATGATAGAACAAATATTATTTAATGATTTATAACTGCAGTTTACGATGAATGACCAACATTTCCAAAAAGGCCAAAAGAAAGTAAAAAAAAATATTTATTTGGAGCGTTGCTTTATATGAGTGTGAGGGGGAGACCATGACGCAAAGGGACCGTAAGGCGCTGGAGGCATTTAAAATGTAGTGCTGGCGGAATATGAAGAAGATTAGTCAGACGGAAAATGTTGCAAATTAAGAAATGTTTAAAAAAGTGGAAGAAACAGAAAATTATAGAAAATAGGAAGGGAAAAATGTTAGGTTTCCTTATACGACATGATGCTTTTATAAATAACATTCTTATCACACCACCTACTATTTTCTGTTTCATTTTGTTTTCTCCGCTACCCAAAGGTTGTCTAGAAGAGACCGCTCTTTAGTGATAAGACCGTCTATTGTCTGCCATTGTTTAATTTAAGATTTGTCATGTAATATTTTTCTTGTTGGTGTGTAAAGTATCGTTGTATTGTATTGTATTGTGTCATAGAAGGAAAGGTTGAAGGGAAACGAGGAAGAGGAAGGCCAAGAATAAGTTATATTAAACAAATAAAATAGAGAGCAGACGTCCTGGTCGTATAGGCACCTAAACACCACCATATTACAATAAATAGTAATAACCGAGCTAAGCTCGGTCGCCCAGGTATTTATTTATTAATTAAAGTATACAATCCCCTGCAAAACTGTTTGTACAGTTTGTCTGCAGGTGTGACAATAATTCTATTAATCTATTATAATAATTTCAACAAAGGTTATTCCTTAAACACTTGAGTGACACTTTGAATAGATAACTTTATCACTCAAGACATGTCTGCAATAAATGATTTTTAGGATTCCGCACCCAAAGGGTACAAACGGGACCCTATTACTGAGACTTCGCTGTCCGTCCGTCTGTCACCAGGCTGTATCTCAAGAACGGTGATAGCTAGACAGTTGAAATTTTCACAGATGATGTATTTCTATTGCCGCTATAACAACAAATACTAAAAATAAAATTAAATAAATATTTAAGGGGGGCTCCCATACAATAAACTTGTTATAGATTATGGTACGGAACCCTTCATGCGCGAGTCGGACATTTGCCCAATTTTTTTAATAATTTTTAAATTTGGACTTACTTGGCTCGAGTCGGATATTCTCGGGCAAACTATTGAGTATGTAGGGAATTCTTTTGCTCAATGTTCTATCACCATAGTAGTTCCTGACCCTTGGTACCTCAAATTTGCCAGCGGATACCGACCTTGTTCCATGTTTATGTTCTATTGGTATTGGGTTATGCTCTCGATTGCCATGGTTGTTAACTGCTAGAATATATTTATATTTTAAACTAATGGGGAGTATTTTACAGATTTTAAATAGCTTGAAATAATTACCATTACCTACATTTATTTTTAGTTTTTTTGTCCACTATTAAGTCTTATTTGTAGTGCTTCTAATTTGTCTATTAAAGATTTAAATGTGAGTCCGTAGCAATCCAGAGCATATCCCAATATAGAATCTACTATTGCAAAGTATAGAAATTTTAAAAAATTATAAGGCACTTTAAAGCTTACGTGGTAAAATTTTCCTGGAGTATTCTTAGTTTGCCACAGATATAATTAATGTGATGGTGCCATGAAAATGAGGTATCTACTTTGACTCCAAGATATGTTTGGTCATTTGGGTGGTTCCTGTGACATGGGTAGTGATAGCACGTAACGTAAACAAGTGATAAATAATCTTTATAAAAAAAAATACATTTTATTTGTGATTGTGTTCATTCGCTCGCCGTACCCAGCAAAGGTTACTGGTGATAAAAATTGTCAAACCAGATTACTGTTTTAAAGAATACAATATTATGATTCGATTTATTATTTTGGCGTTTCTTGGTAAGTTATTCAAATAATTTAATTGAAATTAAAATGGAGGGTCTATTTTGGTTCCTAGAATTACGTTCTGTTGATGGTTTCATTTCGCCGAATAATAATAATAATATCCCATACAAAAAAGGGAGGTTTCCATGATATTATCTACATACGACGGACATTTTTTCATGAACCGTAACAGGTAGACAGTTGAAATTTTCACAGAATGTATATTTTTGTTACTGCTAGAACAAGAAATAATAAAAATAAAAAATAAGTAAAAATAAAAGGGGTGCCCGTACAAAAAATTGTGTTTTTTGGTACGGACTCCAGTAACAATAAAAGGGGTGCCCGTACAAAAAATGAGTTTTTTTGTACGGAGCCCTTCGTGCGTGAGTCCAAATCACACTTAGCCGGTTTTCTATTTAAGAATAAGAGTGTAGACTTCATTTGATTGGTCTTCAACGTTTGCATAAGAAACTACAGTCGGCAAGTTAATAAAAGCGAGTCTCAAAATCCTTCTTGTCAAAAACTTATTACAAACAATTTATTACTATGCGAGAGCGATATTATATCTATAAATTATGTTATTATGATAGTATTTGACATTGGCGACCGCAGTCATGTTTCAAGATTTTTGTTAATATTTATATCTAACTACTATTATAAAACGCTAAAACTGTAGGTATTGAAGATTTATGAAGAGCGGCCATATTTCAGGAAAAAAGCTTAACAGCGCGAATATTTCGACGCAGTTGGCACAGTTTGTAGTGCACCTACCTACTGCGCCGACGGTCCTAGATTCAAATCCCGGCATGGACAAATATTTGTGTGATGAACTCGAATATTTGTTCCTGGGTCATGGATGTTATTTGTATATGTATTTATATATTATATTTACTACCTGATCCCCGCGCCCGCTAATCTCACGGGAACACTACATTATTTCAGGATAAAAAGTAGCCTAATGTGTTAGTCCAGGATGCCAGCTACCTTCAGACCAAAATTTATCAAATAAATTCCAGTCGTTTGAGCGTCCAGTACCCATAGTAAAAGAATTGTTTCCCTAGTTCCACAATACTCGCAAAGTTGACCAAAGGCGAATACGTCAGGGTAGAGAGATACTTCGCTGCGGAATCCCATACTTCCGACAAGCATGCATGAGGAGATGAATGATTGATGAAGCGAAAGATGTATGTCAGGACCGTAGCAGGTGGAAAGATGTGGTCTGCCTACCCCGTTGGGAAAAAGGCGTGATTTTATGTATGTATGTATGTATGTATCCCATACTTCGGCCAACAGCTACGCTTCGGCCAACTTCGGTAAACTTCGACAGTAGTGTTGAGCTGCAATTTAGTTTGGTACTAGATCAATATGTGTAAGATTGTCCCTTAATATCTATCTATATATATATTACGCGAGGCCGATTTTTGTACATCCCATCAGATCTACAGTTATAGTCCGATTTTGATAAATGATATGTCATTAGATTCGTCTCATGCTGGAGAGGTGCATAAAACTCTTGGATTTTTAATTTTTTCCTGTGGAAGTACTAAAAAATGGATATGAAAAAACTACTGTGCGCTAACCACGTGACATTGACCACGTGACCTGTGTTCCCTATTTTGACATAAGATGACCAAATAATAAAAAGCATGATTTGCTCACAAACCTGTAGTAAGTTGTTCAGCATGATGAAATATAATTTTTGAGTCGGCAACATAATATCCGCAACACTTAAAACATGTACGAATATGCAAAAATAATTTTACAGTTTGTTGGCAATGAATGACAGTAACCATATTCTGTCAACTTTGAATGTATTTTTTATTGGGGGCTATTATGTCAATGATTTAAATTGCCAGGTTGTTTTTCTTTTTAAAATGTTGAATTGTTGATATGGAAACTTTTTTCGCATACCTGTTAAAAATGTGGAGGAAAAAGCCGGTTAAGTGCGAGTTGGACTGGTGCTTGCAAGACTAGAATAAAATTAAAAATTTAAAAAACCCCCGACATAACCTGTAAAAAGGAAGAAATAAAATCTACGAAATGTGCCTTTACAATGAACAGTAGAAAAAGAATCCAAGCTTTGTTGCGTTCGGGGGACCGCTAAGTACCTAACCTAAGTGAAATGAAATATATTTTTCAACGCAAAATTGTAAGTATGCATTTATTTGGGGGATTTTAAGTACATTGCATTTCATTTACTTAGCGGTCCCCCGACGCAACAAAGCTTGGATTATTTTTCTACTGTTCATTGTAAAGGCACATTTCGTAGATTTTATTTCTTCCTTTTTACAGGTTATGTCGGGGGTTTTTTAAATTTTTAATTTTATTTTTATTTCATATTTTTTAAACAAACAGAAGTTTTTTTCCGGTATTTTCTACATTTAACACTTTTTTTGGTTTTACACCGTTTAAGTTCCATAGTTTCCAGTCTTTCCTCGAGCTTGATCCTTGACTATGTGTACGACAACAGGATCCCAAGCCTGTGGTAACGAAAGCCGTCTTCTCTAAGATTGAAATTAGCCTTTAGCAACATTCTGGAAAAAAATCGTTAAAGTCAAATTAGTTAATGCTTATAATGACAAAATGGCTAAGTTATTTATTAGCCAAGACAATAAAAATATACACTTTAAATGCACTGGATGAGTTGAAAGAACCTGCTACTTATGGCCTAAAACAGAACCAGGTTTCCATTCTACAGGATCCTAATAGTACGGGTGGCTTCCTTAGCTCCATAAAAAATGTAGTAGATGCTAGGTAACTTGACTTAGTTTTGAAAGACCTAATCGATAACCCACACCATGGGATAAACCGTTAAAAAAAATTACATCCCCACTTTTTTAAGTGTAGGGGGCAGGTACACAAAAAAATAGTTTTTAAAAATGTATTCTACCACTATGTCTCTCTGCTAAGCCGTAGACAGATGGACGGACGGACATGGTGAAACTATAAGGGTTCCTTGTTGACTACAGAATCCTAAAAAGCTGTTATTCACTTAGGCGAGTACTTTTGCTAAAGCTTACGTGTCCTTTAGTCGCGTTAAAATCTTGCAAGGTGTTGCTATTTGTGACCTCAATCAAAGGAACCTGTTCAATAGTCCTAATGACAATTCAGCTTTAGTAGAATTGCAAAACTTAGGAACAGTGACCCAGTATTGTGACACAAATTAAAAAAGTTTTTCTGAGACTCGGTTTAATATCGACTGTACTTTCTTACACAAACGTTAATTGCTCATCAAGAACAATCCGACGAGCCCAAACACCATGGCTTTATTCTGTGCTGTTAAGGAATTCCTACAGCCATCTTCAGCTGCATGGTACCAAATTATTGTACTGTCAAAATTTTATTAAATTGTTGATTACGCTAATAAAACTTAAGTTTTAACCAACATTTGAAATTCTTGGCTTAGATCCTTTCACAACTAGATGACAGGGCCGTATTTACCCCTAGGCCCACAAGGCCCGGGGCTAGGGGCCCAGCTAGTCTAGGAACCCAGTTCCAGACGCAGGACTTGTACCATAATAATGTTCTCCTTATAGGGGAGGGGGCCCCAAATGCCAAGTGCCTAGGGGCCCTGGCCCGCTTAGTCTAGCCCTGCTAGATGATTATCATGAGATCTTCACTTAGTGAGTGATAAGGAAAATGCTAATAAAACAACATTTATCCAGCGTTTGGAATTATTCGCTTCAATATTGACTGAGATCCATTAACAACTACCTGGTCATCATGAGACCTTAATTTAGTAAGTGATATAGAAAATGCTAATAATACTTAACATTTAACCAAAATTTGAAATCCTTGGCTTCAACATTGGCTGAGATCCATTAACAACTACAAATACAAATACAAATACTCTTTATTGCACACCTCCAACATAAAGGAATATACAACACAACATGAGATACATTAATATAACAGGCAGAGGTAAACAACAGGCGGTCTTATCGCTAAATAGCGATCTCTTCCAGACAACCTTCAGGTAGCGGAGTAGTTGAAAATTAATGTTTGAAATTAGTAGGTGGTGCATAATAATAATAGGACTAAATGAACGACTACCATAAAAGACAAAAGTAATAAACATAGGTACATAAATAAAAATATACAGATATACTTACATAAATACTTAGACATAATAAATAAATATATTGTAAAGTAATAAATAAAACAAAAACAGTATGAGCCACAAAGTTAAAGGAGCGATTATTATTGCAGTGTACTAAGGGAGAGACAAATAGTGTTTTTTGACGAGGGTTTTAAATGTTGCAAGAGATTGGGCACGCCTTATATCCAGAGGAAGCGAATTCCACAGTAAAGTAGCCCGGAATGTAAAAGAACCATTATAAAATTTAGAGGATGAAGGGGGAACAGTAAGAACTAAGTTTTGTGCAGAGCGAACAGAACGCAAATAACTGAAACGCTCCTTGAGGTAGCGGGGCGTTGTGGGGTTAAATAGTACATTATAAAGAAGAGACAGAATATGGGAGTGACGACGAGAACGGATTGAGAGCCACTTGAGCTGAGACCGGAAGTCGGATACATGGTCATACTTGCGTAACCCAAATATGAACCGAATGCAGATGTTTTGGATACGCTCAAGCTTATTAAGCTGCTCCTCCGTGAGGTCAAGGTAAGCTATGTCAGCATAGTCCAATATAGGAAGAAGTAGATGTGGCGATTCACATGATCTCGTCATGTGCCCGCCATCATATAAACATATATCATCATCGTGATACTCACATCATCATTATCATCATCGAATTTAAGACATATTAGCATCATACGTCATCAAGCTCATACTAAAATTATCATTTACTAGATATAGGCAATACAAATGCAAAATATGAGTAATAGTGTGAATGTTTGCGGAAGCAAATAAAACCATTCCTATAACTAAAACATGCTACCACTTTAAAAATAGCAAGTTGATATTCACAAATTGACAACAGAGGAGTTGAGCTTTATTTAGACCAAATAAGAATCAAAATCCCATATACAACGCTTGGAGGGCGGGGGCTAGGTCACGTGACGTGTCGGGAATGTCGCGAATGACGCGAAAGTCGTTGAAGTCTGGAAAGTCTGGATAGTCTGAAAAGTCTAGAATATCTGGAATGTCGGGAGATATTGGTTATAAATAGGCAACGGCTTAATGGACGGGGATTCTTTTTGTTTGGGACTTCGTCCGAGTAACATTGTTTTCTGGCAGTTAAGGTATTAAAATTAATTCTAAGGGGAATTTCTATTGGGGTTTTGATTGTCTTTGAAACTATATTTGCCTATTGAAATTTAGTGGGGTTTCTGTTGTTTTAAAGGATATTAAGCTTAGTCACATGCCAGAAATAGTGTTTTGGTACATGGTTACCAGGTGAAAGATATTTAACCTTGCGGCTGTTAAACGAATATCTTTCGGACTCTTCTAGTTTTATCCGAATTAGGCGATTCGGACACTAGCCATATATAAGTGCAGTGAATAGCCTACGAGTGTGGATAGTTTTGTTTGGTGAAAGCGAGGACCACACGTGATGGACATGCGGGCCTTTCCGCGCTCGCTGAAGCCAAACGGACCTCCAGGCTCGGTCTCATAAACTATATATTTATATATCTGCTTATATACACATATTAGGGCAAGCTACTCCATGTTTCCGGCGTCTCATTAGCCACATGGGGGGGGCTTAATTACACTGATGATAGTCACATCCTCGGGTTAATCTCCCGAACTTACAGTTTAGCTTAGCTAGGCCCCATACACGTTTAAATATAAATATGAGACCTAGGTCTCTAGTGTTCTTTGTATTAGCTAGGGAACAGGGTTTAGCGATAGGTACACCTTAATAGGAACATTAGGACGGGGATCTTTACCTACTGAGCAATCGGTCAATCGTCATTAACTAGCATAACATTTATTCAAATTATTTTAACCTTGTTAGGTATAGTGGTTAAGAGGTTGAACTATTAATTTCTTAAGTGGTTATGACCCGGGAAGTTAGTAGGGGAAGAACAGAGTCTAGTAGCGGTTTGTAAAGATTGGGAATAGGGAACCAGTTATTTAGGCCAACCAGATATTTAACACCTAAATTAAAGGAATAATTAGTTAGAACTTACCGATTATGATTTAAAGTAATGAACCTTTGGTATAGCTTAAGCGATAGAATGGCATCACTGAGGTAAAGTTGAGTCAGTTGGCAGTAGATATTCGCTTTTTCAATGAACAGAAGTAATTTTAAACTTTATTATAAATTTGATAAGGAAATTGTGGATCGTTGTATAGTGTGGAAATACAAAGCATTCCTAAGACTGGATGTGGAGAATCTGAAGTGTAAATTGCTAAGAAAAGCCGGGGACTTAGGGATAGCAATAATGAAAGTTATTCGTTCCCGTATTTACATCACAGATCCCAGAATTGAATTAATTTATATCACAGGGCGTAAAAGAATTCCCTTATCAGAATAAGTCAGTCGAAAGTTGAAAGATACTACGAACAGGCACAATAGTCTTCATGATTTCAAGGATATACTACATTTATGAATATGGTCAAACGAAAACCCAGTTCTAGAACTCATTAGAAGGGTTCAAACCTACTAGGAAGGAGTAGTGTATTAGACTTCTTACAAATACAATTATAACTTTATTTTTCTGAATTATAATAGTTTTACAACCATCACATATATTTATCTAGTTAAATAGGTAGGTAAAATCCTTAAAATAGGCCTTGTGTAGTTAACGTAAAGAAGCCTGCGCCAAAAGGCTTCCCCAAAAAGATGGATCCTTGACACTATGCCGTAGGCTAGGACGTCATGCATAGATGTGATGAGATCCCACAGTGGTTTGTTCAGTTTAGAATAGGTGCGGAGTTCCCCATCCTCTAGCTGAACGCTTTAATTCGATTTGCTTCTCAGGAATAGATAGGTAGAGCGTTCAGTGACACTCTCCGCGCATTTAGGGTGGTAGGGGACCATTAACAAAAATTTATATTTATTTTTTTCTACACAATAGAGATACCTTCTCTATTATACTATAATCTAGTCCTTACTAGTTTTTTTTTTTTTAGTTGTGGTGATTATAGCAGCTTACTACTTATTGCATAGGTCTAATCCACCTCTGATTGTCCTACTATAACTTATTTAAGGGATGTATACCATCTTCCCAGATTAGATTATAATAACAAAATTACCTAATTTTTGTCAAATATGAAAACTTAAGATTAATTAAATTCATAATGAAATTTCAAAGATCCTGTAACTTCCATCTAATTATAGATTGGTAATGAAGTGTAGTTTCATATTGTACATAGACGAATGATTTCTAATCATCCTGGAGTAAGAACATGCAATCTTAAAAACTAAGTTACCCCTCATTTCGGAATCCTAATAATAATTGATTTGATTCACATACTGATCTTTATTGTTACATAGAGTAATCTAGTAAAACTATACCTAACTATGGATTGGATGAATTTTATAGAATTAATAATATTTTTATAAGAGTATTTATAATATTTCATATTGAATCTTGCTATAGGAACTATGGATATTCTTGTTGGCTGGACTTCTTGGGAAGTAATAAGTTTATATTATGAGGATAGATAACATTAAATTAAGTTAGAAATTTAATTAGTATAAGGAACCTAGGTAGCAGTAGGATACGAGAAGCTTGCATTAAATAATTAAGAGAATACACATTTATTTGGAAATACATAGTAGCATAGCACAGTATATAGGTACGGAAGCACTTAGCGACACATCACGGTTAAATTTCCCTTTAAAGAAACTGAGTTACTACTTCAACGTAGGTTCCTACCATCTAGACTTTCACACGGTTTTACTGATCACATTTGGCCATTAGTTAATAAGAAATGTTCAAGCTCAATTGTTATGAAGATCTTTTCATATCTAGGTTTGGTTAGTTGTAGGTTCTGGAAGGCTAGGTAGTCGTTGTAGGAGTAGAGTTTAGTGGCGAGGGTGAAGCGGGTGTAGAACCTGTATCTTTAGTTTAGGCGTAGATACATTTCAGTAGGTGCATTTTCATAGTATTTAATAGGTAGCTCGTCGTTGATATATTACAAGTTGGTGCTCGTTCCCAGGATGTATTTATTTAGCAGATGGTCTTGATAAACATTACAATTTGCGCCGTGACCATGGATAGGATCAGTCCGGGACTGTTGAGGTCGTGCCGATGTAGTTCGGCGTGTCGTTGCCGTAGCGGATCGCCGTGCTGCCTCCTTGTGCTTTGTATATCGACAATTGTTATTTGTTTTGGAATTTTAGTGGAGTCGTTGCTGGCGGTTTTATTGAAGGGATCTTGAACACTTGAGCTTTGAACTATGAGACCCTCAAGGGTACAATTGTTGACGTGAGAATGGAAAGGAGAATTTAGCCGTGATGGGTTGTGTTGTGCACATCGTCAAGAAACACATTTTGTTGCATATTTATACACAAACTATAGTGAATAGAGTAGCTTCTTGATATAACACACGATATTTTTCTTATTTCACATAGTAATAGTACCTGAAACAAAAGACTTTTATTAGAACAACGTGATTATTTTATCAATCAATATTTTGCAAACAGTAATCAATTGACAGTTCATTCATTGAGTCATTTTATTATTTTATCTGTATCTATACTGGATTATTTGAGATATGATTAAATTCGTTGCGATTGGTTTTATGGTTCAAAAAGTTATTTTTAATACTGATTAATAATTAAATAAGTGGTTTATTTAAGTTTTAGATAATAATTTACGTTACATAGAATAATAATATCAAGTAATAATATACTTACTTTAGTTTCAATCAGATACGTAGGCAATTTTACTCAATATGTTCGTATTATTAATATAACATAATATTCAGATATTTAGGGATATTATATTTAATATTATTTAAGCATAATTGAAAAAAAAAAAAAGGTAATTCACTTTTAAATTAAATACGTAAGCAAGGCAGAGTGAAAAGAAACGTCCTCGAGTTGGTTGATTTGACAAGTGACAGGTGTCATCGCTTATCTTATCAGTAAATGATTATGATATCGAGATGGAATGATTATTTAAATAAATTTAATTTTAATATAGATATAAAGTCGGAATTTTGTAGGAAATTAGTTAAGTGAGGTAGAATAGAGATGTCATTGTTCTTGACTACAGGAAATATGAGTTTGTGAAGACTTATTTTTACATCAGTTATTAGTTCAAGCTGTGTTGTAAATTTGTTATGAAATTAAGGATAGACTATGAGGATACTAAGGACTTATTATTTCGGGGGGCGCGGGTTTATTTATAGGCTTTAGCTCAATCTAGGAAAGGTTTCAGAATAAGATCCGATAAACATGACTAACTACAATGTTAAACTGTGTATAAGGCTCCTAGCCACAATATTGAGTATTAATCTTTTAGCTTATTATAAGACCTGTTAGAATCATTAAATATAGTAATTATAAGGAAAGTAGGAGTGTTAGTGATTTCATAAGTGGGGGGGGGGGGGGCGATCCATTTTTGAGTTTTTTTTTTACACATAATGTAACAAATGAAATAAAAGTAATTTTTTTAAGAATATTTATCAATATAATCACAGAATCAGCAGGTTAAGGGATTGTTCCAGGCTCGCCTTGATAGTCAAAAATCTGGAACATAAAATAAAAAATCTGTTGAATCAAGTTAGGTTAACGATTACTAATTACAAAACAAAAGTAGGGAATCTACTTTGCGTTTATTGATTGAAGTAAAATATAGTACAGTTTTATACAATAATAAATAATAAAAACAAATAATAACAAAAAGAAAAAAAAAGGAGACAGAAGAGATGCGTTAACATTGTTAGGAAATTTATAACCCATTTGCTTCACACTAAGGGTGTAATCTAAGCGATTATAATAACAGTTGGAAATTTACCTAGTTTAATTAATGTATATAATCTTCATGTTCCAAAGATATTTATGTTATTTAAATTATGAGCAATTTATTTAATCCTGAAAAAAAAAAAAAAGGGAGAAAAATGCATTAAAACACTTAGTGTTAGATAGGTACAAAAAAAAAAAAAAAAACAGAAGGAAAGAAAGTAAATATTTGTGGTATTTAACGTGGGTGTTTATGAGTATAAATTTATAGGTGAATTTTACCATATCGTCGTGCAAGGACTGTCCCTCACTAGCTTCGCCATTAGGGTGGGGTGGTAGAACTTCGGGCTGAAGCTATTAAGATAAACCACGAGTTATTATATTACATTCAAAAAAAAAAAAAAAGGAGGGGAGAGGGTTAAGAATTTATAAAATTATTAACTAATAGTATTATTTGATGATATAGAAGGTGTAATGAGAAAATGATTAACTTACGAGGGGATGGTCGGTGCTAACGGTGTCTGGATTAAGCTGAAATAAATTATAAGGGGTTAGTATCATTTTTAATTTCTAGGAAAATGACAAATTTTGGCCCAAAACTTACAAGTTCCATGTTCAGCAACGTTGAGGGAGAAAAGCTAAACGATGGAGACATTGGGATGATTAGGGGGGATGGGATGCTGTTGAGATCAGGTGGGAGTGGCATCGGCTCAGGGCGTGGCGTTAATGGTTTGACTAATTGCTGAAAGAGAGGGGGAAATTATTAAATTAATAATTATAGGTATTTTCTTTTCAAAAGGAGAGATAAGAAACAAATTACAAGTACTGTACCTTTTAAGAATGCAAGAGGGTAGATGGAACGGGGTACATTTCCTTTTTATATGATGTAAACATATTTCAACAATTTAAGTTAGCATTAAGAACGGGAGAGGAAATTGTATTTACCTTCTTGCTATGGCGCAGTTGCTTCCTTTGGAAGCTATTAATTTTGCGCTGGATGTCGGTTGAAGTTAGGGCTATGTCTGATTGCAAGTTACATAACCTGAGTAATTCGGCTTTCGCGACCTTTCGTAACTTATTGTCCTTATTGTTCAAATACTTTTTGTCCCAAAGTATGGGGAATTTTAATAAAATTTCTTCGAATGGGGTCATAGTGAACGGACGGAATGCGCGGTAGTATGATAATGTTTGACAACAGTGTTAACATGTTAAAGAAACAGTGTTGTCATAAATGGTAACTACTGTTAAAGTATAGATTCACCTACCTAGTTCGTAAAATTTACGTTGTATTTATAAAGAATAGTTAAATATTTATTTATATATTATTTAATTAAACAACGTACAAATAATTCGGTGATTTATCAGTCTAAAGCTAATATTCAATAGGAGTATTAAGTTAAGATCAATTAAGGAATCGATTGCCGACGAAAATTTTAAAGACGATCGTGATATCATCATATATAAGTTGTACTGCAGTATAGGTATTTGTAAGTTGAGGTTTGAATATGGTTTTAAGTAAATTCCACTAGGGGTCGTTAGTAGTATATTTAATTGAATGTTTTGTGGGATGGATCGTTTCCATTAATACGTATTTTGGGGTTCTTTAATGAATTGATATTCGATAAGTTCAAAAGGGTAGTTAGGGGTGAATTGAAAAATTACGAGTTTTATTAGAGTATAACAAAAATACGAAATGTGTGAAGTGGATGGTCAATTTTATTATTTATATTAGAGAAAATCTTTATTTTGATTTTGATGAAAGAAGTAAAGGGGAATTTGGGATATTATAGGAAAGTAAAGTAGTATGGATTTTGAATACATAGTGGGTGATGTTCTTCTGACTAAGTCAATGCGAAAAAATGAATGTAGGAGCCTGTTAGTGTGACGTATGGAAATGTTTTAGTGCGCGATGTATGCTTGTGTGATGGATGAAAGATATGATAAGAATGAACAGGAGTGAGTGGACCTTTTGAGTTGGATGTTGTCTATATGTATTCAAGCTAAGTTCGAAAGTATTCGGGTCCAAAACGGGGGGGTCTACTATCTTTAGAGGTACGAACGGGAGTATTTTCTAAAGACATCAATTGGTTTGCACATACTTAGAAGTTAGGCTTAGTAAATCGAAGTTTCGATTTAAGACCGATTGTGCGGTAGTTTGTGCGAAACAATACTTTACATGGCCTACGGGCTAACCTTCTACGAGCACGGGCAGGAACGTGCAGGTTTCACACACACCCATGTCAACAAATAGATTGGCCAACTGTATATTTTTAAATAAAAGGAATTGTGGATTGGTTTATCCGTAAAGGCAGGATAAAACTGAATTGATATATTTGTATGAACCTCTGGTATAATAGTATTATTTAGCATAATTTTGAAATGAAACATTATTTCACAATTCGACTAGTAAGTCTATAGTCTTACGAGAAAAAAAAAAAAAAAACACAATTGTATGATTATAGAGCTGAAATTGGCTTGTTTATTCTTGATGTGATACACGCACCAATAAGGAGAGTCGCATGTGATTTTGGAGAAGAATTTGAAATCGGAATCAGTTATTGAATTGAAGTAAGGATGAATATTCGGTATCTATACCAAAGATCTTGCTATGTTGTCTGAGGAGAGTTTTGTCAATTCATCGAAGAATTCGTACAATGTGAATTCGCAAATGAGGCTGAGCAATGGGCAGGTCAAGTTTGAGGTGTTTAGGCAAAATCGAGCTAATAGGGCTTGTTTGACTCACAACCAAACACTTCTTACGATGTGGTCGAGATTTGGAGAAATATATTCACGATTCAATGATATTATTCTATGGTTTGAATTCTGATTTAATACACAAGTGACTTTCCAAATATTGGTTTAAACACACACACACTTAAGGGTACGAATACTAACGGATTTAGAATATCCAAGATTATCACAAAACGTTACTTGCTTTAAGAATAATTGTCATATATATATATACATATATTTTTTTAAATTGTTTTTACAATTTAATAAGGGGAATGCGAAGTTCTACGTTATTTGACGATGTCAATCCACTTCAAACTTTCGCAGGGGGGCGATTGTGGCGATTCACATGATCTCGTCATGTGCCCGCCATCATATAAACATATATCATCATCGTGATACTCACATCATCATTATCATCATCGAATTTAAGACATATTAGCATCATACGTCATCAAGCTCATACTAAAATTATCATTTACTAGATATAGGCAATACAAATGCAAAATATGAGTAATAGTGTGAATGTTTGCGGAAGCAAATAAAACCATTCCTATAACTAAAACATGCTACCACTTTAAAAATAGCAAGTTGATATTCACAAATTGACAACAGAGGAGTTGAGCTTTATTTAGACCAAATAAGAATCAAAATCCCATATACAACGCTTGGAGGGCGGGGGCTAGGTCACGTGACGTGTCGGGAATGTCGCGAATGACGCGAAAGTCGTTGAAGTCTGGAAAGTCTGGATAGTCTGAAAAGTCTAGAATATCTGGAATGTCGGGAGATATTGGTTATAAATAGGCAACGGCTTAATGGACGGGGATTCTTTTTGTTTGGGACTTCGTCCGAGTAACATTGTTTTCTGGCAGTTAAGGTATTAAAATTAATTCTAAGGGGAATTTCTATTGGGGTTTTGATTGTCTTTGAAACTATATTTGCCTATTGAAATTTAGTGGGGTTTCTGTTGTTTTAAAGGATATTAAGCTTAGTCACATGCCAGAAATAGTGTTTTGGTACATGGTTACCAGGTGAAAGATATTTAACCTTGCGGCTGTTAAACGAATATCTTTCGGACTCT
Organism: Apotomis betuletana; assembly: GCA_932273695.1. NCBI lineage: Eukaryota > Metazoa > Arthropoda > Insecta > Lepidoptera > Tortricidae > Apotomis > Apotomis betuletana. The sequence continues at coordinate 11,107,179 of OW026320.1, read as the reverse complement.
TCTAGTTTTATCCGAATTAGGCGATTCGGACACTAGCCATATATAAGTGCAGTGAATAGCCTACGAGTGTGGATAGTTTTGTTTGGTGAAAGCGAGGACCACACGTGATGGACATGCGGGCCTTTCCGCGCTCGCTGAAGCCAAACGGACCTCCAGGCTCGGTCTCATAAACTATATATTTATATATCTGCTTATATACACATATTAGGGCAAGCTACTCCATGTTTCCGGCGTCTCATTAGCCACATGGGGGGGGCTTAATTACACTGATGATAGTCACATCCTCGGGTTAATCTCCCGAACTTACAGTTTAGCTTAGCTAGGCCCCATACACGTTTAAATATAAATATGAGACCTAGGTCTCTAGTGTTCTTTGTATTAGCTAGGGAACAGGGTTTAGCGATAGGTACACCTTAATAGGAACATTAGGACGGGGATCTTTACCTACTGAGCAATCGGTCAATCGTCATTAACTAGCATAACATTTATTCAAATTATTTTAACCTTGTTAGGTATAGTGGTTAAGAGGTTGAACTATTAATTTCTTAAGTGGTTATGACCCGGGAAGTTAGTAGGGGAAGAACAGAGTCTAGTAGCGGTTTGTAAAGATTGGGAATAGGGAACCAGTTATTTAGGCCAACCAGATATTTAACACCTAAATTAAAGGAATAATTAGTTAGAACTTACCGATTATGATTTAAAGTAATGAACCTTTGGTATAGCTTAAGCGATAGAATGGCATCACTGAGGTAAAGTTGAGTCAGTTGGCAGTAGATATTCGCTTTTTCAATGAACAGAAGTAATTTTAAACTTTATTATAAATTTGATAAGGAAATTGTGGATCGTTGTATAGTGTGGAAATACAAAGCATTCCTAAGACTGGATGTGGAGAATCTGAAGTGTAAATTGCTAAGAAAAGCCGGGGACTTAGGGATAGCAATAATGAAAGTTATTCGTTCCCGTATTTACATCACAGATCCCAGAATTGAATTAATTTATATCACAGGGCGTAAAAGAATTCCCTTATCAGAATAAGTCAGTCGAAAGTTGAAAGATACTACGAACAGGCACAATAGTCTTCATGATTTCAAGGATATACTACATTTATGAATATGGTCAAACGAAAACCCAGTTCTAGAACTCATTAGAAGGGTTCAAACCTACTAGGAAGGAGTAGTGTATTAGACTTCTTACAAATACAATTATAACTTTATTTTTCTGAATTATAATAGTTTTACAACCATCACATATATTTATCTAGTTAAATAGGTAGGTAAAATCCTTAAAATAGGCCTTGTGTAGTTAACGTAAAGAAGCCTGCGCCAAAAGGCTTCCCCAAAAAGATGGATCCTTGACACTATGCCGTAGGCTAGGACGTCATGCATAGATGTGATGAGATCCCACAGTGGTTTGTTCAGTTTAGAATAGGTGCGGAGTTCCCCATCCTCTAGCTGAACGCTTTAATTCGATTTGCTTCTCAGGAATAGATAGGTAGAGCGTTCAGTGACACTCTCCGCGCATTTAGGGTGGTAGGGGACCATTAACAAAAATTTATATTTATTTTTTTCTACACAATAGAGATACCTTCTCTATTATACTATAATCTAGTCCTTACTAGTTTTTTTTTTTTTAGTTGTGGTGATTATAGCAGCTTACTACTTATTGCATAGGTCTAATCCACCTCTGATTGTCCTACTATAACTTATTTAAGGGATGTATACCATCTTCCCAGATTAGATTATAATAACAAAATTACCTAATTTTTGTCAAATATGAAAACTTAAGATTAATTAAATTCATAATGAAATTTCAAAGATCCTGTAACTTCCATCTAATTATAGATTGGTAATGAAGTGTAGTTTCATATTGTACATAGACGAATGATTTCTAATCATCCTGGAGTAAGAACATGCAATCTTAAAAACTAAGTTACCCCTCATTTCGGAATCCTAATAATAATTGATTTGATTCACATACTGATCTTTATTGTTACATAGAGTAATCTAGTAAAACTATACCTAACTATGGATTGGATGAATTTTATAGAATTAATAATATTTTTATAAGAGTATTTATAATATTTCATATTGAATCTTGCTATAGGAACTATGGATATTCTTGTTGGCTGGACTTCTTGGGAAGTAATAAGTTTATATTATGAGGATAGATAACATTAAATTAAGTTAGAAATTTAATTAGTATAAGGAACCTAGGTAGCAGTAGGATACGAGAAGCTTGCATTAAATAATTAAGAGAATACACATTTATTTGGAAATACATAGTAGCATAGCACAGTATATAGGTACGGAAGCACTTAGCGACACATCACGGTTAAATTTCCCTTTAAAGAAACTGAGTTACTACTTCAACGTAGGTTCCTACCATCTAGACTTTCACACGGTTTTACTGATCACATTTGGCCATTAGTTAATAAGAAATGTTCAAGCTCAATTGTTATGAAGATCTTTTCATATCTAGGTTTGGTTAGTTGTAGGTTCTGGAAGGCTAGGTAGTCGTTGTAGGAGTAGAGTTTAGTGGCGAGGGTGAAGCGGGTGTAGAACCTGTATCTTTAGTTTAGGCGTAGATACATTTCAGTAGGTGCATTTTCATAGTATTTAATAGGTAGCTCGTCGTTGATATATTACAAGTTGGTGCTCGTTCCCAGGATGTATTTATTTAGCAGATGGTCTTGATAAACATTACATAGAGTTTGAGAGAGCGCAATTTTGGTGGCATTAGGCAGAAAATTACTGAGCCTTCTTAGAGAACCGACTGCCGCAAACATCTTTCTGCTACCTGATCATCATGAGACCTTAATTTAGTAAGTGATATAGAAAATGCTAATAATACTTAACATTTAACCAAAATTTGGAATCCTTAGCTTCAATATTGGCTGAGATCCATTAACAACTAGCTGATCATCATGAGACCTTAATTTAGTAAGTGATATAGAAAACCCTAATTAATACTTAACATTTAACCAAAATTTGAAATCCTTGGCTTCAACATTGGCTGAGATCCATTAACAACTACCTGGTCATCATGAGACCTTCATTTAGTAAGTGATATAGAAAATGCTAATAATACTTAGCATTTAACCAAAATTTGGAATCCTTGGCTTCAATATTGGCTGAGATCCATTAACAACTACCTGGTCATCATGAGATCCTCATTTAGTGAGTTATATAGAAAATGCTAATCATACTTAACATTTAACGAAAATTTGGAATCCTTGGCTTCAAGATTGGCTGAGATCTTGTCACTTGTTCCAATTAAAGCTGAATATCTTGGAAACTACTGGTCCTACTTCCACCAAACATAGCTAAGAACCATCTCGACGGAAAAGTCTTTCGATTAAAAAAAACCGCCCTTAAATTGGTCCATCCGCTTGGGCGCTACGATGCCACAGACAGACACACAGATACACAGATACACAGATACACAGATACACAGATACACAGATACACAGATACACAGATACACAGATACACATGTTAAACTTATAACACCCCTCTTTTTTTCGTCGGGGGTTAAAAACTGACCGTCATTCAAGAATAGATTATTTTTATAAGCGAGTTTTACAATAAATCAAAGCAGAAAAAATGTAGTAAAACGAGTAAAACTAATTTAAACTTCATTCAAATAATAACATTTATGATAGATTATTATAAATATGATTATATAAGTCCATCAAAAAAATTATTCCAAGGAAAATGGCATGAGTTATGGTAAATTAAACGGTATTTTACAAGAAAAAACTTAGTCCTTCCGCTCGCATGTCGACGGGATGGGAAATGTGGTCGAGTTGAGAATATGGACGACTTGACAATGTAGCTAAGTTGGGAATGTATCTACATTGGTAATATGGATGAGTTGGTAAAATTGACGAGTTGGAAATGTGGTCGAGTTGAGAATATGGACGAGTTGGCAATGAAGACGACTTGGTAATACGGACGAGTTGGTGATATGGAAGATTTGACAATAAAGACGAGCTGATAATAAGGACAAGTTGGTATTGTAGACGAGTTGGGTGCATCGTAGAGTTGGAAATATGGACGAGTTGGAAATGTGGATGAGTTGGCAATGTGGATGAGTTGGTAAAATTGACAAGTTGGGAACATGGACAAGTGGGCAATGTGGACGAGTTCGCATTATGGACGAGTTGGCAATGAAGACGAGTTGGTAATACGGACAAGTTGGCAATGAAGACGACTTGGTAATACGGACGAGTTGGTGATATGGAAGATTTGGCCATAAAGACGAGCTGATAATAAGGACAAGTTGGTATTGTAGACGAGTTGGGTATATCGTCGAGTTGGGAATATGGACGAGTTGGAAATGTGGATGAATGGCAAAGAGTTGGTAAAATTGACAAGTTGGGAACATGGACAAGGGGGCAATGTGGACGAGTTCGCATTATGGACGAGTTGGCAATGAAGACGAGTTGGTAATACGGACAAGTTGGTAATATGGACGAGTTGTCAATGTGGATGAGTTGGGAATATGGACGAGTTGGGAATGTGGATGGGTTGGCAAAATAAACAAGTTGAATACGGACGAGTGGGCAATGAAGACGACTTGGTAATACGGACGAGTTGTCAACGTGGACGAGTTGAGAATATGGACGAGTTGGGAATGTGGATGAGTTGGCAAAATGAACAAGTTGGGAATATGGACGAGTTGGAAATAAAGACGGGCTGATAATAAGGACGAGTTTGTATAGACGAGTTGGGTGTATCGTCGAGTTAGGAATATGGACGAGTTGGAAATGTGGACGACTTGGAATTGTGGACGAGTTGGAAATGTGGACGAGTTGTATTTGTGGACGAGTTAGCAATATGGACGCGTTGGCATTGTGGATGAGTTGGGAATATAAACGAGTTGGCAATGAAGACGAGTTGGTAATACGGACGAGTTGATAATATGGACGAGATAGGCAATAAAGACGAGTTGGTATTGTAGACGAGTTGGGTGTATGGACGAGTAGGAAATGTAGACGAGTTAGCAATATGGATGAGTTGGCATTGTGGACGAGTTGGGAATATGGATGAGTTGGCAATAAAGACGAGTTGGTAATATGGACGAGTTGGCATTGTAGATGAGTTTGGTTTATGGACGAGTGGGAAATGTGGACGATTTGGCATTGTGTATGAGTTGGGAATGTGGACGAGTTGGAAATATGGACGAGTTGGATATATTGACGAGTTGGAAATGTAGACGAGTTATAATTGTGGACGAGTAAGCAATATGGACGCGTTGGAATTGTGGACGAGTTGGGTATATGGACAAGTTAGCAATATGGTCGAGTTGGCATTGTGGACAAATTGGGAATATGGGCGAGTTGCCAATGGAGACGAATTGGTAATATAGACGAGTTGGCGATGCAGATGAGTTGGGCGTATGAACGAGTTGGCAATGTGGACGTGTTGGGTGTGTGGACAAGTTGGCATTGTGACCCAGATGGGAATATAGACGAGCTGTCATGGTGGACGAGTTGGCAATGTGGAATAATTAACATGTTACCCTAACATGCGAAACTTGATTGTAGAAATAACCTACATATGAGGCAATTTCAATTATAATAATTATTTGCATTGATAATAGTGGTTTTTCGTGTATCTATAAACGTTTTATACTCTCTATTTCATACAATTGAGTTTATGTAACATTTATTTTATCACTATTTTTAAGTATTTACGATTATAAATGAATACATAAACAGTTACGCACTAGATTTCCTTTTTAAAACCTGCGTAGTGAGTGCCCAAATCTGTCGTTTCGATTAATGTGCTATTTCTGGAAATTGATAGGAATCGATCAAATCGATAAATTTATGTCCTGAAGAAAGAACAACAAATTAAAATTCTACCAATCTTATGTTCGGTCCCATGAAAATATGACAATATTTTTTTTAAGATATGGGATTATTTTTGTGAATTAAATTTTTCCATAAATCGAATAATATGCATTTTATTTGTGAAACAGATCAGCAGATGACATGTCATTAATGCACAAGTTATTTTTACAAAAGAGTTGAAAAAGCTGTCACGATGAAGCTGGCAGTTGGCTATCAGGCCTGGCTCTAGCCTGGCATGTTTTAACGTTTTTAAAACATCATTTTAACGTGTTTTTTACAGTATTTATTCTTCGTTCGCCAAAAACTTATTATCGATAAAGTAGTTATTTTCTGTAACACTACCGGATTTCCATATTCTAGCGGCGGTTCGACGCCGCAACGGGCCTCTAGTTTAATTTATTTTTAATCCGACTTTAAAGAAGAAAAAAAAAACATGGACGAAGTTGCGAAGAAAGAAGTTGCTAAAAAGAAAAAGTGTAATAGGAAAGTTATCCTTTATTTGTCTGAGTACTTTATTTGATATTCACATATACTTTATTTGATACTCACATGCTACTTGATATTTGTGAGAACAGTCGGCAATAAAAGCTTGTATCAAACCTACATAAAAATAAAATGATAATTTATCGAGATTTTTTTTTATATTGCTGATGATAATAAATATTTTGTGCTGTGGAATGATTATTCTATCAAACCTAAACAATATGAAGTACGATATATGAAATTCGTATCGTAATGTCCCGCTAATTTTTAAGGTTCCGTACCCAAAGGGTAAAAAAACGGGACCCTATTACTAAGACTCCGCTATCCGTCCGTCTGTCTGTCTGTGGTCTGTCTGTTCGTCTGTTACCAGGCTGGATTTCATGAACCGTGATCTATAGTTACACAGTTGAAATTCTCACGGATGATTTCTGTTGCCACTATAACAAATACAAAAAATCCTCCCATCCCATACAACAAACGTAATCGGTTGCGTTAACTTTGCACCTCATTTGTATCCAGCGCCATACGTACCAGGTGCAACCTTAACCCGGCCAGTTAGGTGGTATGTGTTTGTACGGAACCCTCGGTGCGCTATTCTGACTCGCACTTGGCCGGTTTTTTTTAACACGAACGTAAGTGGAGCGGAGCGGACCCGTCACATTTCTCAGATTAAAAAGCTTTTCTTTCGGACTTCTCAATAAAGCCTGATATATAATCATGTCCGTCTGTCACAAGCATTTTATTTTTCTGGCAGGCCCTGGATTTATTTTATTGTAACCCTCCGAAATTCTTGATAATATTTGACGATCTTTGATTTGATTTGATTTCAGCTACGTCGGTCTCATCCACATCATCCCTAAACAATTGCAGGTAAATAATAGCTATTTTTAATATTTTGACGGACCCTGCGTCAATGTGTGGTCATAGATGGTCTAATCTCGTCAACTATGCATAGTTGTACATTTGAAAACTGTATCTATGACTTTTATAAACATTTTTTTTTTTTTTTTTATGTCATGGGGGCAAATGAGCAAACGTATCGCCTGATGGAAAGCGATTACCGTCGCCCATAAACACCTGCAACACCAGAGGAGTCACAAGTGCTTGCCTACCCGGAGGACGAAGATAGAATGCCTCTAATGCTAGTAATTTCACCGGCTATCTTACCCCCACACCGGAACACAACAATGCGAACATTGCTGTTTGGCGGTGGGTTAGCAGGCAAGACGGACAACAATAATATATATATATATATATTTAATCTATTAATTTTAGGAGCTTGGTCGTTTAACGATCATACCGCTCCATACGTTCTCTGATGGTATATTACAATTTACTGAACGCAACTTTTATAAAACTTATACAATATGTTGGCTTCTTCTGAATCAGGGTTGGCCAACCCAGCATTACAATCTCCAATGCTGAAGGTTGAGCGCTGAGACCCTATCCGCACACATTCTACCAAGACATGATGAACATCCTCTATACAACCGCATTCACTACAGTATTTAACAATAATATTGTTGGCTTGTTTTAAGCGATGATTCAATCAGGAATAATTGTCCGCTACATGTCAAGTTCAGTTGATGATTTGTGATGTCTATTTTCAGCTTTAAAACGTATATTGCCCGCAAACGCTTTTACTTTATTTTTTGTAAGAGAAAACGCCTATGAACTAATCGTGAATCGTGTCCATGATTCCAGTGAGAGCAGAGAGTGGCAATGTGACGATGGTAGTTGCATCCCCGTTGAGAACAAGTGTGACGGGGAGACTCACTGTGCAGATGGCAGCGATGAGACACACTTCCTTTGCAGTAACGACGAGTAAGTACACTTGGAACAAATACCAGAAGACGGCTGGAACGTGAAAATTATAATTTTTTTCTCAAATAGGTATGCAATGAAATGTCGTGATAACGTCGAAGTAGCGTTTGGGGCGGAACAACTCCAGATAATTGTCAAGGAATTTCATACAAAATTTAAGGCCCAAGCCGGGAAGTAATTTGTTTTTAAACAAGGCTTCAATGTTCTCGCACAGGCTAAACAAGTGATTTTTTATTTATCTTTTTTTTTTATTTCGATGCATATGTTTGAGACGGTTGGCCGTCTATACCTACTCACCCGGCAAGCCCTTCTTTCACGGCGTCTGCAGTAATGTTCTATTGTTCGAAGTGTGTCCAAACTTTCCTATAATTTTTTTGTCATCCGATCAGGATCTTAGAGATGGGGGAACATTATCATTAACGACGCGGCTTGCACAGTTTGAAGTGCAGCTGCTTACTGAGACAGCGGTCCTGGGTTCGAATCCCGGCAAATATTTGTGTGATAAACTTCGGATATTTGTTCCTGGGTCATAGATGTTATTGTTATCTATATATGTATCAAATAATTTATTTCAACACAAAAAAAAGGAAAAATAAAGAAACAGTGAATAAAATACTTAAACTTAATATTACTAACTATGTAGGTATATTATGTATTATGGATTAGGTCGATTTGTGTAAGATTGTCCTTAAGATTTAAATTTATTTATTTAATAATGCAGGCACACCTATCATGTTTTTTAATGTTGTATTGTGCTCTTTGATGCTCATGGACAGCGTGTTTTTTAACCGACTTGGAAAAAAGGAGGAGGGTTCTCAATTCAACTGTATTTTTTTCATTTTAGGTTCAAAGATCCGAACTTATGACTGGGTGAACCGATTTTGATGATTATTTTTTTATTTGAAAGCTGGTGCTTGCCCTGTGGTCCCATTTACATTTGGTTTAGTTCTGACAAAGACATCCATGAGAAAATCATATAAGTTTTATTGTCTGTTCTATTTCGCTCATTGAGATCGGTTATTTTTTTGTGAATAATTGATTATATTTGAATTACTTAAAAAAAAATGTTTAATAAGAAAACCACCGACTTCAAAAAGTAGCCGAAAAATTGCATAGGTAAGCCCTTACGAGTATTATTTTTTCAGGGCGTCGTTCAAGTACTGCGATCTCCCTCACTTCCCCGCGCACGGCGCAATCTCTGTGGTGGACTGGATTCCAGCCAGCCTACAGCCTTACCTCTCCGAGGTACTCCTCGACTCGGTCAAATTACGCGTAACTTGTGAGCCGCCGTACAAACCAGATGGCAGCACTGAGCCGCATTGTGTCAATGGAAAGTGGGTAGTTCCCGTGCCTGAATGCAAACGTAAGTTAATCTAAGGACTAACCAGCTCTGACACAGTTCAAGTCATGTAAAAATAAAATAATCTAATAGGCTGGGTACATTTTGGAACCTTTACATTTGTTTTTCGATAGTTTTTGCTGTAAGGATCTAAAAACTTAATTATTGTATTAAGCGGCTGGCACTCACGTGAAATTGTCAGAAATGGCCCGACATGTCTTGTATTGTATTGTCTCTTTATTGCAATTAATTGGTTTCACCATGCAACAATTTATAAATATTCACATCAAATAATTTACAGCCACATCCAATAAAATTATAAAGAACAATCCATGAACAGTAAAGTTACAAATATTTATATAGAATCTTTTTATCGATTCATATTTTTTATGTGGTAATACCACATTTTTATTTTTATAAATAATGACAAACGCAGAGAAAATCAAAACCGGAAACGCAGAGGTCGCGGGTTCAAACCCCGCTTCGATTGTAGTAGATCGCATTAAATTTTTCTTTCTTAATCTACCTTTGTGTCATTATATAGTAAAATTACAAATTACAACATAAATAATTAATTAATTAATAAATTCCAGGTAATAAATCTGTAATATATGTATTTATGTGGTCGACAAGGGACGTGGATGGGAGGCAAAGTATATGCAGAGCTCTAGATAGTAGTGAACGTTTAATTACTTAAAACATTAGCTTATATAGGCTGTAGAATACGGAAATGTTGAGTCGATTGAGCTTCTTTTAGATGAATTTGGTGAAGAACAGCTGACGTGGCGTACAAGAAATAGCCAAACCTTGTTGCATTTAGCCGCGTGCAATGGTTACGTTGAAGTTGTACGATTTTTGTTAAATTTTATTCCGAGTCATCTAAATATACATGAAACTGATGATGATCATGAAACAGCAGTGTACAAAGCAGCTGAGAGAGGCCAAGAGCCTGTAGCAGCCTTGCTACTAAATCATGGAGCCGTTTTACTAGATAAAGGAAAAAACGGGACAACAGTTGTGAAACAAATCGCAACTAAGTTTTCTGATCCGTTGACATTCTTAGGAGGCGTTTTCGATGAATGTATTTATGAATCTAGCGACTATTATAACGGGAGAAAGAAAGTTTGTGTTGATTATGAAGTTCTTTCAAACAAAAATTATGGAGTGAGTCAGATGAAAATGCTACAAGCATTAATACGGTGTGATCTGAGTGAGCTGCTTGCACACCCAATGGTAAAGAGTCTAATATATTTGAAATGGAGATCTGTAATGGTGCAATTTTATGTACTAATAGCAATACATGCGACCACGCTTGCTGCTTTTCATACGATCAAGTGGGCTATTCTAACAGGCGAAATGATTTACATTACACAGTCACCATTGTTTATTATATCATCCTATTGCTGCATCATCATATTACTAGCTCGGGTAAGTTATCGGAAAACATACATTTAAAATTTGTTGTAAAGGATCCAAGATCGGGTTGTAGAAAAAAGTTAAAAAAGCTCCAGAGGGATTCGATCTCATGAATCGATTAACCATCAATTAAAGTCAGAATATTTACGGTAGATGGTGCTATTACACCACCTTTTATTTCATGCCTTTGATAGAACAATTGGTAGTTCGCTCGTCTGGCCCGGTACCTAAGCTGGGTTCAAACCCCACTCAAAGCTAAAAAAACAATTTTTTGTTACGCTAGCAGACGTTATATTAAACTGCTTTAATAAAAAAGCATTAGTTGAAGTTGTATCACATGGTTACTATCAATTCTCAGCATAATAGATGATGGTGCCAAAAAAAATCAGAATCTTTACGGTAGATGGCGCTACGATGCCACCCTAAGAAGGGCAAAATGTAATCGACTGACGATTAACGATGAAGATTAACCTACTTAATCGCAATTAACGATTAAAAATTACGATTTATTAATCTTAATATTAGTTCCGAATAATTGAATGGCATTAAATTAATCGTAGATTAACATATCCAAAGATTGAATTAGTTAATTAATTTTCTCTCGATTAATATTAAGAACAAGTAAGATATTTTTCTGTAAGTCTAGGTCTCCAGTTGCGTTGATATTTTTATTTGAATAATGAATCAGGTGAATTTTCTCTTGATTGATATTAGGATGAAAATAGGATATTTTTGGAAGTCTATGTCTCGTCCTTACCTAGGAGACCATAGATTACTATACTATTAAAACCAACCTGTATTCCTGGACCAAGTTTATTTCACACAGCAGACTAGAATGATTTTTCAAGTGTTTGTTCACATTGACAAGACAAATAGCATTTTTGTTATGTGCACAAATGAGCGTGTTCCAACTATTAATCAAGTAGGTATTAATCGATTAAAATTAATATTAATTAGTCGTTAATTAAATAGTCCGTCGATTGAATTAATTTTGATTAATCTTGTAACGATTCATTGTTTAATCAAAAAAATAATTGATTAATTCCCATCTCTGACCATATATATGATATATATCCCCATACAAATATGACTCACGTTTAGCAGTCTTTATCATTTGTTTATTAATTTTAGTGGCTGAAAATGTATGAAAAATATTCGCATTATATTCGCAGATATTCTTGCGACTTATAAGTTTTGGTGTAAAAGTTTATAGTTCTTTGAATAAAATCACTTATTTGAAGGTTACACAATATATTGACTAAAATTACAAGGTGATTCCCGACAATTAAAGGGAGCGAGCGCGACCGATGCTAGAGTCTAACTGTCGTCTTAATCCTATCGTTCACTTCACTAGGGCTCTACGCCCACACAAGCACATAACACCCCCCTCATCACTGAGAGGACCTTCCCGTGAAGAAGGGCTGACCACCCTGGCCAGTTAGGGCCAGCTCGGCGTCCGGGTTCCTCGGGATCTCGTTACTTCGTTTCGTTGACCAATATGATTTCAGCTTCCTCCACAGAAGTATCACGGCGATGATGGCAATCAGTATGTATAAAGGTCCTGTCCATAACATATGGCTATTGTCCTCGGTATCAAATTTCTGTATTTGTAAGAGATTTTCTTTTTCCAATAAGGTTTCGAGTTTGTATAACTCTGATTTATTTAACTGTATCTTGAAATTGGACTCACGGATTCTTTGAAATACATCTTCTAAATTTTGAACGTGTTCCTGGAGAGACGTGCTGTAGACAATGATATCATCCATATATACCATAATATTCTTAAGGCCGCGTAACACGTTATCCATAACGCGTTGAAATGTTGACGGTGCGTTTTTCAGCCCAAATGGCATGCGGAGGTAAGCATATTGGCCGCGGTATCCTTCATTTGCCGTGTCTACACTGAACGCTGTTTTATCTATGTCGTCGGGGTGCATTTCAATTTGGTGGAAGCCCGAAGCGAGATCTAAGGTTGTAAAATATTGACATCGGCCCAATTTGTCTAAAATGTCGTTGATGTTAGGAATTGGGTATTTGTCCGCGATTGTTTTCTCATTTAGTTTCCGATAATCGACCACTAACCTCCATTTGGGTTGCCCTGTGGCATCTTGTTTTTTTGGGACAATCCAAATAGGGGATGACCACGGACTACTAGATGGTTGTATTATATTTTGTTCCAGCATTGATTTAATCTGCCTATCCACTTCTTCCTTGTGTATTTGGGGATACCTATAAGAACGCGTATAAATAGGGATCTCGTCTGTTGTGTTTATGCGGTGTTTGATTTGATTTGTAAACGTAAGTGGTGTATTTTCTGAGTAGAAAACATCACTATAAGCTTCACATAATTTAAAAAGATTACACTTCTCTTCTAAGTTAAGGTGGTCCGTTCTAAGAAATGCTAACGCGTTATCATTCTTCTCACAAGTTATCTCTAAGTTATAAACTTCGTAGTTATTATTTAGTCTCTGCGCCTTAAGGGGCGACGATAAGCTAATGATGATGTCATTTTTAGTGGGATTTGTTATTTGCAGGTGGGCATAGCCTGACTCGGATCGAGTTACAGTCTCGGGAATATAACAATTGTTGACATAGGTGCGTGGGATGTAGATATCTCCATGGCGGATGTCGACGGGAACTTTTACACTCTTTGTTAAGTTCGACCTTATTAATGCTTCAAATAGAGATTTCGTTCCGGACGTTAAAATTTGTATTGGTATTTGAGCGTTTGGTGTTATAAGTAGTTTATTTTGCAGGTCAACTTTTGCTTGCAATTTCTCTAACATCTCATAACCAATTAATCCATCAAATACATTGTGGAACTTATAAACGTAGTATTTAGACAGTGTTTCGTCTTTGAATTCTGGGAACAAAGGTATTTCCACAGCATAGTTATTAATAGAGGTACAGTTCAGATTTGTTATGGTAAACGGTTCGAACAATAATGGGTGATCGTTGTAATGTTTTTCGATAACTTCTGGGGACAAGAAGGATTGATTAGCGCCGGTATCGATCAGTAGTTTAAGGGGAGGTTCTTTTATTTCGATATAGGGTAGCTGTCTTTTTAAATGAGCATTAATTTCCATAGTCATGTTTTGTTGGTCGTATTGGAATCCTGGCAAAAATCCTGATCGATTTCCCTTTCTGCATAAGGCATGTCGCAATTATCGTAGTACTGCTGGTTAGTTAAATAGTCTGTGTACATATTGTTGCACTCATATTCTTTGTTATCGGTATAATGCCCGCCCACGGCGGCTTCGGCGCCGGCGTTATCGTGTTCTAACTCAGCGTAAGTCGGCGTGCCTGGAACTGAGTTCGGTTGGTACATACTTTGGCAAGTATGATTATTTATGGGCATGTATGGTCTTAGGGGTACCTGGGCTGATCTATATGAAATTCCGCTCATAGGTTTTGGTTTATTATTAGACTGGGGTACAGGAAATGATTTCGACGGATTGTACGGGTATTGCGGTCTAAATTGGGGTCTGTTCCACTGGTTATTTCCGTAAGGATTAGTGTAAAATGGTCTGTAAGTGTTTTGGTATGGTGAAAAGTTTTGTCTCTGAGGATACAGTGGTTTATTTAAATTAGCAAAAGGCACTGGTCTTGGTGGTAAGTTGTGAGGGGCAAATTTATTAAGATCTAACGATTTTTGGAAATTGTTTTGGGGCGTTTGTGCCTTTTGGAGATAATGTATATTTTGTTCCTCTTTAATAAATTGCAAAGCTGTCGGCATATCTGAAGGACGCATGGCCCTAATGGTCACGCCCAAAGGATCTTTGAGCCCGCACAAGAAGGCTTTCAGGGTTTGATTTGTGAAAAACTCTCGCTTGCAAGTTTTTTTGTCTTCATCTTGTTCGTGTAAATTAACATAATTAATTATGGTACTAAGCAAATGCATGCAGCGGTTATAATACTCTTGGGGTGTCTCATTTCCTTGACGCATGTTTATAAGGTCTCTATTAAGACAATTTTCGTCACGTTGGTCTGCAAAATTTTTTAATAACACACGTTTCATCTCGTCCCAGGACGTAACACCGTTTATGGTAACGACCTCATCAGCTTTTCCTTTTAATTTATTAAAGATACTATGGAGCAATATCTGATTATTAAATTGTTCGGGATGTGCGACATCGAAATATTGAGTCAAAACGGTTTCACACGTAATTATAAACCTGTTCAACTGATTCGGATTTCCATCGTATTCAGGTATAACATTGAGAGCTGATTTCATACTATTCATGTTATCTTGCGCCATATTTACGTTATCCTGCGCCATTATAAACAATCACCTTAAAACACAACGCTTATATAATTTCTCAAATTTATCTTCTATTTACTTATTATTAATGTACAAAACAAACGCGATTTAATTTTTAAAACAAAAATGCAGATATTATGGATTTCTAGTTCGCTTGTAATGTACAAAAATATAGAAAAAATATGGAAAGGACTCACAGGATGGCTGCGGCAGGCAGCATTTTCGGCTCCGGAAGTGCGGTGACCAGGCTTTTGAAGTAGAAAAGCACTAGCTATCCTTTTTCGACTGCGCCACTTATAAGTTTTGGTGTAAAAGTTTATAGTTCTTTGAATAAAATCACTTATTTGAAGGTTACACAATATATTGACTAAAATTACAAGGTGATTCCCGACAATTAAAGGGAGCGAGCGCGACCGATGCTAGAGTCTAACTGTCGTCTTAATCCTATCGTTCACTTCACTAGGGCTCTACGCCCACACAAGCACATAACATGCGAATACGAATGCGAATGCGAATATTAAAAAACTTGCGAATATTCGTTACACCCCTAATATATACATATATGAAATAAATGACGCAACTGTTTGAAAAATTCAGTGGTTGAGTTTCTATAGAACAAATTCGTCCGGGCCAGAGGGGCAGTTCGCCGTGGAGCTGTAAATTCGATTCCCGCTCTAAGATTATATTATGCAATATACAAAAACTAGTGTTTATATTTCAGGAATGTATTAACTTAAAACTGCCGCGGTGGCGCTACTTCACCAACGTAGAGACATACTATATCATCCCCGGGTTACTCATTGTTGTTGCAGTAGCTACGCCATCTATCGCAAAACACATCAACTATTTCGCTCACATCATCTTCACTGTTCTACAGTTACTGTTTTGGTTGCACGCTCTACATTTCTTCTCGGTTACCTTTGTGTGGGCATTTCGTTTACTTCATCGGAATAGCAGTAGCGACCATTATTAAGGTTTGTACTATTCAAGCAATTTTCAACGTTTAAAATTTTCAAATAGTGTTAAGTTTTAACACGTTCACTGCGAGAGAAGGCACAAAAAGTAAAGTAGTACGGTAAGGTGTAAATTATAACGTATTCACATAGAGGTCGTAAGGTGTACAGGCCTTTCAAATAAACAATCCAAAGATCGACTTTGTGTTTATCATGCTTTAATTGTCTCCTTAAAGGTCAGTTCAAACTAATATAATGTAATATTTGTTAACTCGTAAAATAATTATATTGAAATATAATATTTTTAAACATATTTAATTCAGTGAATAAAGGATTTTGACCTTACAAACGGTCCGGTAGTTTTGAATTTTTGATATGTTGTATAGGATGGTTAGTCAGTTTTAAAATGCAAAATGCACAATTCCCCCCCCTCCGCGCCCGCCGCCATATTGAAAAAACCGGCACTCTCTTCATATTTTTGCTCATATCTTCCTTTAGGAGCATTTTAGCTAGAAGAAAGCTTCGACAATGTTATAGAGAGTTAAATTTACTACATTTTCCATTTTATATTTTGTTTCTAGGACAGATAGTTACGGAGATATGCACATTTAAAAAAACTTAAGAAATTGCAATTTCCAGCTCAAAAACAAACTTCTGGATTATATCTTCGTTTAGGAGCATTTTAGCTAGAACAGTGCTTGGGCAATTTTGTAGAGAATTAAATTTACTATAATTTACATTTAAAATTTTGTTTCTAGGACAGATAATTACGGAGATATGTAAAAAATAAAGTCACATTTTCCGAAAATGTATGTAAAAATGGAAATGAGTTTTATAAGCAATTATATTTCCTACATGTTTTAATTTGTCCTAGACTAGTCCCTAACTGAATGACAGCGTTCTAAACCAAGAATTTTGAGATATTTTCGGAAAATTCGACTTTTCCTGTTTTTTAAATGTGCATATCTCCGTAACTAACCGTCCTTGAAACAAAATTTGAAATGTAAATTATAGTAAATTTAATTCTCTACAACATTGCCCAAGCTTTGTTGTAGCTAAAATGCTCCTAAACGAAGATATAATCCAGAAGTTGGTTTTTCAGTAGGAAATTGCGATTTTTTACGTTTTTTTAAATGTTGATATCTCCGTAACTATCTGTCCTAGAAAAAAAATATAAAATGGAGAATGTAGTAAATTTAACTCTCTATAACATTGTCGAAGCTTTCTTCTAGCTAAAATGCTCCTAAAGGAAGATATGAGCAAAAATATGAAGAGAGTGCCGGTTTTTTCAATATCGCGGCGGGCGCGGAGGGGGGGGAATTGTGCATTTTGCATTTTAAAACTGACTAACCATCCTACACAACATATCAAAAATTCAAAACTACCGGACCGTTTGTAAGGTCACGCATAGTACTTTAGTCTCTATTCACCGTGTTAATTTGCTAGTATGTTTTATGATGTGATAAAACCAAAAAAAATAGATTTTTGAAATTACCCTGCGCAGATAGTAGGTACGGGTTGTCAAGCTTTTTATGAGAGGTGAAAACATATTTACAATACTAAAAACTATAGATAAATACAAAAGAAAGGATAATTAAATGTATCTACCTACAATGGCCTAAAGCTAAGTAAAGTCAGTGTCTTTGTCTGTGAAACATAGGTGATGGCTGTATAAAATACAGAGACGTTATTACATTCCATAATGTATCACCATATCACGATATTTTGCTATTGGCGTACAAAAAGAATGAACATATTAATTTCTATTGTGCCTATCAAGCCGCTAATCATAAAAAAATAAATAAATACTTCGTCCAGTAGGCCCTTCTACGTACTTATGATGAATTTCGTAACAAAGATGGCGTAGTGGTACACTTTAGTGAAGGTACATCCCAGCGCATTGCAAAAGTGATTGCTGCGCGGCCTCGGAGAGACTACCCCGCGCAGGTAGTACCGCTTCTCAAACCCTTATATGATGTATTTCTTAACAAAGATAGCGTAGTGGTACACCCTAGTGAAGGTAGTGTATCCCTGCGCATTGCAGACATGGTTGTCGCGCGCCCTCGTAGAGACTACCCCGCGCAGGTAGTACCGGTTGTCGACCCCTCGAAACACGAGTCCGCCGCCGCTGTCGCCTCTACATAACGCCGTGCCTGCAAAGAGGAACCGGGTGAATCTACAGATCAGCCATCTCCCATTACCTCCCTCCATTTAACAAAACTTGGCGATACAGGATTATCTCCTGTCTCTAGATTATCTCCTACTTCTAACAAATAGCAAAGTTAAGAAAAAGTATCTACTCATGTGGTATTTTTTTTTAGTTCGTTTACTGTAGAAAATTACACGTGAGGTCTCCTTATCCCAACGTAATCTATCGTGACCTCCCCTCCCACCTATCGAACCTCGCGTGATTTGGGCACAATCCCTACGTTGTGCAAGAAATAACAAATAAAAACTTATCGTTGAAAGGAAATTATTGTCAGAAACTTGTTAAACTTTTTTACCTTTACCTGTAAAGTTACCCGCACAAAATTTATCAGTGGTGATGTACTTCCCGAATCCAACAGGGGATTTGTTTTTGCACGTGGTAAAATCGACCACAGGGAGGTCATTGGTGTTCAGCTCTTCTGAAGGATTGCCGTCCGGCTGCGTTAGACCCCAGCCTGCTACCTGGAATCATGTTTTAAGCCCTTTTCACGGCTGGGCATGTAGGTATAGTGCTTTTCTCAAACATATGCAATGAAATAAAAAAATACACAACTAAAAAAAATTCTAATTCAGCTGTTTAGCCTGTTCATGATCGCTGACGCCGTGTTTAAAAACAATACTTCGCGGCCTAGAGCCTTACTTTTGTATGAAATTTGCATATTTGAGAAAATGCAATTTAAAATGTTGATTCAGTTTTTCGAAAATTTTCAAAATGTTGGAGATATGGAGGTTGGCAACGTAAAATAAATCTCACTTCCCGTGCAAGGGAAGACGTAAAACTGAAGTCAAACCCCGGGCGGTAATTAGTAAATCCTCAGATATGCCTATGATATCCTCAGATAATCCTCATATATTTAGGGTGAAGTCAGACGAGCGTAATTATTTGACTTTTGATTCGCGTAATTTCGTTGGCACCATACATCATGTCACGTGATCACATCCCACTAAGTATGGCTCACCCTTATGGCAAACACCTGCGATCTGGGACATTCACTCTTCTTGACATGTTCAAACGTTCTCAAAAAGTAAGAAAATTTGTATCTAAAGTACACATACAAATAGATGTTAAGAGGCCTTATTCCTTTTAAAATGCTGATTGCTTTAGATTTTTTTCTCTATGGTCAAACATGTTTCTTAACATATTATTGATGTTACTACCTAGAACAGGGCTAGTGGAATTTATAGGTATATATTTGAAACCTACGGTTTGAATTTTTCATCGATAAATTTTGTTTCAAAAACTACTCTAAATTGACAAAATTCAGGCGGAAAATTAGTTTTTTCAACTTAATTTCGACTGCACGCAATAAAAGCATGAAATAGCTATTACTACCTAGAACTCGGGGAAAAATATTATTCACTTCAAAAAGTTGGTTGAAATTATCAATATATTTGTCATAATATGAAAAAAATAATTTTTAAAAGGAATAAGGCCTCTTAAGTGTATCTTTGCTGCTTACCTTGCCCAGTGCCCCTGAAGCCAGCTGCTCCTCATCAAGACTGCGATCATCCAGGTTAATGCACACGGGTTGGATGAAACTGTTGAATACGGCGTCTTTGTCTAGAAAGACCAGGGCGATATCCGCTTGGAAGTTCATGCTGACACCCTCATACTGCTCTGGTAGTTGAAGTGATGCCACCTGATAAAATTAGAGTGATAGTAAGATTGAAAAAAATAAAATGTTTAGATTTCCTCTCTCAGTGAGCAAAATTGCATTCTTCTAAATGTTATCACGCAGTACCTGCATGTTGTTGTGTGAGTGTGTGTACTCGACTCCGTTAAAATATGACAACAGCGCTATTGTACCTACTAAGTTACCTATTTTAAACCGTTGTCCATAGCTGTCGTTCCAGCGTCTCTGCACCTGACCCAGGCCCACGCTGTAGTGAGTATGGTTCAGCTGACGCTTCACGTCGTTAAACAATATGACAGCAGCGCATTTGTAATGAGTAACTTACATTAAACCGTTGTCCATAGCTGTCGTTCCACTGTCTCTGCACCTGACCCAGGCCCACGCTGTAGTGAGCGTGGCTCAGCTGACGTTCAACGTCGTTCCAGAAGCAATGAGCGGCTGTGGAAAGAATATTATTTTGAATACTGACCGTTCCACCTTGTATACTTATCTCGATTAGAACTTAATATTTATAATAATTATAGAAGATCACAAATTCTTATTGATACCTGATATCCTAGTTCCTTAATATACCTAGTTTATGAGTCTGTATTACAATATGCCCATTTGAATTTGAATATATCCACCTTTTCTTGAGTCTTCCTCTTCAAAATCCTTCCATATTTAACACTCCCCTCGCTACAGGGTCTCTCTTCTCATCACGTACCGTTTCCATGCTAGATAGCTTAATAACAAAGTTAACGCAACCCATCACGTATGTTGTATGGGAGCCCCACTTAAATATTTTTTTATTCGGTTTTTACAAGTTTTTGTTATAGCAGCAACAGAAATACATCATCTGTGAAAATTTCAACTGTCTAGCCATCACGGTTCATGAGATACAGCCCGGTGACGAACAGCGGAGGCATAGTAATAGGGGTTTTCGCCCTTTTAAATAAAATAAATATCAGACAACCTCACACAAATCGATTTAGTCCCAAATTAAGCTCAAAAAGGCTTGTGTTATGGGTACTAGACGACGATATAGATACTTATATAGATAAATCACACAAATATTTGCCCTGGCCGGGATTAGAACCCGGGAACCCGGGAACGCTGGTTCAATAGGCAGGTCTCTACAAACTGAGCCAACCGTGTCGTCAAACCGCGGCGTATTTTGGGTACGGAACCCTAAAAAAGCTAGATATCCTTTAAGTACCTGATATAACGAGGCGTCGGGTCACCAGGGAGCCACCGCAGATTTGTACCGGCGTGCCGAGCCTCTTGTTGTAGACGGCGGCGTGCCACGGCATCTCTCCTAACTTGGAGATAACCCCGTTCATTATCAATGGCTCCACTTTGTTTTGAGGCAACCCACAAGTGTCTTCACCTAAAAATACGGCGAAAGTTTAAGGCCCCTGCGTCATGGCGAACACAGTCAAGAAAAAAATGAATCTCAAATGTCAGTGTCAATGTGTGCATGTAAGACGCACAGGGCTGCCTCAGACGCATTGCAACAACTAGTTGGTGTTTTAGTTGCACATAAATTTGACACAATAAGATAGAACATTATTATAGTGGTGATGATGATGGTGGTGATGGTGGTGGTGGTGATTGTGGTAGTGGTGATGGTGGTGGTGGTGGTGGTGGTTATTATAGTAGCTATTAAAAAATGAGACATTACATGTTTCATAAATTTATAGTAAGATAAGAAATAATCACAGCCACACAACACGACGGTAGTGCTGGTGATGGTGGTGGTAGTGATGAAGGTGGTGGTGATGATGGTGGTCGGTGGTAATGATTGTTGTTGAGGTGGTGGTTGTGGAGTTTATGAATGTCGCGATGATGGTGGTGGCGATGCTGACGGTGGTAGTGTTGGTGATAATGATGTTGATCATCATACCTAATCACCATTGTTATCATCACCACCTTCATCAACATCATCAACACGATCACCAACACCTTCACCACCACCATCAAAAGTTATACCTTTAATGCACATTACTGTGCTGTCCAAAGTTCCATTGTCACTGCACTGCATGATGCGTAGCACGGACTGGTAGTACCCAGGTTTACATTTTGGGTTCACCTGGGTCCCGCTGGGCTCGTAATATTGACATTCGCTCTCATATATTGCGTCTTTCTTGATGCATGTGTACTCTACGCTGTTGTGGTGTGGTATTCTGCAGAACTCTGGAAATATAAGAATATTTTCTCGAACATGAAATGAAATTTCGTCGTAACGTGCGTTATAACAGGCTTCGAAGTATCGCGTTTCGGATGGTAGAACTCGAGATAACTGTGAAGGAATTTCATACAAAATTGAAAGCCTAGGCCGGGAAGTATCTCCTTTTAAACATGGCGTTTATGTTCACGAACACTATACAATGTATACGGCCAAGGCATGTATAGTATACATGCCTTGGCCGTGAAATATACTTGCCGGCTTTGTATCATTATCCGGCCTCCCTACGGTCGGTCGTCTATACCTAACTCACCCGGCAAGTCCTTCTATCCCGACGTCTGCAGTAATGTACTATTAAAGTTTATTTAAAGTCTATTTCTTACTAATGTATGTTTATGATTACGCTTCACCATCTGTCACTTACAACATTTTGTTGTTCGAAGGCCCTAACTACTATACTATATCTATGTTTGAAACAGACACGGTTGCTAGGTTACCGACTGACTGTTATCTGTCGCGCGGATCTGTCGCGAGTTTAACATTTTTTACCCATCTAAAAATTGCCAAGCGCCGCTAAAGAAGTTTTCACTTCAAAAAATTTTTGGTTGTTGCCACTTGTCAATGTCGTCCAAAAATTGTAGCCTTTTATGATGCAAACTTACTTCTACACTCCGGCATTTTATGATACCAGAAGCCGTGCAGACAGCTAGCGTAGCCCATGTTGGTGATCCCGTCTATGAAGTAACCTTCGTGGCACGTGACACGCAATGTCACAGTCCTGTGCATCTGACCTGGGCTGGCTTGACTGCCGTCGAAAAGGGTGTAGCCTCCATGTTGTGGGTGATCAGGCAGAACACATATAGAAGATGGCCTAGAAATATATCGAATTGTTTATTTAAAACGCTTAACACCTTAGCGACCTCCTTATCGCACTACTTTACAGCAGTGAACGAGCGAGCGAGAGAGGGCGCTGTTATTTATAAATTTATGAAACATGTAATGTCACATTTTTTTAATGGGGGCACGCACCATAATTTTTATATTAAACCATTGATACAAAAATCAAAGCTCAAAGAAAAATTGAAATGCGTAACCTGATGGAGAGGTACCGGGTTCGATTCCCGGTCCCTTCCACCAGGTAAAAAATGAGACATTACATGTCTCATGTATTAATATAACGAATGTACAGCTATGCCTCTGTGAGCTGTAAACCTCGCGAATTTGTTTCGGAATGTTGTTATTTTGTATTCTTTTTTTTTACGTTTTATATCTCCGACAAAGATTCTGTATAATTATCTAACCCAAAATCTCACAAAATTGCAATATTTTCGGTTGAGAAATACAACCTCTAGCGGCCGCGGAATAGGGAATGCAAACCCAGTTATTTTCTCATTGTAAACCCAGTTATAACCGGTTATTTGATTGTAAAATTACCGGGTTTGCAATACTGTGGGACTACTCCCTTTCATTTAATTTTTTTTATACCTAGTTATAGATAGACACAATGGATAAATAACAAGGAAAAATTTTATGAAGTCCAGTACTTTGTTCAATGCCCACACAACACACTCAATGTCATCCACACACTCCTTAATGTTCAATAATTTTTGTATCAAGTTATTTGTTTATTTAAATAAATTTAGTAAAATCATGAAAAAAAACATATAAAAAAAGTAATAAAATTCTCATAAAAATGTTTACCTGTTAATATTACTGGTAGAACACAGCTTGATTCCTTCATCGGAGCCGTTAACGCAATGGTGTTTTCCGTACTACAAAATACATAATTATATTGTTTTAGTTACAGAAAACATGTCAGTTTTAATAGAATCTTTTTATCGATTCCATTTTTAATGTCGAGATGTCATATTTTTGTTTCTATAAATAATGACCTTATTGTTTTTCTTTATTTTTTTTTCATAATTTGCCTTTCATCATTATCATCATCAGCCCGGAGTCGTCCACTGCTGGACATAGGCCTGCTTAAATTTGGCTTAAATTATATGCTTATCCCTTAATAGATATGCAAGCCAACTCTACTCGTATTGAATCTGGCACGCAGCGCAGCGTGCGCATGCCTCCAGCATCTAAGTATACCGATGCCATAAACATTGCAATGGGGGTTGTCCTACCGCGTCGCAGGCCTGGTCGAGGTCCTCACACGCCCCGTACTCGCATTGAAACTGGAAAGGGACGCAGGGCCACCCCGCGCACGCCTCCAGCGTCTACTACTACTGATGCCACAAAGATTGCACTAGGGGCTGCTCTACCGCGTCGCATGTTTGGTCGATGTCCACAGACGCCCTGTACTCGCATTAGAACTATTACGAGACACAGCGCCACGTCGCACACGCCTCCAGCATCTACTACTACCGATGCTTCAAACATTGCACTGGAGGCTGTCCTGCCGCGTCGGAAGCCTGGTCGAGGTCAACATACGCCTCGTACTCAAATTGAAACTGGTACAGGGCGCAGTTCCAACCCGCGCACAAACCCAGCGTTTACTACTACCGATGCCACAAACATTGCACTAGGGGCTGTCCTACCGCGTCGCAAGTTTGCAACCTCACACGCCCCGTACTCGCATTGAAACTGGAACGGGGCGCAGCACCACCCCACGCACGTCTCCAGCGTCCAGTATTACCGATGCCACAAACATTGTAATGGGTGCTGTCCTACCGCGTCACAGGCCTGGTCGAGGTCCACACACGCCCCGTATTCGCATTGAAACTGGTACAGGGGGCAGCGCCACCATCCACATGCATCAAGAGTCTCATCGGATCCGTCTACGCAGTCCTTCGCCCCGTCGCAGAGCTCCGAGGACGGGATAGAGACGCCGTTTGCGCATTTGAATTTATCACTGTAACAATATTTTTTAATAAAAAAGGTTTTTTGAAATTTTGGCTGTTTCATAATTATGGAAAGTAAGGCATCAATATTTAATGTATCACGTCAAAATTTCTTGTTCTCACAAATATTGCGAGATTCCGTTGATTCTTTATGTATATGTATCCCATGATCACCATCAGAATTATCCAAAGAAATTTATTACCTAGCCTAATCTGATCAAACTTAGTCTAAACTAAACTAACTAAAAAAGTGTAGTATCTACCAAAAAAATACAGATTTCCGATACAGTGGCCGGTTATTTTTTTTTAAGTCTTAGTCTTCAATATTTTAAGGTCGAATTCAGCTTACCCAACTTGTCGGATATGGCCACACCACGACACGAGCTCATCAGAGCCATCCACACACTCCTTAATGCCATTGCACGGCGCCGTGCCATCTACGCATGCACCATATGTGCACCGGAACAGGTTCTTTGCACACCTAAAACCAAAGTTGCTGCCAATTTTAGTATACAATTGATATAAGCCAGTAGTAAAATTATCAGCTGTTATTATTTGCTGTTTAGTCGTACGTAAGCAATCAGGCACGCACGCTTAATGCATTATAAAAAAGCTACCGTGTTTTTTAAACAGGGTTTACTAAACGACACTCAATGTCCTCACCTCAAGTTTACAGTAACCGTACTAGCTAGCGACTGAATAAACGGTTTGATTTGAAGTTCTACTAAGAAACTGCTAGTGGCGTTGATTCTCGATACAAATCGTATACGCAGTCACTAGCGAGTACGAACACGTTAACTTATATACAATCTCCTTGCTTTTATTTGCGGTTGTAACAATTGTAGCAAAGTTTTGTGTTGTCTTGAACCCTCGTGGGTTATTTAAAAAGTTTCACGCGTAGTGTAATATTCCAAGATACTAATAACACCATTTTCCCCTAAAAACGAGAATTGTACCATATATCCATCGTCCTCATAAATTTAAGTCTCTTGTCAGTATAGCCAGGGGCATTGCAGTGAATTTAGTAATGATAGAAAATATAAATAAATAAGAAAAACAACACATTCACTGACACACGTATAATTTATTGTTTAATGGTACAAAATTACGAATTTGTCGATAATTTACACTGGAGATCACTTCAGCACACGTTTAACACCGAAATCAAAACACACAGATATTAATGGGTTAAAATTAACAAATAATCTTAAATTTATATTTTAGGTTTTTCTAGGGGTTGAATCAAAATGATTAAGTTTCTCGCGACAAATTTAAGAAGAATAATACTGCAATTTGACGAAAACCAGTCAAAATTCACTCACGTGAAAGGATTTTGGCTGGGCTGAGAATTTTGACTGGGCTGGCGATTAAAAACGGTTGCATGAATTGTTGAAAGGCTGGTGAAGAGTGAGGTATGGCTGATGGATGTTATGATTATATTCGAAAAAATGCAGTAAAAGAAGATATGTGCCCGACGAACGAGGCTTTCGGAATTTAGAGGGTTAGTACGAACAAAAAAAGCTTTGTCCGCATTAAAAATCAAATAAGCATTAAGATCACAACTCGATACTGTTAATTAAAACTAACAATTAAATATCGAATAATTTTGAATTGGTTTTGGCCGAATATTACACTAAAATTAAATTATCCTAAATGCACCGAACCGCTCGAAGATGTGCGCGCACCAGTCGCGCCGTGCGCGTCGATGACACCAACCTTCTGTAAGCCCTCAAGGGCAGGACTCGTACATTGGACGGCAGGTTAAATAAACAAACCCGTTCAGGTCTGACGGGCACTGGATGGAGGACTGTGGCTCCCAGTCGCAATCAGATCGTGCTAGACGCACACACAGGATCACACGCCGGCCGGCAAGAGAACCAAGCACTCGGCGCACCGCTTGCAGCCGTACATGAACTGCACCGCACAGACCCTCAGAAAAATAAGGGAAGGGCTCCTTATGGGATCACAAAAACGTGGACACAAACTGTACTACTCGGATCGCAAAACGTGGACAAAAACTGTAGTACTCCGGTCAAAATACTTGATTACTCAAGCAATTATATTAATAAGATGCTTCTTGTCTCAAACTCAAAATCTCAATGACAATCCTTCAACCAATTCTTTCCTTGAAAGAAAACCAAAGAACGAACGAAATCTAATTTTTGAAATTCAAATTTAAATTTAAAAATACCAAAATGACAGTTTGCCAGACCTAAATCTATAAGAAAATAAGGCTACGGACTAACGAACGAAACTCGTACAATTGAGAATAGCGACACCTAACGGGAACGGAGCGAACAATTTCCGAAAGCATGCAATCTACCAAGTGAAACCAAAATTCATGCAAGCTAAGACATTAGAAAAAAAAGTACAACTCGTCTGTAACAGATGGCGCTGTGCCGTGATGAAATTAAATAAACAACGGATTAGTAAAAATAAACTCTTAAACCGTAGCGTAATGCTACAGCATCTCCCTACCAAACGAAGAAAATGCCAAAAGAACAAGATTATCTAAACAGCCCTAACAGACCCAACTTCCACATCACAAATGAAATTCGACAAAGATCTGTGAATTCACACAAATGAAAAATTACTGGCTAAAACAAACAGACTTAACGGATGGAGTCAAGATAATCAGCTAAAGGCAAACAATTGACATACTACCAAAAAAAAAAAAAAAAAAAGGTGGAATTGATTGGAATCGATTGAACTAGATGGTCCCAGGCATAAATGCTGATACCAAATCAGACAGGTATCCTAAATTAAAAGCTAAGCTAAACTACGTCTCAAATAAAACACGAATACCATTCGATGGGACCCGGCCGGACTCCCAACCGGTACACGAGCTATACGACCTAAACCTAAAGATTAAATAAACCTAACCTAACACTAACCTAACTTACGCAAAACACAGCCTCGCATGAGCGAGAGAAAAAGATAGCACGGTGCCAACCGACTAATCGCGTGGCCCACACGCAACTATCGGAATAGGACTCAGCCTGCGCCTGGCTACCGACCGTTATCCCTGACACCGTGCCTCAAAGATATAACATCCGAGAGTTAACTTGCAACGCGATACCAACCGAATCCCCACGCCTTGAAAACGGAAGAGATGGGATGAGGTCCGATTCGCGTCAAGCGCCGAAACGAAACCTCTCATACACACGTTCAAGCACGTCGATGATGAGATAATCCCATCATCGGAAGGTAATAATAACGCCCCTAAGGCCAAAAGTCACGTCCGGAAAACAATTGGTGGGCCTAGCCCCCAAGAAACCTACGACTAAAACACTAACCTAATTCGTAAACTAGACTTCTAATCCTAAGAAAATATAAAGACTGGTATATGCCTGGGCATCTAGAACAAACGAACCGAAAGGCGAGGAAAAAGAAACCACCCACAACAGGGAGGACAATTGAATACCCTTACAAGCCATACAAACAGCAAGTAACATCCGATGGAAATTCGGACGCCGAAAAAGAGTAAAAGGACAAAGATCTCTACCAAAAAAGGTGATCAAATACGCCTCATGACAAACATCATGACATCATTAAGAAAGTCGTCTAAGAAAAGGTTCCCTGCCAAAAGAATCATCAAAAAGGAGTAGGCGGACAAACGCGCTTCTTGAATTTAGAGAAAAATACAAAAAAAAGTTTCGGACCTAAAGAATCATCAAAAAGGAGTAGGCGGACAAACGCGCTTCTTGAATTTAGAGGGAAAAAAATACAAAATAAAAAGTTCCGGGCCTAAAGAATCATCAAAAAGGAGTAGGCGGACAAACGCGCTTCTTGAATTTAGAGGGAAATACAAAAAAAATTACTTGAGAATATCTTTCACATGATAGGTACCAATATGATCGGTATCAGTATCGCCCAAAACGTAAACCTGAGGGGATATACGCCTAACTACGCGACACTGGACAAAACGTGGCGCAAACTTCCCGCCTCTAAACGCATCAGCAGTGCCACGCTGAAAATTTCTCCGCCAAACGACCTGACCGTCGACGAACCTGATCGACCTACGGTTTTCATTAAATTTCCGAGCATTACGATAAAATGCCATAGCTAACGAATCCGAAACTCTATCATACACCTCGCGGAGCGTTTCTAGATTCGAAGCACGCTGCACCCGGCTGAGTCCCACCTCTTGGTCCACAACCTGGCCTTCAACGCGCTGCCGAATCATTGGCAATTCACGACCGTACATCAAGAAATTCGGGGTATAACACGTAGCCAAATTTATACATGAATTTAAATAAAGAGCCACCCGACGTAAATGGTCGGACCAACTACGCTGATCGTTCTCGGCTAGAATACTCAGGGTGGTAACTACGACCTGGTTGTACCTTTCCACGACGTTCGCTTGTGGCGAGTAGTATGGTGTATAGCAAGGACCGGGAATGTCATAACTCGCAAGGAAATTTAGGAATTGACGACTATGAAAAACCGTTGCGTTATCACACAGTATGTTAACCGGTACACCATAACGCAAGATAACTTCCGACTCAATAGCTGACGAAACCGACGTAGCGTTAACCCTCTTGAGTGGAGATAACCACACGAATTTGGTAAAGACATCAACCATCGTAAGAATATACCGAAACCCACCGCGGCTATCAGGCAATGGTCCAATTAAATCAATCGAGAGAAGATCCAACGGAGCCGTAACAGGGCGTGGAAACAATCTTTGACCGCGAGGTTGCGAATTGGCGATTTTGTAAGCCTTGCAAACCTGACACTCAGAAAGAAACCTAGTAACGTCTCGATACATGTTCGGCCAATAGTATAAATCCCGAGCTTTCAAGTACGTTTTCATAACCCCAGGGTGTACATTAGGAAACCCATTGTGAATTTCAGCGATAGCCTCTCTGGTCCTCGAAGAAGGAAGAACAATACGCCAAGGATTAGGAACCAACGGGTTTTCAACTGCCATCTCGCGCATCAACACACCATCACGAAGAGCAAACGCCGTAAACATTTGCGGGTTAGCTACAACACCCTGATAAATACGTTCGTACCAAGGATCTCCAGATGGATCGATTCCACGCGCATATGAGACTAGACCCACTTGAGCGCGAGATAAGGCGTCGGGAACGACATTCAAAACGCCTTTCTTATGTTCAACTTCAAAGTTATATTGGGAAATCAAAGTTGCCCAACGAGCCAAACGACCAGTAGGATTATCGAGAGTGACTAACCATTTAAGCGCAATATGATCTGTCACAATCTTAAATTTCATCCCATCGAGGTAACCGCGGAAATGCTTGATGGAATCGACAACAGCAAGAAGTTCGTGTTCAGTTGTCCCATAATTGCGTTCGGCCTTGTTAAATAAACGGGAATAATATGCGATTGGATGTTCAACACCGTCAAATTCTTGGGCCAAAACCGACCCTAAGCCAACCTGACTAGCATCACACTGTAGGATGAACGGCTTCTCAAAATCGGGACAAGCCATTAAGGGAGAGTTAATCAAGACATCCTTCAATTTTGAGAAGGCTGCACCAGCACTGTCATTCCAATCGATTGGATCGCGCCCTTTCTTCTTTCCGATGAGCGCCGTAAGGGGAGCAATAATAGAAGAGAAACCATCTACGAATCGACGATAGTAGGAGCACATGCCGATGAAAGCTCGCAGGGACTTGGCAGTTGAAGGGGTAGGATAATCTTTAATTGCCTCGAGTTTTTTTGGATCGGTTTGAAGACCTTGCTCATTGACAATGTACCCAAGATATTTCAATTCGGATTTACAGAACTCGCACTTCTTCAATCTATCACGAACCTTACGAATAAGTCGCAGATGACTATGAAAATCACGGGAAACTAGAATTAGATCGTCAACGTAACCGAAAATAAAGTCATCGGAATCAGGAGTATATTCGAAATTGACTATCATGTCAGTGAGCCTCTGCATTTCGGACGCCGCGTTTGTCAATCCAAATGGAAGACGCACAAATTCGAACAACCCTCTTTGCGGCACGATAAAAGCCGTCTTCTCACAACTAGCCTTGTCCACCAAAGGAATCTGCCAAAAGGCACTCCTAAAATCAAGCGATGTCAAAAATTTAGCACCGCGTAGGTTATCAAGAATATCCTGAACCCGTGGCAGAGGATAGGAATCGCGTATGGTGACGCTGTTTAATTTCCTACTGTCAACACAAAACCTGACACTACCATCCTTTTTGGTAACCATCACAACAGGGGAGGCCCAGGGTGACCGCGATGGACGAATAACCCCCAACTCCAACATTTTATCGATCTCTTCATTGAGGACCTTAAGCTTGACAGGAGACAAAGGATAATAACGCTGACGAATTGGAGAACCGACAGTCTCGATTTTGTGAGAAAGCCACGAAGTACACCCTAAACCCGCCTTATCTGAGGATATTTCCTCGAACTCATTAATAACTGACTGAAGCTTAGTTTCCTGATCAACCGTGAGGATCGTGCGTGGATGAACATAACGAACCTCGCCTATAACTGGAGGGTTAAGACTTGGAACATGAGGTGGCGGGACAAAAAGCTTCCCAGACAAACCATCCGCGAACGCCTTTTTTAGAATGTCAGTAAGACCGCAAGAATTCCAAAATTCGATTCCCAAAATAAAAGCTGTCGGGAGATCACGGCTTACGAGACAGGGATGCAAAACACGGATACCGCTAAAATAAATTGGGATATCCAAACTGCCCAAAATGTTGATAGGAGAGTTGTCAGCGGAAACGACATGAGGACGAACGTCTTTACAAAAAGCTAAACCGAGTCCTGATAGAAGAGTAACATCCACTAGGGAAGTCTGCGCGCCAGAGTCTAAAAGCGCTAATACCGGAGAATCCGTAACACTAACTTCAATAAAGAGTCTATTATCCGGGATTTTATTAATAACAACGGGTGCCACTGTTGGGCCTCTCAGCACACCCTTTACTAGTTTTTTGACGAAGCAGAATTGCAATGAGGACATTCGCGTGTAATTACACCGACGCGCTTGCACTTGAAGCATACTGCTCCAGTAATGTTAGGACAGCTACGGTAGTTGTGCCCTGTCGCATCACACTTCATACAGACCACAGGCCCGGGGATGTCAGTACTAACCGCGTTGATGGGTGCTATTGAAAAACGAGAGGGACGCGAAGTTTGGAAAGCTTCGAAATTTCTCGCGACCTCTAACAGTCCATCGATATCCCTGACTACGTTGGTCGCAAGACAAGGGTGATATTTAGGATTCATGCCATATTTAACAATATTAAACAGACTATCTTCGGATACCGGAATGCGGAGTTTAGCGTTGAGATCGCGTGCTTGAATAACGAAATCGACTACGGATTGATTTGCCGACTGTGATAAAGCGCGGAGCTGACTCTCGACCTTGAAATCGTAATCGGCTATATCGAAAGTTTTAAAATAAGCAGACTTGAGCTCTGTGTATGAAAGTCCTGGATACCTGATAGCCCTAAAATATTTCAAGGCACTGCCCGACAACAACTCATGAAAACGCCTAACCACATAAGATGGACCAACACAACGCGCAATTCCTTCTTCCTCTACACGAGAAAAAAATTCGCGAACACAAGTTTCACCGGAAAAATTCAAATTCCACTTGGTAAGAGATTCGCCTTTAATAAGGGTTGGCGGAGTATATCCGGATGTGCGCAGGTCCTGGAAACGAGGTTCCGTGTCAAAAAACTGCTCCTCACCACTAGCCATCGGGTCTAAGACTCGTGGTTGGTAGGGGTTCTGAATTGGGGTAGCACGGGGTGTATCACCGATAGGCTCTTCCATACTTAGATGCGACATCATAAAAAAAATTAGGCGAGAAAGAAAAAAAAAAAAATTAGGGCAAAAAAAAAAAAAATAGGGGAAAAAAAAAAATTAGGGGAAAAAAAAAATTAGGGGAAAAAAAAAATTAGGGGAAAAAAATTAGGGGAGGAAAAAAAAATGGGGAAAAAAAAAAAAATTAGGGGAAAAAAAATTAGGGGAGAAAAAAAAATTAGGGGAAAAAAAAAAATTTAGGGAAAAAAAAATTAGGGGAGAAAAAAAATTAGGGGAGAAAAAAAAAATTAGGGAAAAAAAATTAGGGGAGAAAAAAAATTAGGGGAGAAAAAAAATTAGGGAAAGAAAAAAAATTAGGGGAGAAAAAAAATTAGGGGAGAAAAAAAATTAGGGGAGAAAAAAATTAGGGAAAGAAAAAAAAATTAGGGGAGAAAAAAAATTTAGGGGAAAAAAAAAATTAGGGGAAAAATATTTAAGGGGAGAGTAAAAAAAAATTAGGTAAGTCCTGGTCAAGTTCTGATCAAGTCCTGGTCAAGTCCTGGTCAAGTCCTGGTCAAGTCCTGGTCAAGGGATTTATGGACAGCGACTACAACCAAGATTACACTTCTCACACGTTGAGAAAAGACGAAGAAAATTAAAAAATGCACCAAAGTAAGGAAGCCTGGAACCAAAAGAATACTTAGCCAACGGCTAAGTAAGCGAGCAAAGTAACAAGATAAAACTAAGTCTGACTTACCGTAAATTCCCTAACGGTTACGGGTTCAAACTACGGGAACTAAGACAACTAGAAGAAAACTCGGGAAATGTCTGTGGGATTGACAAATAAAAATAAAAGTTTAAACAACAATTTTATTATGTATGTTTCAGAAAGTAAAACAAAAATCGTATATTTCGTAACAATTATCAATATTATTATATATCAGTTGCAGTGTTGCGAAAACGTGCAGTTCCTTCGAACACCGACGCAGATGACAGGTTAAGTCGCCAGACTAAAACTGCAGTTGAGTAAAATAGCATAAAGCGCTTGAGTAAATTTACGTAAAGCGCCTCGTAGTGGTAGGCTGAAACAAAGACGATAGGTTATTAATCCGCGACCGGGTATCGGTCACCGTCCTTCCAACACAAGAAAAAAAATTATTTTAATAACAAATATAAATAAAAATTTCCAGGATTACTTACCATGAGTTCGGGCGCCATTTGCAGTGAATTTAGTAATGATAGAAAATATAAATAAATAAGAAAAACAACACATTCACTGACACACGTATAATTTATTGTTTAATGGTACAAAATTACGAATTTGTCGATAATTTACACTGGAGATCACTTCAGCACACGTTTAACACCGAAATCAAAACACACAGATATTAATGGGTTAAAATTAACAAATAATCTTAAATTTATATTTTAGGTTTTTCTAGGGGTTGAATCAAAATGATTAAGTTTCTCGCGACAAATTTAAGAAGAATAATACTGCAATTTGACGAAAACCAGTCAAAATTCACTCACGTGAAAGGATTTTGGCTGGGCTGAGAATTTTGACTGGGCTGGCGATTAAAAACGGTTGCATGAATTGTTGAAAGGCTGGTGAAGAGTGAGGTATGGCTGATGGATGTTATGATTATATTCGAAAAAATGCAGTAAAAGAAGATATGTGCCCGACGAACGAGGCTTTCGGAATTTAGAGGGTTAGTACGAACAAAAAAAGCTTTGTCCGCATTAAAAATCAAAT
This sequence comes from Apotomis betuletana, assembly GCA_932273695.1. Taxonomy (NCBI): domain Eukaryota; kingdom Metazoa; phylum Arthropoda; class Insecta; order Lepidoptera; family Tortricidae; genus Apotomis; species Apotomis betuletana. Next base: position 11,072,689 of record OW026320.1, on the reverse strand, counting down.
AAGCATTAAGATCACAACTCGATACTGTTAATTAAAACTAACAATTAAATATCGAATAATTTTGAATTGGTTTTGGCCGAATATTACACTAAAATTAAATTATCCTAAATGCACCGAACCGCTCGAAGATGTGCGCGCACCAGTCGCGCCGTGCGCGTCGATGACACCAACCTTCTGTAAGCCCTCAAGGGCAGGACTCGTACATTGGACGGCAGGTTAAATAAACAAACCCGTTCAGGTCTGACGGGCACTGGATGGAGGACTGTGGCTCCCAGTCGCAATCAGATCGTGCTAGACGCACACACAGGATCACACGCCGGCCGGCAAGAGAACCAAGCACTCGGCGCACCGCTTGCAGCCGTACATGAACTGCACCGCACAGACCCTCAGAAAAATAAGGGAAGGGCTCCTTATGGGATCACAAAAACGTGGACACAAACTGTACTACTCGGATCGCAAAACGTGGACAAAAACTGTAGTACTCCGGTCAAAATACTTGATTACTCAAGCAATTATATTAATAAGATGCTTCTTGTCTCAAACTCAAAATCTCAATGACAATCCTTCAACCAATTCTTTCCTTGAAAGAAAACCAAAGAACGAACGAAATCTAATTTTTGAAATTCAAATTTAAATTTAAAAATACCAAAATGACAGTTTGCCAGACCTAAATCTATAAGAAAATAAGGCTACGGACTAACGAACGAAACTCGTACAATTGAGAATAGCGACACCTAACGGGAACGGAGCGAACAATTTCCGAAAGCATGCAATCTACCAAGTGAAACCAAAATTCATGCAAGCTAAGACATTAGAAAAAAAAGTACAACTCGTCTGTAACAGATGGCGCTGTGCCGTGATGAAATTAAATAAACAACGGATTAGTAAAAATAAACTCTTAAACCGTAGCGTAATGCTACACTAGCTACTTATTATTCATCTGTGGGTATAGCTAATGAAGTATGTAGTTTTCTCCATCTAACTCTATCCATAGCCACTTCCTTCACTTCCCTATACGACATGACCTCTACATTCTCTTTTATTTGTATAATTTAACTTATTCTCGGCCTTCCTCTTTCTCGGTTGCCCTCAACCTTTCGTTCACCATATAGCCAGCCAGACAAAAATATTAAGGATTCCGTGACTAAACTTACCGCCTGCTTCGACAGAGGGCGTGCGTTTCATCGCTGCCATCGAGACAATTCGCTACGCCGTCACATTTCTCATCCAATGGGATATATGAGCCATCCTCACACCGCCACTGCTCATCACTGCAAATAAAACCATTTCGTATATTACAAATACAAAAATAGAGATAAAAACAGTGAATTTAACTTTAAGGGGCAAATGAGCAAACGGATCACCTGATGGAAAGCCATTACCGCCACCCATAGATACCTGCAACACCAGAGGAGTCACAAGTGCATTGCCGGCCTTTCAGGTCGGAGTACGCTCTTTTCATGAAGGTTTGATCTGGTATCTTATGGTGATGTAAATAAGTAAAGCGCATTTACTAAAGAAATACTTGTATTTAAATAATTAACAAGACAAACAATATATTCGAGTCACACACGGTTAGCGGTCGCGATGCGAGAGAGCGAGAGAAGGCGACGGGGAGAGAGGGACGGAGCGTAACGTTCCTTCCGCTATAGTGGCGCCATAGTTTGCATTCGTTCCAATTCCAACATCCCCTCCTGAATGCAAACCCATTGCTGCTGTAAGGATGCTGAACTTCGGGCGAGGCAGGCCTTTGGTAAGTGCATCAGCGACCATAAATTCGGTGCTGATATATTGGACGTTCACCTTTTTCGCAGCAATTTTCTCTTTGATGAAGTGGTAACGGACATCAATGTGCTTGCTGCGGGCGTGATAAGCACCAGAACCTGAAATACTGATAGCACTCTGATTATCACAGTATAAGGTTAAAGGGATACCTGATAAATCATGCCAAAGTTCTTCCTCAAGTTGCTTTAGCCAAAGTGCTTCTTGAATAGCAGTGCTTAAGGCCATATATATTCCGCCTCACTTGAAGACAGTGCCACAGTGGCCTGTTTTTTTGAATTCCAGCTTATACAAGCACCCTGAAAAATAAAAGTGTATCCTGTGCAGGATCTTCGGTCTATGGTGTCAGTAGCCCAATCCGCATCACAATAGCCAATTATATTCTTACTATCTTTCTTGAAAGTAAGTTTCATGTTGATTGTGCCTCTTAAGTATCTGAATATTCTTTTAACTGCAGCCCAGTGCTGGCTTGTTGGACAGTTATTGAATCTGCTCACAGAGTTTACAGCAAATGTTATATCAGGACGAGTTCCCTGTGACAGATACAACAAACATCCCACAGCTTCCTGATATGGTATGTTACTTAAAATTTCACTTTCATTTTCGGTTTTTGTTAACTGAGTACCAGCTTCGAAAGGTGTTGGTACTGGTTTACAATCACACATTCTGAATCTCTGCAATATCTTCTCTATATAAAGTGACTGATCCAGAGATATCGAATTTGTACTGTTCTTTGTTATTTTGAAACCAATACATTGCTGAGCAGGTCCAAGATCCTTCATTTTAAATTTTTCTCCCAACTTATCTTTAATATACTTCATACTTTCATTATTATTAAATAAACAAAGTATGTCGTCAACATATACTGCCATAAATATCATATCTTTTTCGGTTTTCAGTCTGTAATATATGCAAGGATCTACAGTTGACCGTGACAGACCAATGTCTAGGAGGGCAGCGTTCAGCTTTAAATTCCACTGTCGACTTGCTTGTTTCAGGCCATACAAAGCTTTGTTTAGTCGACAAACCTTATTCGCTATCTCATAGCCCGGTGGTAACGACATGTATATTTCTTCTTCTACTTCACCTTGCAAAAACGCTGATATTGCATCCATTTGATGAATTTTTAAATTATATTTTGAGGCTAAACCAATCAAGTATCTTATTGATGTATAACGCACAACCGGTGCGTACACTTGATGGTAATCGACACCTTTTGTTTGTCTGAACCCTTTGATAACAAGACGAGCTTTGTAACGTGTTATGTCTCCTACATCGTTCCTCTTAGTCTTAAATACCCACTTGCAGGGAATTGATTTCTTGCCTTCAGGTAAATCCACTATAGTCCATGTGTCATTTTCAATTAATGCTTGATATTCGCTTTCCATAGCATCTTTCCATGAATCAGCTTTTTCACTACTTAAAGCTTCTAAGTGATCTTGAGGGTCATTATCTAATAGACTCATGGCTGATTCGAGACATAAAAATGAATTTGGTACTGAATTGTCAGTATAACGCTGGCGAGGTCTCAAGTTAACATGACATACCGGAGAACTATTGCCAGAAGAACTGTCATCAAGCTCTGAAGGTTCATATGTTTTATCACAGGGATCATCAAACTGACTGTTATCGGGTGTCATTGTTTCCTCATAAATTTCTTCTTCACTGTTCTGCTCTATGTTTTCTTCCAATCCAAAATGTACTATTGTGTCATCTTTATTCTTATTGTCATCATCATCTTTGCATATATTATTTGAAGTACTTGGTACCGATTGACATTCTTCTGAGATTTTACCCTTAACGCCTTTTTCGCAATTTTTGACATGTTTTTGATAGACAGTCTCCTCCAAAAATACTACATCTCTACTCATTACTATCTGTTTTGTTTTCCTGTCAACAAAGCGATACCCCTTGGTGCACTCACTGTACCCAACAAAAGTCAATTCTCGAGACTTAGGATCAAACTTACGGCATTTTTCCTTAGGTATATGCACCATAGCTTGGCAGCCAAACACCTTCATATGGCTTAGATCAGGCTTAGTACCGGTCCATCGTTCTTGTGGTGTTACTCCAGGTAGTGAGCGGCAAGGAGACCTGTTGACAATGTATGCAGCTGTCGCTACAGCTTCTGCCCAATACTCGGTCTGTAATGAAGCATTAAACAACATACATTTGGCCTTTTCAACAAGAGTCCGGTTCATCCTCTCACTTAAGCCATTCTGTTCCGGGGTGTAGGGGGTACTTGTCTGATGTTTTATCCCAAATTGTTTAAGGCATTTATCAAATTTATGATTTTTATATTCAGTCCCATTATCCGTTCTAAGTGTCTTTATTTTTATGTCCAACTCATTTTCGACACTGCTTTTGAATTCTAAAAATTTATCTAAAACTTCCGATTTTTGTTTCAGAAAATAGACAAATACCTTTCTCGAAAAATCGTCAATAAATGTTAGAAAGTACCTTGCACCTCCAAGCGACTGCTGCTCCATCGGGCCACATACGTCGGAGTGGATAATCTCGAGCAAGTTTGAAGCCCGCGTACCTTCATTTTTGAACGGCTGTCTTGTCTGCTTGGCTTCTATGCATGGAGTGCATGTATATTCCTTTTCTTGCTGGCTCATCTTGACACCTGTTGTATAATTTTCAATCTTGTCAAGATCATTGAAGTTGAGGTGAGCCAGTCGTTGGTGCCACAGGTATTTGTCTTCTTCGGTTGTTGCGGCCATTGCCCATCCACTTTGGTCGGTTAGTAATTTGTATGTATTGTTTACTAATTTCGCACTGGCCACTACATTTCCTTTGCTGTTGATTACTGAACAGCCATATTTGTCAAATTCTACTTTGTTTCCATTCATAATCATTTTACTGACAGAAAGCAGGTTTGTGGATAACTCAGGGATATACAATACATTGTTTACCTGTATATTGTCATACTGTCCCGTTTTTTCATTTGGTACTCTGATGGTAACTGTGCCACAGCTTTGTACGCGAAGTACTTTATTATTAGCAATCCTGATGGTTTTTACAGGCGGTGCTGTTTGACATTCAAGCCATTCCTCATGCATTGTCATATTTGCGGAGGCGCCCGAGTCTATGTACCAGCTGGTGGCATCATTGACAGTTGAAGCTGAAAAAGCAGCAACAAAACCATTCTTCTCACTCTTAGCTTCCTTTTTGTTATTTTTAAACCAACAATATTTCCCTAAATGGCCATAATTGTTGCAATTGAAGCAACGTGGACCTCTTGGCCTCTCTGAGGGATTTTGTTTACTTTTGTTATAGTGATTTGGGTTTTTATATTTCTTTGTTTTTGCATAAAAAGCTGTAGTAGTATCTGATCCTTTTACCTCCTGTAATAACTTGGTTTTGATCTGATCGGCACTAATTTTTATGCCTGAGCTCTCGATACCCATAATCATAGGCTTGTACTCGTCGGGCAATCCCGCCAACATAAGAGTCCCGAGCCATTCATCATCGACGCTAAAACTTATATTTCTCAACTTGTGTGCTGCCGACATAATTTTGTTTATATAATCTTCAATGTTTGCGCTTGTTTCTAGGTTTGTATTTATTAAATCTCGTAGAAGCCCAACTTTCCTGAGCAGGCCCGAGTCTTCGAACGCTCTACACAAATTGTCCCATACTTGCTTTGCTGTTGTAGCTTCTTGAACATGAACATATAATTGGGAATCAATGGACAAAATTATTTTCGATCTGGCTTTGACATCTTTCTTTTTGTCGGAACATTCCGCCATTGTTACACATTCATATAAATCTTCATGTTGCAAATATGCTTCCATTGCAAATTTCCAAGTTGAAAAATTGTCTCTTCCGACTAATTTTTGGATTGATAACGTGTTCATAGCCATATTTTTGCGTTTTCATAGAAACCTGAAAAGATTTTGGAAGATATTTTTTTTACGCGAAAGTGAGGTTGTACTATTTTTATTTTACGATTTTCCTGAAACTACAACTGAATTCTGAAAAACTATAATAGGTAGGGACAGCCCATAACCTGATGTAAATAAGTAAAGCGCATTTACTAAAGAAATACTTGTATTTAAATAATTAACAAGACAAACAATATATTCGAGTCACACACGGTTAGCGGTCGCGATGCGAGAGAGCGAGAGAAGGCGACGGGGAGAGAGGGACGGAGCGTAACGTTCCTTCCGCTATAGTGGCGCCATAGTTTGCATTCGTTCCAATTCCAACATATGGCATGCCGTGGCGATACGCTCTGACCAATTAAGCTACAGAGTCTGGTAAGTGTTAACGGCATAATAAGCCGGTTAAATGCAAAAAGTACAAAGATCTAAAACAAACTTCAAGCAGTGACAAAATTCGAAGACACCTTCACCAGACTCTGTAGCTTAATTGGTCAGAGCATATCGCCCCGGCAATAAATATCGACATAGTCCCACAGACAGTAAGCTCTAGTAGGCTTGTGTTATGGGCACTTACATATACATACATACATAGAAAACATTCATGGCCCTGGAACAAATATTCGAGTTCATCACACAAATATTTGACGACGCGTTTGGCTCGGTTTGTAGACACCTGCCTACTGAGCCGGCGGTCCCGGGTTCGAATCTCGGCCAGGGCAAATATTTGTGTGATGAACTCGAATATTTGTGCTTGGGTCATAGTTGTTCTATGTATTTAAGTATATATTTATCTATATAAGTACGCATATCGTCGTCTAGTACCCATAACACAAGCCTTCTTAAGCTTAATTTGGGACTAGATCGATTTGTGTGAGGTTGCCCGATATTATTTTTTTTATATTTTCCCTTGCCGGATATCGAACCCAGGACCGTCGGCTTAGTAGGTTACACTGCGCCAACCGCGTCGTCAACATACTTACCTGCATATTATATCTCTCTTATGGCGACTTGATGGGATGTCAGGAAGGTTTAGTATATTTCTGAAACCAAAATTATTGAGTTAAGTTCGATTAGTCTTTACTTTAGATTAGACACTTAATTTTTTAAAGTCGCAATAGGGGTGTAGACTGATGTTGAAACATACAACATACTGAAGTAACTAATATGAATAAAATTAGCTCGTTATGTCATAAAACAAAGAAAAATAAAAACAAGAAAATTTATATGTTTTGAAATATGGTTACGTAGCATAACATCTAAAATCAAATGTCATAAACTTGATACCCATACGTCTAGAATGCCGAAAGCCTAAATGAATAATGTTCGTAATCTATAACGTTCGAAATACATACAACACGACTGGTCGAATGAATATAATATCGAAGTACAAATTGAATAATATTATTTGTCATAAACTTGATACACATACGTCGAGAATGTCGAAAGTCTAAATAAATAATGTTATTAATCTATAACGTTCGTAATACATACAACACGCCTGTACCTGGAATACATTTTGTGGACGTAGACTGATCGAATTAAATAGTGTAATATATATATATATAATAATACAAAATATTATATCGTATGAATATTTATTTAAACTTAAACTAAAACACAAGTACTTCTTTTATAACAAAAACATTTTAAATGTATAATCACAAATTGGCAGAAATATTCTTCAAAAGGTCGAAGTGGCCGTATTCGTGTATTTTCGTTATAATATTTGCTATATTACAAATATATGCGATTCATTTTTCCTATGTCTTTTTGACGGAATTTGATGTCCCAGTTTTATTTTTTCAATTTCCATAATATTGTTCTTGGTTTCTTTTTTGCCGATTTTTAACAAAAGTATAACCATTTCGCCATGTCCCACCTTTTTAGGGTTCCGTAGTCAACTAGGAACCCTTCTAGTTTCGCCATGTCCGTCTGTCCGTCTGTCCGTCTGTCCGTCCGCGGCTTAGCTCCGTGATCATTAGTACCAGAAAGCTGAAATTTGGTATGAGTATGTGTATGTATCACGCCGACAAAACGGTAGAATAAAAACTAAAAAAACTTTTCGGGCACCTCCCGCACACCTAAAGAGGGGGTGATTTATTTTTTTCGTTCGAAAACTAGTGTGTGGGGTGTCGGTGAATAGGTCTTTTAAAAATAATAGGGGTCTTCAAACATTATTTTTTGATAAAGTCAGCAGTTTTGTAAACATTCGCTCCAAAAATAAAAAAAATAGTGTCCCCCCCCTCTAACTTTTCCACCACGGGTCAAAAAATTATGGAAAAATTCATGAAAATGAGGCCTTATAAGTACTTTCAATGAAAACTATATTGAATAAAATCGGTTGAGCCGTTTTTGAGTTATCGCAAAAAACCATAATTTTCTTTAAAATGACGTAAGTGCCGCGCGGTGTCCCTACACTTCGAACGTTACACATATTGGTTAAGTGCCAAACTATATTAAAAAAAATCGCTCAATCTGGCGCGTTTAATCGATAACTTCCAGAAGGTAATAAGTAATTACTGTTACTTTGGCGTTTACGACCTTTTTATAGAGCTTGAAATCTTTCTCGTAATTTAAGTCTTTCTCGTAATTTTCGTCTATTAACTACGGAACCCTACACTGAGCGTGGCCCGACATGCTCTTGGCCGGTTTTTGACTTTTAATAAACTCCATCTTCAAGTTTTGGTTGACTGATATGACAGAAGACAGAAACAAAGCCATGCTACGTTATGTTGACAAGTGATTTATTGATTTTTAAAAAGGTGCAGTGACATTAATATCTTAGGTACTTATAGAATATTAAAGAGGTTGATCTACTGATATCCCGATAACTAGTTGAGAGCACTATTTTCTGTACGCATTTTGTATTTCGGTGTGTACATTAATTCGATGTAGATTATATTATCCAAACCGAAACGACGAGGGCGGGTCGCTAGTTAATAGGATAAAGCTAAATCTCAGACAACGTCATCTATCTTTTATACCATAATAGATAGATAATAGGTACTCAAAGATTTTATTACGTTATATAATTTGACTTTATGTATTTTCAACGTTATACATAGTGAGCAGTATAGATTACAAATGTTATGAATTTAGACCGTAGAGTTTTTAAATTTATGATAAAAGAAGTTATTATTACCGTACGTTATGCAACTTGACCGTATATATTTTGAACGTATAAAAAACGAACTTATGACATTCGATTTTAGATGTTATGCTACGTAACCCGAACCCGGTACCTCTGGATTGCCAGTCCAGTGCGTTAACCTTTCCGCCACCCTAACGCCCAACGCGCCGTTCTTTGTATTGGTACCCATAACATAATAATGACGTCACGATTAGGTGCCCATTTGCATGGAGCGTTTTTAGCGCTCCCTAGGAAAGTTAAACATTGGCGGTTATTTCTGGCTTTTAGAGCAGTCTAAGTGTAGTTAGTCTCATATAAACCGTAATAAAATTAATCGAATGACATCCTCAAAAAAATTGTCTACACGCCTATTGTATATTCATATTGTGTAAATACATACAAAACTTTTGATGATGACTGTACACACATACAAAATGTTTTCTTATTACCTACTAGGGTGTATTTGGGCAGCGTTGTACGCTGATTCTACGGGATACGTGGCTGAAACAAACAATGATCAGTAACCCCACTTCTATATCTTGTTTTTTACGGCATTCCATTTTCTTTTGTTTTGGTTGTTGATACGAGCCTTTAATGCAACGCCATCTACCGACCATCACGATGAATCCGCTTAACAGATTTTTTATAATCGGAGAGGAAAAGTTTTCTGAAAACAATTAGGTATGTTATTTCCTTTTCCGATAAGCAGAGCCCACAGACAACGCAGAGCCTCTCACCCAATAAAATAGCAAACTGACAACTCATAAAAAAAGAAAACGTAGGATGATAAGGAAAAACTACGGAGCTTGCAGTTCGAAGATCCTTTATAGCAGGAACTATAAAGAAAAATAATTGTGTTCAAAACTCTTTACCTAAATACCCTGTTAATGGTCATCCAGTTGGGATTGTGTACTTAATACTCAAAAATGAACAAAAAAGTTTAAATTTTGCATGTTTTCCGGTTCTCTAAATTAACCAATTAACGAGAACAGCTGAAGCTACGGACGAAGAATTAGATAACCTTTTAAGATAAAGAAATATCAGCAAGTAAAAACATTAAAACAATAATAATCTGGTAAATTGTAGGTAATTTAATAGCATCCTAATCAAAAGTCTAAGATTTTTATATACGATTCCTATTTATTTAAAAATAAAGCTGTTTTACGCATATCTTTGGAAAAATATTTATCTGGATTGTTTTTATCAAAAACAAAAATAAGAATTCTATAAAAAAAATGTAATTTGGAAAGTTGTATATTATAATGTCATGTATTGTAAAAAAGTCCCAGTGTTCAAGTTTTCACAAGAACGCCTTGCGTTGACAGGTTTTTGGTATAGGGATGAAAACAAAAACAAAAAAAATATTACCTAACAAAAAATTGGGCAAGTGCGAGCCCGACTCGCGCATGAAGGGTTCCGTACCTATACATAATTATATATCATCTATAACAAGTTTGTTGTATGGGAGCCCCCTTAAATATTTATTTTATTTTATTTTTAGTATTTGTTGTTATAGCGGCAATAGAAATACATCATCTGTGAAAATTTCAACTGTCTAGCTATCACCGTTGTTGAGATACAGCCTGGTGACAGACGGACGGACGGACGGACAGCGAATTCTCAGTAATAGGGTCCCGTTTTTACCCTTTGGGTACGGAACCCTAAAAAGGACGTGCGGCGAAACATACAACCTCTTACTTTTTTCAAAGTCGGTTAAAAATAGATTATAACATGTTAAGAATATCCGTCGGTGACCGCACTCTAGTCTAAGTCTATATCTTGGCCATCTGCGAGGAAGATTGACAAAGAAATTACAGTTAAAAAAACGTATTTTTAGAGATAACGGCGGATGCCTTGATGTAAAATAAGGTTGTGTAATGATCGATATAAAAATAAATGGCATAAGTATGTTGGATATAACAACATTTGATATAATTTCACAGGGTATAATCACTCATTTTATGTAATAAACGTTTGGTATAATTTGAAAATATCTATTTTTATTTGGTATATTTATCATTTGGTAGAACACTTATTTCCTATAACCATCATATGGTATAATGTTTATTTGGTATACAAATCATATGAAATAAATATGAGGTGGTATATTTTGTATTTTTTCTGGGGGATGCAGTTCAAACCTAACCTAACCTACTTTTATGGTAGCAGTCCATTTTTTCTGGGGGATGCAGTTCAAACCTTTTTTTTTCTAACCTAACCTAACCTACGTTTCTAATTGGACTTTTGGTTTAAGTTTTTTTTTAGTGCCGCCCCCCGCCCCCCTATTTCTCTATACCCTATACGTTATGCCATTTGAACGTTAGATAAAATAAACATTATACCATAAATTCATTAGAAGAAATATGCATTATACTTAAAGAATGTTATATTAAATGTTATTCGATAAAATGATCAGTATATGAAACAATAATTATATATTATCAAATGTTAATATATTAGGTGTTGTTATAACATTCAATAATTATGTCAAATGAGCGTTATAGCGACTGAAGTTATATCAAAAAATGTTATAGCCATCGTTACGCACCCGTAAAATAATGAAAAAAACTAAATGTAAAAAATTAGAATAACAACACAGTTAAACACACATAAATGTTAAGTGGTACGTAGTATAAACCGGGTACTTACCAAAAATTGCCAAAATGACGTACCAAAACATTATAAATACTTAATTATTTTCGACACTAATATTTACACTGGTAGACTCTTCACTTGTGAGCACATTTTTATCAAAGCTTTACGACTTTACGATACCACCAACGCCCTTACCATGAGTTTACAGTCACCGTACTCGCTAGCGACTAGGTAAAAGCATGGTATAAAAAAATTGGGCAAGTGCGGGTCCGACTCGCGCATGAAGGGTTCCGTACCATAAAACAAGTTTGTTGTATGGGAGCCCCCCTTAAATATTTATTTTGTTTTATTTTTAGTATTTGTTGTTATAGCAGCAATAGAAATACATCATCTGTGAAAATTTCAACTGTCTAGCTATCACCGTTCTTGAGATACAGCCTGGTGACAGACGGACGGACAGCGAAGTCTCAGTAATAGGGTCCCGTTTTTACCCTTTGGGTACGGAACCCTAAAAAATAAGGTATGACACTCCAGCTAGACTTTCTACGACACTGATTAATTGCCGCCTTATGGTAACAAAATAATTATAAAGAAACAAATCTTTGCCGCCAGTCGTACAAAATATAATAATTATGCATTTATGCATTACGAGTGTCATGATTTTTGACTAAGTTTTATTTTGTCGTAATAATTGATTTAAAACACTCACGATTTGAAATGCTGATACATAAGACTAATGTAATGATCTCAAATTCAAATATTTTAGTTATTAAATGTATTAAATTATTATTATCTCATTAAGTATCTTATTATTATTATTTTTTTGTATAAATCTTAATAATAATCAAGTTTGTAATTGACATAATGTTTGTAATATTTTGATATTCCATTTTAGTTGTAAGATATTGCTGTGCCCGACAGGGCTCATGTTTTGAACCTACCTAGTATGTGCTAGTATTTAAGATCTTTTATGTACAACATGAATCGCAATAAACTGAATTTGAATTTGATTAGATTCATACAGATAACAAGAGAATCAGGGAGTATTATGAAACACCACTAGCAACACAGAAACGGATTGACAGTACCAACCAACCAATCATAGCGTGAAGACTTCAAAAGTTTCGCCTGTCATTCCGGATTGCCATACCTTATTTTCTTATACCATGCGTAAAAGGTTTTGACGACGCGGTTGGCGCAGTTTGCAGACACCTGCCTACTGAGCCGGCGGTCCCGGGTTCGAATCCCGGCCGGGGCAAAAATTTGTGTGATGAACTCGAATATTTGTTCTTGGGTCATGGATGTTATCTCTATATGTATTTATATATTATGTATATCGTCGTCTAGCACCCATAGTACAAGCTTTGCTTAGTTTGGGACTAGGCCGATTTGAGTATTTATTTATTTATTTTTATAAAAAAAAAAAAAAAAGTTTGTATGGTGAATTGTAGTTCCACAAAGTAACCGCTAGCGGGCGCTGTCCGCTATCCGACAACGGCGACTCTTACACTCTCCGTTCATGTGCGCGGATGTGACTTGCAAAGCCAAACTTGGTCTTGAATGTCCGGTCACACTGTGCGCAATAAAGTTGCCCTTGTGTGTCAAAAGTGTAGGCGTAGGCAGGTTTGGGTCGAGTCTTCCGTAAGCGGCGCTTTTGGTCGAGATGCTCGAGTCGAGCTAATTTGTTCTTGGGTCATCGATGTTATCTATATATGTATTTATATACTATGTTTATGTACATCGTCGTCGAATAACAAATGTACGTAGGCAGGGCAGTCCAATTCGCTCTCGTATCTCAAGTTAGAAGGACATGTATTCCCCATGATGTAAATAAACAGGTTAATGGCCAAAAATAAGAACTAGGTATTTAATGAATAATGACACAAAGGTAGGTAAATTAAGAAAAGCTAAAAGGTAAAGAAAGGTAAGGTAAAGAAGCTTCAGTAGCGTATGAATTATGGAATGAAAGATTTGGTGTGATTGACGTAGCGATCTAATAGCTCAGTTGGGAGAGCAATGCGCCAGTAACGCAGAGTAGAGGTCGCAGGTTCAAGCCCTGCTTAGATTGTAGTGGATCGCATTAAATTTTTCTTTCTTAATTTATCTTTGTGTCATTATCTATAAAAATAAAATATGTGGTATTTCCATATAAAAAATAGAATCGATAAAAAAATATTTAAGTATTTAATGGTATTCTATTTTAACACGTTCACTCTCAGTTTGACATGTGAACCTGATCTCCCTGCCTACCTGCCTACTGAGCCGGCGGTCCCGGGTTCGAATCCCGGCCGGGGCAAATATTTGTGTGATGAACTCGAATATTTGTTCTTGGGTCATCGATGTTATCTATATATGTATTTATATACTATGCTTATGTACATCGTCGTCTAGTACCCATAGTACAAGATTTGCTAAGTTTGGGACTAGGTCGATTTGTGTAAAATTGTCCCATAATATTTATTTATTTAATTATTTTATTGTTCATTAATTCAAATTTACTCATTCTAAAATGTTGTTTTTCCAAAACTATGACACAATGGAGAGGTTATTTTAGTCGGGTGATAATTTAAAAAAAAAACGAATGACGTTTAGCTTGACATTGTGCTCAACTTATTTTTTGCGCAGGTCGAAGACTACAGCTCTATGCAGCCATATATGTATTTTTTTTTATATTCAGAAAAAAAATATTCAAATATAGGCTGTATACGACGCTGAGCTCTCTCGATCTCTAAATTATTTTCCACCTGTTAATTGAATCCGCTAGCTGGATAGGAAGAAATAAATTAAAACACCATGTATACAAAATTACTTTATTCACAAAAAATAAAAATCCAATCACTCTCGAACTATAAGTATTTCTAATAATCTAAAAAATACGGTGCTTGTTGTTGGAAGGAGACATCTTGGATTCACAACAGCGACATCTTTCGGTGGTAACAAGGTGTTAATATTTTATTTAAATCGATCCACATAATATAAACTACTGTTATTTTAATGTATCTCATGTTGTGTTGTATATTCCTTTATGTTGGAGGTGTGCAATAAAGAGTATTTGTATTGTATTTGTATAAACTACTTATTATGGTTGTAAAATGTATTTTTCTCAAACATGCAATGAAATGTCCTCATAACGTGCGTTATAACAGCCTAGCCGTGAAAAGGGCTTGCCTGCTTCGTATCACTAATCGGCCTCCCTATGGTCGGTCGTCTATACCTACTCACCCGGCAAGCCCTTCTTTCCCGGCAACGGCAGTAATATACTATAATTATGTTTTTTTTTAATATAAGCACCTAGCTGTAGCCAGTTTATTATTTCAGTATATTTACAATAGTTACGAAATTGATTATTATCTATTAGGATCGCTTAGGTACATACCGCTTTTTATCTATGCATCTTAATAGTACATTACTTGCCTAGGGCGATGAATTTGTGAATGACCCAGATTGCAGGCGTTTGTGACCCTAACCCAAGGTGAGGGCCATAAATATGCGATCTAGGCTTTACGAATTACCGCCCGTGGTTTGTCTGAAGTTTAACGTCTTGCCTTAGCCAGGAAGTGAAATTTTCTCCCCGTAGCGTAGCGGGCAGAAAATCCTACTTACGGCCTAGGGTCACGTAAAATAAGTAAAAATGAAAAGCTTACATTTATGTTAATTATCTACTTCTACTTCCCATCTATTTTAAGAAACACATTTTTACAATAAATACACGATTGCCTTAAGAAATAATGGCTACAAAAAGTACGTATTTTGTTTTTATTTTAGTTACCATAATATTAATTAAGTACATTTTAACATATAATTCACATTTCCCGAGTCATTAAATATACTCAATAACTTACTAATTGACACAAAGAAAGCAAAATAAGTCATGTTGGTTAAATACGTATAGCGAATTAAGTCCTGCTGATTTTAAAGTGGAATACTTAGTAATAGAAGACAATACAATTGTAGTTGGTACGGTCGTCAATAAAGACAACAGAAGAACACTCTATATTTTTATTAAAAGAAAACAAAAAGGAAAACGATGGTGTATAGTTTCGTGTTGGGATAAAATGTCACGTCGAAGTCTTAAAAAATGATATCTAAAAAATATTCGACATAAAAATAAAATTTACGTAGATTCTGAGTCCAAATAAGGTACACTATCGGGTAAAAATATAATAAGAATAGCCTGGTAAACTTAATAATCCCAATTGACAACACAATTTCTTAATGAGGGTTCCTGGTTGACTACGGAACCCTAACCGTGACCAAAGTGTATTTTAGTCTATCGGCCAGGTTGTTTACAATATTAAAACATGTCAAGATCGATAAATAGTAACCCAATTTGAGCACCTAAAGTAACAATAAAAGAAAAACTTTATTTCATCAACTCAGTAACAACGATAGGCCGATGTATCTTGTAAGTTTTTTTATATTTAAACCTATGTTAAGAGACACCGCAGTCAATTGACAATCTTATTAAAACTTTCGTGAGACATATTTAATTATTGTATTAAGCGGTTTACTCAGTGACGAAGTTACCGCGCCGCTGTACTGGCAGCAGTCACTGATGAAGAGCTCCATACGAGTTCGAAACATGTCGGGCTGTTCCTGACAATTTTAGTTGTAAACCGCTTAATACAATACAATAACCTAAAGTGACCTTTCTGTTTCCTTTTGACCTTTTTAGCTTGCCAGATACAATACTATAAGAGACGTGTCTCTTGCTGACATATCTATCTAATAAACAATGAAACGTGTAAGCAGAGCAGACAATAACAGAGTCACAGCGGAATAGAAACTCCTGTTAGCCAAACCTGGTACAGGAATGTTCGACCCAGCACCAGTACAGGCCTGCAAATGTCTGAAGAGCTCAATGTAGTTCCTAGACGGCTCGTTATTGGTGGTGGTAGTAGCTTCAGCGAAGCCGACTGCTGTGTTCTTGAAGAGCAGGTCTCGAGTGCTATCGAAGCTAGAGAAGATCTCTAAGTTGACGTGCTGGGTACCTGAGGAGGCCGCGTAGCCGAAGTACTTTTCGAGGGTGTCGAGGAGGGCGCTGATACTGTTGTATGCTTCGTCGTTTCTGGAAACATAGAATGTATGTTAGTGTTACTAAAAGGCAATTTCGTCCGCGAAGGAGTAAGGAAATAATAGCTGGCAAACAAGCGTACGGCCCGCTTGATGGAAAGCGGTTACTGCTGCCTATAGACGCTTGCAACTCCAGGGATTCGCATGCATCTTGCCGACCCTTTAAAAATCTGTAGACTCCTTTGTTAAAGAACTTCATACTGTAGTTCTTCGGGAAAACCTCGACCAGGAGCTCATCCCACAGCCGAAGTGTAATTATTTTGCGTTCATCAACTCCTATAATAAACTTTTTTTGAACAAGTGGCGCCATCGCTGTTCCTGAGGGATGAAATTAATATATCCTCGAGCGAAATCGTTTATTTTGAGCCAAATTTTTTTTGCGGTGCAAAACGGCTGGCGTCCAACACGAAGTGCAGGTTTTTTTTATGACTAATAGGACGGATTCGGTGCGGGCTACAAACATTCACTGTCCTAGTTATGTAAAATGTACCAGAGGCCTATGGATACATACACGTAAACGGGCCTCGGTGGCAGCGGGGGCTTGTTATCTGTGTGATTTTGAGGCCGCGCCGGCTGGGCTGGGCGGACATATTTTCCCCTTAAACGAAAAAACCTACACTAGGCCAGTGGCGGAGCTAGGGTGACCAAGGGCCCCTGAACAAAAAAGCCTGGGGCCCCAGAGCAAAAAAGGCTGGGGCCCCAGAACAAAAAAGGCTGGGGCCCCATAACAAAAAAGGCTGGGGCTCCATGTTAGTCCCGGGTTCCCCAGGGCCTTATGAACTTCGTACGGTACGGCCCTCCGCAACTAGGGGGCTTCCCAGCTAGCCCCAGGATAGCTACACCACTGAACTAGGCGCTACACATCACCTTATTTGTAATACCATGGGCATATTATCTAAATTTGAATATCATAGGTAGAAGGTAGTAAGAGGTATACGTAGTGCAGCTAAACAGAGAGAAAACTCTTTCATCTGTATCGAATTTCTTGAAAAAAATTTATGCTGTTCGCTTCTAGCGTAAAACAAGGCTTTATATTTAAGACGTTGAGAAAAGCGCCATCTCTCTCGCGATCCTTGCACTTGCGTGTAGACGCACATTTTAAGGTATGGCTAATGCGTATAAGCTTTTTTAAACACATATCAGTGGGCGCTCCAGTAGCGTAGAATTTTGGAATCAAAGATTTTCTGTGATTGACGTAACGATGTGATAGCTTAGTTGGGAGAACACTACGCCAGAAACGTAGGGTTGCAGGTTCGAGTCCTGCTTAGATTGCAGTGGATCAAATTAAATTTTTAAATCATAATTTACCTTTGTGTCAGTGTTTATAAGGCTTAATATTAGTTAGTGCGATTCGAAGTTAAGTTTAAACTAACAATCACTGAATAGGTACCTACTTGATAGTCCAACAGGGCTAAGATATGTTGCCACGACTCAGCGTCACCTGCCACGCTCACACGGTATTGAAAGGAAAGTGACAGGTAGGGTAGGTAGTATTTATCACACGACAAAGAGTTGCGTGCTGATAATCATGCCATTGTTTTCGGCGAATTAAGTGTTGCTGCAGCCTTGACTCGGAACTGGCTGCCGTCTGAGAGGGGTCAGGTACCTCCTGGTCATAATTTCCAAGAGCAAGGCGTCGTTGACCCTCACATCAGTGTCGACAGTCTGTCGTTGCGTCATAAGGATCGGAACTGGCTACCGCTCAAAGCCATGTAGTCTGTACCAAGATGCTTCTATCTTACCTTCTGGTCAGAATTTCCAGCAGGTAGGCGTCGTCGACCCTCACATCAGTGTTGACATCATAAGGATCAGAACGGGCTGCTGCTCAGGGCGACGCAGTCTGGCTGCCGTCTGAGAGGGGTCAGGTACCTTCTGGTCCGAATTTCCGAGAGCAGGGCGTCGTTGACTCTCTTGCATCAGACGGCGAGTATCACGCCATTTTCGATTCTATGACGCACCAACAGCGTCATAAGGATCGAAAATGGCTGCCGCTCAGAGCGATGTAGTCTGAACAAAGATGCTTCTATCTTACCTCCTGGTCAGAATTTCCCGCAGGTAGGCGTCGTCGACCTTCACATCAGCGTTGACAGTGTGTCGTCGCGTCATTAGGATCTGGCTGATACTCAGAGCGATTTAGTTGTACAAAGGTGCTTTTATCTTACCTCCTGGTCAGGACCTCCGAGTCTACCACGTAGGCGAGCAGGCAGGCGTCGTCGACACTCACACCAGTGTTGACGGCGAGAGTGTTGTTGCGGCATAAGACGCGTAACTGGTTGCCATCTATTCTGAGAGCGGTTAAGTAATCTGTGGAAGAGCGTATGTTATAGTTGTATCCTTTCAATGCCTGTAAGAATGGGGTGTGTATTGATGGATATAACGTCTCATATATAATTTCAAAATATATAACAGGGTCATTGTCAGATTTAGGTTCAAGTCTTTCCGGTGGACATTTGAGAAATTAAGTATTCCAGGGCCTAAGATTCTGATAAAATGCCTGTGAGAATAAAGGCCGTTCCCTTTTCTATAATCCAATGTAATAGCAAAATAACCTGGATCATACAAGCTCTTAACTTTTGACCAACGGAGGGACGAATTTTGCTTTTTGAACTGACAATGACCCAACAACATTTGATATAATCAGGAATCGATATCGGTGTTCATTATAATTGAAATATCTTTCTAATTTCGCGTTCTTTTTTAATGTTATTAATGTTATTAAATAGAATTTCGTTATAGATATAGATCTTTGAAATTAGCCCACTATAATATAAAAATGTGTAATAATAAGTGAAAAACCGAAATTGAATAACGGTATTTCGTATGGAGCCTAATAACTGTACCCGATCCCTAGATATAATAACAATAAACATATTTCCATTCGCTACAATTTCAATTAGTAAAAAAGACAGTTGAGACACCGTTTATATTCGCAAAATAGCTTAACACTCCTCCTCGCTTCGCTCATCGTCGTACCTATCCATGACTCTATGACAGCGTTGTTTATTTTTGTTTGAGCAGTTAGAGTGTTTTGTGAGCCTTTAAATGTATCATAGACATTATAATAATAGTAGCTTATGCAACTGCTACATAATGAGAGGTCTTAAAATACGAGTGTGATTTTATGAAACGAGCCGTAGGCGAGTGTTTTAAGAAACTAATTATGTACCTACAGTTGCATACACTACTTTATCTACACACATATTCATAATCATTATCATAGATTTTCTTTTATAAAAATACGTAACACTCAGTCCTGCCAGTCAGTCCGTGGACCAGAGGAACACATGGGATGACTCGGGCGGCGGGGGGGAGGGGGGTGATACTGTAATGGTGACCTTGCGGTGGCTGCGGTACTGTTATGAAATTACATCTCTGATTTTGGTCGCTGCCAAGTCATGTCGATCCTTACCTTATAATGCCTGAGCTTGTTATAGGAATTTAACAAGATGGGTGTAGATAAATGATATTATATTAGCCATTTGAGAGTAACCGGGAAAAGTCCCGACGGATTGAGAATTTCTTAATGTTGCAAGTCGTTTGAAAAGTCCCTCTGAAGTTTTAGATTGTAGTAACATTATTATGATTGTTACCGGAGATGTTGGTGGTCTCAACGAAGGCCACGTCAGCGGAGTCGTCGGCCAGACACGATAGCGATCCGTTGTTGCCGTAGTATACGTTACTGGCGAAGTCCCAGGCACAGGTAACTGTAACAAAATATGTGAAATAAAAAAAAACCGGCAAAGTGCGATCTGGACTCGCGCACCAAGGGTTCCGAACAAACACGTATCCTATCTTAACTGGCCGGGTTAAGTTACGTTTGCACCTGGAATGTAATGCGTATATATCGTAATGATATCACGTTTGTTGTATGGGAGCCCCCTTAAATATTAATTTAGTATTCCCATTCAACAAACTTACAGATAACGGTACGGAACCCTTCGTGCGCGAGTCCCTTGGCCGATATTGTTTTTAATAATTATAAGTAAACTTTCCATTGTGTCATAGTTTTGGAGTTACTACATTTTAGAATTAGTAAATTTTAATAACTTAATAATAAAATTATTAGTAATCTTAGGAAAAATATAAAAACAGTGATTAAATCCTCTTTTTAAGCGGAATATTTAAAAGTAATAAAATTGTAGTATTAAAAATATGAAATGTTGTCAATTGTTGTACAGAACTCAATAGGGCAGCGAGTTCAAACAGCTAAATATTACTTTGTAGCAATATTTCACAATTAAGAGGCCTTATTCCTTTTAAAACGCTGATTGTTTTAGACATTTTTCTTGACATATTCTCAACATATTATGGAACAGGGCTATTGGGATTTATTGGTATATATTTGAAACCTACAGTTTGAATTTTTCATTGAAAAGTTTTGTTTCAAAAACTACTCGAAATTGACAAAATTCACGCGGAAAATTAGT
This sequence comes from Apotomis betuletana, assembly GCA_932273695.1. Lineage (NCBI taxonomy): Eukaryota > Metazoa > Arthropoda > Insecta > Lepidoptera > Tortricidae > Apotomis > Apotomis betuletana. The sequence goes on along the minus strand of OW026320.1, from coordinate 11,051,792 downwards.
TTTATTCATTTTATTTTCGACCGCACGCAATGAAAGCATGAAATGGCTATGTTACTACCTAGAACTCGGGGAAAAGTATTATTCTTTTCAAAAAGTTGGTTGAAATTATCAATATAATATGTCATATTTTTTTTTTAAAGGAATAAGGCCTCCTAATTGAATGTCCACTTACAGTTGTTATTGGTAGTGGGGGATCTGCAGGCAGTGCAGAGGTTGGTGACGTTATAATCCTGCAAGTAACAAAAATGTAATTTAATAAAATTCTCTCCTTACAGGTACTTGATGTTATAAAAAATCGCATTTGCAAACTGGGGGGTAATTCGACCAATTTTGGAGAGGTGGTGGACATCTCTCCATTTCATCGCCATCCGTCACTTTTGACGTGTCCCTACTTGACAAGTGGCGATACCCCTAGAACATCGCAACTTCGTCAAAAGCGCGACCGCTTAATTTGCGTTCCCTTTAAATGTGACGCCATAAATAACAGGCGCATACTTTAACTTGACCGTGTAGTGCGTGAAATTAGTCAGTTACGTTTCGTTCAAAACAAAAATTCATATGCATGAATAGCATTTTTGACAATCATTATCGCCTTCGTATTTCCAAAATTGAGATGAGATATGTCACTTGAAGCTCATCGCATTTAATGGCAGTTCAAAGGTGATATCACTGTTATCTAATAGAGTTTTGGCGTTTTGCGATCTCTCAAATGGCATTCTCGAATTAGGTCCCTGACTGTGTTCCAAGAATTATTATTCAAATTTCCACAGCGCATGAGTGAGCTATATAGGAGTATGCACGAAGGTAATTTTAGCATTTCATAAACAGTAGGTTAGTGACAAACGCACCAAGGGCGTCAATGGTACCAGGGGCGCATGAACTTGAAGAACAGATAGTGCGTGTTACACATCGTTATCGGAGGTGGTCAGATAACCTAGTTACAACTCAGTGCATTCTAGGGTAGGTTAGAGTGATACTTACTGAGGTGACTAAAGCATGAGACGCTTCCAAATCACCAGAGACGCAGAAGTTGCTGAAGTTTTCTCCAACGGCCTTGACGTAGCCGTACTTGCTGGAGCTGATTACGCCGATTTCTTGAATCGATAGACTCCAGACTGTGCACCCTTAGGTAAGGGATACATATGAATGTGGCCACGGAGTGTGACGCGTCCAAAGCACCAGGGGCGTAGCAGTTGTCGAAGTATTCTCGAACAGCTTTGGCGTACCTATTTTGACCACTGGGATAAGTTGGGTTGATACGGAGGTGGCCAGGGCGTGAGACGCGTCCGAGTAGGCACCAGGGACGAAGGAGCTGTCGAAGTGTTCTCTGATAGCCTTGGCGTAGTCACAATCACACTCGCTGGAGCTCACGCTGTAGTATTTATTCTGTCTCCTAGGATAATTTGGGATACTTACGGAGATCGTTAGGACGTGAGATGCATCCAAGGCACCAGGGGCACAAGAGCTGTCGAAGTACTCTCCAACGGCCTTGGCGTAGTCGCACTCACTCGAGCTGATCACGCCGACTTCTTGCGCCGCGCGCACGAACGACACGTACGCTGCGAAACAAGAACGCACTTTCTATACACAAGTGTAATAAAATATTATACTTTGATTTGGTGATAAAGTTACGGTGATTGAAATAAAGAATATAATAGAATAGAGGATAAAGTATTGTTAAATAAGAAGAACTGCTCACATAATTTTAATACCTATGCCCTATCTGTCTACGTTCTATCTGGTGGGTCGTCTGTCTGTTGGCAATTTTACATGCGAGTAGCGGAAAAATACTATCTACAAAGATATACTTCTCGGCGTGAGATGATGCTGCAGTACTCGGGAAAGCACGCCTTCTTGCCGCGAAGGTTCTCGAAGCGCTAGATGTTGCTGCTGGAAGAGTTCTTCACAAGAGCCACGATGCAAGAGCTGGAGTCAGAGTGAAGGTTCGCCTGGGACATGCTGATAGTATGACTTACAGATGCCGCCGTATTCGGGGAAGCACGCCTTCTTGCCGCGAAGGTTCTCGAAGCGAGAGATGTCACTGCTGGAGGAGTTCTTCACCAGAGCCACGACGCGGGAGAACGAGTTGGAGTCGGAGTGAAGGTTCTGCACCAGCTTCACTGGGGTCAGGCTGTAGTGTCTGTAGAACACAAATATGGTAATGAAGTCATGAAACTAGTCAAAAAAGCCTTTTTTTTCAGGCTTATTCTGCTTATTAAGACCTTCAATGATTTCAGACATGAAGGTGATATAAATATGGGTAAGTACAGCGAAGATTCTACTGTCACTTCAGACCCCATTACCTCTTCGTAATTTATATGATAATTCAACAAGTCTTAGATCTTTGAACTTATTCAGAACACGCCTCTTGTTACTTAAAAAGTTACTACTCTCAATTGCTCTCTGTACCACACAGATATTTCGAAGGTAGTTAAATAGATGTGAACGCTCAAATCAAAGATTCCACTGAAATGAGAATATTATCCTTTTCCGAATTCTGTTACAACCGTTGTAATTTGCGCTTGGAGTTTGTTTTTAAATAAAGTGAGATAGAGGCACTGTGATAGCTCCAAACTAGCAATATCTTGGCTATATCCCCGCCCTACGATGGTCTCATGTCGAAATTTGTCGTTGTTGTTGAGGTAAATTGCTGCCCATTACAGTAACGGTAACAGATTCAAATTAGACTTGCAAGATTGGTCCTAAATAACCAAACCGAAATGTTTTTTTTTTTTTTATTCTCTTTATTGTTTAGGGGCATTTAATCCTTAATGATTATGTCAGCCCCATCGTAACTTAACCTATACATATCTTCTAATTTACGGGTTATCCGCGTTATTTACACATATTATTATTTTACACATTCTTTAGGAGTAACTACTAGCATTCTTTAGGAGCGGTTGGCTCTTCACGAGGTGGGGTTGATGGAGCTGAACGTGGATGTTCCTAGAGGAAGTCATCAGTGGACATCTTTTGGTCTATGGTGATTTATTATTCGAATAAGTTACACAGCATTACAGTAATAAAACCAAGGCCTGTGAACTACAAAAAAACATTAAACAAGACCTAAAACTAGTTAGATTTAGGTGACATAACGGTGTGGCTCAGTTGCGTCGTATGATCTGGTTCGGAATTCGTCAGATTGTCCCGGAACTGACCGGAACACCCTTCGCCCAGAAGTCTGCACTTGCGATAGTGTCCTGCAGCGGCCGCGGCATGCGCACCACAAACGAGCTGAAATGAACGTAGCGGCGGCCCAGGTAGCAAACTAGCTTTATAAGAGGTTATACAGCCCTTATGACTCTGATTTAAGCTGTACAAAGGTTGTATAAGTGATTATACAGTCTGTGTGCTACTAGGGGGGACTGCAGCTGGTGTACCGTCAGCGAGAAGCTAGTCCTCTGGCGGAAGTTTTCCACCACATCGCTGGATGGGAAGCTACTCACTGCCTAGCCAGGTAGCCGTAGTTGGCTGCGGCGGCTACGAAGTCAAGTGATTTGTCGCGCACGTCGCGCAGGCACTCGAAAACATTGGAACGCTGCTGACACGAGATTGTGGGCTGAAACAAGAATTGGTTGAAGCATCACTCCATCATAAACTTAGCGTCTTAACACACTAGTGATTTGCGAGCGAATTTTGTATGAAGGCGATCACGAATATCACGATCACGCAGTGAGTTCGCCGCGACGCTTAGGCGGTTGTCACACTGCGACGGAATCCGGACGGAGGAGCGGTGCTGCGGATTTTTAGTTTGAGCGGAGATGCGGCGTCAGTGTGTTATAACCTGCGGTGTTTGTGTATAAATCAAGATTCTACTGTACAAAGTTAAAAACCGCAACACTGGACGCCGCTCCGATGTGCAGAGCAGTGTGACAACCTCCTTCGTATAGAAAACTCTTTTTACACTACAAAGTCCGCTTCTGTCAGTCTATATGTTAGCTATAATGTTAAGAAACGATTTTCATGCAGTTCTCATCTATCAGAAAAGTGATTCTTGTGGAAGGTTTATGTATATAATTTGAAACAGGCTGGCACTGGCGCCATAGTAAAAATAAGATATTTTAATTCATAACTTGTATTAGAAATATAAAACGCCACCGACACAAGTAGCTGCTCATCATGAGACCCTCATTCAATGAGTGATATAGAAAATGCTTCCAAAAGAAATCATTACTACAAAATTTGGCATTCTTGTCATTTGTTTTAGTGTCGAAACGTTTTAAATTTAAAATGTATTTATTAATGAATATACTGTACCTTGATTCCAAGGCTGTAGGCGGCAGCGCGGACCCAGTTACATTTGTTCTGCTCCTGCGCAGAGGTGGTGCACCAAATGCGCGCAGGCACACACACCGGCGCACTGTCGATTGGGGTCAGGCTGCGCACTGAAAAGTGGAAATAAACGGGAACATGACAGAATGAAGAACATTATCTAATTTTAATTATAAATAATAATAAATAAATAAATATCGGACAACCTTAACACAAATCAATCTAGTCCCACAGTAAGCTCTAGTAGGCTTGTGTTATGGACACATACATATATAGATAAATACATACTTAAATACAAATAACATCCATGACCCAGCAGAAATATTCGAGTTCATCACACAAACATTTGCCCTTGCCAGGATTCGAACCCAGGACCGTCGGCTCAGTAGGCAGTTGCTTAACCACTGCGCCAACCGCGTCGTAAATGTAATGTCGTCAGAATAATATACCTGTTATTGTATTAAATGGTTTACACTCACGTGAAATTGTTAGGAATGGCCTGACATGTTTCGAACTCGTATGGAGCTCTTCGTCAGGGACTGCTACACGTACACCGCTGCGGCAACTTGTTGCTTGGTCCACACTAGGTTGGTTCTACTCACTGTCCTGGGTGTAGTTGACGCGCGTGAGCAGAGTCTTCTCGTGCAACACTTGGTCGGTGGAAGACTGTGGCACCAGGATGGAGTAAAGCGTTGAGCGCCAGGAGTACTCTGGGGTTGTTGTAGATCCACGCCAGTAGTTCTACTCACTGTTCTGGGTGTAGTTAGCAGGCGTGAGCAGAGTGTTCTCATGCAACACTTGGGCGGTGGAAGACTAGGGCACCAGAATGGAGTAAAGCGTTGAGCGCCAGGAGTACTTTGTGGGTTGTTGTAGGTCCACACCAGTCGTTCTACTCACTGTCCTGGGTGTAATTGGCGGGCGTGAGCAGAGAGTTCTCATGAAACACTTGGGCGCTGGAAGACTGCGGCACCAGGATGGAGTACAGCGTGGAGCGCCAGGTGTTGCCTGTGGGGTTGTTGCCTTGGGGCCACCACACGGCAAGGTTGGTTTGTACTTCGCTGGCGCGGGCTCTGAACAGAGAGAAAGGCAATTTTTAATGTAAAATATTTATAACTGACTTCGAAAACAAAAAGTAAGTGTTGACACCTGATGGTGGGATCCGTGAGGAATCGATAATCAGTCGTTAACTTTAACGTTTGAAGCTAGATTCCCGGTATGTTCCATCATTGTCAGAATTTGCATTGCACATCTTAACCATGAAGAAATTACATAATCCGGGGACCTAATTCGAGAATGCCGTTGGAAAGATCGCAAAACGACAAAACTATATTAGATAACAATGATATCGCCTTTGAACTGTCATTAAAATGCGATGAGCTTCAAGTGACATATCTCATCTCAATTTTGGAAATACAAAGGCGATAATGATTGTCAAAAATGCTATTCATGCATATGAATTTCTGTTTTGAACGAAACGTAACTGACTTATTTCACGCACTACACGGTTAAGTTAAAGTATGCGCCTGTTATTTATACCGTCACATACAAAGGAAACGCAAATTAAGCGCGACCGGATTGACGAAGTTGTGATGTTCTAGGGTTTTTTTTTTATTATCTTTATTAATTAGAAAGGGGTTTTGTCACACAGTGACTATGTCACCCATCGCCACTTGACAAGTAGGGATACGTCAAAAGTGACGGATGGCGATGAAATGGAGAGATCTCCATCATCTCTCTAAAATTGGTCGAATTACCCCCCTGAATTGTGTTTGGGCGTTTTGCATTTCAACATCAAGAAAGTGCGATAATAGCCAGTACCGTAGAATAATGGAATCAAAGATTTGGTGTGATTGACGTTACGATGTGATAGTTCAATTGGGAGAGCACTACGGGAAACGTAGGGTCGCAGGTTTGAGTCCTGGGGGCCTATGATGCTTGCTTTTACACGCGATAAATAAGTGACAAACAAAGCATCTGTCACGTTTTGACAAGATGCGAGTGTGAGTGACAGATGTTTTGTCATTTATTTATCACGTGATAAACGCAACCATCATAGACCCCTGGTTATTCTTTGGTAAAAAAATATTTTTGTAAGGTTTATGAAAAGTCACGTGGGACGAAGTTAGATAATGAAAACTCACGTGGACGCGACGATGGCGCTCCAGGGCTGCGTGACGAAGGCGCAGGGCGAGGGGTTGAGGCTCAGGTTCTCGGTCGTCAGCTGCTGCAGCTGGCCGTTGGGGCAGAGGATGGAGAAGCTGCCAACGCTTTCAGGGTTGCGGGTCTGTTGGAGATACGATACACATATTATATACAGATGGTGTATACAAGTTTAAATGCAACAGACTTCAAAACCGGCCAAGGAACGGAACCCTTCGTGCCGACTCCGACCGAAGAGTCCGACTAGCAGACTCGTGCACGAAAGGTTCCGTACCATTAAATAAAAAGTCACGTTTGATGTATGGGATTGTCACTATTATTTGTTATTAAAGCAGCAACAGAAATACATCATCTGTGAAAATTTCATCTGTCTACCTATCACGATTCCATCAGATACAGTCTGGTGACAGACAGACGGAGTGATGTCTTAGTAATAGGATCCCGTTTTTACCCTTTGGGTACGGAAACCTAAAAAGGAGTTCTTAAACCATTGATACAAAAATCAAAGCTGGCAAAGGATTTATTAGTTCTTCTAGACGTTTTTCGTCTACGTTCTCTCAAGGACGGCTAAAGAATTCTCGAATGCACCCAAGTGTCGCGACGTAGGCAAGGTCTCAGGTGTAGACACCCATCGTATAAGTAGACTGACAGACCCAAATACAACATTGAGCTTCGGATCGGGAGCTGATGCTAGACTTTGGTACTCACATTGAAGAATTCTCGGACATGCGCCCAAGCGACGTAGGCAACATCTCCGTTAGTCCTCAGGCACTCCAAAGCCTTGATATGTGCGTTATTGTTGTTGACACCGGCGATGTTGACGCTCGTATCAGCGATGTAGTCGCAGTTGTTGCCGCAAAGCGCGCAGAGTTTGGGGTATTGACGTTCTGAAAGAGAGAAGACGCAACGTTGTAGAGCAAATTGTAAAAGGGCACCAATGATTTTGTGGAAGAAGGTGTTTAGTGGCAGTATGTACCATACCCTTATGAAGATTATGTATTAGTGGGTACGTACGTACGTAGATACGTTAGGAATGTGGCAATATAAGAATATCGATAAATAAGGACAGTGGACTATATAAAAATGAGAATAAGTGACGAAGGTGGCGAAATCGCAATAGGAACGCATTCAACATGACCCGAAGAGTTTGCTCCGATAATGCCTACAAAACAAAGACTAATTCAATAATTTACTAAGCTCATCAACTGTAGCATTAGTGATTCAGGCACCAGGGTGGCAGAAGCTGTCTTGATTTTCCACCGCCGAGAGTGAAGACTTAGAAAGAAGGTAACTTACTCAGTTCAGCGTCAACGGTGGCGTTGGCGCTCCATGCACCAGGGCGGCAGGAGTCTCCAAAGAAGTCATTGAGGCGAGCTACCTCCATCTCTTCAGCTGTCTTGAACTTGTGGTCGACGCCGGGGCAGCGGTCTGTCTCAGCAGCCTGAAATATAAGATATGCGTATTGTTTAGACCTAGAAATAAGGCCAATTAATTTATCTCAAGGATCATCGAAACAGCCTCACGAATTGTACAGTTAACAGAGCCATATACTATGTATATCGTCGTCTAGTGCCCATAGTACAAGCTTTGCTTAGTTTGGGACTAGGTCGATATGTGTAAGATTGTGCCTTAATATTTATTTATTATTGAGCTCACCCTAGTCTCAAGTTCCCTCTCAACGCGCGGGGACCACCTGAAGACCGCTTCACCCATGCCGGGGTGGCAGTACTTGCTGCCCTGTAGACCCGCCAGCCCGTTGGTGTGCGTGCTGCGGACCACCGCCACCGCCTCGAAGGAAACGTTGTCTGAAATAAAAATAGCTTAGTTACAGATATGCTCATGAACTTAAAATGTAATCATTGCCTATGCAATTATATAACATAAATTAAATTTAAAACACCTCTGGCACAAGCTGTTCATCATGAGACCCTCATTCAATGAGTGATATAGAAAAGGCTACTAAAACTGAACGGACCTAGTCTGGTAGTTTCTCTAAAGGTGCCAACGACGTGGTATGGTACTCAATGTTCTGCTAAAGAACAAACAGCACTTCATCAGTGAGTAGTCGATGTCAGCCTTTTCTGGTGCCATGGACAGTCCTCTCTAGAAGAAGCTATTTAACGGAAACTGTTTTGACTACCTGAACTACTTGAAGGAGCCGTGTCGCCTCAAGCCTTTTAAAGCCATTTACAGTCCACACTAGAAAGAGCAAGTTAAAGGGAGATGTTTGGACTTAGTCTTGTACTGTTCCTAATCGTAGAGACGATGTGGTGCTGGGTGGACTGCTCGAAGCTGTCGTCGGCTTTGCCTCGCACCATGGACAGTCAACTCTAGAAGCTTTTTAACGGGAACTGTTCTGACTACCTGAACTACTTGAAGGAGCCATCGCCTCAAGCCCTTTATAGCGTTCAGTCCACGCTAGAAAGAACAAGTTAAAGGGATTATTCTTACCTAATTTGGTTGTGTCCCTGATGGTAGCGACGACGCGGTGCTCGGTGGGCTGCGTCTGGGCAAGAACGAACAGCTCTTCATCGGTAAAGTAGCCAACGTCGGCATTGCCTCGTGCCATCTGCAGTGCGCAGTCCACTCTGGAATCATTCATATGTTTATTGACTCACGTCAATAAACGATTTATCGAATCTACGACCTCTGCTTGACCGGAGCAGTGCTGTCACCACTGAGCTGTTGAACCGCTACACGGATAGCATAAAATACTGCCTTCTCTTTCCGCTTCTTTAAAGCGCCATCTGTATTTTTCTGTTTAAAATGCTATGCGCATTAGCCGATCTCTTGAATGCACGCATTCACGTACGTCCCCTGCCCCACCGCTTTCCCGCAAGTGTTAGAACAGCGAGAGAGATGGCGCTATTTCAAATATTGAACAGGAAGAGACTCTTAGCCCATGGGGACCAGAGGCTCACAATTTGTTCGATTCCCTAAAAAAGAAACTAATTCGAACTACCTGTGACTGTGATCCCAGAGCTGGCGCGTTTCTCGGACAAATCAGTATTGCTGTGCAGCGGGGAAACGCCGCCAGCATCTTGGGATAATTTCCGCCAATGACCGACCTTAGCTAGAGTTAGGTTAGCGTAGGTTCTAGGTTTTTAAGTTAGATTTGTATTATATGTTTGATTTTTTTTATTTACTATTACTATTACCTATATAATAAATTGTAATGTCTCATTATTGCTCAATGTGGCTATACACCTTAATTTTTTATTTTCGACACTCGCAAGAGAATCAAAATTTATAAGGTTTAAAGTAAAGTCATGTTGATCTTATTTTACCACATTTCTTATTTATATGTAAATACAAAGGATAAATAAGAAACCAAAATTTAATCAGAAATGTGGTATCAGTATCACCACATAAAAATAGGATCCATATTGATTCTGTTCAACAACAGGGTATTATCATTGGTAGACTTCTGGAATTGTAGGTTCATCGTAAAATTATTAAGAATTGAGTTGGGAAAGGAACAAACCTGGATTCAACATGTGTGCATGTCACTTGAGAATCGCCCAGCTCCAACGCTTGGCATTGGCTCGTTGAAGACACGCATACTCGGACTGGAAACAAAAAATTCTATGAAAATTCTAATTTTATATAGAAAACTTCGTGAGTCTCAGATATATTAAAAGACATACGAAACGGATTACTCATGTCGTAGAAGTTGAATATCACTCGACATGTTTCAAATCGGTACGCGATTCGTAACGCGATTATCTTATCTTATCTTATTAGGAAGGGGTCCTTGCGGACACTTCGACCCAATGGGATCTTTTGTGTAGTTACCCCCATCGCGCCTACTCAAAGGATTGTTCCACCACCTTCATATATCGGATGATGGAACCACTTGGTAGTGCCTGGAATTCCTTTGGTTCTGGGTAAGCAGTACCGAATTCCTTCATTCTGAGTCTGGCGAGGGCATGACATCCACACAGTATGTGCTTCATTGTCTCTGCCTCCTCGCCACACATTCTACAATCTGTATTGTCAGACAGTCCCAACTTGGCCAATAGTCCTTTGACCCCAAAGTGACCAGTAAACACCCCCGTTATGATTCGGAGCTGTCTTTTGCTGTATTCCCATAATTTCTTAATTTAACGCGATTTATATCACCCCTCTTATTTTATCGGGGTTAAAAACAGATTCTATATAGTAATAGACATTTGGCATAGTGTAGACTAATAAACAAGGACCAAGGATGAAATCAGGCTTTTGGATATAAAATTTGTTAACCGCATCTTACGTTGTTCATCCAATTTCTAGTCATATTTTATATGCAGTTGTATGGAATTAAATAATGATTTCCCTAATTAGCAGAACGCCACTGTATATATCCAAAAGCCTGATTTCATTACTTTAACGATGTTTCGTTAAGTGAAAATTATTTATCGATAGTCGATAAAACACTTTGGCCGAACCTTCTCAAAGTTTGATTTTTGGTACGAGGAATTCCGGTCCTTGCGAGTAGCTTTATTATTCAGGCCAGTATCCTATCCGCGGCACATTATCAGATTATCAATACATTCCGCTATCAAAAACCAAATAAAGGGGAGAACGGGGTTGGGATTGCAACATGTTGTCATGCAAATTTACAGATAATGCTGTAGTTTCAGGATTTCATAACCGAAAAAGTAAAAAAAAGACCTACTTCTTCCACAATCTATAACAGCTCATTTAACTGTCACCCAAATGTGGAACTCTCTCCATGTCGAATTGAAACGTAGTCAATCCGTCGTTGCTTTCAAACACACACCTTAAAGAACCAACTTGATTTGTGTTATTTTACTCACATTTTTTTTTGTTATTGTAGTAAAACTTAGATTAATTAGAATTATATATGTACATTTAACACAATATTGTTTGTTAAGAATGAATAGATGAATAAAATTGTCTCTCCTTTAGTACTTTGGCATTGTGACTGACATAATGTGTGGTTCGTTACACAAAATATTATTTTGAATATAAGGTTTAAGTAAGTTTATTTGTGAGTATGTATTTAGTTATATGTTTATTTATGTATATTTTCATGTATGTTTATGTATCAAAAAATATTATAGGTTTCAGTAGATTTTAATTTCTTTTTGTATTACTTTTTGCATCGCCTACTCATTTCATTTATTAATCCTCTACCTAAAACGTTGTCTGGAAGAGATCGCTATTTAGCAATAAGATCGCCTATTGTTTACCTCTGTTGTATTGATAAGTGTTATTTGTATTTGTATTTCTTTCTTCAATAAAGAGTATTCTATTCTATTCTATTTTATTCTATTCCAATCCATTTCCTTCCATTGCATTCCATTGCATTCCATTGCATCCCATTGCATTCCTTTGCATTCCATTGCATTCCATTGCATTCCATTGCGTTCCATTGCATTCCATTGCGTTCCATTGCATTCCATTGCGTTCCATTGCATTCCATTGCGTTCCATTGCATTCCATTCCATTCCATTGCATTCCATTATATTCTATTCTATAAGACATTTGAGATCTGGAGACCGTTTTCCGATTTTATGGAGACATTCTCGAGAAAAATTCTCATTCATAACGTTCTTCGTTTCCGGGAAGTCTCAGAAACGGCAGATTACACTCCAGGCTGGTTTACCTACATATATTTGACGACAGGGTTGGCGCAGTGGTGCTCAGCTGCCTACTGAGCCGGCGGTCCTGGGTTCGAATCCCGGCAAGGGCAGTTTGTGTGATGAATTCGAATATTGGTGCCTGGGTCATGGATGTCATTTGTATTTAAGTATGTGTTTATCTATATAAGTATGTATATCGTCGTCTAGTACGTATAACACAAGCCTACTAGAGCTCACTGTCGACTTCCTCTTTTTAAAGTTGATTTAAACTTGTCTTTGTGGAAGTGTACATTATTTAAATCCGCGTGAAACTTACCAATACGTATAGCTGAACTGATACTGTTATCTGTGACTTATCAGTGACTTTGTGATATCGTTTATTGAGCGTTAGGCGCGGCGTTGAGTCACGCACGGCGACAAATACACATATTTATGTAGTTTATGACTGGAATAGCTTCTGAGAAGTAATGATGCAAGCAGGAAGAGTCAAGGGGATATATCCCTGCTCCTTTGCCCAGACTATCAGTGACTGGGACTGTCGTACGACAAATACTATCTGTCACTCTCCTTTCAATAGCGTGCGCAGGACAGGTGACCCTGAGTCGCACGACCCTTTCCGATTCTAACTCTTCTGGTAAGCGTCGGATACAAATGAGGTCCAAACTTAACGTAACCGGCGTAATCTATATCTAAACCTAAATTCTATCAAACAGCACTTGATAAAAAGGCGAAATTAGAAAGATATTTAATTTAAATGAATTAATTAATTTTAATGAATACCGGTAACGATCCCTGTCTAAAACTTAACCAATCTTTACGAATATTTAGAAACTGATTATGAAGAATTTTTGTGTAAACGATTATAGAATTCATGTACTAGGCGGCCGTTCGCGGCAGAATTTTGGTCTAAAACAGACGCCTAGTACACAAATTTCATAATAGGAAGCACAAGAATCGTGACGGTCCGACACAGAATATTGTGTTCCCATTTAAAGCCTGACCAGAAATATATGAGGATGCGCCATATTGCGGAATTTCACTGGAACTAATTTCTTACACTGGCAATGATTTTATGATGGTTTGTCAACAATGACAATGTCATTCGTGGTGGTTTCTTTAAAAGACAAATATTTAAATTTATCCATGGACCTAGTAAATACTATAGTATACCTGGACTGCTCATTGCTTCGTTCGAACGAGCCAAGTAAGAAAGCCGCCAGTTTGTCCCACTCTGCTGGGGTAACCAAATATTTAGCAATAAAGAGGGACTCATCCTTACTCCATTTTATTACAAGTTTGACTCGGTTTGTAGACACCTGCCTACTGAGCCGGCGGTCCCGGGTTCGACTCCCGGCCGGGGCAAATATTTGTATGATGAACTCGAATATTTGTGCTTGGGTGATGGTTGTTCTATGTATTTAAGTATATATTTATCTATATAAGTACGTATATCGTCGTCTAGTATAACACAAGCCTTCTTGAGCTTAATTTGGGACTAGATTGATTTGTGTGAGGTTGTCTAATATTTATAAAAAAAAAAAAAATGAAAAAAATTAAAGTCTAAAAATGTATATTGGCTGGCACTGTAGCTAGAATTTATTTTATATATACCTATGGAAACTCATAAATAAATATAGTGAATGTTAGCTACTATGCCAGCAATAACACACTTTTGGCTCCTGTTATTTTAACAGAACGCAGCAATCCCGTAACTGTTAATTTGATTTGATAAATGACAAACTTCGTTAAGTCATACTTAAAAACAAAACAAACAAAAAACATATTCTGATGTACGTGGACATGAACTCATTTATGAGGATATAAAAAAAAGTGGTTATTTGTAGGGTACCATAAATTTATTAGGGAGGTAAAACTGTAAGTATACCGCTATTTTATGAACTACCTGTATAACTCTGTTTTACCAATGCAAGACTACGCAATACTTTTTATTACTGTACTAACGGTTACTAAGTATATGGCGAAATAAAAAGCAAAAAAAAAACCGACTTCAAAAATAACTAAAAAGCTAAAAATAACCCATTTAAGTACAGATTACGTTTCAATCACGTTTTGAAGACGATGCCAAGCTACTCATTTATTATATTTTTATATTATATAAGTATATTTTTTTGTTTTTAGTGATTCATATAAAATACTTATGGCGGGGTGATCTGGGAGGTCTTAAAGGCATACATCTCGTTTGAGTTATCTCCTAACTTCGGTTCTACGATTGCTACTACTACTACGATTACTTAGGCGGGTAGCAATGTTCTAGGTGGGCTCGCCCTGCGGGGCCTTGGGCTCGCGCGCTACGCCGTCTCTGGGACGCTCCGCACCTTTGGTGCTACACGGAGCTCGGCCTGCGGCCTCGTGGGGGGACGTTCGCCCTTAAGCCTGCGGCCCTCGGTCGAACTAAAATATTAAAGTTTGTTGTCCGATATTTTCTGAATTTGACCGAATTTTTTAAATTCGATTTCAGATTCCGACTCGGGGGCCCCAAAAACTGCCTGATACCGAATTTCAGCCCCCTCGGACCAATATGAAATTTTCTCCATACAAATCTTGTTTTTCCGATATTTTCCGAATTTGACCGAATTTTCGAAGACCGATTCCAGATTCATATTTGTGAGCCTCAAATGCCCCCCGATATCGAGTTTCAGCCCCCTAGCACCAACTTGAAATTTAGAAAAAAAAGTCGCCATTTTGATTTTTTTTTCACGACTGTACTCGGGTGGAGGCCCCCTATGACATTTGGTCGAGCACCTCCCACCTGAGCCAACCGTTTACGTGATACGGGCATCTTAAAAAAAATCCCATACATTTTTTTTTATGATAGAAAAAAAAACTTTTTTGGAATCAGGGGGCCCAAAGCTCCCTACATACCAAATTTCAGCTCGCTACGACCATTTTGAAATTTCGACGCCTATGAACCACCCTTAGATAGCGAAGGATTATCGTAGTATAGTTAAATAGTTATTTGTGCAATAAGAGAGCAAAGTTGTTTTTTGTTACGCGTGCTGATTTTGAGTCCCGAGCAAGCGAAGGATTCTACGTTTGAATCACGAGCGTAGCGAGTGATTCTATGTTAGAATCCTGAGTGTAGCGAGGGACTCAACAGCACGAGATGCAAAAAACTTTGCTCTCGTGTAGCACACACAACTTTTCACCTCATCAGCGAGAACATATTCGACATTTTGTGCTTTTTCTTCCAACGTATGTTTATAGTCTTTGTTGCTGATTTCAATAATATTATTAATCAGAAAATAGATAAGTGATACTTAAAAAGGATTAACAATATAATTTAATTGAAATTATAATCAACCAACACGGTTATTGTCATTATTTTATCAAATTGGAAGATTTAGCAGATACATGACGTGTTTATTTATAAATACATATTATATTACGAGATTTTGTTCATAAATTGATTAATATTTTTACTCCTAAAACACCAAACAAAATAAATGCAAAAGAAAATAACAAATTACAATATGAACTCGATATTTTTTGAGGTACGTTTCGAATAGGTATGCATCTATGATAAATGGTGAAATTATAATTATATTTACAATAAGTTGAAAAATCTTATTTTGTTTGAGCAATGATCTATTGTTTTATATAAAAGGCACAATAGTTTTAATATTCGGTCGTTAAATAAAAATATAATAAAGAAAAAAAATTAGTTGCAATTAAAACTTTTTCGGGTGTTTTTAATGAATTTTTTGGTATAACGCGTATCCGAACTGTTCTCAATCGAGGTCGGATTCGAAAATCGAATTTCAAATTGATAAGTTTCTATCCCTCTCTTTTATATACATATGAAAGAAACAGAGTGCATCGAGATTCAAATGATTAGAATTTTATAATTAACCTTTGGCTGAATAATGACAATTCGTGGTCAGATATTGAAAAAATTAAAAAGCTACTTTCTACTCACGCTCGAAACAAAATCGCATTTTGTTCACTGTTATCTGACAGCAAAATCGCCATGTTTGAGCTGGTGAGGTGAAAACGACATTACTGCAATAGTGCAATGCTCAGATTGTTTTTATTACGAATAATATTTTCGAAGTAAAACATAGATCGGAATTATCCGGTAATTTTGTAAATTCATTGTCACTCTTTTAGTACTTTATCAAAGTTTGACATGCTTTCATATTAATATATGATACCATATATTACCTGAAAAAATATACTATAGCCACCAAAAGATTTCCTTTTGCAACCTTTAATTCCAGTTACCATGATGCAATTATAAGTATGTAATTTTTTAAATAATCAGAAAAGATACCATTAAGCACTGTCAAAAATGCTGACAGTTTTCAATTATATTAATAAGATTTTAAATTTAAAGGTTTTATCCTGCCCTAACATAAAATTATTTTTATATACTAACGGATTGTATAACTTTCATATTTTTTTCCGTTAGTTCCTTTGGTGACGCGTAAGAAAGTTTAGCGAATAAAATATTTAATTATTTGAAGTGAATAGTGTTAATTTAAAGAAAAGTATAAACTACTAATAACTACCATTTTATTTGAAAACTACTAATTATTACTATTTTTTGTGACTGGCAATATTAGAAAGAAACACACTACCTATCTGCGAGCTGTCTCTGTCTTCCCGTGACCCCTTCACCCGTAAAATATACTTTATGTGTTTATACTAACATTTAATTTTGTGTGAACACTTATTCTGAGTTCGCACTCCTGTTGTCTTAAATATAAGCTCCTTGAAATTATCCAAAGAAAATGCCGAAAATAATTTATAGCCGTGAACGTAAGATTATAAATAAAGTGTACACGTGTTTACTACACGAAAAACAGTCAGGAAAAGAGTGCATTCCATTAAATGATATTACGAGGTTAACATAGTGGAACTGACAGGTACTTAAACTAATGTCATTATAGTGGGTTGCGATTGGTTGCAAAATTGTTGCCAAATAAATCTTATAAATAGCGCCCTCTTGACAATCCTCATATATTTCTGGTCAGGCTTTAATTCCTTCGATATCGTATAGATTGGTTAAGTTTAGGAGAAGGAAGAAGACGCGAACGAAACCTCGATTTTTGTGAAAAATTAGTTACTAATAGTGTCAAGAAATAATAGGTACAGTGCTATTAAGACATTTTGTTCGTTAGTCCTTGTTGTAACGATCTACAAACTGGATCTCATTAATTTCTCCTCACCTTGGTAGCTCCAAAAATATTTTTTTCATCATGAAAGTTTGTTTTCTTTTTGGCTAAAGAGCTCGGAGCCTTCGTTACCCAATTTAAAAATTGTCGATGGTCGGCATTTGTCAATGTCAAATTGTTGAATTTTTACATTGACAGGTGTCAAAGTTGTCATTATTTTTTTACGATTATTACCGCAACGGAATACCCAGTCGTTTTAATTATCATCTAACTAGGATCACACTCTGGAGTTGCTTCGGGATGCATAAAACATCGACTTCTAACAATCATCTATTTTAACAATATTTTCAGAAATGAGAATGACGAACAAACGCCTTATAAACGTTAAATAATTCACCCGAGGGTTATGCTATCACTACTGTGGCGCTGAGACTTTCCGTAGAGGGTTTGTGCTGCCACAAAAAGTCCGAATCACTGGTAGTGAGGGCTACATAGACCTGATACAGTTCAAGTCATGTTTAAAGAAATCCACGGCTGGATCGTATCTGGCACAGCGGATCAGCATTAACATACAACGTGGTAATGCTGCTAGCCTTCTGTGCTCGATACCAATTGACCGCAATTTAGGCGCCATCTGTTTATAGTTTATTTTTAAGTTTTGTTTTTAAGGTTTAGTTTTATTGTTTGTTTTAGCTAATTGAATTATGCTTACAGTAAGATCGTCAACGGGTTTTCATTTCTAAATGAAATAAGGGGAGTATCTTTAATCAACGCATGATGTTACAAGTGCAGCAACTTTCAATCTACATACGTACAGATCCATGCAATGTTGATGTAAAAGGGTAAGTCTCAGGAGCGTTTCAACTGCTCGTTCCCTTGTGTTTGACGACGCGTTTGGCTCGGTTTGTAGACACCTGCCTACTGAGCCGGCGGTCCCGGGTTCGAATCCCGGCCAGGGCAAATATTTGTGTGACGAACTCGAATATTTGTGCTTGGGTCATGGTCGTTCTATGTATTTAAGTATATATCCCGATTTCATAATGTGACAAAATTCTTTGGTGAATAGAACCATACCTTCTTCGTCAGTTGATTATGGACCGTCCCCATCCCGAGCCATCTCTGAGCATGGCTTATTGAATCGAATGGGACTTACTTAGCCTCGGATAACTCATTGAATCGAACGGGACTTAGCGTAGCCAAAAATATTTAAAAAGGATGTTTTGCATTTTGCCCATCACTTTCACCCACCAGAAACAACTAACTAGATTTCATTCGAGTATTGAATACCTGAAAGTTTAATTGTTGTTTTTTTTTTAATTGTTAATATCAATTAACGAGTTCTACGCGTACGAAGTCGCGGGCAAAAGCTAGTTTATCTATATAAGTACGTTTATAGTCGTCTAGTACCCATAACACAAGCCTCCTTGAGCTTAATTTGATTTTGACTAGATCGATTTGTGTGAGGTTGTCCAATATTTATTTATTTATATTTACGAAAAGACGAATATATCATCTTATGTTTGGATTCCATCACAATTCACAACAAGCGCTCTGTTATGAGCTCACCAATTAACACTTTTTTTCGCAATAAATAATGTTAATTATTCGTGAAAACATTATATAAGTCAAGGACCGTTCAAAACCCTTCTGAGCCTTACCCAAAAAGGCTTTAGGATATTCAAAATAGAAAAATTTTAATCGTTTTTTCAGGTAAGTATATCCAGTACTTAGCCACTGGAATTATTTATACTCTATCTATATCTGTAATATATTTTTTATCGCAGTTGTTTTACCGGCATCGAAGAGTGATTCTCAGTATTTTATCTATATCGATATCGTCATAATCTATGACCCCACCCAAATCGAGTCATCACGTGACAAAACCTTCAACATGTTGTGGTTTTTCATATGGGTCCATTTTAATCATCGACCGAAATTACGAATGCTTTTTTTTTCACTTCGTGACCATAGCGGAGAGGAGAAAATGAACTAAAATGGTGTGTTATTGGTGCATTTTACGCATCTCCGCTCCGCTCCGCTTGTGAACAGACAGTATAACCCTATTTGGCAATGATCACCTTTGCTTTTCGGATTAAGACAACGCGGGTGGCACTGTGGCAGTGTATCTGCCTACTAAGCTTACGGTCCGGCAAGGACATATAAGTACCTATGAGTGTGATGAACTCAAATATTATTTTTCTATATATTGAATTATGTACGTACTTATCTATAAATGAAGGCAATAAACGGAGGCAACAAAATTAACCCGTATTAAACCCAATCGCCTCCGGATTGTACACCCGAAAATATAACTCTTCTCATAAATAGTATTATAACAGTACATAATACAAATATTTTTGTTTAAGAGAAATTCCACTTTTGCGACAGGCTCCAAATTATATGCCGTATCCGGAATTCCGGATGGATCACCGGATCCAAAGGACCGGGTTGCAATCTCAATCACGTTATCAAAAATAATATGATTTCTTTTCATTCAAATAAGGTTCACTTTTACTGTCTTGTAACATAAGCGTTAAGCGTGTTGGTGACACTCCTGTATGTGACGGCAAGATTCCAAAAGGTTAATATGCTTTCATTTGAACGGAAAATGACCAGTAAACGCTAATCATGATTGACGTAAAATAATAAAGTAGATTACTTTCGACAGTTTGACCTTCAAGATAAATAATGTTACGTAATATTTATATTTATCCCCAATTGTCACAAATAGATACTTACATCTGTTTTGCGCTTCCACTGAAACCAGCAGAACTGCCAGTAAAAAGTAATTTCTTAGCGCCATTTTTCACAACACTTCACCAGGATATCAATATCCTGAATCGACACCAGATTATTGAAACATCTACTGTGTGCGATAGCTCGGTACACTATGTAGTCGTTTATAAAAACTCCACGACTCGCTAATATCTTATCTATTTCGAAATTCAGTGTAAATGTAGGTGATATAATATCAGATAGTGATAACGATTATCGGGCCGTAGCAAATTTATATTTGTGAACGGTAAAACTTGGAACTAGTACAGCCTACAACGGTTTTGGGTTTGAAACGTTTTAAACGATCATAGGTAAGCGTTTGACATGAAACCTTAAGGCGTGTAAGTATTAAGCTTGTAATTGTACGTGTTGCTTTTGTGATTTATCTTCTTGTTTGAAGGTATATACATGATAGTTCCGTTTAACGGTCGACAGGAGCGCATCTGTTAAAGATTATATTAACTTTGTAGTGCAGTCCCGCAAGGCAGTATACTATGCTGCCATTGCACACTTTGTTTAATTTATAGTCATAAAAACGCAAGACAAACGTTTATTTACAGTACGCTAGTTACACAGATAATAATTAGAAAATTTTGATCGCTATTTAATACTATATGTATAATATTTAAAGGTATATCTGGCTAGTGGATTCTGAATGGTATACGGGCACGCGACCCCGGCATCCCGAGCTACTGTTGCCATCCCCCTTTCTTTCCCAAACCAACAGTATCCTCCATCTTCTTGTCCCCTCCCACCTTCATTTAGCACTTTCTTCTTTTTTCTTCTTTCCTATGCCCGGAATGGCGTCTCCTTCAGGCGCGAGTCGGACTATTTCCGATTATGCCGTAGACTCCTGCAGCTGAACTGGCGCCACACGTATCGATCACTCGTTCCTGTGGATTCAGCCAGCGAGGCCGAGAGGGTGGTGCAGGTCATGGGCAATCCTGCATTTTCCTTAACAGCGTCCCAGGCGATGCAGTGCTTGTGGAGAGGACACTTCACCCACGCAACATGCGTGGAAAAAAACACGGGAAGAGGCAGTCTACCGGTTATAAGCCTGAGCAGATAGACGTAAGCTCGGGCGCCAGGGGTCACTTCCGGCAGTGGGAGGGTCCATCGTAGGCCCACTGACCAGTTACCGCCCGCTCCAAGCTGGGCAGCCCCCAGCCAATTAGGTACTGGTCCGTCTCGGCGCTGGTTTGCTTCTTTGGGGTGTAGGAGGCACTAGCCAAAACTAGATAACTGGCGCCGTTATTTAACACACCTGCCATACAGCAAAACAAGGAAAAAACAATATCGGCCCGCCAATCCATGCGCCTTGCAACATGAAATGTCCGTACAATGAGGACAGGCCTCCCGGACGTCAGCGGAGGCTCAGATTGCGCACCAGATCTGCGTAAAACTGCTGTAATTGACAAGGAACTGACTAGGCTAAACATAGCGATTTCTGCCCTTCAGGAAACCAGACTTCCAGAAGAGGGCTCACTGCGCGAGGCTTCATATACATTTTTCTGGAAAGGTAAAGATCTTACTGCCCCGCGTGAGCATGGTGTTGGTTTTGCGGTACGGAACGATTTACTTACCGCCATAGAGAGTCCACGCGGCATTTCTGAACGCATCATGGTGTTGCGCCTACATAGCAGTTGCGGGTATGTTACTTTGATATCAGCTTACGCGCCTACACTACCATCACTAACAGAAGTCAAAAACAAGTTCTATGAACAACTAGCTGATACAGTGCGTGGGGTGCGCTCGACCGATCGCCTATACATCTTAGGCGATTTCAATGCTCGGGTTGGGCAGAATACCGCTGCATGGTCTGACTGTATTGGTCAACATGGTGTGGGCAAGATGAATGAAAATGGTGAACGTTTACTTCAATTCAGCTCCGAACATCAACTATGTGTCACCAATACATACTTTAAAGGAAAACCCTCGCACAAGGTATCTTGGAGACACCCACGTTCTGGCCATTGGCATCAATTGGACCTAATCCTTTCAAGAAAGAAAAGTCTCCGAGAGACGCTCCACACTCGTAGTTTCCAAAGCGCCGAATGTAATACTGATCACTCCCTGGTAATAGCACGAGTTTCCATCATCCACAAAAAGATCCATTCATCCAGACAGCCTCCCAAGAGAAAGATCGATACTAACTAAACTAATAATTCTGACCTGGTCCAGCAATTTGCTGACGTGGTAAGAGATAAAGTTGCTTCTTGGGATGTCAATGCCTCTGTTGACGTAGAGTGGGCTCGTGTTAACGCTCTTTTAACGGATACAGCGGGCGAAACGTTTGGATATAAGACAACAAAATCTCAAGACTGGTTTGCCGAGAACCTTGAATACCTTCAACCATTGTTGGACTCAAAACGCCAAGCTGCTCTCTCACACCGTATGTGTCCCACTGCTAGTACCCTTGAACAATTGCGCGCGGCTAATGCAGCTCTACAACGCAGCGCACGGTATTATGCTAACGCCCATTGGGTTGGAGTTTGTCGTAGCATACAATTGTGCGCTGATACTGGAAACTTTAGTGGGGTTTATACTGGAATCAAGCAGGCCTTGGGTCCAATACCAAAAAAGACCGCGCCCATTAAGGAAGTGAATGGCTCTGTAATAACAGACAGTCTTCAGCAACTGGAACGTTGGGTTGAACATTACTCAGGCCTCTATTCTTGTCCAATAGGTATCCAGCTAGAGGCAGCTCAATGCATGCCCATACTACCTACTTGGACAGATTTAGATGCCTTACCCACTATAGATGAATTCACCAAAGCAGTCAAGCAACTTAAGAGCGGGAAGAGTCCTGGTATTGATGGAATACAGGCTGAAGTGGTAAAACTTAAGTGCTTATCACCTATTCTGCACAGTCTTCTGTGTAAGTGCTGGGAAGCGGGTCGGGTCCCTCAGGATATGCGCGATGCCAACATTATCACACTGTACAAAGGGAAAGGAGACCGCGGCGACTGCAACAACTACCGCGGAATTTCCCTGTTGAGCATAGTTGGTAAGTTGTTTGGACGTGTGATACTAGGGAAACTCCAAAAACTTGCTGATCGCGTGTATCCAGAGGCCCAGTGTGGTTTTCGTCCCCAGCGTTCCACAGTGGACATGATTTTCTCGCTTCGTCAACTACAGGAGAAGTGTAGGGAGCAAAACACTGCTCTGTTTATGGCCTTTGTAGATCTTAATAAGGCCTTTGACACAGTCAGCAGAGAAGGACTATACACCGCACTTGAGAATATAGGATGCCCACCAAAACTACTATCTCTCGTCAAATCCTTCCACGAAGATATGTAAGGCGCTGTGGTATTTGATGGTAAAACGTCTCGGCAATTTGAGATGCGGAGAGGAGTTCGCCAGGGCTGTGTATTGGCCCCTACCCTGTTTGGCATATTCTTTTCACTTCTCTTAAAGACTGCATTCGGTAACAGCCAACAGGGCGTGCATCTTCATACAAGAGCTGACGGGAAGTTATTTAACATCTCACTCCTCAAATCAGTGAAACACCGAGAAGACTTCTTTGTCGACAGTCTCTTGTTTGCTGATGATGCAGCATTTGTGGCGAACACTGCTCCTGAGCTCCAAAATATGATGGACAATTTTTCCCGAGCTTGCACTTTGTTTTCCATGTCAATAAATGCCAAAAAAACAGTCGTATTAGCTCAGGGCAATGCGGAAACACCAACTATAACGGTGGATGGATCAGCTCTGGCAGTCGTCGACAAGTTTTGCTACTTAGGGTCGACCGTGTCGAACAATCTCTCGCTTGACGCGGAGATCGACATTCGTATCGGCAAAGCGGCAACCATGTTCGGGAGGCTTCGTACAAGGGTATGGTCTAACAAACATCTAACAATTAGAACCAAGATGATGGTTTACCAAACATGCGTGCTGAGCATTCTCTTGTACGGAGCAGAAACCTGGACGACGTATGCGAAACAGGAACGACGTCTTAATAATTTTCACATGCGCTGTTTACGCAACATCCTAAGCATTACATGGGAGGATAAAGTCACAAATCAGAGGGTTCTTGAGATTGCACAGCTGCCTAGTCTAACTGCTATACTCAAGCAGAGGCGCCTGCGGTGGCTAGGGCATGTGCATCGAATGGAACCCTCTCGAATACCGCGTCGTACCATGCTTGGCGCCGTAGCGTATGCTAAAAGGAAAATTAGAAGACCAATGCTGCGCTTCAAAGACTGCGCCAAGCGTGATATGGCTGTTTTTAAAATTGACTACAAGGCTTGGGAAACATTTGCTGAAGACCGAGACGGATGGCGCAAACGCGTTTTTGATGGTCGCAAACCATGTGATGAAGCCTGGTTTGAGACTTTAGCCGGGAAAAGGATGCGTAGGCACCAAACTAGCACCGGATCATCGACTGACATAAGCCATTTATGTCAGAAGTGCGGGCGATCATGCCGGTCTCGCATCGGACTACACAGTCACCAAAAAAGGTGTCTCCACAGCATTGCATAAAATCGTCTGTAACAGACGAAACGGCCTATGATGAATATTTAAAGCAAGATTGCAATAGGAGAGGGAATAGGAATGGAATCAAGAAGGATAAATATTGTTGTTATGAATGCAAACGTCTTTATATTCATATCTCAATAAATAGGTTAAACTTTGCTCTTACCTACGTACCTACTTTGAAAGTCTAAGGTAGGTAGGTAGGTAGGTACAGTTAAGAACATATTGTAACCATGTTGTAGTCAAACATAATACAAATATTATGCTAATTTCTGTATCTTTGCACTTGATTAAACGCTACTTCTTGTTTGATTAAGTAGATACTTGGTATGTTGGTATCGTATAGTGTTAAGTGTGAGATAAAGCGACACTTCGAGGGAAGACGAGAGATATCTTTAAGATAAACGCGACCTTCGATGTTTGAATCATGGGACCATAATAAATAATAATAATACAGTGGTTCGTACAGGACTATTGTAACGGGGTCCCCTTCTTTCATAGACTATGTTTCATTTCATCGAATTTTCATTTCATAGTAAATTTTTCCTCTTAAGTATTTTTTTCATAATTCTTGAAAATGTCTGGTTTGTTTTAAATATCCAGGGTTCGTAAATGTGAATAAAATTTATTGAAATGCTGAGGTCGTCACTGGTCATTCCAAACGATTTTGCTCGCATTTTACGATCTCTGTTTAAAACAATCCAAAAAATGTTTATGGTTTCAGAGCAAAATGCATTTGATGAAATGAAACGCTTCTCTAAGAGTAACCCTATTATCTTTTATATGAAATTATTATATCCGAAGAATAATATTGTATTGTCCTATATTTACTATATTTATGAGTCTTTATTTTTAGGTACATCCCAATTGGCTCACGAGGCGTTTATATCAACGCCACATAAGATGTTGATTCTATCTTTCGCTTGATAGCTGTTGTATCAAAAGTCTTTTCATTCCTGCCGAAATTAAAAACGATTAAAATAAATATGTAATAACGCGTAAGAAATAAGGATATAGTAAATAAGACGCCTTATCAATATAATCGCATTTCGTGGAAGTCCTTAACGTATTTACATAGCTAAATGATAACGTATGATATCACTCGGTTAGTAACATACGGGATATCCGTATGTTACTAACCGAGTGACGACTGCAAAAGTACGAGATAGAGATATATCGTGCTCTCTTTAACCCTAAGGTGCATGAAGTATCAAAAACGATACTACTGAAATAACACATTGACGAGATCAACCGAACGTCAATGGAAACGCAATCCAATTCAGAAGCATGAATTGATATGGAAAATGCATCACGGGGAATGGACGATTTAAAAAAACTAGATTTTTTGATTATAGGTTTCAAAAAATATGACGTTTTTATTCGTGCCTTGTACGATTTTTTATTGACTAGTATCAATCAACCATCATTTTTTTATAATTTTCGAAGGGAAAGGATTCTTCAGCCAACACTTGTGAACTGTCAAATTCTCAATTTAAAAAAATATTTAGGAAAAACCATGTCAACAAAAATGAATGATCTACAGTTTGTTGATCTTTATAGCAAAGACTATAGGCCTTTGTACATGTCTATAATTTTTTTGAAGTTTTGTAAATTGTTTTTGTGTACAATAAAGTTTTTACATACATACATACTATAGAAAAAAATGATGGTCTTTGAAAAATTGTACCTATGCTTCTTTCAACATCATTTGACGCGTTGCCTAGACAATGTAGACATGAATCGTCGTTATCTTTTTCTACGAATATGATGTGATTTACCATTATTTGATATGAATCAATAATGTCATAGTTAGTCAGATCTGGCACTTACTGGAATTTTACTGACGTTGGAAATGTATCATAGGAAATGTATTTGTAATCTAATCAATCATCATTGATTACAAATTTGATTTTATTTCCTCTCATTTTCTTGGTACCACGAATATCCTTTTTGCCTTCAGATAAAACATAAGATAAGATAAAAGATTACATATTGCACAAAAAACAACAAATAAGTACAGCAAGAAATTGTGTGTAGAAGCGCGCATAATAAAATCCAGAATTACCAGGGGACCCCGCACTAGGCTAATAAGCCTGTATCGCGGGAGCCAACAATTCAATTCAATGTCATGGCTTAATAGAATACAACATGTTAGCATACAAGCGAAATGATTACTTGATTAGGTATTCTACTGCTTACCGATAATGAAAACAAATACAATGAGAATATAAATTTCACATGGTTACAAACTAAAACAGGTTAATGGTTAGGCTTTCTTTTCAAGGAGAGTCTCAGTTTAATTTTATTTGGCATTTGGCTTTATATAAAAACTTTGAGAAATGATCGGCTGTAGACGTGGCAGTTTTGCTAAGATAAATGACGCCGTCCACAGACGTGGCGCCGTCCTATATTTCGTTTCTCGACGTATTATGCGCTGCACGAATGCATGGACTGTTTATGAATGAATCCATTCTCATAGTACGCATTGTTGGTGAAAAAAAACGTAGGTGCACTATCGGATCTGTAGGTACAACTTTTAGTTAGTATTGTAATTTACAACATTAAAAAAAACACATTGTTCTAGCACGGATAAAATTAAGTAAATACATTCATTTTGTAGCTTATTTGAAAAACACGGAGGTGTCGCTGACGTACATAAAAAAAAGCAATATATCCTATAATTGTCTTTACTATACTATATGCATAATATACGTAACGCACTTCAAAATCAGCTAGCAAAAAAAAATTAAAGGAAGATCATATTCGTTTTTTGTTACGAACTATAAAGTTTGGGGTGTAGAAATGTAAATATACTTGTTACAAACAGAAAGCCACATCATTATGAAAATTACAAACTCGCTGGGGGCAGATTCACTTAGCTTATTCTGGCATGGCCTTTGCCCCCTAGTTTCATTCATTTTCGTCCAAATCATAATCGATAATGACGATAAACTACACATATATAGGTAAGTGCATCTAACACGCTATAGTAATTAACAGTCATTACGGTGAGTAAAAATACGTGTTAAACTGATACGATGAAAATACGGTCTAATCAAATAATAGTAGATTTAGATTGTTTTTGTAACAGTTGATGTGTCAAAAATTATATTGTTACAGCACCGAATAGGTTTCGAGGTAAGTAAAAAATCGCAATTCAAGCATAGATGAAATATATGTCAAACACTTACTTTCTACTTAATATTTTAGAGCGATGTACCTATTATTTAACAAATTCCTTTACTTATCATAATTCTTATTTTGTCTAAAAAACGCGGGAATTAAAAAGTTTAATACTTACTACCGCAGTTATATACTTTATCGGCACCCATTTTGTTAAATTACTATTACACGTTCAGGTACAAAGACCCACATTACTTGGCAGCGACGGCGGTGGGGTATGGATGACCGGAATCAGTGATGTTATTTCATACCATTATGTTACCACGATCCCGCCGGCGGCGATAGGATTGCCTGATTTATTCCCCCGCACCGCGGGAGTAAATGGTAGTATTAGGTACTACATGGGCCATTTTTTCTACAGTTGTACACCACTTTTTCTTCATTTTCGATATTTTGGGTATTTTCTACCCAGAATCACGAGCTCTTTCGAATTAGAAGAAAAACGTGCCCCAATGTTTTTTTGTTCCATTCCGTTACCATTACCATTTAACCTACTACAGCGCAGCGGTAACGGAATGGAAAAAACAAAAAATTTATGAATATTTTGGAACAGTTTTTTTTCTCCTAATTAGATCGAAACAGCTCGTCATTCTGAGTAGAAAATACCCAAAATTTACAAAAATATAAAAGTGGGGTGTACAACTTTAGAAAAAACCCACATATCAACATGCACATGAAAGAAAATCTATGATATGATGATGAATATGTGTATAAATAAAAAAATAAAATAAAAATAAAATGCATTTATTTCGGACAACACAACAGAATCCATATTTTGTTAGTACTACAGAAACTTAAATAACTATGTTAGTATTAAGGCTTAAATGAAGAGAAGTCCAGTGCCTGATGAGGCCACTGTCCCATCTCTCGGCTACGTCCCTCGGAAGTCTGTGGCGGCTGCCTCTAAGCGGCGCAGCGCTTGCGCAGCGTCATTATAAAGAACACGCAGGGCATTAATGGACCTTTGGGTGAATTTCTTCCACAGACCATAGATAAATTAATATATGCAACTGTACATAAATAGATTTGTATGTAGTATGGACAGCAAGCGAAGAATCGGGCCTCTCCGGGCGGCTTTGGAGTGCGGAAGAGATTTCTGCATGGAAACCACCATACACGGATTTAACCACGTGGCTGCACCGGGCCGTTGGTGGGGTGAGAGGTACGTAGACAGGGTGATCAATCCAAATGGGTCAGTACGGAGAAAACGAAAACTATAAGAGATAGGGAAATCGGTTCTTAGCAACCATGGCGTCGATTTTAGATTGAATACAAACTCTATTATTATTTTTTTATAAATCTCAGACATAACCGTGAATTGAACCTGGTTAAAATTCTGTAAGTAATCGCATACCGTATTGTAACATTCTCTAAAGCAGTTCTGACCGGGTTATGTATGAAATTATGTATGAGATATGTAAAAAAAAAATAATGCAGTCTTTATTAAATCTAAAATCGACGCCATGGTTCCTAAGAACAGATTTCCCTATCTCTTATAAGTAGTTTGTGACTTCTCCCTACCGACCCATTTAGATTGATCACCCGGTATATACATCAATATCGCTCCTTACGATTTAAACCTTTCTCACCCGAAGAAGTGGAGTCCATACTTCGCATACACATTGCTCCCAAAAATAGCACTGATATTTACGACATATCCGCCAGCATACTTCGGTACGTGGGTCCCGAACTGTCTTATGTACTTTCTGAACTATATAATTCTTGCATACGCCAATCTGTAGTATCGGAAAGCCTTAAAAAAGTGAAAGTTACTCCTTTATATAAAGGCAAAGGTTCCAAAACCGCCCTAAATTCGTATCGGCCCATATCTCTAGTACCTGCTATTAGCAAATTGTTAGAAGTCGGACTGAACAATCGACTGCTTTCTTTCTGGATACCACAATCTACCCATTTGGATACGCAATTCGCATACCGCCACGGGCGATCGACAACCGATCTATTGCGTGAAGTGGTATGGCAGGTGCTGAGCGCGCGCAAGGCCGGGCTACAGGTAGCAATGGTGTGCTGCGACCTCTCGCGCGCTTTCGATACCGCTAATCACCGCCTTATCGCACACAAATTAAGACATTATGGAGTTCGTGGCCCAGCTCTGGAACTACTAATGTCTTTTATGTCAGACAGATGCCAAGTGGTCGTAGGTGACGGTGGCCGTGTCAAGTCTGAGGAGATGAAATGCTTGCTTGGGGTACCTCAAGGATCATGCCTCTCGAACACACTTTTTAGTATACTTCTGAACGACCTTCCAATGGCCGTGAAGGGTTGCAATATATACATGTACG
Source organism: Apotomis betuletana (assembly GCA_932273695.1). NCBI lineage: Eukaryota > Metazoa > Arthropoda > Insecta > Lepidoptera > Tortricidae > Apotomis > Apotomis betuletana. The sequence goes on along the minus strand of OW026320.1, from coordinate 11,021,903 downwards.
CGGATGACGTAACAGCTGTTGTCACGGGCGCCTCTCATCAACAGCTGGAAGCGAACGTGAACAACACACTTAACCAACTAACCCAGTGGTTCGATGCTAACGGTTTAGCCCTTAACAGGAGTAAGACTTTCTGTATGAAGTTCAGCCTAAATGGTCACGTGACCCAGCCGTTGAGGACATGCGCCGGTGACGAATCAGTAAAGCAAGTACCTGAAACAAAGCTCCTAGGCTTCTTAATAGACAGTGGGCTGCGGTGGGATACGCACATTGACCAGCTGTGCGCCAAGCTGGGCAGCGCGTGCTACGCGCTGAGACGTCTCGCTAGTACTGCGACCAGGGACGTCGTCAGGAGCTGTTACTTCGCGACAGTGCACGCTCTTATCTCGTATGGCACGGAACTCTGGGCCGGAGCGGCGGACTGGCATAGGGCTTTTGTAATGCAAAAACGGGCGGGCATAGCAGGGGTTCCTGACGACGTTTCTGCTCGCGAATATTTTAGACAGTACAGCATACTAACACTACCTTGTGTACTGATCCAACAGGTGGCCATATTCACATACGCAAACAGTGAGGAGTTTGCGACAAAGCAGGCAAACAGAAAATACTGCCTGCGTAGCAATAAGAACGCGGGCCGCTACGCCCCCGTGCCCCACAGGCTAGCCAAAACAGAACGGTCCGCTTACTTTCTCGGTCCTTTGATATATAACCAGCTACCGGACAGTATCAGGGATGCACCTTCCTTACAAACCTTCAAAAATAGATTGAAAAAACGGCTGCTTGAAGCACAATTTTATAACATATCTGAAATAATTAAAAAATAAATATAAATATAACTATGTATATGGCGTGCGTATAACAATGGAATGTATATTGATAATATAATTCGTAAATAATAATGAAACATAAACAAACAAACAGACATGTAACGATGTTATGAATAAATTTTTCATTTTCATTCATTTTCAATAGCAAGGACTCAAAATCTGCCCTCAGAAAGCAAGAGGTGGTATCCCAAAAAAACGGCCAAGTGCGAGTGCGATGAATCATATTTACGTATTTTAATGTACCGAATTGTAAAATTACGTGATTACTTTTTTTTTTCATTAAAAACGCAAAATTTTAGGAAAGTTTTCATTTGCATTTAAGCAAAAGTTTTCTACAATTTTGAAAATGGCTTTCAAAATATCGTCAAATAGCTGCGCCGCGCGGTGTTAACCGCTCATCCCACGGGAACACTACATTTTTCGGGATAAAAAGTAGCCTAAGTGTTAATCCAAGGTGTCAGCTACCTTCATACCAAAATTTATCAATATTGATCCAGCTGTTTGAGCGTAACGTTTGTAATTTCTACAAATAAGCACACTCACAAACTTTTGCCTTAATAATTATTTAGTTTAATTATCCACATCCATTCGAAATGTGGATATACATATAGATCCATTCGAAATGTGGATATATATATATATCCATTCGAAATGTGGATATATAGAAGAATGATAAAAATTTCATGGGTGGATAAAACAAACGAATCGGTCTTAAATAAAATGACGAAGAAAATGAAAGTAATGCTCACAATCAAAAAGAGAAAAACGGCATACTTTGGACATATTTACAGAAACGCAAAATATGCCTTAAGAGTCCGCAGCAAGCTCGATTCTTCATACAAACGTAGTTACGTCCTTATTTTAATATAACATGTCACATTATCATGAAATTCTCTAAATATAATGAGATAAGATATATCTAGGGCTAAAACTAGTTTATGACTCTTGAAATGTTAATAGAAAGAAAATAGAGCGAGTACAAGTTTTGCATTTTTAGACCCCAGAAAGTTGTTCAGTTTGGCGGCATACTACGACCAAAATATAGTTTAGATTGAAGTCAAAACCTATTTCCGGTGTCGATTAAACTATGCAGTTTGATAAGAAAAAAGATTTATCAAAATTGATCTCGTAGTTTTAAAATGAGAGCGTAACTACGAAAACCTTAAAATAAATTACAAAAAATTGTTGCGAAACTGCAGCGAATTACTCTAGCGCGGGGAACGGTCCGGGGGGGGTGGCGGTAAGCACCGCCCTTATCATAGCTACTCCTAGCCAGCCTCGCGCAACTCTCAAGGTAAAAAACGAACGACAACGGCTATATGAAACGGGGGTGAATTTTTACCTATCTAAGTTTGAAAGAACGTTGAAACCTACAAAGCATTAGATAATTGGCGACAATCGAATTTAGGCGGGTTGTACTTCAGCCGCCATTTTTGTCCGCCATGCCATATTAGTTGACGTTTCTCTTTTGTTGTGTTGTCTGGTTTTGTCATGGTTCTGCGATCTTTTCAAATAATTCAAATTTCACAAATAATCTAATAATTTGCATTCTTTGGGTGTAGTGGTCGTCTAGAAGGTACACAAGACAATCACCATAGCAAAAATGAGTGGATTGAAAAGGAAAAAGTGCGAAATATGCAGAATGAAAACGTGTCAAATGGACGGTCAAAAAAGACTATTCATGGCAAGATTTCCACCGGACGAAGATCGGTAAGTAAAAAATATAATTAATTACTGCGTGTTATAACCATGTTAATCGTAAATTTCATTGAAAACTTGGTATTTCGGGTAAAATAATACATACCCTTATACGTATGTAAACAATAGTGCTGTATGTAAGTTTTATCGATAATTTTCATTTGAAGTGAAAAATACCTGGGTAAATACGGAATATCTTTCTTCAAGCAAAAGCCACTACTTTTTATGCCAGTTTGAGTTAGATTATGGTCACAGAAATATTTTACGAAAAATCTTCAATGGACTATGAATGGTACGGTTTCATCTGGACAAACAGATTCATTTTACTCTGTAATTTTCTGTTTACCCTGTATTATTTGTGTTGCAGAACTTCCAACCTGGAGCACAGACTGGAGTGATGAAACGGCTTTTTTCGTCTATGTTTATCAGCAAGCCAAGCAAAGTTTGAACGAAATAAAATTATTTGCACACTTTTGTTTTTTTTTATGAAGTCAGTAACCTAAAGTAAACCAAATGTTTACATTGAAGCGAAATATTTAATGATTTAAATTACCGGAAAGCCGTTGGAGACGCGGGTGCGAATGCGAACCCCGCCTGAACCATTTTTTTTAAATACCGATATCGATATCGATAATTCGATAATTTGTGTAACATGTGACATCCCTATTTTGTTCTTGATGTTGGCATTATGTCATGAGTTGACACTGACACTGATATTGTTTGCGGCTTCATATTGGCAGTATGTTTCGTATGGCACTCCCGTCTCTTAAAACGTAGTGATTACATACTCTTTGCTCCTAGCGCGCTCTCGCTTTACTGCTAGCGCCCTGTCTTCCTCTAGGTGAAACAACAACATTTTAAAGCGTAAGCGCGCGATCTCAACGCGGAGTTGAGCGGACCTTGCTGCGGACTCTTAACGAGAAATATAATTGAGGGAAAAATAGAAGAAGAGGTAGGTACAGGAAGACCTAGAACAACTTGGTAATAATATGAGGGACCGGTGTTAAGGACAGTAGCGTAGCGAGGGTATGGCAGCTAGGGCACGCGCCCTGGGCGCCATTCAGCGGGGGGCGCTAATAATTTATTATGGGTACTAAATACCTATTGAAAAAAGAAGTGCGAAAATGGAAATATAAAAGTTTTTTTATTTAATATACACTTCTGCTGGAACTGAATGTAGATGATATTTATAGTCAGGGCGAGCCTTTAGCTATACGGCACCCTGGGTGAGTCCTTCATTTCATTGTGTGGCGCTCTACACTCCGGATTTTAATTAGGCGAACTAACTTGACAGCTCAAAGTGTTGTCAGGAATAGAAAAAAAAAATAGTGATTGGTTTATGTCGATACAAATATGTCGATATAACCTTAACAATACACCCATAGACACTTAATTATGTTGTAATAAGGTTTATATTCGTTTAAAAATGTACAGTTATATGTGTATTCGATAGTACTATGGAACTGTCAAGAAAACAAAGAGGCGGACAGCGTTCTTAGCGATGTCCTAAAATAAAGTTCGTTCGATGTAAGTATTTTAATAGCAACCGTTTTTTTATTATTGATTCGTGTAATAAAATTAGTAGTTAGATTTCAAACACAATAATTCAAAATTTATGACATACCTAATGTCTACTTTGTTTTAATGCTGTTTAACTAAACCTCTGGTATAGGTCAATTCACTAAAGCTGGCGCGAATGGATTGAATGAAAGTTATGTCACTTGTCACTTCGAGTGTTAGTGTGAGTGCCGTTCTTATACAGGGGCCTCCTAATATTTTGTAACCAACAACAAAATGGGTTTTTGTTATTCAAGAAAAATAAAAATTATCAGGTAAGTATAATATAAGCATAATCTGCACAATATTTAGACTAAACAAGTAATACTATTCCATTGTCTCGTATGAGTTTGACCATGTGGGACTATGCAATGGTATTAACGTAACCCACATTTTCTTCTTGTCTTCGCGGCCTGGTAAAGGGTTAATGTCAAGAATTAATAGGTGACGGACGACTAGTTCGAATTATAAAAAACCGGCCAAGAGCATGTCGGGCCACGCTCAGTGTAGGGTCCCGTAGTTGCCCGTCCTTCACAATAGACCAAAATTACGAGAAAGATTTCAAGCCCTATAAAAAGGTCGTACACGCCAAGAAACAGTACCTAATTACTTATTATCTTTTGGAAGTTATCTATTATACGCGACAGATTGAGCGAAATGTTTTAATATAGTTTGGCACTTAACCAATTGGGTAACCGTTCGAAGTGTAGGGACATCGCGCGGCACTTACGTCATTTTAAAGAAAATTATGAAATTTTGCAATAACTCAAAAACGGCTCGACCGATTTTATTCAATATAGTTTTCATTGAAAGTACTAGTATCCGAGGCTAAGACCCATTCGATTCAATAAGTTATGCTCAGAAATGGCTCGGCCCTCCGTCGAGCTAAGATTACTAAATTTTGTTTGTCCGATATTATCCGAAGTTGACCGAATATTCAAAATCCGATTTCATATTCTGAGTCGGAGGACCCAAAAGCCCCCCAATACCGAGTTTCAGCCCCCTCGGACCAATTTGAAATTTTCGAAAAAAAAAAAAGTCGCCATTTTGTTTTTTTTTCCACGACTGTACTCGGGTGGGGGTCCCCTATGATATTTGTTTGAGCATCCCCCTACCCATCTCTAGCCGTTTACGAGATAAGGGACTCTTAAAAAAAAATCTCCATACAAATCTTGTTTTTTCGATATTTTCCGACTTTGACCGAATTTTCGGACACCGATTTCAGATTCATATTTGTGAGCCCCAAATGCCCCCCGATACCGAGTTCCAGCTTCCTAGCACCAATTTGAAATCTTGGAAAAAAAAGCCATTCGTCATTTTGAATTTAATTTGGTTCGATTTGTATCAACCTGTATGTAATCATTTTGTGACGCACACAAATATTATCATTTACTCATTCATTCCATTCGTGCCAGCTTTAGTGAATCAACCTATAGGAACTGGTTTTTTTAATTATCGATATTAACAACTCTAGCGAAACTGTGGCAACATTCGTGTGCAATGAACTGTCAAGTTAGTTCGCCTAATTTAAAATCCGGAGTGTAGGCGCCATAGACTAAGTAAAAGAAATGCCCTTTAGGAGTCAGCAGCGCCCCGGACGGCCGCCCGCTTCGCTGCCCTCCTATTATCGTCCCACACAGTTCTTAACGTTCCAAATATTTGAAAAACGCAATGTTTACACATGAAATTTTATCTTAATTAGTTAATTAAAACTTTATCAATAACTTTGTGGTAAAAAAATCTAACCATTGAAACCATTGAAATTAATTCACGATTCCCGCGCTTTATGTTTCGGCGCATTCTCTAGGGGAAAGAAAAATAATGAAATGAGCGCCGCGCCGAAAAAAAAATCAGTTTGTCCTATTCCCTTTGAATCGTTTGGATGACCCAACTCCTCGGTACAAAACGTAGACGAACGAAAAAAAAACGAAAACGCTATAAGCATAGCTTTTTAGGGTTTTGTACCTCCGAATGAAAAACGGAATCCTTCTGGGATCGCTTGGTTTTCTGTATGTCTGTCCGTCTGTCACAGCCACTTGCTTGGAATCTGCTGGACCGATCAAGTTGAAATTTGGAACATACTTATATTGCTTATATGCAGGTCTGTGAGCCAAAGAGGGACGTCCAAAGTAAAGTAATATAATATTTAAGTGTTACGGTCACGTTGATTTTAGAAAACTATAATGCGCACGCGCCGCCGCCGGCCTCCAGCAACCATTATTCTGAACTATCTCGTAGGGTTCAGCTAGCAACGTTAGAAATGTAAGCGCAAAAAATGTGTTTATTTACGACATCACATTAAAAACCTCTAAAATTATCAGTGTTTCTCTACTATATTATGCATAGGAACAGACAGACAGACAGCAGAAAGCGACTTTGTTTTGTACTATGTAGTGATAATTTATTTGCGTATTTTTACATCATAGAGTTAGACTTACTCGTCTGATGATAAATGAGGCAGCCGATTCTTTATTATGGCTAAGGTAACACAGATAAAAAATTTATCGACTCAAGAAAAGACGATTTACTTACAAATTTCGCACTCGCTACGTCGTTGTTTCATCTGGTTGTATTATGACCCCCACACCCCCGAAATTTTTTCGCGCTCGCTACGCTCGCGATTTCAATATAGCCAGGCTACGTCCAATGATTAACAAGTCACTTGGAAAAAAGTTAACGCTTTACAAACTTTTTCAAAAAAGCGTCTAATCATTATTTCGAAATGAAATGAATCCTCCCACCATTTTGTACCTTGTACCTTTACTTACTTATTAGGAACCTTCATCTAGCTCCTGATACGCACCGTGGATGCACTACATAATAATTAGCTGAGAGGTGGTTTTATCTGACGTCCGAAGAATTTTAGTACTGCCTCTTTTACTCGATCTCCCTTTTTGAACGCAGTAGGTACATATGCCTAAGACCCTAAGTACGGTCGCGTCAAATACTCACTCACTACTGTGGTGCGAGCGCATTCCCGTTAGTGGGTTTGTATTCCCATTGAAAGTACTTTCCTTGGTAGTGAGATCTAACCAGGTTTGATATAGTTTAAGTCATGTCTAAAGATAAAATATAAAATAAAAAAAACTGTGTAGGGTTTGTTTTTAGGTAAAATAATTTACCGAGGGGCGCCGTTTGAACGTGTGCCCTGGGCGCCATTTTACCTCGCTACGCCCCTGGTTAAGGACGTCACCACTCTCAGCAGACTGGCAAAAAATAGAGAAGACTTTCGTATGATGATCGCCGGAATCCGTTAGAATATGGCACCACAAGAAGAAGAAGAATTATCCACACGCCTAAATTTAGCAACTTTAGAATTGTAAAAGGGTGACTTTCTATTTCACTCCAATTTTACTGTACTTTCCTTCTCAGAGTGTTATGGGCCTGCGCAACTGTGGCGGCCATCTTGGGCGCCGTGGAGATCTCCATGGGGCAGTGGCAGCGGTACAACGAGAACCCGACTGTTGTGGCGCTGGAGAAGGACTTCAGATCCTGGGACTTCTGCATGCCTGGTCTTACGCTCTGCGCTCACGTATGTACAGTCAGCATCAGAATCAAAGGTAGCTCTGGTTTTAAGCCAGTAGTATGTCAAATTGTCAGCTACTTTGGGCCAGTCCAGAAATTACGTCTTTTCAAATTCGGGGAGAGTATGGATATTGAATGATGATATCATCTCTCGCATCTGTAAAACAGTGCTTCAAAGAGTAAAGAAAGTACTTAGTTATGAAATTTCTATATAATTCTATAAAAAATATCGTGCTATGAAAACTAGAATTTTAACTAATATATAAAAACGCATTTTTTTGCGAATGACGTCGTTTTTTGATGGTCATTCGAGGATAGTTGGATTTTAGGGGAGGAGTCAAAAAAGTCAAAAATTTATGATGTAATTTAATTTCTCAACATCCCCTTTTGTTGCTGACTCTACACTGGACATTTGTTGATCTGATTTAATTTTTCTTTTCAATATAAACCTTTACGGATACTCCTATATAGTCGATATTGATTTTTGCTATCCTAGACACTTTTTCTGACACTTCTTTATTTACAGAACAGAGTAGATGAAAAGAAACTGCCAGCCGTTCTCAAGAAGTACTGGAACGTGGATGCTAAGGATGAGAAGTATGAGAGATACGAGGGTTTCGTCCGTGACGTGGCCAACTCCAGCCTGCTGCATCTGACGGACTTGCTGGGACATGAGGGCGAGGATCTGGAGGTGGACTTGTACCAGCTGGCTGTAGACGTAAGTAGGATAGCGTTAGCTACGGAAAAATCCATAAATGTACGGAATTTAGGCTTTGTTCCCAGACTTACAGAAAATATTGGTGACCCAAGTAATTTCTGACTAGAGTCAAACCACAAACTGACTCACCTTGTATGGTTTGACAGTTAATTTGCTTCGAAGAGTTAGTTGGTTTGACTCTACTTTTATTTATCACCAAAACATGACGTAAACGAAATGGTTTGTAATCCTGGCTTGAACATGCGCAGATTAATCATACGCGTTTCATTACACACATACACACAGTGATCCGTTTAGTTAATATCATTTCCTTACTAGCTTTAAACTATGAATAGACTACGAGGTGTTCAAAATATTAGACTTTTAATAACATTTTAAGCTTCAGTATAGTCAAAGCATTTGAAAAAATCTGTAGAACTAAGATCAAAGCTGAAAGAAAAATTTAAATGCGTAACCTGTAGGAAGACACCTGGTATCGAACCCGGCACTTCTGGACTGGTGGAACGCACTGGACCGTTAATCCAGAAGTGCCGGGTTCGATTCCCGGATTCTTTCACCAGATTACGCATTTCAATTTTTTTTCAGCTTTATATGTATCAATGGTTTAGCTTATCCGATGTTAACTCAAGGTATCAATTACTAAATGTATTTGTATTACAGAATTATAAATTACATTCCAAAACTAATTTACTGTAAAACTAAAATTAATAATAAGTAAAACTAGTTATTAAGCTAGAAGGGATCTATGAACAGTTCCGGAAGGTGCCTGGCTCAAAAGTCCCTAGAATACTAGCGGAGTTGCCACGCACTATAGTCAGGGAGATCCTTTGAGCCAAGTATTCGCCGGAACGGGGGTCCACGCTTCGGTCTTTCAGCCTTCGCGCCAAAGCCGCGACAAACTTCTTAGCCTCAGTGCACCATGGCCCACCAGTCTCTACGGCATCAATTAATTTAATAGAAGCTTCTTCCAGGTACTACCGGAGTTCAACCTGAAGGCCACCTGGTCGATGGCGAGCCAGGTGTCCTGGTTTCCAGTCATGACCGAACTTGGCGCCTGTTACGCCACCAACACCCTGACTATCCCTGATGATGCTATCTTGTACGTATGTTCGCAGATATTCTAGATATTCATCATTTCAGGGGTTCCGCAATGTTCCGCCGGTAAAACAGAGGTTATGAGTTCGAATCTTACTTGGACTTCATTGGACTACATACAATTTTGGTTTCTTATTGGTCCTTTGTGTCTGTAGTTACGATTAAGAAATGTGTAACACCACAAAAAAATATAGGAACACTATTGGTTCTATATATGGTATACCCTATAAAATTTACATTTCAAAGTATTATTATTAATCCGTTTATGGCGGCTCGAAGCTTGTGCCAGCATTTCAAAGTACCAAACTCGAAGCTTCAACGAACAATTGATAAGACTAACTATATTGACTTTAACTTACCCGATGTTACACATTATTATAACTAAAATAAACTCTTTTTGAACGCAATTAAATAAGTTGCGTATAATGTACCAACAATTCCAACAAGTCTTTAAAAAAATACGCAATTTGTCTTCAGCTACCCCGCGTATGCCAGTTCGCCTATTTGACTGTAACTCAAACATACCTTGTCTGAACAGAAAACCGAATGTGAACGAGACTAAGATGTTCCCCATAACCTGCAAATACTCGTCTTTAAACTGCTACATTACCATAGAGATCCCGGAGGCTACAACCGTGAGTATCTGACTTAATAAGCAACGTAACCATTTTAAAAGCCAGCAACGCTTATGACTCCTCTGGTGTTGCAGGTGTCTATGGTGGACGGTAATCGCTTTCCATCAGGCGACCGTTTGTTCGTTTGCACTCTATCCTATGACATATAAACATAAAAAAACGGAGCGGTGGGCAGCTCCGATGTTCGAAATTCGAATTTCATATCACGTACTCCACTATTCGTCTGTCCGTCTATCATTCTGTCACCAGGATGTACCTCATGAGCCGTGATAGCTAGACAGTTGATCACAGATGATGCATTTCTGTTGTCGCTATAACAACAAATGCTAAAAACAGAATAAATAAATATTTAAGTGGGGCTCCCATACATCTATACTATTATAAAATTCTAGATTCTTATTAAAAATCATATTTCTATAGAAGTCATGAATTCAGGAAAAACCTTAACAGCGTGATGCAGGATCGTCATTTGTTTTATATGGGCGCGCGGCGCCATGCCATCTCATGCCATGGCACCATCTGTTTTCATAATTTCCTTTTTCCTCGCATCACGCCGAAACGGTTGGACAAATTTTAACCAATTTTGGTACAGGAATAGACATCCAAAGATGGTTAATAGGATAGTTTTTAACCTACTACGTAATAAAAAGTACGCGTACCAAGTGGTACCTTCTCGTGGTTAATAACCACGTTTTCAGGTGTACATTCACTCTCCCTACGACATATTGAACGTCCGAGCGACCCCCTTCGACGTGAAGCCTGCCGAACAGAGGTCCACGGAACTGAGCGTCATGGAGAGCGGCTGTGGGCGCGGGGTTCGAGACCTGCCACCGAGGAGACGTCGGTGCTTATATACTGATGAGTCTCAAGCAGTAGGCCGGAAGGTATAGAAATTATTTTTTAAGGCCGAATTCACTTCGTTAGTTTAAACAACGCCTTATGGTCTTCGTTAAATCGCAGAGTTGTCCCGTAAAACTACACTGTCTTCTTCTTCTCCTTGAAGAATGAAATTACATAGAAAACTACTGAGTCTCAGTCATATTAAAATACATAAATGGGTATTAGTCACGTCGTAGAAACGACGTGAGTAAACCCGTTTATGTATTTTAAAAGTCAAGTTTTCTTAATAATTTTATACGTTCCCAATGTCTAAAGCTCACTCCCTACTTTTACATAAATGCTTTATAAACCTCGACGTGTTGTTGCAGGTTTACAGCACAAACAGCTGTCGCCGAGCATGCCGCAACCAGGAGGCCCTGCGGCATTGCCAGTGCAAGCCTTTCTACAACCACTACGAAGGTAGGTCGAGTTCATTTACATCTACACACTTACGAGAACAAAAATATCTGAACACGACCTGTGTGGTCTGACACGACACGATTGTCAGGAGCATAAAATCGTGTTCAGATATTTTTGTTCTCGTAAGTGTGTAGATGTAAATGAACTCGACTACAGATAGTATCTTTAGGTAGCTAAGCGACGTGTGAAAAAATATCCACCTGTATATTTCTTCTTCTTCTTGTGTCGTATTCCTCATTGCTGAGGATTGTGACCTCTATTTATCACCCTTCGGACGATCGCTCTCCACTTATTTCAATCTACTGCAGACCGCATGGTGTCGAGAAACCAAGGTGTGTGTGATCGGTCCAGCGCATGGGACTCCTTCCTCTTGGTCTTCTTCCTTGAATCTTTCCTGTCACTAAGAGCTTTTCCAGGTTATCATTCTTCTTCCTGGCTATATGACCGAAAATTTCAAGGATTCTACGGAGGCAAATTTTGGACAGTCTCATGGTGATTCACAAATCCTGAAGGATAGCATTGGTGCGATGGGTCGTCCATGGCATTCTCAACTTTCTCCCCCAGCACCACATCTCAAACGCATCAATGCGCGAGCGATCAGCTTTTTATTTGAGACACAATTTGAGAAACATATTCCTTGCGGGATCGAATCCGAAATGATGAGAGACGCAAGAGAACCAAGGTTTTAGATATAGCTTAGACAGTCACCAAAATTACGTGCTAACAACTTGACATGATTGACAACTTTTACTTTTTTGCGGACAGGTCGAAGACTACACTCTATGCAGCTACATAGTTGTCGTCAGTTATTTTATGTATTTTCTTAAAACAAATTAGTACATTTTTTTTAAGGTACCTATACACGACGCAAAGCTAGCAATCTCTATATTAATTTCCACCTGTTAGAAATATAAAATGTGGTCAATTACTTATCGCTTACGCTCTTTCAGATTCAGGAACATTTGAAATTAATATTTTATATATCTTTGTATATTCTGCCCTACTGTTTACAGATGGCGTAGCGTGCTCGCTACGAGGCATGCGCTGCCTCGCCGCGCGCGCAGCTAACGAGGCTGCGCGCGCGACGTCCGAGGCAGCGCGTGTGAAAGCCGCGAAACGCGTAAAAAACGTGAGGGCAGCAGTTTCTGACGAGGCCAAAAGTGCTGATTCAGGTTATGTATTGACGTACATTCATACAATAGCACAGAATTAAAATACTACATACAGAAGGACACGCACACGCCTGCCAGTGCTGCAAAATCGTATGTCATCATTGCTAAATGACCGTGCATGTTAAAAAAATGGCGTGTGCGCGTTATGCTCCAACAAATTACTAATTATAAAAAAAACGGTATAAACTCACGTAAAAATTGTCAGGAACGCCCCCCTGATGAAGAGCTCCAAATGAGTTCGAAACATGTCGGGCCGTTCCTGACAATTTTTACGTGAGTTTATACCGTTTTTATAATTAGTAAAGATGTCTCACGATAGTTTTAATAACATTACTCCAACAAATTGTCAAAAATCAGGAGATTTTGCTCGATACCAAAAAATAATGAGTAGATCTTAAAAATCATGTAATCTCCGAAGACTGAAGAGTTTGCAGCACTGACCCGGTACCAAACCGAGTTACCTCACCCCACAGACCGGTGAACAATTTTTGTATGCTGAGATGTTCGTGCAACGCGTCAAAACAAAAATTAGAATCATTCCGAGAAGAGTGTGTACACATATTACGCCGCACCTCCACCAAGTGTGGCGAGGGTATAGCTCGTCATTGGATATGCATAAAGGATAGGACTTGGTTTTATATTTATATATTTGATTTCTGATTTAATACAGGGTTTAAACACGTATGCCCGGCTCTCATGGTGTGTGACAGAGACGGCCATAATTCGAATATTTAAATATATTTATAATATAAAATCTAGTTGCCAGGTCTGCTGTCAACTACCAAAGAGTTCCTTACAGTATTTACATACGTAAAATCACGGCCCACTGCACTGGTTTTACTGTTCAATAATGTTACAATAGTTCCAGGTGGCGACTCAACTGGAGACGCGAAACCTGAAGACTCCTGCGTCTGTCCTCTCATGTGCGTGGACGCGCTGTTTGAGACACTCACCCTGGTCACCAAGCCACTGTGAGATATCTAATATCCATGTCTTAGATTTTTAAACAAAAAAAGAACCGACATAAATAACCTGAAAAGCCAAAAATAACCCGTCCATGTACAGATTACTTTTGGATCACCTTTTGAAGTCGGTGCCAACCCACTCAAATATTATGAAAACAGATGCCGCGCAAGTTTACGTGAGGTTTGCTACCGACTTCCAAAGGTGATTCGAATGTCATCTGCTCATGATCGGGTTATTTATGGATTTTAAATTTTTTTGAAGTACTTGGGTTCTTTTTTTGTTATAATATTTTTTTTGCTTTTTAGTGATTCAAATATAATCACTTTGTCACAAAAAATAACCGACTTCAATGAGCAAAATGGAACATACAATAACACTTACATGTTTATCTCATGGATGTCTTTGTCAGAACTGGACCAAGGGAAGCAACAGCTTTCAAATAAAAAAAATCATCAATATCGGTTCACCCAGCAGAAAGTTCTGAGGTAACAAACATAGAAAAAAAACAGTCGAATTGAGAACCCTCCTCTTTTTTTGAAGTTGGTTAAAAATATCGCATTTAAAGGGAGATGCCATGACTTTGCGCGACAGCGGTGCGCGGTACGTTCGTAATCCATAACAGGAGTAGCATTACATACGGTGACTTTTGCAGCGATTCAGTCGCGATGCTGTCACCGGAGAGGCCTATTCTGCCCTGCCCTGCCGACGACGCAATTGTATGTGTAATGTCTTGATGTAAATGAAAGATGATGGTTGAGGAGACACGCGTTTATTTATTTTAGTTTTCTTATTATATGTTTCACAGCAGAGCACTTCTTAACCTTACTTCGAGCTCCGGAAAAAGAGGGTGACATTTCAATTTATTTTTTAATAACTCGTGATGCGTTCGTAAACGCCTACTACAAAGTATGAATGTTCGGATACACACTACAGTATGTGTCCCGTCTACATTACTCAACGAAGGCCGAGGAGATCGTAGAGTATGTACGTGTGAAGACCGGAATTATCCTGAGGGTCATGAAGTTGGAGTCTGGCCACAAAGTGAATTTTAATTCTTATGTGTTGGGGGTTCCGACTGACCAGCTAGCGACCTTCATGAAGGAAGAATTTTGGCTGAAAGGTGTTTTATTCCGGCGTTTCCGCGGTCGGCTACCCAACACCACGAACTTACGCAACACATCGTGACTTAGTTGTTTAGTATTTTAATATTTAATATGTATGTTACATTGTAAGGTTTATCTATGGGCCTTTGATGCCTGAAATAAACGAATTATTACCTATTATTTTTATTATTATATTATTGTTAGTATTCTTGTTACAGAGGAGGCCCCTTCAGCACCAACGGCGTGAGCAGAATCAAGGTGCAGGCTCCTCGCACGCGCTATACACGTGAAATAGTATTTTACTTCCAAGACCTCATAGGTACGTGCCCTCTTTTCACTTCTTATTCTAACTACCTATGCGTAGAATAAATCTTTTTTCACCTCACTCGCTCAGAAAACCTCCGTTTATAGGGCGAAATCTGCGTGCAAAAGTCTATTTTATCCGCTAGCGTGCAAAAGTCATTTGAATTTCGAACACGACGATTTTGATTCTCTGTGGTGCATGCAACTTTTTTATATTTAAGACTCCCTCAACGCGTTACTGATTTCATCAGTCGATAAATCTTCGAATAACCAATTAACGCACGCTAATAAAGGGCGATCTGGTCAGGCCGGCTAAAATCATATGTACGTTTGAATACTTCTTTTAAAAAAAAAATACACCTACAATATCACGTCCAGAAACCTAGTTTGTGGTTACAGTTTTTTTAGTTTTAAATTTTTCTACACTTTATTTTATGTTGAATATGTTTATATATATTAATAGTAAGTATTTCAGTTTCATTTACATATTTTGACTAGTAAATATATTAAATACAACACAAATTTTAATATTTATTTGTTATAAAAGTTGGAACATAAGAGTGTAATTTCTGAACGCACCCGAGAAAAAAAAAATAATTAAAAAGTTGGAAGTATTCACAATTCACGTAAACAACGTAGTTCTGTGGAGAATACATACTGTTGTCTTACTTTATAGAAATATCGAAAACAAGAAAGTAAATCCCAATTTGGAGTATTTAATCAATGCCTGCATTAAAAGGAAAAAGGATTTGTTATAAATATTTGGAGACGATAAGTAATTACCGAAACTATTGGCGTTTTTAAAGAAGATAAAGCCGAAATAATCTTGTTCGGATCCCATCGTCCAATCACTTCTAAAGCAAGTGTTATGGAAAATACTTCCGAGTGGCCAACTAATCCTTCTCAGAATGCCATTCTCCCACATTCACAACGAATGTGTCAAGTAGTTTCAAATACAAATATAATATAACAGTGCTGAAAAACTCAACGATAAAATATACACGACGATAATACAAATTACGGCCATATTACTTTAATTTTTAATATGTGTGCTTCTCTCGTATTTATTTGGTTTGGATTTGAGTGTGTTATGTTTTAAATTTTATGTGTTAAATAGAAGGCAAAATTAATATGATTATTTTAATGTTTTAATTGTTTTTCTTGAATCTTGCATTTTCCTCGCTGTAGTGAGGTGAAAAATTGTGTGTTCCGCATGGCTGCAAAATTATTTAGCTTCTCGTGTCTTGAAAGCCTCGCTACGCTCAGGAATCTATCTTTGAACCATTCGCTTCGCTCATGGTTCAATCTTAGATTCCTGAGCGTAGCGAAGCTTTCAAGACACGAGAAGCGAAATAATTTTGCAGCCATGCGGAACACACAACTTTTCACCTCACTACAGCGAGGAAAATGGAAGTTCAAGAAAAACAATTAAAACATAAAAATAATCATAAATATTTAATTTTGCCTTCTATTTAACACTTCAAATTTAAAACAACACACTCAAATCCACACCAAATAAATGAGAGAGAAGTACACATATTAAAAATTAAAAGTAATATGGCCGTAATTTGTATTGTCGTCGTGTATATTTTATCGTCGAGTTTTCCTTAAGCACTGTTATATTAAATTTGTATTTGAAACTACTTGACACATTCGTTGTGAATGTGGGAGAATGGCATTCTGGGAAGGATTAGTTGGCCACTCGGAAGTATTTTCCATAACACTTGCTTTGGAAGTTATTGGACGATGGGATCCGCACAAGATTATTTCGGCTTTATCTTCTTTAAAAAAGCCTATAGTTTCGGTAAATTACTTATCGTCTCCAAATATTTATAACAAATCCTTTTTCGTTTTAATGCAGGCTTTTAGCATTAAATAAATACTCCAAATTGGGCTTAACTTTCTTGTTTTCCACATTTCTATAAATTAAGACAACAGTATGTGTATTCTCCACAGAACCAATTTACATTGTTTACGTTCCAACTTTTTAATTATTATTTTTTTCTCGGGTGCGTTCAGAAATTACACTCTTATGTTCCAACTTTTATAACAAATAAATATTAAAATTTGTGATGTATTTAATATATTTACTAGTCAAAATATATAAATGAAACTGAAATACTTATTATTAATATATATAAACATATTCAACACAAAATAAAGTGTAGAAAAAATAAAAACTTAAAAATCTGTAACCACAAACCAGGTTTCTGGACGTGATATTGTAGGTGTATTTTTTTTTTAAAGAAATATTCAAACGTACATATGATTTTAGCCGGCCAGACCAGATCGCCCTTTATTAGCGTGCGTTGATTGGTTATTCGAAGATTTATCGACTGATGAAATCAGTCACGCGTTGAAGAAGTCTTAAATATAAAAAAGTTACATGCACCACAGAGAATCAAAATCGTCGTGTTCGAAATTCAAATGACTTTTGCACGCTAGCGGATAAAATAGACTTTTGCACGCAGATTTCGCCCTATAAACGGAGGTTTTCCGAGCGAGTGAGGTGAAAATAACTATTCTTTCAATATAACCAGGCAGGGTGCCCTTTTTTATTTTCTCACTTCATTGTAAACATTTTGGTTTACGCTAACAGACGAGACGTTACAGCTTTAATAAAAATAAGTAACACACACCTTTATTTTTTTTTTTGTCAAACCTTGTGCAATGTCAAATTTAAGTTTATAAATTAAGTTTTTTTTTTTTTTCAGTGTATTTCAAATCATTAGTACACCGAAAACCCCAGGATAAAACTACAACACTGTATTATATACATTCCTATGTCTCTTTTTAGTATCATTCGGAGGAGCGGCAGGATTATTCTTAGGCGCCAGCTTCATCAGTTTTGTGGAGATCCTGTTCTTTGGGGCAGAAAGGCTGCTGGGAGCCTTGGGGTTCTCCTCTCCTCGCCAGGAGACGCCAGTTCGAGTTGGTATTTCAATATTTCAAACAGAAGTCACATGGACAGAAACTATAATACATTTACTGCTAGGATAACTGAAGGGTTTCTCTCCTCTCCAGAATATGCCAGTTCAAGTGGTTAATTCAAAATCTCAAACGAAAGTCACACAATCAGAAACTAGAATAGATAGAAAGACTGCTGGGAGAACTGGGGGGCTCTTCTCCTGGGCAAGAGACGCCAGTTCTAGTTGGTATTAAAGAGTCAGGAAAAAATCACGATATATGACGTTGGGGGAGGGAGGGGTATAAGGAGACCTCACGTGTATTTTTCTACAGTGAACAAACTAAGAAAAAATCGATAATTTTTCTCGGTTTCGTTAAAAATTAATCATCACTTATAGCAAAAACTTCAAAATAGCGAGTCTAAATTACGAAATTCTGGCGGAAAAAAATACACGTGAGGTAAGGGGAGGGGGGTTAACAAAGAACCTCACCAAATATCACCCATTGGGGGTCAAAAAATAGCCGAGAAAACCTCGCGTGATTTGTGCACAAGCCCTATGTTCTCCTTGTTTATTACTTACTACTTAATTTGCTGAAAACCGTTTCGAGATAGGGCCCTGACCCTCTAAGTCCGGCCCTGAACAGGAGTCTCACACGAACAGAAACTAGAATAGACATTTACTGCTGGGATACCTGGGGTGCTTCTCTCCTCTCCAAGAGATGCCAGTTTGAGTGGGTAATTCAAAATCTCAAACGAAAGTCACACAAACAGACACTAGTATAGACAGAAAGACTGCTGTGGGAACTGGGGGGCTCCTCTCCTCTCCAGGGGATGCAGGTTCGAGTTGGTAATTCAAAATCTCAATCGAAAGTCACACAAACAGACACTAGAATAGATAGAAAGACTGCTGGGAGAACTGGGGTGCTTCTCTCCTATTCAGGAGATGCCAATACGAGTGGGTACTTCAAAATCTCAATCGAAAGTCACACAAACAGACACTAGAATAGACAGAAAGACTGCTGGGAGAACTGGGGTGCTTCTCTCCTATTCAGGAGATGCCAATACGAGTGTGTACTTCAAAATCTCAAACAAAGTCACACAAACAGACACTAGAATAGACAGAAAGACTGTTGTGGGAACTGGGGGGCTCCTCTCCTCTCCAGGGGATGCAGGTTCGAGTTGGTAATTCAAAATCTCAATCGAAAGTCACACAAACAGACACTAAAATAGACAGAAAGACTGCTGGGAGAACTGGGGTGCTTCTCTCCTATTCAGGAGATGCCAATACGAGTGGGTACTTCAAAATCTCAATCGAAAGTCACACAAACAGACACTAGAATAGACAGAAAGACTGCTGGGAGAACTGGGGTGCTTCTCTCCTATTCAGGAGATGCCAATACGAGTGGGTACTTCAAAATCTCAAACGAAAGTCACACAAACAGAAAGTAGAATAGACAGAAAGACTGCTGGGATACCTGGGGTGCTCTTCTCCTCTCCAGGAGATGCCAGTCCAAATGGGTAATTCAAAATTTCAAACAAGGGTAACACAAGCAGGAACTAGAATGGACAAAATTAACTAGAACAGCAATTGCTTTATGCAAATGTGCTTGCATTAAGGGAAGAGGGTCATTAAATAATTGTCAAGCGGTTGGCGCAGTTTATAACGCACCTGCCTACTAAGCCGGCGATCCTGGGTTCGAATCCCGGCCCATTTTTTCCTGGGTCATGAATGATATCTATATCTATGTATAGTGTGTATATCGTCGTTTAGTACCCATAGTACCTACGAGCTTTGCTTAGTTTGGGACAGGTCGATTAGTGTAAGATTGTCCCTTAATATTTATTTAAAAATAAATAAGTTCTACTTACAGGTCATCTAGGGTCCATTACACGAAGCTACAAATTACAAATTACATGCGGAAGTCTCTTTCTTATATAAGAAGTTGAAAAGGCTTCGCTTGTAATTTATAACTTGTTAGCTTCGTGAAATAATTTACGTAATTATTCTTTTACTAGGTGAAGAAAATGAAAGCTTCTCATGAGCAAACAAGAATCCAGCATTTGAACGCCGTCCTAGAAGACCACAGACTCCCATCCGCTGCTCCAGGCTACTGGAGGCATGATCATCCCTAGTCAGAAAATAAATAAAAAAAAAGGAAACTATATTGGGACTCACGCACGTCAAATTCAAAAATGTGTTATTCTCAAGAACTGCTTCAGAATAACACATTTTTGAATTTGACGTATATTTGTTGATTTTTAGGGTTTCGTAACACAAAGGGTAAAAAACAGGACCCTATTACTATCTCCACTATCCGTCTGTCTGTCTGTCACCAGGCTGTATCTCATGCCGTGATAGGGCTCTCATACAACAAACGTGTTGCGTTAACTTTGCACCTAATTTGTATCCGACAGCATACATACCAGGTGCAAACTTTACTTAACTCGGCCAGTTAAGTGTTTGTAAGAAACCTTCGGTGCGCGAGTCCGACTCGGACTTGGCCGCTTTTTTTTTTTTCGTTTTTAAGAATGTTCTGCCTCGTAAAAGTGATGATAAGCCATAAGCGTCATAAGAAAATCGTCGACATTAGTAGGTATATCACAATGGCATGTATTTAAATCGATATCTGTATATTCCCTTTTTTCGATCAAAATATTTGAAAGTTTCACCAAAAATACTGACTTGCACACTAATTATGCACAATAAATAATGCGAATTAAATATACTATTTAAAGGTATTTGCAAAACTGTTTTACTGGATATAAAAAAAAACTAACCTAACCTAACCCGGCCGAGTCGGATCTTAGTGTGCAGTGTGGGGATAATTAGTGTGCAAGTCAGTATTTTTGGTGAAACTTTCAAATATGTATATCCGATGTACGAACCATATTTTTGGTGTGAATTCGGTTAAAAAGGTCATCTCGTTTTGTATGATGTTTAAGTTTTTTTTGTAGGACATGTTCAGTTAATCAATTGTTTTTTTTGCACAGCATTAGTTTTTCGGGTATGCATTCAGTTAATTAGTGGAGTTACCTAGTGTGCTGAAAAATTATACAGATGTGCATTTAAATATATCCCTATCACAATCCTCTACTTACAGACTCGGATAACAAAATTAGTGGAAATGACCTAATTTACATATAAAACCATTTTAACTACTAAAACTATCTAATCTTCTATTTTAACTATTTTCATATGAAATGACCCAATAATTATTTCTAGCTATGTCGCACGATGTTATCCGCTCACATTCGTAAATCATCGTCGTTACACGAAGTTTCTGTCTATAACCCGAATCTCATTCTCATTCTCGGTTCTTCATTCACTGTTCGTGTTTTTAGGGTTCCGTACCTCAAAAACGGAACCCTTATAGGATCACATTGTTGTCTGTCTGTTTGTCAAGACCCTTTTACTGAGGAACGCGTGGAGGTGTCAAGCTGAAATTCATATCCAATACTCTGGTCTATTGTCCCTTAAAGCTGTGAATAAATCAAACTTCTAAGCCAACGCATTCAAAAGATACAGTTGTTTATGCTGCAAATTTTTGACACTCGCAAGGGAATCAAAACCTACAGGGTACTTCCTTGAAGTCAGAATCTTTAAATTTGGTACGAAGCAACTTCTTATAGCACAGACAAAGGAAAAAATTGCGAAAACCATACATTTTTAGTTACATCATATAATAAAAATATGTTTAATAATTTTAAACTTAGTACTACGGTACTACCCCTTTCCTAATGAACGCGTAGAGGTATTAATTTGAAATTCATATCATTTTTTTACGGAACCCTGGGTGCGCGAGTCCGACTCGCACTTAGCCGTTTTTTTTTGTTACTTGCTTCAATTTCGACTAAGTATATCAAAGTGTATAATTGGCAATTTTGTTATTTCAAAACCTTATCTGATTGGAGATAAAGGTTTAGAAATAACAAAATTGCCGGGTAAAGTCGTCATAATCTTAACCCAGTGTGGATATTGATTGGCGACCCGGTTTCGTGCACACTGCAACGAACGGCATTATCATTACACATTTATTGTCTGTCACGCTATCAAAGTTTGTTCTATCTCTGCTGGTTATCTATGGTGAATAATTTAGCGTTGGCCTAATTTCAGGATTTTAATAAAACAATTTAAAAAACGGATTATGGGCCAATTTTTACTTTGTTGTAGTTCTTTTTAGGACTCCGTAGTCAACTAGGAACCCTTATAGTTTCGCCATGTCGGTCTGTCCGTCTGTCCGTCTGTCCGTCTGTCCGTCTGTCCGTCTGTCCGTCTGTCCGTCTGTCCGTCTGTCCGTCCGCGGCTTAGCTCCGTGATCATTAGTACTAGAAAGCTAAATTTAGTATGAGTATGTGTATGTATCACGCCGACAAAACGGTAAAATAAAAGCTACAAAAAAACATTTTTTTCGGGTACCTCTCGAACACCTAAAATGGGTGTGAATTTTTTTTTTCGTTTCAACACAAGTGTGTGGGGTGTCGTTGAATAGGTATTTTAAAAATACATACTAGTGGTCTCCAAACACTGTTATCAATCAATCAATCAATAATTTTTATTTCGGATATAACTCCATATTTGGTTAGTAACAATAGTAAACTTAACCTGTTGAGGATGCTCGCTCAACACTGCCTCTTCGGTAGCTCACGAGTGAGCACAGTGGACTGTATTTCGGTTCTCGAAATTCGTGGTTCCGGTTCGGTCGCCGTGGCTATCCCAGTCGTAGGCACGGCGGTTCAGACGTGGCACGTAGTTACCACGTAGTTGCTACGTCACACGTAGCAAACCGTACGTTCGTAGCTCGTAGTGCGGTTTGGTTCAGTTCTGCGGCTCCGGATCCGATGCGTAGCTGCACGACGTAAACGCCACGTAGATATCACGTAGGCAACGTAGACCGAAGTTTGGAGATCAACCACCGGATGGGACCTCAGACAAACTTGGTTACGGCAGCTGGTCGATGCAGGTTCGATGCAGGTTCGAGTTCGAGTTATAAAAACACTAGTTGACTTGTTCGTTATTTAATTTTCTTCGGCAGTATGGTAAACAATCGAAAACAATAATTCCTTATAAGCTTTTTCCTTAAGATCTAATTCGACTCAGGATCTGTAAGCGTAATAATGGCTCGCAGGCCAATAGGAGGCGTCGATCCGTACATTCTACGGCCGGCACGCCCCTTTCGTCAAGTTCGTTCTTTTTTAAGAATCGTTGTATGAGAAAGTGAACTAGCTGCGTGATTGGTCGTTCATATTCCCATTTTTTAGCTCTAACGGCTTTTCTGGTCTACGGGATGGGTGGTTCGGGAAGTGTCGTGTCTACGTTTACGGTTCGATTTCTACGTGAGATGTCTCATTCTGTAGCTTTCATTGCACCGCATTAAATGGCCTTACGTTTTATAAGATAAGATTTACGGTTCGTTAGTTATTAAGAGGCCTTATTCCTTTTAAAATGCTGATTGTTTAGACATTTTTCTCTATGATCAAACATGTTTCTTAACATACTATTGATGTTACTTTCTAGAACAGGGCTATTGGGATTTATTGGTTTATATTTAAAACCTACAGTTTGAATTTTTCATTGATAATTTTTGTTTCAAAAACTACTCGAAATGGACAAAATTCACGATGAAAATTAGTTTTTTCAACTTATTTTCGACTGCACGCAATAAAAGCATGAAAAAGCTATGTTACTTCCTAGAACTCGGGGAAAAGTATTATTCACTTCAAAAAGTTCGTTGAAATTATCAATATATTTGTCATAATATGAAAAAAATAAATTTCAAAAGGAATAAGGCCTCTTAAGTCGGATCGATCGATGAAGTTAAATTTACGGTGTGTTAGCAAGTCGCGGAAGGCCATAAAAGGTAAGTGCAATGAGTCCAGATGCATCTATAAGTGTATACTAAGTGATTAGGTCATAATGAAGTTAATTTGAATTGTTAAGACGAAATTCCGATACGATTTCGTACTGAAAATGGGCTCTAATCGGACGGTTCATAATTCACGTTAATTTTACGTTAACGTGAATTGCGGTTGACCTAATTACTTTAGAAACATTATAAAAACGGACTCCTGATGGGATTATCCGTTGCTATCGCTTGGCACTATTGCGGAAGCGATAGCAGGTGATGAGATATTATCATAACATTGCCACGTGGTTCGGCACCACGTGGATATCTTATGTAATATTCATCGCTATCGAATTGGGATTTTCGGATCGGAATCGGTTCGGGATTAGACCAGTTACATATATGTGTCTCTTTTACGGACGTTTATATACATTTGGTACATAATAAATCGACTTATAGCGTCTTTTATGCGCAATAAAATAAATTAACGTTTTACATATCAAATTCGCTTATGAACTAACAGTTTTCGGCTTGTGTCCGTAACATAACCTATGTTAGTGTTTATCAATATTTATAACAATAATTATACCGACAGGTTCAGTTGGACGCCCTGTGCAACATATCCCAGTGTTGCAGGAAGGGGCCGTCCAGGCGCGCCGCCACCGTCTGCAGGAGGCTGTTCGGGCTGCCGCGCAGGCGCCTCATCAGAGACGCGACGCGCGTTCGCATTATAGCATAAAAGTCATCCGTGCGCGCGTCGCAAAACATCCCTGATGCACTGCAATGGCGCGGCAGCCCTAACAGCATCCTAAATCCATTATTATACTGGACGCGTAGGGCGCTATAAGCTTTTTGAGTATAGTTGATCCATAAGCTGCAAGTGTAAAATGATTGACAGATATATGATAAAGTCAGCAGTCAGCAGTTTTGTAAATATTCGCTCCGAAAATAAAAAAATAGCTTCCCCCCCTATAACTTTTCAACCACGGGTCAAAAAATTATGGAAAAATTCATGAAAATGAGGCCTTGTAAGTACTTTCAATGAAAACTATATTGAAAAAATCGGTCGAGCCGTTTTGAGTTATCGCAAAATTTCATAATTTTCTTAAAAGGACGTAAGTTGACTTCCAGAAGGTAATAAGTAACTACAGTTACTTTGGCGTTTACGACCTTTTTATAGAGCTTGAAATCTTTCTCGTAAATTAAGTCTATTGTGAAGGATGAGCAACTACGGAACCCTACACTGAGCGTGGCCCGACATGCTCTTGGCCTGTTTTTTTTTCAGATTTTAACCAATTTTGGTGAGTTGGTAAAGGTGCTTATTATTCTGACCATACGCTACTAAGATTTTTCCTGATATCGTGACCGCTCTCCATGGAAAGCTGATTTTCCATACAAATTTAAAATAGATATGACGACTGATGTCAAATTCTACGGCACACTGTAGTTAAATTAATAAAATTATCTCAAAATGCCATGAAACAAAAAAAAATATCAAAAAAAATATTTTTTTCATCTATTTATAATCCAATATAGAAATAGTTTTCAAAATCCTCATAATTTAACAAAACAATAATTGTATGAAAACCATGAACTTAAACACACTTTTTCATCGAGAAAATGGCAAATTACTTATTGTCTCCATACAAATATTGGTACCCATAACCTATCACATTAGGTGGCCATTTATATGGAGCGTTCATTTCTGACTTTTAGAGCAGTCTAAGTGTATCCCAATCTCCCAATAAAAATAGAACGATTGACATAATCGAAAAAAAATCGTCATGACTATTTTATACTAGTATAGATCATCATCAGCCTCTATCAGTCCAATGCTGGACATAGGCCTCTCCCATAGCACGCCACTGTGCTAAATTTTCAGCTCTCGTCCTCCAGTTACCACCCGCTGTCCTACGAATGTCGTCGCTCCACCTTGTTACCCCTACGTATACCGATTCGTAGCCTCTACTCCAGAACTCGTTGGCCCAAGTGATCATCGGCTCTACGACACTTACGACCTATAATAATAGATATACTTAAATAGAAAATATCATAAGGACGTCATGTGTAACATTATGTATTTAAGAGCCCTTATTCCTTTTAAAATTTATTTTTTCCATATTATGACAAATATATTGATAATTTCAACCAACTTTTTGAAGTGAATAATACTTTTCCCCGAGTTCTAGGAAGTAACATAGTTATTTCACGCTTTCATTGCATACAGTCGAAAATAAGTTAAAAAAAACTAATTTTCCGCGTGAATTTTGTCAATTTCGAGTAGTTTTTGAAACAAAAATTATCAATGAAAAATTCAAACTGTAGGTTTCAAATATATACCAATAAATCCCAATAGCCCTGTTCTAGAAAGTAACATCAATAGTATGTTAAGAAACATGTTTTATCATAGAGAAATATGTCTAAACAATCAGCATTTTAAAAGGAATAAGGCCTCTTAATAACCGGTATTCCCGTGTTTGGTGTCGTGTTTCACTCCAGTCACGCAATGCCTGTAATTAGGTCACCTGCTATTGATCCTGAGATCCTGGTACCGACGGGTAATAGTTCACATACATATTTCACTGGTTAATGATAAAACAAGGGGGTAATTTGACTATTATGGCGATATGTCGTGTCGTATCTGTTGCAGGATCATGATATTTTTATTATAACTTGCTATTGATTATGGGACCCTGGTACCGACGGACACATACCTACATATTTCACAGGATAATTATGGAACAAGGAAGTAGCTTGACTATTTGGGTATCTGTTGTAGGATCATGATATTTTTATCATTACCTGCTATTGATCCTGAGATCCTGGTACCGATGGGTATACTTCGCATACATATTTCACAGGTTAATGATAAAATAAGGGGGTAATTTGACTATATGGGACTGTGTCGTGTCGTATCTGTTGTAGGATCATGATATTTTTATTACTTGCTATTGATTTTGGGATCCTGGCCTGGTACAGATAGGTATATTTTACAGGTTAATGATAAAACAAGGAGGTTTGACGTGTCAGTTAATGACGAAACAGGGGGGGTAATTTAAGAATATTAATCATGTTGCTGTTTGTAGGATCGTGATATTTTGATTAGTGGGGTCTTGAGGTTTCGGTGTCTTCATGGGATCGTTATATTAATACTCTAATTTACTAAGAAAGATCATTCGTTCTTATGTGTATGTTTGTCAGTAGGTTATTTAAGCCTATATAATTTAATAATAATCATTTACCATAGATTTATACATTTTTGGGATTGATATAAAACAAATTTAAACTAACCATGATTTCTATTTAAAAAATATGACTAAGTACGCCATTATTTCCTGTTACCTCTTCATATTATTATGTAAGTGTGCCTTGTCTTAATGGTTTACTGGAATAATGAAACCAAGATCACTTTGTTCTACATTTCCAGAATAGGCTAGTAGACCCATTTTTGAAATATATTTGAAATGGTTAATGATGATCTTACTAGCTCTAAAAAAATGTCTTGTATTTTTGTGAAAGCTAGAAAGCTAAATTTTATTAATTGAAAATTACAAATTTCATGAACAGTCAAAAACGCCGTCCGCCATTTTTGCCTTTTGCTAATCTGTGGCGTGACGTAGAATTCTGCGTAAATATTCGAAATTCGACCGTCGTATAGTGCCTTCCCGCTCACTCCAATATACTTTGACAGGAGATCGAGAGGGACGGCACTATTCGAAGTCTTCGGAGTAGACCTTCAGTTTTCTTTACGGGACCGATAACGTCACTATGCACTATCATAAGCGAAAATGGCGGACAGCGTTGTAAGCATTTCAAAATACAAAGTAAAAACCATATTTTCAAATTGAATTCTTTCGGCCATCCACTTTTATGAATTGAAAAATATACATTTAGATTTCCTTTACTAAATACTATACGAAATAAACATTAGTTCATACAATTTGACATGAGTTTAACTAGCCTATTACATAAATATCGCTTGTTACATGGTCCCTAAAAGAGAATCGGCCTCCAAATAAAATAATTCATTAAGGTATATTATGAAAAATACTATAAATTTTATTGAGCGTTTTTAATACAGGTAACATATTTTATATAATTAAGTATACATTACTAAAAGGCGTCCGCAATTTCGACCGCGTTAATTATTTTTATTAAAAAAAAAAAAAAAAAAAAAAAAAAAAATTTATTTCGACCAACTGGGATCATAGTGTTTACAAATGTTGGCCCGGAAAGCAGTTGGAGACACAGGTTCGAATCCTGCCCGAACCGTTAAATTTTTCAATTTTTCGCTTCATTGTAAACATTTGGTTTACGTTAGCAGACGTTACTGCTTTAATAAAAATAATTAATTTGGGTGTAGCACGTCGTTACTATCGATTCTCAACATAATTTGAGACGATGGTGCCGATTATAAAGTTTTAATATTTACGGTAGATGGCGCTACGATGCCACCCTAAGGCATGTAGAAGCAACTGGTTGAAAGATTCAATGGCTCTGGCATCGGGTTCGGTGGTCCAGTTGGTACGACGCCCGTGTTGGCCCGGAAAGCCGTTGGAGACGCAGGTTCGAATCCTGCCAGAACCGTTAAATTTTTCGCTTCATTGTAAACATTCGACCGTATTTTTTTCCTTAACATCGTCGATTAAAGAGTATCCTATGGCCTCTTTGGATGGACCAAAATCAACCACCAAAATTGTTTTAAAAGGAATGTATTGGAAATTACAAATAAAATTGAGAACAAAATAGGAAAATTTATTGAAGTTAAGAAGAGTTTAAGAAGAAGACGTCAATTAACGTCTTAATTATGTTCAAACTTTTTGGAAAATGCTCAGGTTATAGTAAAAATTACAAATAAAATTTTACTAAGATTTTTTCTGAAATAATGACCATTGTTCAATATATTTTTAGAATTTTATAAGTCTAGATTATATGCTTAGCTTCCTATATTTGTAATAAATTCTATCATATATTATAACTTTTAGGTACGCATAATTCGACTTACTTATACTTAAAGTATTCAAGCGTATTGTAAATGTCTTGTAGTTGTACCTACTTACAAAAGAGCTTTACTTAATCAATATGAATAAAAATTACTTATTGTAATCATTATGGCAGTGTTTCATTGCTAGTGCAGTAAAATCTCCTCAACTATTCTGGTTCTCTATGTTACCTAACTATTTACTTTCTGTTAGCTAAGTCCTAATTCTTCTTAACGGTTTAAGTCAATTTATATTCGAGCAATCTGATCAAATCATATCAGAGACCAGAAAATAGACATCTTTAGAATTTCTCATGTTGCTTCGGTCTCTTGGTGGTATTTTGAAAAACACTAGGTTATTTTAATTTAACCGACTTCAAAAAAGGTGGTTCTCAGTTTGACCCGTATGTATTGTATGTTTGTCCGCGATTATAAAGTTGTTCAAGTATTTTCGTCTGATAGTCATTATCTCCCCATGCTGATCATGTACTTGCATCTGATAGTAGTGATTCAAATGTAATCTGTACATGACCGGGTTATTTCGGCTTTTCAGTTTGTTTTGAAGTCGGTTCTTCCTTTGTTATTATTATTTTTTATTTTATCCTGCCTTATTCGTAATCACATCTTCTCCATATCAGGGAATTCCTCGACCAAGCACTTGGTTATGCCCTCTCCAGGGGTTTAGCCTTGTTTTATAGATAAACGTTTCGTCGAATTTTCAATTCATAGAAATATCATTACATCGAAAGCGTTTTTTTTCTGAATCCATAAAATATTTTGGAATGTAACACAAACCTAACCTAATCTTTACATATATATGTTAACACTTTCAAGATTCCTGAAAAATTTATGACCTTCAGGGTTTTTTTTCTCTATGAAATGAAGTATTTGGTAAAGTATTTGTCTATAAAGAAGAATATTATTACTCCCCTCTTGAAGAACCACATACTGCCCTCGGAGAAAACCTCGGCAGGGCTAATTCCACATGTGAAGCGTTCGCGGTAGGAAATTCCTCTGGAACTGCACAGTTCTGTTTCTACTTTGGATTCTTCATGTTGCTTCTCTATCAGCTATGTCTCCACCCAACCACGTCTTCCTTGACCAAACACTAGCTCATTTCATCCCTGACAAGGCCTTGAATGGCTTTGGATTCTTCATGTTGCTTCTCTGGCAGCTATGGCTTCTCCACCCAGCCGAGTCGTCCACGACCAAGTACCAGCATAAGCACATCGTCGTTCCCTGATTCCCCGCTTGGAGTCACCCGGGACAGGTGCCAGGATCGCTTCCTTGAGTCTCTTGGTGTTGCTGTAACAAGAAGACACGTATATTATAGCCCTACAGGGTGTTTTTCAACCCACGCCATATTGTGGATTTTAAGTGGTATTATTAATGTTAGTGATGTAAACAAAGAGGAAACCGGACTAAATATCCGAGAAGGACCGTTATATTACACGCAATTTTCAGGTCAATCTGGTCAGGACCCTTGTCTTTTCCATATTCAATTACGGAGCTGAAACATAGGCCCTGAAGAAGCGGACAGTGTGCGGATGTGATGCTGGAGGAAAATGTTGTACATTCCGTGGTCAGCATTTTGCACCAACGAGTCCATTCTTCGCGAATGTTTGCATAGAATAATGGAATTTTTCGGCCATATCATATTGCTATAAAGAAACGGCACAAATTAGAACAGCTCATGTTCACTGACAAGGGCGGTGGGAAGCGCCCGAGATGGTCTGAACAAATCCGCTCATCGTTGGATATCAAGCTGCACAATGCTCTCTATGATGCCAAGAACAGACCTAAATGGCGCAACACTGTCAGACAATGACTCAGCAATGGGGCAATCCCGATACTCAGCAACACAGACCACTTATTAAGTTGTCTGTGCCACCTCAGCAATAAGGAAATCGAAGCGAGGAGGGGGAAATAAAAAAAAAACTTGAGGATAGTCAGCCATTTAAGTTGTGAGGATGAAAATCCTGCTAAAGATAGAAATGTTGAGGGTGATAATGATGTATTGATGTGATTATAGTATTATAGATACCAACCGCCGCTATAGCGGCGCGCCGATCGCTAGCTGCGCGTGCGCCGAAACAGCGCACACGACGACAACACCACGTGCGCCGCCGCTAGTGACGCGTATATTGCGGTCTGGTAGCGATGCAACCAGTTGGCTATCGTTGGCTGGCAGTCCTGAGGAGTCAGAAAAGATGGAGGGGTTAAGTGGACACAATTTTTTATTGGTGTGCAATAAAGTATTGTTGTATTGTATTGTATTTAGGATGCGCGTGGCAACTAACCTTTTGGTGCATGTTCGAAGCAGTACAGTTATCAGGGTAGCTGTCGCGGCCGCAGCACGACCACGGGAGCTTGGTCGTCTCTAGTCTTGTTACACTGTAATAAAATGCATATATATTATAGAAAGTAGTATATTATAAGAAGTAGGGCCATACATACTTCCAAAACCTACTTCACTGTTGTTATGGGGGACTTCAATGCAAAGTTGGGCAAGAACAGCGGTGATGAGTTGAGAGTGGGGCAATTTGGATACGGGCAACGGAACCCTAGGGGACAGAGGCTGGCCGACTTTCTGGAGAAAGAGGAACTCTTCATGATGAACTCTTTCTTCCAGAAGCCGCCTCACAGGAAATGGACCTGGATAAGTCCCGATGGTTCCACGAGAAACGAGATTGACTTCATCATGACCGACAAGAAACGGATTTTCAGTGATGTGTCTGTGATCAATAGGGTAAAGACCGGCAGTGATCATCGAATCGTAAGAGGCACACTGAATATCAATGTTAAACTGGAAAGGTCCAGTCTGATGAAGTCTACGCTCCGACCTACTCGGGCCCATATTCAAAACCCCGAGAGCTTTCAACTCGAGCTCCCCAACCGCTTCGCTTGTCTGGAGAACTTTGTCTCAGTGGACGAGATCAACGACGGGCTAGTGGAAACTGTCCACACGGTAGGGTCTAAGTTTTTCAGACCCCGCCGTAAAGATAGACCTCAGAAATTGTCTGATCGAACCTTAAACCTCATGGCTGAACGACGCTCGCTACAGTTGCAGTCTCCCGATGACGCGAGGTCATATAGGCAGCTTAATAGACGTATATCGAAGTCCTTGCGACATGATCTGCGGCTCTTTAATACGAACCGTGTTAAAGAGACCATTGAGCAGAACAAAGGCTCCAAAGTGTTCGCAAAGGACAAGTCTATTGGACAAAGCCAGCTGACCAAGCTGAAACGGGAAGATGGCAGCATAGCGTCGACCAAAGCAGAGGTTCTAGGCGAGATCGAGAGGTTCTATGGTCAGTTATACACTTCAGTCGCAAAGCCCGTTGACAGCTTGGTAGGCGATCCAAGAGCCAAGCTGTCCCGACATTATACCGAAGATATCCCGGACATCAGTCTGTACGAGATTAGGATGGCCCTGAAGCACCTTAAGAACAACAAGGCGCCGGGCGAAGACGGAATCACCTCAGAGCTTCTGAGAGGGGGTGGAACACCGGTACTTAAGGTCCTCCAGAAGCTCTTTAATTCCGTCTAGTCCGAGGGCAAAACGCCTGAAGCATGGAATAGAGGCGAGGTGGTACTGTTCTTCAAGAAAGGTGATAAAACCCTATTGAAGAACTACAGGCCCATCACGCTTCTAAGCCATGTTTATAAGCTGTTTTCAAGGGTCATCACGAACCGTCTCGAACATAGACTTGATGACTTCCAGCCTCCCGAACAAGCCGGTTTCCGAAGAAGCTATAGTACCATAGACCACATACATACGCTGCGGCAAGTTATACAGAAGACTGAAGAGTATAACTTGCCATTATGCTTAGCGTTTGTGGACTATGAGAAAGCCTTCGATTCGGTGGAAACATGGGCGGTGCTCGAGTCACTTCAGCGATGCCATATTGACTATCGGTACATTGAAGTGTTGAAGTGTTTGTATAGTAACGCCACCATGTCGGTCCGAGTTCAGGAGCAGAGCACAAAGACCATTCCATTGAGAAGAGGCGTAAGACAGGGGGACGTTATTTCCCCGAAACTGTTTACGGCCGTTATGGAAGACGCCTTCAAGCTCCTGGAATGGCAAGGACTTGGCATCAACATCAATGGCGAATACATCACTCACCTTCGGTTTGCCGACGACATCGTAGTCATGGCAAAGTCGATGGAGGAACTCAGCATGATGCTCGATGACCTCAATCGAGTTTCTCAACGGGTGGGCTTAAAAATGAACATGGACAAGACGAAACTCATGTCAAATGCCAAGGTTGTGCCCATCCCAGTCTCTGTTGAAAACTCGGTACTCGAAGTTGTTGACTCATACATCTACCTAGGACAAGTGGTCCAATTAGGTAGGTCCAACTTCGAGAAAGAGGTCAACCGCCGAATCCAACTCGGCTGGGCAGCGTTCGGGAAACTACGCAATGTCTTTTCATCCGACATACCTCAGTGCCTCAAGACGAAAGTCTTCAACCAATGTGTGTTACCAGTGATGACTTACGGCACCGAAACGTGGTCTTTCACTATCGGCCTCATCTCAAAGCTCAAAGTCGCTCAACGAGCAATGGAGAGGGCTATGCTCGGGGTGTCTCTACGTGATCGAATCAGAAATGAGGAAATCCGTAGACGAACTAAAGTGACCGATATAGCTCACCGGATTAGCAAGTTGAAGTGGCAATGGGCAGGCCACATAGCACGCAGAGCAGATGGCCGATGGGGCCGTAAAGTGCTCGAGTGGAGACCTCGGACCAGCAAGCGCAGCGTAGGACGTCCACCTACAAGATGGACAGATGACCTTATAAAGGTCGCCGGAAGGCGCTGGATGCAGGTCGCTTCCAACCGGTATATATGGAAGTCCAAAGGGGAGGCCTATGTTCAGCAGTGGACGTCCTATGGCTGAGATGATGATGATGATGATGATGATATTATAGAAATTGACTATTTCAATCACACTCACACTCACACTCACAATGAAGCGAAAAATTTAAAAATTTAACGCCTTAGGGTGGCAGCACTACGATTGCACCCTAAGGCATGTGGAAACAACTGGTTGAATAAGTCAATGGCTCTGGCATCAGGTTCGCTGCTCTAGTTGGTAGGACGCCCGTGTTGGCCCGGAAAGCCGTTGGAGACGCAGGTTCGAATCCTGCCTGAACCGTTAAATTTTTAAATTTTTCGCTTCATTGTGCGTAAACATTTGGTTTACGTCAGCAGACGTTACTGCTTTAATAAAAATAATAAATTTACTATTTGTTATGTAATAGAGGGCAAACGAGTAAAGGGATCGCCTGATGGTAAGCGATTACCGTCGCCCATAGACACCTGCAACACCAGAGGAGTCACAAGTGCGTTGCCGGCCTTTCATGCGAGAGTACGATATTTTCTTGAAGGTTTGAAGGTCGTAACGGTCCCGAAATACCGCAAGCGATTTATTCCGCAATGCAGTCGTGCGAGGCAGGAAATTTCTAGAAAAACGCACAGTTCTGGACTGCCAACTGTCTAAGTGATGAGGATGAAAGGATTGTCGCGTAGAATGATGTGTGTTACTGGAATCGGTCCGGATGCGGTCTGCACAGGATCACACTTTGTAGCGAATTAATAAATAAATAAATAAATATCCGACAACCTCACACGAATCGCATCTAGTCCCAAATTAGGCTCAAGAAGGCTTGTGTTATGGGTACTTGACGAGGATATACATACTTAACTATTACAGACAAATAAATACTTAAATACATAGAACAACCAGGACCCAAGCACAAATATTCGAGATCATCACACAAATATTTGCCCTGGCCGGGATTCGAACCCGGGACCGCCGGCTCAGTAGGCAAATGCTTAACAAACTGCGCCAAACGTGTCGTCAAAGTCGAGTTATAGGGGAGGTCTATGTTCAGCGCTGTG
The DNA here is from genome assembly GCA_932273695.1 of Apotomis betuletana. Classification (NCBI taxonomy): domain Eukaryota; kingdom Metazoa; phylum Arthropoda; class Insecta; order Lepidoptera; family Tortricidae; genus Apotomis; species Apotomis betuletana. The sequence continues at coordinate 10,987,369 of OW026320.1, read as the reverse complement.
GCTGATATAGTACGGCTCTTCCCAGGTGATTTTTTCGCTTCGAGCCCTAATCTTTCAAACAATGGCCATTTTCTCTATTATTGCAAAGCCGCTAGCTACGGAGTTTGCCACGTGCCACTATAACATTCATATTAAAAACAAACGTTATCGTCATAGTATTAAGGTTCAAATCAAAATAATATGAATGCTGTATTTCGTCGGGGTAGTCTATTGTCCTACACTACCAAAACGCAATATCTAGAATATCAGTGACATTAAATTTGAACCTTAATACTATGACGATACCGTTTGTTTTTCATATGAATGTTATAGTGGCACGTGGCAAACTCGGTAGCTAGCGGCTTTGCGATAATAGAGACAATCGCCATTGTTTGAAAGATTAGGGCTCGAAGCGAAAAATTCACCTGGGAAGAGCCGTAATATACATAGATAGCTATGTGGCTGATAGGTGCTAAGTAACGTACCTAGTATTACGCTGAAACAAATAATAACTCAATAACATGGGGGCCTATGATGGATGCGTTTATCACGTGATAAATAAGTAACAAATCATCTGTCACTCACACTCGCATTTTGTCATAACGTGACGGATGCTTTGTCACTTATTTATCGCGTGATAAAAGCAACCAATCCAATAGCCCGGTTATCAAATAGTAGGTACAGTCGAGTTCATATACATCTACACACTTACGAGAACAAAAATATCTGAACACGACCCTATTGTTAGGAGCATAAAATCGTGTTCAGATATTTTTGTTCTCGTAAGTGAGTACCTAGATGTAAATGAACTCGACTGTACAATATTTAATAGAATAAAAGGAAACTAACTTGAAATGTTCACAGCATTTAAACGCAATCCGGATAGCGTGTGTCCACTGGCCGTCTTCTTTCTGGAGGCCCTTCTGTTAAAAATAAACAAAAAATTAGTAGGTTAGTGTAAAACTGTAAATAGTGATACAAAGAAAAATTTATGCGTAAGCCCTTCTTTGTGCTTTGATCTTTGTATCAATGGTTTAATATGAAAAAATTGGGCAAGTGCGAGTCCGACTCGCGCATGAAGGGTTCCGTACCATAATCTACAACAGGTTTGTTGTATGGGAGCCCCCCTTAAATATTTATTTTATTTTATTTTTATTATTTCTTGTTATAGCGGCAACAGAATAAGGTACATCATCTGTAAAAAATTCAATTGTCTAGCTATCACCGTTCTTGAGATACAGCCTGGTGACAGACGGACGGACGGACAGACAGCGAAGTCTCAGCAATAGGGTCCCGTTTTTACCCTTTGTAAAAAGAAAAAAAACGCGAAAGAATTTGCGGACACCTCCTGGTGTCTCATTTATAGATTCAGGTGTTACTTTTCAGAATTCGATATACACTGGTGGATGCTGTATCTGGCACATTCCTACGTACCTCAAGCAGGGTAGAGGAGAAGTAGTACAGAAGCGCACACTCCAGTAAAAGTAGCAGTAGTATCAACGCAGAGTACTGTGAAAAAAAAATACAATACATATGGTAGTTCTTTCTGTCCAGTTGATGACTGAACGTTATGTCTAGTAAAGAAGTAAAATACATTGCTGAATCCAAATGAAGGACCTACGCGCTCTACAATCAGGAAACTGGGAGGAGATTGCTCAAAACGCGTTGGCGTCATTTCGTATCGGATTGTGTTATGGCCAATAATGTTTTTTTTTTCCTATGACCCAACCCTTTACACTTGCTATATCTAAGTGCTTAATAGAGACAGCTACCATTATCCATTATACCAAAAGAAGTTAATTCGTTCCTTCGGCGGCGAAACTTATAGCCCCGGGCCTATATTTCAAAATACGTCCCTGCCAGTGAAATAAGTAAAGTAAGTATTGAAATGAAATAATTCATTCATTAAATAGGCCACAAGGGCACTTACAAGTCAGATTGTGAATTTATCGGCATTTCCCAAGAGGAGAACGCTGTTGAGAAGAAAGCCGAAAGAAACTCAACAGTCAGTAATTTTTTCATATTATTATATAATACTTAAAACAAGTATTATATCTCCTGTGTTGTTATTTACTTTAAGTTTTTACTGTTACTTTGCTTTGCCTTTTTCTTGTCTTCGAATACATAGTAAAAATTGGGCAAGTGGGAGCCCGACTCGCGCATGAAGGGTTCCGTACCTATACATATATATAGTCTATAACAAGTTTGTTGTATGGGAGCACCCCTTAAATATTTATTTTATTTTATTTTTAGTATTTGTTGTTATAGCGGCAATAGAAATACATCATCTGTGAAAATTTCAACTGTCTAGCTATCACCGTTGTTGAGATACAGCCTGGTGACAGACGGACGGACGGACGGACGGAGAAGTCTCAGTAATAGGGTCCCGTTTTTACCCTTTGGGTACGGAACCCTAAAAAATACTTATTTATAACATCTCCCGTTCCTTACCATCATCAGCAGGAATTGCGAACGGGTGACAGCGCCCCAAAAGCCCATGAATGCGATGAAGAAGAAGAACAGCGCCAGCAGAGCCAGCGCCACGCCCAGGGACGCGCTCAGCGCCTGTGGGGCCAGGAGAGTCTGCCAACAAATATTAGTACCATTTCATAATAATAACCACCAGGGGCCGACCCCTGGTGGTTCCAATTTTGTATGAAATTCCTTTACAGTTATTTCAAGTTATACCGCCCGATACGTGACACTTCAAAGCCTGTTTTATACTACAAGTATAGATATAATATATATAATAGTAGTTTATGTGACTGTACATAATGAAGGGTATTAAACACGAGTGTGGGTTTATGAAACGAGCCGTAGGCAAGTTTCATAATAACATCACACGAGTGTTTTAATGCCTAATTATGTACAGTTACATACACTACTTTATCTAGCCACATATCATACTCCTCCATGATGCATTCAGGAGCCGCACATTATGACAAAGTTCACCCGGTAATGGCGGTAATAAAGTTTTCTGGCAGCTGTCATAGTTTTTTTTTTCAATTCAGAGACAAGCTAGAGTCGGCCCCAAATATCATATCGTTCGATATCGTACTTACGTGCGACATTTGTCAAATTTGATTGCAAATTGACAATTCATTTCGAACTAAACGTCATCTCGACTGATATTAGAATAAGTAGATTCTTTGTTTTTCAGAGATATTCGAAATTTGAATGAATAATATTATCGAAATCGATGATATTTATTATTTAGCAATAATAACATTTCTACAGATAAGAAAGTTCTAACAAAACAGTCTATTTGTATGGTGGTCATAATGTGCGGTTCTTGACCGCATCATGGAGGGTTTATGATATTTGGATAGATAAAAATCTGAAAGCTACAATTTTGTAATTAAATTAAATCATAAAAAAATATCGTCGTAAAAGTACGTAAGTTCAGTTTGTCGCTCAGTACAGTTGATCTTTTCGTTAGAGCAATAAGCAGTGCTTTCATAGTTCTTAGGGAACCCTCGGTTTGCGATACCGACTCGCACTTGACCGGCATTTCATTTAATATGTCTATGGTAAAGATTGCTAGTAAACGACCTAAAAACCTTCATTAACCGACAAATCATTATCATCGGATCGCACGTGAACAAATTGCCGTATCATACCCGATACGATCGACTATTATCCGGATCCGGGTCGCTCCCGGACAAAGCCGTCCGATGACCCGGATATCCAGGTGGGGTAATTGCGTAATTGTTATCTAATAGATTTGGGAGCTGTTATGTGGTAATATATTATATATTGAGGTACCGGGTTTGATTCCCGATCTCTTCCACCAGGAAACTCATTTCAATTTCTCTATGAGCTTTAATCTTTGTATCAATGATTTAATATAAAAAATCAGTATGTAGTATGTACCTACCCACATTAAAAAAAAAATGAGACATGACATGTTTCATAAATTTATAAAGTAACAGCGCCCTCTCTCGCTTGCTCGTTCACTGCTGCAAAGTAGTGCGGTAAGATGTGAATATTAACGTATTCACATAGAGGTCGCTAAGGTGAAAAACCTTTCAAATAAACAATGCAAAGATCGATACACAAAGCATAAGTTCGACTTGGTTTCATATGAAATTCTTTGGAATAAGTTGGAGGCCACTGGCATGCCTAGAGAGCTGGTCGTGAGCTGGTCAGACTTGTTTAGCCAATATTTCAATTTCTTTTTTGAGCTTTTTCTTTGTATCAATACTTTTATATATTGTACAACATATGCAACCATACCATCGCACAAAGTCTTCCTCCATAGGTCACGGTCTTCAGACATATCCTCCCAGTGTTGGGTGTCGATTCTGAAGGATAAAATGTCACGCTTTGCTTCTCTTTCCCACAGGCGGAACCTGAGACACCAGCGTGCTCTTCTCCCTTCATCGAAAGGCGCATCATTTCGACGACGCGTTTGGCTCGGTTTGTATAGACACCTGCCTACTGAGCCGGCGGTCCCGGGTTCGAATCCCGGCCAGGGCAAATATTTATGTGATGAACTCGAATATTTGTGCTTGGGTCATGGTTGTTCTATGTATTTAAGTATTTATTTATCTATATAAGTACGTATATCGTCGTCTAGTAGGTACCCATAACACAAGCCTTATTTGAGCTTAATTTGGGACTAGATCGATTTGTGTGGAGTTGTACGATATTTATTTATTTATTTGTCAATTGTGCGGCCGTGTGAGATTTATAACCAAAAATTTAAAGTAGTTTCCATTAAATCTAAAATCGACGCCATGGTTCCTAAGAACAAATTTCCCTTTCTGTCATAGTTTTCGTTTTCTCCCTATGGTCCCATAAATACATACATAGATAAGATCCATGACCCAGAAAATTCGAGTTCATCACTCCAATATTTGCCCTGGCGGGGATTCGAACCCAGGACAGGAGGCAGGTGAACTACAAACTGTACCAACTGCGTCGTCAGAGATTCACAACGACTTTGGCACATGATGAATGAGGTAATCGCACGGGTGGTCGATGCCGTGCCACCCTCGCGGCTGACACAGACTAGCTAATAATAGAACATCGAATTTGCAACCATCGTTGGTAAATAGTCTTTAGTCATTTATTCGATAAACAATATAAATTGCAAAGGCTTTCCATAGCCATACAGCGTGGGAATGCTGCCTGCGTCATGGGCACCCTGCCGAGAGGTCTTAGTTTTATAAATGTACTAGCTGTGCCCCGCGGTTTTACCCGCTCATACCACGGGAACGCTAAATTTATTCGGGATGAAAAGTATCCTATGTCCTTCCCCGGGACTGACACTATCTATATACCAAATTTCATCTAAATCCGTTCAGCGGTTTAAGCGTGAAGAGGTAACAGACAGACAGACAGACAGACAGACAGACACACTTTCGCATTTTCGCATTTATAATATTAGTATGGATTTTACAAAAAAAAGTACTTCCCGGCTTAAGCCTTTAATTTTGTAGGTAATTCCTTTACAGTTCTCTTGAATTGTTTCGCCCGAAACGTGATACTTCGAAGCCTGTTATAACGCACGTTATGAAGACATTTCATTGCATGTTTGAGAAAAACCGGCCTAGTGCGAGTCGGACTCTTAACTAGCCGGGTTAGTTAAGTTTGCACCTGTTATGTATAGCGCCACATACAAATGAGGTGCAAAGTTAACGCAACCGATCACGTTTGTTGTATTTCACTCTGTTTCTAGTATTTGTTGTTATAGCGGCAACAAGTTATACATCATCTGTGAAAATTTCAATAGTCTAGCTATCACGGTTCATGAGATACAGACAGACAGACAGACGGTTAGAGGAGTCTTAGTAATAGGGTCCCGTTTACCCTTTGTGTACGGAACCCTAAAAATCATTTTTTTTAAAGACTTACCTTGATTATAGGGCTGTCTATTTTCTCGACGGCGGCGGAAAGCGTGGATGGCGACACTATCACCCATAGGCTGAACGCAAATACTGCGCTACACGCTACCTGTACAATACAGTTTTATAGTCAATCAACAAATAGATATTTAGGTATAGACAACAACAACAAAAAGCGTCCATATGCGGTGGTAACTGCTCAACATCAGGCGGGCAAGCTTGTTTGCCACGGTCGTAGTATTAAAAAAAATTTGGGCAAGTGCGAGTCCGACTCGCGCATGAAGGGTTCCGTACCATAATCTATAGCAAGCTTGTTGTATGGGAGCCTCCTTAAATATTGATTTTATGTTATTTTTAGTATTTGTTGTTATAGCGGCAATAGAAATACATCATCTGTAAAAATTTCAACTGTCTAAGCTATCACCGTTCAGATACAGCCTGGTGACCGACGGACGGACGGACGGACAGTGAAGTCTCAGTAATAGGGTCCCGTTTTTACCCTTTGGGTACGGAACCCTAAAAATAATTACAAGTACACACACATGAAAAACTTAAAGCTCTGTTCAAAAATACTGATGGTTTTAGACATTTGCTCTATGATCAAACATGTTTCTTAACATATTTATTAATGTTACTATTACCTAGATGAAAGAAGAAAGGTTGCCTATTTTGGTCATGTGCTTAGGCACTCAAGATACGAACTTCTGCAATTGATAATCATGGGCAAAGTGGCTGGAAGACGAGCTGTCGGGCGCAGGAAGAAATCATGGCTGCGAAACATCCGGGAATGGACCGGAGTTACAAGTGCAGCGGAGCTTTTTAACCTCGCCAAAGACCGAGAGAAATATGCGGAGCTGACTGCCAACCTTCACTAGTTGGAGAGGCACTATAAGAAGAAGACTACGTACCTAGAACAGAGCTATTGCGATTTACTGGTGCTTATGTATATATTTGAAACATAGTTTGAATTTTTCATAAATAATTTTTGTTTCATAAACTACACGAAATTGACAAAATTCACGCAGAAAACTAGTGTTTCCAACTTATTTTCGACTGAACGCAATAAAAGCATGAAATAGCTATGTTAGTATCAAAAAGTTGGTCGAAATCATCAATATATTTGTCATAATATGAAAAAAAATTGGCCAAGTGCGAGTCTAACTCGCGCACCGAGGGTTCCGTACAAACTATCACTCATCCCATCTTAATTGGCCTGGTTAAGTTTGAACCTGAAATGTATGGCGCCTGATACAAACAAGGTGCAAACTTAACGCTACCGAGTTCTCCACATATGATGTTTGAAAAGGACTATATTTTTTATTATTTTATTACAAACTAGCTGTGCCCCGCGGTGTTACCCGCTCGTCCCACGGGAACACTAAATTTATTCGGGATGAAAAGTATCCTATGTCCTTTCCCGGGTCTCAAACTATCTCCATACCAAATTTCATCTAAGTCGGTTCAGCGGTTTAAGCGTGAAGAGGTAACAGACAGACAGACAGACACACTTTCGCATTTATAATAATAGTATGGATGTATATATTTTTTATGATTTTATTTCAGATTTTTATAAGTAGGTATTTGTAGTAGGTATGTGACGATATTACTTGCCAAATTTCATAGCTCTAGGTCATCGGGAACTACCCTACAATTTTGATTCCCCTGGGAGTGTCGAAATGTACGTTTATTGCGACGTAAACGGCCATATCTTTTTTTCACGTTAACGTAGAAGTTTGATTTTTTCACAGTATATGGTGTTAATTTCAACTCGATGCCTCTACGCGTTCTCGAGATAAAGGGTCTTGACAGACAGACAGACGGACGGACGGACGGACAACAAAGTGATCCTATAAGGGTTCCGTTTTTTCCGATTGAGGTACGAAACCCTAAAAATATATTTTTTAAAGGAATAAGGCGTCTTAGGACCATGTTTAAGCTGCATTTGGCTGCGGATAGCCTGGTCCGGTGACAGGTGCAAGGTGATCGCGTGATAGGTTTCCTTCTAAGGCGGCAATTGATTTATACCGATAGCCCTGAACAAAGATGGCCTTTCGAAGCCTGAATATTTTAGGGGTCTTGAAGGTTGCCGCTGGGTTTGTGGATATAAGCAAATAAAAATGACAAATGATGGGCAACAAAATGGCGAGAGACTGGCATGGCGCCGTGAGCTCATATACAAAACAAAAGAAAATTCTGCATCTCGTTATTAAGATTTTTCCTGAAACTGATATTCGCTTCATTGTAAACATTTGGTTTACATTGGCAGACGTTTATTAAAGCCGTAATTTAATAAAAATAACTAAACAGATACTCAATAGAAATTTTCAATTTTATAACAGACATGACATAATGTCAGTCGATTCTATTTTTATTGAGATCATATGTCTATATGGGACTAACACAACAAAGCAAAAAAATATTTTTGGATTAAAAAACAAGTTCTACAATATGATGTAGAATTTAACATCAGTTGTCTACCCTATAGTGTAGATGTCTGTTACAATGCATTAAACTCTCACCATGGCAATGAAATTCACACTCAGTAATACGGCTGCGGCGAACTTTGATGTTTTCCCAGTTTTTCCGCCCATTCTTTTGTTTTCTGAAACAAGCAAAATATGTAACAAATTATGCATAGATCGAAATTTTATCTGCCATTTCGGTATTTGACTATTAGTGAAAATAAATAACATCATTAAACCATTTTAACACAGAAATAACCAATTTTTGTGCAGGGTTTACAGAGATGGACATCCAAAAATTGTTATAGGATACTTTTTACCCAACTAATTTAGAAGTCATATTTCCTTTAAAATGACAACATATCATTTAACATAGCTCGGAAAGCAAAACTCGATAATCACTAATATTGTTTATTGTTTATTGTTTATTGTTTATTGTTTATTGTTTATTGTTTATTGCATACAATTAACACTGACAGTTCAACCTTACGTGCTAATTGGTGTAACATTTCTTAATAGCTAACATGCATTATTAATATGGGCGAAAGTTTGTGTGTTTGTGTGTATGTTTGTTACTTCTTCACGCTCAAACGGCTGGACCAATTTTGATACAATTTGGTATGGCGTTAGCTGACACCATGGATCAATACATAGGCTACTTTTTATTCCGAGAAAATGTAGTGTTCCCATCGGATGAGCGGGTAACACCACGGGGCGCAGGTACTCGTTACATATAAATAGTTAAGATATGGCTAAATTAGTTGCCTAGATACTTAGTTGAGATATGGCCAGTAGCGGCCAGGGTAGGGCGCAGTAGCAAAGAATATATATACTAACGTAAAAAAAAACGACAGCGACACTTGTCTGCAGTAACAAAACTCGCGGCTATGTGTGCGTGTCGAGGGGCGAGCACGGGACGCGCGAGGTGGGGAAAGGCATTCACAGGAATGCCTTTTCGAGGGATTCGGCATTACAAGGTCACCGACGCCCGAGTTAGGTACACCGATAGGCCGCTGTCGCGCCTGTGGCAGTAAGGCACCGGATATAAAGGTGTAGGTGATTGACGTTGTTTCCTTAGATACAGCGATAATTGACTGCTGAACGTTTGCTCTGAAAAGAGCAGGTTGTTTCGTCTCGAAAAAGACAGTTGTGTAAATGTATCTTCAGTCAGCATCTTCTCTCTTCCATCTTCAGAACTTCAAGCTTCGTGTCTTCAATGAGCTGAAGTACAGGAACCACGCCGGGACGAGTGATGCCAGCGACGAAAAGATCGCGCACCATTGCTCGAATTAATTTATAGGCGCGCTTTATATCCTCTTGCTCATAGAGCGAGAGCTTCTTACTCGTAAATTGCCAAAATTTTGCGAAAAACTCGCTATGTTTAGAAATATCGCCCAAGGCGCTGATAGTGCTAAAACCGGCACTGGATATGGCTAAATATATAGCTATATAGAGAGTGAGATATGGCTATATAGTGATATCGCATTGCCTCGGATCCCCTGGTGAAAGCATCCGGCCGTCGATTATCGACGATCATCACAAACAAAACAGCGGCCCAGTTTTGGACACACCATTAGTCACGGAAACTAGGTCGGGTCAAACAAGTGCAGGTTTGCAATACCCCATATTGACAGGAAGGCTATGTTTTGGTGAATTATCTGTAATTTATGCTGGAGTATTGCCACAGGTTGTGGTATTAGCATCGCCTGTTGTTCAAACGTCCCTGTCTGTCTCTGAAAGACAGCCTGTTGGCACAGATTAATGTAATAGTTTGTTGGGCTATGACAGAAAATAAATGAAAATTTCATACAATTTTGTTGAAAAACACAAAAATATAGTTACAACTGTTCGCCATACTCTTCCGCGAATCTACGCAATTTTACGTGATTGTGCGTTATGGCAGTTTTAAGACGAAATATCACTGCTAATCATTCCAAAAATAATCTGTTTTAGTTTCTAAAACTTAAACAATCTTTAAGAAATATTAGGAAGGGAAAAGGAAACAAATGGTCTACTTATGTGGTACCGCAAATCATTAAATTATTATTGGGCGTCCGTTTGCGGTGGAATCTTGGTCAAAACCAGACGACTGGCATACGAACTTTACAATAATAAGCGCAAAAATGGAAACTAACGATTTCCTTGTCATTCCGTTCCTAAAGTTCTGGAAGAAGAAACAGACCAGAACTAAACCTCGATTTGTATAACCCGGTTAGGTTAAGTTTAGACCTCAAACTCCTCAAACTCTTGCAAACTTAACGTAAAACAGTATCATATATCCTGGTAATAGTAAATTTTTACCATGTTTCGCTTCGCCATCCTTAAACGCGAGGCAAAGGCTTCTTCAACAATACGCATTTCATAACATTCCGTTTTCTTAGATTGATTAGAAAGGGAAGACACGACTTTATTGCCAGTTAATTTCTACTCTTTTATGTCAGACTGTACCTTGGTACCTTCGCGTAACGTAACGGCTTGCTTATTTTAAGTCTTTTCAGCACTTTTGATAAAAAAACTAGGTCAAATTTGCTGCCCGCCCAAGAATACTTACTGGACTAGGTCGTAAACTAGCAGAAAACTGCCCTTTCCTTCAATTATAAGTCATAGATAAGATAAGGCGAAATTTTCTGAACCAAGGCTAGGTACAGGAAATAAGGAATAAGTTGAATGTGACTTCACGAAACTTTGTCGTGGCCTTTACGTGTCCGGGTACATTAACAAGTAGGACTGAAAAGACTGGCCAAGTGCGAGTCGGACTTGCGCATGGAGTACCATTTATTTCTTCTATACTTTTTTTTCCGGTGCGATGGGTCTGAATAATCTCCGAATGGACACCGCAAGGCTACCATAGCAGAGGCGGACTGAAGAGAAGATGGCGTGATGACTTGGATGCATTCAGTAAAGAGTCGAGGGAGCATGCAGCTAATAGAGATGAGTGGCGCAAGAGAGGAGGCCTTTGCCCAGTAGTGGGACACAACACAACTAATAGGCTAAAGTGAAAAAAATAATATTTTTGTGTTTGTTGCAGTGGCCCTATTATACAAATTTTAAGTGTCTACTCTGTAAAAAAAACGTCGGGAAACTTAAAAAAATGGGCAAGTGCGAGTCCGACTCGCGCATGAAGGGTTCCGTACCATAAAACAAGTTTGTTGTATGGGAGCCCCCCTTAAATATTTATTTTATTTTATTTTTAGTATTTGTCGTTATTGCGGCAATAGATCTGTGAAAATTTCAACTGTCTGTTCTTGAGATACAGCCTGGTGACAGACGGACGGACGGACGGACAGCGAAGTCTCAGTAATAGGGTCCCGTTTTTACCCTTTGGGTACGGAACCCTAAAAAGACGTTCTTTGTATGGGGATCTTTAATTTGTACGGGAGCTGTGTTATAATTTTTTTTTTGGTTCAAGTGTGCATATATAATTTAGGTATCTTCAAGGTAAGAGTGAATAGGCTATTACTGAACCGGCGAGCTACATCCTCGACCCCGTAGTCACTCTCCATCAGGTGATACTGAGGTCAATCGCCGGTCAGTATGTGAATAAAAAAAATAATAATAATAAAGAGTATTCTATTTATCTATATAATGCTTGCTTGCCGTTGAGACAGAAAGATTCTTGAGTGGCGACCGCGGACCGAAAGACGCAGCGTGGAAGGCCCCCAACAAGATGGACCGAAGACCTGTCGGCTGATATGATGATAATGATGAATTGATGATGATCTTTTTTTTCTAAAAAACCTACCTATACCTCTTACTAGAACGCTTTTAAGTTCCGATTTAACAATTTACTCTATACATGGTTTAGAGTAAATAATATAAATTTTTCATGATTCGTGGACTGTACAAATTACCTACACTGCTGTACTTAAAAAGGTCGTATCTTATAAAGGATTTCATAGTACAACACGCCTATTTACCGTAGCACGACACAAGCTAGGGATTGTTCAGGTAGGTGAATGAACTGGTCTGAATTATAGATGTGCCAGCCGTGGTTCCCTCGGGAATGCTGCCGATGGTAGAGAGGTAGAAATGACAGAACAAATAGTACTTAAGGGGCTACCCGCTCTCAATGACCTTCGATCTGTTGCGATAGATTTTCCCATATTATAAATAGCTAATCATAATAACATAGTTTTTCCACAACAAAATACCGTATCAAGTACCTTTCACATGTCACTGACTTTGAGATATAGGCCGTCAAAGTTTACGATTTTTTCGGGGCAAAAGTTGTGGAAACGGTTTTTTGCGTTTTTCTCGAAAAGTATTGAGAAAAATAGAAAAAGCTTCAGAACAAATTTTGTGGAATATGGTTTAGAACAATAAAATGTTAGATATTTTCTACATATACACCGGGGATAAAAGTAGAAACGAGATTAGTGTATTTTTGGTCCTTCACCGAATATTTTTTTATAAAATACACAGTCGTTAAATCAAAATTCGGGTCTATACAAAGTGTTAAGCATAGACCATACTACAATATATATTAAATAGGACATTATAACTCTATAATCCACAAACTAGATACGATGTAAAAATCATCAAATTGGCTGATTTCTGCAGGGAGCCCCTTAAGGTTCCTTATTCGTTTCAAAATGCTGATTGTTTGGGTCATTGTCAGATTTAGGTGCGTGTCTTTCCGGTGGACATTTGCGAAATTGAGGATTCCAGGGCCTAATCTTCTGATTAAATGCCTGTGATAATAAATAACGTCCTCTTCTATAATCCGATGTAATAGCAACATAACCTAGATTCATACAAGCACTTAACTTTTGACCACCGAAGGGTCGAATTTTGTTTTCTGAACTGACAATGACCAGGGACCTAATTCGAGAGTGACGTTTGAGTGATCGCCAAACGTCAAATCTCTATTAGACTAGGTCGATGCAGAGTCAGCCACCGGCTAAGCTTGCACCATAGATTGGAGCGGAGTTTTTTTTTTTTTTTTTCGAAATTTTCTCTTCGTCACGACCTAGCGAAAGTTAATTTGTGTATTTTAAAACAAAAATTTCTAAAATCGGTTGAGAACTCGCTGAGATCTGCGCATTGTTACAAAGTCCATTCGAGTCGATCCATGGGAGCTTCGCTCGCTCCGCTCCAATAACAGTTATATCGCCATTGAACTGTCATTTAAATGCGATGAGCTTAAAAGTGACATACTTATCTCATCTCAATTTTGAAAATACGAAGGCGATAATGATTGTCAAAAATGTTATTCATGCATATGAATTTTTGTTTTGAACGAAACGTAACGGACTAATTTCACGCAGTCAATTTAAAGTATGCGCCTGTTATTTATGCCGTCACATACAAAGGAAACGAAAATTTAGCGCGTCCGAATTGACGAAGTTGCGATGTTCTAGGGATATCGCCACGATGGATGGCGATGAAATGGAGAAATCTCTATCATCTCTCTAAAATTGGTCGAATACCCCCCCCCGTAGGTTTTATTTTCTTTTTTTTATTCTTTTATTATTTATAGAGGGCTTTACATAATTATGCCACCCTCATCGTGGCTCTCATATTCTAAGCATTCCTTATTTGGTTATAGACCAAAGTTAAATTTTATCAATCTTTAAATTTAAATTTTCCGCTTCATTGTTACATCCAAAGAATGGTCGTACAGAACCTTCATATTAGAATTCTGCGCAGAGCCCATTTTAAAAAAGCTGTACTACAACACAAAAAATAACAATTCAAGCATATAGCAAACCGTCCGATGAACACATCCGTTTTGCCTGTGCGGGTGACTCGCGGCCGTGTACCAACACGATATACAACGTAGCGCTTTCAGCGCTTGCTGTCTCGCTCGCGCCCGAACGGCCTAGCCAGTAGCCAGTTGCTTTGGGAGCCTCGTACCGAGCGGCCACTGTATACACGCGCGCTATCGCACTATACCTAAATTGTTACCAGATCTTTCTAAGATTAGGGCCTACGTCCCACCTGTGTTTTCTACATTTAATGACTTTCCGTGTAAACTGTGTAACTTAACGAATTAGACTTTTTATCAACCTATCTTGTGTTTCATGGTCAAACCCCTGAGATACCCCTCATATATGGCGCTCCAACGTTTTATGTGACTTTTTAGTGTAGTGCAGTGAAAGAACATACTTTCTTTTCGCGTGTGTTATCCAAAATGCAGACGAGAAACAGGGCGAAGAGTTTAAATCGTCTCGAATCTGAACGATCGACTTCGCCGCGCAGTCCGCGCGCGCGCGCCTTTGAAGAAGACCGCGCCGCCGCCGACGCCGGCCCCGCCGCCCGTTTTTCGCCGCGTACGAGTTCAACAACAGCCGACGTAACCATGTTTTCCACTGAAAGCGTGCAGACTATTATCGCTTCACTGCAACGTTCACAAACTGAAGCGTTCAAGGAACTGCTTGATTCAGTGTCGCGAGCGCACGCTTCCACCCCGGTTTCGGCGTAATGGTTCAAGGTCAAGGCCAAGGCACACTCACCGGCTGCAAATCAACATTTTCTGGCCTACAACAGGAATCAGTTGAAGCATTTATTGACGCTATAGAAGCGTATAGTGAATGCGCGCAAGTATCGGACACGAATATTCTACGCGGCCTATCGTATTTGTTCAAGGACGACGCAGCCACGTGGTGGCAGGGCGTGAAAAATCAAATATCGTCTTGGTCTCAAGCGAAAGATAACTTAATAAGTGCCTACGGTGATCGCCGCCCGCCCCATCGGATTTATTTACAAATATTTTCGTCGCCGCAAACAAATGAAAATACCGACGTGTTCGTCGCGCGCATCCGGTCCCTGTTCGCCCGACTCCCGGAGGGCGATATCTCAGAGAGGGCCCAGTTAGATATGCTCTACGGCCTCCTGAGCAACAGAATAAGAAAACGTGTTCGCCGAGAAGACTTCACAAATTTCAAGGAGCTACTTCGTCGTGCTAGGAGTGTTGAGGATTCTTTCGACGAGGGGGAGAGGACGACGGCTTCGCAGACAACGAGCTGCGCGGCGCCCTCGAACCAACGAGCGCCTCCCACTCTCGCGGCCGTGAGCCGCGCGGTTGCCGCGAACGACGCGCCGCGCGCCACCGCGACGCCGCCAGCGCCACCGCAGAGCCCTACGGCGCTTCGCGCCGCCGCGCTGCCGGAACGCTCGCCGACGCCGCCGCCGCCGACATTTCCCGCGCATCGTGCTGCCGCGGAGGGCGGCGTGAAGAAGCATCGTCTTGTCTGCGCGTATTGCAAAAGGTTTGGACATTCTAAAGAAGAGTGTCGTAAACTTTTGAACTCGGGTGAGTCAAATAATAATAACTTTGCAAATGTGCCAGTTAATGATAAAAGTGAACAAAGCTTTTATAGTGTCGAATCTCGGTCGTGTTTTAGTGATGTGCGTAATATCTATAACGATTATCGACGTACAACTCGGTCGCCGAATTTTATTTCGAAAGTAAATGTCGGGTATAGTACTTGTTCTGAAAATATAACACAAAATACCTACATGCCTACTAATGATAATAGTGATAGTGATGCATGCAATAATTCGCGCCTTTCTCAACAGAATAATAATTTTGCGAATAATTTAACTTGTTATCATCCCAGTGGAGTTTCAAATCATGTTTGTAATAATAGTGTTACTGCATGCAACACTACGAACACGAAATGTTTGTGTTTTTATGGACCATCGGTTCATGGTGATAACAACGTTACTTGTAATACGAACCATGTTTTGACTGACACCAATTCGTGTAACGAACATTTTTGTTTTTGTTCTCGCACATTAAGCGAAGTACCTAGTTCGGTTATAGTTTCGACGGGTTCAAGTGATAGTGTTGGTGTCGCTTCGAATTCCGTCGCACAAAAATGTTCGGCGGTGTATAATGATGATCACAATGTCAATGTCGCCCTTCTGGCAAATGATACCGATCGCGCGGATCGATCGGGTCGAAATTCCCGCCCAATTTTTAAAATTGGTATTTTAGGCGTAAACGGCACCGCGTTAATTGATACGGCGGCTAAGCAATGTATTGCGGGTCACACGCTGTATGCTCTCCTTCTTCGTCACAACCATCCGCTCCGGCCTTCAACGCAGAACGTGAAGCTTGCTGACGGGATAGTGCGTACGATGGAAGTGCTGACTACCACGCTGGAGGTACGTCTAGAGCAACAGGTAATTAGGGTACCGTTTTTAATTTTCCCAGAGGCGACGAATAACGAAACGTTATTAGGCATTGATTTTATTACCGCTGCTGGAGTTGTGATTGATTTTCATAAAAAAGTTTGGTATTTTAGTAATAATAATACAACTCTAACTAAGTTGTGTTTCGAGCCTACCTCTCGTGGCGTGTCCTGTGCTGCAGCAGATGTCCTCAGGAATGATGAGGGCAATCACCTTAAATCAGCTGAGCGGCAGGTGCTCGCTGATGTCGTCACTCGTCACGCGCACGTCTTCAAAGCAGGGGGAGCTCCAACCCCTTATGCAGAGCACCGCATCGAAACAGGTGAGCATGAGCACCCGCCTATAGCTGTTCCACCTGATCGTATCAGTCCCTCCAAGAAGGAGATGCATGACTCGCAAACAGCTGGACACCCAGGCGTTGACAGGACTTATCAGAAGGTAGCTCAATTGTATTATTTTACAGGTATGCGGAGAATAATCACTGATTATGTCAAAGCCTGCATACACTGTCAGCGCTACAAAGCCGCCAACGCCAAACCAGCAGGTCTGTTACAAACACCTCTTATGAACCAGCGCAATGAAGCGCGACGCGACGGACCATACCGTATTTCTGAAAAGGTTAGCCCCACGACATATACTATCTCAAATACCGACCAACCTGATGTAGTGTTGGGAAGGTATCATTCTCAAGATCTCACCCGCTACCAAGGTAGTGATGACACGCCTCCCAAGCCTGTTGTTCCAAAAAGGAAACGCGGACGTCCAGCTAAGGTTTGTAAAGAGCTAGCCCAGGAGCGAGGGCGTCATCCAGGACTAGAGGGGAAGCATATAGCAAACCGTCCGATGAACACATCCGTTTTGCCTGTGCGGGTGACTCGCGGCCGTGTACCAACACGATATACAACGTAGCGCTTTCAGCGCTTGCTGTCTCGCTCGCGCCCGAACGGCCTAGCCAGTTGCTTTGGGAGCCTCGTACCGAGCGGCCACTGTATACACGCGCGCTATCGCACTATACCTAAATTGTTACCAGATCTTTCTAAGATTAGGGCCTACGTCCCACCTGTGTTTTCTACATTTAATGACTTTCCGTGTAAACTGTGTAACTTAACGAATTAGACTTTTTATCAACCTATCTTGTGTTTCATGGTCAAACCCCTGAGATACCCCTCATAAGCATCATTAACAGTGACACACATCATAACATCATCATCAGTCAATAGGTCACCAAGATAATAGTAGTTTATAGTCAATAAGTCTCAATTTTTATTTCCAATTTCCAAATAGCCGTAGCGTAAATGCTAAACGCTACCCTTTGACCTGAATTTGTGTCATTTAGAGCAGTCTAATTGTATTGTTTACAGAAAAGACTATTATTGAAGACATGAAAGAGCAAACAGTTCTGTTTTTATTGGAAATTTGTTTTTTGGAACTTCCGTATTCTATACGTATACGTGGACTTTTTTCTGGGTTCTAAGTATTATTCTTATTTTTGTATGGTATATTTTGTCAGTTTTTTTACTTTCAATGTATGTACTAAGACTAAGTTACGGGCTGCACAAATGCATGGCCCATTTTTATGAATAAGAATAAGAATATATTTATTTGTCAAACATAGGTAAATACAATGTTGATGTAACAATATGGTAAAGTCTCTCTATGCTTTGCCGATAGGCGTACAAATGTCGTGGGTTTTTGACCCCATTATACAATGCAGAGTAATATAATTATTCACAATTATAATAAATCATTTAAAAATTCAACATTGTCAGGCTTGAAAAAATATAATAAAAATAATAACAATAATATAAAAGAAATAGTCACATTTATATTGGCGGTACATAAAATTAAAACATATGAATGAATGAATTAATTAATAAAACATTTAAAAAAAACTCGTAACGAAAACATGTCCGTTCGGATAGGCACGCATTGTCGTATAATGCCGTGAAATAAAAGAAAAACCCTGTCAATAACTCGCACCTTTAGAATAATAGTGCACTTCCATTTTTAATTATATAATATTTAGAATTAAAGAGACCTAATTCTAAAACTCCAAGATTTTGAAACGAGATTGGTCTGATTAAATTGGTTTAACTTTTACAGTTTAACCAATTTAATCAGACTAATCTCGTCAAGTGCAGTTTTAATAAGGAACAAACTTTTAATATTTATATATTATTATATTGAGAACTCATTTCGTCAAGTTAAACCAAATCAAAAAGTAAAAGAACTTCATAATATTATTATTTTATTAAAATTAATTTTCTATTTAGGTATGATTCTATTTGACATTTGTTATAGTATGAATGATATGAAGGAGGAATGAGTAGCTAAATATCTAAACAAAAAATATTCATTATCCAACACTATAAGCAGCCATAACTAATTAATAATTATTTCACTTCATTAACACTAATGATACATAGAGAAAGTAAATTTCATATAAAAATGCGCCAGGCTGGATTTTCCGAAAGCCACAAAAAAAACAACTATACTTTTTAAATTGGTTTTAATGGCTATTGTCAAAGTAGGTTCAGGCAATTCAGCCAGTGCTAAATAAAGTAAGCATAATGGAAATAAAACCTCTTTATTGACATAATGTTTAAATATGCGTTCTTAAAAAGAATTTAAAAAGTCCATACACATGAAGAAGAAAAGCAGTTTCGGGCTGTAAATATGTTTTTCACTTCTCTTGCTCCAAAAGTTCGACTTTATGCTGTGCGTAGGCGACATAAAATCGCTTTTTATGCTCTAGAGCATAAAGTAAAATCGTCGTCGAAGACCAAGGCGATCAGTCCAACAGCCACACGAAAAAGGTCCTTAAATAAACAGTAAAAAAAAAAAACATAAAACTTCATACAATAAAACCCGTTCCAGACCTTCCGATCCGATCCGATTTATCGGAAGAAATCGGATAATGTGTATAAGATCCTAACAATTGCACTACACATTATCCGATTTCTTCTGATAAATCGGATCGGATCGGAAGGTCTGGAACAGGATTTAACTCTTTATTTTATTTCGTTTTGTTAGTATTCTAAGACCAAGGCAAAGATACCAACAGCCAAAGTACACAATAAAACTTCTTGAAATAAACTTGTAACTTTTATTTACTATCATTTATTACTTTTTAAACTATTACTTTAAATATTTCTCATTGAATTTTAATTAAAAAAAAAATTAATTATACATGATATGTGTATATATGGTATTTACATGATACAGTTTCATTTCCTCGCAACGAAGTGAAAAGTAGAGTGTGCAACTCGTCCATAAAACGCATTTTACACTCGACTTTATATTCATCCTCGCTCGCAAGCTCGCTCGGATGGATAAACGTCTCGTGTTAAATGATGCGTTTTATGCACTTGTCGTACAATCTACTATTGTAATTTTGGCGCGCTTTTTCTGCCCCCAAGGGCAAGCGCAATATGGCAACAGCTTTAAACAGATTATAATATATATAATTATATTTTTATATGTGTAAAAAAAATTAAAACCTGAACGGATATTCCGATTTTGATGACTAAAATGATCAATAGAAATTAACCAGAATATAATTTTGATACTAGAGAAAGGGGTAAAGTGGCGAGCCCTTGTGTCGGAGGCAAGACTCAGCTAAGGTCGCTTTTTTTTACCAAAGAAAAAAGATGAATAAAAAAAAATCTTTTTGTTTTTAAATAAATATCTTGACACGTAACAGTTATTCCGTAAAACTTACCTTTCGCACGCAAAATACTCAACACCTCTTCTCATTCAATCCAACTTTATGAAACTAAAGACCAATAAATAATGTTCGTAGCAAACTTTTCCGAACGAAGCTTGCCGACAGCAAGCGACAGGCGACGCGAGCGTTCAGGCGGCGCGGGACCTACTGACTGAAGACATACTGAGACTGAATGCAAATAACCTTATGACTGAAGGTTTAAGTACTACTTCACTGCATAGTATAAAACAGTCGCTTCCAGCTGCCTGTTCCTTTGTATGCTTAGATCTTTAAAACTACGCAACGGATTTTGATGCGGTTCTTTTTAATAGTTAGATTCAAGAGGAAGGTTTATGTGTATAATACATGCATAATCTATCAGCATTGTAGCCGTGCGAAGCCGCGGGTCGCTAGTTATACAATATACCTGATAGTCTTTTTTTTATATGGCCTTCACTTCTCGCTGTTTTTAGCCTGAGTTATTTCGCTAATGTCAACGCTTAAACATATATCCCGCATGCGGAGGTGTAATGGAGAGGTGTACTTATTTAAAATTGTTATTTTCTTTGTAAGTTATCTCCTCACATTGTTTAAGTAGCTTTTTGATTATGCATGTCGTGTTTGCCTATCATTGGATAAACACTCTGGCATTTCATGTACTCATGTTTCTCATTGTAATTTCATAGTGTTGTATCTGTTGGTAAACCTTTTAATAAATAAATAAACAATGGTCGGTAACATTTTGGTAGGTAAAAAAAACGTTAACATGTAATTATTTATTTTAGTTGGGTCAGAATAAGGAGTCAGTTTTAAACCTTGCGAAATTATTAATTTGTAAATGCTTGTAGTATGGCAAGTTTTTCGCTGGCACTAATTGCCTCTTAGGTTCTTTAAGGCGCCTTCTCCATATTCGTTCAAAAATGCTGATTGTTTTAGTAGTTTTTCTATATGATCAAACATTTTTCTATATAATCAATTGATTATACTTAGAAATTAAACGAACTTACCTGAAGTGAAGTTCTATTTTAATTGTATGAGCTGCGCAGTCTCGAAATGATAATTAACTCATGTAGTATACGCAGTTTATACGGCTTTTCATCACATAATTCAGAGTACAGAAGTTTAAGCTTTCAATTCAAAAAACGCGCCAAATTTCCGAACGCAAACCCCGCTTTCCGCACTCTGACCTGTCAATCTCATTTAGTTTAGAGTTTAGTAGCTTACAGCAGCTGCCCCATCCTGACGTGACGCCTGAGAAAACAGAGCCTATGGAAATGTCCTGGAAAATAAACTTTGAAACGGGTATAGGGTGGGGGGGATTATCATTTCGAGACTGCGCAGCTCATACAATTAAAATAGAACTTCACTTCAGGTAAGTTCGTTTAATTTCTAATTGTATTTCGCTGCGCAGTCTCTTCATGATAATTAACTCATGTAGATGTTCAGAGTCAAATCAAAGTTTATTTCTAGCTTTGCGAGTAACTCGTAAGTGTTACTCGTCATAACAATACTTAATTTATGATATACGCGGCACTAGAGGCCTCTCATAAAATTGAGAAATTATGATGTGTCATTCAAACCTGCAGGTGCCTGCAGTCTATCTTATAACATCAATATTGAGACATAGCAGGCCCATGGCAAAGACCCGGGCAGGCCGAGTCGAGTGGGCGGTAAATATAGAAGACAGCTAAGCATTTTGAGAAGTTGTCTCCTTGTGAGTTATTATTTAGAACAATAATAAAAATAACATGACATAATGATAGTTATGTATAATCTTATTCATATATATGACAACAGGGCTTTTATTAGACCAACTACAGGTTTATATCTAAGGAAGGGCAACAAGAGTAGAGGCTTGTTCGAAACCTGCCTAGATGTCTTAATTAAAACCGGAATTTAATTCAAAACTTTATCCAGATATTGGAAAATATTGGATAATTTAATAAACGACAGTGTTTGTAGCCACTGTACAGTAGTACTTATAAGCAAGGTATTATTTCTTGTTTAATTCCTCTAAGCAAAAACTAGATACTATTTGAAGACAATGATGCCAAGTAATTTAGGCACTAATTATGGTTCCCAAGTTGCGCTACATCTTGATTAATATAAACTAACGGATAAAAGCATCCTTAATGAATAGAGTTTGTAGATGTACCTATAGCAGTTACCACTGCTATCTCCGGCTCGCTTTTCCTAAATAGTTTAAAACATTTGTGCTGAAGGACTGATGCATCTAAATAATGTTTAATTAACACTTTCGACACCAACAACCCGGTAGCCGGGCGCTCTGATCGTGGTAAGTTTTCGCTACATACGGTTTTTCCCATGATATCGGCTACGAGCGTAGCCCGTAGCGCTACGCGGTAGCGATTGCGTTAATGTTTTGACACAAAACCAAAATGATGACAGTTTTACAGCATGTGTCTTACCGCTATGCGGTACTATGTGAGAGTGATGCCAGCAGGCCCGCATTATGTCTGCTGAGACTGATGGACACTTCTCTTAGTTAAATATAACACATTTCGCACAGCACCACCGTAACTAGGATAAAGCGTTCCAAGAACTTTTGCTAGCAACCAACGGTAACTTGCTAAAATCTAAGTTAGAACCAATTGTTATACGTGTAGAGCTTACCAGCTTGAGCAAGACGGGATACCACACTAGCGCCCGCCAGCTATAATATATATCATATACATATAACGTTTAGTAAATATATTTATGTGAGGGATGTTTATTTACATCAGTAGTTCGATATGTGACGGAGTCTGAGAAATCAATTATAATATATAACTTTTTCCATGACATGCCTAGCCTAACACAGTGACATCATCAGTGCAATCCCTTGTCATTAAGTAAATTTAATATTTTAAAATCTTTATTTGGTAGCTAACACATTCAATTTTTGAATGATTCCTTGTAGATTTTATTCAGGGATATTATTTTATTCAGATTTTATATATATAACGAGAAAATAATAACATTACTTTCTCACACCACTGTCATATTTGTGTAACAATAGAATGTGGGTGTAGGATAATTTGAAAACTGAATTCAGTTTATGAATGAGATAATCTGTGGTTTAAGCAATTTTCTAAAAGATCCCACAGTTCTTTTAGTCAAAGCAGAAAAGATTTACGACCCTAAAAGCTGACAAGGCAGTACTATAATAGATTAATAATATCCACCAAAATAGCTCATTCTTTACCATTAAATAAATTTGCTTGGATTTATCATAATTGTTTCAATATTTCTATCGGAAATATGTATTATGCCTTTCTAACTCTGTAAACCTCGAGCATCAAGCCAAAATCGGTGGCAGACCGACCAGCACAAGCAAGCCTGTTGAATAGGCTAAATGTCCTATTCATCATGTTGATAGTTTAATAGCTCTAGTTTAAAAAAATATATATATATATAGGTATATAATAATAATAATTTAGCTAAAAAAAAAAAAACTTTAAAAGGTTGTTTAAACTTTTAAAGGGACTTGATAATTGTCAGACTCCCACACAGATCCAAAAAATTTGGACCATGGTAAAATAAAAGGATCTTTCCTCCTAGTTTACAATGAAAACTTGGATTCTGTAACAGAGCTTTAGCTTTGCCTGTATGCTATTGAAGCATTCATTTATTTTTATTTCCAAAAAATAAATAAAAATTTACCCTGGTACTTATAAAAAAGGAGCTTGAAAAAACCAGCTTCTCTAACAACTTTAGAGTTGTCTGTATGCTATCAAAGCATTCATTTATTCTTATTTGTTTATTAGCCTTATTGCACAAAACAAGTCAGCATGAGTGACGGACACAATGCCAACGGCCTCCTCTAGCCATAGGGCCAAACCGAGATACTTACTAGTAAATATTGGAAGTAGGCATCTATTATGTATCATTATATGTAATTTCCCCAACAAAAAAAAAAAAATAATGAATAAATAAAACACTGCACATATCAATCACAAACCTGATATCAATCAGAGAACTGCATGACAGGTTTAAGCAACTCTGTGTAAGCGTAGGATGACATGTTCAATCTTCTGATAATTTTAGAGAATTCTATTAATGGACTTGGAGAAAATATACATCTCCGGGTAAAGTGTGCCCTGTGATTTATTTGTTGCATTAATTTACTATTCTATTGTTGTGATGTAATTACAATTGTAATTTTATATTTATTATTGTTATTCAAAGACAGAATCAGACATGTAAAAAATGTCCTTGAGGCCTATTTGTAGATTATTCATGATTTAAATTTTAAATTTTATAGTACCAATATAGCAGTTAGGAAGCATCAGCCTAAAGGCTGTTCTAGAAATATCTTGCTTGGAGTGTTACCTTGCAATATGGTTATTTAATTCCTTTCAATTGTAATAAGA
This sequence comes from Apotomis betuletana, assembly GCA_932273695.1. Lineage (NCBI taxonomy): Eukaryota > Metazoa > Arthropoda > Insecta > Lepidoptera > Tortricidae > Apotomis > Apotomis betuletana. The sequence continues at coordinate 10,962,861 of OW026320.1, read as the reverse complement.
CTTATCTTAAGACAGATTTTATGACAGAATATCATAGGTAAATATTGGCCTCTGCCAGGTAGGCCTTTAATAATGACTGCTTGCATTTAGTAGTCCAGCATAGTAAAAGATCTTACTTATTTAATTTACAAATTCTTCAACTGAAGAATATCTAATTCAGAATTAATTTTTTAATTACTCTCCGCTGCATGTTATAAAATGATAAGTTGCCATTGTACTAAGCAGTACTTAACACTATCCCTCAGGACTGTGATTATGGGAATCAGAATTCCCAAGTGATTTACATACTATATAGTGTATTTAGCGCTGCCAGCTGGCCGCTGGTCTCAACTCCTATAGTTGTTTATGACCTCGTCGTACTTACTTGACATTTATTTAACATATGCTCTTCACTTTCTATCAACTAGCCACTTCGGCCTTTATGTAGTCTTGAGGCAGTCCGGAACGGTATACTTTTGAATTTTTCCTGTTAGTAGGCCATTTTCGATGACATTTTTGATTATAATGGGAATTTATTCATATTATTCTCAGCAAGAGCAGATCTGACTCACTGGATCTGGGCCAAGTGTGTCAAATTCTAGAGAGCTTCAGCTGGTAAGGCCAGTCTCTATGTTGATGTATTCATAATTCATCAGCTGTAGTATAAGGAAGCGCTTATAACGCACTGTCTAACGAGCCTGAAATAAGCCATATATCAGACTGTTATGTATGGCACAAACAGCAGAATGTGAGCCCAATATGGTGCACCACAACACTGATTTCAGCATGAACTGGACTAAGGTGACCTGAGCCCCCAAAACCATGCTGCGCATATAAAGCAACGAGTGAATCCAACTGATACACCATTCTACTCAGCAGAGCCAGCAGAAAATGCACCCAGATTAATTCACCACATTTGCTAAGGTAATAAGCATAGAGTGAACCCACGTAACACACAATATAACTTAAGTTTAAAGCTACAAGTGTATCCACTAAAGCGCACCACAATGCTTCATGAGCAAAGAGAGTACCCAACCATCCAATAGTTAGCACTCCACATTGCTACAAGATGCGAGCGAGCAAAAATATATTTCAATGCGCCAGCAGCACACGCCGCTCGCTGCTAAAGTTATGCATATTACGGCCTTCCGGAAGACAGGCAAGGCAGCGATCCAAACTTATAGAATTCTTGTCCTACCTTGTTTGTTATAATCCTCTTAGCATAATGTTTTCCCTTTTCTGTCATCTCTCATGCTCAAGCAGTTGAAATGGCTTCGCCACCAGAATCCCGCTCCGCATGGCGCCTGTTCGGTGATGACGATTTGTGAGAACGTAAACAAGACGATCATTATGCCCGGGATATCGCTCACGAATCCCTTGAGTGATTCCGGCTTGCCGACCGACTCGAGCGCATGACGCCGTGAATCTTTTCAAACGACGGAATTCCTGTCGAGATATATCCGGGCGAATATACAAAAGTTGGGTAACTTTTCGGGATATTTTGTTTATGATAGTTTTTTAATCAAAATGCTACAAATTCGGGTATATAAGATAGGTAATGTAATGAATATATTGCTCGAGATTGGGCCAGTCACTTTTTTAAGTAGAACCGGAGAACTTTCGGTTTTTCTGAATTTGACTGCCAGGGGACTGACGAGGCTGACAAAGTACTGACAAAATACACTACATAACACACAACTTCATAACATATGCTTGATATTTATTAAAATTTAGAAATAAATCTCTTAGGAACTAATCTATCTATTAGCCACAGACGTCCACTGCTGAACATAGGCCTCCCTCATGACTCGCCACAAAGTGCGATCCCGTGCAGACCGCATCCATTGATTCCCCGCTACCCTCAGGAGGTCATCCGTCCACCCAGTCGGGGGCCTTGCCACGCTGCGCTTTCCTATACGTGGTCGCCACTCTACGACTTTGCTGCTCCAACTGCCGTTCATTTACCGGGCTACATGGCCTGCGCATTGCCATTTCAACCGTGCAATCCTGTGAGCTGTGTCGGTTACCCTGGTTCTACTGCAGATATCCTCATTTCTGATTCTTTCGCGCACAGAAACTTCGAGCATAGCCTTTATTGACGAACTACAGGCCCATCTCACTGCTGAGCCATGTTTATCAGCTGTTCTTCAGAGTCATTACCAATCGTCTCGCGCACAGTCGATTTCCAACCTCCCGAACAATCCGGATTCCGAAAAGCTTTAGCACCATAGACCAAATTCATAAGCTGCGGCAGGTTGTACAGAAGAGAAAGGAGTATAACCGGCCACTATGTTTGTGAACTATGAAAAAGCCTTTGATTCGATCGAGACATGGGCTGTGCTTCAATCTCTCCAGCGGTGCCGTATTGACTATCGATACATCGAAGTGCTGAAGTGTTTGTACTGAAACACCACCATGTCAGTCCGAATCCAAGACCAGAGTCTATCCAACTGCAGCGAGGAGTAAGACAGGGAGACGTAATTTCTCCAAAACTGTTTACTGCTACACGGGAATATGCCTGCAAGCTACTGGATTGGAACGGACTTGGCATCAACAGTAACGGCGAGTACCTCACTCACCTTCGATTTGCAGACGATAGAAACTATTTTTAGTCTTATTCTTATGTGTTTAGTCCTATTCTTAGTCTTCATTCACTGAAGTAACAATTGAATAAACTGTTTAACGTGTAATACTGTGAGAAAGATCTATCTCCACCATTCAAACAGCTTTTTAATTGGCTTTTCTACTTTGAGGTAGTTTAACAGCATTCCTTGTTTTTTATAAGTCACTGCTATTTTTGGTATTCTCTATAATTTTGTATTTGTTGGAGCTTGTTCGAACTTTTTTTTATGTCTTTATGTAGTTTCTTTTAATTTAATTTAAATAACACTTCCGAAAAGGCCCTTCTTCACTGTTTCCATTCTTTCCTTTTAGTAATATCTTCACTCATTTCTCCAATTCTGGTTTATGGAGTTTCTTCCACAGATTTTACAACTTACTTAGACTGCTTTTTGACTCTCCTGTATTTTGGTCGATGATTTTTCAGTCTAGTTCTCAGTTTTGAAACCATTGCTTGGTTCAATATTTTTTAATTGCCTATTTCTGGACTTTTTCTGTCTTTCGCTTCATTTGCTCTTTGGTCGTCGTTTATAATAGGTAATTTGTTCACCATCTATTGATTATGCTTCGTGGTCAGTAGTTCTTGCGAACAAAGATATAAGTAGTATGATTCAGAAGTTGTTTTTTTTTTTGCGTGTACTCAGATGAATTTTTCTTTTTTTTGTGGCTAATCATTGCTCCCAAGGTGTTATTTCCTTAACAAATGTCTTTACCCCTGTTCCTTCTTTTTTTAAGAGACGGCACGATAGTTTAAACTGAAATAAGTAAAAATATACAGCTTTCAACACGCTACAAATGTCAGTACCCTGGAAACCCGTCAGTCCTTTGGCGCAATATAACACAAAGGACTGACGCCAACGGACTGATGAAAAAGACATGAATTTGGGGTTATCTTTAGAATCAACATTTAATTTGATATTTTCGAACATCAACTAGCTACATTTTAACAAAACAAAGTTGACTGTGTATAAATTCAAGTATAACACATATTTACAAGGAAATAACGATTTACCATAGGACTGACTTTTTGACTGGATCGGCATGTGTTCACATGACAACCACAACTCTGGTACTGGCTCAGTAATAGTGGCCGTAAAATGGCTCGACCTGCAGCTAACTTTACTATCAACCTTGAAATTTAACGCGGATTTGAATTTGAGTCGCCGATATTTAGCGCGAAATTCCAATTCGAACAACAGACAGCGGACTGACGAATAAAACTGAACACAAAGTTTCTTGTATTTTTGACAACAACAGTGAGAATATTATATTATGAAAGTAGTGATATACATTATTAAATACATCATAGATTGTATTGAAACAGTAAGTTTTCTTACATTATAGGTAATATTTAATACACAGCCATTTGATTGCCCACTTTTGAGGTTGTGACATGCCAAAGTACTGACGTTTTAAGGATAAATTGTGGAGTTTCACAAATTTGTATTTAAAATGAATAGCTGAAATTGGGTGACCAAATAAAAGGCTTTTAGTAGTATTCAAATAAAATTAAAAATATAAACAAAATATAACAAAACATTATTTTATTGCCCTATGACATCGAGTTACCCATTTTTTGTAGAATCACCCATCCATCAAACCGCTTAGACGATGTTTCAACATCGTCTTTATAATAACAATTAGTATTTAACACCTTTCACAACACCATATTACATTATTATAATTAAAACGAAAAATCGCAATGTGATCTTAGCCGCACAAAAGCGTTAATGAGATTGACAGGTCAGAGTGCGGAAAGCGGGGTTTGCGTTCGGAAATTTGGCGCGTTTTTTGAATTGAAAGCTTAAACTTCTGTACTCTGAATTATGTGATGAAAAGCCGTATAAACTGCGTATACTACATGAGTTAATTATCATGAAGAGACTGCGCAGCGAAATACAATATAATCATGATTATAATTTAATCGATGTTGTTACTACATAGAACAGGGCTATTGCGATTTATTGGTATATACCTATTTGAATTTTTCATTGATATTTTTTTGTTTCAAAAACTACTCTAAATTTACAAAATTCACGCAAAAAACAAGTTTTTGTAATTTATTTTTGATTGCACGCAATGAAATCATGAAACAGCTATATCTAGAACTCAGGGAAAAGTAGGTATTATTCACTCTAAAAAGTTGGTTGTAATTATCAATATATTTGTCCTAATGTGAAAAAAATACATACATTTTAAAGTGTATAAGGCCTCTTGAGTCTTGAGTCAATCAATATTTTACCGCATATTTATTTGGTTATTTATAAAAACTATAAAAATACAATATTGCAATAAATAATTTTGTTAACTTCATAATATGATTTTAACAAAACTCAAGACACACGTAGATCATCGATTTAATGTTAAAAAAAAAGTATGCAGCATTATTTTGCGTTATATTTTTTTTAATGTGTACTTTAACAAACATTGTCTGTTACCTAATATAGTTAAAATATAAAACTTTTTGGTTGTAGTAGCTTCGTATAACGTTCGTGCTGGCCACTCAAAAACGGGAGAAAAAAAGTAGCTATTTAAAAAGAACAACAATAGAAGAATCGAAACGGTCTAACACCGGACGTTTCCTTCCCATTCAGTTGCCAAAATTTCGTTACGATTGTTTATGTTTTGGAGGTTTAAACAGACGGGAACGATACCTCAAAAACCGGCCAAGAGCATGACGGGCCACGCTCAGTGTAGGGTTCCGTAGTTGCCCATCCTTCACAATAGACGAGCTTAAAACAGCGGTTTTAAGCCCAGGGTTTAAATTACGAGAAAGATTTCAAGCTCTATGAAAAGGTCGTAAACGCCAAAGTAACTGTAATTATTTATTACCTTCTGGAAGTTATGTCGGCGTGATACATACACATACTCATACCAAATTTCAGCTTTCTAGTACTAATGATCACGGAGCTAAGTCGCGGACGGACAGACGGACATGGCGAAACTATAAGGGTTCCTAGTTGACTACGGAACCCTAAACATTAGCAGTCCTATCAAAGCCGTAGGTATACATCGGAGAAACGACACTGTCACGAGTTACTTGGACCGAGATAACGAGTTAATAATATCACAATAACCATTAATCGAAACACCACCAGCCTAAATGCAGACAATCGTTAATCAATCAACATAGTTTTATGACATCATCATTATTTTCAATTCGCATCCGGGTCATTCCGTATATTTGACCTCTTGTATTAATATCTATACTACTATAAAGTTACAATACAATACAACAATTCTTTATTGCACACCAACAATATTTTTTTTACAATTAAAAACTTAATTTATAAATGGTAGACAATAGGCGATCTTGTCGCTAAAGAGCGATCTCTTCCAGACAACCTTTGGGTAGAGGATTGGACAAAAATGAACATTTAGTTATCATGATATATTTACCTAGGATATAGTTGTCCAGATAAGTTTCTATCAAAATTTTTATTTTTGTGACAAGCCGACTGTTATTTTCTTTCTACATCTATCAATTGCTCACTGAGTTGATAGTAAGGACCCCAAACTCGATAAGATTGCTTTATCTATTACAAAGTTTCTACGGGCACTTTTTGTAGTAGGTATTTACTCGTTTACTAACTACGTCAAATGTAATTTTCGTGATATAAAAAACGCTTGATTATCATTTATCACCGTAGACGGTAATTTGCGTTTGTTATTGTACACAATTTGTGTGTGTTTTTAATATGTTTTATGGCTTCAAATAAGAAGTAATTATACATTTCCAAAAAAAAATGTATTTAAAGCGTGAATCCGAACGTTTTTTAACCGGCTCCAAAAAAGGAGGAGGTTCTATGTTCGCTTACGCTTACAAACACTTTCCATCCCTAAGTGGTTAAGTTAAGTTTGCACCTGGTATGTATAGCGCCCCATATAAATTAGGTGCAAAGTTAGGTAGGTATTAAAAAAACTACTTACTAGATCTCGTTCAAAACAATTTTCGTTGGTTTCGTTTTTATAGTAATGTACATCATATGTTTTTTTTAGATTTTTCATTTTCTTATTTTAGAAGTTAGAGGGGGGGACCAACTTTTTTCCACTTTGGAAGCGTCTGTCACGCAAACTATTCAGTTTAGAAAAAAAATATTTTAGAAATCTCGATATCATTTTTGAAGACCTATCCATAGATGTATGTCCACACGTATGTGTTGATGAAAAAAAAATTTTTGAATTTCAGTTCCAAGTATGGGGAGCCCCCAATATTTATTACTATTTTTTTATTTTTGCATCAAAATCTTAATGCGGTTCACAGAATACATCTACCTACCAAGTTTCAACAGTATAGCTCTTATAGTTTCGGAAAAAAATGGCTGTGACATACGGACGGACAGACGGACAGACAGATAGACGGACAGACAGACAGACGGACAGACAGACATGACGAATCTATAATAAGGGTTCCGTTTTTTGCCATTTGGCTACGGAACCCTAAAAAGTATCATCAGAATCGGTTCACCCAATCGAAAGTTCTGAGGTAACAAACATAAAAAAAACAGTCTTATTTGAGAACCCTCCTCCTTTTTTTTAAGTCGATTAATAAGGACATATCGCTCAAATAGCTAGATCTTGTATCCAGTGTTTATGCTTGAGTCATGATTGTTCTATCTATTTAAGTAGGTATATATTTATTTTCCATATAAGTATGTGTATCGTCGTCTAGTGCCCATAACACACAGACAAGACTTCATAAACATGGACGCAACTAAACGGTGGCCGCCGTGTTGATACTTTAATGTTTTTGAGGATGTCATAATATTCTTTAGTCGTCTGAGAGCAAACACGAAACGAGCTAACGACCGAATGTTTAAATAATTGTTTTTTTTTTATTGTATAATTTATATATTTATTTATTTATTTATTTATTTATTTATTTATTTATATACAATATCACTTAACACTATCATCACAGGATTTAATCCTAAAGCGATAGAGAAGGTAAACAATTCAAAAAGAAAAATTACGATTCATAACAAATAACATTTAAGGCAACACTTTTGAATTCACTCAGAGTGCAATGAAATAAATCGATCTCTAGAGATACCCGGTTGAGCGTAGTAAGGGCTCGCGTGAGCGGCGCCCGCGCCAGCAGCTTGGTGCGCGCGCGCGGCACCGCCAGCAGCGGCGGCCGGCGCCGGCGCTCTGCGTGCTTGTCGGGAGCACAGAAGTTAATGTGCCTCAGGATACCTTGATCGCTCCGTCTACCTCTTATTAGTTCAAAGATGTAAGTGGCAAGAGCCAAGCCACGTCTAACGCTCAATTTGTTGTACCCGACCATCCCTAAGACGAATAATGTCGGGTACATCAACGGGTAATAGGGGTAGACTCCGTACTTTTTTAGGTATAGGTACCTGGTAAATTTGTTTTGGATTTTCTCCAACATGAGGTTATATTTAGCTTCATGCGGTGCCCAAATCGTGGAATTACATTCTAGACAACTTCTTACCAAAGCATTGTAGAGTGTACATATTGCTTTGATATTTTTAAAATGCTCTGCTGTTCTTAGAATGAACCCCAACTTTCTGAAAGCCTTCTTGCAAATATTCACAATGTGATTACGAAAAGTTAACTCCGGATCTACAGTCACTCCCAGGTCGCGAACTTCTGTTTGCCTTTTTAATGGGACACCATTGACTTCGTAACTGTAATGGCTGGGTGACTTTGCTCGGCCGAATGTTATTACTACACATTTAGAAACATTAAAAGACAGTTTGTTCCTTTGGCTCCAATCAACCACTCGGTCTATGTCTCCCTGGAATCGTTCTGCGTCAGTTTTATCATTGATTGCAAGGAATAATTTCATCGGCAAAAAGCAAACAATTGGCATCCCTGACTACTTCTGGGAGATCGTTTATCATAATGATAAATTGCAATGGACCTAAATTGCTTCCCTGACTTACCCCCGATCTAGTATAATAGGGGTCTGATTCATTACCTAGATAATCAACAAACTGTTGCCTATCCTTCATATAACTCGCAAACAAGCGAAGTGTCCGCGGGGTGCAGCCGACCGCCGCCAATTTCTCCAGTAAGATGTCGATATCAACCATATCGAAGGCCTTTTTGAAATCGAAATAGGCGGTATCTACCTGCATCCCCGTATCGACATTCGGCACCACGTACGTGACAAAATTAAGCAAGTTGCTTGTAGTGCTGCGACCCGACCGGAAACCATGTTGTGCATCTGTTAGTTGAGCGCTCATTTGTCGAAATATACAGCTTTGCAATACAGATTCAAAAACCTTCGCTGGCGTCGATAGAATGGCTATTGGCCTAAAGTCACTCACATCATTACCTTGGCCGCTCTTCGGCACTGGCACTACTCTTGTCAGCTTCCATTGCCGAGGGAAATATGCAGCTTCAATGCACAAATTAAATATATGGAGAAGTGGCTCAGCGAGTACCATTCGGCAGTCCTTAACGACGTAGGCGGGTATACCGTCAGGACCTGCCGAGCGTTTCGGTTTGAGACGCCCTAGTGCCTTCTCTATTTGCTGAAGTTGTAAACGTTCAATATGCACACGCGCGCTCCCCGCTCCGCTCGCTACCATTGCTGCATCCACGATTAAATTTGGTACCCGGGAATCGTAAACCGATTGAAAAAAAATGGCCAGCTCTTGAGCACATTGAGCGTCTGGAAGTATATTGCCATCCTTTTTCACTTTACTCCGGTTCGTACTCCCACTATTTGACCGTATGTATCTCCAAAACTGTTTAGGATCTTCGGTAAGCTCCTTCTGCACCTTGCACTGATAACATTCAAATGCCGTCTTGAGCAAACGTTTTACTTCAGCTCTACAATTCGAAAACCTTTCGTAATCACATTGCAGCCTGCTTTCTTTATAGCGCGCGTGAAGCTTTCCTTTTAATTCTATTTTGTGAATTATATGTGCAGTATACCATTCCGGGTAGCTATACCTAGCATCGCCCTTTCTTGGCCTTTTCTTAGGCACACATTGTTCCAATATGTCATACACAATATTGTAAAACAATTGTACACTTTCGTCTGGGTCCGTTCTCGAATATAATTCGCTCCAATCTGTCTCTAACATTAAATAATACATACGCATAAAATCAGCCTTACCGAAATTCCAATTGTGCTTGCCTGGTTCGCTCTGAGCGGCAGCAGGAGGGGCGCCGGGGTCGGCGCGCGCGCCGCACTCGAGCCGCACGCACAGCGCGAGCGGCGGGTGGTGCGCGTCCACCGGCACCAGCGGCTCGTCGGCGCCGCTCACCCGCACCGACTCACTTTCGCCCAACGTACTTAAAACCAGGTCCAACTGCCTGTCATTGCAATTCGGAACCTTATTACTCTGAGTGAATCCACAGTATGCGACAAAATATTCAAAATAATTTTTAACATTAATATTTGCCGAATGTAAGTTAAAATCTCCCATTACAATAATATCCTTGTATTTTACTACAAGTCGCTCTATTATTGTAAACAATATCGCGTATTCTTTATCACTACTATTTGGAGGTATATACACGACGCAACACAAAAACAACATCCTATTTTTGGAATGCACTGTAGCGGAAACTAGTTCAAATTCACAAAAATCTACGTCAACGTCACCAGGTAAAGTCACCTGTCGTAACTCGAACTTATGTGTGGCCACGAGAAACACGCCGCCCTGCTTGCGCCCATCGGCGCGGTCGCAGCGAACCATTCGATAAGTTGGAGGTATAATTTCTGCATCCTGAATAGATTCATTGCAACCTGTTTCTGTCACCGCCAATAAATCTGCACATGAAGCTTCTACGTTAATTTTAAATAATTTAAGTTTTGTTCTAAGCCCCCGTACATTCTGGTAAATTACCGGCTGTTCTGCCGTACCATATCGTTGGTGCGCGTGGGTGCCTTCTTGAGCTTAATTTGGGACTAGATCGATTTGTGTGAGGTTGTCTGATATTTATTTATTATCATGTTACTAGGTAGAACCAGGACTATTGCAATTTATCGGTATATATTTGAAACCTACAGTTTGATTTTCTCATTGATAATTTCTGCTTCAAAAACTACTTGAAACTTACAAAATTCGCCAGAAAACTCGTTTTTAGGGTTCCGTAGTCAACTAGGAACCCTTATAGTTTCGCCATGTCCGTCTGTCCGTCTGTCCGTCCGTCCGCGGCTTAGCTCCGTGACCATTAGTACTAGAAAGCTGAAATTTGGTATGAGTATGTGTATGTATGACGCCAACAAAACGGTAAAATAAAAACTAAAAAAAAAAAACTTTTTTTCGTGTACCTCTCGAACACCTAAAGTGGGGGTGAATTTTTTTTTACGTTTCAACACTAGTGCGTGGGGTGTCGTTGAATAGGTATTTTAAAAATAATAGGGGTCTTCTAACATTATTTTTTGATAAAGGCAGCAGTTTTGTAAATATTCGCTCCGAAAATAAAAAAAAAATAGTGTCCCCCCCCCTCTAACTTTTAAACCATGGGTCAAAAAATTATGGAAAAATTTATGAAAATGAGGCCTTATAAGTACTTTCAATGAAAACTATATTGAATAAAATCGGTCGAGCTGTTTTTGAGTTATCGCAAAATTTCATAATTTTCTAATGACGTAAGTGCCGCGCGGTGTCCTTATACTTCGAACGTTACACATATTAGTTAACTGCCATATTGCATTAAGAGATTCCGCTCAATCTGGCGCGTATAATCGATGACGTCCAGAAGGTAATAAGTAATTAGAGTTACTTTAGCGTTTACGACCTTTTTTATAGAGCTTGAAATCTTTCTCGTACCTAATTTAAGCCCATCTATTGTGAAGGATGGGCAACTACAGAACCCTACACTGAGCGTGGCCCGACATGCTCTTGGCCGGTTTTTTCAACTTATCTTCGACTGCACGCAATGAAAGCATGTAACTGTGTTACTATCTAGAACTCAGTAAAAACTTTATATTTACAAGAAAACATTAAAAGGTAAGGCTTGTACTAAAAGGTGTATATATGAAAAATATACATTTTAAAATCTATAAGGCCTCTTAATTGCATATGCAAAAAACAGATTAACAAGTAAACCTGTATTCTCATAAAGATTCTCATAACAGGAAAATGGACTCGAAACTGGTACGTCTCAGTGTGCCGCGGGCTTCCCTCAAAGATGGGTTTCTCTTCGCTATGACATGACGTAGATAAATATTACTTTTATATCAAACTAATGACTTTACTGTTCATTTTACAAGATCAGTGAGATGTGATATACGTTTAATAAGTGTTTTAGTGTTTAAATATGTTCCGTTATTTAGTAGTGTTGGCGTTTTTTGGTGAGTTACTTACATATTGTTTGCGGTCAGACAGATAAGATTGACCTTTATGTTGATTGAGTGTTTGTTTATTGGATTTGGTACAATTATAAGCTATTATAGAACGTATTCTTAAATAATTTACATTTATTCAATGTCACATGTTAAAGTAGGTAATGATAAGAAACCACATATTTCGTCGTTATAAAGGCGAAAGTTTGTGAGTATGTTTGTTGCTTCTTCACGCTCAAACGGGTGGACCAATTTTGATAAATATTGGTATGAAGGTAGCTGACATCCTGGATTAACACATAGGCAACTTTTTATCCCGAAAAATGTAGTGTTCCCGTGGGATGAGCGGGTAACACCGTGCGCAGCTAGTTGTTAATTCACGAAAGTCTGTTTACAATGTAAAGAATCTAATAATTCCAAGCCCTTGCCCTAATTTCGGCAAGGTAACATCATGCTTTCTTCTCAAGACAATAGACTATTGCACGCTAGGTCTAACCTAGGTCTAGTTATTGTACAAGGTTAAAACTGAGCATTTAACCATAATCAGATGTTATTTAATGTCTTTGCAAACGATAACTCAAGAAAGAAAGACACCGTTATGAAGAAGTAGGATTAGAAAGTCTCACTTCCTGGCCAAGGCAAAACGTAAAAGTTTAGACAAACCACGGGCGGTAATTCGTAAAGCACCAGATCGTATATTTATAATCACAAGCACCTGCGATTTAGGGCATTCACGAATTCACTCATAGGTACGTAATTTACTATTAATTATTATTAGATTGTTTAGGTATTTGTTTAAATGGAAACAAATATATTATAGAATAGAATAGAATAGAAAAAACTTTATTCAAGATAACACATCATTACAATTTACAATATTGTACTAAAAAAAATTGGGCATAAACGAGTCCGACTCGCGCATTGAGGGTTCCGTACCATACTCTATAACAAGTTTGTTGTATGGGAGCCCCCCTTAAATATTTATTTTATTTTTAGTGTTTGTTGTTATAGCGGCAATAGAAATACATCATCTGTGAAAATTTCAACTGTTTAGCTATCACCGTTCTTGAGATACAGCCTGGAGACAGACGGACAGACGGACAGCAAAGTCTCAGTAATAGGGTCCCGTTTTTACCCTTTGGGTACGGAACCCTAAAAGCCACGCTCAGTCTAGGGTTCCTTAGTTGCCCATCCTACACAATAGACTAGGTTTAAATTACGAGAAAGATTTCAAGCTCTATAAAAAGGTCGTAAACTCCAAAGTAACTGTAATTACTTATTACCTTCTGGAAGTTATCGATTATACGCGCCAGATTGAGCGAAATGTTTTAATACAGTATGGCACTTAACTAATATGTGTAACGTTCGAAGTATAAGGACACCCCGTAGCACTTACGTCATTTTAAAGAAAATGGTTGTAGTTGGTACAAATGCTTTCATAAATCCAATTAGCGGCTTGTATGAAAGTGCCGACTCTTAAGAGACCTTATTCCTTTTAACATTTATTTTTTTCATATTATGACGAATATATTGATAATTTCAACCAACTTTTTGAAGTGAATAATACTTTTTCCCGAGTTCTAGGTAGTAACGTAGTTATTTCATGCTTTCATTGCGTGCGGTCGAAAATAAGTTGAAAAAACGAATTTTCCACGTGAATTTTGTCAATTTCGAGTAGTTTTTCGAACAAAAGTTATCAATGAAAAATTCAAACTGTAGGTTTCAAATATATACCAATAAATCCCAATAGCACTGTTCTAGGTAGTAACATCAATAATATGTTAAGAAACATGTTTGATTTTAGAGAAAAATGTGTAAACAATCAGCATTTTAAAAGGAATAAGGCCTCTTAAACCGTAGTGATTCTATGCTGTTTGGGTCGGACCGACGCATGCTAGGCTATAGATAACGTGTGGCATTTGAAATCAAAGAGCTTCATTCCTCGATTTCAAATGCCACATGAACCCCAAACTATTTAATTTACAACATGAAACTATTTTTCAGCCACGCCCCCCGTGTTGACGGCGGTCTATCCCCGATGGACAAACCTATGCAGGTAATTAACATTATCAGTCTTTAACTATTGATAAACTAGTGAATAAAAAAAACCTATTGATACAAAGATATCAAAGCTCAAAGAAAAATTAAAATGAGTTACCTGAGGGACGAGACCGGGAATCGAACCCGGTACCTCTGGATTGGCGGTCCAGTGCGTTAACCACTTCGCTACCCGAACTCCAACCTTTCGAATTTTTCCTTATGCTTCGTGTGTCGATCTTTGCATTGTTTATTTGAAAGGCTTTTATTCCTTAACGCCTACACCTTAGCACCTTAGTCGTCGTTTAATTATCAGTTTTCATAAATTAACAATAATATGGCACCCATGGAGTTGGTCTGATGATGGAGTCGGAAGGTGGACCTAGAAACTCTGTGATAGATAAAACAATCCTACCATGTTTGGGGCTTTTAGAATCGTTGAGCAATTGATGATTGTTCAAAGAAAAGTAGGTACAGCTGCCGGAGAACTTTTAGAGCATAACTTTGACTAAGTAGCCGATTTACGTACAAATGTACATGCGCAGATCCGCTATTTTTGTTCTAAAAGTTTGCCGGCAACTATACAGTCGGCTATAAGAGCTTGTCACTTATTTCTTTGAGCATTAGCCTTTGTATCTATATTGCAATCGGATGTGTAATGATAGATATAACAACGTTTTATATAATTTCAATAGATATAACAACATTAGGTATAATTTCAATTAGTATAAAAGACATTTGATATAACGTTTATATTCGCAAGATAACCTAACACTCCTCCTCGCTTCGCTCGTCGTCGTACCTTACCATGACTCTATTACAATTTTAACTTGCATGTTTGAGCAGTTTGAGTGTGTAATGAGCCTTTAAACGTATTATATCGAATGATCATTATACTAATTACTAATGCTATATGATATTATGCCATATGAAATTATAACAAATGTTATTAAATTATTCGTTTATGGGTCACGAAAAAATCACGATATATCACGTTGGGGTAAGGAGACCTCACGTGTATTCCACAGTGAATGAACTAAGAAAAAAATCGATATTTGTTTCTCGGTTTTGTTAAAAATAAATGTCTTCACTTGTTAAATACTTCAAAATAGCGAGTCTATTTTACGAAATTTTTGCGGAAAAAAATACACGTGAGGTAGTGAGGGGAGGGGGGGTTAGCAAAGAACCTTACCAAATATCATCAGGGGGGGTCAAAAAGTAGCCGAAAAAACCTCACGTGATTTGTGCACAAGCCCTAATACGTTTACTAACTAAAGATATAGAATTACACTACAACTATAGAACTACATATAAATTCCAACTTCACACTTATTCCCTATTGTTTCCAGTAAGCAAGAAATCTCGTGCGAAGACGGCGCATGCGTCAGTCTTGACCGACGCTGCGACGGCGCCGTCGACTGCGCAGACGGCAGCGACGAGCAGAACTGCGGGCGCAGCTCGTGAGTAATACACGGAATTTCAGCTTTAGCACAGGCGCGACAGCGGCCTATCGGTGTAACGCGGGCGTCGGTGACCTTGTAATTCCGAATCCTTTGACAAGGCATTCGCGTAAATGCCCTTCACAACCGCGCGCGTCTCGCACTCGCCCGCGCTCGCCCCTCGACATAGCCGCGAGTTTTGTTAATGCACACAATTGTCACTGTCGTTTCTTTTTAACAGACTTCAAAAAAAGGAGGGCGTTCTCAGTTCGGTTGTTTTTTTTTTTTTTTAATGTTTGTTACCTCATAACTGCGTCATTTATGAGTCGATTTGGAAAATTCTTTTTAGGTTCATGAATAGACATCTCAAGGTAGGTCCCATAAATTTTGGTGAAGATCGGATGACGAGATCTATGAGGAATCGAAGGAATTCCTGAAATTTTATAGGCACTCATTATATTTTTCATGTATTTTCTAAAACTATGTATTTAAGTATTTGCATATGGTAGTCATCATCTTGTCATGCTGAACTGATGTTGGAAGGTACAACTCCTTAACAGTTAGGAGTTAGGAGATAATTCAAACGAGATGCATGCCTTCAAGACCTCCCTGATCACCCCGCCATAAGTATTTTATATTAAAAACAAAAGCGAAAAAAAAATTTTTAACCAAAAAAAGAACCCACTTCAGTAAAACTAAAAAGCCGAAAATAACCCGTTCAGGTACAGATTACATTTGACTCACCCTTTGAAGTCGGTGCCAAACCTCACGTAAACTTTAATATATAAATATAATAACTGAGTGGTTTGGGATCGATTTCAAAGGGTGAGTCAAATGTAATCTGTACTTGAACGGGTTATTTTCGGCTTTTTAGTTTTAGGTACTGAAGTCGGTTCTTTTTTTTGTTAATTTTTTTTTTACGTTTGTATATATTCTTTTGCTTTAGACTATTTCTATTTTCATTTTTTTTTACTAAACGATGCACGATGCAGCAGGCGTCATGGTGTACCTTGCCGCAGGGCCGTGCTCATCTCGTGACGTTGGATTTAGGGTATTTAGGGTTCTCTTAGAATATATTAAATTAATTAATTGTATTTTTGGAGCGAAGCTCCCATGGATCGACTCGAATGGACTTTGTGACAATGCGCAGATCTCAACCGATTTTAGAATTTTTTGTTTTAAAATGCAATAATTAAATTTCGCTAGGTCATGACGAAGAGAAATTTCGAAAAAAAAAAAAAAAAAACTCCGCTCCAATTTATGGTGCAAGCTTAGCCGGTGGCTGACTCTGCATCGACCTAGTATTGCATGTTGTGACACCTAGAGACTTAATACATCTCTGGGTATATTTAATATGTTAAATTGATCGTTAAATTTTTTATTTTAATATTCCTACCTAACATTAATTTAGAGTATCTGTATATCTCCTTTACGTGTACCTACGCATGTAATAATTACTTATCACTAATGTGTTGTAATTGTTTTAAGTACTATTTACGAAAACATGACTTACTGTTAAGTTTCTTTCGGATTTCTTCTCAACAGCGGTCTCCTCTTGCGAAATGCCGGTAGATTTACAATCTGACTTGTAAAACCCTTTTGGCCTACTTACTGAATAAATTATTTCATTTCATTTCATAGAAAGGAGTTATTGTTTCAGAGACCAATTAGACCTCCATAAGGTGGTACTGCACCGAGACCGGCGGCAGTCCGGATGCCGGTAAGTGACCCTTTTGCCTTAATTATAATTTATAGACTATCGTTTTATCGAATTCATCAATTCATAAAAATCTGAAATCTGTTTATTAAAATAAAACAATGGAAAATAAATTAAAAATATACGTACTAAAACTTAAAATTAAAAAGAATCCCCCAGTAATGAAGCCGTCTGAGGCATCGTCCCCAGCACGCTCGCTGCGTTTCCCCTTTGAATGGCGAGGCTCAGTCTTTGAGCGAAAAAGGAGCCCGCTCTGATATTACCCGATACTCCGATTAATTATCTGAAATCTTGAAAATGTCCTATAGATTAGTTAAGGTTGGGTGTGTTTTATAACATTCCAAAATATTGTATGGTTTCCGATGCATGATTTGGCACTCACTAACATTCGGCTACGCGAACTATTTCAACAGCAAACAAGAAGACCATGTTAAAAATTCCGACGAGCGAGCGCAGCGATAGCGCTGACGGCAGCAAACTTTGTTTAATGAATTGTGTTTATATTACAGTAAAAGCCAGTGGCCCTGCCGGGATGGTACCTGCATCCCTTTTGATGGGAAATGTGACGGTGTGGTCGACTGCCCTGACGGCAGCGATGAGACGCACGCCCTCTGTCGCCACATGCGGTAAGCTTTACTTCAATTAATTTTTTATAAATAAATGGCTACTGTCCATTGGGACAATTCTGCCAGTGTCAAGGTTGTAAGAACGTTGTACGGTGAGTTGAGCTTTTTGTAAAGTGATAGCGATTTACAAAAAACCACACGGACTATCGGGCCTTGACCCAGGAAGGGCTATGAACGCTTCAAGTTGAATTCTTCATTAGCTATTCACTCATACGTTAGATCACTGCACAATACGCTATCAATACTACACATTGAACAACAAAAATGAATAAATAATGAACAACGAAACTTAAACGCATGCGGCCATCTTGAGTCACGAACCGGAAGCCTAAGCTTTACTTATTAGTACATACTTTACAGTCTGACGTCCCGTATTGGGTAGTGGGTCAGAACATGATTCTGGCGTCAATCAAGGCACCGATTATTATTCCAATAGGGACAATAGACAACAAGAACGGGGACAGCCACCGCGATACACATGTACCTACGGATTACATTTGCCTACGGATTTCATAAAGACGAAAGCTTAAACCTACCTTTATAAATAATAACACAAAGGTAAATTAAGAAAGAAAAAAAAAACCTCGCTTCCATTGTAGTAGATCGCATTCAATTTTTCTGTCTTAATTTACCTTTGTGTCATTATTTATAAAAATAAAAATGTGGTATTACCACATAAAAAATATGAAAATCATGAACATAACATCACTTTCGAGATGTCGAGGTAATTTAATCAGCACCTTTTTAACGCTATTAAGTCCCTTTTTAGGGTTCCGTACCAAAAGGGTAAAAAACGGGACTCTGTTAGTAAGGCTCCGGTCTGTCTGTCTATCTGTCTATCCGTCTGTCACCGGACTGTATCTCATGAACAAATAATGTATTTCTGTTGCCGTTAACAACAAAAACTAAAAATAGAATAAAATAATTATTTTAGTTGGGCTCCCATACTACAAACGTGATCGGTTGCGTTAATTTGCACCTCATTTGTATACGGCGCTATACATTCCAGGTGCAAACTTAACTTAACCCGGCCAGTTAAGATGGGAAGTGTTTGTACGGAACCTTCGGTGCGCGAGTCCGACTCGCACTTGGCCGGTATTTGTTATAATAATGTGTGAAACCCGTGTGAATTACAATCGATAAATATAGGATTATCATTTGTTCTAGATGCCAATCCAACTTGTTCCGCTGCACTTATGGCGCATGCGTAGACGGCACGGCGGCGTGCAATGGAGATAAAGAGTGCGCAGATGGGTCTGATGAGGTCGCGCCACAGTGCAGAAATGAGACAGGAGTAGTTAGGTAAGACAGCAAGATCTTATTAACAATCACCTTTGGAACAATTGGCAGAGCACTAATCCTTCACTAACCCTGAAGGGTTAAGGGGAAGTCTGGCAAGGTGGTAGGTAGACTGGGTACGGTTGTAACAATTTTTCTTTTATCGCTCATATCATCGCTAAAACAGCTCTAAGAACTAAATACAACGTTACAAATTGAAGAATACTCTTTTGAGTTAAAAATACATTTAAAATAAATATCATTTATGCCGTAGTTTTTTGTCAGCAAGGCATTGTTCAGTTTGTGTGCCACTGTTACAATCGTCCCCATGCCGTGGACGGTTGTAACAGTGATGGGGGACGGTTGTAACATACCCAAAATAAACAAAAACAAGTGATATTAATGAGCTTTATTACAAAAAAAAAACAATCAAATTTAACAAAGTTAACACCGTACTTATTATAATCATCAACACCAATTAAAAGATATTTAACAACAAATCAACAAAGTTGTCATAAACTTATTCAGAATCTTTGTCATTGCAGTTAAGTCTTCATCCTCTTTAGATTCAGCATTATAATATAATTTGTATCAGCCTTTCTCTTCTTTCCCTTCCATTCTCCCTTCCTGGCTCCTTTAGCTGTCCCTTTTCTTATATTTCTGCTGTTTGCCGCAAAGACTTCCCTTTTTTCACGTCATCGTAAGCATGTTTAAAGCACTCTTGATCATTTTCGCGTCTAGATGTCTTCCTGACCTTTTTTTTGGCATCTATAGTAAAAATAAACTCTTGTTATATCCGAAACACAAAACAAAGATTTAAAACAATACTACAACCTTACCCACAAAAATTGTTACAACCGTACCCAACCCCCTCCTGTGCCAGTAAAATAAATCCACATTCGAAACAGCATAACCTACACTCAAACTAACACTTGATTACACACCGTAAACGTCTAGCAAATACCAAGAAAAATCAACGAAACGTAACATGCATTATTAATAAAGATAATTTGAAAAGAAATCGACCAAAAATACTTACTTTTGATGCACAAAACACAATATACCCTCCTAAACGCGTATTAACCACGCCGACGGCGCAGAGACACTGGTAATCGTGTTCCTGCCTGTCCGCCGCGTCCCTTTCCCCTTGTACCCCTCACTCTCCTGTAGATAGTTTCGGAAATATTCGATATGTTACAACCGTACCCTGTTACAACCGTACCCAGTCTACCCTAAATTCTTCATTGAGTTTGTCTACATTTAATTAAAAAGTTTTACTTTAAAACATGACGATCATGAAGCTACGAGTATACACAGTGTTTTTCAACAGATCTTATTACGAAAGTACCATATAGAGCCTGAAGGTTCGATTACGAACGGCTTTTGTCTAATCAAACTCAGATATCCAATCATAATTTAACTTAAAATTATAATTTTCAGAGGCAAATTTAACTGTAAGAACGGTGAGAAGATTCCATCCACAGACCTGTGCGATGGCGTGCAGAACTGCGCTGATGGCTCTGATGAGACCTTGGAAGCGTGCGCGGGGCGGCGTTGTGCGCCGTATCTGTTCCAATGCGCGTACGGCGCCTGCGTGGACGCTGACGCTGAATGTGACTCGGTGAGTAGAACCGGAATTAACTTGATATTAACTCACCACTGTAAAACCACAAGAATACTGAGTGTATTAATGATACTCACGGCCAGAACCGGTGAATCCTTACTATGGCGATAAGCAATAGGGTCTCTCACCGCAATAGTATGGAGTCGCTTCTAGCGATAACGTTGATGAGTTACTGAAAGTGTTCATAAAGCGGTGTAGTGCACCGTTTTTATTTCAGTTTTTGTACGTCATATGCTTGAATGTCAAATACGACGCCATAAGTAGATTTAAGCATCCCGCTAAAAGCTTCTTAGCAGAAGTGTCAAAACCGGTGAATCCTGAGACTCAACCTACCTCAAGACTCTCAGTTTTCTACACCGGTATAAATAACTGCTTAAACGGTACCGATCCTTATTATGAAATGCTTAAAGTGTATGCGGCGCACTGTACCTGCTTCAGTGCGAATATGACGCGTGCGTGGATACTGGCTCACTGTATGTGACGCAGTGATATTAATTCGGAAATTTCGATGCTTGTTCTGCTTATCTTTCTGGAATCGTGCATATCCGTCACAAATAATATCGCTGTTTATGTAAAAATGTTCTTCGATTAGAATCTCTGTTTGGAAGCAAGAATAGGTCCTCACAATAGATAGTCGCAAAGGTGTCATCAGGTTATTTATACGACTTACATCATTACTACTGATTGTAATTCTGTATACTTGCTATTTTCTCATTACAGGAGCGTGTCCAGCACTGTGCCGATGGTTCAGACGAGTCTGATGAACTCTGCAATAGAACTACGACTACACCGATAAAGTGAGTTACTTAATAAATAAATAAATATTAAGGGACAATCATACACAAATCGACCTAGTCCCAAACTAAGCAAAGCTTGTACTATGGGTACTAGACGACGATATACATAATACATAAAATACATATATAGATAACATCCATGACCCGAGAACAAATATTTTGCACAAATATTTGCCCCGGCCGGGATTCATTCAATGAATGTCAATTCATTTTATTAAATAGTTCAAGTACGATGTAAAAAAACATTACATTTTCCAAAATGTTATGATATACGTTATTAATGGTTATCCCCAGGCCATCAAACCGCTGCGTGCTTCCCGACTTCCCGGAGCACGGCACCTACACGGTAGCGGGCAAGCCAAGCGCCCGCCCTGGTCAAGTCTTCGACTCAGTCACACTGTCCGTTACGTGCGAGGCTCCTTACAAACCAGACGGTCCCGCGGAGCCACATTGCTCCAATGGACAGTGGTACGCGCCTGTGCCTGAATGCAAACGTAAGATACATTTCATTCTGTCGTGGCTTTATCGTACAAGGTAGCAAGCTGGGTCAAACCTTCTACTCCGTGATCCTGTATCGCGTGTACTTCCGTACTGAGTGTACGGCACTGCGGAGCCTACAACTCCAATGGCGATCATTATTTCATTTTACCAAATAGCATTCATTATTTATTTATACTTTTTTATTTTATACTCCACAACGTAGAAACGCTTACAGAAATTTGTATAGTCACTCTTTTATTCAGGTTTCTGCAAGCTGAAACGCCATCCAAGCGTCACCTACTTATGCAAGCCGACAGACCCGACCATCCTCAGTGGCAACCGTATTTGCAACGAATACGAACCGAGCGGAGCTGAAGTCATTCCTCAATGCAACGAAAACTATCACAGCGCTGTTCTTACCTACATGAACTGCATCGATGGCTCCTGGGACAATACGGCAACCTGCGAACCAGGTAGACAAAATACCTCCATTAAAACGAACGTTAGTGTAGTTATAAACGATAATGTAGTCGTCTATATCTCCGGTTCTGACTATTCGGTTGCTGTTGGCAACGCATCAAATACTGTCATTGCTGTACATGTCAATTCTACTGGGAGTAATACAATAGTCAAAACTACGCCGAAACCAGAAGAACCGTATTATGATATAGATGAGGATATGTGGAGAAGCGCCGTTGATGAAGATAGTGTTGATAGTCAGACTTTGCTAGACAGATTTGAGGATATAAAAGAGAGTTATAATACTGATAATAGTATCAAAGATGTCGAAACTTAATAACGTTTTTTTAATACTCGATTAAATTTAAATTTGCACTGAGGTTAGTTCCTACAATATTTTGAATATCCATACATATCAACTTAGGCATTAATTTTAAATTATGAATATTATGATTTAGTTCTTTGTCATAATCATATAATTTCTCGCAGTACTTATTTTCAATCTAGTTCTAGTGGAAATTAAGAACATACGAGTAGAAATTATGAATTGAATACAGCTCTCCAATTGAGTAAAATATATTCAGTGATTATGAACCAAAGATATTGGCGTTATTTTATGATATAAATAAAATAGGTGAATGTACTGTATACTCAATCCAGCTATGATAGATTATAAGTTACCTTCGATATTTATTAGGATTATATTGAGTGCATTTACATTAATCGGCATAAGTAAAGCCACTCAGATTATTTGTATTAACATGCCAATCATACGTAATAACTCGATTAGTAATGATTTCTTATATATCAATTTAGTTAACTATTTAGTAACAAGTTAATACCAACGCTTATGTACATATTTATAAAGAAAACCCCTTATTATTATATACAATGACTTATAATGCCTTAAGTTTCCGCAATATCTAATTTAACATACATAAACGTAACATAGGGACATAGAGTAGTAAAATTAGTTTGGGAATAATAGTTATGGAAAATTAAAGGGTGTCTTTTTTTAGTGGTGATAGTTACTACTTAATAGGTATAGTGAAGGTTTACTAATATTCAAAACAACTCACTTGCCTTAATATAAATATTAACAAAAACGTTAAACTTGCACGATGTTTTATATTTTTGTAAACATAGGTATTTAGGTGAAAACACATAGATAGACAGACTATAGACAATGCCTCTATCATCATGTCATGTAAACTAGCTTTATATATTTATTTTATTCTTTTGTTAATAGGATGGATTTATATTTTTTTTAATAAAATATTTTATGCGTCATATATTGGTTTAATTTTCCCTAATCCATCCTTTTAACATCCTCGTTAATCTCTCAATTTATTTATTTATAAAGTATTACAGGCACAGTAAAGTTTTTAGTCTAAAAATTAGTATTTCATACGGATGACAGTAAAAAAACACAAATGTTGTGTATAATGTGTATAATATTTACAAATATATAGGATTCTAATTAATAAAATTCTTACCAAGTAGTAGTACTGAATGACTCAATTTTACCAAAAATATTGCATATTATTATCTGGTTCATACAATATGTTACAGCAAGTTTCCTTAAGTTTGTGTTCATCAAAGTTTCCTAACAGTAAACAAACGAAGAAGAGCCAATGATTGTCCGATTTTATAAAGACATAATTTTAAATACAGTAAATAAAATTATAAATATATGCAAGAACTAAAGCCTTTGGTGCCCTGAAGTTAAATTCAGTTTAAAACACACCAAGCTGAATTAATCAAATGGGCAAAAATACCAAATTTTCGTAATTCGCTTATTAGTTACAAGGTCCTGACACAGCTTTCTGTAAATTAAATATTGTATGCGAGAGCTTTTGTCATTTTTGTGCACGTAGATATACATTTAATATTTCAAATAGCACTGGCTTTTATTTTAATTTTTAATCAAAACGTATGATTGTTACTTTAAGGAATAAAATCAAATTGCAAGTTTTTGTCGTCAAACAAATAGTATAATTAAATCAACGGCACTTCATGTAAGTAATAGTGTGCACAAAAATAACTATCAATAATTATGAAAATTATGACTTTCAATTTTATGCAACCCAAATATGGAACCGAACAAGTGACATGTTACATATTTTATTTTGTCTATGCGTTGCAGTAGGCTTTATAGGATTACAACATGGTGTATAACACAATTTTATTACAAAGTAAGGATTCGCCGGTTCTGGCCCGAATGTCATCGTCACACATGCTGAGTGTGTGTGTGTATAGACAACCAAGGTCCTACAAGTGCACTAGAATGCAATATTATGCTGCCCATGTTAGCAGTCACTTGTCTGCGTCGCAGAAGTGTGGTGATTCTGTGTAAGTGATGAAGATGTTCTGACACACGACTGTTGATATAAAGTAAATTTTAGGCCTACTTACATTTGGCATACTGTGGACTTAAATTTAAGTATTTAGCACAGCTCTGAACACAACATCTACTTTGAAAATATCAAAAATCGTGTACGTTACACAATGTATTGTAGCAGACGAATTTTGTTGGTAAGTGTATTCGTAAGAATGAGAACCAGTTAAAAATGTGTCCAAGAGCCTTTTTACAGATGTATACGAAATTTATATATTACCGATCGAAGGCTGCGTGTCCACTGAACTGGAGCGAAGAAAATGAGCTAATAAGGCTGCGTCTTTACGAAACCTCAGGCGATACGTTTGCTCGTTAGCCCCCTATGACATAAAAAAAAAAAAAAAAAAAACCAAAATAAGCGCATTTAAATCTGAAGCCTGGGATTTGCCCATTTTACACATCTTCGCTCCAGTGAACAGGCAGCCTACAGTCAGTATTATCTCGTCCCTAATGTAGCCACCTACTACAACTCCCCTTCAATTCCTCGAAGTAGAATTATTAAAAACCTTTTGACGGAAAACTTCTTTCGGAACGAATGCGGA
Source organism: Apotomis betuletana (assembly GCA_932273695.1). Classification (NCBI taxonomy): domain Eukaryota; kingdom Metazoa; phylum Arthropoda; class Insecta; order Lepidoptera; family Tortricidae; genus Apotomis; species Apotomis betuletana. The sequence goes on along the minus strand of OW026320.1, from coordinate 10,937,592 downwards.
AAACGGTCGAAGAAACGAATCATCGCAGTATTGTAATCCAGGCTTTAATCTTTTCCGAATGCTCCAGAATGCGGCACACTGACGCCGAAGGGTGAGGCCCTGATCATCAACGGTGTCAGCGCTGAACGCGGAGAACTGCCGTGGCACACCGGAATATACGACAAAAGGTTTACGCCCTTCATGCAGATTTGCGGGGGATCGCTAGCGAGTACTACAATTGTCATATCAGGTGAGCATGGTGCCTTTAGTGATTAAGGTGTGGCGAACTGCCGTGGCATACTGGAATATACGACAAGCGGTTCACGCCCTCCGATCATGGAACCTTCAGTGATCTGATCAACGCGTGGCAAACTACACCCTTGCAATCACTACGGTTATCATATCAGGAGGATCTATGGCAATATATTCAGCTCATTAATTGAAACAAGTACGTAAGCCAATATTGAAGGTAAAAAAAAACTGATGTAATCTTTAGATTCGTTTTGTTAGTGATAGTAAATGTCTATCTATCTTTGGTAGCTTTTCCTATACCACTTACTAAATGAAGGTCTCATACTAACCAGCTGTTTTTAAGCCCCGACGAAAAAAGAGGGTTGTTATAAGTTTAACATGTTTGTCTGTGTGTCTGTCTGTGGCATCTTAGTTTTGTTTTAATCGAAAGGCTTGTCCGTCAAGATGGTTCTATGCTGTTCTAGCTATGTTTAGTGTGGTGGGAAATGGGACCAGTAGTTACCAAGATAGTGGTTTTATAGCTTTGATTAGAACACGTGACAAGATTTCTGCCAATATTGAAACTAAGAACTCCAATTTTTGTAGTTAGATTCAATTTTAGTAGCATTATCTATATCACTTATTTAACGAGGGTCTTATAGGGTAGGGTCAGCTACTTGCTGAGCGTTACTTAAAATTAAGGTTATTTGTGTCGTTGTTCTTTTAAATATTTTATCTATCCAAATATCATAAACCCTCCATGATGCGTTCAAGAACCGCACATTATGACCACCATAACAATAGACTGTTTTATTAGAACCAATGTCTTATCTGTGAAAATGTTATTATGCTAAATAATAACATCGATTTCGATAGTATTATTTATTCAAATTTCGAACATCTTTGAAAAACAAAGAAATTTGATTTGACCTCTACCTATTCTAATATCAGTCGAGATGACGTTTAGTTCGAAATGAATGGTCAATTTGCATCAAATTTGACAAATGTCGCACGTAAGTAAGATATCGAACGATATGATTGTATTTCGCTGCGCAGTCTCTTCATGATAATTAACTCATGTAGTATACGCAGTTTATACGGCTTTTCATCACATAATTCAGAGTACAGAAGTTTAAGCTTTCAATTCAAAAAACGCGCCAAATTTCCGAACGCAAACCCCGCTTTCCGCACTCTGACCTGTCAATCTCATTAACGCTTTTGTGCGGCCAAGATCACATTGCGATTTTTCGTTTTAATTATAATAATGTAATATGGTGTTGTGAAAGGTGTTAAATACTAATTGTTATTATAAAGACGATGTTGAAACATCGTCTAAGCGGTTTGATGGATATATCTCGACAGGAATTCCGTCGTTTGAAAAGATTCACGGCGTCATGCGCTCGAGTCGGTCGGCAAGCCGGAATCACTCAAGGGATTCGTGAGCGATATCCCGGGCATAATGATCGTCTTGTTTACGTTCTCACAAATCGTCATCACCGAACAGGCGCCATGCGGAGCGGGATTCTGGTGGCGAAGCCATTTCAACTGCTTGAGCATGAGAGATGACAGAAAAGGGAAAACATTATGCTAAGAGGATTATAACAAACAAGGTAGGACAAGAATTCTATAAGTTTGGATCGCTGCCTTGCCTGTCTTCCGGAAGGCCGTAATATGCATAACTTTAGCAGCGAGCGGCGTGTGCTGCTGGCGCATTGAAATATATTTTTGCTCGCTCGCATCTTGTAGCAATGTGGAGTGCTAACTATCGGATGGTTGGGTACTCTCTTTGCTCATTAAGCATTGTGGTGCGCTTTAGTGGATACACTTGTAGCTTTAAACTTAAGTTATATTGTGTGTTACGTGGGTTCACTCTATGCTTATTACCTTAGCAAATGTGGTGAATTAATCTGGGTGCATTTTCTGCTGGCTCTGCTGAGTAGAATGGTGTATCAGTTGGATTCACTCGTTGCTTTATATGCGCAGCATGGTTTTGGGGGCTCAGGTCACCTTAGTCCAGTTCATGCTGAAATCAGTGTTGTGGTGCACCATATTGGGCTCACATTCTGCTGTTTGTGCCATACATAACAGTCTGATATATGGCTTATTTCAGGCTCGTTAGACAGTGCGTTATAAGCGCTTCCTTATACTACAGCTGATGAATTATGAATACATCAACATAGAGACTGGCCTTACCAGCTGAAGCTCTCTAGAATTTGACACACTTGGCCCAGATCCAGTGAGTCAGATCTGCTCTTGCTGAGAATAATATGAATAAATTCCCATTATAATCAAAAATGTCATCGAAAATGGCCTACTAACAGGAAAAATTCAAAAGTATACCGTTCCGGACTATTAAAAATTGGAGGATGCCTCAAGACTACATAAAGGCCGAAGTGGCTAGTTGATAGAAAGTGAAGAGCATATGTTAAATAAATGTCAAGTAAGTACGACTGCATTCACTCAGAGAGTGCATGTGAATGGAGAGCCGGTCGAACAGGTGGACAAGTTCACATATCTGGGAAGCGTCGTGGATCCACTGGGGGGAGCAGAAGCGGATGTTGAAGCGCGCATCAATAAAGCCCGTGCCGCATATGCGCAGCTGAAGCCCGTATGGACGTCCCCAGTTATCACTCGCCATACAAAATTGAGAATTTTTAACTCGAACGTCAAGTCGGTCCTCCTGTATGGATGTGAGACGTGGCCCGTAAAAAACGTAATCACAAATAGACTCCAGGTATTTGTTAACAAATGCTTGCGAAGGATCCTGGGAATATACTGGCCACGGACCATCTCTAACATAAGGCTATGGGAGCTGAGCGGCCAAAATCCTATCGCTAAGGAAATACTTCTTCGGAAGTGGCGCTGGATAGGTCACGTACTGCGAAGACCTGACAACCATCTTTCTAAACAAGGTCTGACGTGGCAAGTATCCGGTAGAAGAAGACTCGGTCGTCCTCGCACCACTTGGAGACGCACAGTCAACAAAGAGGCCGCGTCAACTGGCCTCGACTGGAAAAAACTCGAGGAAGCAGCGCAGGATCGGCGGCAATGGAAAATCCTTCTGAGAGCCCTATGTCCCTGATGAGGGATAACAGGATACCATCATCAAGTACGACTAGGTCATAAACAACTATAGGAGTTGAGACCAGCGGCCAGCTGGCAGCGCTAAACACACTATATAGTATGTAAATCACTTGGGAATTCTGATTCCCATAATCACAGTCCTGAGGGATAGTGTTAAGTACTGCTTAGTACAATGGCAACTTATCATTTTATAACATGCAGCGGAGAGTAATTAAAAAATTAATTCTGAATTAGATATTCTTCAGTTGAAGAATTTGTAAATTAAATAAGTAAGATCTTTTACTATGCTGGACTACTAAATGCAAGCAGTCATTATTAAAGGCCTACCTGGCAGAGGCCAATATTTACCTATGATATTCTGTCATAAAATCTGTCTTAAGATAAGTCTTATTACAATTGAAAGGAAATAACCATATTGCAAGGTAACACTCCAAGCAAGATATTTCTAGAACAGCCTTTAGGCTGATGCTTCCTAACTGCTATATTGGTACTATAAAATTTAAAATTTAAATCATGAATAATCTACAAATAGGCCTCAAGGACATTTTTTACATGTCTGATTCTGTCTTTGAATAACAATAATAAATATAAAATTACAATTGTAATTACATCACAACAATAGAATAGTAAATTAATGCAACAAATAAATCACAGGGCACACTTTACCCGGAGATGTATATTTTCTCCAAGTCCATTAATAGAATTCTCTAAAATTATCAGAAGATTGAACATGTCATCCTACGCTTACACAGAGTTGCTTAAACCTGTCATGCAGTTCTCTGATTGATATCAGGTTTGTGATTGATATGTACAGTGTTTTATTTATTCATTATTATTTTTTTTGTTGGGGAAATTACATATAATGATACATAATAGATGCCTACTTCCAATATTTACTAGTAAGTATCTCGGTTTGGCCCTATGGCTAGAGGAGGCCGTTGGCATTGTGTCCGTCACTCATACTGACTTGTTTTGTGCAATAAGGCTAATAAACAAATAAGAATAAATGAATGCTCTGATAGCATACAGACAACTCTAAAGTTGTTAGAGAAGCTGGTTTTTCAAGCTCCTTTTTTATAAGTACCAGGGTAAATTTTTATTTATTTTTTGGAAATAAAAATAAATGAATGCTTCAATAGCATACAGGCAAAGCTAAAGCTCTGTTACAGAATCTAAGTTTTCATTGTAAACTAGGAGGAAAGATCCTTTTATTTTACCATGGTCAAAATTTTTTGGATCTGTGTGGGAGTCTGACAATTATCAAGTCCCTTTAAAAGTTTAAACAACCTTTTAAAGTTTTTTTAGCTAAATTATTATTATTATATACCTATATATATATTTTTTTTAAACTAGAGCTATTAAACTATCAACATGATGAATAGGACATTTAGCCTATTCAACAGGCTTGCTTGTGCTGGTCGGTCTGCCACCGATTTTGGCTTGATGCTCGAGGTTTACAGAGTTAGAAAGGCATAATACATATTTCCGATAGAAATATTGAAACAATTATGATAAATCCAAGCAAATTTATTTAATGGTAAAGAACGAGCTATTTTGGTGGATATTATTAATCTATTATAGTACTGCCTTGTCAGCTTTTAGGGTCGTAAATCTTTTCTGCTTTGACTAAAAGAACTGTGGGATCTTTTAGAAAATTGCTTAAACCACACATTATCTCATTCATAAACTGAATTCAGTTTTCAAATTATCCTACACCCACATTCTATTGTTACACAAATATGACAGTGGTGTGAGAAAGTAATGTTATTATTTTCTCGTTATATATATAAAATCTGAATAAAATAATATCCCTGAATAAAATCTACAAGGAATCATTCAAAAATTGAATGTGTTAGCTACCAAATAAAGATTTTAAAATATTAAATTTACTTAATGACAAGGGATTGCACTGATGATGTCACTGTGTTAGGCATGTCATGGAAAAAGTTATATATTATAATAGATTTCTCAGACTCCGTCACATATCGAACTACTGATGTAAATAAACATCCCTCACATAAATATATTTACTAAACATTATATGTATATGATATATATTATAGCTGGCGGGCGCTAGTGTGGTATCCCGTCTTGCTCAAGCTGGTAAGCTCTACATGTATAACAATTGGTTCTAACATAGATTTTAGCAAGTTACCGTTGGTTGCTAGCAAAAATTCTTGGAACGCTTTATCCTAGTTACGGTGGTGCTGTGCGAAATGTGTTATATTTAACTAAGAGAAGTGTCCATCAGTCTCAGCAGACATAATGCGGGCCTGCTGGCATCACTCTCACATAGTACCGCATAGCGGTAAGACACATGCTGTAAAACTGTCATCATTTTGGTTTTGTGTCAAAACATTAACGCAATCGCTACCGCGCAGCGCTACGGGCTACGCTCGTAGCCGATATCATGGGAAAAACCGTATGTAGCGAAAACTTACCACGAACAGAGCGCCCGGCTACCGGGTTGTTGGTGTCGAAAGTGTTAATTAAACATTATTTAGATGCATCAGTCCTTCAGCACAAATGTTTTAAACTATTTAGGAAAAGCGAGCCGGAGATAGCAGTGGTAACTGCTATAGGTACATCTACAAACTCTATTCATTAAGGATGCTTTTATCCGTTAGTTTATATTAATCAAGATGTAGCGCAACTTGGGAACCATAATTAGTGCCTAAATTACTTGGCATCATTGTCTTCAAATATCATCTATATATAATTACATCGAGTTTTACAGCTCTTTATATTCCACGTGAAATCAAAACAAAACAACAATAAAGTACTTAGTTCTAAATTCAAATTCTGATGAACGATTAATCTAATAATTGATGTACATGGAAATTAGCATTCGTTTGTATTCGGAAATGCGATGATTGCCGATGTGCATTCTTTATCGCCGTTTACTGTACATGAGTTAATTATCATTTCGAGACTGCGCAGCTCATACAATTAAAATAGAACTTCACTTCAGGTAAGTTCGTTTAATTTCTAATTATTGGAGCGAACTCTAGTTTGTCTCTGAATTAAAAATAAACTATGATAGCTGCCAGAAAACTTCATTACCGCCATAGATATTACCGCCATTACCGGGTAATATTTGTCGTAATGCGCGACTCCTGAATGCATCATGGAGGCCTATGATATGTGACTAGATAAAGTAGTGTATGTAACTGCACATAATTAGGCATTAAAACACTCGTGTGCTGTTATTATGAAACTTGCCTTCGGCGCGTTTCATAAACCCACACTCGTGTTTAATACCCTTCATTATGTACAGTCACATAAACTACTATAATCTTGTATTTTACAGCGGCACATTGCTTCTGGAATGACGTGGAACACGTGCTGCCGGCCACGTACTTTGCCATCGGCGTCGGCAAGATCTACCGACCCTGGAACTACGAGGAGGGAGGGCAGAAATCTGAAGTGAGTATGATTTGTGTGAGGTTGTCCGATACTTATTTATTTATTTATCATTTAAGAGGCCTTATTCCTTTTAAAAGGCTGATTGTTTAGACATTTTTCTCTATGATCAAACATGTTTCTTAACATACTACTGATGTTACTTTCTAGAACAGGGCTATTGGGATTTATTGGTATATATTTGAAACCTACAGTTTGAATTTTTCATTGATAATTTTTGTTTCAAAAACTACTCGAAATTGACAAAATTCACGCGGAAAATTAGTTTTTTTAACTTATTTTCGACTGTACGCAATGAAATCGTGAAATAACTATGTTAGAACTCGGGGAAAAGTATTATTCACTTCAAAAAGTTGGTTGAAATTATCAATATATTTGTCATAATATGAAAAAAATAAATTTTAAAAGGAATAAGGCCTCTTAAAACCGCTTATTTTAGTAGGAAATATGTAGGATAATCGATTGATACAAAAAGAGTATAGACCAATATTATAGGGCGTTTTTCAGACCACGTTTTACTGACAACGACAAATATTTGGTAACTGATATGATGTTGAAAGTCAGTGAATGACACTGGTGTAAACGAAGAGGAAACAGGACTAAATATTCCGCAAATTCCAAGTATTTTTTGCATATTAAAAGCCAAAACTATCCACAGTGATGAAAGTCACGTTTTTTACAATAGGATTCAGTATTTATTTCAAGAAGAACGAAGGATTGCGCGGCATTCCGGTAAATAATGTTTGAATTGGATTAATGACAAATCGCGACTGACGTTTAATAATTCAAATATGACGCATGCTCATTATTGCCATATGAAAGTTGTGGGTTGAAAAACACCCTGTGGGGCTATAGCATAGCACATCGATAACCTCGACATATCATGGCAATATATTCGACACATTTAAGTAGCCAAGTTTAATGTTTAAAATTATTATTTTCCCAGGTTAGCGACATAAAAATACCGCCGCGGTTCTCTGGCGCCGGCAGCAACTTCCAAGACGACATCGCCATATTGATCCTCGTGACGCCGGTAGTGCTCTCCAACTTCGTCCGGCCCGTGTGCATCGACCTCACCGTGCGGTTCGACGAGCGACAGCTGCAGTCAGGAAACGTGGGCAAAGTACGCATATACTGTCGTCTCGTTTTCTCTTGCGGAAACTTGACCTGCTTTACAGAGATAGCAATACAGTCGTAGGTTTCTCCTACAAAAAAATGTTCGAAGAGTTTATGGCATCTCCAATGGCTTAATACTCAAAGCCTCTCTCAAATCGATCTAGTCCCAAATTAAGCTCAAGAAGGCTATACAATGGACCATGCATAATATACTGTCGTCTCGTTTTTTTCTTGTGGAAACTTGACGTGCTTTACAGAGATGGCAATATAGTCGTAGGTTTCTACTAAGTAACACGAACTCTACTAAACTGTCCTTACTCTATGGGGCCATGATATAAGAAAATAAGGAATGACAGGCGAGACTTTTTGACGTCATCACGCTATGTTTGGTGTTTTTTTTTTTTTTTTTGTGGATTTTATGGCTTGGCTGCAGAGGCCTTTAAGCCACATTTGTTTGGTGGTCAATCCGTTTCTGTGTTGCCAATTTCTGTGGTGTATTATAATACTCCCCGATTCCACATCTCATTAAATCGTGAGTGTTTTTTTCAATCAATGATTACGAAAAATAAAACCGAGTCAAAGAACATGACAAAAGTAATGCATCAAATGCATAATTATTATTTTTTGTACGACTGGCGGCAAACATTTTTTCCTCATAATTATTTTAAGTATATATTTATCTATATAAGTATGTGTATCGTCGTCTAGTACCCATAACACAAGCCTTCTTGAGCTTAATTTGGGACTAGATCGATTTGTGTGAGGTTGTCCGATATTTATTATTATTATTATTTATTATTTTGTTACCGTAAAACGGCAACTAATTAGTGACGTAGAAAGTCTCACTGGCCTAATCTTTGTTGCACCTGCAAATACCTGCGATCTGGGACATTAACTAATTCACCGCTCTTGGTATGTTAATGTATTGACTAGAGTGTTAATTTAATAATAGGCCAAGTAAAGTCAATATATTTCTTTATGAAGCCCAAGTCTGAGGCGCTTCCTTCGTTCAGTAGAAAAAATCCACGGTATATTATAACAAAACGGGACGTTCAAAAAGTGAACAGAAAGAAAAAAGAGAAAGAAGTGAAGAGTGAGTGAAGTCCCGTTTTTAAACCCCGACGAAAAAAGAGAGTATATAAAAGTGTATATACTTATGTGTATTTGTGTCTGTGGTGTCTGTCTGTGGCATCGTAGCTCCCAAGTGGATGGACCAATTTGAGAGCCATTTTTTTGTCAAAAACTTGTCCCTCGAGATGGTTCTTACCTATATTTATTTAATATAGGATCAGTACTTTCCAAGATCTTCGGTTTTAATTGAAACAAGTGACAAGATCTCAGCCAATATTGAGGCTAAGAACTCCAAATTTTGTAGTTACCCACATTAATTTTTTTATGTTGCATTTTTTATATCACTAATAATAATGAGGGTCTCATGATGACCAGCTCCAGCTACTCGTGTCGGTGGTGTTTTACATTTTTAATTTAGGTTATGTTATAATAATGTCTGATAATCGTGTAAATCAACATACTTATTTCTATTCTATTCTTTTAAAAAATGCCAACCGGTCACATTGAAGCGACCATTACTGCCAATGTCTCGTTGCCAATCGCACACGGCGACAAGATAGAGGATTGATACCACGTTGTACTCAACATATTCATCAGCTTGTACGTGCCGCAGCCCGCAGCAATACGTGTGGCAACGGCGGCGGCCCAGCCTGCTCGCGGAACCTCAAGCCAGAACGCAATTGTTGCGCCAAGCACCGTTTACCAGAGCGCTTCGCACTCTCAATCGAGTAGCAAACGTATCTGATCTTTTCTTTTGTTCTTTGAGCGAATTCACAAGGGCCACACTCTATGTTTTATGTTATGCTGTATAGCAAATAGTATAATTAGTTGACGTGTAGTGTTGTATTTGTGTACTATGCCTGTATTTGTGTCTATTTTGTAAATATTCCATGCTGTCGAATTAGGTAAGCCTGTAAGGACAGTTGTGTGTGTAAATAAATAAATAAAATAAAAAAAAATATTTCCACGGTTGGCTCGCAGGTGGCGGGCTGGGGCCTGACATCGGAGGACGGCAACGCCTCCCAGGTCCTGAAGGTGGCAGAACTGCCTTACGTGGACGTGGCACAGTGCATCGCGGACCTGCCCTTCGACTTCCGAAGCTACATCACCAGCGACAAGATATGCGCCGGCAGTAGGAGCGGTAAGTTGTTTGTTACTTATTATGTACCTACTGTTAAGGATCTAGGGATCTGGTTACATACCTAGCCCGAGGTGCATCGCGTGTGCTGATTTCTGGCCGAAAGGTGTCGTGTTTTGTCGGTTCCGGGGCAACCTACCAAATCCAACACCCGAGATGTCGGAACAACGGGGCCACGCCGTTTCGCCGTCAAAATAAAACATTGTTCGGTTCATGATCATGACGCATTGGTGTAAACTGTAATGTTATGTAACCTGTTTTTCAATAAATAAATCTACATTGTTGGAAGAATAATAGAGAGGCCTGCAGTGCCGTAGGTTGAACATAGCTGACCTCACAAATCCCAGGCTCTAGCCTCCCTCTCCTTTTACAGGTATATTTTTAGGGTTCCGTGCCCAAAGGGTAAAAACGGGACCCTATTACTGAGACTTCGCTGTCCGTCCGTCCGTCTGTCACCAGGCTGTATCTCAAGAACGGTGATAGTTAGACAGTTGAAATTTTCATAGATAATGTATTTCTATTGCCGCTATAACAACAAATACTAAAAATAAAATAAAATAAATATTTAAGGGGAGCTCCCATACAACAAACTTGTTATAGATTATGGTACACCCTTCATGCGCGAGTCGGACTCGCACTTGCCCAATTTTTTTATTTTGTCGCATATGTTTTAGAAAAGCATTATACATGCCTTAGCCGTGAAAACAGCTTACCGGCTTCGTATCCCTATCCGGTCTATACTTACTCACCCGGCGGGTCCTTATTTCCCGGCGTCTACAGTAATGTACTATTATTTTTCCAGGCACGGCTCTCTGCAAAGGCGACAGCGGCGGCGGGCTGGTGTTCCCGGAGGTAGAGCGCAACGTGCAGCGCTGGTACCTCCGGGGCGTGGTCTCCACGGCGCCGAGCAACGGGCACAAGTGCAACGCCAACTCGTACACCAGCTTCACGCAACTGCTCAAACATGACGACTTTGTCAGGAAACACCTCAACAAGAGATGAAATAAATAAGATATTTTATAATATTTGTGTTCTTTTATTTATTCATAAATATATTTACACACCATTACAGACTTAAATCTAATACACTGTGAAACTAGATGCACACTTATCAAAGAGGAACACTTAGTAATCCTGTCATCCATCATCTCACAGTACCTCAAACACGCACTACACACAGCCGTCCATCGCCACGCAAACAGATCACATTCCGGTGTTGACACCAGAAGTGCATTGAACAGCGTGCATGCATGCGTGCATTTATTAGGGTATTATAAGGGTGATATCTATGAAAACAACGATTATCTGAATCATACGGAATATAGTACCGGCTGCATCGATTTAAACCAATAGGTACTTATCAAGTGATTTCTCGAATTAATACAATTAAAGTCGCCATTCACCCTATATTATAAATAAATACCGAAAGTTTCACAATTTTCTAGAAAAATATGTTAAGTTATAAATGTTCTTATAAAGATATCCGAAAAAATTACCCACCTTGCCAAATTCAAAGGCAAAGGTCCGTTCAGCCAAGATTATTGCGAAGTGTATTTTTTTTTTTAAATTAATTATGGTAAGTACTCTTAAAGAAAAATTAATGGAGCTGTAGTTTGTTACTGCTGTAAAGTAAGGAAAAAAATAATGGTGTTCCAAATATTGTATCTAACCTATTGGCGGAATAATCGCGTAACATTCACACAAAATACCCTCCTTTTTTGAAGTCAGTTTAAAAAAACCACATTGCCTTTGATGAGGTCCACGGCATCATCTGCGCATGCTACTGTGGACTGCAAAAGTCTCAAGCTGACCTGTATCTGACCAGGTACCTAATGAAAGAAAGAAAGAAGAAAGAAAACACATTTATTGCAGCGAAGAAGACGCACCACCATTACAAAGAACTTAAAAAGTAAATGACTTAACATACAATATCATAAACGTAATTTAAACAGAAAATTATATAAATATAGGCAGGAGGTAGAGGTGCCATGTCCACCGCAAAAGTACACCACTCAGCATAATGCTGCGACATCGGGGGAATGTCGCAGCGCTGATCTTCTGTGGGGCCTGAGAAGAACTATTATATTAATGTGTCTGAGGTAGGTAGGCGAGAACAGCGACAACAAGTCGGGACGGTCATGTCTACATGCATCTTTTGAATGTTTGTAGCAAAAAAGAGTAAAAAAAAACCGGTCAAGTGCGAGTCGAAATCGCGCACCGAGGGTTCCGTACAAACACTTTCCATCCTTAAGTTAAGTTAAGTTTGCACCTGGTATGTATAGCGCCCCATACAAATGAGGTGCAAAGTTAACGCAACCAATCCCGTTTGTTGTATGGGAGCTGCCCTTAAATACTTATTTTATTTTATTTTTAGTATTTTTTGTTATAGCGGCAATAGAAATACATCATCTGTGAAAATTTCAACTGTCTAGCTATCACCGTTCTTGAGATACAGCCTGGTGACAGACGGACGGACGGACAGCGAAGTCTCAGTAATAGGGTCCCGTTTTTACCCTTTGGGTACGCAACCCTAAAAACTGATAAATTACAGGTGCACAATACCATTAAATGAGTTAGCCATTCTACGTTTTAATCCTATAGGTACCTGGTGCGTATATGTGATGTGTGTGTATGTCTGCGTGTACATACGGTATGGTATATAAGAAAACTGAAAAGACGGAGATATGCATAAAAATATGATAGATAAAAAACAATACGATAAGTATAAGTAGGGTATTAAATATACAGTTTAATATACTACTTAAATTAGGCTCAGAACTTATGAGCTGGAGAGTTGGATATTTAAAAGATATTTCCGAAGTTTTATTTTAAATATGTTTAAACTTTCGAAGAATGAACCGGATACGAATGCTAACGCGCGTTTTATAATGATTAAGCCGGAAATGGCAGCTCTAGGCTATTGCCAATGTAAATTTTAGTTTGTAAGAACGCGCGTTTTTTGGTTGATGTTTGCCGCGTTTTTTTCGTTCAACCATAGAGGTTTTTACGTTCAACTAAGAATGTGGGATAAAGGAAATTGGTTATTCAGCCACGTTGCACAACCATAGACAAAATGTATTAGTCATGCGTAAAATGTATGAAAATCTTATACATTTACTAATTTTATGCATAAAATTATGTATTTTCAATATAACATGTTTAGTTTCTTTAAGCAAACAAATTTGATATAAAGCGACCACTTTTACACCACTGTTGACTGTTATTTCCATCTGGCAACATTAGTAGCAAAATGTGTGGCGATTAAAAATGGCGTCTCTTTGAGTTGTCCCTTTCGCACTTAAATAAGTCGGTTTAATCTCAATTTGATGTTATCAAACAACTATTTTTGTTATTATTAAGGCGGTAATTAGTAAAATAATAATAAATAATATAACTTCTTCCCATACAGACATTCACTTGTAGAAAAATGTTGTCAAATGGGTGCGGCGTACCTCTGTTTACTATTGTTACATTTATTCCCAAATATTTAAATAATATCGCGTCCCAGCGTAATATATACGCGTTTTAGTGCAATTATATAGTGTAACAAATAAAAATGGACAAGAAAAACAAAAAGAAAACTGTGATAAAGCGGAAAAGTGACGATCCTGGGGAAAGCGAGAAGAAAAAAATTATGGTGAGTCGCGCGAAAGCTGACGAAGAAAAAGACAAAGTGGAGGTGGTGAATCAGGTCGTGGAGGTGCCCGTGGAGCAGGGGCAGCAGATAGTGCATACGGGGCAGCTGGTGGAAGGCAATTTTGAGCAGCCCGTCTTCGTAAACATGAAAGGGGAGCCTGTCCAACTGGGCCCTAACACAGTGATCCTTTATGAACAAAGCGGTAACCCCTCAAATTTTGCCTTCGGTGGCATGTGGACTATGGACTCATCTGGCAGGATTGTGATGGCGGAAACCATTTATGACGTGAAAGGCGAGCCAGAGGAAGAAGGAGCTACTTTTGTACAGAGTACTGCCGAAGTCAGTAATGTAAGTATAAAATTGCATTTTACCTTGAGCCAAAATTAAAATTGGTATTTACAGAACTTAACATCTTGCACATATTGATCTAAGGTCTAAGAAAATATATACAATTGCAGACTGTTTTAAATTTGTTAACCCCTATTTTAATCTGACATCAATATTTGATGTGTTTTAGAAAGCAGGAAGTGGTAGCCAATAAGCATCTTTTTATTTAAATACAATCATAATAATACTTTAAATACAATCATAATAATACTTTAAATAGAATTATAATAATACTATCATTTTAAATTTATTCCATTCTTACAAAAATTAATCAGAGATCTATTAGAATTTCAATGCTTTAGTTATCTAAATGTATTGTAGTAAATTATAGCTAGTAACTGTGCGTCTGAAAATGAGCACTATAATCTTATCAAGTTATATGGCTACATTTTACTGTACAAATCCGTACCAGAGACACAAAACACTGTAAATGCTATGTTACATACATGAACTTACAGTGTCATTTTTTCTGGTAATGAGGTACCTGCGGTATGCATCTCGTACCTAGGCCGGTGAATTTGTGAATGTCCCAGATCACAGGTGTTTGTCGACTGTCGTGTATGTATGCATAGGTAGATAAGTTACAGGCAGTGGTTGTGCCCACCGAATAAAACTAGTTTGTTGACAGCTACCCGGCGTATTACTTGTGTGCTTGCCTGCTCCCGTACTTATCAGTGACGATGAAGATGGGATCAAACCGAAGATAATGACATTACATACCTAGGTGTATTCCTGACTGTCCCAGCTCATAGGTGTTTGTGGACCGAACTTGCAAAGTACTGCCCGTGGTTTGTCAAAAGATTTACATCTTGCCTTGAAGAGGAAGTGAGACTTTCTCGCTGCATATCGGGCAGAGAATCCCATTTACTGCCTAGGGTGACATAAATAATATTATTCCAATATTGAATATTTCAGCAACAAGTAGAGGAACAAACCAACACATACCAGCAGTACGAGCTGAGCAGTAATCAAACAGTAGAGACCCCGCAGGAGTATGAGGTGGCCATCATCGAGAATCCTCCCACGGAGACCGCAGAAAGGTAATGGGGCCATTCATATCTTTTTTATTGTACTATATATAAGAATAATAGCCCTCTATTCAGACAACATAAAGCATAAATTACACTTTTTTCTTAGTTCCTATTCATACATTTTTGTTTGTCTCCACTGTATGTCTGTTTGCCAATTGGCAAAGGCCTCCTCCAATCTTCTCCACTAGCCTATCGATGGCCACGCTACCACATGTTTTTATCGTACTAGACTAAAATAATGTGTGTGAATGTCTTGCAAATTTTGAGAAGACAAGTGATAACCTAAATTAAGAATATAAAACATCCCTGCCACATGTAGCTGGTCATCATGAGACCCTCATTTTATGAGTGATATAGAAAATGCTACTAAAACTTCATAACTACAAAATTCGGAATTATTAGCTTCAATTTTGGCTGAGATCTTGTTACTTTTTGCAATTAAAGCTAAATATCTTAGAAACTACTGATTCTATTTCAACTAAACATAGCTAAGAACCATCTCGACAGACAAGACTTTTGATAAAAAAACTGCACTCAAATGGACCAATCCATCTGTTTGAGAGCTACAATGCCACAGACAGACATAGATACACATGTTAAACTTATAACACCCTATGTTTAACGAAAATAACCATAGCCATTTCCAAGATTTCAGCTTTGATTAAAACAAGTGACAGAATCTCATGTAATATTGAAGGTAAGAATGCCTAACTTCGTTGTTATGTTTAGGTCTACAATATTTTTTATGTCTCTCATTAAACGTGGGTTGGAGGATTTTAAACTATTGGATTCCCCTCGGTCCTGCTTCTACTACCATGCATATTATGAGAAAAAAAGTTAAATAAAAATGATAGGTGTGATGGTGTGTGGTGTTTAGGTTTCAATTTTGTATGTTGTTAAATGAATTTCAAACACAACTCACGTTGTTATTGAATAAAGAATAAAGGATACATTTAAAATAAGTCAAGAACTGTGTAATCAAAATACAGCTGCCGGCAATCTTTTAGAGCATAACCTTGACTGCGCATTAGCCGATTTGCGTACAAATGTACATGCGCAGATCCGCCATTTTTGGTCTAAAAGTTTGCCGGCAACAATAGTATAATTCAGTGAATAAAGGATTTTGACCTTACAAACGGTCCGGTAGTTTTGAATTTTTGATATGTTGTCTAGGATGGTTAGTCAGTGTTTAAAATGCAAAATGCACAATTCCCCCCCCTCCGCGCCCGCCGCCATATTGAAAAAACCGGCACTCTCTTCATATTTTTGCTCATATCTTCCTTTAGGAGCATTTTAGCTAGAAGAAAGCTTCGACAATGTTATAGTGAGGTAAATTTACTACATTTTTCAGTTTATATTTTGTTTCTAAGACAGATAGTTACGGAGATATGCACATTTAAAAAAACTTAAGAAATTGCAATTTCCAACTCAAAAACAAACTTCTGGGTTATATCTTCGTTTAGGAGCATTTTAGCTAGAACAATGCTTGAGCAATTTTGTAGAGAATTAAATTTACTATAATTTACATTTCAAATTTTGTTTCTAGGACAGATAATTACGGAGATATGTAAAAAATAAAATCACATTTTCCGAAAATGTATGTAAAAATGGACATGAGTTTTATAAGCAATTATATTTCCTACATGTTTTAATTTGTCCTAGACTAGTCCGTAACTGAATGACAGCGTTCTAAACCAAGAATTTTGAGAAATTTTCGGAAAATTCGACTTTTCCTGTTTTTTAAATGTGCATATCTCCGTAACTAACCGTCTTTGATACAAAATTTGAAGTGTAAATTATAGTAAATTTAATTCTCTACAACATTGCCCAAGCTTTGTTGTAGCTAAAATGTTCCTAAACGAAGATATAATCCAAAAGTTTGTTTTTCAGTAGGAAATTGCGATTTTTTACGTTTTTTTTTAATGTGGATATCTCCGTAACTAACTGTCCTAGAAAAAAAAATATAAAATGGAGAATGTAGTAAATTTAACTCTCTATAACATTGTCGAAGCTTTCTTCTAGCTAAAATGCTCCTAAAGGAAGATATGAGCAAAAATATGAAGAAAGTGCCGGTTTTTTCAATATGGCGGCGGGCGCGGAGGGGGGGGGAATTGTGCATTTTGCATTTTAAACACTGACTAACCATCCTAGACAACATATCAAAAATTCAAAACTACCGGACCGTTTGTAAGGTCACACATAGTACTTTAGTCTCTATTCACCGTATTAGTATACAATGATACAATTTTGATTATATTTAACATGAACAAATATATTTGTTTTTAAATTGGAATGGAAAAAATAACAAACAGCCAGTATAAAAATTGGCAACACTGTTTTTGATGACTGTTGATATTAACATAAAATTTGCCACAAGCTCGGAGCCATCGGTCATCACAACAGAGGAACAGCTGGTCGCCACAGGAGCTGGTGCGGTGCGTTGGCTCAACCAGAAGTATGACTTCGTTGTGAGGAAATTGCAACTCAACTATGGTAAGGATAAATTGATGAAATATAAATGTCTCATTTTAATAATGTTACACACCACAATTTAAAACAAATGCAAAGATCAAAGCTTAAAGCAAAGAGTTACCTGGTAGAAGAGACCTGGAATCGAACCTGGTACCTCTGGATTGCTGATCCAGCGCGTTAACCTATACGCCACCCTAACACCCGAGCAACCCTTAGAATTTTTCCTTATGCTTTGTGTGTCGATCTTTGCATTGTTTATTGGATTCGCTAAGGTGTATAACCTTCCAATGTTTCTTTAAGCTTTGATCTTTGTATCCATGTTAAGTATGTTGTAGTGTGTAGCGTAAAACACTCACTCATCTCTCCTTTCCATGCCATGCCATGTATCATATGCATAGTTTTAGTAAATCATACTTAGAACCAAACACTTGTTTGTCCCAACGCCCAACCTTACCTAGTGACCCTACCAGGATTAAATTAAATCCAAACCTTATGGAATGGAAAAAATGAACCTTGGAGATTTACAAGACCAAATATTTATAGCAAAGATTTTACCCTGAACAATAATCTTATTTATAGTGTTTATTTTTTTAGGGTTCCGTACCCAAAGGGTAAAAACGGGACCCTATTACTGAGACTTCGCTGTCCGTCCGTCCGTCCTTCTGTCACCAGGCTGTATCTCAAGAACGGTGATAGAACTAGACTGTTGAAATTTTCACAGATGATGTATTTCTATTGCCGCTATAACAACAAATACTAAAAATAAAATAAAATAAATATTTAAGGGGTCTCCTATACAACTAACTTGTTATATAGATTATGGTACGGAACCCTTCATGCGCGAGTCGGACTCGCACTTGCCCAATTTTTTTATTATTAGCTGGTTAGATTCACAGGTAAGAACAGCGAATTTTAGAAAATCTTAATACGAATGACGATGCGTTGGCGCAGTGGTAAAGCATCTGGCTACTGAGCCGACGATCCTGGGTTCGAATCCCGGCAAGGGCAAATATTTGTGTGATGAACTGGAATATTTGTGTCTGGGTCATGGATGTTATTTGTATTTAAGTATGTATTTATCTATATTAGTATGTATAGCGTCTAGTACCCATAACACAAGCCTTCTTGAGCTTAATTTGAGACTAGGTTGATTTGTGTGAGATTGTCTGATATTTATTTAATATTTGACGACAGGTTTGGCGCAGTTTGCAGACACCTGCCTACTGAGCCGGCGGTCCCGGGTTCGAATCCCGGCCGGGGCAAATATTTGTGTGATGAACTCGAATATTTGTTCTTGGGTCATGGATGTTATCTATATATGTATTTATATATTATGTATATCGTCGTCTAGTACCCAAGACACAAGCCTTCTTGAGCTTAATTTGGGACTAGGTTGATTTGTGTGAGGTTGTCTGATATTTATTTAATATTTAAATTTATCCTAGATCTGATCTCGACTCTTATTTTATCTCGAAGTGCTGCTCCCTTCTACATCCCTTCATATATTATGCCGGCGCCACACATAGCACAAATTTTCAACACATAATAAATAATAAATAAATAAATATCAGACAACCTAACACAAATCGATCTAGTCCCAAATTAATCTCAAGAAGGCTTGTGTTATGGGTACTAGACGACGATATATATACTTATATAGATAAATATATACTTAAATACATAGGAACAACCATGACCCAAGCACAAATATTCGAGTTCATCACACAAATATTTGCCCTGGCCGGGATTCGAACCCGGGACCGCTGCTCAGTAGGCAGGCTTGCAAACTGAGCCAACCGCGTCGTCAAACATCGTCACACATATTTGGACACATATTTGATCACATGTGAAGCACCGGTATTTGCTTATTTGTTGTAACACACATACATACATACAAATACATAAATACAAATGATGTTGCGGCGCCAGGGCATCTTTACGTCGACGTGGTTATCCGACAGGCGCTCAAAAGGTTAACCTTGTCTCGTACAGATGCTGGAGTGAAGTTGCTCCATTCCCCGTCGGGGTGCATCCAGTGCGTGTACCTCACCACGCCGAGCATGCAGATGGCGTTCAATGCGGTTCCGCAGTTTCTGTGTATCGAGACTGGTAATGTAGACTTTTATCTTTAACTAGCGATCCGCCCCGGCTTCGCACTGGTGCAATGCTGATAAATTATGCATGTATTATAAAAATTCAAATTCAAATTATTTATTTGCTGAAATTGTGGTACATGTTACATGGGTTATGGGTATACATGGGTTAATCAACTGTTTTCTGCCACTCGTTGCCAAGGTGATGCCCCTGGGTCACTTTTTAAAACTACGATTTTCCGTGGTTATATTTAGCAAAAGCTTTGTAATTTAAGCAGTTATAAGCCCATTCTTATGTAGACTATCTCCTGACAATACCAGTAATATCAATTATCAACACTTTTCTTAGACATTTAATCACTATTATCCCCTGGTTCACAGAACAGAATAACAGCAAGAAAAAGTTGATCCATCCACATACATATGAACCTTCCTCATGAATCACTCTATCTATTAAAAAAAACGCAGCACAATCCGTTGTGTAATTTCAAAAGATCTATAGGACAGACAGCAGGAACCGACTTTGTTTTATACTACGATTGACGACGCGGTTGGCGCAGTCTGTATGCGGGTACTGAGCCGGCGGTCCTGGGTTCGAATCCCGGCCAGGGCAAATGTAAATTAGAGGATTAAGAGGCTAGTTGACTCATGTTGTATTTGAAATAGGAAACCTAAATATATATTTTTCAGTTCATAAAAGTAGAAGATGGCCGAACAATTGAAATTGAATATATTATTTTTATTCTGTATTCTCACCCTTGATAGTGACGTCTCCAATACATAAAAAAAAAACTTAAAACTACAAACTTCATTGCCGTCATAAATCACCTACGTCACACCACAGATAAGCTAATGACAAAAATGGCGGACAGCGTTTTTGTCTATTTATGAAATTTCTAATTTCAATAGCTTTCTAGCTATAATTAACACAAATTATAACGGGTCTAACGCGATATTTCTTATTTACCTTCTTATGAAGGTAAATAAGAAATATCGCGTTATGAGTACAAACCGCGAGAGTATAAAGTGTCATATTTCGGTTTAAAGATCTTTATTTCTCAAAAGAATAACAATAATTCACTTACT
Source organism: Apotomis betuletana (assembly GCA_932273695.1). Lineage (NCBI taxonomy): Eukaryota > Metazoa > Arthropoda > Insecta > Lepidoptera > Tortricidae > Apotomis > Apotomis betuletana. The sequence continues at coordinate 10,916,844 of OW026320.1, read as the reverse complement.
TGAGAAAAAACATTACATGCATAAATTATAATAATCTAAGCTAGTTGAGCGTAATCAATCATTATTACAATCGCAAAATTATAAAAATTAGAATTTGCCGGTAGAATTATAAAAGCATACAAAACAAGTTAAACGAATAAAACTACGATCGCTGTCTGCTTAGGAGCGCGCTGCGCTGCGCGATGCGAGCGCAGTAGTAGATAAGATAACAGTTTAACATGGATATAAAGAGTTTGGAAGTGTCTTAACAAATGCGTGCGTACATTGAGCTTGCGCTAATCTGTTATTTAGTAAGTTTTATATTTATTTTTTTATTGTATATGTATTTTATTAAACAATTAATTATATTTCTAGCTATAATTATTAAAAATACAATACTTTTTTTTATACAAGTAAGATAATTATTAACCATTAAAAAAATATTTCAATCAGTACTCATAGAAAAATAAATAATTAATAAATATTAGATTAACTATTAGACACACATTTTTTACTGTAGCAGAATAAGACAAGGTCACATTTTTTCTGTTATTTTTCCCCACGTTAAAATAAATAATTAAAAAGTCCATTTTGAATACCAGACCGAGGAAACGTCGGAACGAAACACTTTTCGGCCAAAATTCTTCCTTCATGAAGCTAACTTCAGACGGAATCGGGCCAGGTTATGGGATTCCTTCTACCCGATTACGGAAAATCAATACTACGAGGGGCGTCTGAAAAGTTCTAAGCCTAAGATAGAAAAAAACAATTTACACAAATGAACTCGTGTTTATTTTTCAATATAGTCTCCTCCTAAATCAATGCATTTTTTACATTTTTTATACAGTGCTTTTAGGCCATTAAAAAAATAATCTTCATTTTGCCCTTCAAAATGCTCCTGTACAGCCGCCTTCATCTCTTCGTCACTTCTAAATCGCTTTCCCCTCAACTCTTTCTTCAAATTATTGAATAGAAAATAATCGCTTGGGGCTAGATCTGGGCTGTAGGGTGGGTGGTCAATTTCGTCAAAACCAACTTCCTTCAGAGCACGCCTCGCAACATTAGCGGTGTGAACGGGTGCGTTGTCTTGCAAAAACAAAATGCCTTTCCTTAGTTTACCCCGCCTTTTCTCAACTATGGCTTGTCGCACCTGTCTTATTAGATTTGCATAATAAGTTCCGTTTATCGTAGAGCCTTTTTCTAAATAATCGATTAAAAGAATGCCATCACAATCCCAAAATACCGTAGCCATTAACTTAGAGGCCGACTTTTGCACTTTAAATTTCTTCGGCGGCCTTTCACTCTTTTCAATCCACTGCATCGACTCAGACTTACACTCCGGATCATACTGTCTGATCCATGTTTCATCAACAGTTACTATTCGGGAACAAACTTCATCTAAATCATCTTCGCACAATTCTAAAAACGCCCGAGAAGTTTCCACACGACGTACTTTATCGAAGGCCGTTAGCATTTTCGGTACCCAACGAGCACTGACTTTACTCATGTACAAATGTTCATGTAAAATTTCTCCGACTCTTTCTTTACTAATACCTAAGACCTCAGCTATTTGCCAAACCTTAATTCTTCTATCTTCTAATACCAGCTTTTTGACTTTTGCTACGTTTTCTTCGGTCACTACCGATATTGGCCGCCCTGAGCGGGGGTCGTCTTCGATCGATTCCCGTCCGAGTTTAAATAAGCGACTCCACTTTTTGACTGTGGCATAAGAAGGCCCAGAATCACCGTAAATAATAGCCATTTCCTCAAAAATACACTGCGGTGATTTGTCACTTTTTGTAAGGAATTTAATTACAGCACGGTGCTCAATTTTCGTAATATTCGTTGGTAATTCACACATGATGTAATTTTCCGTTGAATATCTCGAAACAGAATAATAAAAACGTGACATGTTATTTTTTAATAATTTGTTTTTAAATGGCCTTTCTAGTGGCCAGTATCATAAACGCATATATAACCTCGAAATACCTTAGGCTTAGAACTTTTCAGACGCCCCTCGTAGGTTATGGTTCGCCCCGAAGTCGCGGGCTGATTCTAGTTTAAACATAACAAACTGGTTATCTCTTAATTATGTTTATTAACCCAGTAGCATATGTTCGAACACTGCCTTCAGGCCAGGCCATTCAATTTTTAAAATTTTCGCTTCATTGTAAACATTTGGTATTGAATAATCAATACCGGAGGGAAGACGACATAAAGAAAATAGCAGGAACAACAGGGATGAGAACAGCAAGAGACAGATTGGCTTGGAATTTTCTTCTGGAGGCCTATGCTGAAAAGCAAGTCGATGACACAAAGGCCTATAATAATAAATAAAAAACATTTGGTTATCTCTTTTCAGGCATCGAGTTCAACAGCACGATCCCAACAGTGGGCGGCACGGGAAGCCCCAGTGTCAAGCATAACGTCACCTTATTCCTCGCTGAGGATGGGAACGGGAAATCCGTGATAGTCAGTGCAGGTAAAAAAAAAGAAAAAAAAGAGGTATCTATCAACCAACGACTATATACCCCTAGACCGCTATTCTCATACAAGAAAACGTAACTCTGAAAAAGCTCAAAATTCGGTATAAAAACTAGATGGCGCTGCTTCGTAGCCTGGAAGTGACAAAAATTGTATTTTTCACCAATATTTTAAAGTGATTTTTGATTTTTGAAGATCAAACGCGTTACTGCTTCATTTTAATACGATAATATAACTTAAATACACAATTTTTAAGGATTATATTTTTTAGTCTTCAACAACGTGGTTTGATCGTATTAAAATAGATGGCACTACCTCTGGATAGCTCAAGGTTGCTTGCGGGCTCGCCAATTTTTGCTACACAAAATAGCTAGATGGCGTTGGTGAACTGGTGTAATGTGGACAAAATAAATTACGCCCGAATTGACAAGCGACATTTCCCACTAACAAACAGTAACGTAATATTTGTTAGATAAGTTTTGTACAGTCAAGGAATTTCATTTCCTACCCATTTCGTTAAAATGTCGTTAGACATTCGCAATGCATTAAGGCCGAAAATTATATTTCAATAATAGTATTGAAATGTCAATATTATTATTTGTCACTTAATTTTACAAAAAACCTCCTCGCGAAAGGTCATCATTTGCTCTTATCATTTGCTTTTAATTTCTAATTAGGAACATATGTCAGTGTCAATCGAGAAAATCGTAAAATAATTTTCAGCAACGTTATTAATTTGAAAAATAAAATGCTTGCCGCTAACCGTGAACTATTAAAAGATAATGATAATGACTGAAAACAATGAAGAGCTCAAAGAGTGGAGTTACACCAGGAAGGAATACGGATTTATGAGATCACACGTCGGTTAAATGCTAGCAGGGACACAGTTTGACGTTGGGTACGGCGATATAATGCTGAAGGAAACCTTATTGATCTACTGCAAAGCAAAGTAACCATTGCATCGTCCGCTTGCCATGGCCCAAGACCAACGCCGACGACAAAATGGCTTTACGCCAACGGGACGATTTGTGGAAATGTTTGACATTTACCCTAGAACAATTAGGAATTGCCTACATGCAGGCGGCCTGCGAAAATATATTCGTTCGTTTTGTTTTTGTTAAAAGTAATATAAAGAAAACGTTTATAAAATTGTGGTTTTATTGAATTATCACTGTCGTTAGTTCTGTTAGTTTTTGTATAGATAAATTTCGGGTGCCTGTCGTATCGCATAACGTTTTTTGTCCTAAAAATGTTTGGCCGAGAATGTTTGGCATACTGTTGAATGGCATACTACTCGTTTGTCCTAATAATTTTTGCGCATACTCTCTTAAAGTCCTAAATCAAGTTTGTCCTAATATTGATAACTCTAAAATCTAATTACCTAAAGCATAATATTCCTAACATGAATTGCCCTAAGAATTATTTTGCCTATTATCAAATTGGCTAAAATTACAGCACCTAAAATAAACTATGGTAGGCGTGAAGTCAGAAACGTTACGTATTCTACCTTCAGGTAGGTCAGATTTTGGTTAGGATAGGTACGACGACGAGCGAAGCGAGGATGAGTGTTAGGTAGAACTGTGACCCTTTGAAAACTCTGCTTGCTAAAAATCATCAAGATGTCTGATGTATGCTTAATGACATGTAGTCAAAACACATAACAGACTATCCTAATATTGTAAGACCGAAAACTGTAGGTTAGGTTAGGTTTGTTTTATGACCATGGATAGCGGAGCGTCAGAATGCTTGCTTGCATGGGGAGGTAGATATATTAAAATTTAGCAGTTAGTAAGCTACTTTGGTTAAAGACCGAAAACTGTAGGTTAGGTTAGGTGTGTCCCCCCCCCCCCAACTTTTCATGTATTTTTATTTTTTCGGAAAAATTCATGTATATAAGGCCTTATAAGTACTTTCAATGAAAACTATATTGAACAAAATCGGTCGAGCCGTTTTTGAGTTATCGCCAAATTTCATATTTTTCTTTAAAAGGACGTATCAAATCAAATCAAATCAAATCATTTATTGATAACACCATAGTTACATGTCAAATTATATGAGTAATACAGTTATACGATGCTAAGTGAGTGGCATTTTGAAAAAGTCTTCGACACTGTATAAAGTCAGTCCTGTTAGCCACTTGCGTAGTTTATTTTTAAAAGCTGCGATGGAAGTTGCATCTCTGATAGTTGCGGGTAGTCTGTTGTAAATAGGCGGGCCCATAATGTACACTGATCTCGCAGATTTTGACAGTTTGTGTGTAGGCGGGACAAGGCGGTAGTGGTACTTGTTTTTCCGAAGCGCATGAGACGTGTTTGTACCCTGGTGTTTAAATAAGTGTAGGTTAGTGTGAGTGAACAGTGCTGCCTGATATATTAGTTCGCCGGGTAGAGTTAGGATTCCAAGGTCTTTGAAAAGACTTTTACAAGATGCGTCACTTGGTATCCCCATTATGGCTCGCACTGCTCGCTTCTGCATAAGTTGACTTCCAGAAGGTAATAAGTGATTACAGTTTCTAGGGCGTTTACGACCTTTTTATGGAGCTTAAAATTTTTCTTAACTTAAACCTCGGGCTTAAAACAGCAGTTTATTGTGAAGGATGAGCAACTACGGAACCCTACACTGAGCGTGGCCCGACATGCTCTTGGCCGGTTTTTTAGGATCCCGTAGGACTACTAGAAACTCTTATATAGTTTCGCCATGTCCGTCGTCCACTGCTTAGCTTAGAGACTTCTCGTACTATGAAGCTGTAATTTTGCGTCGGCCCTTAGGTATACAGTACGACGTTTAGACGAGAGATAAGGTTAGGGTAATAAGCTTTTTGAAATACAGACTCTTTATAATAATCATAAAAATTTATTTCAAGTGGTTCCCATAAAAGTGTTTCTATGTGCAATGACTTACAAAACTATTGTTCGTAAAAACTGAAACTTTAAATCCATAAATAATCGTAACTTAACTATAATTTTGTAACTCCCTATATTCAGTAAGGGTTTACATACAACAGTGAGAGTTTAGGTACCCAATCACTTGCTAAACAACGTTTCATAAATATTCATTTTACAAACAACGTTAGACAAATGAACGATTTTGAACATCGGGGTAGCCCTTCTGGCATCACTGGTTTGACATGTCTTGCCAGATGGGTGTGTGATGTCGTCAAATCAAATGTCATTGTTTCAAATTTGTAAAATTGTATGTATTTTATTCTTGAAATTACGCGATTAATCGAATTTTGCGGTTACGTGTTTCCATATCAGAGTTTATTGTTTTTTTACAAAGAATAGTTTGGTATGCGTTTCGTGAAGGTCTATCGTAGGCCCAGACAAAATTATTATTATCTTGATTAGTTTACGTCAAAACGATGACATGTAGGGAATTGTTGCAACTACAATGATTTGCTCTCCATACAAATTTTAATCCCGTTGTTCGTCCCTAAAAGGGATAAAACTTGATATAAATGATACCCTATGTCCTATTCTGATATATAAGGTACATAACTGGAAAGTTTCATCATAATACGTCCAGTAGTTTTTGAGATTAAGTGAAACGAACATACATACATCCATCCATCCAAACTTTCACGTTTATAATATTATTAGGATTAGGATGTAAGTAATTTTTATGTTTAAATAAAACATACACAAATAGTGAAATGAGACGAAACGGAACGTAGACAACGTAGTAAACAAACATCGCACCAAAATCATGCCATAAAATTGCTCCGTTGCCATGTGAAAGGCAAGAGACAACAAACACACTTTCGCATCTGTAATGTTAGTAAACACTGATATGAAATGTACCTATTCATAAACCAACAAAACCGACGACAGTCATAATTCAATAAAACCATAATTATACAGTAAACGTTTTATTTATATTACTCTTAACAAAACAACAAAAAGAAAATATTACACATTTTTTTCGCAGGCCGCCTCTGATGGTGTAAATTCATAGCATGTAGGCAATTCCTAATTGTTCTAGGGTGAACGTCAAACATTTCCGCAAAGCCATTTTTGTCTTCGGTGTTCGTCTTCGGCTATTGCAAGCGGGCGATGGTTATTTTGCAGTAGATCAATTAGGTTTCCTTCAGCTAATATAATCGCCGTATCCAACGACGAACAGAATTCAAAGATTGGCATAACACGTAAAATTCATTTGAAATTAACATATGTATTTACATGTCAATGATTGACAAGAAAAATTTCATTGTTGCCAGTCATGTCACTGACGCCACCGTCACAGGCGGAAGGCGGCACACGTTCCGAGTCTTTAATACAATTCTTTTATAAATACTCACACTGTAAACTTTATTTCACTCAATAATACATTTGGTATTGCAAATATTGATATTTAATTAAAAAACATAAGTTCCCTATGAAATATATGTCGCTTTTCTTTTTCAAAATTACTAATTAGTTTAAACGAAGTGTGCTGCGAAATGAATTGTATAATATTTTAGTTACCGAATGGTTAGGCGTCAGAACGAGATAGACATATACGAAACTCATATAGCGGCATCCCTTTCGCGTCATAGCATCTTACTTGCGGACCAGAGACAAATATCGGTCTTTCATTCACTTTATTCGATCGAGAATCAGCGAATTTTTTTATCGTACCAAATTCAGCGATTCAGTTTAGGTTCCTAAACTGAACTGCACTGCATTTGGATAGTTTTTATAAAGATTGTGGTTAGGCTTCATGAATTCCTTACTAGTGTAACTCCACTATTTGAGCTCTTCATAGTTTTCAGTCATTCTCTCTTAATAGTTCACGGTTAGCGGCAAATATTTTATTTTTCAAATTAATAATAATAACGTATTTGAAAATTATTTTACGATTTTCTCGATTGACACTCACATATGTTCCTAATTTAGAAATTAAAAGCAAATGATAACTTTTCGCCAAGAGACTTTCTGTAAAATAATACATTGACATTATAGTACAAAAGTAGTGAAGTGAGACGAAACGGAACGTACTAAACAAACATCGCACCTAACGTCATCTATTCACTTTTTACTGTATCACTTGGAAGTTGGAATGTCGTTGAACGCTTGACGACTGTGTTACTTCACGCTTGCGCGTACCGTACGGTAGAGATTGAAAAATGACGACTTTTGAATGAATTGAGACCCTTAGCGGCATCTAGCGACGTAGAACGATAGTAACTAACGGAGTACGGTGCGTAGTATGAAGAATAGCGGTCTAGGGGTATATAGTCTTTGCTATCAACCATAGACGTCCATTGAACAAAGGGCATCGCATCCCTCACGAGGTCATCCGGCCACCTGGTCCGATGACGAACGAAGGGCTCTCCTATACTTGGTCGCCACTTCAGAACTTTGCTGCCCCAACGGTCATCCGTTCTGCGGGCTACATGGCCCGACTAATACCACTTCTGTGCAATCCTGAAGGCTATTTCGGTTACTTTGGTACAGGACATTCTTGAACCATTGGTACGAAGATCAACGCACAAAGAAAAATTTAAATGCGTAACCGTGCGGAAGAGTACCTCTGGATTACCTGTCCAAAGTGTCCCCTCCACCTTAACGCCGTGTGTCGATTTTTGCATTGTTTATTTGAAAGGCTTTACATTCTTATCATTAATAAGATCACGTTGTCGCAACGTTCCATGTCATGTAGCCCTGCCATGAATGAAGAATATCACCTTTCACATAATTTAGATTATTACCTTATGCTGCTTTAAAAACTAAAACTACATATTACAATTTTCTATATTTGATTTTTACTTTCCGTAATATGTACATTGCTGCACTATTGTAATAATTGTAATACCGACTCACATAGAACTTTGGAAATTGGGAACATCCAATGAGTGACACATTACGATGAGAACGGGCAACTAAGCGCTGCGTTGTCTGCTGAAGTCACGCTGGCATGGCGTGCCGAAAATATTTCCGGGACTTGATACATACTCTGTGTTCCCATCTTCCTTAGGATCTCAATAACTATGACTATTACAATTTATAAAAAACTTCTTATCTTCAGGCATATCGGCGTTAATCGGGGATGATCTCACCTGGCTCCTGGACACGTTCAAATCGTGCAATCCCGCGTGGCGGCAAGTGCGGTGCGTTGTCTGCGACCCCACCAAATGTCAACAGGTGAATATAAACTATGTGTTCTAGATCTTAGGGCTGACCCAGTCCAGACATACAGTATTTGAGCTGCGACCCAGCTGGAAAATCCTTCGGTCCGACTGCACACCAGCTGCAAGTTGGCTGCGCAGTTGATTTGCAGTTTGAATGTAGTCAAATGCACTGCCGTCTAAATGTAGTTACATGAACTGCCGACGGCCATTTTGCAGCTGGGTCGCAGTTCAAACGCTGTCCGTCTGTATCAGGCTTTAGTATGTTTGTATATTACTATACGTAAAGTTAAGTTCATATTACTGTAATAGTTAAGTACTTATCCTTTATGAAAAAATTACTGACTGTTGAGTTTCTTTTGGCGTTTCTTCTCAACAGTGGTCTCCTCTTGTGAAATGCCGGTAGACTCAGACATTTAAAAGTGCCCTTTTGGCCTACTTGCAGAATAAAGTTCAATATTTCATTATTATTTCATTACTTATCCCCTCATGGGCCACCAACATCAACATAGTATTCACTTGTCGATTGTCTCCCGCTACCATTCGTAAATCACGCAAATGTTGGTGCCGTGACCAGGATTATAATATTTATTACTAATTTCGGAATGAGTTGTAATATTTTTATAAAAACTTTCATTTAGTAATTTGTGCTACGATAATCCCATCAGCACCTCTAGCTCAACTTTACAGTACTGTAGGAAAGTGACGGGCGATATTGCGTCGCGCGACAATAGTCGCGTAACATAGTACTGCTAGACGTGCTGGAAATGAAATGTCGTCATAAAATTGAGCCCTATACGTGATTTATTGTTTGTCCCCAGTCGGTGCGCGGCGCGTTCCCGTCGTCGCACGTGACGTGCTCGGTGTGGCAGGCGGCGCGCGCGGCCGCGCGGCTGTGCGCGGACTGGGCGCGGAGAGAGGAGTCCGCGCTCGCGGCTGATGAAGTAGCCGCCAGGACCAAGACGTATGCGTTAGCGTTGTTGCGGGGCGAGCATACGCCGGCGCAGCTACAGGTATGTAGTACTATGACTTTTTTTTTTTTTTTTTTTTTTCTCGCGTGTTTAGTCTGTATACTTTCTTTCGATGAAGTGTGAAAGACGGGTGACGCTATCTCGCGAGTCAAGCGAAATGATAGCTAGTTGTACTAAAAGTGCCGTAGTAGTCGCGGCGGCGCGGCTGTGCGCGGACTGGGCGCGGAGAGAGGAGTCCGCGCTCGCGGCCGACGAAGTAGCCGCCAGGACCAAGACTTATGCGTTAGCGTTGTTGCGGGGCGAGCATACGCCAGCGCAGCTACAGGTATGTAGTACTATGAAACGTGTCTTTTTTTTTCTAGCGTGTTTAGTCTGTATCCTTTCTTCGGACATAGTGTGAGGAAGACGCGAGATGTCGCGAGACAAGCGAAATGATAGCTAGTTGTACTAAAAGTGCCGTAGTAGTCGCGGCGGCGCGGCTGGGCGCGGAGAGAGGAGTCCGCGCTCGCGGCTGATGAAGTAGCCGCCAGGACCAAGACTTATGCGTTAGCGTTGTTGCGGGGCGAGCATACGCCGGCGCAGCTACAGGTATGTAGTACTATGAAACGTGTCTTTTTTTTTCTCGCGTGTTTAGTCTGTATCCTTTCTTCGGACATAGTGTGAGGAAGACGCGAGATGTCGCGAGACAAGCGAAACGATGGCTAGTTGTACTAAAAATGCCGTTAGGAGTCACTATTGACGTTCACTTTATGATAAGTAATGTAAACTGACATACTGTTATATTTGCAAGAAAATTATATTGTTAAGATAAATAAACTAAACTAAACAATAAATAATTAGCCATACAAGGTTTTTACAATTTGGTGCCGTGACCAGGATGGTTTCTTCATCACTTTGTTTGTTATAAAATATGTGTTCAAGTAACCTAGAAGCAGAAAGTATCTGAATCATCTTTGTTATGGCGTGAGCAAGAGATTGTATGATAAATGGAAACCACGCTAAATTATATCGTTATTTCAGGTGCTGAAACGCGGCATCATCGGCACGGGTGCGGGCACGCTGCGGTTGTGGGAGTCGCTGACGCGGCCCAACGGCGCCATTGCCAAAGTCGACTCCTGGCTAGAACCTGATAACTACACTAACATACTGCACAAGGTCAGTCCCAAAGCAAAGCAAGAAACACGCGAACTAGGCATATATCTATGCATAACATGCACACGTGCTAGGTATAATAGTACATTATTGTTGAAGCGAGGGAAGTAGACAATTGCTGGCTGAGTATTAATTTTAAGCGGACTACCTTGGGAGTCCATTTAATTTCATACGAAGCCAGCAATTGCCCTTCCGGCTGAGACAAATATAGTGCTTTTCTCATAAACGGTTCAGGAAAACAAAATAAGTACAGCTAAGTTTTATTAGCCACTATAATATGTCAAAACTGAATTCTTGCATTGCCACCTATATTATTTTTTTTAAATAAAAAAGTGGAAGTGTTTTTTTTTTTCTGAAAATGCCATAAGCTGTATGAGGCAACTAAAAAGTTGCTACAAGTCGTAGTTACTTATCTTCTGTTTTGGCTGTTTAGGCACTATTTAGAAATGACCGTTTTAACTTTTAAAAAAGTTTGTACCTCCATAAATAAAGTAGTTTCATACAACATTACATCATCATCATCATCATTTTCATTTGTTATATTGTATTTATAACCAGTTGTTGTGTACAATAAAGTGTTTACATACATACATACATTACTGTCGAGCAAACCGTTATTTTATTCTGTTTTTAGTATATTTTTTTATAGCGGTTACAGATATACACCAACTGTCTATCACGGTTCATGAGATACAGCCTGCAGTCGAACAGCGGAGGCTTAGTAATAGGGTCCCGTTTTTACCCTTCGGGTACGGAACCCTAAAAATGGGTCAAGGAACCAATTACTAATATTTCAGGGTCTGGAGCGACTGGTGACCAAGTTCCAGACGCTGGTACGCAGTCAGATGCAGCCCGACGAGTTCGTGTCGCTGTTCTTCAACGTTGCCAACCAGTTGGAGGACGAGCGGCGGAACTTTGCCATCAGCAGGCTGAGAGTAAGATAACACAAGCAAACCATTGGATAGACGCAAATAGATGTATATTAACACACAATTAATCAATTTTTGACGGCGCGGTTGGCGCAGTGGTTAAGCAACTGCCTACTGAGCCGACGGTCCCGGGTTCGAATCCCGGCAAGGGCAAATATTTGTGTGATGAACACGAATATTTGTGCCTGGGTCATGGATGTTCTATGTATTTAAGTATTTATTTATCTATATAAGTATGTATATCGTCGCCTAGTACCCATAACACAAGCCTTCTTGAGCTTAATTTGGGACTAGGTATCAACCTTGTGTGAGTTTGTCTGATATTTATTTATGAAACGTAAAGCCTAATATATTTTTTTTATATGTGGGTACTCACCACAATTTTTATAAGGTGTAAAGCCTTTCAAATAAACAATGCAAAGATCGACACACAAAGCATAAGGAAAAATTCGAAAGGGTATCTGGGCGTTAGGGTGGTGGAAAGGTTAACTCGCTGGACCGGTAATCCAAAGGTACCGGGTTCTATTCACGGTCTCTTCCACCAGGTTACGCGTTTCAATTTTTGTTTTGAGCTTTGATCTTTGTATCAGAGGTTTAATACAATTAATCTCCGAGGCTATGTATACTTTCGAAACGTAAAAAAGAGGTCTTAAAACAACTGATGATCTTGAAGGAACCATGACTAAAAATACAGTAGAAGTGTTTAGAAGCTATGATGCCACAGACACATAAATACAGTTTTAACCCCCTTAATTATTACGTCGGGATATAAAAATTTAAGGAAACACAAAAAACACACAAATTGCAATATCTACGGAAAATAACTCGTTTTACTTGGTCGAGGCTTGTTTCAGTGTAAGCGTATGTTATTTGCTCTTGTCGACGCATCAACGTCTTTTCGACGCCTATAAGTCGTAATGTACACTAAGCTCCGTTGATATACTTTCAATGAAAAATATCAATATTATTATCTTTGATATTTCAGGATACAGAAACACTAAAGCAGTCTCCAACGGACACCATTACGCAGTATGCCTACAACCTGATGAGCCACCAAACGAAGATCGCCCAGAAATGCCTGGACGACCGAGCTGGCAGGTATGACTCCTGCCTCTTTACCAGGCTGCATCAATGTATCGAGATGGCCTTTGGGTCACTAAGCCATAGCGTTACGGTTGCAAGATTCACTCTATGACTATATATGGCAATTTATTGAAAAGTTATATAATGCTTTATTCATGAATTAATATAGGTGGTGACTTCTCCTTCCTCCGACAGCGAATAGACTTTATCAGGGTATTCTTGTGATGCCCTGGCCGAATTTCACCACTTATATGTGGTCATTTATAAGACGGCCATACTAAGATTGCTAAGCCTAATGAAATCTGCACCATAACTGTCTAAAATACAATAGGCAAAAATATAAGTTAATATGGATTTAGCCTGACCTAGCTTTGTCAGACTCTATAGTGTTTTTATTTGATACGTAAACGCGGGTAGTAAGAGCACGCTTGTTCCAGAAGACACAGCAGCGTGGCGATTTGCAAGTACGGAACATCCACCCAGGAGTGTTCCTGCCTCTTCAGCAAGGTGTTCCGGCTGCCGTGCAGACATATCCTCATGCTGACCACGGAGCTCAAGGTACGAGCTTGATCCAAGGAGAACTGCTTACCCGGATGAGGCTTTTTTCAGTTTAAGTGCATGTTATTCGGCCTAGTCAACGCAGCATTAAGTACGGGACATCCACCCAGGATTGCTCCTGTCTCTTCAGCAAGGTGTTCCAGCTGCCGTGCAGGCATATTCTCATGCTGACCACGGAGCTGAAGGTAGGACCTTCCAAGGGAAACTGCCTACCTGGTTGAGGCTTATTTCATTTTAAGTGCATGCTATTCGGCCTAGTCAACGTAGCATTAAGTACGGGACATCCACCCAGGAGTGCTCGTGTTTCTTCAGCAAGGTGTTCCGGCTGCCGTGCAGACATATCCTCATGCTGACCACGGAGCTGAAGGTACGAGCTTGATCCAAGGAGAACTGCTTACCCGGTTGAGGCTTTTTTCAGTTTAAGTGCATGCTGTTCGGCCTAGTCAACGCAGCATTATGTACGGGACATCCACCCAGGAGTGCTCCTGTCTCTTCAGCAAGGTGTTCCAGCTGCCGTGCAGACATATCCTCATGCTGACCACGGAGCTGAAGGTACGAGCTTGATCCAAGGAGAACTGCTTACCCGGATGAGGCTTTTTCAGTTTAAGTGCATGTTATTCGGCCTAGTCAACGCAGCATTAAGTACGGGACATCCAGCCAGGAGTGCTCCTGTCTCTTCAGCAAGGTGTTCCGGCTGCCGTGCAGACATATCCTCATGCTGACCACGGAGCTCAAGGTACGAGCTTGATCCAAAGAGAACTGCTTACCCGGTTGAGGCTTTTTTCAGTTTAAGGGCATGCTATTTGGCCTAGTCAACGCAGCATTAAATACGGGACATCCACCCAGGAGTGCTTCTGTCTCTTCAGCAAGGTGTTCCGGCTGCCGTGCAGGCATATTCTCATGCTGACCACGGAGCTGAAGGTACGAGCTTGATCCAAGGAGAACTGCTTACCCGGTTGAGGCTTTTTAGGGTTCCGTACCTACCCAAAGGGTAAAAACGGGACCCTATTACTGAGACTTCGCTGTCCGTCCGTTCGTCCGTCCGTCCGTCTGTCACCAGGCTGTATCTCAAGAACGGTGACAGCTAGACACTTGAAATTTTCACAGATGATGTATTTCTATTGCCGCTATAACAACAAATACTAAAAATAAAATAAAATAAATATTTAAGGGGGGCTCCCATACAACAAACTTGTTATACCTATATATATATAAGTATATATAGGTACGGAACCCTTCATGCGCGAGTCGGACTCGCACTTGCCCAATTTTTTCAGTTTAAGTGCATGTTATTCGGCCTAGTCAACGCAGCATTAAGTGCGGGTCATCCAACCAGGAGTGCTCCTGTCTCTTCAGCAAGGTGTTCCTGAAGGTAGGACCTTCCCAGGGAAACTGCTTACCTGGTTGAGGCTTATTTCATTTTAAGTGCATGCTATTCGGCCTAGTCAACGCAGCATCAAGTACGGCACATCTACCCAGCCCAGGAGTAACACATTCTCATGCTGACCATGGAACTAAAGGTAATTCTTGTAACCTCATACCATACAGCGCTACATCCTCTCGGGAACGCTGCCTTTTCAAAGATAATCCCTTGCTAGAAATAGGGACTTGTTCCAAAGAGTAACTGATGTTACCTAATCGAGGCTTGTATCAGTATACACGTATGTTATTCGGCATAATCAACGCAACATCAAGTCCGGAAAGTTCATTTCAGCTAGATTCCTGACACTACTGCCAGCATTGTCTAATGCTATTCACGTGTGTTAAATCTACAAATTAATTTCTAATCTCTCTTTCGTTACAAAATATGTCCAGCGGGCCATATGATCATTGCGTCTATCGAGTGGTAGAGAAATACAAAGCATACGTCATTTTCCGACACATGTATGATTGTAAAGGGGCTTCTAAATGTTTTGCTGCATTTTGTGGCCGGCATCTATAGCCGTCCTTCTCTGACACCATACGCTAGAGCAGGATGCAAATAATGGCCGGGCCACAAATTGCAGCAAAACATGGCCCGTTTAGAAGCCCCTTAATAGTATACTTTATCATTATTGATATTTATAAAAGCGGCAACTAGAGACCAGATACTGTGGCAAAATTGAAGATCAAACCCCATTCCTATTAGTTTCGATTTTAACTTAACCAAACGTTTAGAGTTTACGTATATTTGTCCTGGGTTCGAATCCCGGTAAGGGCGAATATTTGTGTGATGAACTTGATTTGTTCCTGGGTCATGTTCTATGTGTTTGTGTATATATTTATCTACATAACAGTGTATATCGTCGGCTAGTGCCCATAACACAAGCCTACTAGAGCTTACTGTGGGGCTAACTCGATTAATATGAGGTTGTTCTATATTTTTTAATTTATCTACACCCATATTGTGAAATTACTGTAACAAATTAAGCACTGTGTAAGTGTGCACGACTGGCAGTACTGAGTGTTTCATACCTTCATAAAAAAAAATCTATAATAATGTTGATGAATATGTGTGTAAAGTAGTGTATGCAACTTTACATAATTACGTCTTAAGAAACTTGTGTGATCCTATTAAAGAACTGGCTTTCGGCTCGTTTCATGCAACCACACTCGTGTTTTAAGCCCTCTCATTATATAACAGTTGTATAAAATATTCATATTTCCAGGTAAAAACACACATCCCGTTCGAGCCACGCTGGACGGTCCAACACTGCCTCTTTGGCTGCGAACCCGCGCCTCAAGCCACTGGTAATTACTATGCTTTACTGCAATATAGTTATAGTTAAATAGTTACATTAATAGTATATTACTGCAGACGCCGCGCGCCGGTTGAGTAGGTATAGGCGGCCAACCGTAGGGAGGCCGGATAGTGATACTAAGCCGAAAAGCCCTTTTCACGGCTAGGCATCTAGTGCTTTTCTCAAACATAGACAGCGAAATAAAAAATTACACCACTCAAAACACATACGCAATGTACCAAAAAAAACATTGCTTGTTTGAGAAAATAAATAAAAGAGAAGGAAGGAAGTCAATTCTGTTTTTTTTTTTTATATATTTTGTTCACGCCAAACGTAAGATAATTGACAACATTTAAAACTTTCAAATAGTGTTAAATTTAAACTAAAGGTAGGTAGGTTGCTAAGGTGTAAAACCTTTCAAATAAACAATGCATAGATCGACACACGAAGCGTAAGGAAAAATTAGTCAGGTCTACCTGGAGCTAGGGTAGCGAAGTGGTTAACGCGCTGGACCGGTAATCCAGAGGTAACGTTCGATTCCCGGTCTTCCACCAGGTAGCTCCTTTTTTAATTTTTCTTTAAGCTTTGATCTTCGTATTAGGGTGATTCTACAGGCGTTTCAACCGCCGTCAGTCCGCTGTCATAAATATTGAAAGTATGAGCTACACCCAGCTGCAAACTTTCATACAATGATATACTGTAACCAAACGCCTGTAGAATCACTCATTAAGAGGCCTTATTCCTTTTAAAAAACATTTTTTTTTCATATTATGACAAATATATTGAAAATTTCAACCAAATTTTTGAAGTGAATAACACTTTTCACCGAGTTCTAGGTAGTAACGTAGCTATTTCATGGTTTTATTGCGTGCAGTCGAAAATAAGTAGAAAAATCTAATTTTCCGCGTGAATTTTGTCAATTTCGAGTAGTTTTTGAAACAAAAATTATCAATGAAAATTTCAAACTGTAGGTTTCTAGTATATACCAATAAATCCCAATAGCCCTGTTCTAGGTAGTAACATCAATAATATGTTAAGAAACATGTTTGATCATAGAGAAAAATGTCTAAAACAATCAGCATTTTAAAAGGAATCAGGCCTCTTAATGGTTTAAGTAAGTTTTAAGTTTATCTCAAACACACCATTGATGTTTCAGCGACAAGCAACTCGTTCATGGAACAGGTGGTGGTGGAGGCGGAGCCGCGGCAGCCGGTGCAGGCGCAGCAACAGATTCACCAGGTAAATCCATACTAATATTATAAATGTGAAACTGTGTCTGTCTGTCTGTCTGTCTGTTACCTCTTCACGCTTAAACCGCTGAATCGATTTTAATGAAATTTGGCATGGAGATAGTTTAAGATCCGAGGAAGGACATAGGATAGTTTTCATCCTGGAAATTATCCCTAAAAAGATTGAAAAGTGAGTAAGTAATTCATGATGACATTGATGACCCTGTAGAAAATGTAATGAATAGACCAAAAGCACAATTGCTATTACATTTGCTTAGGCGCTTTTAATAATCCCTTTTATTAATTAAAGTGATTAGGTGGATATCTATCGTGTTGTACGTGGTTGCTTCCATACTTCCAAGTTCCACGCGGACGTAGTCGCGGGCAAAAGCTAGTACACTTTAAATTATTATTATTATTATTTATAATGAGGCAGGCAGTTTAACAACTGATAGTGCCTATATCCAGCGATCTGTGTCTTGAGATCTTGTCTAATTTAAAGCTTTTATTTAACTTGCATGGTATGTTTAAAATATGTTTGTTCGGGTGAAATCTTGCAACTCAATTTTGAAGCAGATATCGTCAACCGATCGAGCTGAAATTTTGCATACTTACTCAACGTTGATGACAATACAATGGTATGGTACCATGGGGCTGATCTGATGATGGAGCCGGAAGGTGGCCATAGGAACTCTATAATAGAAAAGCAATCCTACCGAGCTTGGGCTCTTTAGAATCGTCTCAGTGAGCATTTGATGGATATCCAAAGAAAAGTACAGTCGGCTATAAAAGCTTGCCACTAAAATGTCATTTTTGACAGAAACTTATTTATTCTTAAAATTATTGACGTTAGGTGCTGAAATTACATCCTCGGGGAGTTTGTTCCAAGCACTCAACTCTATTGCTCAGAAAGTGTTTATGAGGGTTGTTGTGCGACCTGCGGGCAACTAGCTTTAGGTGATGATGATGACCTCTCAGTCGGGTATTGTTCGTTAAAATTTTGATGATCCTACTTAACATTGATTTGGAGTATCTATACTTCTATTTTACGTGTACCCATGTAATTATAACACAAATGTATTGTAATTGTTTTAAATATTATTTACGAAAAAAATACTTATTGTTGAGTTTCTTTTGGCTTTCTTCTCAACAGCGGTCTCCTCTTGCGAAATGCCAGTAGATTCATAATCCGACTTGTAAAAGTGCCCCTTTGGCCTACTTACTGAATAAATTATTTCATTTCATTTCATTCATTATTTCATTGCATTTCACACACTGGTCGGATTAGGGTGTGCAATTTATGGGGACTTTGTAACGTAATAGTAATATGGATATGACTTAATCCTGGGATTATAATCGTAAAGCTTTCAAAAATCAAAATGTTACTCAGTTATATAAAGCTAGATAAGTACTTATAATGTACAGGTATCAATAATAATGCTCTTTTACTTCTGTACTTTTCTCTTTCATTTATATAGTCACCACTCTAGTCTAAAGATATACATTTTTAAGCCATTTTTTTGTTTTTTAGGCCAATGTATTCATTTTTATAACAAGTTACCTGATAATGTTTTAAAGTTAGCTTTTCCATCTCTCAAACATTATTAAAAAAAATCTCCAACGTCTAAGACATATTATACAGTAGAGGACTATCTGACTGACAAAAATGTATGGCCTGAACCAGAAACCAAGTAACTGACTCCTTAATTCGTGTTAGATTGTAATTCAGTGAATAAAGGATTTTGACCTTACAAACGGTCCGGTAGTTTTGAATTTTTGATATGTTGTATAGGATGGTTAGTCAGTTTTAAAATGCAAAATGCACAATTCCCCCCCCTCCGCGCCCGCCGCCATATTGAAAAAACCGGCACTCTCTTCATATTTTTGCTCATATCTTCCTTTAGGAGCATTTTAGCTAGAAGAAAGCTTCGACAATGTTATAGAGAGTTAAATTTACTACATTTTCCATTTTATATTTTGTATCTAGGACAGATAGTTACGGAGATATGCACATTTAAAAAAACTTTAGAAATTGCAATTTCCAGCTCAAAAACAAACTTCTGGATTATATCTTCGTTTAGGAGCATTTTAGCTAGAACAGTGCTTGGGCAATTTTGTAGAGAATTAAATTTACTATAATTTACATTTAAAATTTTGTTTCTAGGACAGATAATTACGGAGATATGTAAAAAATAAAGTCACATTTTCCGAAAATGTATGTAAAAATGGAAATGAGTTTTATAAGCAATTATATTTCCTACATGTTTTAATTTGTCCTAGACTAGTCCCTAACTGAATGACAGCGTTCTAAACCAAGAATTTTGAGATATTTTCGGAAAATTCGACTTTTCCTGTTTTTTAAATGTGCATATCTCCGTAACTAACCGTCCTTGAAACAAAATTTGAAATGTAAATTATAGTAAATTTAATTCTCTACAACATTGCCCCAGCTTTGTTGTAGCTAAAATGCTCCTAAACGAAGATATAATCCAGAAGTTGGTTTTTCAGTAGGAAATTGCGATTTTTTACGTTTTTTTAAATGTTGATATCTCCGTAACTATCTGTCCTAGAAAAAAAAAATAAAATGGAGAATGTAGTAAATTTAACTCTCTATAACATTGTCGAAGCTTTCTTCTAGCTAAAATGCTCCTAAAGGAAGATATGAGCAAAAATATGAAGAGAGTGCCGGTTTTTTCAATATGGCGGCGGGCGCGGAGGGGGGGGAATTGTGCATTTTGCATTTTAAAACTGACTAACCATCCTATACAACATATCAAAAATTCAAAACTACCGGACCGTTTGTAAGGTCACGCATAGTACTTTAGTCTCTATTCACCGTGTTATTGTACTCGACTAGTTTAAAGGTTACAGTTCTTATAGGAAAGCATAACAAACGTACATAAATTGTGATAAACCATCATACTTCCTTATAATTTATATTTTATTCTTATATTTTTTCCTTATTACTTCCAATATTATTATTTTATAGGCACACTTTTGATATGTTTTCTTGGAGGAATACGTCTAAATTCTTAACATAGATACAAATTAGGTTAAGTTCGTATTACTGTAATAAGTAGTTCAGTATTTGTTCTGAAAAATATTACTGGCTGTTGAATTTCTTTCGGCGTTTCTTCGGAAAACGGACTTTCCCGGAATTCCCGGGGTATATCCATATTATTAAGTATAAAAATAAAAATGATATTTTAATAACCCTTTGACCGCCAAAGACGGCAAATCACGTCATCGGGAATTCGTGCCACTGACGCCTATTGACGTCAAAAATTTCAATGGTCAAAAACATGCTAATTCAAACCACTATCTGTGTTTTTCAATCTCTGTTGATTTTGGAGCATTTTTTTTTTGTTTGGCGTCAGTGGCACGGTGAATTGCTTTGCCGCATGGCGCTCAAAGGGTTAAAAATGTTATTTTATTTTTATTTTTTTGCGTGTTGTGTTATAAATAAAATTAGATTTTATCTACAAATGTGTGTTTGTGCAGGTGGGCGGTGTCCGGCAACAGCAGTATGTGCTGGCGGCGCCCGGACAGAATGCCGCGCCCGTCTCGCAGGTGCAACAGGTACGGAGACTAAAGGTCTTCGCACATTATAACAACTCAACGGCGACTCGATTCTATAAAAAAAATAAAAAATAAAAATCGTTTATTTCAGAAATTTGATTCCATATATTGTTAGTAAATTAACTTATAAACTATGTTAGATACATTATTATTATTCTATGCCAAATATTGAAATTTAAGCCCTATGTCATATTTACTAGGTTTAATTTCAAAAAATCTACGACGCGTCGTCCACTCGTCGTCCACTACTAATATCATTTTTTTAAATTAATCCTAGTAAATATGACACAGGGCTTAAATTTCAATATTTTGCATAGAATCGAGTCGCCGTTGAGTTGTTATAATTAAAGATGCCACGAATATTCGGCAACTATTCGGTATTCGGCCTATTCGGCCACTTTTTTACTATTCGGTATTCGGCCGAATAATGCGTACTATTCGGCCGAATACCGAATAGCAAATCATGTAAAAAAAGACACGTTATTTTACTCAAAATTATGTATTTATTTCCAAATTACAACATTTTAATACTTAAAATTAATCAGTGGTAAGTTGTGATGGATAAAAACGAGCTTTTCAGCATTTTTTGGCAGCAAACGATTGCGCTTTTCATCGTAAACTTTACCAGCCTCAGAAAATAACCTCTCACTATAAACGCTACTTCCAGGCGAAGAAAGATAAACTTTTGCAAATTTCGAAAGGTTCGGGTATTGTTTTTCGTTTGCCGTTTCGTTCGCCGAATATTCGGTGCTTCGGCCGACAGCGTTGCCGAATATTCGGTATTCGGCCAATTCACTATTCGTGGCATCTCTAGTTATAATGTGCGAAGACCTATAACCTAGTCGTAACCAGAATATAAATATTAAGGGACAATCTTACACAAATTGACCTAGGCTAAAACTAAGCAACGCCTGTTCAGTCGCCACCAGATATATGAGTCATTTTCAAAAAACAGGTACATAGTTAACTTAATAAATAAATCAATATCACAAATCGATCCAGTCCCAAATTAAGCTCAAGAAGGCTTGTGTTATGGGTACTAGACGACGATATACACTTATATAGATAAATATATACTTAAATACATAGAACAACCATGACCCAAGCACAAATATTCGAGTTCATCACACAAATATTTGCCCTGGCCGGAATTCGAACCCGGGACCGCCGGCTCAGTAGGCAGGTGTCTACAAACTGGGCCAAACTGGTCGACATAAACAGAATATAAATATTAAGGGACAATCTTACACAAATTGACCTAGGCTAAAACTAAGCAATGCTTGTACAGTCGCCATCAGATATATCGCAGCATATAAGGCGTTCATAAATAACTGAACATGTACTGTAACGCCCAGTCAATAAGAGTCGTGTTCAGATATTTATGAACGCCTTATATGCTGCGATATATTTGATGGCGACTGTACATAGAAAATCAAAAATATTATATTCTAGTATCAAAACTATAATTCCTACTACACAAAGTGTGACCAGAGTCATTTTTAGGGTTCCGTAGTCAACTAGGAACCCTTAAATAGTTTCGCCATGTCCGTCTGTCCGTCCGTCCGCGGCTTAGCTCCGTGATCATTAGTACTAGAAAGCTGAAATTTGGTATGAGTATGTGTATGTATCACGCCGACAGAACGGTAAAATAAAAACTAAAAAAAAATGTTTTTTTCGGGTACCTAAAGTGGTGGTGATTTTTTTTTTCGTTCCAACCCTTAAGTGGGGTGTCGATAAATAGGTCTGTTAAAAATAATAGGAGTCTTCAAACATTACTTTTTGATAAAGTCAGTACTTTTGTAAATATTCGCTCCGAAAATAAAAAAAATAGTGTCCCCCCCCCCCCCCCCCCCCCTCTAACTTTTCAACCATGGGTCAAAAAAATATGGAAAAAATCATGAAAATGAGGCCTTATAAGTACTTTGAATGAAAACTATATTGAACAAAATCGGTCCATCCGTTTTTATTGTTATCGAAAAATTTCATAATTTTCTTTAAAAGGACGTAAGTTGACTTCCAGAAGGTAATAAGTAATTACAGTTACTTTGGCGTTTACGACCTTTTTCCGTCTTTGACCGTCTCTTGTGAAGGATGAGCAACTACGGAACCCTACACTGAGCGTGGCCCGACATGCTCTTGGCCGGTTTTTTTTTTTTTTATTTTCCGCCAAAACTTCGAGTAATATTTCATTAGCCAGACTATTATTAATTAATAAATAATGTATTTCCAGGTGATATTCTGCGGGGGTGGTGTGGCGGTGTCGGCCGCGTCGCCGGCCATCACCTCGTCGCTGCCGCTGGCCGGCGCCGTGCTCGCGCCGCACCACACGCTGCACCAGTAGACGCCCGACCACATACAGCGTGCCTCTGACTGTGGGGCTTCAAAATAAATGTAAACTTCGATTCTACTCAACTGATCAAAATTTGTTTTGTGACATTAAGAGACCTTATTCCTATTAAAAAGAAAATATTTTATGTTATTACAAATATATTGATAACAACCAACTTTTTGGAGTGAATTACGCGTTTCCCCGAGTTCTAGGTAGTAACATAGCTATTTGATGCTTTCATTGCGTGCAGTCGAAAATTGTAAAAACTCATTTTCCGCGTGAAAATTGTCAATTTCGAGTAGTTTTTGATACAAAAATCATCAATGAAAAATTCAAACTGTAGGTTTCAAATATATACCAATAAATCCAAATAGCCCTGTTCTAGGTAGTAACATCAATCATACTATGTTAAGAAACATGTTTGATAATGATAATAGAGAAAAATGTCTAAACAATCAGCATTTTAAAAGGAATAAGGCCTCTTAAGAAAATATATAATTTACATAATAGGCGTGTAGACTATTTTTTTTAGGATGTCATCGATTCATTTTTTTTTTTGTGATCAAATGTCTATATGGGACTAACTGAAGACTGTTCTAAAAGTCGGAAATGACTGTCAAAGTTCAACATTCCTATGGAGCGCTAAAAATGCTTCATACAAATGGCCACCTACATGTGACATCATTTGTAGATTATTAGATTATTAATTATTAGGTACCAATATTTGTATGGAGACAATAAGTAATTTGCCATTTTCACTGTGAATAAGTGCGTTAAGTTCATGGTTGTCATACGATTAATGTTTTGTTAAATTGTGAGGACTCTGAAAACTATTTCAACCTTGTTTAATTCAATATTAGTCTACACCCCTATTTATTATACTATTTATTTGACTTTTGACGTCTCTTAATTTCATCTAATATCAATATGCTGTCAATTAAGCATTGGATTTACATACATTGAAAATAACATTTAACTTGTATGAAAAAAATCAAATTAATACTGGAGATATTAAAAAAAGTTGCAG
This sequence comes from Apotomis betuletana, assembly GCA_932273695.1. Lineage (NCBI taxonomy): Eukaryota > Metazoa > Arthropoda > Insecta > Lepidoptera > Tortricidae > Apotomis > Apotomis betuletana. The sequence goes on along the minus strand of OW026320.1, from coordinate 10,892,698 downwards.
AACAAGAGATTCTCAGTTTTGAGAGCACAATTAAGCCTTGCATCTAACGCCCCATGGTCTGAGACACCCTGTTTATTGATTAAAACTCGCACGATTTTCACACTTTATAAAAAAACGGGACTTAATTGCGTGTAAAAGGATGTTTATTTAATTTTCTCGACGTTTCAGAGGCACTGTCAGTCCCTTGAGTATGATCTCGACGGGACTATCAGTCCCTTGAGATGGTGTCGAAGGGACCGTCAGTCCCGTGTATGCTCTCGACTATCAGTCCCTTGAGATGGTCTCGAAGGGAACGTCAGTCCCTTGTATGGTCTCGAAGGGAACGTCAGTCCCTTGTATGGTCTCGAAGGGAACGTCAGTCCCTTGAGTAAGGGAACGTCAGTCCCTTGTATGGTCTCGAAGGGAACGTCAGTCCCTTGAGTATACTCAAAGGACTGACGTTCCCTTCGAGACCATACAAGGGACCGACGTTCCCTTCGAGACCATACAAGGGACTGACAGATCCTTCGAGACTATATACTCAAGGGACTGACGTTCCCTAGTCTCGAAGGATCTGTCAGTCCCTTGTATGGTCTCGAAGGGAACGTCAGTCCCTTGAGTATAGTCTCGAAGGGAACGTCAGTCCCTTGAGTATATAGTTTCGAAGGGTCCGTCAGTAACTGGTATGGTCTCGAAGGGAACGTCAGTCCCTTGAGTATAGTCTCGAAGAGTCCGTCAGTCCCTTGTATGGTCTCGAAGAGAACGTCAGTCCCTTGAGTATAGTCTCAAAGAGTCCGTCAGTCCCTTGTATGGTCTCTAAGGGAACGTCAGTCCCTTGAGTATATAGTCTCGAAGGGTCCGTCAGTAACTGGTATGGTCTCGAAGGTACCGTCAGTCCCTTGAACGCGATCAAGTCCCGTTTTGTTATAATAATGACCAACACATATCGTCATTTGACAACCACAACTAAGTAACAAATGACTACTTAAAACAAATCTCATATCTCAGTATCAATCTACTAACTAGATAAGAGGTTTTAAAGAGCAGGGACAGAAATGTAAGTGAGTTTTCGTTTACCGGGTGATATGCCGATGTCTCTGAATCTGAATCCATGAACACCATACCAACGACTGTACGCAAGTACAGTCAGAATCAAAAGCAAATGACAATACGGTGTTTGACTATAGTGAGTATAAATTGTGGCATTGAAACCACTAAACACATTAAAAAATACGCGGACCCAAATAAACTATCACTAACTTTTGGACATTATACTATTTTTAACCCTTTGACCGCCAAAGACGGGAAATCAAGTCATCGGGAATTCGTGCCACTGACGCCAACGACGCCTATTGACGTCAAAAATTTCAATGGTCAAAAACATGCTAATTCAAACCACTATCTGTGTTTTTAGGGTTCCGTACCCAAAGGGTAAAAACGGAACCCTATTACTAAGACTTCGCTGTCCGTCCGTCTGTCACCAGGCTGTATCTCAAGAACGGTGATAGCTAGACAGTTGAAATTTTCACAGATGATGTATTTCTATTGCCGCTATAACAACAAATACCTACTAAAAATAAAAATTTAAGGGGGGCTCCCATACAACAAACTTGTTATAGATTATGGTACGGAACCCTTCATGCGCGAGTCGGACTCGCACTTGCATTTTTTTTTTTTTTCAATTATGTTGATTGTGGAGCACTTTTTTTTTGTTTGTTGTCAGTGGCACGGTGAATTGCTTTGCCGCTTGGCGCTCAAAGGGTTGTAGAATAACTAAAAAGAACACGTGTTTTGACTACTGCTTTTTATGACGTCACATGCCAGTATCATCATAGAAGCTTCATACCAACAGATCGTTTTTGATATTTCATAAAGAGTAGCCGATTTGAGCTGTCATCGAATACCGTATTTTAGTATGCAATTACTGACGCAAGAAAAGAACGAATAAAAAGGAGCTTTTGGGCTCTAAAAAGGAAGCAATAAACATCATTAAAAATATCGTGAGACATCTTTAATGATTATAAAAACGGTTTGAACTCACCTGAAAATTCTCAGGAATGGCCCGACATGTTTCGAACTCATATAGCTCTTCATCAGGGACTGCTATCCGTGCTGCTACGCGGTCGCGTGAGTTCGAAACATGTCGGGCCGTTAACAATTTTTACGTGAGTTTAAACAATTTTTTTGGGGTTCCGTACCCAAAGGGTAAAAACGGGACCCTATTACTGAGACTTCGCTGTCCGTCCGTCCGTCTGTCACCAGGCTCTATCTCAAGAACGGTGATAGCTAGACAGTTGAAATTTTCACAGGTGATGTATTTCTATTGCCGCTATAACAACAAATACTAAAAATCAAATAAAATAAATATTTAAGGGGGCTCCCATACAACAAACTTGTTATAGATTATGGCACGGAACCCTTCATGCGCGAGTCGGACTCGCGCTTGCCCAATTTTTATAATTACCTTATTCTTCCAAGCAAATGAACTGTCTAACCAGACAAACTGACTTACTTTGTATGGTTTGGCAGTTCATTTGCTTGGAAGAGTTAGGACTCTAGTAGACAAAAACAGAAAGGGGACAAGCATCGAAAATATCGCTTGAATATCAAAAGATAATGAAAATTGTCATGGTTGTGATAATCGCCGCATCGCTCAAATGGCTGTCAATCAAATTTGACCCCTGACTATCGTGATATGAAATGAACTTACAAAGATATAGTACATTTAAGCTATCCGGTTTCCGCATAAGAGTGAAAACTGGTCAGCTTAAAAAAAAACAACTGCAAATAAACAATTGACAACATTTCATTTTTTTTACCAGGTTTTATTTTATCGATATTTATACCCCGCGCGGCGAACGATGATTCCTATGACACCTGTCATCTCAATACATTTTATAACCTATAATCGGAAAAATGTACTGAGATGACAGGTGTCATAGGAATCAACGTTCGCCGCGCGGGGTAATAAAGGCCAAAAAAATATTTTTACATTTTCGAAAATACCAATTTGTGCTTGAAAAATAGATTTGAATATTTCCTCATGTTAAAAGATCGAAGGCGACCAGTAATTGGCCACAGCGCAGAAAATAATATAGTGGGACTATTTCTATATTTAGTATGGAAATTGTACCACTGTTCTTTTCGTGTGTTGTGACTGTCTAATTTTCCTGTTTATTTTTGCTTTCACATTTTTTTTATATTTTATAAACTAGTTTGTCTGTATAAATCGAATAAAAATAATAATTTTGGGTTATGTGATAATAAATTAATGAAATTAGTTCAAACTGAACAGTATTTGAAAATTTTAAATGTTGTCAATTAATCTTCGATTCACTAATCGAACATCAATAACTACTAAATCAAGAATTAAATAACTACTTAATGCAAAATAGAGGAACTTTTGGGTTTGTGGTTCTTTGTAAAAACGTTCGTAAGTCTTACTAAATGTTTACAAATGAAGCGAAAATTGAAAAATTTAATGATTTTTTTTTCAATTTTCGCTTCATTTGTAAACATTTAGTTTACGTTAGCAGACGTTACTGCTTTAATAAAAAATACGTTCGTAAGTCGGTTACAGAAAAGTTTGAATTTAGAAGTTATTGTATTTCTTACATGGAAGAGATCAAATGTTAAAGCCGATACAGACGAACTGCAACGCTACTGTAACTGCAATATTGTGCAGTCAGCGTGCAGTACTATTAGGGTCCCGTTTTTTGGTACGGGTACGGAACTCTAAAAAGTGTAAAAAAAATGTTTTTAATCTGAAAAAAGTTGACTCTTTTTTTTTTTAATCGCTCAGCTGGCATGGAGTCTGTATCGGCCCTGAGCTACCGTAGTCGACGTCTAAATTTAGTGACCTTTATATTCACAGGTTCTAAAGTGAGAACTATAGGCTATTAGAATAAGGTTTGTAAATAATTATTAATTATTAAACCGTACACAAAGACAGACCAACTGTGGTTTTTTTCATGTAATATGTTTAAGGAGGAATGCAGTCGATTTTGTTTCAATTTTTTTTTTTATACTAGCCTTTTAATAGTCTGCAAAGTATGTAATCAAAAGGGCGTTTTCCAAAAAAGTGTACATCAACTTTTTTTTTCTTCAGAAAAGTCCATGTACATTTTGCGCGAATAGTACTGCACGCTTGTGTCGGCATATGCCGACAGCTCATCTAGTGCTAATTATATCTACCATGACATTCTTGAATAAAATTGAAATGAAAATGAAATTATTTTACTGCATAAAATGTGAAATGCACGCAGTTACTGCGTTTTTCCAGATTTTGATGGAAATACAAGTTTTTATTTTAGTGTTCTTTGCCGGGCCACGCTCGCAAACACTAATATGAACTCCGGCACGGCCGGCACTGAACGTGTGAACGTTTTGAAAACCTGTCGGCTGTGGCCGACAGCTAGAAAGTCGTGCCAGTGACGCCGCGCTGGCTGCAACCGACGATAGCTTTTGTTTTTCTAGACGCCAGACAAGAAATCAAAATTACGTAGTGATTGTCCTAAAATAATAAACATAATATTGATGCAACAGTTATCGTCGACTGATGAGTGGCGTCAATGGCACTACTTTTAGCTGTCGGCCCCAGCCGACTGTGGAGTTTAAAAGCTCACTGACTTTACCTGTATTAGAAAATGGTTTAAGGAAGATTGAGACTATGCGAACAATTTTTATACTGTGAAGTAGCTACTACAGTTTTAAGCTTAAAACTGTTTTTTTTTCAAACCGCTCCTAAGCCCAAATCGAAATTACTCTGTTTTAGCAAACTGGCAATGTGAAGGGAAATAACGCTCATAATTTCGAGGCGATGTAGCCTTTTCACCGCATGTCGGTATTTGCCGACAAGACTGTATGTGTCGTGATAGAACGACCCGTTTAAGATTAGACAGGACACGGTAATTTAACCTTTTGACCGCCAACCGGTGATAAAATGTACACAGCAAAAAAAGAAGTGCTCCAAAATCAACCAGGAATTAAAAACACTTATAGTGATACAATACAATACAATAATTCTTTATTGCACACCAACAAGAAAAATGTTACAATTGAAACCTTAATTTATAAATGTACATGAAGTGATTTTAATTACAAAGTTTTTAATCATTGATGGTCGTGATATGACGACTGGGGCGGTCAAAAAGTTAAATGTGAAAAGGTTAAAATATATTTGCGCTTCGAAATGGAACCTATAATAATAATAATGGTGGTGTAATACATCTTATAAGTGTATTGTAACTTATTATACATTGCATATTAGTAGGTATTAACTTGTACTTTATAAATATTGTATGGATAATTAAACGATTTGGAGAAGTATTGCTGCATTTTGATTTGAATTTATTGGGTCTTATAATATAATATTATTATTAAAACTAACCTGAGACATCTTTAATTATTATAAAAACAGTTTACTCACATATGACATCGAAACATATCGGGCCGTTCCTGATAATTTTTAGTTCGTGAGCATAAAACGTTTTTATAATTGTCTTGTAATATATCCCAAATATCATCATAATTTTTATTAAAACAGTAACGTTTGATAGCGTAAACCATATGGTTACAAATTTTACAATTCTAATTCAAATGAAGCGAAATAATTAGTTTGGGTGTAGCACATCGTTAGGCACTACACAATAAATAAATATCAGACAACCTCACATAAATCTAGTCCCAAATTAAGCTCAAGAAGGCTTGTGTTATGGGTACTAGACGATGATATACATACTTATATAGAAGATATATACTTGAATACATAGAACAACCATTACCCAAGCATGTTCGAGTTCATCACACAAATCGAGAGTGAATAGGCATCTTCTAGCCAAGCATGCTCTATCTTAAGCCTTATTGTCACTTAACATCAGGTGCAATCGAGGTTAAATGCATGGCTATTTTGAATAAAAAAAAACCCTGGCCGGGATTCGAACCTGGGACCGCCGGCTCAGTAGGCAGATGCACTACCAACTGCGCCAAGCGCGTTGCCAATAGGAAGGACGCCCGTGTTGGCCCGGAAACCAGTTGGAGACGCAGGTTAGAACCCTGCCTGATTTTTTTTTTTTTTTCAATTTTTCTTTCATTGTAAACAAATATCATCAGTTGAAATACGACCACTGTTGGACAAAAGGATCCTAAGGATCGACTTACCTTAGCCATTTCTGTACCTCCTGTATCCAATAGACTCCTGAAACTTCCAGTAATTGTCTGCGATCGTTGTTTTAACAGCTAGACCGATTTCAATTATTTTTGTACAACATAGCTGGGCCATAGGCCAATTAGGAACTAGGCTAAGCATTATGATAGGTATATCTATACTATTATAACATTCTACAGTTGTATTGAAAATCAGTTTACGATGGAGGGGTCATGATTTCATTAAAAATCTTAATAGCGCGATGCAGGATCGTCTTTTGTTTTGTGTGGGCGCGCGGCGCCATGCCAGCCTGTCGCCATCTGTTGGACATAACTTCCATTGTCCTCTGATCACGCCGAAACGGCTAGACAAATTTTAACCAATTTTGGTACAAGGCTAGCTGGAGATCCAAAGTTGGTTATGGGATACTTTTTACCAGAATACTGTATAAAAAAATTACCCGTACGAAGTTAGCACTTTTGATATAGGGTTTACGATACTTTTTGAACAAGCCGAATAGGATCTAGTTTGCAATAAAACACTAATTCATAACAAATGTGTATATTTAGTTATGTCTTAAAAATAGGCAACTGTTTATATGTAAAATATGCGCCCGTGCTCGGCGACGTACCAATAAACGTAGTTTGAAAAAAAAGGAACTAAAGATTTCGGTAGGTACAGTCGAGTTCATTTACATCTACACACTTACGAGAACAAAAATATCTGAACACGACCCTATTGTCAGTCGCATAAAGTCGTGTTCAGATATTTTTGTTCTCGTAAGTGTGTAGATGTAAATGAACTCGACTGTACACAGTTCACTCGCATATTCTTACAAATTTAACTAAAAACACAAATGATTGTTGAGCATTTCTCAAAAATTTCGTACACAACAGAAAATTAAAGTCAATATAAATTATCTATTTTGTTACCAATTTTCTTTGTGATTTCCAATACATTGGTATCAGGTTATATCTCCATAATTAAAAAAGTATAAGCATAACAGAACCTTAATTATCATAAACATAGCCGTAACATTGATATAAAATTACTAAAATAATTGGTAACAAAATAGGAAAATTATATTGACTTTAATTTTCTGTCTTAAATTGTGTACAAATTTTTTGAGGAATGCTCAGTTATGCCCGGGCTACACGCGTGGCAAGCCTGCAGAACGCAGTTATATATGTTAGAGTGAGACGTAACTACATCGTGCTCACTCTAACATATAACTGAGCTTGTAAAGGCTTGGCAAACGTACCTGAATACTGTAAGCGGAGCATTTAAAAGTAAAGGTCACAATGCATTTGCACTTAAATGCAGCATTAGCACGAATAGCGAAATTATTCAGATTCACGAGCACGAATATGTAAACGCAAATCGTTCCGTCATTCGCGTATTCAAATATTTCAATTTCGAAGTGTTTTAAAAAGTCAGCCTTGTCTATGGAATGAAACTGTTATTGGCGGGAAACCGCATACCTTTTTTATTTTTTAAATAATATTTTTAATGTTTCAATACAGCTATGCAGCTAGAATCTAGATGACCTGTGAAAAAAATATGTTAAAAAGTAAACTTAAATCTCATTTGTGTCTTTTAGTGATGCATTGTATAATTTCATAATAGGTACTTATAGATATATTTGTTCTATAATTAAAAATGGCGATGAAATTTACTGATTTACATTGTAAGCAAATTCCCACATTTTTATGACCATTACTAATATAAATAAAAGATGATGATGAGTTTTGTTAAGTTATAAACAAAGTAAAACATAATTTGAATTAATACAAAATTTGTTTACCATTTTTACTTCATCTTTGATATTCTGTTTCATATTTATCTAAAAGATTGTCCCTTACACAATCTTCAAATATATAACTGACACATACACATTCTTTAGATATCTATATTGCTTTACAACCAACATCAGTCGCACTACAGCCTTATCAATTTCCATTTGAGTGAGTTATTTACTGTCATTGGCAATCACTTCACTTTGCAGTGGAAAATCTATCCCTTTCTCGAAAAATAATAGAAAAAGGGAATGCATTAATTAATACAAATATCAAACAAACAGTCATAGTGATGTGCCATCTCGTAGAATTTCAAAAAACAGAACCCTTTTTATGGGAATGTTCTCTCTCTGAACAAATCAAAAACATCCTTGGGAACGGCACATCTTCAACCCCTATATTATTATTGGTTAAGGAATACAGTTTTTTGTCAGATTTTTATATCACTGTATTCATGGTTTATGCACATTACTTTTACACAGTTATTGGTGGCAATTTCAATCAAAAGGGTCCACTTTGTCGCTTACCATTAAGGACGCAGTGATAGATTATTAGTATAAAGATGTAACCTAACATTGGACTCTATCAACAAGCGACAAAGTTGACCCTTTTCATAGAAAATGTCACATTTGCTCAGTTTGAAAAATATGACAGCAATGTTTCACAAAAAGATGAAGTTATGTAACTTTAACATTGATGTATTCATACTCTACTGAGTATTGCATGATTCACTCATCCTTCCAAATGAAACCACTTAATCTGAACACACCACTCATGTCCCAATTGAAAATCCTCTCACCAGGTTTGGAGCCTCCTGCCCCTGCCACAACCACCAGTGGCATAAAGTGCTCCGCTGCCCGAGGAGGATGCGCTTCCGATGCACCCAACGCCTCCCGCCATGATAACAAGCCTTCTTTTCTTTTTGTTTCCTCTGCTGTACAAACTTTAGTCAAATAATCGTCAAATTCCTTATTAATAACCCGTCCAGCCTTCCGACTGTTAAAGAACTCCCTCATATTATGGTACGACATACCAGAACCAATAACAGCTATGCCCTCCTTACGGAATTGATGCAATGCTTGACCAAGCTTGTAGTGCTGTTCTGGGTCTTGGTTGCTTAGTACCGACACTTGGATTATAGGTATATTAGCATCTGGATTGATGAGCATCATCGGGACAAATACTCCATGGTCCCAGCCGCGATTAGGGTCGAGACGAGAATCAATGCCGTTTTTCTTTAAAGTATCATGAATACGGCTGGCTAACTTTGGATCGCCCGGAGCGTCGTATTTATACTTGTAAGTTTCTGGTGGGAAACCATAATAATCGAAGTATAGATCGTGATGGCTACCAGATGATATAGTCACCTTACTTTCTTCCCAATGCGCGGTAACAAGTATAATGGCTTTAATATTTTTAAAGTCCACATGCTTCTTCACGCCATCGCGCAAGAAATTCGTGAGTCCCGCATGGTCCGCGTCTCCTAATAGCGGCATAGGGCCGCCTCCATGGTTCACGAACAGAGCAGGAGCGATAAAAACCATTTTCCGGGCACTAGTAAACTGGCGAATTATGTTCATAGATAGCAGTGACATACACACTATGAATGCCACTTGTAGAAGTATCGTGAACGTATTGAGGATAAGCATATAGCTGACTCACTGAGGTCACTTCGTAATGCATATATAATGAGCGATTAGGGAACGAGTTCAATAACAAAGATAATGAGTCTTGTGATTTCATAGAAACGAGGAAAAAATAAGTGCACTTGCACTGCGCTACTTCAGTGTTTGAGACTTTGAGTAAACGTCATGATGACATAACAAAAGTAACGTTTGAAAAGACCGCTTTCGTAGTTGCTTTCGGGTGTATGTTGAACATCATTCCTTTAAATTCCATGAAAAACATGTAACAGTAGTATGTAACATAATACGAATAGTTTACACGATAGTTCCAATTTGCTAAAGATTGCTTAGATGGTTAGTAGTCTCTCCTGTAGACAATAATAATTTTTATATCACTTATTATAATGTCATCCATCGTGCAAGGGTCTCCTCCTCCAAGTAGTCGACAAGTTTGGAGAAAATTAAATTAGGATTAGGAGTCATGCAAAAAAAGGGCGCATCCCCTTTGAGTATATAATAAGCGCATCCCATAACCCTAAAGTAAAGGTGCGCGCACTTTAACTCGGCTCGACTCGGCATTAAATGTATTTTTTTTGTTTTCGTAGTCTGGTAGCACTGTCCGATAAACGTCATTAGGAAATCGTTCGGAATTAAGGAAATATACACCCGTAATTTACTTATCACAGATGTCTGGAAGTAATACTAAATTAGTCTTTAAATTTCGTTAGATTCATTTCGTCGATCAATATCGACAGCTTAAGAACTCACAAAGTTATTATCTTAAGGTATGATGAACCATGTTTAAGCTCGAATCCGTTCGTGGTTCTTAAACTATGTAAGCTATTATAACAAAATGTTTATTTCAGAACGCACAATGTATTTCACTTCCATCCCAAAGAGTGAAGTGATATATGTGAGATTAGTTGTCAGATTAATAATAATGAATCAAAACAACAACACACACCCATGTTATATTTAGAATTTAAGTGAATAAGATGAAAGTAATTGGTAATTTGTTAAGTTAAGTGACACTATACGTAAACACGACGTACTTTACGAGGGTGATTGTAATTTTGGACGGTAAGCACTTTACAAATCTCTTTTTATTTGCTTAAAATAAATATAGTCATATGCTGCCATATATTATTATTGCTGATGAAGTATTACGAAACACTTGTCTAAAACTGGAGAGATTTCATGCTGTGAATACATACTTATGGATCATAAGCTGTATATATGTATATGACTGTTAGTCACGTATCACGTACTTATTTATGAGGTCGCGTCGTCCACAGACTCCAGGAAAGGACGATTTCAGGGTGTAAATCTTAAAATTTTGTCATATAGTACTCTTTCTAACAGTTTTAAGACAACTAAAACTTTATTTCCATGATCTTCATATAATTTAAGTGATTTTTCTAGTAATAGAATCCACACAGAGTGAGACTGCACTGCAAGGCGGGCAAACCTAGTATTATTGTATAACTGTATGATTATGTCTTTTAAATAAATTAATAAAGTTAAGATTCTTTTTTCAAAAGGTGTAGTTTAGTTTCTGAGTAAAAGAAAACAGAGTGAATCATGGGGCCTATGCTTTGATTGACTAATTCTAATAATATTAATGTATACATTAACTTCCATACTTTTATAAATTTATGAAACATGTAATGTCTCATTTTGTTTAATGTGGGTTTGTATTCATAGTTTCCATACTTTTTTTTACTTTTCAGATATCCAATCAAATTGAGTTCTACTATATAAAAAAGTTGTGTTATTCAAGATGGCTAAAGCTAGTCCATTTGGCAGAAACTTCCATTGAATAATTGCATAACTGATTAACAAAATAAAATCATTATCAATGAAGTCTAAAAAAATAAAACCAATGAGTGACACTCGAAATAAGTATCGGCTGGACGATGTCACAAAACACCGGATAATATTCTTAAAAGAAGAGGGGTACACTGTTACAGAAATAGCGGAGACTTTAGGGCTAACGGTAAGAACATGGTATTCATATATTTAAGTGTTGATCTATGGATTTGACTTAAATAAATCTTATTAGAACTTTTGTGAGACATATTTAATTATTGTATTAAGCGGTTTAAACTCATGTGAAATTGTCAGGAACGGCCCGACAGTCAGTGACAAAGTTGCCCCGCCAATGTGCGGGTAGCAGTCTCTGATGAAGAGCTCTGTACAAGTTCAAAACATGTCAAACCGTTCCTGACCATTTCGCGTGAGTTTAAACCTTAATACAATTTAAAAAGGCTTTAATTACTTTTATAAATATTGACACAAAGGTAAATTATGAAAGAAAAATGTAATGTAAACAGGACCTTAACCTGCGTCCCTACGTTTCCGGCGTATCCTCCCAACTGAGCTATCACATTGTTAAGTCATTCACACCAAATCTTTGATTCCATTATTCTTCGCTACTCTCGCCCTCTGGGTCATCATCTACAAAAATTTCGACTGTCTATCACGGTTCATGAGATGCAGCCCGGTGACAGACAGACAGACGGACAGCGGAGTCTTAGTAAACGGGTCTTTTTTTTAACCTTTGGGAACGGAACCCTAAAAATACGCGTGTGAAGTGCTACTTATTCCATAAATATTTAGCTTACTAGCTGTGCCCGCGACTCCGCCCGCGTGGAATTCTTTCTTCTGTACTAGTAAGCTGTTAATACCTCACCGTTTAATCCTTCCTCGACTACGACAATTATTTCAAAACTACAATCAGCTCAATCTGCCCAGCCTCGAGTTTTGACGAAACAAACGAACAGCAATTGATTTTTATGTATAATAATAATAGCCTTTATTTGACAATCTTTTTTTTTTCACATAAGTTGTTGTTATTATATTACATTCTTCGTTGGTGATTGTCTTGCTGTCCAGCATAGGCCTCCCCTAGAGCTCGCCACTGGCTGCGGTTCAGTGCCTGTCTTCTCCAAGTATTACCAGCCATTTTCTTGATTTTTATGTATATAGATTTAATTTTCCAGCGAAAAACGGTGTATCTATGGTGGCACCGCTACGAGCAGGAGGGCGTACTGAAAAACCACGTGTCCTTCGGCCGCCCGAGGAAAACCTGCGCTTACGACGACCGCAAGATCGTAGAACAAGTCCAGGTACAATACTCTCTCTATCTAGGGTTGCCATCTCTGCAACCTGGCTACCAGCACATCTAGCACAAGTGTGACAGGCGACTCTGTCTCGCGGAAGATTACCTGTCTCTGTCTTCACAGTACCGTGGTAGAGTGATGGGCGATGCTATGTCGCGCGACAAGTCGCGAAACCAAGTTGTGCTAGACGGTCTGGACAAAGCACGTGAAAACCCTGGATTTTGAAGCTCAGAATCCGGACCCGAATTTCCGAACCCCGATGCTAATATTTATTTATTTATTTAAACTTTATTGCACACAATACACAGGTAAAAGTACAAATGGCGGACTTAATGCCATAAGGCATTCTCTACCAGTCAACCATAGGACTAAACAGAAACATTATGTAAACTTCGAGGCCTCGTGGCATTTAGGTAGCATTTGACGTTTCTGACAGACTAGTGGTGTAACCTTATTTTTACGAGTAGGTACAGTCAACCAATTTGATTTCTAGGACACTACAGAACCTTGTCACAATGACAATGATATGATATGAGATTTCAAGCGGCTTTCATATTGACGTTCACTGTGACAAGGTACGAAATGGCCTAGGAATCAAATTGATTGACTGTACAAGTAGAGAAAAAAACACCAATTAGGAAAAATTTCAACCGTTTAATATATGACATTCGTGATACACAATTAATATTTGTTCTAAATTGTAAGAAGTTATTCTACGTCTTCTCTCTGTGAAAATCCACTTTGTGTACGAAAATGATCTTTCAACTTTGACTGAAGTGATCGGTAAGAAAAGCATTTCTGTAATGTTGCATCGTGTTATTTGTTGGTGTTCTCTGTGATTTCCACTTATTTGTTTTCTAACAAGTTGTTTATCTTACAACTATTTAGGTTGAAACCCAATAGATATTCATTAATTATTTTATCTTATCCGAAACGGCAATGAAAAACATGTCTCATCACTAGTGCTACCTTAATGCCACTAGCCCTCGATGTTTACTAGTAAGTTAAAACCCTAATCTTATATTTCTCTGATTCCAGGAAGGAGGCCGCTTGACCACCTCCGACCTCGCTCATAACTTTTCCGTGTCCGCATCCACCATCCGCCGTCGTCTCCACGATTTAGGGGTCCAGAAGACCCCTGTCAGAAAAGCCATCCTGTCCCCCAGACACAAAACCCAGCGGCTAAACTTCGCGAAAAAATACTTAGACTACGACTTCTCAAAAGCCATATTCGTTGATTTGAAAACAGTGAATTGTTTAGATGGGAAAGTATCGCTTGGAAGGAAAAAAAACAGTAGACTTAACTTCAAAAATCTAGGGTTCACTTTGAGTTTTTGGGGATGGATTTCGGTTTCAGGAACGGGGCATCTGTGTGATGTGAAGAGTCGATTAACTTCCAACGATTATATAAGTATTTTAGAAGAGATTATGATACCAACTGCCAGTATTGCTTTACAAACGAGCCCTATACAGTTCGTTCAAGATGGCGCCGCGTCATATCGATCTAGGTTTGTAAGAGAATGGATCAAAAAGCAAGAGCATTTAATAGAAATCCCATTGCCGCCTAAGTCTCCGGATTTGAACCCGGTACAGTCTGTCTGGGATAGGATCCTAAGGGCATGGGATGGGGAAAAGGTTAAGGACTTTACGAGTTTAAAACAACATGTTTTGGATTTATGGGAGTCTCATAAAGCTACTAGTTTGTGTTCTGAACAGGTTGGGTCCATGAGGCAACGGCTGCAGAGTGTTATTGATGCTGAAGGGGGGTATACGCAGTTTTAACCCATTCATTGCCGACGCCTCATATTTTTACTCATCACGCAGTGCCGCCTTCCAAGCGACGACGCGAATTCGCGTCAGCGGCATTAGGTTAACCCATTTCAAGGACGCGAATTCGCGTCCGCGGCATTACGTTGTCAAGGACGCGAATTCGCGTCCGCGGCATTACGTTGTCAAGGACGCAATTTCGCGTTTTCGGCATTACGATTACACATACATGGGACGCGAATTCGCGTCTTCGGCATCCGTGATAAGAATTATGAAAATTACAAATGCATGGAATCCAAAAACCAGCAACAGTATAATATTATCCTTCATAAATAAAGTAACATTTTGGTATCAGCATTTAAGTACAGTTGTTTTCTAGCAAAAAAAAAACAAATATCTCGAGGACGCGAATTCGCGTCCTCGGCAATGAATGGGTTCCCATTCATTGCCCACGCCTCATATTTTTACTCATCACGCAGTGCCGCCTTCCAAGCGACGACGCGAATTCGCGTCCGCGGCATTAGGTTAACCCATTTCAAGGACGCGAATTCGCGTCCGCGGCATTAGGTTGTCAAGGACGCGAATTTGCGTCCGCGGCATTACGTTGTCAAGGACGCAATTTCGCGTTTTCGGCATTACGATTATACATACATGGGACGCGAATTCGCGTCTTCGGCATCCGAGATATAAGAACTATGAAAATTACAAATGCATGGAATCCAAAAACCAGCAACAGTATAATATTATCCTTCATAAATAAAGTAACATTTTGGTATCAGCATTTAAGTACACTTGTTTTCTAGCAAAAAAAACACAAATATCTAAAGACGCGATTTCGCGTCCTCGGCATTACGATTGCACATACATGGGACGCGAATTCGCGTCCTCGGCAATGAATGGGTTAACTTGTTGCTAAAGGTTTTATTAATTGGGTAGCTATGGGCACTGAAAAGGTAACTATTATTGATTTAACAATGAACGTACTTTCGCATTTATATTAAGTGTATGAGTTTTGCGCATTGGATAACACAGATCGTGTTATTGAAGTATTATTATACTGTAAAGCAACAATGACAAAAGAAAGTAGAAAATTATTTATAAAAAGAAATGGAGTTCATATCTACTAACCTTTTTTACTTGCAAACAATGCCGTTATCTCTATTCTTCGCTAAACCACAAAGTTGTCCTAAATATTAAACAAAATAAGTGCACCTTATACATGAAATGCATCTTTAAGTCGAAGACAAGACAGACAAGTACAGTGAAAGGAGGATGGGCGGATTCGATTCGTATGGACTCTGGCCTATGGACCAATAACGACAACCTATCTACTTATCATTGGAAAGGCATAAATTCATATTCTACAACTTAAGTTAAGGGCTTTAATTTAAGTTAGTTAAGGGCTTTAATTAAAACAAAACTTAATTGATTCCTTTGTGTGACGAAAGTTACCCCTACATTTTGTATGACTAACTTTCGTCACACAAAGGAAGCGATCGTGATCTTTTCTTTTGTTAACTAAGCTTTTAACTACCTATGTACAATGTTTTTGCAATCGAACCTTAATAAAAAGCGATACAGAAACTTAGTATCGAAAAACCCTACTTAATAACGTTAAAACTCAAATTTCTTTTATGCAGCGATAATTTTATTCTCTTCCTGCCATAGTTAACGTTATCCAGTGACATATAATTTGTCCTTATTGTTCATATAGGCCAATTAGCCCACCTTCCTTTAAATGAGAGTTATGTGCATAACAATTAAGTATACAGAGACCCAAGGGAATCCCGCAGTAGGCAACACCATTAATATTTTATTATAAAATAAATAATTTATTTATAAAAAAATAATTGTAGAATAAAATAAATAATTTATAAATATTTATTATGAAACACAATTGTTTTTAGAAATATTTTTTATGTGGGGAATAGTTATTTGTGCAACAAGAGAGCAAAGTTGTTTTTTGTTGCGAGTGCTGATTTTGAGTCCCGAGCAAGCGAAGGGTTCTACGTTTGAATCACGAGCGTAGCGAGTGATTCTATGTTAGAATCCTGAGTGTAGCGAGGGACTCAACAGCACGAGATGCAAAAAACTTTGCTCTCGTGTAGCACACACAACTTTTCACCTCATCAGCGAGAACATATTCGACATTTTGTGCTTTTCCTTCCAACGTATGTTTGTAGTCTTTGTTGCTGATTTCAATAATATTATTAATCGGAAAATAGATAAGTGCTGCTTAAAAAGGAATAACAATATAATTTAATTGAAATTATAATCAACCAACCAACGCGGTTATTGTCATTATTTGATCAAATTGGAAGATATAGCAGATACATGACGTGTTTATTTATAAATACATGTTATATTACGAGATTTTGTTTATAAATTGATTAATATTTTTACTCCTAAAACACCAAACAAAATAAATGCAAAAGAAAATAACAATAAAATTAAAATATGAACTCGATATTTTTTAAGGTATGTTTCGAATATGCATCTATGATAAATGGTAAAATTATAAATTATTATTATATTTACAATAAGTAATAAGTTGAAAAATCTTATTTTATTTGAGCAATGATCTATTGTTTTATATAATAGGCACAATAATTTTAATATTCGGTCGTTAAATAAAAATACAATAAAGAAAAAAAAATACGTTGCAATTAAAACTTTTTCGGTGTTTTAATGAATTTTTTGGTATAACGCGTATCCGAACTGTTCTCAATCGAGGTCGGATTCGAAAATCGAATTTCAAATTGATAAGTTTCTATCCCTCTCTTTTATATACATATGAAAGAAACAGAGTGCATCGAGATTCAAATGATTAGAATTTTATAATTAACCTTTGGCTGAAGAATGGCAATTCGTGGTCAGATATTGAAAAAATTAAAAAGCTACTTTCTACTCACGCTCGAAACAAAATCGCATTTTGTTCACTGTTATCTGACAGCAAAATCGCCATGTTTGAGCTGGTGAGGTGAAAATTAACATGCTATATACTTAGATGCAAAGTTCAACAAGCAAAAGAATTAAATTGTTCGCATAACTTGTCGACACCAGGACTCGAAACCTGTACCTTTGGATGACCGGTTTAATGTCTTCACCTTCCGACCAAACGCTTTCAATTTCCCCATCCCATTGCAATTGTGTTATTTGGGCGACGGAAACTGGAATCGAACCCGGGGCAATGCTCTAAGCGTCACTTTACGGGCAATAAGTATTATTATATTTAAGCTACTTATAAATGAATCGAGATATTGTATAATAATAGATAAATATATAAACATACATATAATACTTATAATTATGGTTTTTTTTAGGTACCTACCTAGTTTTCTTGACCATTCTAAAAAGTGCTCCATCAGGGGTTAGAAGGCTGTCCATTAAATACTCCTGTATCAGGAAGTCATACGTCCGCGATATCGTATAGTTAATTCAAAAACTGATACAAAATAAGACCTTGAGTGGAAACCGGTCAAGCGCAAGTCGGCATCGCCCACCGAGGATTCCCTACAAATATTGCATCTTAATCTTAAACAAATAAATAAATAAATATCGGACAACCTCACACAACTCGACCTAGTCCCAAATTAAGCTCAAGAAGGCTTGTGTTATGGGTACTAGACGACGATATACGTACTTATATATATAAATATATACTTAAATACATAGAACAACCATGACCCAAGCACAAATATTCGAGTTCATCACACAAATATTTGTCCTGGCCGGGATTCGAACCCGGGACCGCCGGCTCAGTAGGCAGGTGTCTACAAACCGAGCCAAATGCGTCGTCAAAATCTTAACTGTTAAATGACCGGGTTAAGTTAAGATTGCACCTGTTATGTATGGGGCAGGATACAAATTAGTTGCAGTTTTTTAACGTAACCCACATTTATTGTACGGGAGTTCTTTAAGGCCGTTCCCTGAGCCAGATTTGCAAAAATACCCCAAAAATTATCCTATTTTTCTACGAAACGTTGATATTAGTAAACGAGGGAAAAATATATATCATTCTTGATTATATTATCTTTAATAACACAGCATTCGATACACGATTCATAACACTTCGCTCGATACAATTAATTCCCAAAGTAACCTCCAATTCGAATTTTTACTCCAACTTTACTTGTTTTTTTTCTACGTGACACTATGAAACAAAAAAAGGAGAAAAATCAATCATAACTAAAATAGTAATTTTACAGCTTCCGAATTTCAATAATTGAAGCCAATATTTTTAAAATAAATAATCATCGACAAATTCTTACGAAAAAAGATATCGCCTTACGACCCGCAAGCTCTGTCTCCGTCACTCTTTTGAAATGTGACTGTGATGTGACAGGGACGGGTGGCCTGAGGAGGGGCTCGGGGTTCTGGCTCAGGGAACGGCCTTAAATATTTATTTTATTCTGTTATTTGTTGTTATAGCGGCAACAGAAATCCATCATCTGTGAAAATTCAACTGTCACGGTTCATGAGATACAGCCTGGTGACAGACGGAGAAGTCTTAGTAAAAGGGTCCCATTTTTACCCTTTTGGTAGGTACAGAACCCTAAAAACGAACTGCATATTTGTAATCAGCGTCAAAAACGAACCAAGTACCTAATTAATTAAGGCGTTACTTTGCGGAAATCCATTTTAATTAAAACAGTAATATTGCTTTGCTATTCCCCGATTTAATAAAGTGCCAGCCAATTAGTGCTAAACCGTTATAGTTATTTGCGTATTTTATCATGCATTTAATGGTCCCACCATCCCACCGCGAAAAGGAAAATACGCAAACAAATATAACAAACCAAAATAACAAAACTTATTCGACAAGTGTTTCGTGTTCGCCCCTCTATGAGGCATCATCAGTGCCCTTGCCATTAATGAGTTAACGTGACTGGACTCCCTAGCGACTGTGTAAACGATTTGTATGGAGAATAGTACAGCTAGGGGTGACTTTATAGAACTACAATTCACCATATAATAATAATAAATAAATATCAGACAAAACCTCACACAAATCAACCTAGTCCCAAATTAAGCTCAAGAAGGCTTGTGTTATGGGTACTAGGCGACGATATACATACTTCTATACTATTATAAAATCCTAAATTTGTATTGAAAATAAATTTTCTATGGAGGGAGGTCATGATTTCAGGAAAAATCTCGATAGCGTGATGCAGCCGGATAGTTGTTTTGTATGGACACGCTTCGCCGTGCCAACCTGGCGCCATCTGTTTTCAAAAAAACCTTTGTCCTCTAATAACGCCGAAACGGCTGGATAAAAAGTTACCAATTTTGGTACAGGAATAGCTGAACATCCAAAGATGGTTATAGGATACTTTTTATTATGATTAATATTTATCTCTGAAAACATAAATTCCATGAAATATTTTCCTTACAATGTGTAACCTTATAATGACAGCGTTTGTGATTTTGAATTTAGAACGACGCGACCCCCGCGTGTCTCTTACGTGTACAAAAACTAAAAAGTATGAATTCGACATAATACCTCCTCCGCGCGGCCCACCGGTATTAACAATAAGGTTAAGGTTGTTTTAGGCGTTGAGGTACGGAAACCGTCAGTTAGATTAGAAAGATGGCGCCAATTATCGACCAACACAGACGAAAATATGAGTGCAATGTTCGTTGTAAGTTGGCTCATGCTCAAAAAAAAAACATACATTTCTTTAAAAACACAATTTGCGACAATAGGAACTAATTAATGCTCTTTTATTGAATATGCAATTATATACTTCTGTAGTTTGTAAGTATCGACCATAGAAAAGCCCGGAGACGCAATAAAAAATGTTAATGAATAAAACAATTTTTTAATGCCATTTTATCGAGTGTAATTTAAATAAAAGTATTTCGAATCAATTTAAGTAAATTAAATACATTTTTAAATATCTTTTACCAATCAAAATTTAGAACATTAGGCGCAAATTTTTGTATCGTTTATGTTTGGCCTAACTTACTAATAAGGTAGCAAAATGTATAATAAACGCTAAATATACGATATATTTAGCCACAATTTTGCATCTATGCAGTTTCTTTATACATAAAATTTATTCAAAGTAATAAAATATATCATTAATTTTTTGTTTTTAACGGTGTGTTGATATTTTGTTCTCAATGACCCAATTTTCCGCTAGATGGCGTTGTTACTTTGACAAAATCTCCATACTAGCGGCTGCATCGCGCTGTTAAGATTTTTCCTGAGTTAATAACACCAGCTCCATACATGTAAAGTTTTGGAGCTATTGATGGGTCTCCTCGACACCAAGGCCAAGGATTCACGCACGTCGTTGCGTGCCTGTGACCACGATTCGGCACAAGCTAGGGTGTAGCTGTGATGGGTTAACCTGGACTTCGAGAATTATATAGTGCTGAAGTTGTTGTATATTGATCGCATACTTAATTTAAGCAGCAGTGTATCAGTTATTGGGAGTTGCTGCTCGACAATGTATGCATTTTGTACGAAAAAAAATCATGATTCGAGACAAGACAAAATCATTAAATTTACAATGTAGAAAGGATTTGAACCCAGAACCTACTGAAATAATAACCGTGTCATCTCATGCATTTTCCTTTGCTTATACCACGGATAACAAAACAGTGAGGCCATCACGTATCCGTTCAGTGGTGCTGTCGCCATTATTGACGTACGCTCGATTGAGTTAAGTTGGCACCTGAATCTTATGGCGTTACTTAGGAAATTATTATGACAGGTCATATTATTATATTAGTATTTTTTTTTCTGCAATAGACAATAAATATTAAAAACAATCTTTTAAACATACCTAAGTCTTGACTCCGTCTTAATTAAACCAAGATGATGTTCACAAGCGTAGCACCGAAGGTGCGGAGTGTTCTAGGGAAGTCGCCCACCCACTAATATAAGTAGTAACTTAATGCGAGGCCGTAGGCCGAGCCCCACGTAGCACCGAAGGTGCAGAGCGTCCCAGGGAAGCCCTCACATACTTTAACTTATATTAAATGGGTGGGCGGCCTCGCATTAAGTTATTTAAATCTACAATAGACAATAAATATTCAAAATGAATTTTTAAACATAAGTCTTGCCTCAATTTTAATTAAACCAAGATCATGTACACAAGCGTAGCACCGAAGGTGCGGAGCGTCCTAGGGAAGGCGCCCACCCACTAATATAAGTAGTAACTTAATGCGAGGCCGTAGGCCGAGCTCCACGTAGCACCGAAGGTGCAGAGCGTCCCAGGGAAGCCGCTCACACACTTCAACTTATATTAAGTGGGTGGGCGCCCTCGCATTAAGTTATTTAAATCTACAATAGACAATAAATATTCAAAATGAATTTTTAAACATAAGTCTTTCCTCAATTTTAATTAAACCAAGATCATGTACACAAGCGTAGCACCGAAGGTGCGGAGCGTCCTAGGAAAGGCGCCCACCCACTAATATAAGCAGTTACTTAACGCGAGGCCGTAGGCCGAGCTTCACGTAGCACCGAAGGTGCAGAGCGTCCCAGGTGGTCCCAGTTAAATGGGTGGGCGGATTCCTTGGGACGCTCCGCACCTACGGTGCTACGCGGAGCTCGGCCTTCGGCCTCGCATTAAGTTACTTCAACTTATATTAAGTGGGTGGGCGGCTTCCTTGGGACGCTCCGCACCTTCGGTGCTACGCGGAGCTCGGCCTGCGGCCTCACATTAAGTTACTTCAACTTATATTAAGTGGGTGGGCGAATTCCTTGAGAGGCTCCGCACCTTCGGTGCTACGCGGAGCTCGGCCTTCGGCCTCGCATTAAGTTACTTCGACTTATATTAAGTGGGTGGTCGGCTTCCTTGGGACGCTCCGCACCTACGGTGCTACGCGGAGCTCGGCCTTCGGCCTCGCATTAAGTTACTTCGACTTATATTAAGTGGGTGGTCGGCTTCCTTGGGACGCTCCGCACCTACGGTGCTACGCGGAGCTCGGCCTTCGGCCTCGCATTAAGTTACTTCCACTTATATTAAGTGAGTAGGCGGCTTCCTTGGGACGCTCCGCGCCTACGGTGCTACGCGGAACAGAAATCCATCATCTGTGAAAATTCAACTGTCACGGTTCATGAGATACAGCCTGGTGACAGACGGAGAAGTCTTAGTAAAAGGGTCCCATTTTTACCCTTTTGGTAGGTACAGAACCCTAAAAACGAACTGCATATTTGTAATCAGCGTCAAAAACGAACCAAGTACCTAATTAAT
This sequence comes from Apotomis betuletana, assembly GCA_932273695.1. Lineage (NCBI taxonomy): Eukaryota > Metazoa > Arthropoda > Insecta > Lepidoptera > Tortricidae > Apotomis > Apotomis betuletana. The sequence goes on along the minus strand of OW026320.1, from coordinate 10,870,054 downwards.
TAAGGCGTTACTTTGCGGAAATCCATTTTAATTAAAACAGTAATATTGCTTTGCTATTCCCCGATTTAATAAAGTGCCAGCCAATTAGTGCTAAACCGTTATAGTTATTTGCGTATTTTATCATGCATTTAATGGTCCCACCATCCCACCGCGAAAAGGAAAATACGCAAACAAATATAACAAACCAAAATAACAAAACTTATTCGACAAGTGTTTCGTGTTCGCCCCTCTATGAGGCATCATCAGTGCCCTTGCCATTAATGAGTTAACGTGACTGGACTCCCTAGCGACTGTGTAAACGATTTGTATGGAGAATAGTACAGCTAGGGGTGACTTTATAGAACTACAATTCACCATATAATAATAATAAATAAATATCAGACAAAACCTCACACAAATCAACCTAGTCCCAAATTAAGCTCAAGAAGGCTTGTGTTATGGGTACTAGGCGACGATATACATACTTCTATACTATTATAAAATCCTAAATTTGTATTGAAAATAAATTTTCTATGGAGGGAGGTCATGATTTCAGGAAAAATCTCGATAGCGTGATGCAGCCGGATAGTTGTTTTGTATGGACACGCTTCGCCGTGCCAACCTGGCGCCATCTGTTTTCAAAAAAACCTTTGTCCTCTAATAACGCCGAAACGGCTGGATAAAAAGTTACCAATTTTGGTACAGGAATAGCTGAACATCCAAAGATGGTTATAGGATACTTTTTATTATGATTAATATTTATCTCTGAAAACATAAATTCCATGAAATATTTTCCTTACAATGTGTAACCTTATAATGACAGCGTTTGTGATTTTGAATTTAGAACGACGCGACCCCCGCGTGTCTCTTACGTGTACAAAAACTAAAAAGTATGAATTCGACATAATACCTCCTCCGCGCGGCCCACCGGTATTAACAATAAGGTTAAGGTTGTTTTAGGCGTTGAGGTACGGAAACCGTCAGTTAGATTAGAAAGATGGCGCCAATTATCGACCAACACAGACGAAAATATGAGTGCAATGTTCGTTGTAAGTTGGCTCATGCTCAAAAAAAAAACATACATTTCTTTAAAAACACAATTTGCGACAATAGGAACTAATTAATGCTCTTTTATTGAATATGCAATTATATACTTCTGTAGTTTGTAAGTATCGACCATAGAAAAGCCCGGAGACGCAATAAAAAATGTTAATGAATAAAACAATTTTTTAATGCCATTTTATCGAGTGTAATTTAAATAAAAGTATTTCGAATCAATTTAAGTAAATTAAATACATTTTTAAATATCTTTTACCAATCAAAATTTAGAACATTAGGCGCAAATTTTTGTATCGTTTATGTTTGGCCTAACTTACTAATAAGGTAGCAAAATGTATAATAAACGCTAAATATACGATATATTTAGCCACAATTTTGCATCTATGCAGTTTCTTTATACATAAAATTTATTCAAAGTAATAAAATATATCATTAATTTTTTGTTTTTAACGGTGTGTTGATATTTTGTTCTCAATGACCCAATTTTCCGCTAGATGGCGTTGTTACTTTGACAAAATCTCCATACTAGCGGCTGCATCGCGCTGTTAAGATTTTTCCTGAGTTAATAACACCAGCTCCATACATGTAAAGTTTTGGAGCTATTGATGGGTCTCCTCGACACCAAGGCCAAGGATTCACGCACGTCGTTGCGTGCCTGTGACCACGATTCGGCACAAGCTAGGGTGTAGCTGTGATGGGTTAACCTGGACTTCGAGAATTATATAGTGCTGAAGTTGTTGTATATTGATCGCATACTTAATTTAAGCAGCAGTGTATCAGTTATTGGGAGTTGCTGCTCGACAATGTATGCATTTTGTACGAAAAAAAATCATGATTCGAGACAAGACAAAATCATTAAATTTACAATGTAGAAAGGATTTGAACCCAGAACCTACTGAAATAATAACCGTGTCATCTCATGCATTTTCCTTTGCTTATACCACGGATAACAAAACAGTGAGGCCATCACGTATCCGTTCAGTGGTGCTGTCGCCATTATTGACGTACGCTCGATTGAGTTAAGTTGGCACCTGAATCTTATGGCGTTACTTAGGAAATTATTATGACAGGTCATATTATTATATTAGTATTTTTTTTTCTGCAATAGACAATAAATATTAAAAACAATCTTTTAAACATACCTAAGTCTTGACTCCGTCTTAATTAAACCAAGATGATGTTCACAAGCGTAGCACCGAAGGTGCGGAGTGTTCTAGGGAAGTCGCCCACCCACTAATATAAGTAGTAACTTAATGCGAGGCCGTAGGCCGAGCCCCACGTAGCACCGAAGGTGCAGAGCGTCCCAGGGAAGCCCTCACATACTTTAACTTATATTAAATGGGTGGGCGTTGTTACTTTGACAAAATCTCCATACTAGCGGCTGCATCGCGCTGTTAAGATTTTTCCTGAGTTAATAACACCAGCTCCATACATGTAAAGTTTTGGAGCTATTGATGGGTCTCCTCGACACCAAGGCCAAGGATTCACGCACGTCGTTGCGTGCCTGTGACCACGATTCGGCACAAGCTAGGGTGTAGCTGTGATGGGTTAACCTGGACTTCGAGAATTATATAGTGCTGAAGTTGTTGTATATTGATCGCATACTTAATTTAAGCAGCAGTGTATCAGTTATTGGGAGTTGCTGCTCGACAATGTATGCATTTTGTACGAAAAAAAATCATGATTCGAGACAAGACAAAATCATTAAATTTACAATGTAGAAAGGATTTGAACCCAGAACCTACTGAAATAATAACCGTGTCATCTCATGCATTTTCCTTTGCTTATACCACGGATAACAAAACAGTGAGGCCATCACGTATCCGTTCAGTGGTGCTGTCGCCATTATTGACGTACGCTCGATTGAGTTAAGTTGGCACCTGAATCTTATGGCGTTACTTAGGAAATTATTATGACAGGTCATATTATTATATTAGTATTTTTTTTTCTGCAATAGACAATAAATATTAAAAACAATCTTTTAAACATACCTAAGTCTTGACTCCGTCTTAATTAAACCAAGATGATGTTCACAAGCGTAGCACCGAAGGTGCGGAGTGTTCTAGGGAAGTCGCCCACCCACTAATATAAGTAGTAACTTAATGCGAGGCCGTAGGCCGAGCCCCACGTAGCACCGAAGGTGCAGAGCGTCCCAGGGAAGCCCTCACATACTTTAACTTATATTAAATGGGTGGGCGGCCTCGCATTAAGTTATTTAAATCTACAATAGACAATAAATATTCAAAATGAATTTTTAAACATAAGTCTTGCCTCAATTTTAATAAAACCAAGATCATGTACACAAGCGTAGCACCGAAGGTGCGGAGCGTCCTAGGGAAGGCGCCCACCCACTAATATAAGTAGTAACTTAATGCGAGGCCGTAGGCCGAGCTCCACGTAGCACCGAAGGTGCAGAGCGTCCCAGGGAAGCCGCTCACACACTTCAACTTATATTAAGTGGGTGGGCGCCCTCGCATTAAGTTATTTAAATCTACAATAGACAATAAATATTCAAAATGAATTTTTAAACATAAGTCTTTCCTCAATTTTAATTAAACCAAGATCATGTACACAAGCGTAGCACCGAAGGTGCGGAGCGTCCTAGGAAAGGCGCCCACCCACTAATATAAGCAGTTACTTAACGCGAGGCCGTAGGCCGAGCTTCACGTAGCACCGAAGGTGCAGAGCGTCCCAGGTGGTCCCAGTTAAATGGGTGGGCGGATTCCTTGGGACGCTCCGCACCTACGGTGCTACGCGGAGCTCGGCCTTCGGCCTCGCATTAAGTTACTTCAACTTATATTAAGTGGGTGGGCGGCTTCCTTGGGACGCTCCGCACCTTCGGTGCTACGCGGAGCTCGGCCTGCGGCCTCACATTAAGTTACTTCAACTTATATTAAGTGGGTGGGCGAATTCCTTGAGAGGCTCCGCACCTTCGGTGCTACGCGGAGCTCGGCCTTCGGCCTCGCATTAAGTTACTTCGACTTATATTAAGTGGGTGGTCGGCTTCCTTGGGACGCTCCGCACCTACGGTGCTACGCGGAGCTCGGCCTTCGGCCTCGCATTAAGTTACTTCGACTTATATTAAGTGGGTGGTCGGCTTCCTTGGGACGCTCCGCACCTACGGTGCTACGCGGAGCTCGGCCTTCGGCCTCGCATTAAGTTACTTCCACTTATATTAAGTGAGTAGGCGGCTTCCTTGGGACGCTCCGCGCCTACGGTGCTACGCGGAGCTCGGCCTTCGGCCTCGCATTAAGTTACTTCGACTTATATTAAGTGGATGGGCGGCTTCCTTGGGACGCTCCGCACCTACGGTGCTACGCGGAGCTCGGCCTTCGGCCTCGCATTAAGTTACTTCAACTTATATTAAGTGGGTGGGCGGCTTCCTTGGGACGCTCCGCACCTTCGGTGCTACGCGGAGCTCGGCCTGCGGCCTCACATTAAGTTACTTCAACTTATATTAAGTGGGTGGGCGAATTCCTTGAGACGCTCCGCACCTTCGGTGCTACGCGGAGCTCGGCCTTCGGCCTCGCATTAAGTAACTTCAACTTATATTAAGTGGGTGGGCGGCTTCCATGGGACGCTCCGCACCTTCGGTGCTACGCGGAGCTCGGCCTGCGGCCTCACATTAAGTTACTTCAACTTATATTAAGTGGGTGGGCGAATTCCTTGAGACGCTCCGCACCTTCGGTGCTACGCGGAGCTCGGCCTTCGGCCTCGCATTAAGTTACTTCGACTTATATTAAGTGGGTGGTCGGCTTCCTTGGGACGCTCCGCACCTACGGTGCTACGCGGAGCTCGGCCTTCGGCCTCGCATTAAGTTACTTCGACTTATATCAAGTGGGTGGTCGGCTTCCTTGGGACGCTCCGCACCTACGGTGCTACGCGGAGCTCGGCCTTCGGCCTCGCATCAAGTTACTTCCACTTATATTAAGTGAGTAGGCGGCTTCCTTGGGACGCTCCGCACCTACGGTGCTACGCGGAGCTCGGCCTTCGGCCTCGCATTAAGTTACTTCAACTTATATTAAGTGGGTGGGCGAATTCCTTGAGACGCTCCGCACCTTCGGTGCTACGCGGAGCTCGGCCTTCGGCCTCGCATTAAGTTACTTCGACTTATATTAAGTGGGTGGTCGGCTTCCTTGGGACGCTCCGCACCTACGGTGCTACGCGGAGCTCGGCCTTTGGCCTCGCATTAAGTTACTTCGACTTATATTAAGTGGGTGGTCGGCTTCCTTGGGACGCTCCGCACCTACGGTGCTACGCGGAGCTCGGCCTTCGGCCTCGCATTAAGTTACTTCCACTTATATTAAGTGAGTAGGCGGCTTCCTTGGGACGCTCCGCACCTACGGTGCTACGCGGAGCTCGGCCTTCGGCCTCGCATTAAGTTACTTCCACTTATATTAAGTGAGTAGGCGGCTTCCTTGGGACGCTCCGCACCTACGGTGCTACGCGGAGCTCGGCCTTCGGCCTCGCATTAAGTTACTTCAACTTATATTAAGTGCGTGGGCGAATTCCTTGAGACGCTCCGCACCTTCGGTGCTACGCGGAGCTCGGCCTTCGGCCTCGCATTAAGTTACTTCGACTTATATTAAGTGGGTGGTCGGCTTCCTTGGGACGCTCCGCGCCTACGGTGCTACGCGGAGCTCGGCCTTCGGCCTCGCATTAAGTTACTTTGACTTATATTTAGTGGGTGGTCGGCTTCCTTGGGGCGCTCCGCACCTACGGTGCTACGCGGAGCTCGGCCTTCGGCCTCGCATTAAGTTACTTCCACTTATATTAAGTGAGTAGGCGGCTTCCTTGGGACGCTCCGCACCTACGGTGCTACGCGGAGCTCGGTCTTCGGCCTCGCATTAAGTTACTTCGATTTGTATTAAGTAGGTGGGCGGCTTCCTTGGGACGCTCCGCACCTACGGTAATACGCGGAGCTCGGCCTTCGGCCTCGCATTAAGTTACTTCAACTTATATTAAGTGGATGGGCGGCTTCCTTGGGACGCTCCGCACCTACGGTGCTACGCGGAGCTCGGCCTTCGGCCTCGCATTAAGTTACTTCAACTTATATTAAGTGGATGGGTGGCTTCCTTGGGACGCTCCGCACCTACGGTGCTACGCGGAGCTCGGCCTTCGGCCTCGCATTAAGTTACTTCAACTTATATTAAGTGGGTGAGCGGCTTCTTTGCGACGCTCCGCACCTTCGGTGCTACGCGGAGCTCGGCCTGCGGCCTCGCATTAAGTGTAGTGAACGTATGATATTGTGTTTACGCGTGCGAAGCCGCGGGCAAAAGCTAGTAGATAAATAAATACTTAAATACCAGAGATGTGATGTATCTTAGATAAAAGTATCGAAAAAACAGATACAAGATACAAAATACGTATTTATATCTTGTATTTGAAATACTTTTTAAATTTTGTATCTTGTATTTAGATATATTTTCCTGGTATCTTAGTATTTTGAAGATACTAGGTATATTCCCTAAGATAGTTTTACTAAAATAAACTTCGAAGTTTTTCTTTCCGAACGCAACTGAACGCAGAGCGTCGTTCAAAAATTTAGTTGATAGAATCTGGCTACCGAAATATTACCCTTGGGAAATTTAAAAAATCTTCGGCGGGTCACACTTATTGTAGTTGGAATCACGCTACGCGTACGAAAAAAGCCACTTTTTGGCCCGGTGTGACATAAAAGTATTTTATCTTTAAAAAGTATTTGAAAGATAGGTACTTTGTAACTAGTATTTCTGATACCTTTTAAGAAAATTATTTATATCTGTATCTGAAATACTTTTTTGTAAAGTATCTTGCATTTTGTATTTCAGATACTTTATTTAGGGTATCTTATACATCTCTGTTAAATACATAGAACATCTGTTAGCGATCAGAGAGGGAGCAGGTTAACATTCTTCAAACAACGGATAAATTATATATATTTATTATAAAACATAATATGAAACAAACAAGGGAACACACTAATAACTACAATTATGCACACACACGCACACCTCATGTTATCACTGCGAGTTACACCAGCCGAAAGAGAGCCTGGCGCTCTGGCGCAGCCCTTTTATTGATTCTCAATCCCCGCCGTTACACCGCCCGTGGTGGGACCCCGACTTCATCCTTGACGAGTAGATGGCGCCACTGGCGGCGGTGCAATGCTGATGATGTACTTGCACCCGCCGCCAACACGGCCATCCTGAGCTGGTGCCTGCCCCAGGCACCTCGAGAGTACATTCTATAATAACAAAATCACCATTAGTATTAAGTAGCATAATTTTTTTCCCTATACCCCTATCATGATTCCTGCCGATTTTCCCTATATCCCTATCATGATTCCTGCCGATCCTAACATAGCTCATTTATAAGCACACCTAATAAATTTCTTAGCCTTCCAATTATGACATTGCGGTTACACTCATACTATTGTGATGACTATTATGCAAGTTACCTTTACAGTTCTATCTGAACTCTGCTTAAGCGGCGTTAACCAAAACCAACTATGCCTCACTTAAACCAGCCAGATTTATCACTGTTTGCCGACACAATACCATCACTTAGTTCGGTGTAATAGCAATAGCACATACCACGCGATAAATGTATCAAAACGACAATTTAATAAAGCATTTAACTTGATTTGTCTCCTACAAATATATAAGTATTACTGTACAAAAAATTATATGCACGTAGTTATTCAGCTTTAATTATCATAATACCGAACAAACTAACGTGAACCCGATGTAGAAATCTATCAAGTATTACGATACGATTGCAACATGAAAAAAACAATTTACTAAACAAATAAAAGGAACACAAAGAAGACTAATATTTAATCTTAATGTTTTGTCCCACAATTTATTCCCAATGATATCTAAAATATTCATTCAAACTTCTTGAGTAATGACGTAGTAAACGACTATTAAAGAAATTAAACACTAAGCACCTAAGTAAATACCTAACATACGAGTGATTCGGTTTATTATTCACGGGAACAAATGAACGCCTGTACACCCAATGACAAATATCCCTTGGCTTGCACTACGATCATAAAATGTTCCACCAAATAATACCACCAAATAACACCACCATATTCCACCATGAACACCCCTTTGCACGCAAATAAATTTACACACTTGAGCATATAATGTGGGATAAATTAGCATCTAATATCAACAAACAATTTCCACCCCAAGCAACTCGTTAACCTCTCGAATTCATGTACTTTTGTCTATTTTATAAAAACAAATCAGTACGCTCGGCTTTTCCTGACCTATATTATATGACAATGTTACTCACAAACATTCATACACTTCCTATCAGTCAATTTAGCGACAATTCTATCTAAAATCCTCCTATGAATTATCACGATTGTCCTATGAATTTTGTCACCTAATAAATCAGTCGTTCCATGAAGGAATATATCCCGACCTACTAAAAAAAAGCGATAATAAAGCCTATACACAAAAAAAACTCTCAAACGGACCTTAACAACTATCGACCAATCGCCCTACTGCCAACAGCATCTAAACTTTTCGAAAAAGCAATGTGTGACCGTGTGTACGCGTTTTGTGAAAAATTTAATATATTCGACGACAGCCAGAATGGGTTCCGGAAAAAACGATCGACAACTGTAGCCGTTTACAAATACATACAAGAAGCCATAAATACCATAAATGCAAAAAAAAATACGCAGTCGGTGTGCTACTTGATATGACTAAAGCCTACGATAAAGTAAAATACAATATATTATTAAATAAATTATACGGTGTTGGAATTCGTGGTCTTGCTCACGACTGGTTCAAATCCTACTTAAAAGATAGGGAACAGTTTACGGAGATAGAGTACTCGGATGCAAATACCGGCAAAATAACAACAATTCGATCTAATAGAAAGTAGTCAATGCCTCAATCCCTCAAGGAAGCGTTATTGGATGTCTGTTATTCCTTCTTTACATAAACGACCTTCCGAAAATAGTAGATGAAACTTGCGTACTGTTTGCAGACGATATCTCTCTACTCACAGCATGTCAAAATAACACTAACTTAAACGCCACACTTCACTCCTTGTTAGATAAAATAACCAACTGGATGAACGACCACAACCTCGAGATAAATTACAATAAAACTAAATTAATGACATTTCACTCTCATCAAAAAGCCCCGCTAGATATAAACTTCACCTATAACAATATTCTGCTAGAAGTCGTAGATGAGTTCTCCTTACTAGGACTAGTTATAGATAAGCATATCAATTGGAAAGCCCGCATAAAAAAAATAAGAGCCAAATTATCGAGTTTCGCATATGCGCTAAGTGAAATAAAAAAGACCACGAATATACAAACGGCGCTCGCCACATATTATGCCTATGCCAACTCATGGCTTACCTACGGTAGGTATAATTTTATGGGGAAACAGTACAGAGTTCTCCTCCATGTTTACCCAACAAAAGAAGTTAATAAGAATAATAGTCAATATAGGTAACACAGAAACATGCAAGCCACACTTCCAGCATCATAAAATTCTTACGTTGCCGTGTATCTATATTCTCGAAATGTGTAAATTCGTTAGACAGCAAAATAATTTATTTAAGAAAATCATGAACTTTCTACAACGCACATTCTGCGGCAAAGAAATAAACTTCTACTGCCAGCATCTAAGCTAAAAATACATTCAAATAGCACTTACGTCATGGCCATAAAAATTTATAATAATTTACCAAATTCACTGACCAATTAAATTTCTGACATGAAAATATTGAAACAGTTACTACACTCGAAATGCTACTACGCTGTCCAAGATTATTTAAATGATAAATTAAAATAAGCTTTTTGTAATTTAATTATTATTCTTCTAATTATTATATAGTAATGTAACGCCGAATAATTTCTAATTTAAATTAATACTTAGTTACCCAGAAGTTACGATATTTAAAACGCATATGTATGTTTGAAGTGTAATTAATATTGCTGCATTGTTAAATTAATAATATCAACATTTTATAGTTATGTAAAATAGTTGTACATAATTATTTAAATTAAATTCTATTAATAATGTTTTAGTCTGTAAGAAATTGCAATGCCCTAACAGGGTTTCATGTACCTACATTATAATTACCATACCATCCATTGTAAAATGAACATGATTCGCAATAAACGATATGATATGATATGATATGATACGATTAAAATAAACCCTTTGTTATACGTAACAACGTAACGCATCGAACAGCCGTTAAAATTACCTCATTAAACGCTATATACCTTGCATACCGAGTCTAACCACATCAGAATAAACAAAATATTAATCCCCAGTAAAAATGCAACCTCTGATTAACAAAGAAATGATAAATCATCGCGACAGTTCTTCCGTTTAAATGATTTTCCTTTAGTTAACGCGGGTAGCTACAAAAATATAACCGAAACACTACCTTCTTTACTATCTTGTAATAAATTATTTTCTTTCAATAAACTACCTACTTTAAATATATCTGTAATTTACACTTACAATCATTTTGTATACGAATACGAAAATTTATGATTTTCAAAATTCGAAATGTTACCATCGCAATATATTTGGCTTAATACACCAGTCATCAAATGCCATTTTTAGCTTTGTCATGAATATTTGTCTATTTTACAGTAACTAATCAGAGTTAACGATCACGCATTTAAATATTTACCAAGTCTTTTTAAGTTTCCAACACCTATACCAAAGTACGAATGAAAATGTTTATCAGACCTTACCAGATTTTCTCATCGATTTCACATTACGTATGGGATACATTTACGTCCGCTGCGTTTCTCACGACCACCGCTGCTTAGCTCCACGTCCACATGAAGCTCTGCATGGATAATGCCTGCTGCACCAATCTTCACCACAACGTGACCATGCGACGTAGCTCGCAAGACAATAGCGTGTACCTAGTTTACCATCATTTTGCAACTTAAACAAAGAACATGGTTACGGCGCGCGAACGCGTCCAATGTACAAATCAAAATCAAATATATAACTTTTAAACGAATGTGTGCATAATATCTTTGAGAAAAAAAAAATATCATTTATACGTGGGTGTGAATTCAACCTATCCCACTACTGATGTTAGCGATCAGAGAGGGAGCAGGTTAACATTCTTCAAACAACGGATAAATTATATATATTTATTATAAAACATAATATATATTTATTATAAAACATAATATGAAACAAACAAGGGAACACACTAATAACTACAATTATGCACACACACGCACACCTCATGTTATCACTGCGAGTTACACCAGCCGAAAGAGAGCCTGGCTTTTTTTTTTTTTTTTTTGGTTCCATGGTTGCTTGCGGGTCCGAAGGACCCTTTGCACTGCTGGTGCCAGACGTGCTACTCCGCTTGGAGAAGCACCGGAATTTTAACTAACCTAACTAATACTAAACTAATCTACTAGATCCCTGGAGAGATCTCTGGCTAATAAGTGGTTAATACTAACGAGAAAAACCATGGAAAATTAACAATTAACTAGAACTTTGTTTAATTGTGTGTAGTTCTAGTTTGCTCCCAATGGGGGCGCCTACTGAAATATACTGCCCTGGTTGCTAATACCGAGGGGTGCTTATTTTTACTGACAACAGGGTTGATGCTACGTTTTACATTGCTCCGCCATCTACTAAAGTAAAATCCACAGACCTACGGACCAAATTGACAAGTAAGTATGAACAAATGTTGCCACAGTTTGGCCAGTGTCGTTCTCATCGATATTAAAATTATTGTTACATCGTAGGTTTAAGGTCCCAGACGGGACAATCAAATTGGCAATTTGATTCGGGTAATCTATATACCAACTTTTTCCAGTGATTTTGACAAGTGAAAAGGTCTGTAGACCCCTAATTACAGATAAAAATTTAATGTCAAACCAGCAATAAAATAATGTACAGAAAAATTATATATTTATGATAATTGATAGTTTATTGAATACATACATTTAATTAAATGAATTAATAAAATTATTGTTCTTTATTTTCAAATTCCCAACAATGTGGTCCATCTTTAAAAAAAAAAGCGGGTATCTTTAGAAATAGGTGACTGCTGTTTACAAACTACTTTTATGTATCTAACGATATACGTTATCATTGCTATTACGAGTGTTTATTGAAATTGTTACGTGTTATTATGGATTCGCAAGATTCGGGACCAGAGCCATGTTTATCAAAATGTTTGCCTCCGACAAAAAGGAGAAAAAAATCTATTAGTGAAACTGAAAAAGAGACGATTCATTGAGTTTACGTTTATATTTATAATGAGATGGTAGACAGATTGCAGGACGAACAAGATATCCCAGAGGACATTCATGTCAATAAAAACGAGTGTGTCATGAAAACATCCGAAATTCTTGGTATTTCGAGAAGTTCCGTTTTTAAAGTTTTGAAGGAATACAAAGAACAAGAGAAGTTTACTTCGCCTCTGAAACCCGTGGACAATGTTTCGGATCGTTTTATTATAAATGTAACTGATGATGATGAATGAAGATGACGAAATAACGGAGCCTGGGAATGAATAATATTTTATAATAAAGACTAGTTATCGTCGGACAAGGTGTTTTCTTTTTTACCTACAGGATCGGAAACCTTTTTATGCTTTAAAACTAGTGGGTAAAAACGCATTTTATCCATCCACTACCTCGGAAATCAAACAAACCAAAATTTGTACCTCTTATTTGAAAGTAATATACTTATTTTTTATTTAAACTAGTCTGTTATTTGTACTTTACAACTTGTCGATATATTGTTATCGACATATACTCTTCACTATTTTTATTTTGCTGTTCCTGGTATCATTTTACTTGTCAGTTATTTGTCAATTTAGTCCGTAGGTCTGTGGATTTTAGTTTATGCTTAGGATGGCGCTTGGAGGGAGAGCCTGGCGCTCTGGCGCAGCCCTTTTATTGATTCTCAATCCCCGCCGTTACACCGCCCGTGGTGGGACCCCGACTTCATTCTTGACGAGTAGATGGCGCCACTGGCGGCGGTGCAATGCTGATGATGTACTTGCACCCGCCGCCAACACATCCATGACCCGGGCACAAATATTCGTGTTCATCACGAAAATATTTGCCCTTGCCGGGATTCGAACCCGGGACCGTCGGCTCAGTAGGCAGTTGCTTAACCACTGCGCCAACCGCGTCGTCAACGGCATAGAAATCATTTAGGCAGTCGCTAGCGACTACGGTCACTGTAAACTCATGGTTAGGGTACAGGAGATGTTGACACCTGAAACTTTGATTAATTAGGGTTCCGTACCCAAAGCACCCCAAAGGGTAAAAACGGGACCCTATTACTGAGACTTCGCTGTCCGTCCGTCTGTCACCAGGCTGTATCTCAAGAACGGTGATAGCTAGACAGTTGAAATTTTCACAGATGATGTATTTCTGTTGCCGCTATAGCAACGAATACTATTCATGATAAAACAATAATAATTAAGGGGGCTTTCATACAAAAATAGGGCTTTTTGCATGATATTTCGTTCAACGGGCATTTTCTCATGAACCGGTGTAGGTAGACAGTTGAAATTTTCACAGAATCTATATTTTTGTAACCGCTATAACAATAAAAAATAAGTAAAAATTAAAGGAGGACCCCATGTAAAGAACGTGTTTTTTGTTCAATATTGGTACCTTCGTGCGCGAGTGCGACTCGCACTTGGTCGGTTTTTTTTTCTTTTCGCGTAGCGGGCAAAAAATCTCACCGGTCGAGGTGACGTAAACAGTAACAGTATAATAAACATGGTTTGCAGCTGATTCAGGATAGACAAAAATCTTCAAGATGTTAGAATGTTATTTATTAATATAAATAAGATAAGGAAGGATGAATACCATATATAATGCAACTATTTCTGTATATGGATGCCCAGCACCGGTAATAAAGTAGTATCTCTACTATTCGGCATTAGAATTAGTATAAACGTTCAAATAATTTTCGATTCATATTCGTCTGAATATGAATCGAAAATTATTTGCACGTTTATACTACTTCTAATGCCGAATAGTAGAGATACTACTCAAATGATGTCACGTGAGCATTTATCCAAATAAGTAGCCCATTTTATTATATTATCAAAGCACAGACATTTCATTTAAAAAATTATAGCGCGTAGTTTAGATATATCCTTCTCTAGTTAAAGTATATCCATCTAATATTTAAGCTCTAAGGCTTAATATCAGGACTATAGATCCTCCAACGTTTCTTCAATAATGACTCAACTTTCTTTTTTATCTGTAGCATTTCGAGGTGTACCTCATGCTGGAGTTGCTGAACAAAATACTTCACTACTGCCACAGTTTCTTCAGGTTTCAAGTCGCATGTGGCATCCACGCTTGCGTTGCCACGTTCTTCGAGGGTATTGAAAGTTACGAAGCTGGGTTCAGACCAGAACTCATCCCCAATAGCTCTCTTCAGCTTTTGGTACACCGAGACCTGATAGAATATCCCTGGGCAGGGCAGATCCAGTTTAACATTGCATTGTTCAAATACGGCACAGAAAACTAGCGTCGAGTTGACTTCCGAGGGTTGTGCACCTGAGTACAAATACTGCACTTTATGTTCGTAGTCTGTGTCGGACCAAAATCTTTTGCCTCCAATATCGATATGATTCAAGCCCCAGCCAAGCTGAGCGCCTCGAGAATCTATGAATACTGTTATTATATTCTGCGGAGGAGCTAATCTGACGATGGATAAGTGATCGATGAGAAAACTTTGATTAAAACAGCCGAGGCCATTACAAGATTGCATAAGCAGGGACAACACCTTTTCTTCATTCGTATAGCTTGGATTATTAGTTCTATACCAGACACAGAATCGAGATTCCTCACTCGATTGTTTTTTTGCACAGATCACGCCGTTTTCTGCAAATAGAGTATAGTTGGTTTTGCAGCTAGACGCTGTCCACGAGCAGTTGAGATACTGTAAGTTGTGCGACACGCAGTGGAGACCAATTGCCTTAGGAGGAGTCTCTATCGTGATAGCAACGTCTGCGCTTGGTTGAGTGTTTGCTGATAGACAATAATAGTAGTAGTAGCAACCGCAGACACATTTTTCTGGCATCTTCATAATTCCTTTACCTGTCGTGATAGCAAATCCTGGGTTTGTTCGGGTGCTTCCTAATGTACAACCCCCATAATAGGAGTTGCAGTCGCAGCCACAATTTTCTGGTATCTTCATAATTGATTTAATAGTCGTTTTATTTATTGTATAAGTTTCACCAGCCCCCTGCCCCACCCAGCTTCCTGTGGTTAGTTGTTCCGCGTGGGCGCCGGAACACATGATCTCCACGGGATCTCCATATTTCGATACATAATTGAGATTATCGACACGCCTACCATTTGGTGACAAGATCTCGATTCGGGGTGAGATACTGACGTGTAGTGTGGACATATAATCTGACACATCATTGCCAACACATCCAAAGACTGAAATTCCTATGTTTATGTGTCTTACTAGTAATTTTACCGTAGTATCATTAAGGTTTAATGCCAATAACTCCTTATTATCCTCATTAGCATTAACAAGTTTTACGGCTTTCGGACCGGTGCAAATAATTTCAAAAGATGCCCCGTATGTTGAATACCAGTAATGCTCAAAAGTGATGCGGTTAAAAACAGCCTTTGCCGTCTCGTTCGATTGAATATATAAAAGAGGACGTGTTCTAATTACCACACTGCTGTTAATACCCGTGTCGACGTCTGAACACATAATCAACGATGCGTCTAGAGTTGCCCTCTCTACAGTCCATTTGATAGTATTTTCATTGACTTTTTTAGCAGATATTTTTTCTCCATCCTTCGTCATGGCGAGCCGAACAGCAGCTGATCCTGAACACAACACCGAAATGGATTTCCCGTAAAGAACGATGCGTTCAGAATCGTAAACTTTAAGCTGCGGAGATAATACTTCAACAGCTGGCGTCACCATAATTATCGCAATCTGCTCGCAGCCAGTTTCAGTGTCAGCGCATACGAAAGTAGAATTTTGTATATCTACTGTTCTTGTTGCCCATGAGATAACTGAATGCCGCTTTTTAGTTTCCATTTTTACACCGTTCTTCACGATTGCGAGTTTTTCGGCGTCAGCACCAAAACACTCCAAACTCAAGGGAGCACCATACGGAATTGTCACTTTATTATTCCATGGGATGTAATGGTATTGCACAGTTGGGTTTCCACCCGTTTTAATGTCGAAATAGGGATATTTACCGCAAAGAGAACTGGTTGTGGCGTCCTCAAGGACCAGGGTGTCAGGAGTAACATGGTGGCTCCGAGCGTGATGTAGATATATGAAAGAGATATACAGCACGAATGCCAGCTTCACTGTAGCACACATCTGACTATGTAGTTGCTTGGTAACTCTTGTTAAACTAAAACAAGTATATAATCCTCCGTACGAGGAAGACTATAATGATAACGAATTAAATTTCCTCATATGTAGGTACCTCGTTTTACCCACAGCAAATTAGTTAGTAATCAAAAAACATATTTATTGTAACGGAATTACTTTTTAGGGTTCCGTAATCAAATAGGAAACCTTATAGTTTCGCGATGTCCGTCTGCCCGTCCGTCCGCGGCTTAGCTCCGTGATCATTAGTACTAGAAAGCTGAAATCCAAATAAATAAAATTTGGGTATATCGCCGAAAAGGTAAAAATCACAACAAGTTTTTTTTATTCAGAACGATAAATTAGTTATATTTCCTGAATATTTACAATTTAAAAAAATATCACTAAATAGCAAATTTAATCTTGTTTTCAAAAATGTATACATATATTGGGCACGTCTGATACAAAAATTGGGCAAGTGCGAGTCCGACTCGCGCATGAAGGGTTCCGTACCTATATATATAGGTATTTAGGTATAACAAGTTCGTTGTATGAGAGCCCCCCTTAAATATTTATTTTATTTTATTTTAACACCTGCACTACGGCATCCCGATGCCGATCTTTAAGACCCGATACAAGTTATGGCTAATTGCAAGTTAACTTAATTCCGTAGCGAACGTGTTAAGTATTTGTTGTTATAGCGGCAATAGAAATACATCATCTGTGAAAATTTCAACTGTCTAGCTATCACCGTTCTTGAGATACAGCCTGGTGACAGACGGACGGACAGCGAAGTCTCAGTAATAGGGTCCCGTTTTTACCCTTTGGGTACGGAACCCTAAAAAGTACCTTGAAAAAAATTTTGATGTTAAGAGTCCGCAGCAAGCTCGATTCTTCATACAAACGTAGTTACGTCCTTATTTTAATATAACATGTCACATTATCATGAAATTCTCTAAATATAATGAGATAAGATATATCTAGGGCTAAAACTAGTTTATGACTCTTGAAATGTTAATAGAAAGAAAATAGAGCGAGTATAAGTTTTGCATTTTTAGACCCCAGAAAGTTGTTCAGTTTGGCGGCATACTACGACCAAAATATAGTTTAGATTGAAGTCAAAACCTATTTCCGGTGTCGATTAAACTATGCAGTTTGATAAGAAAAAAGATTTATCAAAATTGATCTCGTAGTTTTAAAATGAGAGCGTAACTACGAAAACCTTAAAATAAATTACAAAAAATTGTTGCGAAACTGCAGCGAATTACTCTAGCGCGGGGAACGGTCCGGGGGGGCGGCGGTAAGCACCGCCCTTATCATAGCTACTCCTAGCCAGCCTCGCGCAATTCTCAAGGTAAAAAACGATCGACAACGGCTGTATGAAACGGAGGTGAATTTTTTACCTAAGTTTGAAAGAACGTTGAAACCTACAAAGCATTAGATAATTGGCGACAATCGAATTTAGGCGGGTTGTACTTCAGCCGCCATTTTTGTCCGCCATGCCATGTTAGATGACGTTTCTATTTTGTTGTGTAGTCTGTCACTTCTGTCAAGGTTCTGCGATCTTTTCAAATAATTCAAATTTCACAAATAATCTAATAATTTGCATTCTTTGGGTGTAGTGGTCGTCTAGAAGGTACACAAGACAATCACAATTGCAAAAATGAGTGGATTGAAAAGGAAAAAGTGCGAAATATGCAGAATGAAAACGTGTCGAATGGACGGTCAAAAAAGACTATTCATGGCAAGATTTCCACCGTTCGAAGATCGGTAAGTAAAAAATATACTTAATTACTGCGTGTTATAACCATGTTAATCGTAAGTTTCATTGAAAACTTGGTATTTCGGGTAAAATAATACATACCCTTATACGTATGTAAACAATAGTGCTGTATGTAAGTTTTATCGATAATTTTCATTTGAAGTGAAAAATACCTGGGTAAACACGGAATATCTTTCTTCAAGCAAAAGCCTATTGGTATGTGTACTTATACAAAAGTGTGCACTTGAATACAGCTGTTAAAGCCGTCTCAGATGAGAGGATAAGACATTATTATCACTACTTTTTATGCCAGTTTGAGTTAGATTATGGTCACAGAAATATTTTACGAAAAATCTTCAATGGACTATGAATGGTACGGTTTCATCTGGACAAACAGATTCATTTTTACTCTGTAATTTTCTGTTTACCCTGTATTATTTGTGTTGCAGAACTTCCAACCTGGAGCACAGACTGGAGTGATGAAACGGCTTTTTTCGTCTATGTTTATCAGCAAGCCAAGCAAAGTTTGAACGAAATAAAATTATTTGCACACTTGTTTTTTTTTATGAAGTCAGTAACCTAAAGTAAACCAAATGTTTACATTGAAGCGAAATATTTAATGATTTAAATTACCGGAAAGCCGTTGGAGACGCGGGTGCGAATGCGAACCCCGCCTGAACCATTTTTTTTTAATACCGATATCGATATCGATAATTCGATAATTTGTGTAACATGTGACATCCCTATTTTGTTCTTGATGTTGGCATTATGTCATGAGTTGACACTGACACTGATATCGTTTGCGGCTTCATATTGGCAGTATGTTTCGCCCCCGTTTCATACTAATGCGAGTTCACGCTTTTTGTATGGCACTCCCGTCTCTTAAAACGTAGTGATTACATACTCTTTGCTCCTAGCGCGCTCTCGCTTTACTGCTAGCGCCCTGTCTTCCTCTAGGTGAAACAACAACATTTTAAAGCGTAAGCGCGCGATCTCAACGCGGAGTTGAGCGGACCTTGCTGCGGACTCTTAAGCTTAGCCTGCGTGCTCTAGTACCTACATTTTTCTAAGTCACGAAATTGTGTGCATACCACCAATCTCATACAAAAAAACGCAAGTACTCCGGAAGAAGCTCAAATACCGTCTTATTTCTAGATGGCGCTGATTATAAGACGTAGATACGCAATGTTTTATTAAAACGCTTAATAGATGTCATTGTCGCTGCGCGTTATACCAAAAAGAGACAGCGTGGTATCTGTATAGTTCTTAACTAGATGGCGCTGAAACTACTCGTGTTGATTTCTTAATTACGACTAATCAAGGAGACTGGTTATTGAATAGGTACAGCCAGCATCATAAGTCATAAACGTACGTCCGTACTTTCCTAGCGCTCCAATGATATCATATCTATATCATACATTAGCCAGAACTAATACCTATACGACAACCCGTTCAGAAATACGTAACCATTTATAATTATATATTTTTTTTATTTTTTTTTTATAATTTGTCTTATTACATTGAAATAAGTAGGTAACCAAAAGTATACCATCAGGTATACTTTTGGTTACTTACTGATTTCAATGTAAAATTCACGGAAAAAGAGGTTATGGCAAACTCATTGCGCAGTATAAATGACTACTATGCAATGAGTTTGACACCACTAATTTTTACGAGAGATTAGGTATTACTATTATTATCCTTTGCATTAAACTATTTTAAGTAGCTATTACATACCCGTGAATATTAATACTACGAGTATTAATACTGGCTTAAATAGTAAATACTACACTACATTCTGCTAGTTATTTTTATTGTTTATCTTTATTATGAACAATAATCAACGAAAGCACACCAACACATCCAACATTTTAACACACTTAACAACATACGGCACACTATAAAGTTCAATATGAAGAAGTAATTGCAAATACTAGTTAAGCCCACTTTATTCCAATTGATCTTTGGTCAAAATATCTCACTTCATATACAAAAATCGCTGAATCGCGATTATTTCTGCTGACGTAAGCCAGCCATAATACGACTTGTCAATTTCAATCTTCTGTACCGTAAAATTTTGCCCCTCATGTGTTCCGTACTGAAAGAAACTAGGAATCTTTAATCAACACTTTAAGCACGCCAAGAATAGAGTTTTCTCTAGGAATAGAGTCTTCTTTGAATCTATTATTTCTTCAGCATATTCATTCTAAAAGTTTTCGCTTCTGTCTCTCTTTTGTCGTTACCTACGCCTCTATCTGGGTCATTGTCAGATTTAGGTGCGCGTCTTTCCGGTGGACATTTGCGAAATTAAGGATTCCAGGGCCTAATTTTCTGATTAAATGCCTGTGAAAATAAAGAACGTTCCCTCTTCTATAATCCGATGTAATAGCAACATAACCTAGATTCATATAAGCTCTTAACGTTTGACCACCGAAGGGACAAATTTTGTTTTTTGAAGTGACAATGACCCATCTACCATACCAGTGAGATTTTAATTCTGGTTCATTCCGTTCATTGCATTACAGATGATTTCAACTGAAAATTCAAACTCGCATTACGCCCATAATTTAATCATAATTATTTATTTCATAATAACAAATTTACATTATAAATTATCCTAAGTTAATTTACATGAATCTTGATATTATGATCGTCAAAAGCAACATAAAATTAGATAATAATCATTCAATTAAGTCAAATACACCATCATAATATAACTACATACATACATCCATATTTCTATACAGAACTATACAAAAATAACATAAAAAATGAATTTCTGATCTCTGTTTTACACGGAAACGATACCAGACAAGTCCTATTAGACTTAACTGACCTGCAATAAAGAAAGAAAAGAGATATACTTGGTCCTATTCACTCCGCTCTCTGTCGCCTCACAGGGGACGAATCTGACTTCCCTGCACATCTGAAAATAATCACCGAAAAACACTCTATCTGTGGTAGAAATTTCATGCTTGTAACCCGATGCGCACAACTATGTTAGAAAACAGCGGACTAACAACTCTACTATATGTACCTAATACATATACATAAATACATCTTATTTACAATAAATCTATCAGCTGTTGGATGAAAGCAGAAATAAAGATTTAAATTGAAATTTTGCTTTATACTTTTTTCTTTGTATAAATGGTTTATTTAGTATTCTGTCAACTTTGGGTATTAATATCGCCTGGCGACAGCCAAAACTCACAAAAATGTTTGCCACGTCTCTGCAAAACCTCGTATCTAGTACCGTAAAATGGGGTTACTTTAGGAAAATTTGGGGCTACTTTGATAGATTTAAAATGGTTATAAAAACGCAAATATCCATATTAGTCCGATTGAGCAATTGAAGTAACAGGTTAGGTCATTTTTAAAGGTAGGTATTCCATTGCCACAGATCAAAAAAATAAGGTGGACAAGGCGTAAAAACTCCTTTCCAAAGTAACCCCTGCATTTTAAAGTAACCCAATTTTACGGTGCTAGATTGTCACTAAGATACGAGCTTTGTTTTTATCAGGTATTTATTACTTAGTGCTTTTGGATTACCAACTGAATTTCTGATCCCTGTAATTAGCCAAACTTATCATCGGCTAGTATTAAACCATATACCTACAAAGATCAAAGCTCAAAGAAAAATTGAAATGCGTAATCTGGTGGAAGGTGAAGAGACCGTGAATCGAACCCGGGACCTCTGGATTGCCGGTCCAGTGCGTTTCCAGAGGTAATCCAGAGGTTGCAATCCAAAGGTACCGGGTTCGATTCCTGGGCTTTCTTTGAGCTTTGACCTTTGTATCAATAGTTTAATATAAAAATTGTGGTGTGTAACCCACATAAAAAAACAA
Organism: Apotomis betuletana; assembly: GCA_932273695.1. Lineage (NCBI taxonomy): Eukaryota > Metazoa > Arthropoda > Insecta > Lepidoptera > Tortricidae > Apotomis > Apotomis betuletana. The sequence continues at coordinate 10,848,068 of OW026320.1, read as the reverse complement.
TGATAAATAAATTACATTACATGTTCCATAAATTTATCCACTAGTATTTTTATCTACTGATAAAGCCCTGCTACGTCCAGGGACGGTATATGCTCAATGACTTGTCTGAACTCCTCATAATTACAACAGAAGCTGTGTGTCATATCATTGCGCCATGTAAGCCATGGTACGCTGTCGCAGACATCTTCACAGAACGTCAGTTTGTCCGTCATTGTTGCATTGAAGAAGGACGAATTGATGGTGAGGAAGGCGGTGGCTGTTCGGCGGTTGGGGTCGTGGACCAACTGAAAACAAAAAAAAAACATTTATTGCCAGTAATGGGTTACAAAGCATGACAGTATGACCTGTCACCTTCACACTAGGCTAGAGTCAACGCTAGGGTTATCGGTTCGTGTCTCAAGATGGCCGCATGCGTTTAAGTTTCGTTGTTCATTATTTATTCATTTTTGTTGTTCAATGTGTAGTATTGATAGCGTATTGTGCAGTGATCTAACGTATGAGTGAATAGCTAATGAAGGATTCCACTTGAAGCGTTCATAGCCCTTCCTGGGTCAAGGCCCGATAGTCCGTGTGGTTTTTTGTAAATCGCTATCACTTTACAAAAAGCTCATCTCACCGTACAACGTTCGTCAACTTTGACACTGGCAGAATTGACCCAATGGGCAGTAGCCATTTTTTTTTATATAAAAATTGAATTGAGTCAACGCTAACTCTTCCTAGGCCTGTCTCGTGAGGTCAAAAATCCATTTACCACATTGAGATAACAAACCCTTACTGTCTTTTGCTCCTTTTGCTATGTCACGCTGGTTAGACCAGATACGCTCTACCCTCAAGACCTCAATTTACGATGCGATCCACGCAGCCTAGGACAGAGTAAGCTGGCGCAAAATAGTCCACGAAAAAGTTAATTCACAGAGGCCACTATCCTCAGCATTGAGGTTATCGACTAAAGGAGGAAGAGTTTTTTGCTATATTTCCATAATTTCTTAGTTCAGCCTGTTTTTACACCTTTGAGTGACTCAAGCCTGCCACTGTCCACTCTTATTGGTGTTGGTTTTTGCCATGGTCCTTGATGGCTGTTTTTATGGTTCCCTGTGGGAGTCCCACACATAGTTTAGGTCCTATTATTTTGTATACCTAGTTGTGACGTCCATTGTTCTGTGTAGGAGCATTAACTGCTAGGTTATTGTAATACTTAATTGTCCATGTACACATACAGAGATCTTTGGTGTGTTGTGAGCCTGGTCACCGAGATAAAAAGGCGAATCAGGATAAGGATGCTATGACCTGTTTGAACGTCTTGAAGAAAAGAGGAATTGGTATCACAATCAAGATCCGATTGATACGTGATCTGATATTCCCAATCTTCCTGTATGGAGAGGAAACGTGCACTATCCTGGCCCGAGAAAGGCAAAGAATTGATGCATTCGAGATGTGGCACTGGAGACGTAAATTTAGAATACCATGGACTGAACTGAACGCATTCTTTCCTATTTCGGCCACACAACGCGCAGCGACGACGAAAATCTCGAAAAACTGATCGTGGTTGGGAACACCGAAGGCAAAAGATTGAGCGGTCGTTTACCAACTAGATGGACCGATCAAGTAAAAGACTCATCGACCTCTAAATTCTACTCTGTTGTAAGAGACGCGCTGGACAGAAAACGGTGGAGGCAGATCATCCGCGCCAGATGCAAACCTGAAGCAGAGAGCCTGGTTGCGAAAACACGCCATCCCCGTGAACACCGACACCATTCATCATGCCGTTGCTGGCTCCTAGCTGCTATATTCACCTTATAGAAGTATAGCGGGACCGGCACCGCCAGGTTGTTGTTCTCGTCGGTGTACAAATACAGCTCCCTGGTATGCTGCGTCCCTGGTAGCGAGAGGACCCCGTGGGTCCCCGTGAACACCGAAACCGTGGCGTTAGTGGCTTTCACGCGACGGCGGAGAGCCTGGGGAGGATACAACAAAACATTAAATATAAATAATCACTTTTTTAATAAATAAACCATCTTCCACATCATCTGATTTCATCATCATTCAAAAATCTACAAGAGTAGATATTTTTTCCCGGTTAAAAAGAAATCTTAACTTGTTCTATACTTACTTCAAAATAGCGAGTCAATCTTACGAAATACTGGGGAAAAAAATTACATATGACATGAGGTGGCGAGGGGAGGTTAACGAAGAACCTCGCCAAGTATCACCAGGGAAATGGATGGGGTCAAAAAGTAGACGACATTCTAGTAACTGGGTTGGTGATTGCTTTAGGTTAGCAGCCAGATGGGGAACCCTAAGCTGACCTCCTCGAGCGCGGCCCAGTCGCCCTTGTTCCCCGCCATCCACTGCGGCGCCACATTGACGAAGTGGAACGAGGGCCGCTGCAGCGCCTTCAGGGAGAAGTCTGCTTTGGCTGCCAGGTGTCCTCGGGTGAGGAACTGAGGACAGAAGATAAGTGATCCACCGAACTAGCGAAGCGAGTGAAGCGTGTCTTTATAAGCTTAGCCTAAATTATTTATTATGTCTGGATGTCCGAATATCTGGATGTCTCGCCTACACGTCGCATTTGTCAAATGATTCTCATGGAATTTTGTGAGCAGGATAATTGTATAAAAAATGTACTCGATTAAGTTTTTCGATTTTTTCTCGCAAAGTCTACACCTCTACAGCTCACAGAGCAACTATATAGTTTTAGAGGTTACTCTGCTTCCAGTAACTTTCAAGGTTTAGTCGGCAGCAGAAGTTTGCTAAGGCATGCCAGGTATTTTAAAATGATACACAGACTACTACACACTGAGCTAAAGGTAAGGAGTGCAGATCATAGATTTTTGCTGCTGACTTATGTGGTGATGCCTGATAATGGTTTCATTGAAATCTATGTAAACCCATAAACATTTTCATTTCATTTTCATTTTCAATGGTGAGTCTCACCTGGTTCTTGCTGAAGTACTTTTGCGCGCTGTCGGGCCCCAGCAGCTCGTTCAGTCGCTGCTTCTCATACTCTGTCTTGTACAGCTTGTCAATGCGGACCTTGCCGAAGAGAGTGCCACCTGAAATAACAATCATTATTGACCGAGCTTTTTATGTCATAGGGGGTGATGAGAAAACGAATCGCCTGATGGAAAGCGATTACCGTCGCCCACAGACACCTGCAACACCAGAGGAGTAACAAGTGTGTTGCCGGCCTTTAACTCGGTCCGGAACTACCGCAATCGACAATTCATTCCACAATGCAAGTCATGAAATTTCTAGTGGTGAGGATGAAAATAACATCGGATTTCCAAATATATGAAAAAGAAAAGAATATAATAGTGTATTTGTACTTTGACAGGCAGACTTAATACACTAATTAATCACCTGTGAACTGCGGCCGGTTGCCAGGCTGCGTGTGCACGTTGGTCGGCGTCAGTTCGTGTTGCACGAAACGCGTACTCAGCGTGCCGCGGTCGAAGCACGCTGAATACAGCAGATATAGCTTCTCGCGGACCGTGTACCCCACCCTGGGAGACAAATAGTCAAGACAACCATTAAATTCACGACGCGGTTGGTGCAGTTTGTAGAGCACCTTTCAAATGAACTCTTCAAAGCAAATGAACTGTCAAACCATACAAAGTGAGTCAGTGGTTTGACAGAGTTAGCGTGGTCTGACTCTATTTAATAAGAACCATTGTACTGACTTGACAATATGCCCCCCGCCGTAGCAGGCCTGGGAAGTTTCCTGGACGGTGTAGACGGGCTGACCGCTGCAATTGAGCTGGTTGAACTCGCCGGCCCACCGGCCTACGGAGAACGTCGAGCTGTCTATGCATTTCGCCTCCTGAAAAGAAAAAATAGCGTGTTAAGTTGCTATTTAGAGGATATTTAAATCTTGTGACGTTACAGAGGTTTTTTGACTGTGCACTGACCAACTGTTTCTTTCCTAGCGGCAGTCCCGTAGGATAACCTTCCGCTGGGGGACGCAACGGTGACCACGAACGTGATAACGTCAGATCCCTAGTAATTCATGCGCTCCTGGTACAACTGCGCCTGATATTTAACCCAGATAAGTACCCAGTATACAGTCGTATCGTTTAACCCAGGTATATCGCCTCGTATACCTACAGGATGAGGTAAGCAAAAGTTGCTTTTCAAGGAAACGTGATGAGGTGAGGGATACCTACCTCGTAACTTATGTGTCCCTGGTGGGTGCGTAACGATGGCTATAACAACTTTTGATATAATTTCAGTCGGTATAACGCTCATTTGATATAATGATTGAATGATATAACAACACTTAATATATCAACATTTGATATAATTATTGTTTCATATACTGATCATTTTATCGAATAACATTTAATATAACATTCTTTTATTATAATGCATATTTCGTCTAATGAATTTGTGGTATAACGTTTATTTTATCTAACGTTCAAATGGCATAACATATAGGGTATAGAGAAATGGGGTGGCGGGGGGCTCGCCCCCCGCATTAAAAAAAAACTTAAACCGAAAGTCGAAGAGAAACGTAGGTTAGGTTAGGATAGAAAAAAAAGGAAAAAAGAGGGGAAAAAAAGGAAAAGTGGCAAAAAAAAAAAAAAAATTGGTTATTATACGTTTCAAGGCTCAATACCCGCTCAAACTGCTCAAACATGAAAGTTAAATTGTAATAGAGTCATGGTTAGGTACGACGACGAGCGAAATTATACCAAATGTTGTTATACCATATGAAATTATACCTAATGTTGTTATACCAAATGAACATTATACCATATGAAATTATACCATATGAAATTATACCAAATATTGTTATACCAAATGTTGTTATACCAAATGTTGTTATACCAAATGTTGTTATACCATATGATGGTTATAGGAAATAAGTTTTATACCAAATGATAAGTATACGAAATAAAAATAGATATTTTGAAATTATACCAAACGTTTATTATATCAAATGAGTCATTATACCAAATGTTGTTATATCAAACATACTTATACCATTTATTTTTATATCGATCATTACACACCCGTCCCTGGTACCTAAATAAAAAAATGAATGATCCTTTTTGCCATCCGATGGCTTGCCTCAGCGATACTGCCTAGCCCAGATGGGCTTCCTTTTACCACATTTCTGACCTACCCCTGATGAAGATCACAACGATGCTTTAACGGAGTCAGGGTCTGGCTGGATATTTTTGGTTACCCAAACACTCACCACTGCTTCCTTCCTAGTGGCGGTCCCGTTGATGGCGACCGTCCGCTGCGGGCAGGCGACGGTCACCGTCGCTCCTCGACGGACACTTATGGCACCACTCGCCGTGTTGGGCGCCAGAAACGATCCCCCGAGCAGGTACACGGGCGATGGCGAACCGAAGTCGCTCTTCAAGGAGAGGATACAGTCTGGAATACATGATAATAATAAGATTCAGAAGGCGTACTGGGCACGGCGCGCATCCTCAGGAGGTTCCTCGCTCTGCTAATCTCCTGATGGAGCCAGTAGATGGTTATGGGTTCATTTTTGGTTTGAAGCGCAGAATCTGCTACCTATAAGTAGTTCTTGCACGTTTTGCGTAACGAAGGCTCCTAAAGGAAGATATAAGCAAAAATATGAAGAGAGTGCCGGTTTTTTCAATATGGCGGCGGGCGCGGAGCGGGGGGAATTGTGCATTTTGCATTTTAAACACTGACTAACCATCCTAGACAACATATCAAAAATTCAAAACTACCGGACCGTTTGTAAGGTCACACATAGTACTTTAGTCTCTATTCTCTATTCACCGTATTATAATATTAGTGGAATCATTAGGTACTTTACTGACATTTGCCTATCTGTCATTTTTGTAAAACAATCAAATTATATAACTACCTAAGTTATATAAGTGCAGTTTAATTAAATTCTTTGTTAAAAATATTTATTGAAATAAAAAAAGTGGACTTACTAAAACGCGTTCCATACAAATTTTACTAAATAAAACATCCTAAACACCAAGGCAACATATTCCAAACGGATACACTCACCGCCATTGCTTCTATCAGCCTCTTTCAGCACAATCAATAACAGCAACAAACAGCTGAGAGACTTCATTCTCCTGCCCGTTTCTGCGCGCCTGGTACACGAACGCACTAAACGGCGTTTTACCGTAATCTGGCACTGTTTGTTTACGTTACACGTAACACTGCCACAGATACGGTACGTTATCTCTCTCATGAATTAATCACATGTGAAGTAGTAGTTAACAATGGAAAAAAATCATTGAAGTCATTCTTGAAGTTCAACACAACATCGCGCCGAGTTGAATGATCCGACTCGAATGTGTTAAAATTCCCAGTTTGTGCAGTTATATGTATTTAGGTACGAGTACGAATGGTACGATCTCATAATAAAAGTGAGTAATGACGTGTCATTTACCTGTTTTTAGTATGCAGTAAAGTCCCGTTACGTATTCAATGTATAGGAGGCAGTGTTACTATATAGAATCGCATTAGTTTTTTTATACTTATCCATTGTCTACATTTAGTTTTCCGGTTCTACTAAGCGACAAAAAATCTATTATATCTGTATTTTATTATCTTTTGGCTGATTGTATGTATGTATTTATTTGTTTTTTCGTGTACCTATATATTATTCCTACTTTTCATGCTTTTTACGCCTAACAGTTAACGAAATAAATTTTTAAGTTCTCTACTACCCAAAAGTTGTCTGGAAGAGGCGTCGCTCTTTAGCGATAAGACCGCTTCTTGTTTACCTGTAATTGTAATTTATTTAGTTGTATTTCTCTTGTGCAATAAAGAGTACTTGTATTGTATTTTCTATCAAAGATGCCGCACTTACCATCACGAAAGGTTTTAGACCAAAATAGTAAGGTTGGATTTCACGTTTAGCAAATAAAACACCTTTTTTATATGCAAATATTTATTTAAATCAGCGTCGTCGACATTGTGCCTTGTAGATCGAAATAAAACATAATTATCAGATAAAGTGACATACATAATCATGAAACATTTTTAACCAAATAACATGTTTAGGTTTTACATTACATACTGCCTCTTAGACTATTATTTTATTTACAGAAGTCATTAAGTAGTTAAGTAGGTAGTTACAGTACAGTCAAGGAAATTGAAACATAAACCTTTTTCGCTCTTGTGATAATGACCATAGGGAAATATGGAAATAAGGGTCAAAAATGTACGCGTTTTAGTTTTACAAGTAACATAACATATATTATATTTATGAGTAGGAAAAATTATTGGATTTTTCTCCACAGTTGGAATTGTCATTGGATTATGAATAGGGATGGGCCGACTAGTCGGCAAAGCCGGCATCATTTCTAGTCGGCAAAAAATGCCTGGAAAATGAGAAATTATAAAATATTATTAGGTACCATTATTTTAACTAAGTTCGATAATCATCATCGTATTTGACGTAAGCAAAAGGTATTGTTACTTTGAATTTCTATAAGGCAATTTAGTTTCTTTGAAAGTTTTTATAGAATTATTCTCGATATTCTGATGGTCTTAACAATATTTTTGTTAACAAACCTGGTCTTCTAATAATTATAAATAACCTTTTCTACATGCAATGAAATATCGTAACGTGCGTTATAACAGGCTTCGAAGTATCACGTTTCGGCCGGAACAACTCGAAAGAACTGTAAAGGAATTTCATACAAAATTGAAGACCTAGGCCGGGAAGTATTTTTTTTTAAACAGCGTCTGAGTTCACGAACATGCAAAACAGCTGAATTATATTTTTCAGCGTGGTGCATGTTTTTATTTCATTTTATATCAAAAGCACGATATATACCTTAGCCGTGAAAAGAGCTTGCCGGCTTCGTAGCACTATCCGTCTATACCTAATACACCCCGGCAAGGCCTTCTTTTCTCGCGCCTGCAAAAATGTACTAATCTACATTTTACTTGTAATTGTAACCAGCCATGCAGTTACAACCTATTTCCAGCATGGTCGGCATAGCCGACTAGACGGCAGTTTTTTTACCGATTAGTCGGCTAGTCGGTAAAATCCATAGTCGACCCATCACTTATTATGGATAATTACTTACTTATATGTATTTACTCGTAACTATGCGGGATTTCAAGTTTATCGGCGTTACTCATTGCTATTAGCCGTCTGGGTTCTTCCTATTATGAGAATTGAGGTCTAGGTCACAATAATATACCAACCAATAACCTACTTGTGGCTCTGCGAGTGCGCGCTGTAGATACCTACGGAAGCCTAAAAATGATAGCGGAGGTGTCCGCTATCATTTTTAGGCTTCCGTACCCAAAGGGTAAAACCGGGACCCTATTATAGTCCTATTTGTTATGAAAAAAAAGCTGCACTCTGTGATGGAAGCAAGCCGTTTTGCACAGTGATAATATAGACCAAAATAAACGATTTCACTCGAGGCGAAATTAGTTTCACCCCTTAGGAACAGAGATGGCGCCACTTATTCAAAAAAAGTAAAAAAAATTCTAAATCCTGAACGGATACTCCGATTTTGACGTAACAGGTGCCAATCAGCAGATAATTACCCAATTTAACATAAAAAAATTAAAATCACGTAGAAAATAATTTTGGATACCTAAGAAATAATATTTTCTGAAAAAAATATTTAAAATTTGTGATTTTTGGAATTTTACTCGTAAAAATGTATGTACATGGTACTTTTTTTATTTATTTATATTAATACACAACTAATTTTACATTTACGAAAAAAAACCGCATATCATTAGCTCGTATAATTCCAAAGTTATTGAAGAATACAGACATGGCGCCGCTGGGTCAAAAAATCTTACAAAAAATCTAAAACCTCAACGGATATTCTGATTTTGATAATTAAGGTGGTAATCGACAGATAATTACTTAAATTAGTTTAAAAAAATAAAATAAAAATTCAAATAGGCAAAAAGTAATAATATTTCCAAAAAAAAAACATACATTTTGAAAAAAAAATAATTTTTTTTGGGGCTTTTATGTAATTTCATATAAAAAAAAATATGAATATGGCTTTATTTTACTTATGTATATTATAACACTATTAGGTAATTGATCGTTTAATAAAAAACCGCATATCGAGAACTTGTACAGTTCCAACGGTATTGAAGATTTTACTATAGGGTGCCGGTGCGATGTTGCCGCCGCACGTGCAACTTATATACATGTATATAGAAAAGTATTCTCCCGTTTCGAAGGTACTGATTACCCTGAAAATATAACCACAATTGAAAGTACAAATCATAATCATCCCAAGTAGCACACAACACACTTATATCCCTTGTACAGCTTAAATTAGAGTTTTAACGGGTGATTAGGCTCCTATACAACCTGTTTGCTAATATCACAAGTATATAAGATGCTAAATAGCATTTCTGAATCAATATTTTACTTACTTTACCTTTTATTTTCACTTTAGTCTTTGCAGGCTTTGCATTGTAACGTGCAAGTTAGGCCGTCGCATCATAAAAAAAACAACAACGCATTATGCCACAGCCCAATTTGTATCCATAATGTTCAAGGAGTTTCCAAATTGAACTAACCTTCAACTATTGTGGACTCCACCTACCTTTGATGCCGTTTCATTCCCAAAAAGAAGGACTTGGGACTCGATATTTCCAAATTAAAACGTGAACCCACATTTGGTTTGCATGAAACGGTATTCAATGGCAGCTGAAATAGATGGAAGGTATCTCACAAGCTTGTTTAGTTTAGTGTTTTTTAGTTTAAACAGATCTTTTCGAATCGCATTAACAGTAATAATATATGTTCTCTTGGAGCATCGTATAGCCTGCATGTGAATCTGGGACCAACAACGTTACGATTAATTGAGAACCAATTAATGACATTAATATAGTGATTGAATCTTACACGATTTTCACACATTATATTAAAATAATAAAACGGGACTTAATTGCGGTAAATAAACATTTTTTGAACTCGGTTAAATCCTGTTTTGTTATAATAATGAATGACATTAATTATGTAAACACACCCTAAAAATAAGAAACAAAAATGGCCCTAAGTAATCGTTTCACATGAGCCGTTACGTATCGAGAGAGAATTTCTATAGATAGCGATGTTACTTGCAAAAGCAGTAGTTATTTCAGGGTATAACATGCAAGTTTTAAAACAGGTCTCTTTTCTTATTGTATTAAAATTAGACGTCTTGTCATACTCTGTGAAAGCCTTGAAGTGCAGTCATCATTTCATTACTTAAAGTAATAACTGTTTTGTAAACTGCTACTAGTAGACCGTTACACTGACGACTGCAATTTGAATGCTTCGATGCTTTCACAGAGCTTGCGACAAGCCTTTCGCCGACTACTTCAGCTGCCATTGATCAACATGTTCTGCGTGTAGCGTTTCAAGCGAGCCAAATGTGAAATAAACGTCTTAATTTGGATATATCCTGTCCCAAGTCCTTTCTTTTTGGGAATGGAATGGCGTTGGAAGCAGGTTGCAGGTGCACAATAGAACAGTTAGTATGGGTGCAAATCGAGCTATAGAAAAATGCGTTGTTGCAGCCGATGCAACGGCCTAACATGCACGTTACAATGCACAGTTTAGTGAAAATAGGCAGAATATACTTGTGATATTAGCAAACTGGTTGTATAAGAGCCTATTCACCCGTTAAAACTCTAATTTAAGCTGTACAAGGGATATAAGTGTGTTGTGTGCTACTTGGGATGATTATGATTTGTACTTTCAATTGTGGTTATATTTTCAGGGTAATCAGTACCTTCGAAACGGGAGAATACTTTTCTATATACATGTACATAAGTTGCACGTGCGGCGGCAACATCGCACCGGCACCCTATAGTAAAATCTTCAATACCGTTGGAACTGTACAAGTTCTCGATATGCGGTTTTTTATTAAACGATCAATTACCTAATAGTGTTATAATATACATAAGTAAAATAAAGCCATATTCATATTTTTTTTTATATGAAATTACATAAAAGCCCCAAAAAAAATATATTTTTTCAAAATGTATGTATTTTTTTTGAAATATTATTACTTTTTGCCTATTTGAATTTTTATTTTATTTTTTTAAACTAATTTTAGTAATTCTCTGTCGATTACCACCTTAATTATCAAAATCGGAATATCCGTTGAGGTTTTAGATTTTTTGTAAGATTTTTTGACCCAGCGGCGCCATGTCTGTATTCTTCAATAACTTTGGAATTATACGAGCTAATGATATGCGGTTTTTTTTCGTAAATGTAAAATTAGTTGTGTATTAATATAAATAAATAAAAAAAGTACCATGTACATACATTTTTACGAGTAAAATTCCAAAAATCACAAATTTTAAATATTTTTTTCAGAAAATATTATTTCTTAGGTATCCAAAATTATTTTCTACGTGATTTTAATTTTTTTCATGTTAAATTGGGTAATTATCTGCTGATTGGCACCTATTACGTCAAAATCGGAGTATCCGTTCAGGATTTAGAATTTTTTTAACTTTTTTTGAATAAGTGGCGCCATCTCTGTTCCTAAGGGGTGAAACTAATTTCGCCTCGAGTGAAATCGTTTATTTTGGTCTATATTATCACTGTGCAAAACGGCTTGCTTCCATCACAAAGTGCAGCTTCCAGGCCAAAACCGTCCATAACAAGTAATACTATTACTGAGACTTCGCTTTCCGTCCGTCCCGTCCGTCCGTCCGTCCGTCTGTCACCGCTGTATCTCAAGAACAGTGATAGCTAGACAGTTGAAATTTTCACAGATGATGTATTTCTATTGCCGCTATAACAACAAATACTAAAAATAAAATAAAATAAATATTTAAGGGGGGCTCCCATACAACAAACTTGTTATAGATTATGGTACGGAACCCTTCATGCGCGAGTCGGACTCGCACTTGCCCAATTTTTCGAAATGGCTGAAATAAATAAATATCGGACAAACTCACACAAATCGATCTAGTCCCGAATTAAGCTCAAAAGGCGTGTGTTATGGGCTTATGGGTAGTAGACGACGATTTTCATACTTATATAGATAGATAAATACCGTCGGGGATAGTGCAATACCGCGTAAAAACCAGCTATCGATAAAGCTCTCATTTCAATAAAATACTTAGCATTTGTTTGAATATTGATTCGTGTTACACTTGTTACTTACGCGGTATTGCACTATGCCCGACGATATATACTTAAATACATAGAACAACCATGGCCCAAGCACAAATATTCGAGTTCATCACACAAATATTTGCCCTAGCCGGTGGTCTACAAACTTGTCTATTTTCACTTTTTCAACACCAATATAATTTTTGAAAAATTACGAAAAACCGACTCGGCAAAAATTCTATATTACTACAGAATAGATAATAGTACAAGTACAGAAGGCACACTACTTTGATCTTTACAAAAGCCGCTTTTTTTAGCCGAAAAAATATGATTTATGGCCCTTCTCAACTCGTCGTCCCCAGCGCAAGCCAAACGGAACGTTAAAGCTGCGTGCCAACGGTGAAAATGAATTGGCTCGCTTGCCGCGTCGCCGAGAGCGAGGGCTGTCAACGAATAAAAATAAAAATGTATTTCCCATTTATTTCTTGCATTCAATATAGAGAGCAATATATTTATATTCTTCATACATTATATTTTTTTTAATATCATATGTTATAATTTATATTATAATATAGAGGAGATGTACAAGATTATGTCTATAAAAACATTAAAATAGGAACTATAACTAAATAACATTAAAAAAGATCGGGACCCCGTGGTAGGGTACCCAAAACGCAGGCAGCATTCCCGCGCTGGATAGCAATGGCTAACCTTTGCGCGAGAAAGCTGCCCGCGCGTGGATCGCCTGTCGCGTCCCGCAAGCGCTTGCTGACACATTTGACCAGGCGGCGTGCCCCCTGGCGCCATTATATTTATTATTTCATTATTTAACTATAAAATAATCAATCTCAGAATTTGGACGAAAAAACCACCAGGCCGCAAAACAGTTTTTAAACATTTTAATACCTACGTATAATATAATAAAATAATGCAACGAATGCGTTACCATGCAATTAAATTCTTGAGCTTCATTTTGTTTTTGCTTAGTTGTCCGATATTTATTTATTTATATATATTCATCACTACACACCTAGCATAAAACAAAGTCGTTTCCTGCTGTCTGCCTGTCTGCCCCTATGTATGCTTAGATCTTTAAAAATACGCACGGACGCACCGTGCGAAGCCGGGGCGGGTCGCTAGTAACAAATAAAACATGTACGAAGGCGAACTTATCCCTATTAGGGATCTCTTCCAATACATTTCTTTTAACTCATTATTTATATATTTTATATACTTACCTATCAAACTATTACTCAATCGTTTATTCATTACTAGTAATTTTACAAACTTGATATTAAATATTATTATAAAAACCTCTATGATTGTTGATTTAGTAGTAGACATACTTATTTTACTAGAATTTAAATTGACAAATAGGTATCAGCAAATAATCTACAATTGACAATTAAAATTGTTGTGAGTAACCAGTGTTAAATATGTATGGAAGTAGATACCTACACCTGCAATATGTTTTTTATTATTATTCAGTTACTACTTATTATATATTATGTTCATTTTCTTACCTTTCAGCATCCTTCGGACGTGTTGGGAGAAGTAAAAACGCGTGATTCCAATTTCGATCATTGTTCCTACAACCCGCTGCGATACAATATCTTTTCGCTGTCTTTTTACTCATTTAAACACTTTATATTATAATATAACACTGGTATCAACAGATGAATGCGGAACGTTCACTTGCGACGTAGTTACCTAAATCGTGAGCGAGACGCGCGCGAAAATCGTGTAGGTACGTGCGTTCCGAGACAGAGCGTGTCAGCCACTGAATAGTCCGCATGCATGCGGCCACCGGCATGTACTTGTAGCGGGAAACGTTAATCGCGGAGTGCGCCCCGCCTGATATTACCTAATTTTGACCAATCACACCTTTGACCATAGGCGGATAACCCACCTAATGGGTTATTGATCACAAAATTTCACGCGAAGCGGTTAAGACATGGCGGCCCGTAGGCGAGGAGAGCCGGAAAGCCACATACGAAAGAATTTTCAGCCAAGCTAAAATAAAGACGCTTCGCTCGTCAAGTCAATTAGACTATAACTATATTATAAGTGAATTATTATGTGCTTTATTTATTAAGGGTTTGGATTTCGCATTGTGACATGAATATTTAATCACTTTTATTATAGGTACCTGTGCATCTTTAATTAAACAAGCAAAAATGTTGAAATTTAAACATTTAGAAATAAAAACTTCATTTTAGTTATTTGTATAGAATCTTTTTATCGATTCATATTTTTTATGTGGTAATACCACATTTTTATTTTTTATAAATAATGACACAAAGGTAAATTAAGAAAGAAAAATTGAATGCGATCTACTACAATCGAAGCGGGATTTCATTTTAGTTCTTTAGTTTTATATTTTACGTATAATTGTCTCACATATTTTTATTGATACCTATTGAAATTACAAGGTCACCGACGCCCGAGTTACACAGATAGGCCGCTGTCCTGTCGCGCCTAATACAAGTGGTATAATATAAGTATATTATTGTTATTATTTTACTCGTTTAGTCGGTTTGAGACCATTAGTAACGCTGTGCGTCACAGTATAATAAAAACAATACAGTGACGTGTGCTTTGCACGACACCAAGATTGAAATACCTACACTATTATTAATGCAAAATAACTAGGTACCTATACGGTATACTTCAGTTTAGATATGGTTCAAAGTCAAGTTCCTTATGGTATTTAGTTTGGACTAATGATCAATGAAGGCAGCGAAATGGATTAAATAAATAAATAAATATCGGACAACCTCACACAAATCGATTTAGTCCCAATTTAAGCTCAGGAAGGCTTGTGTTATGGGTACTAGACGACGATATACGTACTTATATATATAAATATATACTTAAATACATAGAACAACCATGACCCAAGCACAAATATTCGAGTTCATCACACAAATATTTGTCCTGGCCGGGATTCGAACCCGGGACCGCCGGCTCAGTAGGCAGGTGTCTACAAACCGAGCCAAATGCGTCGTCAAAATCTTAACTGTTAAATGACCGGGTTAAGTTAAGATTGCACCTGTTATGTCTGGCGCAGGATACAAATTAGTTGCAGTTTTTTAACGTAACCCACATTTATTGTACGGGAGTTCTTTAAATATTTATTTTATTCTGTTATTTGTTGTTACCTATAGCGGCAACAGAAATCCATCATCTGTGAAAATTCAACTGTCACGGTTCATGAGATACAGCCTGGTGACAGACGGAGAAGTCTTAGTAAAAGGGTCCCATTGTTACCCTTTTGGTAGGTACAGAACCCTAAAAACGAACTGCATATTTGTAATCAGCGTCAAAAACGAACCAAGTACCTAATTAATTAAGGCGTTACTTTGCGGAAATCCATTTTAATTAAAACAGTAATATTGCTTTGCTTTTCCCCGATTTAATAAAGTGCCAGCCAATTAGTGCTAAACCGTTATAGTTATTTGCGTATTTTATCATGCATTTAATGGTCCCACCATCCCACCGCGAAAAGGAAAATACGCAAACAAATATCATCATCCTCCTAGCCTTTGTCCCATTTTTTGAGAATGAATTCTCAATCGGGGTCGGCTACCTAAATCCCAAGATGTGGCGTAGGCACTAGTTTTTACGCAAGCGACTGTCATCTGACCTTCCAACCCATGCAGAGGGGAAAACTAGGCCTTATTGGGCTTAGGTGGTTTCCTCACGATGTTTTCCTTCACCGAAAAGCGAGTGGTAAATATCAAATGACATTCCGTACATAAGTTCCGAAAAACTCATTGGTACGGGCCGGGTTCGAACCCGCGACCTCCGGATTGAAAGTCGCATGCGCTAACCACTAGGCTACCACCGCTTCATACGCAAACAAATATAACAAACCAAAATAACAAAACTTATTCGACAAGTGTTTCGTGTTCGCCCCTCTATGAGGCATCATCAGTGCCCTTGCCATAAATGAGTTAACGTGACTGGACTCGCTAGCGACTAAACGATTTGTATGGAGAATAATACAGCTAGGGGTGACTTTATAGAACTACAATTCACCATATAATAATAATAAATATCATCATCATCATCATTGGCCACAACATCTGTTGTAGATATTTGTTGCAGCACTTGTGGGTTTACGGGTTCCCACATCGCTGTTGATGACTATAGAGTCCTATAGCAGCGCGGCATTTCTTGCCACATCGATCGCACACAAAACGCGAGTCCGCAGGAGGTGGAAGAGCACGACGAAGACTTTTCCACTTAAGGTTCTCCAGCCAGTCATCGTCATGCTTTGATGTTCCGACTTTAATGTCATGTCGCCATTCAGGTCTCATCTCGGCGCGTTTTTCCCACCCGTCTGTCCGAATACCGAAACTATTCATGTCCCGCTTGCAGGAGTCCTTGAATCTTAAAGTTGGACGCCCAACAGGTCTTTTTGCGTCTTTTTGTTTTATAATAAATAAATATCAGACAAAACCTCACACAAATCAACCTAGTCCCAAATTAAGCTCAAGAAGGCTTGTGTTATGGGTACTAGGCGACGATATACATACTTATATAGATAAATACATACTTAAATACCAGAGATGTGATGTATCTTAGATAAAAGTATCGAAAAAACAGATACAAGATACAAAATACGTATTTATATCTTGTATTTGAAATACTTTTTAAATTTTGTATCTTGTATTTAGATATATTTTCCTGGTATCTTAGTATTTTGAAGATACTAGGTATATTCCCTAAGATACTTTTACTAAAATAAACTTCGAAGTTTTTCTTTCCGAACGCAACTGAACGCAGAGCGTCATTCAAAAATTTAGGGTGCGTCCACACTTGTATCATTTCGCCGATCCGATCCCCGTCGCGCATCTTCACCGCGTATCATGAACGGTAAGTGTGGACGTCGCGCCGTCGCGATCATGCAACGCTCGCGCAAAATCCATGTTGATACGCGTATCTTCAATACCCCGCACACTCGCGATCACGAAAGCATTGCATGATCGCGACGGCGTGACGTCCACACTTTCGTTCATGATACGCGGTGAAGATACGGGGTGAGGATCGGCCGTCCATCTCGAGTGGGTTTTTGCCCGATCATCAAAGGCGCTATTTGAGTCATCGATCCACGCTGCGGTCATTGGTTTTTAATCCTTAATCTTTACGATAATTAAAAAATACCATACCACTGATGGACTGTCTACTTTGTTAGGCCTTTCCATGCGGCGTCTTCTGGCACGCGGTTTCCACTCGTGAACCTTTCTGCCGCATGCCATAAAACAAACACAGTCATACGAAGGCCATGTCTCCGTGAGCGGGTGCCTTAATCGAAGGCCTCCCCACGCGGCGTCTTCCAGCATGCGGTTTCCACTCGAGAATCTTTCTGCCACATTATGTATTATAAAACGAGCACAGTCATGTGCTAAATCTCCATGAGCAGATGACAAAAATTAAGGCCTTCCTCGCTGCGACTTCCGGTACACGGCCCCCACTCAAGAATATTTCTGTCCCAAGGTTCAGTGAGCGATTTCAGCGGGCGAAATTTTTAAATGGGACGCAACTCCGCACAGAACAACGATCACAAACGAAATGAAATGTTCGGCGAAAACGAAATGCCAAAATGATCGGGGCGGTGATACGCAACGAGGATACGATACGGCAAGTGTGGACGCGTTTCTTCGCGCGACGGCGCAAATGATATGGAGTGCCCGCAGTGAGCGTCCAAACAGCACGATACGCGGTGGAGATACGCAACGGGGATCGGATCGGCGAAATGATACAAGTGTGGACGCACCTTTAGTTGATAGAATCTGGCTACCGAAATATTACCCTTGGGGGCCTTAGGTTTGGCGGGAAATTTAAAAAATCTTCGGCGGGTCACACTTATTGTAGTTTTGGAATCACGCTACGCGTACGAAAAAAGCCACTTTTTGGCCCGGTGTGACATAAAAGTATTTTATCTTTAAAAAGTATTTGAAAGATAGGTACTTTGTAACTAGTATTTCGGATACCTTTTAAGAAAATTATTTATATCTGTATCTGAAATACTTTTTTGTAAAGTATCTTGCATTTTGTATTTCAGATACTTTATTTAGGGTATCTTATACATCTCTGTTAAATACATAGAACATCCATGACCCGGGCACAAATATTCGTGTTCATCACAAAAATATTTGCCCTTGCCGGGATTCGAACCCGGGACCGTCGGCTCAGTAGGCAGTTGCTTAACCACTGCGCCAACCGCGTCGTCAACGCCATAGAAATCATTTAGGCAGTCGCTAGCGACTACGGTCACTGTAAACTCATGGTTAGGGTACAGGAGATGTTGACGGTCTGGATTCTGACACCTGAAACTTTGATTCATTAGGGTTCCGTACCCAAAGGGTATAAACGGGACCCTATTACTGAGACTTCACTGTCCGTCCGTCTGTCACCAGGCTGTATCTCAAGAACTGTCTAGTTGAAATTTTCACAGATGATGTATTTCTGTTGCTGCTATAGCAACAAATACTATTCATGATAAAACAATAATAATTAAGGGGGCTTTCATACAAAAATAGGGCTTTTTGCATGATATTTCGTTCAACGGGCATTTTCTCATGAACCGGTGTAGGTAGACAGTTGAAATTTTTATAGCGGTTACAAAAATAATAAAAAATAAGTAAAAATTAAAGGAGGACCCCATACAAAGAACGTGTTTTTTGTTCAATATTGGTACGGAACCCTTCGTGCGCGAGTGCGACTCGCACTTGGCCGGTTTTTTTTTCTTTTCGCGTAGCGGGCAAAAAATCTCACCGGTCTAGGGTGACGTAAACAGTAACAGTATAATAAACATGGTTTGCAGCTGATTCAGGATAGACAAAAATCTTCAAGATGTTAGAATGTTATTTATTAATATAAATAAGATAAGGAAGGATGAATACCATATATAATGCAACTATTTCTGTATATGGATGCCCAGCACCGGTAATAAAGTAGTATCTCTACTATTCGGCATTAGAATTAGTATAAACGTTCAAATAATTTTCGAT
This sequence comes from Apotomis betuletana, assembly GCA_932273695.1. Classification (NCBI taxonomy): domain Eukaryota; kingdom Metazoa; phylum Arthropoda; class Insecta; order Lepidoptera; family Tortricidae; genus Apotomis; species Apotomis betuletana. The sequence continues at coordinate 10,828,991 of OW026320.1, read as the reverse complement.
TCATATTCGTCTGAATATGAATCGAAAATTATTTGCACGTTTATACTACTTCTAATGCCGAATAGTAGAGATACTACTCAAATGATGTCATGTGAGCATTTATCCAAATAGCCCATTTTATTATATTATCCTTCTCTAGTTAAAGTATATCCATCTAATATTTAAGCTCTAAGGCTTAATATCAGGCCTATAGATCCTCCAACGTTTCTTCAATAATGACTCAACTTTCTTTTTTATCTGTAGCATTTCGAGGTGTACCTCATGCTGGAGTTGCTGAACAAAATACTTCACTACTGCCACAGTTTCTTCAGGTTTCAAGTCGCATGTGGCATCCACGCTTGCGTTGCCACGTTCTTCGAGGGTATTGAAAGTTACGAAGCTGGGTTCAGACCAGAACTCATCCCCAATAGCTCTCTTCAGCTTTTGGTACACCGAGACCTGATAGAATATCCCTGGGCAGGGCAGATCCAGTTTAACATTGCATTGTTCAAATACGGCACAGAAAACTAGCGTCGAGTTGACTTCCGAGGGTTGTGCACCTGAGTACAAATACTGCACTTTATGTTCGTAGTCTGTGTCGGACCAAAATCTTTTGCCTCCAATATCGATATGATTCAAGCCCCAGCCAAGCTGAGCGCCTCGAGAATCTATGAATACTGTTATTATATTCTGCGGAGGAGCTAATCTGACGATGGATAAGTGATCGATGAGAAAACTTTGATTAAAACAGCCGAGGCCATTACAAGATTGCATAAGCAGGGACAACACCTTTTCTTCATTCGTATAGCTTGGATTATTAGTTCTATACCAGACACAGAATCGAGATTCCTCACTCGATTGTTTTTTTGCACAGATCACGCCGTTTTCTGCAAATAGAGTATAGTTGGTTTTGCAGCTAGACGCTGTCCACGAGCAGTTGAGATACTGTAAGTTGTGCGACACGCAGTGGAGACCAATTGCCTTAGGAGGAGTCTCTATCGTGATAGCAACGTCTGCGCTTGGTTGAGTGTTTGCTGATAGACAATAATAGTAGTAGTAGCAACCGCAGACACATTTTTCTGGCATCTTCATAATTCCTTTACCTGTCGTGATAGCAAATCCTGGGTTTGTTCGGGTGCTTCCTAATGTACAACCCCCATAATAGGAGTTGCAGTCGCAGCCACAATTTTCTGGTATCTTCATAATTGATTTAATAGTCGTTTTATTTATTGTATAAGTTTCACCAGCCCCCTGCCCCACCCAGCTTCCTGTGGTTAGTTGTTCCGCGTGGGCGCCGGAACACATGATCTCCACGGGATCTCCATATTTCGATACATAATTGAGATTATCGACACGCCTACCATTTGGTGACAAGATCTCGATTCGGGGTGAGATACTGACGTGTAGTGTGGACATATAATCTGACACATCATTGCCAACACATCCAAAGACTGAAATTCCTATGTTTATGTGTCTTACTAGTAATTTTACCGTAGTATCATTAAGGTTTAATGCCAATAACTCCTTATTATCCTCATTAGCATTAACAAGTTTTACGGCTTTCGGACCGGTGCAAATAATTTCAAAAGATGCCCCGTATGTTGAATACCAGTAATGCTCAAAAGTGATGCGGTTAAAAACAGCCTTTGCCGTCTCGTTCGATTGAATATATAAAAGAGGACGTGTTCTAATTACCACACTGCTGTTAATACCCGTGTCGACGTCTGAACACATAATCAACGATGCGTCTAGAGTTGCCCTCTCTACAGTCCATTTGATAGTATTTTCATTGACTTTTTTAGCAGATATTTTTTCTCCATCCTTCGTCATGGCGAGCCGAACAGCAGCTGATCCTGAACACAACACCGAAATGGATTTCCCGTAAAGAACGATGCGTTCAGAATCGTAAACTTTAAGCTGCGGAGATAATACTTCAACAGCTGGCGTCACCATAATTATCGCAATCTGCTCGCAGCCAGTTTCAGTGTCAGCGCATACGAAAGTAGAATTTTGTATATCTACTGTTCTTGTTGCCCATGAGATAACTGAATGCCGCTTTTTAGTTTCCATTTTTACACCGTTCTTCACGATTGCGAGTTTTTCGGCGTCAGCACCAAAACACTCCAAACTCAAGGGAGCACCATACGGAATTGTCACTTTATTATTCCATGGGATGTAATGGTATTGCACAGTTGGGTTTCCACCCGTTTTAATGTCGAAATAGGGATATTTACCGCAAAGAGAACTGGTTGTGGCGTCCTCAAGGACCAGGGTGTCAGGAGTAACATGGTGGCTCCGAGCGTGATGTAGATATATGAAAGAGATATACAGCACGAATGCCAGCTTCACTGTAGCACACATCTGACTATGTAGTTGCTTGGTAACTCTTGTTAAACTAAAACAAGTATATAATCCTCCGTACGAGGAAGACTATAATGATAACGAATTAAATTTCCTCATATGTACCTCGTTTTACCCACAGCAAATTAGTTAGTAATCAAAAAACATATTTATTGTAACGGAATTACTTTTTAGGGTTCCGTAATCAAATAGGAAACCTTATAGTTTCGCGATGTCCGTCTGCCCGTCCGTCCGCGGCTTAGCTCCGTGATCATTAGTACTAGAAAGCTGAAATCCAAAAAATAAATCCAAATAAATAAAATTTGGGTACCTATATCGCCGAAAAGGTAAAAATCACAACAAGTTTTTTTTATTCAGAACGATAAATTAGTTATATTTCCTGAATATTTACAATTTAAAAAAATATCACTAAATAGCAAATTTAATCTTGTTTTCAAAAATGTATACATATTGGGCACGTCTGATACAAAAATTGGGCAAGTGCGAGTCCGACTCGCGCATGAAGGGTTCCGTACCTATATATATATATATATAGGTATTTAGGTATAACAAGTTCGTTGTATGAGAGCCCCCCTTAAATATTTATTTTATTTTATTTTAACACCTGCACTACGGCATCCCGATGCCGATCTTTAAGACCCGATACAAGTTATGGCTAATTGCAAGTTAACTTAATTCCGTAGCGAACGTGTTAAGTATTTGTTGTTATAGCGGCAATAGAAATACATCATCTGTGAAAATTTCAACTGTCTAGCTATCACCGTTCTTGAGATACAGCCTGGTGACAGACGGACGGACAGCGAAGTCTCAGTAATAGGGTCCCGTTTTTACCCTTTGGGTACGGAACCCTAAAAAGTACCTTGAAAAAAATTTTGATGTTAAGCTTAGCCTGCGTGCTCTAGTACCTACATTTTTCTAAGTCACGAAATTGTGTGCATACCACCAATCTCATACAAAAAAACGCAAGTACTCCGGAAGAAGCTCAAATACCGTCTTATTTCTAGATGGCGCTGATTATAAGACGTAGATACGCAATGTTTTATTAAAACGCTTAATAGATGTCATTGTCGCTGCGCGTTATACCAAAAAGAGACAGCGTGGTATCTGTATAGTTCTTAACTAGATGGCGCTGAAACTACTCGTGTTGATTTCTTAATTACGACTAATCAAGGAGACTGGTTATTGAATAGGTACAGCCAGCATCATAAGTCATAAACGTACGTCCGTACTTTCCTAGCGCTCCAATGATATCATATCTATATCATACATTAGCCAGAACTAATACCTATACGACAACCCGTTCAGAAATACGTGACCATTTATAATTATATATTTTTTTTATTTATTTTTTATAATTTGTCTTATTACATTGAAATAAGTAGGTAACCAAAAGTATACCATCAGGTATACTTTTGGTTACTTACTGATTTCAATGTAAAATTCACGGAAAAAGAGGTTATGGCAAACTCATTGCGCAGTATAAATGACTACTATGCAATGAGTTTGACACCACTAATTTTTACGAGAGATTAGGTATTACTATTATTATCCTTTGCATTAAACTATTTTAAGTAGCTATTACATACCCGTGAATATTAATACTACGAGTATATACTGGCTTAAATAGTAAATACTACACTACATTCTGCTAGTTATTTTTATTGTTTATCTTTATTATGAACAATGATCAACGAAAGCACACCAACACATCCAACATTTTAACACACTTAACAACATACGGCACACTATAAAGTTCAATATGAAGAAGTAATTGCAAATACTAGTTAAGCCCACTTTATTCCAATTGATCTTTGGTCAAAATATCTCACTTCATATACAAAAATCGCTGAATCGCGATTATTTCTGCTGACGTAAGCCAGCCATAATACGACTTGTCAATTTCAATCTTCTGTACCGTAAAATTTTGCCCCTCATGTGTTCCGTACTGAAAGAAACTAGGAATCTTTAATCAACACTTTAAGCACGCCAAGAACAGAGTTTTCTCTAGGAATAGAGTCTTCTTTGAATCTATTATTTCTTCAGCATATTCATTCTAAAAGTTTTCGCTTCTGTCTCTCTTTTGTCGTTACCTGCGCCTCTATCTGGGTCATTGTCAGATTTAGGTGCGCGTCTTTCCGGTGGACATTTGCGAAATTAAGGATTCCAGGGCCTAATTTTCTGATTAAATGCCTGTGAAAATAAAGAACGTTCCCTCTTCTATAATCCGATGTAATAGCAACATAACCTAGATTCATATAAGCTCTTAACGTTTGACCACCGAAGGGACAAATTTTGTTTTCTGAATTGCATTACAGATGATTTCAACTGAAAATTCAAACTCGCATTACGCCCATAATTTAATCATAATTATTTATTTCATAATAACAAATTTACATTATAAATTATCCTAAGTTAATTTACATGAATCTTGATATTATGATCGTCAATAGCAACATAAAATTAGATAATAATCATTCAATTAAGTCAAATACACCATCATAATATAACTACATACATACATCCATATTTTTATACAGAACTATACAAAAATAACATAAAAAATGAATTTCTGATCTCTGTTTTACACGGAAACGATACCAGACAAGTCCTATTAGACTTAACTGACCTGCAATAAAGAAAGAAAAGAGATATACTTGGTCCTATTCACTCCGCTCTCTGTCGCCTCACAGGGGACGAATCTGACTTCCCTCCACATCTGAAAATAATCACCGAAAAACACTCTATCTGTGGTAGAAATTTCATGCTTGTAACCCGATGCGCACAACTATGTTAGAAAACAGCGGACTAACAACTCTACTATATGTACCTAATACATATACATAAATACATCTTATTTACAATAAATCTATCAGCTGTTGGATGAAAGCAGAAATAAAGATTTAAATTGAAATTTTGCTTTATACTTTTTTCTTTGTATAAATGGTTTATTTAGTATTCTGTCAACTTTGGGTATTAATATCGCCTGGCGACAGCCAAAACTCACAAAAATGTTTGCCACGTCTCTGCAAAACCTCGTATCTAGTACCGTAAAATGGGGTTACTTTAGGAAAATTTGGGGCTACTTTGATAGATTTAAAATGGTTATAAAAACGCAAATATCCATATTAGTCCGATTGAGCAATTGAAGTAACAGGTTAGGTCATTTTTAAAGGTAGGTATTCCATTGCCACAGATCAAAAAAATAAGGTGGACACGGCGTAAAAACTCCTTTCCAAAGTAACCCCTGCATTTTAAAGTAACCCAATTTTACGGTACTAGATTGTCACTAAGATACGAGCTTTGTTTTTATCAGGTATTTATTAATACTTAGTGCTTTTGGATTACCAACTGAATTTCTGATCCCTGTAATTAGCCAAACTTATCATCGGCTAGTATTAAACCATATACCTACAAAGATCAAAGCTCAAAGAAAAATTGAAATGCGTAATCTGGTGGAAGGTGAAGAGACCGTGAATCGAACCCGGGACCTCTGGATTGCCGGTCCAGTGCGTTTCCAGAGGTAATCCAGAGGTTGCAATCCAAAGGTACCGGGTTCGATTCCTGGGCTTTCTTTGAGCTTTGACCTTTGTATCAATAGTTTAATATAAAAATTGTGGTGTGTAACCCACATAAAAAAACAATGATAAATAAATTACATTAAATGTTCCATAAATTTATCCACTAGTATTTTTATCTACTGATAAAGCCCTGCTACGTCCAGGGACGGTATATGCTCAATGACTTGTCTGAACTCCTCATAATTACAACAGAAGCTGTGTGTCATATCATTGCGCCATGTAAGCCATGGTACGCTGTCGCAGACATCTTCACAGAACGTCAGTTTGTCCGTCGTTGTTGCGTTGAAGAAGGACGAGTTGATGGTGAGGAACGCGGTGGCTGTTCGGCGGTTCGGGTCGTGGACCAACTGAAAACAAAAAAAAAACATTTATTGCCACTAATGGGTTACAAAGCATGACAGTATGACCTGTCACCTTCACACTAGGCTAGAGTCAACGCTAGGGTTATCGGTTCGTGTCTCAAGATGGCCGCATGCGTTTAAGTTTCGTTGTTCATTATTTATTCATTTTTGTTGTTCAATGTGTAGTATTGATAGCATATTGTGCAGTGATCTAACGTATGAGTGAATAGCTAATGAAGGATTCAACTTGAAGCGTTCATAGCCCTTCCTGGGTCAAGGCCCGATAGTCCGTGTGGTTTTCAACGTTCGTCAACTTTGACACTGGCAGAATTGACCCAATGGGCAGTAGCCATTTTTTTTAAATATAAAAATTGAATTGAGTCAACGCTAACTCTTCCTAGGCCTGTCTCGTGAGGTCAAAAATCCATTTACCACATTGAGATAATAAACCCTTACTGTCTTTTGCTCCTTTTGCTATGTCACGCTGGTTGGACCACATACGCTCTACCCTCAAGACCTCAATTTACGATGCGATCCACGCAGCCCAGGACAGAGTAAGCTGGCACAAAATAGTCCACGAAAAAGTTAATTCAGAGAGGCCACTATCTTCAGCATTGAGGTTATCGACTAAAGGAGTAAGAGTTTTTTGCTATATTTCCATAATTTCTTAGTTCAGCCTGTTTTTACACCTTTGAGTGACTCAAGCCTGCCACTGTCCACTCTTATTGGTGTTGGTTTTTGCTATGGTCCTTGATGGCTGTTTTTATGGTTCCCTGTGGGAGTCCCACACATAGTTTAGGTCCTATTATTTTGTATACCTAGTTGTGACGTCCATTGTTCTGTGTAGGAGCATTAACTGCTAGGTTATTGTAATACTTAATTGTCCATGTACACATACAGAGATCTTTGGTGTGTTGTGAGCCTGGTCACCGAGATAAAAAGGCGAATCAGGGTGGCAAAGGATGCTATGACCTGTTTGAACGTCTTGAAGAAAAGAGGAATTGGTATCACAATCAAGATCCGATTGATACGTGATCTGATATTCCCAATCTTCCTGTATGGAGAGGAAACGTGCACTATCCTGGCCCGAGAAAGGCAAAGAATTGATGCATTCGAGATGTGGCACTGGAGACGTAAATTTAGAATACCATGAACTGAACGCATTCTTTCCTATTTCGGCCACACAATGCGCAGCGACGACGAAAATCTCGAAAAACTGATCGTGGTTGGGAACACCGAAGGCAAAAGATTGAGCGGTCGTTTACCAACTAGATGGACCGATCAAGTAAAAGACTCATCGACCTCTAAATTCTACTCTGTTGTAAGAGACGCGCTGGACAGAAAACGGTGGAGGCAGATCATCCGCGCCAGATGCAAACCTGAAGCAGAGAGAGCCTGGTTGCGAAAACACGCCATCCCAGTGAACACCGACACCATTCATCATGCCGTTGCTGGCTCCTAGCTGCTATATTCACCTTATAGAAGTATAGCGGGACCGGCACCGCCAGGTTGTTGTTCTCGTCGGTGTACAAATACAGCTCCCTGGTATGCTGCGTCCCTGGTAGCGAGAGGACCCCGTGGGTCCCCGTGAACACCGAAACCGTGGCGTTGGTGGCTTTCACGCGGCGGCGGAGAGCCTGGGGAGGATACAAAAAAACATTAAAAATAAAGAATCACTTTTTTAATAAACCGCCACACCATCTGATTTCATCATCATTAAAAAAAACTACAAGAGTAGATATTTTTTCTCGGTTAAAAATAAATCTTAACTTGTTCAATACTTACTTCAAAATAGCGAGTCAATTTTACGAAATTCTGGGGAAAGAAATTACACATGAAATGAGGTTGTGCTAACCCCCCCTTTAGCGAAGAACCTCACCAAGTATCACCAGGGAAATGGATGGTGTCAAAAGTGATTGCTTTAAGTTAGCAGCCAGATGGGGAACTAAGAACAGAATCCCTAAGCTGACCTCCTCGAGCGCGGCCCCAGTCACCCTTATTCCCCGCCATCCACTGCGGCGCCACGTTGACGAAGTGGAATGAGGCACGCTGCAGCGCCTTCAGGAAGAAGTCTGCCAGGTGACCTCGAGTGAGGAACTGAGGACAGAATCCCTAAGCTGACCTCCTCAAGCGTGGCCACCGCTGCAGCGCCTTCAGGGAGAAGTCTGCTTTGGCTGCCCGGTGGGGGTGAGGAACTGAGGACAGAATCCCTACACTGACCTCCTCGAGCGCAGCCCAGTCGCCCTTGTTCCCCGCCATCCACTGCGGCGCCACGTTGACGAAGTGGAACGAGGGCCGCTGCAGCGCCTTCAGGGAGAAGTCTGCTTTGGCTGCCAGGTGTCCTCGGGTGAGGAACTGAGGACAGAAGATAAGTGATCCACCGAACTAGTGAAGCGAGTGAAGCTTAGCCTAAATTATTTCTTTTGTCTGGATGTCCGAATTTCTGGATGTCTCGCCTACACGTCGCATTTATCAAATGATTCTCATGAAATTTTGTAAGCAGGATAATTGTATAAAAAATTTAGTCGATTAAGTATTTCGAATTTTTCTAAATGACGGAAATATGGGAGTAAAGAATACATATTTCAAACATTTAAAAAAACCTCGCAAAGTACACCTACAGCTCACAGAGAGCTACCATATAGTTTTAGAGGTCACTCTGCCAGCAGGAAATATCCGAAAACTATGCTTCCAGTAACTTTCAAGGTTTAGTCGGCAGCAGAAGTTGCTACGCACGCGCACGCCAGGTATTTTAAAATGATATTGTGGCGTTTAAATGCCTACCTCAAACGCCATCTTATTTTACTGTAGCAATACTACTGTACCAAAGCTATGTAAGAGTGGCAACACGCCTTCTTCCATCTTGACTTTCTAGCTGGCGCACTCTGTACTTTTTATACATTCCCCTTGTGACATAGTCATTAAACTACTGCAACTTCACTCTACCTTCTTCATTTCGTCGACCTGGAGGAGTCAGGAGAGGAACCCTGCAACGCAACTACATTAATCAGTCGCGACATTGGCGTTCCCGATAATATGCACGCAGACTCTACAAACAACACAGACTACAGACTTATCTAGAGGGTGAGTAGTGCAGTGCAGATCATTGTGAGTGTGTTATTCTGCTTAGCTATTTTTCTGCTGAGTTATGTAATGATTCCTGATAATGGTGAAGCCTTACCTGGTTCTTGCTGAAGTACTTTTGCGCGCTGTCGGGCCCCAGCAGTTCGTTCAGTCGCTGCTTCTCATACTCTGTCTTGTACAGCTTGTCGATGCGGACCTTGCCGAAGAGAGTGCCACCTGAAATAACAATCATCATTGACCGAGCTTTTTATGTCATAGGGGGTAGGGGTAGTGAGAAAACGAATCGCCTGATGAAAAGCGATTACCGTCGCCTACAGACACCTGCAACACCAGAGGAGTCACAAGTGCGTTGCCGGCCTTTCACTCGGTCTGGAACTACCGCAAGCGACAATTCATTCCACAATGCAAGTCATGAAATTTCTAGTGGTGAGGATGAAAATAACATCGGATTTCCAAATATATGAAAAAGAAAAGATTATAATAGTGTATTTGTACTTTGACAGGCAGACTTAATACACTAATTAATCACCTGTGAACTGTGGCCGGTTGCCAGGCTGCGTGTGCACGTTGGTCGGCGTCAGTTCGTGTTGCACGAAGCGCGTACTCAGCGTGCCGCGGTCGAAGCACGCCGAATACAGCAGATATAGCTTCTCGCGGACCGTGTACCCCACCCTGGGAGACAAATAGTCAAGACAACCATTAAATTCACGACGCGGTTGGTGCAGTTTGTAGAGCACCTATCAAATTAACTCTTCAAAGCAAATGAACTGTCAAACCATACAAAGTGAGTCAGTGGTTTGACAGAGTTAGCGTGGTCTGACTCTATTTAATAAGAACCATTGTACTGACTTGACAATATGCCCCCCGCCGTAGCAGGCCTGGGAAGTTTCCTGGACGGTGTAGACGGGCTGACCGCTGCAATTGAGCTGGTTGAACTCGCCGGTCCACCGGCCTACGGAGAACGTCGAGCTGTCTATGCATTTCGCCTCCTGAAAAGAAAAAATAGCGTGTTAAGTTGCTATTTAGAGGATATTTAAATCTTGTGACGTTACAGAGGTTTTTTAACTGTCCATCCGTGCACTGACCAACTGTTTCTTTCCTAGCGGCAGTCCCGTAGGATAACCTTCCGCTGGGGGACGCAACGGTGACCACGAACGTGTTAACGTCAGATCCCTAGTAATTCATGCGCTCCTGGTACAACTGCGCCTGATATTTAACCCAGATAAGTACCCAGTATACCGTCGTATCGTTTAACCCAGGTATATCGACTCGTATACCTACAGGATGAGGTAAGCAAAAGTTGCTTTTCAAGGAATCGTGATGAGGTGAGGGATACCTACCTCGTAACTTATGTGTCCCTGGTACCTAAATAAAAAAATGAATGATCCTTTTTGCCATCCGATGGCTTGCCTCAGCGATACTGCCTAGCCCAGATGGGCTTCCTTTTACCACATTTCTGACCTACCCCTGATGAAGATCACAACGATGCTTTAACGGAGTCAGGGTCTGGCTGGATATTTTTGGTTACCCAAACACTCACCACTGCTTCCTTCCTAGTGGCGGTCCCGTTGATGGCGACCGTCCGCTGCGGGCACGCGACGGTCACCGTCGCTCCTCGACGGACACTTATGGCGCCACTCGCCGTGTTGGGCGCCAGAAACGATCCCCCGAGCAGGTACACGGGCGATGGCGAACCGAAGTCGCTCTTCAAGGAGAGGATACAGTCTGGAATACATGATAATAATAAGATTCAGAAGGCGTACTGGGCACGGCGCGCATCGCCAGGAGGTTCCTCGCTCTGCTAATCTCCTGATGGAGCCAGTAGATGGTTATGGGTTCATTTTTGGTTTGAAGCGCAGAATCGTTCCGCAATAGGCAATGTGCACAACGAAGATGCTGCCAATTGGTGGCGCTAAACCGAATCTTTTACCTTACCTATCACTGACGTTGATATTGCTGCTACCTATTTTAAGTAGTTCTTGCACGTTTTGCATAACGAAGGTGCCGCGCCGCAAATCTGAATCATACACCTTATCACTACTTGGAATTGACATTGAAAGCTGCTACCTGTAGTTTGTGCCTTATCAAGAGCATTTAGTATATTTACCTGCTGTACAACTTAGATAAAACCTACGTTATAAAAAATAACATTGGAAAAAAAATGTGTGTCAATGTTAAAACTACTCATATAGGTAAACGAATTATAAACGGCTTTGCTACAACTATCGTACGGTAACCATGGTCTTTTTGGATAAAAGTAGACTAGGTATGTATTAATTAGAGTGCCTAATTACCCAATTAGCTATATCTATTCCACATGCAAATCCATCCAGCAGTTTAGGCGTAGAGAAGTAACAAACATCATCTCACACAAACTTCCGAATTTATAATTATAATACCTAGATATTGTCCGCAGCTTCGCTCGCGTTGCATCCTACGGGAACCATGCTCTTTTTGGGATAAAAAAGAGTTTGATTTATGTAAGGATATTAAACAATTTCTATTCCAAATTTCATGTATATCAGTCCGGCCATTTCGTCGTGAAGAATTAACAAACATTCACACATAAACTTTTGCTTGTATAATACTAGCTGTTGCCCGCGACTTCGTCCGCGTGGAACCTTTATCTTGAAAATTTTACATCTTTATTATTTTCAGATCTAAGTAATGTTGAAATTGCTAAACGTGCTTTTTTTTGCAGTTGTTTACGAAATAGTAACGAACCCTTCGTACGCGAGTCCGACTCGCTCTTGGCCTTTTTTTTCGGCTAATTTGCTCTTATTACGCGGTATCATTATAAAATCAGGTACATCTACGATCGAATAGCTTTACTAAATTCGATAAGTTTAAGAACGACGTTTATAAATTCTATGATTCGAATAATAATGCGTTTACACAAAGTTTCAAGTACCGCACTCAAATAAATGTTTGATCTACATACAAATTTTCAACCCCTTTTTCACCACCTTCAGGGCTTAATTTTCAAAAACGCTGTAATGAGTTTTCTTATCTTTTAATAAAATTACCTTTTACAAAGTTTCTAATTCCTAACTTAAAATACAATTTATACCCGATACAACCTTTCATCCTCTTTTTAACCCCCTTAGGGGTAGAATTTTCAAAAACGCTGAAATTACTTTTCTTGTATTCTAATTATATGCCTTTATACAAAGTTTAAAATCCCGCAATCAAAAAAAATTTTGCTCTTCATACAAATTTTCAACCGCTTTTTCACCACCTTCGGGGCTGAATTTTCAAAAACGCTGAAATGACTTTTCTTGTATTTTAATAATATGCTTTTATATACAGTTTCAAATCCCGCAGTCAAAAAAATTTTGATCTACACAAACTTTCAACCCCTTTTTAACCCCCTTAGGGGTAGAATTTTCAAAAACGCTTAAATTCCTTTTTTGTATTTTAATTAAATGCCTGTAAACAAAGTTTAAAAACCCGCAATCAAAAAAAATTTTGATCTTCATACAAATTTTCAACCCCTTTTTCACCACCTTCGGGGCTGAATTTTCAAAAACGCTGAAATGACTTTTCTTGTATTTTAATAATATGCTTTTATATACAGTTTCAAGTCCCGCACTCAAAAACATGTTTGATCTTCATACAAACTTTCAACCCCTTTTTCACCACCTTCGGGGCTGAATTTTAAAAAACGCTGAAATTGCTTTTCTTGTATTTTAATAATATGCTTTTATATAAAGTTTCAAATCCCGCACTCAAATAAATTTTTGATCTTCATAAAAACTTTCAACCCCTTTTTAACCCCCTTAGGGGTAGAATTTTCGAAAACGCTTAAATTACTTTTCTTGTATTTAAATTAAATGCCTGTATACAAAGTTTAAAAACCCGCAATCAAAAAAAAATTTGATCTTCATACAAATTTTCAACCCTTTTTTCACCACCTTCGGGGCTGAATTTTCAAAAACGCTGAAAATTTTTTTCTTGTCTTTTTATAATATTCTTTTATGTAAAGTTTCAAGTCCCGCACTCAAAAAAATTTTTGATCGTCATAGATACTTTCAACCCCTTTTTAACCCTTTTAGGGGATGAATTTTCAAAAACACTGAAATGAGTTCTTTTATTTTATTTTAATACCTTTTTACGTAGTTTCAAGTTCCTAGCTTAAAATTAAATTTGAACCCCAAGACAAACTTTCATCCCCTTTTTAACCCCCTTAGAGGTTGAATTTTTAATAACGATCAATTAATGTAATTTTTTTATTCTTATATATGCCTTTATAAGAAGTTTCAAAGAATTTGTAATGGATTTAAACTTTCAACCCCTTTTTAACCCTTTTAGGGGATGAATTTTCGAAAACGCTGAAATTACTTTTCTTGTATTCTAATAGTATGCCTTTATACAAAGATTCAAGTCCCGCACTCAAAAAAATATTTGATCTCCATACAAACTTTCAACCCCTATTTTACCACCTTGGGGGATGAATTTTCAAAAACACTGAAATTAGTTTTCTTCCATTTTATTTTGATATTTTTTTACGAAGTTTCAAGTTCCTAGCTTAAAAAAAAACTTGTACCCCATACAACCTTTCATCCCCTTTTTAACCCCCTTAGGGGTTGAATTTTTCAAAATCGCTTCTTATCTCTTGTACACTTTATAAATGCAACCTACTGTGCAAATTTCAACTCTCTAGCATTTGTAGTTTCGGCTCTGCGTTGATGAGTCAGTCAGTCAGTCAGTCAGGACACTTGCATTTATATATATATATAGATAGATAGATTAGTGGAATCATTAGGTACTTTACTGACTGCCTATCTGTCATTTTTGTAAAACAATAAAATTATATAACTACCTAAGTTATATAAGTGCAGTTTAATTAATTGTTAAAAATATTTATTGAAATAAAAAAGTGGACTTACTAACGCGTTCCATACAAATTTTACTAAATAAAACATCCTAAACACCAAGGCAACATATTCCAAACGGATACACTCACCGCCATTGCTTCTATCAGCCTCTTTCAGCACAATCAATAACAGCAACAAACAGCTGAGAGACTTCATTCTCCTGCCCGTTTCTGCGCGCCTGGTACACGAACGCACTAAACGGCGTTTTACCGTAATCTGGCACTGTTTACGTTACACGTAACACTGCCACAGATACGGTACGTTATCTCTCTCATGAATTAATCACATGTGAAGTAGTTAACGATGGAAAAAAATCATTGAAGTCATTCTTGAAGTTCAACACAACATCGCGCCGAGTTGAATGATCCGACTCGAATGTGTTAAAATTCTCAGTTTGTGCAGTTATATATGTATTTAGGTACGACTACGAATGGTACGATCTCATATAAAAGTGAGTAATGACGTGTCATTTACCTGTTTTTAGTATGCAGTAAAGTCCCGTTACGTATTCAATGTATAGGAGGCAGTGTTACTATATAGAATCGCATTAGTTTTTTATACTTCTCTGTTGTCTAAATTTAGTTTTCCGGTTAGTTATCTGTACATACGATAGCGGCAAAAAATCGATCATACTTCTCTGTATATTTTGTATGAAAGATGCATCGGGCGACATTTTTACAATCGCAATTTAGAAGAAAATAATAATACATAAAAAAAGACCTTTTGCGCTATTCATACCAAGTGCAAACTTAACTTAACCCGGCGAGTTAAGATGGGATAATTGTTTGTACGGAATCCTCGGTGCACGAGTCTGACTCGCACTTGGCCGGCTTTTTTTATATGCAAATATTTATTTAAATCAGCGTCGTCGACATTGTGCCTTCATGAAACATTTTTAACCAAATAACATGTTTAGGTTTTACATTACATTACCTACTGCCTCTTAGACTATTAATTTTATTGATGAAGTTACAGGAGTCATTAAGTAGGTACCTACAGTCAAGGAAATTGAAACACAAAACTTTTTCGCACTTGCGATAATGACCATAGGGAAATAAGGGCCAAAAATGTATGCGTTTCAGTTTCCTTATTACAACTGAAGTACCCATTACTCATAACATAAGCCTAGACAAATGTCTAGGCTAATAAAATTTCCTAGATAAATATGTGTAGGAAATTATATTAGACTTTTCTTCACAAATTGGAATTGTCATTGGATTATGAATAGAGAATGGAAGACGGGAATAGTCGGCACTTTATTAAGTAAACTACTGGAAAATAAGAACTTATAAAATATCATTAGGTACCATTATTTTAGCTAGATTTCGATAATCATCATCATATTTGACGTAAGCAAAAGGTATGTAGGTCTGGTCAGTTTTGTTACTTTGAATTTCTATAAGGCAATTTAGTTTCTTTGAACAATTTTATAGAATTGTTCTAGATATTCTGATGGTCTTAACAATATTTTTGTTAACAAACCCGATCTTCCTACAATATAAATAACCTTATCTTAAACATGCAATGAAATGTCGTCATAACGTGCGTTATAACTTCGAAGTGTCACGTTTCGGGCGGAACAACTCAAGGCCTAAGTCGGGAAGTAATTTTTTTAAACATGGCGTCTGTGTCCATCGACAGGCAACAGGCTAAACAGCTGAATTGTGTATTTTTTTGATTGGTGTATTTTCTTATTTCATTGCATATTGTATGAGAAAAGCACTATACATGCCTAGTCGTGAAAAGGGCTTGCTGGCGTCGTATCACCATCCGGCCTCCCTACGGTCGGCCGTCTATACTTACTCAGCCGGCAAGCCCCTCATTCCCGGCGTCTGTAGTAAGTAATTTACTATTAAGCATGGTCGGCGTTACTGACTAGTCGGCAATCTTTTAACCGATTAGTCGGCTAATCGGTAAAATCCATAGTCGCCCCCATCTCTAGTTAATTATAATTACTTACTTATATGTATTTACTACATGCGGGATTTCAAATTTATCGGTGTTACTCATTGCTTTAGCCGTCTGGGTTCTTCCTATTATGAGAATTGAGGTCTAGGTCACAATAATATACCAACCAATAACCTACTTGTGGCTCTGCGAGTGCGCGCTGTAGATACACCTCCGCTATCATTTTTCGGAATGGCTGAAATAAATAAATATCGGACAAACTCGCACAAATCGATCTAGTCCCAAATTAATTTCAAAAGGGCGTGTGTTATGGGCTTATGGGTAATAGATAGACGACGATTTACATACTTATATAGAAAGATAATAGATGTTTATATTATATATCGTCGGGGATAGCAAATACGATGCAATACCGCGTAAATAACAGCTGTCGATAAAGTTCTCATTTCAATAAAATACTTAGCATTTGTTTGAATCGTTTAGGTTCACTTCGTCCATATTCCCATTTCGTTCTCATTTCTACTTCGTCCAAAATCCCATTTCGTCCGCAATCAATTCCCAAATCGTCCACTTCCCATCTTGTCAGCATTCCCATTTCGTCCACTTCCCATCTTGTCAACATTCCCATTTCGTCCATATTCCTACTTCGTCCAAAATCCCATTTCGTCTGCAACCAATTCCCAATTCATCCACTTCCACACAATGGGAATGCGGACGAACTGGGAATGTGGACGAAATGGGAATGTTGACGAAGTGGGAATGTGGACCAAGTGGGAACAGGACGAAGTGGGAACGTGGACGAAATGGGAAGAGGACGAAGTGGGAATATGGACGAAATGGCAATGTTGATTAAGTGGGATTTTGGACGAAGTAGGAATGTGAACGAAATGGGACTGTGGACGAAGTGAACCTAAACGAGGGAAACTAATACCGGAGAGTTTAGTCACTACAAAGTCGCTTCTCTCTGTCTGTCTCGATGTATGCTTAGATCTTTAAAACTACGCAACGGATTTTGATGCGGGTTTTTTAATAGATAGAGTGATTCAAGAGGAAGGTTTATATGTATAATACCTACATGCATATTTTATCGGCATTGCACCCGTGCGAACCCGGGGCGGGTCGCTAGTGATTAAATTAATTCCCGAGATATACGTACTCTTGCTAAGTATCAAGACGGTCTAATCGTATAAACATCGTATTAATATTACTTAAAAGTCTCTTTTTTTGGCAAATGTCATAACCGAGAGAATGTCTTTCCGTGCTCAGTGTAGGGGTCCTTGGCGGAAAAGTAAGTAGTCATTATTTTGCCTATTTATTACTAACGAGGAGGCGCCCGCAACTTCGTCCGCGTATTTTTAGGGTTCCGTACCCAAAGGGTAAAAACGGGGCCCTATTGCTGAGACTTCGCTGTCCGTCCGTCTGTCACCAGGCTGTATCTCAAGAACGGTGATAGCTAGACAGTTGAAATTTTAACAGATGATGTATTTCTATTGCCGCTATAACAACAAATACTAAAAATAAAATAAATATTTAAGGGGGCTCCCATACAACAAACTTACACATAATGGTACGGAACCCTTCGTGCGCGAGTCCCACTCGCACTTGGCCGATAGAATAGAATAGAATAGAATAGAATAGTCTTTATTTCGTCATCACAGGTAACAATCAGGTAACAGTGGTGGTAAAATATGCAGCAATTCCATGACGCGCCGATATTTTTTCTTTGCCTTAGACGGATAAAAAGTAGCTTAAAACCATCTTTGAATGTCCACCAATCTCGGTACCAAAATTGGTTAAAATTAGTCCAGCCGTTTCGTTTGATGCGAGGACAAAGGAAATTATATAAATAGAAGGCACCAGAATGGTACGGCGCCGCGCGCCCAATCAAAACAAATGATGATTCTAAACCACACTATTAAGATTTTTCAAATCTAGAATTTTATAAAGTATAGTATAGTGTAGCCACACCATTCATAAAAATTACAAGCCCAAACTGAATGGCTGAATCACTTAGCTCATCCAGGCACGGCCATTTTATTGAAAATCAGTTTTCTATGCAGAGGAGTCATTATTTCAGGAAAAACTTCGATAGCGCGATGCACAATTTGTGGACGCACAGTGCCAGTGGTCACATGCACTAAACTACGGTCAGTGGGGACACGTGTGGTGTGTCATTGGCTAAAAGGGAGCATGTCGACAATTTTGTAGAGGATGTCAATCGATTCTATTTTTATTGGGATCAAATGTGTATATGGGACTAACTACACTTAGACTGCTCTAAAAGACCGTCAAAGTTCAACATTAAAAAAACGTCATTTGTGGGCGGGTCCCAATATTTTACATTTTCACCGTGAAAAAGTGCGTGTAAGTTCAATATGGTCGTCATACAATTATTGTTTTGTTAAATTATGAGGATTTTTAAAACAATTTCAAAACTTTTTTTGGATTAATAAAAAATCGTAAAATTTGCATTCCACCGATTTAAAAAATATACTTATATATATTTTTTCCTTTGCTTCATGAAATATTGAGCTAATTTTATTCATTATAACATACTGTTGTATGATTCAGCATCTGTCTACAACCCCCATTCTTTGAACACATGTGACAATGGAGATGAATGCGTTATGAAGTTGGGCGGCTGTGTGCTGTGAATGTTTGAGATTCTGCGAAGTGATGGACGTTAGAGAATCGAGTGTTTGTACGTGACTTATGTTGTTTTAGATTATGTTTTAGTTAATTTAGTTTCATAGCGCTTTGGTGTTACTGTAATGCTATGTAAATATTATGTGAATAAATAAATAAATAAATGAAATATGGCAGTAAAAACAACAACTCATTTTTTTAATACTGCTTTATTTTACTGGCAACAGATCACCCCAGTTACTAGACCTAGCACATCTGTATGTTGTCTGATCAAACTTCGATTTTGAGAATACAATCTCCTGAAGTTCACCTTGCTTCGTACATAACCTACAAATTGTGTGACCGGAACGGACTATAGGTGCTCTTACTATACGTGGCCATTGCGGATCATCTGATGGGCGTTCGCCTTTTCTTAATATCACATAAGAAAATAATTCTGCGAATACTTCTGATTTTGAGGGATACGGCAGGGATTCATACTTCATGATGAAGTTACAAGGTGTTTGCTGTTCTAAATATCTTGGACAAACATTGTCATTTGGGCAGGGTGAGAACACATAACCATTATTTTTGCCTTTGGGTAAGTTTAACACAAATTCTCTAGCTTCATTTACAATTTGAAAGCCAGCATTTGAGCCCTGTTCAATTATAATTAGGAAATCTTCAGTTTTCTTCCATAGTTTTTGTATAGTTTCTAATCTAGCTCTCATGCTTGGTAGCTCAAATAAGGAGAATGCAGATAGAACTATGTTGTATTTGAGGTCTGTTGATGCTGGCAGGAACTGTCGTTGGAAATAGCCTTTTAATGGCAGGGTTACATTATCTTTCCCTTGGCATAATAGCAATCTGGCCAAATCATGCATTTGTGGTGACGTATCTACACAGAAATATTCAAAAATATCACCTTTCCAGTAATTATTGACTGCCCATGTACCTGTTCCAACTCCAGAACCAAAGTCAAAGAAGCTTCTTGGCTTGTAATCTGGGTGTTTAAGTCTGATTTCGTCTAACACACGTACCAGGACCGCATACTCGGCAGCAGATCTTGACATCAAATATTGCAAGCATGTCGGTTTATCGTATGAAATGTTGCCCCAGCGATACACGTTGGCCTTTAATACGTTAAAAACTTTCGCTTGGACTTGTTTATTAAACTGATTTAGTTCATCTTCTGTCAAATTATCACCGATTTTCGCATAAGCTTTCTTAGAGATTTTATCGTGAATTTGCGCTGCTTTTTTATCTATATCGCCTTCTTCCGGTGGCAGTAAGCGTGAACGTAGATAGTTACTTAGTTTTATGCTGTCCTGGTGCATAGCTCGGGCGCCGGAATCTTCAAAAACAACTTTTATAGCATTGATTATATCTGAAGGTAAAGATGCGATTTTCACTCTCGTGGTTCCAGGATGTTTGCGTGGTTTGTATTCTTTGCTTTCGAATTTGTCTTTCAAGGTAGTGTCTATCTCTAGTTTAGTTGAAAAGTTTGAGTAGAGCGTAGATAATCGAGAAATTCTTAATTTTCTAAACATTTTGTTTCACTTATATTATAAATAACCTAACTTTCGCGTATTATTGTTTTGAAATGTCAGGTTCAGGTTGACAGTTAGTATTGTCAGTGTTGCCTATACTAACATGTATAAAATTGGTTTCTGAACGTAAAGATGGGCGCGCACTACACTGCGACGCACTGTGCGACCCAGTATTCTTCGGATGATATTGTTCGATATTTAGAAGGTATTGAAAGGAGAGTAAGAGAGAGAAACAGACAAACAGTAATGTAGGGTGTTAGAGTTACAGTCTGACAAAAAGATAATAAGGAACTTTTTTGTCAGACCTCGTCTATTTGTTGTTTTTTTTAAGATATGTTAAAAAAGAAAAAATACAAACTAAATTTTTTATTCCCACATAATATTAAATTTAGGCTTATATAAATAAAACAATTAACAACTAATAACAAACATTATAACTAGTTTTTGGTTTTAGTTATCTCCTCTTGCTTGTGCTTGCCTATACAGGCCCGGAACTCCTCCACCTGAGTCTGGCACTTCCTCCAGTCCTTCGTGGTGGCTATGCACTCCTGGTCAATCGGAAACAGAAACAATTCATTTAAAAAAAACATATCTTATGGGAAAAAGAAAAAAGCCTACGAATCTCTATGCTAGTTTGTAGGTGCAGAACATTCTTATAATTTTGGAACTAATATTATCATCAAAACTATGAATAAATTTAAAAAAGTGAATGTATTTACATTGACACTAATTTTCCAGTTTTGTTTGTGTGTTTCTCTGTCTTAAATGATATACATGTGTCTAAGCTGTTTCAACTAGAGTCGATAAATAAATATTGTAACCCAATTAATCACTTTAAAGTATGTGAATGACTCTTGTCATGGAAGAAAGGTTGGACTTAGCTTAGGGCTTAATGGCTGAAATATTTTAAACATTCAGTACAAAATAATGATCCTATAAGTAGGCAAAGAATCCATTTTGTCAGCCATAATATACTCATACTCCTCTCATACACAAATTATAATTATATGAGATGCAAATTATAATATTATCATAGTAACTAACTAACCTCGGATATTTTTGCGAAAGATATAAATTATACGTGTATTTTAGAGTAACTTCACAGTCAGGGAAATAGGACGATATTAGGTAATTTTCACCTTTCCACGCAACCTATGTTTATCTGTATTATCAAACAAAGAAACATTAAAAAGAAAAAGACAGAATGTTTTACTTAGGTATCTTTGAAAAATAGTGGGGTTTGAGGAGATTCTAACCTTTATACGACATCTATTTGATGAATATTATTATCAAACAAAGAAATAAAAAAAATACCTGCACTTTATAATGCAATTCAAGACACCCAGTTTTCTTCAGCATGGTTTCCACAGGGTCGTCGTCACCTTCTGGCACTTCTCGAGGTTTTATAGTCATTTCGAAGACTTGTTACATTAATAAATACTCCAGTATTTTGTTATTTACAGTATTTATACTCTCCTAGAATATTTTCACCTAATTTGGCTTCTTCGACTTCGAGTAATCAAGTGAAAATTTGACGTAACGAAACTAACAAATGACTTTGTTTGACATTGACATATAACAAATTAAGCGGCTAAATTATGAATGTGTTTATTCTTGTGGTTGTAGATTGTGTAGTGTAGGCTTATACATTTTGCTGACTTATAATACGATCCATTTCACGCAGCAGATTTCCTTATAGCAGACTAATAAAATATTTTACAACTGTAATCCATTCAATGCTGTAATCATATTCTTTAGTTTTATTAATGTTTAATATCGTTAATTACATTATATTGAATATAAAAAAAATTGAATCAAGTATATACAATATACTAAGTTTCATTTTAATACGAGCATTTCATATTTGCGCTGATGTACGATCGTGACCAGTTATCGATATAATGCTTATCGGCTCGGCCACGTCTGCCGGCAAGCGGCGGCCATACGAGTGAGCGAAACAGCACGCTCGGACCATCCGCTCCCACCTATGGCCCGTTCGCCGCCGAAGTCGTGGCACTTCCGTATCCCTTTCCGGCCGATTCGATTCATAAAAGGAACGGGTTGAATTCGTTGAGTAAGTACTCCCCACGTGGGTATCGCGGATTGCAATGTATAACAACATAATGGTTTCGTATGTTACCACTGTATTGCTTTTGGTAAGAACGGCTACCTGCCATCATTCTTATTTTATTATATAAATAGAGTTCAACTCAAAATTCGAAGCAATTGAGTGGTTAGTTAGATAGTAAGTATTTATGAGGTAACTAGGTAATGAGTTAAATACAATAGCAACCTCCAATGGAAAGTAAAACTAAAAATGTAAATTAAAAAATGTTTATTAAATAATAAATATTACATTGGTTTACGCGAGGATCTTGCTCTTGTTGCGGAGCGCGGTGTAAGCCACCAGCACCGACAGAGCGGTCGCCAGCACCTCGGAGTTCACCCAGGGTCCGGAGTAACCTGGAAATATGAAATACATGAAAAAAAATTGGTTCAGGTATCTTGAAGTAATCAGGCAACATACATAAAATAAAAAACAAAAGAAAAGAAAGTTGGTTCAGGTATCTTAAAGTAAGAACATACATAAAAACAAAAAACAAAAGAAAAGGTAGTCCCGAGTTAAGAACACTCCTTCAGGGTTCGGTACCCAAAGAGTAAAAAATTGGTCCCTACTTCGCTGTCTGGCCGTCTGCATTTCACACAGACAACCTCCACTAGACGGAGCATGTATTTTGATTGATGATTTGGTGTAGGGACGCCCGGCCGGAAACAGGCGGGCTGTCGATCGCTTGACTGCGTTCATTCAGCCCAGAGACGGAGCATGTAAGGCACATGTAAAGCGACCCGCGCGCACTTAGGGTTGAGCGAATTATTTTTTTTTGGAAATTCGACTCAGAACATCTCTAAAACGTTGCATTAGGCTGCCAGGTATACGAGAAAAATAATATTAAAAATATTCAATACTACTTTTAGCCCTCTACTGTCATTTTGAATATTATGATCAAGCCCATATTGAAAAAAAAAAATTCTTTTATCAAAATCTTGTTTTTTTTTTAATGAAAGACAAGTGATTTTTTTCTAAGCACATAATACTCGAAATAAAAGATAAATATTGCATAAAAATATAACAATATTAAAAATATGAAATTTTAATAAATCTAAAATCGAAGCCATGGTTCCTAAGCACAGATTTCCCTATCTCTTATAGTTTTCGTTTTCTCCCTACTGACCCATTTGGATTGATCACCCGGTATAATGTAAACTACCATCATGGCTCATGAAATACCACAGACAACCCCCACTAGACGGAGCATGTAAGGCGACCCGCGCGCACCACCGATATGGTACGGCAGAACATTTAAAGTATCAACACGGCGGCCACCGTTTAGTTGCGTCCTTGTTTATGATCCAAGCGTACGTCAACGAAAAAAGAAATTACATAAATAACATGGTAAATTGTAGTGTTAAGTGGTGTAGAGAGACCTCATAAACATGGACGCAACTAAACGGTGGCCGCCGTGTTGATACTTTAATGGTCTGCCGTACCATATCGTTGGTGCGCGCGGGTCGCCTTACATGCTCCGTCTAGTGGGGGTTGTCTGTGGTATTTCATGAGCCATGGTAGTTTACATTATACTGGGTGATCAATCCAAATGGGTCAGTAGGGAGAAAACGAAAACTATAAGAGATAGGGAAATCTGTGCTTAGGAACCATGGCTTCGATTTTAGGGTTACCTATCTGAAACACTAAAAACGTTAGTCCGAATTTCATTTCGACAAAAACTATTCGACAAATATCATTTTAACTTTTTTTCATTTGTCCGAAAATTCAATTCGATAATTTACGATTGGGCATTAATTGTTTGGGATTTTTATTCACTCGACTAATGACACGTTTCCCTAAATCTCATTTGTCCGTAATATCAGTTTTCCGATGTAACGTTTCGGTTTATTAACTACTCGACTTTTTTTGTATGACTTTGATTTCATTTGACCGATGTAACGATTCGATTTATTAACTACTCGACTTTTTTTGTATGACTTTGATTTCATTTGTCCGATGTAACGATTCGGTTTATTAACTACTCGACTGTTCTCAAGTGGACTTTTTAATTTTAGTCATATTATTGTATCCTTTTTCAACCATTTGTCAAATTAACATAATGTTTGTGTATAGTCGGCATTATAATTGACAATGATGCATATTTAGGTATACCTGGCAAACTAGTCTGCAACAATTTACCCGGGTCGTAAAACCAGGTCGGTTTTGGCGGTTTGTCGGCTGCTGCCGCAGCACGGTAGCTTCGCTCGCTCAGCTCGCGGGCTGTTGTGGTCACAGTTCTAACCTAACTCAACCAGGTTGGTTTTGGCGGTTTGTCGGCTGCTGCCACAGCACGGTAGCTTCGCTCGCTCGGCTCGCGCTGTTGTGGTCACAGTTCTAACCTAACCTAACCCAACCAGGTCGGTTTTGGCGGTTTGTCGGCTGCTGCCGCAGCACGGTAGCTTCGCTCGCTCGGCTCGCGCGCTGTTGTGGTCACAGTTCTAACCTAACCTAACCCAACCAGGTCGGTTTTGGCGGTTTGTCGGCTGCTGCCGTAGCACGGTAGCTTCGCTCGCTCAGCTCGCGGGCTGTTGTGGTCACAGTTCTAACCTAACCTAACCCAACCAGGTCGGTTTTGGCGGTTTGTCGGCTGCTGCCACAGCACGGTAGCTTCGCTCGCTCGGCTCGCGCTGTTGTGGTCACAGTTCTAACCTAACCTAACCCAACCAGGTCGGTTTTGGCGGTTTGTCGGCTGCTGCCGTAGCACGCTAGCTTCGCTCGCTCAGCTCGCGGGCTGTTGTGGTCACAGTTCTAACCTAACCTAACCCAACCAGGTCGGTTTTGGCGGTTTTTCGGCTGCTGCCGCAGCACGGTAGCTTCGCTCGTTCGGCTCGCGGGCTGTTGTTGTGGTCGCAGTTCTGATGTAATGCCGAAAATATCATTGGGTAAATGAAAAAATGGGTATTAAATAAAAGACATCTCAATTCAGATGGCAAGTGAATGGGGCGGGAAAAGTTAAAAGGTGAACTGAAAATTTGGCTAAATGAAAAAATGGGTATTAAACAAAAGACGTCGCAATTCAGATGGCAAGTGAATGGGGCGGGAAAAGTTAAAAGGTGAACTGAAAATTTGTTCAAATGTATGCAGTGCCAAAAGTATCATAGGGTAAATGAAAAATGGGCTACGAAAAAAAATACGTAACAACTCATAGGGCAAGTGAATGTGACGGGAAAAGTTTTTCGGACAAACGATACTTCTACTAAATGTAAAATGGTAAAAAGAAAAATGTACGAATCCTGTCATCGGAGAAACGATAATAATTCGAATAGTTTTTGGGCAAATGAAATTCGGTCAATGGTTTTTAGTGTTTGAGATAGGTTACCCGATTTTAGATTTATTAAAATCTGCATTCAATTTTTTTTTGTATATCTCATGCGTAACCCGGAATCTAACCCGGTTAAAATTTGGAGAGGAGAAAAAAAAATGAAGATGGCAATCGATCCTATTTTTTATAGGCAACAAATGTCTGTATAAGATTAGAGTCAGAAATTGCTGTTAAATTAGTGTTTGTACCACTGTTTTTGTTCTAGACTTAAGTTTTATTTCAAACACAATCATTGTATTATTATTGAATAAATGCTATCTATCAATCTATCAATTGTGTCTGAAGTATGAATGGTGAAAAACTGGTACTTACTGCCGGGATGCGAGAGCTGTACAGCGAGCAGCGGAGTGACGGCGGCGGCGGGGTCGGCGCGGCGGGCGCGGCGCAGCGCCGCCCAGCCCTCCTCGTCGAGGATCAGCACCTCGTGGGTGCCCGAGCGCGCCTGGTTGGGCTCCGAGGTCCACGACACCTGTAAATGTTGGTATTTTTTGTTAACCATGTGTTGAAATAAAAGAAAATCATTGGTAAGTCAGATAGTGCCAATTTTATATATGTACGTACATTATTTAGTTTTACATATCCCATTTTTTAGTGCCTGTGTTTTTATAAACAGATTGAACAAAATAAAATTGATTGATTTTTAGTGATTGGATTCATTTCAATTTGTTGTTAGGGTATTTTTTATAATAAATAATAATGATATAGTAAATTAACACTGACGAATATACTTTCTTCTCTTCTTTTGTTGATGTGACAACACACTCATCATTATTCATCAAAAATTTGCTAATCAAATGGAAATCAAGTGATATTTTAACGTACGGTTCAAATGTCATGCACAGATCTGTGCCTAAGCATACAAGGGGTTAAGTATTTTTAGCTGAAGTAATTTATTTTACAATATGTGTTACCTAAGTAGAAAAGCACTATTTATGTATGTTTATTTAATATAAGTAAAAGAGAGCTGCATAAATATTGCACTTTCACTTATAATAAATTGAAATTGGAGCATTATCACAACATCTAATCTTAAATAAAGATATAATTTGTATTTAACCATAACTCTGTCAGTGTTATATCTGACTGATATTTATACAATAGTGGCCCCCCCCCTCTAACTTTTCAACCACGGGTCAAAAAAATCGGGAAAATTCATGTTAATGAGGCCTTATAAGTACTTTCAATGAAAACTATATGGAACAAAATCGGTCGGGCCGTGTTTGAGTTATCGCCAAATTTCATATTTTTTCGGGTTTCGGGTTTAAGAATTTTTATTTCTCATAAGAATACAATATAATTCACTTACATGAGAAAAATATTTAAAACGTAAATTACATGCATACAAGTTAATTATTTAAAACGTAAACAAGTTATTTAATTTTAACAGAGGTATTTTGACGGTAGATAAGATTTCGACTCGACCGACCGCTCGGTCGCTTTTTTCTTTAAAAGGTCGTAAGTTGACTTCCAGAAGGTATTAAGTGATTACAGTTTCTAGGGCGTTTATGACCTTTTTATAGAGCTTAAAATCTTTCTTAACGTAAACCTCTGGCATAAAACAGCAGTTTATTGTGAAGGATGAGCAACTATGGAACCCTACACTGAGCGTGGCCCGACATGCTCTTGGCCGGTTTTTTCTTATGGTTCTTATCCGTACATGTTTGCAGTACTTAAGTTAGTTACGGTAAAATGCTGTAGCATTTCTTTTATAAATGTGATGTGAAAGTTTAGTAAAAATATTAGAATGTTAGTTACTCAGCAATGTGTTAACACTTTCACAACCACCCAATATAATTGGAGAAACTGACCAAACCCCAGGTAAGTTGTGCATGTGAAATTGTAACAATGTACATGTAGTGTCTGATTTATCTATATGGCAACAATACCATGAATTAAAAACAAACTAGAATCATGAAATATAGTAAAAACTAGTTTCAAAATACTCGCATAAAGTCAGAGCCAAGAAATTTTCCAAATTAAACCTTTTAAAAAAGGAGGTTATGCTGACCTGGTATTTGTTCTCTCCG
This sequence comes from Apotomis betuletana, assembly GCA_932273695.1. Taxonomy (NCBI): domain Eukaryota; kingdom Metazoa; phylum Arthropoda; class Insecta; order Lepidoptera; family Tortricidae; genus Apotomis; species Apotomis betuletana. Next base: position 10,801,232 of record OW026320.1, on the reverse strand, counting down.
ATGCGAGCCGCCACCAGAGGCTTTCCCTCGACTTCGGCGTACAGCGCGTAGTTTTCAGGCAGGGGATTGTCGCACTTCAGCGTAAATTCCGTAATGTAAGCTATTTGTGTCACTACGGTCGCATCTAAACTTGTGAACGACGCTGCCTCAACCTTAGGGTTTTGGCAACTTTGTGCTAGAACTCCGCTGATGGAGCAAAAGGCAAATAGAGCTACAACGTATTTTGTGACCATCTTGCTAACTTCTTTGTGACCGTCTTAAACTAAATAAAATCTAATAGGAAACTACCGCTCGCAGTCTCCGCTTTCGATGAAATGAATGTCGTCCACGTATTGATCCGTTCGGAACCTAAGCTCACAAAGTGAAAGTACGCTTGTCAAATGATTATTTACCTTCAAGTACGTTAATGACATTTAACTATTAAACTTAGTTAATAAAAACTTCATGATATATATTAAATACAATGAGATCATTTCATGGTATTAAATTTATATTAGTAAAATAAAGGATTTTAGTATACTCATTAACTAATTATATTTTATGTTCCGAACGGATCTTTAAACATCACCGATGACGTGTGGCCAAAATGCCAAATATTTATGGCTGCGATCAAAACTAAGTAAATAATAATATTTGTTGTCTATAAAGTTCAATATTATATTATTTGCTGATATTCTCCAGGGACTGGGGTACATGACTGTATTATAAGTTAATTGTAGTATAAATAAAAAATTGAGGTATTATTACAAAAAAATAATTTGCTATGGATGCGTTCGGATAATTAAATTGAAAGAAAACAATCAGTACACGTATTAGACTTGGTCACAGAATACTTAATAGACTTGGTGCTACTTAGGCTTCAAAAAAACCGGGCCGGTTCTGACGTGCGAGTCTGACTCGCGCACAGAGGGTTCCTTACAAATACATGTCCCATCTAAACTGGCCGTGTTAACCTTTTGACCGCCACAGTCGGCTGTAGCCGTCAACCAAAAAATCGTGCCCTTTGTAATTCAAAAACTTTGTATTTCTAACCGCTACAAGTATTTTTCAATCCCTGTTGATTTTGGGGCACATCTTTTTTTTTTTACTCTGGCGTCAGTGGCACGGTAAATTGCTAGACAGCTTGGCGGTCAATAGGTTAAGTTTGCATGTATGACACCGGATACAAATGACGTGCAAAGTTAACGCAACCGATCACGTTTGTTGTATGGGAGCCCCACTTAAATATTTATTTTATTCTATTTTTAGTATTTGTTGTTATAGCGACCACAGAAATACATCATCTGTGAAAATTTCAACTCTCTAGCTATCACGGTTCATGGGATACAGCCTGGTGACAGACAGACCTAGTTATATGGTCCCGATTTTTACCCTTTTCTACGGAACCCTAAAAACTAAAATTGCTGGGGCAAAGATATTTTAGCCAGACTATACGAGCTTTGTAGAAGCTTGCCTATTTGATTGCCATTTAACATTGTACTTAATTTGTGACAGTATGTGATAATTGTTTGGTAAAAGTTTCCATTGTTCGATGCACTTGTTTTATATGGATGCGATGGCAGCTCTGCACTGAGAGCTGTCAAAGGCCGTCAATATAACTTTGCATTGCATGCGACGCTCATACGGGGCGCCACAACGGTGCCAAGCCCACATCCCTTCTATTGCAACATGTACTCCTACTAATTTCAATGTCATGTCCTTCTCAACACTATACCCCGCGCGGCGAACGATGATCCCTATGACACCTGTCATCTCAGTACATTTTTCCGATTATAGGTTATAAAATGTACTGAGATGACAGGTGTCATAGGGATCATCGTTCGCCGCGCGGGGTATAGTTCCAAGGTGACTTATGTATGTGGTTAGGGACAGTAAGGGCAGAAATAAAACAAACGAATTAACTTATTTTATCCGTAAAGGCCTATATTTATTTATTTATATCTGTTGACAATAATCCATGTGTGCCCGCGTTTCGTAAAAGTCAAAAAATTACAATGTACCAGGGGCTCATAAGTCTGGAGCACTGACGCCGTCCGGTCACACAGGGTCTGTCGATTCGAGAATACCATAGTCCGGCCTCCTCGCTCGAATCAGTCGCAGCTGGAGTTTGAGAGGGAGAGACGATATTCCATCGCGTATTTCGAATATTCGACGAGACCCCCAGATTTGCTGCGGCTCAGACCAATTTCGTGCAACTTCTCTCGCCATAGTGTCGAATACGAGCAATGAAACACCTTTCGAATTCTTTCTTTTAGTTACATTCTCTATCCTTAATCTATGTATGTGAACGGAAGGTAGCCATAAATTAAATATTACCCTGAATTTTAGCAAAACTGTTATCCAGAAGATGTTTCCTTGCGGTTCCGGTTATTGCTATGTCAAAATTCACTGCTTTTACCAATTTATATCAATATAGTACAAACAATAGGTACCATAACTCGGGTCGAAAGCATAGTTTAGTTAGTGTCTTTCGCAGTCTTCCTTTGCCATATAATATAAATGCTACATCATCATGTATGAGACATCGACAGGCTAAAAGCATCCGCGCTTTTCTAACACCCGTACGAAAGGGACGGATGCTGTTAATCGACCCGAACGATTCGCTTGAACTACAAGGTTAAATTTGAACATATCACAATGAACCACTATCCGACCGCTGCGGCGAGAGAGCAAGCACGATACAGCCCGTAGCACAACTATGCGAGTCTTTTCGCGCGGCACCCGTCTCTATCTCACAGCACTGTACAGAAAGAGACAGGTAATATCGTGCGAGAGAGTCGCGTGTCACAGTCGCGCTAGAGGTCGGGCCGCGTATCTGGTGTCGGAGTACTAAGGCGGCAGGAGCGCGCGTCAGTGGTTGCCGGGCGGGGTCTTGGCGGGGGAGGCGGGGGGCGGCGCGCTCCACTCCACGCCGTCTCCCTCGTACTGCGTGTTCTCCAGCCGCGTGATCAGCCGCTCGTCCTCGTCGCCGAACTCGCCGCCCATTAGCGACGGCTCCCCTACCACCATGACGTCCTGGTAACAAGCAAAGAGGAAGTGATTAGATTTCTGCTACAATTCCTTTTGATCCCAGTAGATGGTAAAGTGACTACGGACCAAGGATGGAGCTAAGTAGGTAAGTGGTATCACTGATTTACACAAAACGTAGAAAGACGTCCGTAGAACTAGAGCAGATACTTTAACGAGGGATTGATTTAGGGACCTTTTTTACGTCTAAAATGTAATTCTATATTCATGGGATTTAAGCAATAATAAGTCAGAATCATGGTTACTGGCGGATCCTATCTTTGATTTAAGGTCTGATACAGACTAGAGTAAACCGGTTGTTGGTCGTATAGTAAAAAATGGTTAGTTAAATTATATTAGTTTGGCATTATACCATAACCAACCCCTTCCTGAATCCGGCTTTAACTATACAAGGAGCGACTGAAAGTTTTTTGAGAAGAGATCGCTCTTTAGCGATAAGACCGCCTGTTGTTTACATCTAATTGTAATTTCTTGCATTGTATTTCTCCTGTATGTTTTATGAGGTGTGCAATAAAGAGTACTTGTATTGTATTACCTGTGAGGCGAGGCTGAAGTTGGGTCCCGGCGAGCGTTTCTTGGCGGGCGCGGGCGGCGCGGCGTTGGCGCCGGCGCTGCCCTTGCGCTTGCGCCGCTTGCTGGCCGGCCGCTGCGACTCTGTGGACAAGCGCGGAGGTACTGTTAGTTAGTCGTCCGTAGTAGAAGTTAGGGTCCGCTTTGGTGCCGTGACCAGGATGTGTAACATTCTGATACATTGGGATTGTTAGCAAGGGGTCCGCTGTGGTGCCGTGACCAGGCCGTATAAGATTCTGATTCATTAGCATTGTTAGTTAGGGGTCCGCTGTAGTGCCGTGACCATGATGTATAACATTCTGATTCATTGGAATTGTTAGTTAGGGGTCTGCTGTGGTGCCGTGACCACGATTTTTAACATTCTGATTCATTGGCATTGTTAGTTACGGGTCCGCCGTGGTGCCGTGACCAGGATGTTAAACATTCTGATTAATTTATTTAATTGCAAAATAAAAGTTTAATTTATCTTAATTGTTCACAGCTGTGGGAAAAATTACTATGATCGTTCTATTTGTACTGAACAACAAAAAATATTTTTAAGCAGCCCGCTCTATGCAGAGTTTCATCCATTAAAATTACACTGTCGTATGGATAATAAAAAAAATGTTGTTTGTATATAAACCATTGAACTTAAGGAAAAAATAACTAAGTTTGTAGATCCTTAAAGCAAGGACTATCGAAAAAAAAAATGATTTTTAATGTCTTCAAAAAACTTTCCCTTCCCTATTGTACGACAACCATGTACTTAAATGTACTTTTTCACGGTCAAAATGGCATCTTAGTTATTTTCGATACATTATATTATTACCTTTCGGGGGTGATGACGTCACGGCCCGCTCGCCATTTGTATGGAGCGTTATCCGCTCTCCGTAGGAATGTCGAACTTAAACAGTAATTTCTGACTCTTAGAGCACTCTAAATGTAATCCAATTATATTGACCACACTGAATTGACTTATTGATTATACTGACAACGGTAAATATTAAATAAAAATAGGATTGATTGACATTTTAAGAAAAATCTACACGCCTATACGAACATAGAATAATCGCTATCTTGGATATCAGCATGGTACAAAAAAATAAGGTATGACACTCCGGCTTGTGAGACTTTCTACGTGATTTGTTGCCGCTTTATGGTAACAAAATAATTATAAGGAGTAAATTATTTGCCGCCAGTCGTACAAAAAATTATAATTATGCATTTATGCATTACGATTGTCATGTTCTTTGACTAAGTTTTATTTAGTCGTAATAATTGATTTAAAACACTCACGAGCTTATGAGATTCATACAGGTAAATAAATAAATACTATGGGACAATCATACACAAATCGACCTAGTCCCTAACTAAGCAAAGCTTGTACTATGGGTACTAGACGACGATATACATAATATATAAATACATTATATAGATAACATCCATGACCCAAGAAAAATATTCGGGTTCATCACACAAACATTTGCCCCGGCCGGGATTCGAACCCGATACCGCCGGCTCAGTAGGCAGCTGTCTGCAAACTGCGCCAACCGCGTCGTCAAAACATCAACAACACACTCACACACTGAACTGTTGGGCTGAGACCAAGGTAACAAGAGAATCGAGGAGTATTATGATACACCACTGGTAACACAGAAACGGATTGACGGAACCAACCAACCAATGCGTGATGACGGCAAAAGTTTCGCCTGTCATTCCGGAGTGCCATACCTTATTTTCTTATACCATGGATACCAGGATATGATGACTCACCAGGAGGTGCGACCATGCGCTGCCACTTCTGGAAGAGCGTGGTCTTGAGGCAGTCCCGCGGCGACAGCGCGTACGCCTTGTGCCGCGACATCAGCTCCTGCATCGGCTCGAGGATCACGCATAACTGGAATCATAAGATAAATCGTTAGCTACTTCTGTCTAGATAACAACCCACACTAAACGTTTTTACTTTATGGTATAGTTAGAGGGTTTAATGTAAACGGTTTTGATATTGTGGGCTGGTTCCCTTTGGCATAAATACGTTCCTTTTGCTACTTGTTAGTCAACAGCAGATTTAAGGGGCAATTTTTAGTTTTTCTCCTAGTAAGCTCACAATTTTCACCAGTTAAGGTTAACATTGTTGGCAAGGTTGCGTACATAGGTACGTAATCTTTCGATAACTTCCGCATCGTCATACAGACATCAATAATGAAAAAATCACAGCCCCGATGGATGACGGCCTGTAAAAAAGACTTTCAACTGATTTCCATTTAGGTACATTGAAATGTAAGTACAGATGCAGTACGAGGATCTCAGAAAAACGTCAGCGATTCAATCGTGGATCTCAACTGAACCTCAAATAGTTAAGCGTCGAGTTGGTGATACTGATGTACTTCGAGAATTGATCCAACGTAGACGTAGCGTTTTCCGGTGGGTACACCGCCTGGTCAGGTATGAGTACCAGGATCTCAGAAGTGTATAAAAATAAGGCTCAAACACAACTGACCCTCAAATATTTAAGCGTGGAGTTGGTGATGCCCTGCGTGTGTTGTTCTTGGAGAGCTGGTCGATCGCAGCGTGGTCCAGCGGGTGCACCGCCTGCTTAGGTATGAGCTCCTGGTATGTTCGATAAGTACGCAATGAACTGTTGCGCTGAGACCAGGGTACCAGGATCTCAGAAGTGGATAAAAATAAGCCTCGAATACAACTGACCCTCAAATAGTTAAGCGTGGAGGCGGTGAACCAGGTGAATGAACCGCTTGCAGAGTTATCATTTCCCGGTACTGCCATTGTAAGTTCGCACTGAACTACACACCACGGTACCAGGATCTCAGAAGAGCGTGAGCGATTCAATCGTGAATTAATGAATCTTAACTGACCCTCAAATAGTTAAGCGTGGAGTTGGTGATGCCCTGGCGCGTGATGTTCTTGGAGAGCTGGTCGAGCGCGGCGTGGTCGGGCGGGTGCACCGCCTGGTAAGGTATGAGCTCCTGGTATGTTCGATAAGTACGCAATGAACTGTTGGGCTGAGACCAAGGTACCAGGATCTCAGAAGTGGATAAAAATAAGCCTTAAATACAACACTGACCTTCAAGTAGTTAAGCGCGCAGTTGCTGACACTGATGTTCTTCGAGAACTGATGCAACATAGACGTAGCGTTTTTCGGTGGGTACGTGCCTGGTCAGGTATGCGTACCAGGATCTCAGAAGTGTATAAAAATAAGGCTCAAACACAACTGACCCTCAAATAGTTAAGCGTGGAGGCGGTGAACCAGGTGAACCGCTTGCAGAGTTATCATTTCCCGGTACTGCCATTGTAAGTTCGCACTGAACTACACACCACGGTACCAGGATCTCAGAAGAGCGTGAGCGATTCAATCGTGAATTAATGAATCTTAACTGACCCTCAAATAGTTAAGCGTGGAGTTGGTGATGCCCTGGCGCGTGATGTTCTTGGAGAGCTGGTCGAGCGCGGCGTGGTCGGGCGGGTGCACCGCCTGCCGCGGGATGAGCTCCCGGTGCGCGCGTACCGCCATGTGCCACGACTTGATGCGCATCAGGTCGTCGAACGTGAACTCGAGGATCAGCCGCCCTTCCGTGCACACCTGGAATCGATAAGCAAATCATTCATGAGGATCATTATCACAACACTGAAGATAACACAGCCAAGAGAGGCTAAAAAAAAGAACAGTAGGCATATACTAGGTTATCATGAAGCCACTTCGGCTATCATTATCCTTAAGCTCTCTGACATTTACACTGACTTGCCGGGGTGCCTGGCCATTATTACGGGCCAGGCAATCAAGCGTGATCCTCCGTGGTATTGAGGAAAAACTCCTATGCTCCTTCGGCATAAGCACTAGGATTTAAAGAATCAAAAGGTGCTCTTCGTGATAAGTTTTCCTCAGTGCGTGGCCTACGATATCTATCTGTGATCAATTGAGCATTTGAACAACTTAGCTGGGTTATTATTTGTTCCCTTGCCATGAAAACTTTAGTACCAGCAATACCAGGCTATTAGGAGTTAAAAGAGGTTTGTTAACACGGGCTTCCCGTGGTGCGTCGTCATCAAGTCATCATCGTACAGTGGTCGCAATCGTGCGTGACGCTGGTATTGCGTTGCGGAAAGTAGGTATTAGGATACAAGGAGTTAAAAGAAGTTATGATAGGCTCTGCTTGATGCCGTGGTAAAGTGATGATGCAGCATCTTTGGTGAAGCATGATCATTGTCTCGTAGGCACCATAAAACTTTTACTACCAACTTTATGTTTTAATACCAAGACATCAGGAGATATTGGAGGTTTACCTTTGTGAACATGGGCTTCCCGTGGTGCGTGACCATCGTACAGTGGTCACAGTCGAGCGTGATGCTGGTGTTGTGGAAGGACTCCTTGGGCTGCCGCATCGTGTAGTAAAGCTCTGAGACTCCGCCCTCGTATATACTGCGGAAGTACCGCGGTATGAGCGTCCTTCCTATTGCTGGAATTTTAAAAGAAGTCCAGTCAGTGATAGATCCATATAACATTTTCGTTTGATTGAGTTCAAAAGCAATACGTTGTATGTTTTTTTCCGAAAAAGGAGAAGGTTTTGAGACCTTATTAACCTTATTTCGTGACTTTAACTAATCCTCATTGCCATACATATTATCCACAGTGAAAAATCGTCTACATTCTTCAACTTGTCCACATTCCCGTTTCCACGAAGATTTATTTGATTCAAGTAACTATTGGCCGTTAAGACACATCCGATAAAAAATAGGGACCAGTTATCACTGTGGAACAAATTCCTACTCGTAGGAATGTAAACAAGATGGGATATTGACGACGTAAGATGTGGACGAGTTAGGAAGGTGACGATTTAAGAATTGTATAATGACGACATGGCAATATGGACGACTTAAGAAGGTGACTAAATAGAGACAGTCCCATTCGACGTCGTCCTGGTCTTTAGCCAGAATACCCCGTAAAAGTATTTAATCCGATAAAAGCTTGCGCTCTGATACCAAGGTAACATAAAAAGCAAGACTACTCACTGTATCTCTTAGGTCCATCTTCTAAGCAGAAGGTGAGGGTAAGCGTCGCGTCGTCCTCGAAGAACTCTGTCGCGAACGCGTCCCACCAGAGGTTGTCTGAGTCCTGGAACGTAAGAGGTTCTTGATTAGTTATGAGCTCCTGGTACAACGTTACCATACGTGGTCAAAAGAGGGAACAATATGTTTGATTATATCTATCATGAAACAAAAATTATCTCTGCATAAAGTCGCAATCCATTGACAGTGCACTTCCCTGAGGTCTCTATCCTCTATATTTATTGAAAATTCCTATATAATTTGTATGACAAGTAGACATCTGCTTATCACACTAGCGATGTGAAAAGCTTCCAAATTAATCAGTAGATGGCGCTACTGTGTCAACAATCCTCTTGAGTGATTGGTCCATGTATCATAGTTTTTACTGTAATGATGTATTTGTATGGCCAGGTGCAAAGAAGTTAATAGGATCGAACATCTCTTTAGCTGACTGTACATCATATAATCAATCCTACATACAACTAAGAGTTAGGGTAAGATTCCACTGAAGCGGAGTGGAGCGGAGAAGTGCGGAATCGATACCCGATATACAAATTTCCACTCATGTGATTGGTTGATTCCGCGCCTCTCCGATCCGGTCCGCTGTAGCATGCTGTAGTGTAAACGCTACCTTAACACTATTTTAAACTAAGTATAGTTTTACTAATTAATTATGTTATAATACAGAACCGAAAAATCATGTCGTGCCCTGCGAATATCGGAAACGTAAATGAAGTCCGAACCGCAGAGTATTTTGCAAAGGTTAAACTTATTTCAATAATTATTTTCTTTAAGAATACCGCACATTCTATTTTAAATTTACTCGTGTGAACAGTAAAATGAGCTTGGTCATTGGAATTTATAATTATCTAGGAGTACGGCACACCCCTGCCAAGTCGAAAAAAAAACATCTCTTTTTTATGCTGCTGAAAAATCGGTTACTTTTTTCTAATGGGGGAGATTATTCCTACCTATAAACAAAAAATCAAGATTTTTTAATTTTTGCATCCACTCCTCATTATTTTGACGTTTATCGTTTATAATGAAAGCATACAGACGCACATCTCTCTTTAGTAGCGGTGACAAAATACAGATGGCGCTAATATCAATGTTGAGTAACTAACCCATCGCGAGCATAGATGTCGCTAGTGGTATACGGTAGTCAGCAGGACTGAGCTGGTCCTTAGTGATTATATGCTCTTTGCTGGTCCTCACTAATTTTATTATTTACTTTTTAATCGATTCTCTTACCCATAAAATGTTTGCGTTAAGGTCTTCGCATATTATAACAACTCAACGGCGACTCGATTCTATACCATATATTGAAATTTAAGCCATATTTATTCCATATTATGTCATATTTTCTAGGTTTAATTTCAAAACATGAGTGTCGCGTCGTCCACTCGTCGTCCACTACTAATATCATTTTTTGAAATTATACCTAGTAAATATGACATAGGGCTTAAATTTCAATATTTGGCATAGAATCGAGTCGCCGTTGAGTTGTTATAATGTGCGAAGACCTTTATAGTCGGTTACTTCAATATGGTACGGAAATTCAATAGAAAGTTGCGTCATAGTGAATTTAACTATTTACTGAAACCATTCCAGCAGTTCATGCATCTACATTTTACTATATTTTTTATCTCTTTGTAAAAATATGAGTGACGTAATTAAATGCCTTATTTTCGTAGCACCTACAAAAACCAAAGAATTTCAACCGACCTACAATGGTTGCGTTTCGATAAATGACAAAATAGACTAACCACTCGATACGTAAATGATAAAAAGCATCTGTCACTTTTTGACAAGTATGTGAAGGTGACGAATTTTGTTTTATCGTTTATTTTATTTATCGTGTAACTTGACTTGACAATAGGGTAAATAATGTTTTTAAACACAATTAAATTATATTTTTTCCGATATGCTTGCAGTTTGTAGATCCTTAATCAAATAATCACCATGGATTATCAAAAAAAAATTTTTTTTTAATTTTAGTGAAAACTGCTATTTTACGGTACGGGTGACCGATCGCGGGTTATTGATAAAAACTAAAAAAAATGGGCAAGTGCGAGTCCGACTCGCGCATGAAGGGTTCCGTACCATAATCTATAACAAGTTTGTTGTATGGGAGCCCCCTTAAATATTTATTTTACTTTATTTTTAGTATTTGTTGTTATAGCGGCAATAGAAATACATCATCTGTGAAAATTTCAACTGTCTAGCTATCACCGTTCTTGAGATACAGCCTGGTGACAGACGGACGGACCTATTCAAATTCAAATTCAAAATATGCGTGGAAGGTTCACTTGGCGATTGGCGAAGCCTTGACTACCATGTTTTTACAAGATTATTTAACTTGCAATGTATGTTTGGGTGGAATCTCGCAACTCTATTTTGAAGCAGATATCTTCAACCGATTGAGGTGAAGTTTTGCATAGGTACCTAACTTTGATGACACTGCAATAATATGGTACCATGGGGCGGGTCTGATGATGGAGCCGGAAAGTGGCCATAGTAACCCTGTATTGGATCTGTATTTGGGGTCTTTAGAATAATCTCAATACATGTTCATGTTCAAGACAAGTACAGTCGGCTATAAAAGCTTGTCACAAAAATTTCCTTTTCGACAGAAACTTAATTTAGAATATATACAAATAAAATAATCTCACCTCTGTCCTCTGTTGTAACCGCTTATTGAGTTCGTAAACTCTGTAATCCGGTTGTCCGAAATAAGGAGCGTGCCGCCTGGAAAGAAAGAAAAAGAAACTTTACATTTTCACATTACTAATTTATTGTACACTAAACATGAAATCGGGACTTAAAATAAAGCCTGACCAGAAATATAATGAGGATGCGCCATATTGGGGATTTTCACTGGAACTAATTTCTTACACTGGCAATGATTTTATGATGGTTGTCAACAATGTCAATGTCATTCGTAATGGTTTCTTTAAAAGACAAATATTTAAAAATATCCAAAGAAAATCCCGAAAACCATACATAGTCGTGAGCGTAAGATTATAAATAAAGTGTACACGTGTTTACTACACGAAAAACAGTCGGGAAAAGAGTGCATTCCATTCAATGATATTACGAGGTTACCATAGGAACTGACAGGTATTTAAACTAATGTCATCATAGTGCGATGGCGATTGGTTGCAAAATGGTTGCCATTTAAATCTTATAAATAGCGCCCTCTTGACAATCTTCATATATTTCTGGTCGTCCCAAACTAAGCAAAGTTTGTACAATGGGTACTAGACGACGATATCCATAATATAGATATCATCCATGACCCAGGAACAATTCGAGTTCATCACACAAATATATGCCCCGGCTGGGATTCGAACCCAGAGCGGCTCAGTAGGCAGGTACACTACAAACTGCGCCAAACGCGTCGTATAAAATAAGTACGACACAATAAAAAAAAACTTAAACTTAGTTATAATTATAAATGCAATATTTACATACTAAAACATTGTAGTTAAAGGAGCGACCACATCGCTGTTCAAAATACGGTGACGCACCGTGAACGCAATAATTTTGTTTTATTAAAACTATTTTTCTTGATACTTTCCCGAATTAAAGCGGCAGTTGGAGGAGTGCACTACGGTGCACCGAAATATATTGGTTGTTATCACGACGCGAGGTTCGGGAGCCATTCTTGACTAAAGTCCAAAATCAGACGAGTAAGAATGTTTGTCGCCCACTTTTACAAATCAACGTTTACAAATATAGCCCAACAAGGGGTTTTACAACCCAGGCCATATTGCGGATTTTAGTGGTACTAACGTTGAAAGTCGTTGAATTTCACTGATGTAAACAAAGAAGAAACAGGACTAAATAGTCCGCAAATCAAGTATTTATTGCATAATAAAGCCAAAACTATCCTCAGTGATGAGTCAAGTTTTTTTTCAATTGGATTCAGTATTTATTTCACACGTAGGATTGAGCCGCATTCCGGTAAACAATGATTTGATTTTCGTTGATGACAATGACAAATAGCTATTGTCGTTTAATAATGCAAATATGACGTTTGACTTTTTTTTTTTTCATGTAAGCTTGCGGGTCCAACGGACTCTTTGCACTGCTGGTGCCAGACGTATGCACATTACTGGCATATGAAAGCTGTTTGTAGCGCCACTGTCCCAGGGCCGGACCGACACTTGTTAGGCGTATACGTTTGCGTATTCGCAGAATTACATCACAATGTGTTCCGTTTAGTACGTAACAAACTTTCACACTGGTAATTGCTGAAAGAAGCCATATTGCTTTCTTAAGGTCTTCACTTGATTGGTCGAGTCGAGACTGAGATTGGAAAAACACGGAGGACATAAAAAAGTGGTAATAGAAGTTTCATCCAATAATTATGATCAGTATATTTTAATTAGGTTAGGACTTCCATAGACAACTAAACACGAATTTTTCAGTGTGGGTGTGGCGTTTATGAAGCCCGATTCGCACCGGTTTGCCTTTTTTAAAGCAGTCGGTACAAGTACAGTCGAGTTCATAAACTTATGAGCAAAAATTTTATTGTTCAACACATTTTTGCTCAAAAAAATAACTCGATTGTATATAAGTACTCTTTATTGTACAACTCACAAACACAAACAATAAATATACAATGTAAGAAATTTCAAGAGGCAACAAGTGGTTTTATCGCTAAAGAGCTATATCTTCCAGACAACTTTAGGATAATTGAGAAAAGGATAATGTTAATAGTGTGGAGGTTGCTAAAAAACAGTGACAGGGCATTTCCACAGTGACGTAGTATGTCATCGTCGCCGTTTTTATAGCGGTGTGGAGAGCTTGCGGTAGCAGCATCGGTACCTAAAGACAAAACCGGCCAAGAGCAAGTTGGGCCACGCTCAGTGTAGGGTTCCGTAGTTGCCCATCCTTCAGAGTAGACGGGCTTAAAACAGCGGTTTTAAGCCCGAGGTTTAAATTACGAGAAAGATTACAAGCTTTATAAAAAAAGGTCGTAAACGCCAAGTAACTGTAATAACTTATGTTATTACCTTCTGGAAGTTATCGATTATACGCGCTAGATTGAGCGAAATGTTTTAATGCAGTATGGCACTTAACTAATATGTGTAATGTTCGAAGTATAACACACCGCGCGGCACTAACGTCATTTTAAAGAAAATTATGACATTATGCGATGATTCAAAAACGGCTCGACCGATTTTATTCAATATAGTTTTCATTGAAAAAGTACTTATAAGGCCTCATTTTCATGAATTTTTCCATAATTGTTTGAGCCGTGGTTGAAAACTTGAAAGTTAGAGGGCTGGGGGGCGCAATTTTTTTATTTTCGGAGCGAATATTTACAAAACTGCTGACTACCAAACAATAATGTTTGGAGACCCCTATTATTTTTAAAAGACCTATTCAACGGCAGCCCGCACACTACTGTTGAAGCGAAAAAAAAAATTCACCCCCACTTTAGGTGTTCGAGAGGTACCCGAAAAAGAAGTTTTTGAAAAAGGTTCTGAAAAAATGAACGGAGCTAAGCCGCGGACGAACGTACAGACGGACATGGCGAAACTATAAGGGTTCCTAGTTGACTACGGAACCCTAAAAAGTAAGCTACATACGTAAAACTTATCGATATAGATAAAAGAGAGTTACATTTATCACGCGACAGATACATACATAAATGATAAACCATCCGTCACTAACGTTCACATACTTGTCAAACAGGGACGGAAGCTTTGTCATTTATTTATCACCCGATAATCAAACCCTTAATACTCATGTGGCCCCACTGACGTGACGTTTGTGTGTGATAACTGACAAACGCTTTATCATTTATCTACTAGAGGCTCTGTGAGCTTCTTGCGAATTTGTTTCGGAATGGCTAAAATATTATTATTCCCGTAACTCCGCCATTTTGTAAATAATCGAAGAGGAACCAAAAAAAATATATAATTGGCAACATTTAATACTTATTTCTAAAAGATGGAAATTTTTAAACAGACCGAAAGAGCGTTACGTCGTCACGACCCTAAAACCCTAAAAAAAATATTTATGTGTATTTTTCTGTATTTAAAGAAAATACATAAAATAACCGAAATGTAAAACAACTAGGTATGCCTGCATAGAGTTGTAGTCTTCGATCCATACCTACGCGAAGAAAATAAGCTGCCAACAATGTGAAGCTCAACGTCATTCGTTTTTTTTTAAAGTAACCTTTCCATTGTGCCATAGTTTTGGGGTTACTACATTTTAGAATGAGTAAATCCCGTTCCAGACCTTCCGATCCGATCTGATTTATCGGATGAATTCGGATAATGTGTAGTGTAATTGTTAGGAATTTTTTTTCGATCGGAAGGTCCGGAACGGGTTTACGTTTTAATAAATTAATAGTAAAAATGTAATAAAATAAAATATTAGTCAACTTTGGAAAATATAAAAACAGTAATTGAATCCTCTTTTTAAGCGGAATACAGAAAATCAATGAAATTGTAGTCTTAAAATATGAAATCTTGTCAATTATAGAACTTACTTACAAAATATCACGAGAATCGGTTGAGAAATATATGTGAGAATAGCCGGAAATGTGAATTAATGTTGTCAAACGTAATCCAAATGCCGCGAACATAAACGGAATCAAAAAGTGCGAGGAATTTAGGTATATATTTGTTAATCCATCCCCGATGACAACATGCGACAGAATATGGCCCTGAACCATCCTTTCGACGCCGTATAGCAACCGCTAATTTACCTATACCTATTTACATAAAATAATCACTTTTTAACAAAAAATACCAACGTCAACAGATTGCATAAGAACAATAAGAGTTGTTTTAAAAATTATTAAAAAAAGTGTAGCTGCAGTTTTTGAAGATTTCCCTCAATTTCTCCCGATATCTCTGATATCATCATCAGATCCTAACCTCATGACAATGGGACCAAATAGAAGTTAAGTATACCCTTTCAAACGAAAAAAATATTTCGTAATTCGGTCTCAAATTTATCTGAACACATCCAGTCGCAAGATGGAATCAAATTCAAAAACTAAAAGTTAAAGTTTTTACAGTTTGAATGAATATTTTATGCGTAGAAATATTTGAAATCGTTTTAATGTAGTCTTGTTGTTCGCGAATTTAGAGATGAGGAATTAGAATTTAGAGAACGCGAATTTAGAATTTAGAGAGGGCGCTCATGGGTAAATACCCGATAAATACCGGGTAAATACCCAATCTACCGGGCAGTAGTAGTAGTAGATTGGGTATTTACCCGGCACCCATCGGGTATTTACCCATGAGCGCCCATCTCTATTCGCGATCAATTAACCATCAATTAATTTTTAATTAAATGATTTTATTTTTTGCGATTTCTGGCTGGTCCCATAGTGAAAGTTGCTCAATGTGATCCTCATCACCCCTGTTACTCTCGCTCATAACTTCTGCGCCTCTAGCACAACTGTGACGCAAAATTTTCTAGCGCGAGATATATTACCTGTCTCTTTCTGTGCAATACTCTGACGGGTGATGCTATGTCGCACGATTTCTCGGCGCATTGTCCAAATGGATGGAGCGTGTCAGTGCCAAATCACGCAAAGGGCCCCCAAGGACCAGCAGATTAAAATAACACCAAAAAAAAAATATGTCGCACGACAAGAGTCACGAATAGGGCTGCTATCTCTAAATTCGCCGACCCCGGACAAAGACTTAAAAAACCCGGACATTTGGCGTAAATCGCTTTTTTGTGTCCGGGTTTTCCCCGGAGACTTATCGAAAACCCCCCGGACGGCCCCGGACGGCCTCCAAACTAGGACAAATCCGGGGAAACCCGAACGGATGGTAGCCCTAGTCGCGAAGCATAGTTGTGGTAGAGGCACAGACAACCCCCTGGTGATCTGTGGGTAGAGGGCTGAATCACCGTGTAAGTGTATGCATCCATACTAATCCATACTTCACTACTTAGTATAAAACAAAGTCGCTTTCTCTGTCCCTATGTCCCTTTGTATGCTTTCTTTAAAACTACGCAACGGATTTTGATGCGGTTTTTTTTAATAGATAGAGTGATTCAAGAGGATGGTTTATATGTATAATACATGCATAATTTATCAGCATTGCACCCGTGCGAAGCCGGGGCGGGTCGCTAGTAATATTATAAATGCGAAAGTGTGTCTGTCTGTTACCTCTTCACGCTTAAACCGCTGAACCGACTTATTAGATGAAATTTGGTATGGAGATAGTTTGAGACCCGGGAAAGGACAAAGGATACTTTTCATCCCGAATAAATTTAGTGTTCCCGTGGGATGAGTGGGTAACACCGCGGGGCACAGCCAGTTGACAATATAAGTAATGCAAAATATTGGGTACATAGATTGTAAAAGAATCAAAAACGCTTACCTTTTTTACCCTTATGGTCATTGTGACAAGAGCGAAGAAGGTAGGTGTTTAAATTTCCTCAACTGTAGGTACATATGTGAAACAGTATTTAAGCGTAATTTGAGGTTAGTAGTTCAAGGTAAGACATAATTTAAATAAAACCAAGTCAAATTGAAAATAACGGAAGTTTTGACTCAACACTAGATGCCTAGATTTTTAAAAGTAAAATTTAGTTTTTTACTTTAGGCCTAACATAAATGGAAAATTTGGGCAAGTGCGAGTCCGACTCGCGCATGAAGGGTTCCGTACCATAATCTATAACAAGTTTGTTGTATGGGAGCCCCACTTAAATATTTATTTTATTTAATTTTTAGTATTTGTTGTTATAGCGGCAATAGAAATACATCATCTGTGAAAATTTCAACTGTCTAGCTATAACCGTTCTTGAGATACAGCCTGGTGATGGTGACAGACGGGCGGACGGACAAACGGGGACGGACGGACGAACGGGGACGGACGGACGGACGGACAGCGAAGTCTCAGTAATAGGGTCCCATTTTTACCCTTTGGGTACGGAACCCTAAAAATTGTACTGAAAATCTGTTTCTATGGAGATAGGTGGACGAAGTCGCGGGCACATTATAGTCTTTATAAAAAATTAAATAGGTATTTTACTGTTCATTGTTATTTTAACTAAGTGCTAAAATGTCGAACGGCTGCAAAGTTGAACGCTACGACGAAAAGAAAAACTTTTCAATGAGGTTAGACCGATCAACCGAACGAGTGACCTGGTTAAAGCCATAGCAACAGTACTGTCCAAGAGTTCGGATTCCGATTGTTTTAGTGTGCTCTGATAATGAGCTGTTTAACCGATGAGACGTCAAAAATTAAGCGGGTTCTCAATTCGTCGGTGTTTGTTTGTTTTTTTTTTTTTTTTTTCAAAAAAATTTGTTTGTAAGGATCGGTTTGTAATGATTTTTCATTTTAATAATTTTAGACGCTAAATGCACACACGCAGTTCGAGAGCGCACTAAGCGAGCCCCGTCATGTCCATGTGACGTCATAGTGTTCTCTGCGCTCCTAGTTTAATAATTAAAAAATATTTCGGAAAATATAAGGCGTAGCCTAAAAAATTCTTTAAGTAAGTACCTAATTTATTCAGTTTGTACTTTAAAAAAAAAATAAAAAAAATTGGCGATATTCTTCATTGGCAGATCAAGGACTGATGAGTGATGAGTGTGTGTCACTACATCGATTCGGTGCGGTTTTTAGTTCTGGGAAAGGAGTTAGGATAGATTTTTCGGCTAGGTCATGAGGTTAGGAACACTACTGCTATTGAATAAGCGGACGATGTGATTGAAAGTGCCAACTATTGGAGTACATAGTGTCAAGCACTGGAACATTACCTTAATGGTATTGGAGTTGGTGCGGGTATTTTAGTAGTTAGTGCTCCCAAAGATATATCTCAAAAATATTCGTAATATATGCCTCTGTTGCTCCATCAATGTACCAGGAGCGCATACACCACTAGGAGTTACGTTACCTGAAGTAGGGGTCCGGCATGGGATGGTACATCGGCGGCGGCGCGTACTCATGGTACTGCAGTTGGTGCGGCGGGTGGTGCGGCGAGAGGTGGTGGTACTCCCGGTACTCGCCCTCGCCGCCGAGCGAGCCCAGCGCCACCGGCATGTAGGCCACCTTGTCACCGCGCCATCTCTCGGCCGAGGACACACACTACTTTTGACGTTTTGATTTTTTAATTATCTTATAGTGATGCGAGCGTCGAGTTAGTTATCGGTTTTTTTATAAGATTTTGAAATATCACTTTTTTATCTTTTAATTTTTACTATGATTTAGATTAATAAATAAATAATGTAAATAAACTCTTTTATAAATAAATAACACTAGCTTTGGGCACTTTGGTATGTTGATCACGTCGCAACAGTCAATCACGTAGCACTGATCATGTCACAATCTGTAAAACAGGTGGAATGAGACGCGAAGCGTACTGGCGACTGATAAAAAGCATTTCGAATTTTTCGCGCCGGGAAACGGCAGTGTACCGTGTAAAACGTCACAAGTTCCTTATGTACCTAGCCGTGATATGCGATTATGGTTCGTACCGCGCGGGAATTGGGGCGATAAGATCGTGGTAGCTAGTTGCGAGGCGGACGCGAGCTGGCAACGCCGCCGTCAGCTGGCCGCACTAGAAACGAGGAGCGTTCGGAAAGGTCAACATCGGTTACTATTTTTTTTATTACGCGAGCTATTTTTATTAAGTTGTTTGTCTTTCACTATCAACCATATATGGTACGCTTTTGTAACAGTAAGCTATCTAATGTGACTATTTTTGTGCCACACGTTCTAAATGCAAAAAATCTAACGGTACTATTATACGGTTATTTATTTACTGAAAGGAATTAAAAACTAGTTATCACCGGCGAGAGCTATTAATTACGCTATCATCGCGTCGTTCGGAAAGTAATTATCGCATATGCATAAATGTATTATTCAAAAAATAATAAAAAGGCTATTGTTTTCACCGCGACGAGGCCTCCGAACGCGCGCGACGTTGCCGCTCCGACCGTTCGCGCCATACTTTTTACTGTTTCTTAGCACATAGAACGCTCATTACGCTGGCACGCACACATTGGCAACGACGCTGATATTGTTATATCCGTTGTACATACGCTCTACATAGTGCAAGATGTACATACATTCCGCGAGCGGCCGTAGATTATGTAGGTAAGCTACGACGCCACGCGGTGTACAAATCAAACAGAACGTCTATAAATAACAGACGAGACGTGTCCATGAAAATTTCTTGCCTCAATTTGTCTGCAATGAATTTCAGTTAACCAGTACTTTATTTTTCTTGTTGCTATGACGAGTGGGCGCCGACGTCATAATGCACTATTGTTGTTACTATCATCGAAACTATCCCACAGTTCACGCTATCACATACGATAACCGGACGATAAAACACAACGAATTACTCCCAAATAAATGATAAGGACGGCGCGATAATTAGACAATACACTCGCGCAAAAAATCAGCGAGAAACCGCGGACGTGTTAGCGTTCCGTCAGTCGGCGAATGTGTGTCACGCCGGCATGTCATTGACACGCGGGCATAAACAGCGGCACGTGCGTCAGGGGGCTCCGCGGCCGGCCCGGCGAGCACTGGGCCTCCGGCGACGGACCTGGAGCCGGCTTGTGTACATAACGTCCGCTGCACCGCGCGCCACAAGCGGAATAACCATTTGCGCGTAAAAATATCGCCTATCGGTAATGTGGCGAATCGATAGACTGGAATGAAAAAATCACGCTCGCCTATCGACGGCTCGATCATCGACCGATTTTGAAACTGCAGTGTAAATAGTTTGAAAAGAGAACGGTAGAGTAACCGGCGCGACGGCGCGTACTGCGCCTATGTAATTCAATACATAAGAGAAGTGTGCCGCGATGTGACGGACAAGTGACGAACTGTCAGGCGCTCGGCTCGCGTCGGGAGCGCTCGGGCGCGCTCGGCGCGGCAAGTTCGGATATGTTACCCGATTAAATTATGTCATGATTTATAGTAAAAACCGGTTATTGTCGCAGGTCACTCACTTCGCCACAATGGACGAAAATCTAGTTTGACGGGCGTTTGAGACTGATGTATAAGGCCGGTTTAGAATGCCATAAATCTAAACGCAGCTTATATTTTTATCGTATTGAGCCACTCGTTCCCGAAACTTG
The DNA here is from genome assembly GCA_932273695.1 of Apotomis betuletana. Taxonomy (NCBI): domain Eukaryota; kingdom Metazoa; phylum Arthropoda; class Insecta; order Lepidoptera; family Tortricidae; genus Apotomis; species Apotomis betuletana. The sequence continues at coordinate 10,780,510 of OW026320.1, read as the reverse complement.
TATTTGTGTATACCATTAGGAAAAGCTGTAGACATATTTAACTAATACTTTAACTGGGAAGAAAATAAATGTATGCTTCTTCAATGAACTTGAAACAACGATTAAAGTAATATCTCCGTACAGAATTTGCAATACCTGTTTTTGCTGTCACAATAGTTTTATACCGGTTTTTCGTCTTCTATAAATAACTCGCCTGATATGCGTAAAATTTAGTCAATGTGACTACAAAACTTTTATACATTTGTTTATGATACTGTATTTGTTCGTTTACTTATTTTCAATGTACCTACAGTACAAATCTTTATAAGATGTGATTCCATATTTGTGAACTAAATGGAATCTAATCTAATCTAGCTGCATACGAGTATTAGGAGTTCAAAACATGTCGGGCAGGGCAGTTTCTGCCATTTTTTAATGTAGGTAAGCTTAACAGGGCTCTATGATAATCTGTAAATATGTATAGACTCAATTTTGTTTCAAAATTATTAAATATGTAATTTTTACAGGCTCAACTCCCATATCATACCTATCTCGGACATTTTTGAAAATTTTAAAACTTCAATCGACAAAAAACACTATACTTATCGATCTCCCGGAACAGCCGGAAATCCGGTATCCGGACATACTAAAGAATTTCGGGCCAAGCTGAAACGTAGACGCTTTGCTCGCTCGGTCAATGTATTGTTAAGTACAACATATCCCATCGCATCTAACCATTGTCAAAGAGAAAGTGAGTGAAAGGAAGCCGCCGGCCGTTTGACGTTCGTCAGCGAGACGGCCTATTTATATATATCGCTCTAATGCACCTGTCGAAGCGCGGATTAGAACAATCTTGGTTGCTACCTGATTATGGTAAAGCCAGGACGGATACCCTTTGGTGAGTGTGCACTAGGACTGCATGAATTAATTCCACCGTCTCCGTTCAGACAATACAGTACTCGGCGCGGACTTGGATTCCACCGTTATGTTGTCGATATACCACTGATTCGTACGAAACGTTTTGCGTCTACTTTCCTTATGAGGACAGCAAAGGAATGGAACTCTCTTCCTGCGCACCTGTTTCCTGAATAATATAACTTGGATCTCTTCAAGTCAAGAGTGAATAGGCACCTTCTAGCCAAGCATGCTCCATCTTAGGCCTTATTGTCACTTAACATGTATGTATGTATGTAAACGCTTTATTGTACACACAACAAGGCGAACTTATCCCTATTAGGGACACATAACATCAGGTGCAATCGAGGTTAAATGCGTGGCTATTCTGAATAAAAAAAAAACCCTTAAGTTGACGTGACAGTACTCGCTAGCGGCAGCGTAAACGATTTGTATGGAGGACACTAAGTGATTGATAATAGTACAGCGCCCATAGAGGTTACTTTTTTTTTTTATGTCGTAGGGGGCAAACGAGCAAACGAATCGCCTGATGGAAAGCGATTACCGTCGCCCATAGACACCTGCAACACCAGAGGAGTCACAAGTGCGTTGCCGGCCTTTCAGGTGGGGATACGCTCTTTTATTGAAGGACTTTGTAGAACTAGCATTCTCCAGACAAACCGTTTACGCAGTCGATTACAGTCACTCATGGTACAGACGATGACTCCGCCGAAAATGTCGAATTGAGCCTGCTCAGTGCTCACAGAATTTCACGAAAATCGGTTGAAAATGCGGCCTGAAACAGCCTGAAATCAGGACAAACGAAAGAAATCTTGGCTAAGCGGAAAAGGAGAAACACCCCTAAAGTCGAGCTTTTAATTAGGCGAACTAACTTGACAGTTCATTGCACACGAATGTTGCCACAGTTTCGCTAGTGTTGTTTATATCCTTATTTAAAAATAACCAGTTCATACCAGAGGTTTAGTTAAACAGCGTTAAAAAAATCATTTCATTTCATAAAATACTTACATCAAACGAACTTTATTTTAGGACATCGCTAAGTTCCATGGTACTATCGAATACACTGATAACTGCACATTTGTAAACGATCGATACCTTAGTTCACATTCGTACTTATTACAATATTTTTGCCAATGAAATTTAAACCACATAGAGTTGTGCAATAACGTCCTAATCGCAACTACTTTTTTCCGAAAAGTTAGTACGATTGTGCTCTACAGGTATCGATAACCCTTATTACAACATGTTAAGTCATTGTCTATAGGTGTATAGTTAAGGTTTTATCGACATATTTGTATCGACATAAACCAATCACTATTTTTTTTTTCTATTTCTGACAACACTTTCAGCTGTCAAGTTAGTTCGCCTAATTAAAAACTCGACTTTAGTACTATTCTCCATACAAATCACAGCTGTCGCCAGCGAGTACTGCCACATCAACTCATGGTAAGGGTATTGTCGACAACCAAATGTCACTAAGTAACGAATACCTGCTTAAAACAAAGCTCGTATCTTAGTGTCAATCTACTTAACAGATACGAGGTTTTGAAGAGCAGTGACATACATTTTAGTGAGTTTTAGTGGTCATCAGGCGACATGGGGGTTGAAAACGTAAATAGTTCAGCCATCTCAAAAAAATAATTAGAGAGCCAACTAGTAATAGTATAAGATGTCTCACGATCGTTTTATCAAGTCTACAACTGTATGTCTGTTACAAGGCTTGACTTTATTTACAGATGTGAATTCGTTATTTACAGCTAGCAGCCATTATATCGTAAACTTAGGTACTCGCACGAGCGTCGGTACCGTTAGGAGCCACGGTATGGACCATTGCTTTTCATATGCCGTTTGATGAATGCAGCCAAGAAGGAATACCGTAAACATAGCTTGACAGCTCAATACTAGGGGATGCGTGTTTGGTTACGAGCGTAATCGATAAAATCGGTTGTAAACGATTATGTAGGTCGGGTTACAAAATCGATTCTTTCTTACAAAATCGAAACTTTCATAACTAAAGTATCGTACATTTATATTGAACAAAATTAACGTCGAACCTATTTTTTGTGGTGATACTACATTTCTTATTTGTGTATTTATCCTTTGCATACATACATACATAATGTAAAAGATCATATTTTTTTGAAAATTTCGGTGTTATACTCCACTCTTCTGTACATTGATCTTTAATTTGGCATAATTAAATCTAAAATTAAATAATTTTTCTATTATTATGTTTTTGATCCAGAACACTACATAATCATTATTCAATTTGTTATGTTAATAAAGTTAACGGAGTCATCAGATTGATGATCGATGCTTAGGATCGCGGGCCGCAATTGGAAGAGGGCGGCACACGACCGATCGTTGCGGATAGCTTTGGGAAGGCCTTTGTCCAGCAATGGTCTATCCGCTGATATGATGATGATAAAGGTTTTTGGTTAACAAAGAAAATACCGATATAATATAAGGTGTATACGCAAATGTCACAAATAATAAAATAATGAAAAACGTCAAACATTATAATATGTCTTATCGATAAGGAAACCGGTAAAAATTTAGCACAGGACGTCACTAGACAATGTCAAAAAAATTCAAAATGAACGAATGTATCACTCTCTGAACTGAGATACTTATTATGGCCATAAACTTTACAATTAAAATCTATCATGTTTATGACACAGAAATTAATAAAATTGAGTGTAAATAGATATGCAAGTAACAAAAAGAAATATACCTACATGAATCAACAAAAATCAATTCGAAATTCAAATCTCTTAAGCATGCCAACGTAACAAGCCTCAATGCAGCAAGGACTCAAAAATCGAATTTCTATTTTCAAATATTCAAATAAGAACTGATCATCTCATCGAGAGGGAGCAAGCGAGAGGTCGTTAATTTAATTCATTAGAGCGACGAGGACGGCGCTACCGGCGTGTGAGAGAGATGGCGCTATCGGGATGCACTTTGCGTGAATGAGTGAAAGGTACCGGCGTGTGAGGGGGACGGCGCGAGGCGCGTGCCGTTAGTTCGACAAGGATGGAGTCAGTCTGTTGACGTAGTAGTAGATGAGATAAGGGGCTATCAGTTGGTGGAGCGTTTGAAAGGGTTTAGTACTTGAATCGAATCTAGGTGAAATTTCGATGGCAGTGTATAATTTTCGCAATACATTCTAAATAGAACACAAGTTTTTCCTAATATCAAAATATCAATTATTAGATGTAGAATTTAACTACAATAGTGAACCGCTTGTAATAAATAATAAAAATCTGACCAAAAAAGTCGGGCTTGCATAAGAAGGGTTCTGTGGCACCAAATATTAAAATTTATTTATTTAACTTTTTTCTTTTATGTATAATTTGTAATAGCGGCCACTGTAATATACCTATCACGGTTACGAAGATACAGCTCTTTGACGGTCGGACGGATAGACAGACAGCGGAAGCTTATTAAAAGGGGATCCCAATTTATTTTATTTTTGGTTCAATCTTAACATTAAACATGTCAAAGTATTTATCCAATATCTCCAAGCCTTTAAAAAGTTTACTTCGCTGACTTATATGTTTATTCCGCTATTATAGCTATAGTAAATAAAAATTATGACAACAGTCGAATCCCCTTCCTCCCCATCCCATTGAAAAAGGTGGTGAGTTCCAAAATCTTAAAGGTGTCAACACACTAATAGATCAATGAATGCATGTGTATGATACTTGAATTTTATAGGATAAAATGTATACACAGGGGACAGGGGTGGCCAATTTCCAGTCAAAACCCGGTACGATCACCGTATTTTATCTTACTGCGCACGCAGTCCTTCATCTTAGTTTTTTACTATGACCTAAGAAGCTGAGACGTGGTCTCTAACTATGGGCCTTTTGAGGCGTCACTTAGCGAGCCATGGAAAGGTCTAAGCCCGGGATCTATCTTCGAAATCGAGTAGGAAATGAGGAGATTCGTAGATGAACCAAGGTCACCAACATAGCAAACCAGGTAAGTAAGCTGAAGTGGGAATGGCTGGAGCACATAGCCCGAAGAACCGATGGACGTCGGGGCAGAAAGGTTCTTGAGTGGAGACCACGTACCAGCAAACGCAGTGTAAAGACGGCAACCCGCACGGTGGTCGGATGACCTGCTCAGAGTTGCGGTGACACTGGATGCGGGTCGCTTCTATCCAGCCCATGTGGAAGTCTATTAAGGAGGCCTGTGTCCTGTAGTGAACTTTCGCGAGTCACATAGTGTTACCTGTCACTCTCACACAGTACAACAAAGATAGAGATAGTCGCGTGTCACAGTTGTGCTAGAAGTACTATAAAATTTTTGAATTTGCCACCTTCATCAAGGGGCACGTTTACGAGTTGCTTTGAGCGCTTGACATACTCCATGAATGTGATTCCAGTAACTCGCCCTTACCAGCTGGTTCAAACGCGGCACACCCGCACACAGACACAGAGTTACTCACGCACACAGCCGCGTTTTATTATTATTACGGCGCGGGATAGCGGCAGAACGTCGTAGCTGAGCATTCCGACTCATTATTTAATTAATTTCAGCTTATTTACTTGAATTGCAGGTACAATTGTTTTGTGCAATGAGTTTAGTAAGATTTTAAATATGTAGGTTTCAATGTAACGGCGGCGGTCATTTTGTTTATTTATTTGAAGTACCAATGACGGACTTCTGCCAAATAGAATTTTCTACCAGTTAAAGGTACAAGGCCGAATTACAAAATATGTGAAAATACAAAATATGTGAAGAAAGTTTTGTATGGGCGCTAGCGCCATCTGTTCTGTGGGTAACATTTTCTTTGTCCGTTCATCGCGTCGAGACGGCTGGACGGATTTTAACCAATTTTGGTTAGGAATAGGATACTTTTTACCCGACTAAGGAATTAAGTTTTTAATATGTCATCGTATTATGTTCAGAATACATAAACTAAAAAAATAATGAAGTAAAACACTCCACAAACTAGTATGAACGGATTAAAATGACATATAGATAACAAGATGACATACAATGTGTATGGTCACCTGTTTATAACTTAAACCTGTTAGAAATAAATAAATAATAAATAAATATTAAGGGACAATCATACACAAATCGACCTAGTCCCAAACTAAGCAAAGCTTGTACTATGGGTACTAGACGACGATATACATAATATATAGATAACATCCATGACCCAAGAACAAATATTTGCCCCGGCCGGGATTCGAACCCGGGACCGCCGACTCAGTAGGCAGGTGTCTACAAACCGAGCCAAACGCGTCGCGAGCCAAAATAGCTCTTTCGAATATGATAAACATAGCCCAACGTTTTCGGTACACGAATAATTTGACAGTAGGGCTGTCATCTCTAAAATCACCGAACCCGGACAGACTTAAAAAAAACCGGACATTTGACGTACCGTGAAACATGCCAACTTTGCCCGCTTTTTTCGTAAAAACCCGAATTTCTCTAATTTTTTCTATGACGGGATAAAGTTTTTTTTTGTCTAACGCATCCATCGTATTCATATGCATGCGTTTATTACGAGAAACAATTTTTAAAACTACATTTAACCAATTTTTTTATCAATTTTCACCTCGGGTAAAGTTATCTAAACTTTTGCAAACATTGCCCAAATGGATTATTTTCGTAACTATAGCCCCTACAACGTTAAGATAAGGATCAGTATAATATCTGGGGTAATAATGGCGTTCTACGTAAATATCTTGGTCTTAACTGTACAAACACGTGTGCAATATGGGTGGGCAATGTTACATAGGTATTTTGTTTTACTCCATACAAGCCAAATCAAGCAGTTTGAAATTGTCAGGGTTGTCAGTTTTGGTTGAGTAAACCATCTTTACCAATACCATTGTCAAAATGAAAAATGTATGCTTAATATTCGATACTAATAGTTTGGCGGTTATTTTTTTACTTCACGTTAGAATAATCTAAATAAAAATTGTCATAATTGAATATTCTATGTTTTTTTGTTTTATGGACATGACATGACATGACATGCAGCTAATGCTAAAAGTACAACGGCTTAATAGAAATATAATTTACCTTATCTTTAATACATAACCCTCCTTTATTTACGCAGTCAGGTAAAATTACGACAAGGTGACAACCCTAACCCTTTTTTTAGTCTGGGCAATGTTGGCATTCATAGGTTAGCAAGTTACTGGATAACATTGCCCACCATCATAACTCCGGCTTTAATAAGTATTTTTAGTACAAACTACAATAAAAATGATCTACAGTTCTTATTTTATAACAAGCAATAAGATACATTCACCCGAGGCTTACCCATTCTGTAAAAAATACACCAGAACTTCACCTAGAATTGGCCCGCCAAATCACGCACCTTATTCGACTAGTCCCAACACGTTACGGAATGAAGTTACGCGCAAATGTGATTCCTAGTGATACCACAGATATAATCTATTTTCCACTAAAAATAGTAGTGTTGCCATAATCATCTTGAAATTGTCTACAGTAACGTTTCTTTTTTTAAGTAGCGTTTTGGGCAAAGTTCCCTGTGGAGGCAAAGTTGGCGTATTTCACGGTAAATCGCATTTTTCCCCGGACGTGTCCGAAAATAATATTATAAAACAACAATAGTAGTTTATGCAACTGATACATAATGAGGGGCCTTAAAACACGAGTGTGGTTTTATGAAACGAGCGTCAGCGAGTTTCATAATAGGATCACACGAGTGTTTTAAGGCCTAATTATGTACAGTTGTATACACTACTTTATCTACACACATATCATAAGTACTCTAAGATGGGTTCAGAAGCCATAAGGAAATGACCGGCACCACTAGTGCTACCTGTAAAATATCTAAAAACGACATATACTAATGCAGTAAGAAATAAATCTGAACAAATACATAAACAGATTATTTGTTGTAATTTACATTTACATTGAAACAATATTTTCAACTAAAATGTGAATTACAATAAACTTATCACAATTATATTTTCGTAACAGCAAAGAACCAACAAACAAATGACAACAATAATGGCGGCAATTCGAACCTCCGTCAAGCCGAATGTTTTTTTTTCTAAATCATATACAAACGAATGTATCCATATTCTCATGTCACTCGAGATCAAATGTCGTGCGGTTTTTATAAAAAAACATACTGAATTGACGTTTCGTATCGATAACAATATTAATATCTATGGATACCAGAATAGAGACCTACTTTAGTTTTGACAGCTGTTCCAAATTTAAACTCATAACCTTACAAAAATTGATACTGTTATAACATTACAGTACAGATTTTACCTACTGCCACAGATAAGAAAGTTCTCATAGTAAAATTGGTTGTAGTAATGCTGGCCATTTCCTACGGTTTCTGAACGCATTTTAGAGCACTAATGATATGTGCGTAGATAAATAATATTATAACACAATCGTCTTATTTTTCATTCACATAAAAAGGGTTTTCCCCGGACACTTTATGAAACCCCTCCTCCCCCCGAACGGTCTTCAAACTAGGAAAAATCCGGGTAACCCTATTTGATGGCAGCCCCCATTGAGAGTATTCCGACAGTAGACGTCAGATCATTTGTGGAACGCAAACCCCGGGCCATGATGATAAAAAATATGCGAAGCGGAACTCGAGTTAATTTTCAGTTACTAAAATGGTTTCAATATCAGTATCGTTATTCTAATGAGCTATAGTATTGCAAATTCAATCTTGTAACTTAGAAAAGACGATACCTTTTTTGCTTTTTTTTCATGTTACTTTCTTCCATTTGCTCTAAATTGACCTTCTACACGATTAAGACTAAAGCATTGTGCGGCAACGTTTACAAAATAAGCTGTCAAGTGAAAACGCATAGCATAGAGCTAAATTGCAATTAAAGCAAATTACATACCAATAAAAACATAATATTGCAGAAGCATATCTCTTTAACGATGCAACTAGAAAACAAGGACACTTATATTAACATTATTAGTACATAAATAAATATTACTGATTACTGTGAAGATTTATCCATCAACTTGTTTTTATCACACACCCATATAGAGATAATTGATCGTACATATACGTACATATAAACCAACAACGTATTGATTGCCTTCGATCGAAGCAAAAAGTATCTGCAATTAAGTCCTAGATAGCCTTTTTAAATATAATAGATGAACTAGTTGTCTGCTATGGACTGAACTAGAACGTATGTGTATTTCTATTTAAATTTACTTTTACTATGTTGATAGCAGCGAAAACTAAGATTTACAACAGATCTATACAGAACAGATAAAGACTTGACAAATTGGCACTTGGCAGGTCTACACCTTAGAATTAGAAAGAATTAAAAAGTTTTCAACATTCATATTTAGGGCAACCGATAAATTATATTTAGTTCAGTTTTCTGATGAAGAAAACGGATTCCTTAATCCTCCCACCTGTTAGGTTAGTTAATTCAATACACGTTTCCAAAAAAGTGTGTGGATGCATCAAATTGAAATTAAAATTAAAAAGGTATTCAAGTTCGTAAGCTCTTGAAGCTAAGCTAAGCAGAAAAATCAAGCTTTTTAAGACTATGCAATAAAAACAAAAACGTCGTTAGTACATACTACGATACACTTCCTAGGTTTCTAATTTAAGTTTCAGTTTTTAGTGTAACCGTATGTAGAAAACTGAAACCTTACGGAAAAGATTGCTACATTCGCTTAGTGATATTATGCAGCGCGAGAGTGAGTTATCCACCAAAAACCCATAACAAACATAACAATTCAACTCTAATAATTCAGAATCCTAACCTAAAACTAATTTGGTATTTACGAATTGTGGATCTAAAGTGAAATAAAATACAGGTAACGCTTGACGATATTTTTGATTTACTTTCATTGCCTAATGTTGCGACACGGTTTCACTTATGTTTTAATTATGTGTACAAGTAGGTACAATGAATGTAGTTTTTGATACGAAAAAAAGTTTTTTATAGATACAACGTAATTTTTTCTAAGATATCAACATTTTAGGATCCTTTTTCGTTGCAAAAATAAATAAATATATGTATTCCTTTGTGTTTCGCGGATATTTTAAGGGCCTTATCACACTTGCGATTTGCGAGCGAGTTTTCTATACAAATAAGCATCGCGGCGAACTCGCTGCGTGATCACCGCCATACAAAATTCGCTCGCAAATCGCAAGTGTGATAAGGCACTTAGTTGTGTTGTGTATTCCAAAATATTCCAATGACATGGAATCATCTGAAGGTCCACCTAATTAGATCAGCTGGGTGGGACGGATTAACCATGAGTCCAGTCCAGTGACCTAAAATAAATAGCTGTCAATGTCACGACTCCTTTTTTAATTACTACTAACGCAAATCTTGACAAATTAACAATGACTATAATGGGCCGGACCAGCGGCAAAAGCGGCCGAAGGCATAAAACGGAGTAAGTACAGTGGTCTTGGCGCTGAGTACAATTTCATACCTTTTGGCGTCGAGACTCTGGGTCCGTGGGGCCCCAGCGCATTAAGCCTCTTCAAAGATATCTCGAAGAGGCTTATTGATGTTACTGGTGACCGGAGAATCGCGGTTTCCTCGCTCAAAGAATCTGTTTGGGGATTCAGCGAGAGAGGAAATGCCGCCAGCATCTTTGGCACTATGCCGCAGGGGCCATTTTTAGATATAGTTTAACTTTATTATGTTCGAGTTTAGTTTAATTTTTAGGTTTAGTTTTATTGTAAGTATTTTAATTATTGTTGCCATGTAAAAAGTTTTGAATAAATCCCCATTTTATTTCTTATATCATTCTATAATGGCGAAATACATCTGACTAACCATGCAAGAAGTGAGAGCCACAGAAAAATCATTGACTATCATTTTCTTCCTAAAATTTGACTAAAAAAGTAAAGATTTGTCAGCTACCACCCTCTGCCGCGGCGCCAGCGTTTTGAACTCACGCACACACAGACAGTTTACGTGCTGTGTGAGGAGACAATAAATGTGTGCGTGTGTGCGTGTATAGTGCGATCGCGTAGTTATGATGCTTTCGACAGGGATTATAAACAATAACAATATTCACTTTTTAACAGAAAAACGGACTTTCAAGAAATAAAGTTCTGAGAGAAATATTTTTTTCTGAAAAGTCAAGATTTTTATACGTTTGTTTATAAATAATTACGATGCTTTTTTTCAATTACGATCTTACTCAAAGCAAAAACAATAATAAGTGAAATAAACAGTTTTTTTTTCTTACTCTACCTACCTGACAATGTGACGCTGCGAAAACGAAGAACGCTGTATAGTTGTTTTTTAAGACGGCCGAATAGTCATAAAGACCTTATCTTGTAAACATGACCCCAGAAAGCCACTGTCGGAGGACAAATAGAAGCAAGTCTGTGGCTTTAGTGTCAAAGTATCTTATACCAATGAGATAGGATATTGCAATTTCAACCTTGTGACTTAGAAAATTCATTGAAAAACAAACGACATTCGACGTGATGTGGAAAAAATATAATGCAATACGTGAAATTTAATAATGATAATACATATAATGCTATATATTAATTATACACATAAATATAAATACATTGTTGATCCAATTCACAATAATTAATTTAATATCCAGTATTTAGCTTTACAGACAGACTGACAGAGCTACGGTGATGTTGGATTGATTAGTGGAAATGGGCCATAGTCGTAATAATATGTCACGTAAGCACGAGGACTTATACAGGGTGGAACAGATCGAAAGACTTTTAAGCAAACAGGGAATTGTTCAGACTGATTGCTTCATTTTTCACCAATGAACTATGTAAATATTTGTATCCATTTTTGAGATACAGTTTGTTAAACATTAGTGTAAAAATCTGCACATATTAACCCTAGCATCTTTTGAACATACCTTAAGTTACAGACAGGTGTCAATTTAAAATGTAAATAAAACCTTTGAATTAGTAGGGTTGTCACTGATATTAAAATATTTTATTTTGATGAGTTTTTTTTTACTTTTAAATCCAGCTTTACAATTATAATAATAAGTCGTTTGTAGATCACTCAGACGACACTATCCTGTCAGCTCAGTCTTTAGAAATGTTCCACCATGTATGTAAATTGAAAAAAAAAAAAAAACGAATATAAATCCATATTATAAATGCGAAAGTGTGTCTGTCTGTCTGTTACCTCTTCACGCTTAAGCCGCTGAACCGAGTTAGATGAAATTTGGTATGGAGATAGTTTGAGACCCGGGGGAAAGGACATAGGATACTTTTCATCCCGAATAAATTTAGTGTTCCCGTGGGATGAGCGGGTAACGCCGCGGGGCACAGCTAGTCATATTATAATTTAAATATTATAATGGCTAAACTATTTGATTTAACATACTATTTAATATCCAGCATTTAGCTTTACAGACACTAGACAGACTGACAGAGCTACGGTGATGTTAAATTGATTAGTGGAATTGGGTCATAGTCGTATTAATACGTCACGTAAGCAAGAGGACTTATACAGCGTGTATATTTGATATAACCGCAAACTTTACGGGGTCTTAGTATAGGCATTTATTAATATATTGCACCGTAAATTATTAAAAAAAACTAACTTTTTTTTCCATATAAAATAATTCAGCACGCAATGTATTTGTTTGTTGACACTTCAACATCGTGATGTGACAACTGTCACTAGTAATAACTACGCCATACATTGCTGCTCAGAAAATTTTCAAAAATTAATTACGCTATGGTAGTTAACGCTAAATTAATAATTGTTATAAATATCAGATTATAGGACTAAAATCTCCGTCTGGCTTCAATTTGCGGTTATATCAAATATACACGCTATATACAGGACTTATAACACGACGTTATATGACGACGTGGTTGGCGCAGTTTGTAGTGTACCTGCCTACAGAGCTAGCGGTCCTGGGTTCCCGGCAAGGCCAAATATTTGTGTGATGAACTCGAATATTTGTTCCTGGGTCATCGATGTTATCTATATCATCATCATTTGAAGAATTTTTAAAAAAGAACTATAGCACTTAGAAACAATTCTTTCACCAAAAGATAGCTTATGATCTGTAGTATAAGGAACTAGTCATAACTCCATATCGACAAAGTGGGACCTTTTAAAAGAGTCACATATTACATATATTATGTATATCGTCGTCTAGTACCCATAGTACAAGCTTTGTTTAGTTTGGGACTAGGTCGATATGTGCAAGATTGTCCCATAATATTATTTTTTAATGCCATAATTGACCGAGCGAGCGACGCGAGTGAACAGTGTTTCAGCTTGGGCCAAATTTCTACCGTATATCCGGATGTTCGAATTTCCGGTTGTTTTCGCCTAGATACCGCATTTCTTAAATCTCATGAAATTTTTTGATTAGGTTCGATAAATACATAGTTTATTTGTAAATTCAGTTTTTCGATTTTATTACAATAACGGAGATATTATGGGCATTAAAAAGGTAAAAATATACTCATTTCAGCCATTATAAGGGTCCTAAGATACAGGCTCAGCCTAGTTTGGGGCCCGCTGGATATCCCTGATGTTTCATGGTTTTAGTTTCAATGAAAATATTTAATGTCATTATGAAACAAACTCGCGAGGGTTAAACAGAGCTACTGGTACCTACAAATTGACGTCATTAATGCCATACAAACAAACTTTTCACCATACGATTAAATAAATAAATAAATTTCTATATTATCACAGAACAGAAAACTATTATTTACATTTGGTTATACGGACTAAAAACGACAGTCGCAAATTACAAAAAGAACGATGGTAAAATTTCCATACTAAATTCGTCTTAGGAATAGACCAAACAGAGACATTAATGCGGGAGGGTGATGGTGTCCATTGAAGTAGGTGGGCTCAACATTACTTACAAATAGGTACATACAAAAAAAAAAAACAAAAAAAAAAACATTTAAACCCATAGAAACACCAAACAAAATTCTATAAACTCCAATTTGACCGTCGTCGTTTTAATGTTCTAAATAAAAACTTTTCGAACTTTTTCCAACCCTTTCGTAACCAAAAACGTGACGCGTTTCAGCGTGTTGCGAACACGTGCGGAAAAGTACTGGAAAAACACCGCTCTAAGTACTCTTACCATGAGTTTACAGTGACCGTACTCGCGACAGTGTAAACGATTTGTACGGAGAATCGTACCATGTGCCTATACCTACTATACTACGATTTCTAATTCAAGACCAAAAAACTACCACAAGGTTGCCACTACAGTAAAATATTTTTACAATAGTAAATTCCTTTTTCTTTTTTAAACACGCTAAGATAATTTATTTATTGGTAACTTTAACTCTATGTTTTAACAAAATAACTAGAAATATTTATTATTACATAATTACGAGAGGAAATATTAAAAACTTAAACATCGGAGATTTTTGGTACGAAATCTAGTATTGTACTTGTAACATTGTGCATTTGGTGCAAGCCAAGAAATAAACTCAGATGTCATTTAAATGTTGTCAATTTTGATAGTGACGTATCTGTCGTAGTTTTTTTGGTCTTGAATTAGAAATCCGAGTTTAGGGGTGTAACGTATTCGCAACTTTTTGAATATTCGCATTCGCATTCGTATTCGCAAGAATATCTGCGAATATTTTTCATACATAGTCGGCCTCTAAAAGTAGTAAACATAAGATAAAGACTGCTGAACGTGAGTCATATTTGTATGAGGTTAAATGCCTACATATTAGCTACAATATTTCATTATTTTTTTAGTTAAATGTATCACTTAAAATGGGTTCATCTAAGAGTGGTGGGCAATCTTTCTACATGGGGGCCAGAAGATTAAGGAGATTTCTCAAGGGGGCCAGAATTGCAGTAAAAATGTATATTTTGATTTGAAATTGATTACTAATCATATAAAAGTATAAACATTTTTTATCGTTTTATCGTTCGTGAAATCGTTTAATCATAATGAAATGATTTTGCTTTATAAGGCTGGACCATCAAAAATTTAGATTTTGACTAAATGTAATTATCGCGGGCCATACTAATTATTTCGAAGGACGGGTGGCGGAACGGATAAAGTCCTTTCGCGGGCCGGAGCTGGCCCGCGGGCCGTACTTTGCCTACCACTGATCTAAGACAATGTGTTTACGTATCTAGATCAGGAATATAAATTAAAAAAAAAATTACATGAATTTTCCAAGAAAACTAACACTATACTCAAGCTAAGTAGTTTCTTTGCTCTATGTTCCGTTTGATTTTTTTTTACTGACAAAATAGGCAATATTCGGATTCGCATTCGCAAATGTCCAAAAATCAACATTCGTTAAACCCCTACCAACCTTTACCATGAGTTATCGTGACAGTTCTCGCTAGCGACAGCGTAAACAATTCGTATGGAGAATTGTACCCTTACCACAGAATACTCAATAGTATTCGTATGGAGAATTGTACCCTTACCACAGAATACTCAATAGTATTCGTATGGAGAATTGTACCCTTACCACAGAATACTCAATAGTATTCGTATGGAGAATTGTACCCTTACCACAGAATACTCAATAGTATTCGTATGGAGAATTGTACCCTTACCACAGAATACTCAATAGTATTCGTATGGAGAATTGTACCCTTACCACAGAATACTCAATAGTATTCGTATGGAGAATTGTACCCTTACCACAGAATACTCAATAGTATTCGTATGGAGAATTGTACCCTTACCACAGAATACTCAATAGTATTCGTATGGAGAATTGTACCCTTACCACAGAATACTCAATAGTATTCGTATGGAGAATTGTACCCTTACCACAGAATACTCAATAGTATTCGTATGGAGAATTGTACCCTTACCACAGAATACTCAATAGTATTCGTATGGAGAATTGTACCCTTACCACAGAATACTCAATAGTATTCGTATGGAGAATTGTACCCTTACCACAGAATACTCAATAGTACTACATACAGAATGGATACGCACACCCCCGCTCCGAATAGGGCAAAGAGTTGGAATCGTGTTGGCTGAGAAGAAAAAATTGAAAGGGTTGTTTACTGTGCATAGAATAGAATAGAATATTCTTTATTGCACACCTCAACAGGAAATAAATACAAACAAATTACAAGTAACATTCAAGAGAGGTAAACAACAGGCGGTCTTATCGCTAAAGAGCGATATCTTCCAGACAACCTTTGGGTAGCGAAATTAAATAAAAACGTCAGAAATGAGTAGGCGATGCAAAAGTTATCATGGAATCTGTAGAAAAAATAAAAAAAACTACTAAAATAATACATAAATAAACGTACATAAGATACCAAAAAAATAAATATATATGCACAAATAAACCTACTTAAACATACATAACATAGGCATATACATATATAAAATAATATTAGTAACGAACCACACTTCATGTCGATCACTATACCAAAAAAATTAAAGAAGGGACAAATAATGTTCTTTAAGGAGTATTTTAAAATTGCCTACGGATTGGCTACGTTTTAAGTCTACAGGCAGAGAGTTCCACAACAAGGTAGCCTGGAAAGTAAAAGAGCTGTTGTAGAATTTAGAGGAGGATGAGGGGACTGGCATAGGTGGGCAAACTCGTGAAATAGTGATGATGTTGGTAGTGATGATGACTATAACTATAATTCTTTATACAAATCATTTACGCACCCGATAGCGAGTGCGATCACTGTAAACTCATAGTATCGTAAATCATAGCTTACTCGGTAGCCTGGCGGCTGTAACCGACATCGTGTTGCTAGGCTGTAGACAGCGCACTGCCCCAGCGCCTAGCGTGTGTGCTGGCGTGCACGGGCACTCGAACCAACAGACGTGTACCTACACTCGCGTTTTTAATTAGGCGAACTAACTTGACAGCTGAAAATGTTGTCAGGAATAGAAAAAAATAAATAGTGATTGGTTTATGTCGATACAAATATGTCGATATAACCTTAACATGTTGCAATAAGGGCTGTATTCGTTACAAATGTACAGTTATTAGTGTATTCGATAGTACCGCGGAACTGTCAAGAAAACAAAAAGGCGGACAGCGTTCTTAACGATCTCCTAAAATAAAGTTAGTTCGATGTAAGTATATTAATTCCAACCGTTTTTTTTTAATTATTGTTTCGTGTTATAAAATTATTACTTTGATTTCAAACATATTAATGCAAAATTTATGAAACATATAATGTCTACTTTTGTTTTAACGCTGTTTAACTAAAGCTCTGGTATGAACTGGTTTATTTAAATATCGATATTAACAACACTAGCGAAACTGTGGTAACATTCGTGTGCAATGAACTGTCATGTTAGTTCGCCTAAATTAAAAACGCGAGTGTAGCTTGACAACGTCGTCTTGAGATCAGTCTGTTAGTGTATCTGCTAGTGTCATCTAGCTGGAATTTAGATCGTGTGGTGTAAACTCGTGGTAAGGGTATTGTAGTTCCACAAAGTAACCGGTAGGGGCGCTGTACTAATCTCCATACAAATCTTTTACGCTGTCGCTAACGAGTACGGTCACGTCAACTCATGGTAGGGGACTGGAAGTGGATAAACACTTAAGCAGAATACCACAGCCAGATATTTAGCAATCTCATTCATATAACGGACATACAGTTTTTTTTCTATTCGAGCTGCAATACGCTATTTGATGACAGCTCAAATCAGCTACTCTTTTTGAAATGTCAATAACGATTTGTTAGTATGAAATTCCTATGAAGATACTGGCTTGTGACGTCATAAAAACCAGTAGTCAAAACACGTCTTCTTTTTAGTTTTTGTCCAATTAAAAATAGCCAGATGTCCAAAAATAAGTGGTAGTTTATTTGGTTTAGTGTATTTTTGAATGTATGTTTAGTGGATTTAAATACAAAGTTAATTTTCAGTACAGTCAAATGCCGTATTGTGTGTTTTAAAAAAGATGTATTCATATTTTTTTATTTTAATGGATTTTATTATCTTACTCAGATTTTTTTTATTCAATCTCATATTTCCAAGAAACTGACAACATTTTGTAAACAGTAATAAATTAATAATATTTTCCTAGTAAAAGACATTCAAAAATGTGTCGATCTGAAATAGAAAATAAACGTAGAAAGATTTTGAGTAAGATGTTTTGTAAGTACATTAAAAATAATTATGCTTATCTATTATCTTGAAAAAAAAAGAGAAGAAAGCATTATCAAACATTACATTTAATTATATACGATTTGCAATTGTTTAAACTATAGACCTATAGTACCTATAGATAAAAATCTATGAAAAAGTTGAGTGTTATAAAATTGATTTTAGCGCCATCTATGGCCAAGCGACGGCAACACGATGTCAACAAAAAGTTACCACAGTATTTTGGGGTTGCGATTGCAGATTTTATACACTCCCCATTAATAATTGCCCGTCCCCCTCGCTCTCGCGTCTAATCGTCGCGCTGTCTCCGTCTCCATGCAAATGAAAAATCAATGGGTGTCGGCAAGTTGGTAGTTAATAAAATAATTTCGAATAATAATTTGTTGTCGCGTTTGAGGTTTTCTATTTTGTTAATAGTTTAGTTTTGGTACTTTAAGTTTGTTTTTATTGAATTGTATTTTGGATTAATTTCTGGAAGCGTCCAATACCCTAAATTTGACTAGGTTAGTTTAGTACCTAAGAGGGTTCCACTGGCAGGGGTGAAAAGTCATAATCATAACAACGTTTCACCCCCTCGGGTAAAGTTGCAAGTTTGTTCTATAAACTTGTAGTTTCTAGTTATATATGATAATAATATTAACAGACAAGTATTTTAATTATAATACGATTATTTTAATTATTTCAAACAATCGACAATATGAGTTATTGTATTTTTTCTTTTTAAATATTGTATACATTAATACAGTCTGGCCAAAAAGAGTAGAAATTAAAAAGTGGCAATACTGTAGTGTCGTCTCTGCTTGACTGTAACATAAGCACTTTATGGGATGACCTGCATTTTAAAGTAAACTTCGCGTAAAAACTGTTTACATGACTGTCACGGATAGCATGGTCAGCAGAAACTTAATTATAATCATACGGGAATCGCGTTTTGTCGCGATTATTTTGCTGACCGTTGTATGTTTGCGGGGAGTATGGAGAGTAGAAATAAAAGGATCAGAATATTATATGAGGGAATGTTTGACTGGGGTCTGTATTGACCTAGAAT
This sequence comes from Apotomis betuletana, assembly GCA_932273695.1. Lineage (NCBI taxonomy): Eukaryota > Metazoa > Arthropoda > Insecta > Lepidoptera > Tortricidae > Apotomis > Apotomis betuletana. Next base: position 10,761,492 of record OW026320.1, on the reverse strand, counting down.
TATTTTTCGCCGAATCGAATGTTCATATCGCAGAAAAATAATTCGATGAAATAAGTTTCTAGGAGACAAAGACCTGCGACCGAGCGTGCGAAGTGTTTCCGTTTCGGCTTGGCCCAAAATTCTTTCATATGTCCGGATATCCAGATTTCCGGCTGTTCTCGTGTAGAGATTGCATTTTAAAACCGATAGTCATGAAACTTGTAGTTCGAATTTAAAACAGGGTGAATTTAAAATGCAGGGGCTACTTTGGGAAAGGTTTGACGCCATGTCCTTGTTTTTTTTGACCACCTGTGCAATGAAATTCTTCATTAATTACCTAATATTTGCGTTTTTATAATAATTTTAAATCTATCAAAGTAGCCCTTAATTTTCCTAAAGTCTGGCTGGGATCTACGCTCATTACTTGCTCGCAATGTTGCCTCGTTTTTTTATAAAGTACAACAATATAAGAACGACAGTCTACGAGATTTGACCTACATTTTGTGCAAAATTAGCGTAAAACTGTGTCTACTACACCAGCACGATCAGCAGAAACACAATTAATTATCTGCCGACGGTGCATTTTGTCGCGTCCTGAATAAAATTGTTGAATTATAAATAAATATCAGACAACCTCACACAGATCGATCTAGTCCCAAATTAAGCTCAAGAAGGCTTGTGTTATGGGTACTAGACGACGATATACATACTTATATAGATAAATATATACTTAAATACATAGAACAAACATGACCCAAGCACAAATATTTGCCCTGGCCGGGATTCGAACCCGGGACCGCCGGCTAAGTAGGCAAGTGCTTACAAACTGCACCAAACGTGTCGTCAAAAACCACCATAAACCATAGTTTTAGCTTGGCCTTAATTTCTTTCGTGTGTTTGGATGTCTAGATGATTGTCAGCCGGTTTTGCCTAAAGGTCTAATTTCAAGGGTTTTCAATATTTGGTAGCAACCGTGGTTTAAAAATCCACGGAGACGCTAATTGTAAAAAAAAAAACAGTAAGTCTAAAAGTAGTAATTTAGTAACGTTATACTTTTACACTTTGACTATGAAATTGTTAACAATTAAGCAACGCCTTGGATTTTTTAAATACGGTTGCCACCAAACCACCATCCACCAAGTCATCATACATATATATTTTTTTTATTAATACATAAATATTCAGGGACAATCTTACACACTTTTTTTTTTTTGTTAAAAAAAAATATTCGAAAAACTTCAAAATAGTGGCCATATCTCCACTATTTTGAAATGGGTTGAAAAAGTAAAAAAAAATCACGGAGCCACTACTATTAAAAAAATCATAACATTGTACAAACCTTTAGAGTTAATGGATTTTTTAATGACAACTAACACAATACAAAGGATTGAATGGGTCGTAAAACAAAATAAACCTATTTTTATTTCATTTACTGATAGTCGGTAAATGCGAGAGTAAAAAAAACATGGTTTCCACTACCACGGAAATCACTGGAAAACCATCTGCTAAAAGGCTATTTTTTAACCAACTACGGCGAATCGGATGAGGGTTAATCTCTTTGCATACTTAATCGTAGAAATTTGATGAGGGTTGAATGAGGGATGAGACAGAGTACATGCAGCTTCAACATGTATGGGAACTGCGGGGATTGCTTTATATTTATTGTCTTGCCACCGCTTCGCTTGTAGACTCAACTTCTCCTGCCTTTCTCTCACGGTATTGAAAGGAAAGTGACAGATTGTATTTCTCATATTCCTCGCTTGGTTCGCGTCTGAGCTAAATAAAAAAATAATAAAAAAATATCAGACAACCTCACACAAATCGATCTAGTCCCAAATTAAGATTAGAAGGCTTGTGTGATGGTATGGGTATTGGGTACTAATGCGACAATATACATAATTAGTCTGGCTAGCCAAATAATGGTGACAGTGGGTCCTCTATAAATAATTTTGATACTTTATGTACTAGTTCTTATTTTCCGATTGAGTTGAAATTTGGCATAGTAAAAATGTAATTTTTTGGTGATGGATGAATATTATGGTTTATGGTATTACTGAGCTAGGTCTTATTTACACTACATTTAATTTTTTGCCTTATATATGGTTAGAAAGTGTAAACATATGTGTTTGTTGTTAACTGTACTGTACACAGTGGTAGAAATTATGTGAGTTGACTATGTGTGCACGTCAACATATATTTAACTTTTTTCCTACGTGTACGTGTGCATAGGAAATGAAGAATATTTTCTAGCATCAAAACTATAATTTCTACTACACAAAGTGTGACCAGCCGCAGATTTTTTTAATGTCCGCCAAAACTTTAAGTAATATTTCATTAGCCAGACTATCAGACTATATATATATCGATAAATACATAGAACATCCATGGCCCCAGGCACAAATATTCGTGTTCATCACTCAATGTCCTTGCCGGGAACCGAGAGGAGACCTACTGGACGGGGTATTATTTTTATAGAAAATGTATTTAAAATATATTTTGTCTGATTAGGTGTAGGTTGTACATATAATTATATTTTCTTTTATAGTAATCTATAGGTAGTTTAGTATTGTAAATAAATAGGTTTTATGTGTTTATTTTAATTTTAAAATGAACTTTTCGCACTTTACATATTTTATTCATCTTTTTGTAAGCAACCAAAAGATCAAAATATGTGGGGAAAGAATATCAATGTTCCGCGGACCAAGAGCGCGTAAAATCCAGCTCAGTATTGCCAACTTAAACTTTTTCTGGAGTTTAATTTTTTTCTGAGGGAAAGTCCTGTAATCTATTTTAATTTCTTTACATATCTTGATTAAATTGTTATAACATACGTCTTTTGAAACGTTTTAGTAAAATATGTCTCAATCTCAAGATTCAGTTCTTTTACTTTGTAAGTTTTCATGAGTTATTAAATAGAAATTGCTCTTTTATAATCATCCATAATAACTACTATACAGTAATTATTGTAAGATAAAGCATCGTTTCAGCACATACCATACCATACCATACATTACCCACCAATTTCATGGCAAAACTAAACATTTTAAATAATAATTTTGAATGATTATGTCCCAATAGTTTAAGGTAGGTTTAATTAGATCATAAGTTTCTTAAAGTTTGGTTATACTTTTTATTTTGTATTTTTCTTTAACTAACCCATTTTGCAATAATTTTCGTCTAAGTTCTCAAATCTGGCAACACAGCCGGAGGGGTGAGCCACGTGCGCGCCCTCTCCCAAACTACAGCCATCGCCACCGCAATTACTTGTGGTAAATCCACTCCACTGGTTTACAGTTTTTCGAACGTGCTTATTATTTCTGACAGCCTGGTGTTAATTCAGGTTACGCCCTGTAGTTGACTTCTAATGAAGAGGCAGTATGGCCTATAGTCTTAGCCTGTCCGGAAGTACGAATTAAAAAAAAAAAAAAAAAACTGTAGTTGACTGAAAGAGGCCTTTAGGCGATCTGTATGGAAAATCGTAGTTATACAAAGTAACCGCTAGGGGCGCTGTATTTTTCTCCATACAAATGGTTTACGCAGTCGCTAGCGATTACGGTCACGTTAACTCAAGTTATGGGTACTTCACTAAGTCGTGAAGTCAATAAGTCGGCAGATATTGCTACCAAATGTTAATGTCCTTTCATGTATATACAGGGTGATTAAGGAGTCATCAGGGGCTTATGATGGTTGCTTTTAACACGCGATAAAAAAGTGACAAAGAATCCGTCACGTTTCGACAATATGCGAGTGTGAGTGACAGATGCTTTGTCACTTATTTATCACGTGATAAACGAAACCATCATAGGGCCCCGCAGGAGTTATAGAGGTGATTGGGGGGGCCACACTAAGCAACTTTCACTATGGAATCAATTATGAAATCGTGTTTTTTTTTTTTTTATTAGCGTTAACTAGCCGAAATATATGGAACGGTTTTGTTTTGCGATTTTGTGGTTGGCCCCATAGTGAAAGTTTCTCAGTGTAATCCACCCCATCAGCCCTATAACTCCTGTTTATGACTCCTGAATCGCCCTGTAGGCTACATGTAACTGTATCAGGGAGCAGATTATAGAGTAAAAAATCTTTGGTTCAGCTAAAGAAAAAAAAAGTAAAAAATATAATAATTATCAAGATAGGCTATCCTCCCACGGGTAATTTCTGGCGGGCCTATACTAATATCGCATTAATTATCGCATTTATCGCGCTAACGCATCCTTCAATCTCGCACTCGACTGTCAAAAAATCATGGACGCTTTATCATTTACCTATTGCACTATAAACGCGAACATCACATGGTTTGTCACATATCGATAAAATTGTATAAACCGCGATAAAATTTCGTGATAAAATGAAGTAGGGCACGAGACGCATGCTAGGGACGTTAAAGTACGTGCCTAAACGGATGACGCAGCTAATTGTCTATGGAATGTTATTAATTTCTTATTTCCATTCAAATTAGTTCAGTAGGACATGTCAAGAATATGAGAGAAAATATACCACGTCCAACGTGAGCATATGATAGAAAAAAAGAGGTATATTTAGGACAAGCGGCATTGTAAACTTTTTGAACTTTTTAAACTTGAACTTAAATTAATTTTATTTATTTTGTCCTTTATTTTTATTTTATTTTGTCCTCATGTGTACAACGTTTTATTTTAGTATTAAGGACCATTAATGGTGTTGTAATTAGGATAATATGCCTGAAATAAACAATATTCTATTCTATTGTAGTGCCTCGCCGATCAGTCAATCCTGACAGCTGTCATCTCTATTCTCTAACTCTATACATGTAGATAAAAAAATTATGAATCTTTCTAAATAGCTAACGAAAATAACATTTGAGTGTGCCATAAAATCTTTTAAAATGGTCTGGTTTTCTAGCTAGCTAGTATGCTGGTACCAAAAGAGGGGTCGGGTCGGATCCTATTTTTATTACATCAGCAATATTTCGTCAAACAAAATTCACTAAGTAACAAATACGTTCTTAAAACAAAGCTCTTATCTCAGTATCAATCTACAAACTAGATACGAGGTTTTTAAGAGTAGTGACAGACATTATAGTGAGTTTCGGTTGTTACCGTTTACTAATTAGATATTTTATTTATCTTGCCGCGACTTGTCGCTATTTATCGCGCGACACAGTCACATATACATGATTTGCTAGCTCTGCTGATCTAAATAATTGATGGGCACTTAAAAAAAAAGGCTATCCAAAGCGATCCTTCTAGCCTCCTGAGTCCCAATGTCCTTCATTGAGTACATAGACTACAATTGATAGTTAACTTTTTATCCATGTCAAAAGGTTTCAATTAAACTGACAAATTATGAAGGCTGGGAATCAGGAGGCTAGTAGTACCTTCAGTTCCAAATTGTAATATGAGTTTTTGGTTTGCTTTTTTTAATTAAGATGTTGGTCAGTTAATTACGTCAAAAATATTTATTTATTAGATCCTTAAGTATTTTGCAAAATTTTACATTCTTAAACAAATGACGCATGCTAAAAACGTCTATGCAAAGGGACCGTTCTAGTAATACGCGAGTACCTAAAAGACGGGGGAAAAGCTTTTGGTTTTCTTTTTTTATGGAATGGATCTGGTTAATTTTATTTTACTCTGTGGCGCTCTACTTGAGTATGATAGATACTTTCGTGCGTACTAAAGATAAAGAGTCAATTAATACCAAAAAATAATTATATAATTGTACAAAGTGTACGAGGTATAAAACACGGTTATACCGACTTCAAAAAAGGAGGAGGGTTCTCAATTCGATTGTATTTTTTTACAGATGGCGTTTCTGGGGTAATTAATTTCAATGAAACGAATATGAAAAATCATGTGTAACGTGTAACTATTTATTTATGAATTGATTGTTCTTCCAGCGAACAATTTACCATTTTGCAAAAAAATATGATTAGCCTGTAGAAACAAGTTAAGATGACGCTTTTAGTCGATGACCTCCGAAACTTCTCCGATATATTGTGGCAGATAGTGTTTGACGTTGGGAGAAACATGTAGTGGAATTCCCTGCGAACGTTATACGATAAAAAGCTTTAAATGACGAATACACAAGTCAGTTTTGTGCGATTCATATCTCATGGACATTATTTAGTTACCTATTTTAAATAGTTTCGTCGTTGAAACAATCAGAAAATGAGATAGTGAATAATATTAATACAGATGAAAAAAAAACTTAATGAAATTTTTGTTATAGATTTATATTCAACCAATGCATATTTCGGTAATTGGGAACATTCAGTTTTACAAGGTTTATTCTTATTAAACAAAAAAATCTCGATAGTATACGTCATTTGCAGTGATCGGGGATTTCTCTGCCACAACGCGGGATTTCAAAGAAATATTTTTTTTAATATCAATATAGTCATGAATATCTCATCAAATCTCAATACAATATTTTTTTCGGCCAAGATAGCCGGATTACAATATAATTACCATGTCCATATAAAATAATATACACGAAATACCGCGTTGTGGCAGAGAAATCCCCGATCACTGGTCATTTGGATTATGTTTTTTTTTTACTAATTCCATAAAGACCAAAAGTAATATTATATACCTTTGTATTGTGACCAAATGTCACATCGATGAAAAAAATCTAACAATCTATTCGACGTAAAAACAAAATAATAGTAGATTCAGATTGGATGGAATTAGTTCTAGTATCTATAAATATTTTAGTTACATTTATTCTCATACAATAAATATCAAATTAATTGCTTACATATAAAAATAATTAAATGTTCACAACTGACAGAAAAATTATTATGCTCCATGGTTATTAAAATGGGATTTCCAAAGTATATTTGGAGAATGAACTACAGGATTAAATTGAAAGAAAAATATGTTGCGTTCGAACAACGTACGAGCTTTAGCTAACTTTATGTAGCTTTCTAAAATGTTCTTTCACATTCATCAATTTACTGAAATCTATTACTACCATCAAATATCTCAGTCCACAGCTGGACAGGCATCTCCAACAACACGCTAGGATCCGATCGTCACCTTTTCTCCACCGATGCCCTGAGTAAATGTTTTTTTATAATCGAAAAAAAATATGTAAATATGGTTTTGGGTTTGTTGTTTTATGCCTGATTGGCGATTGCCGTCGTAATAATGTTTTTCTTTAATAACATATCTTTGAAAATTTGTCATTGATTACAGATAACGCAAATCCATCCACATTGATTAACCTGCCATTTGCCCCCTAACACCTTAGTTCCCGAACGAAAAAATATAAAAACGTCAAAATTCCATTTTGAATTTGGAATGATTTTGATCGGGGAGCACGGCAGACGACACTCGAGGCAACCGTGCCGTCTCACTCCACACAGTCTTTACTTATGTACATACCGCGACTGGGCTAACCTGACCCCTGTAATACCCTACAAATACCCCTTTATTGCTAGCGCCGGTATTACGAGCGGGGGGCAGGGCGGGTCAAGTTACGCTGGGCGCAGCGGTACCAGGGATCCATAGCGTAGATATAGGTAGATAGAGAGAGGTTGTACTCGGGGTGGGCGAGTACTGTCGTAGGCAGCGTTAGAAAATTATCGTTTGTTTTTTTTTCTCCATTGAAATTCTACAGGTTGTATTAAATTTTAATCTCATTCCATTTTACAATTATCTGTAATATTTGCTACACTTTTAAAGCTTTAAAAAGAAAACAATATAAAGGCGATTAATTAACAGGTTATACTAAAATAAAATACAGAGCCAATTCAGTTTGTATTTACGTGTAAAATTTAATTACAGACACTTTTGATATTTTTACCCAGAAGGAATTCATACTAAAATTCTTTAAAATTTTATCAATGTTATATCATAATGCAATCAAGTAATTTAATCAAAAATAATATATTATTAATTATACCAATCGTACTCTAATGTATGAATTTTCATACTTACATTCTTATTTTTTTTATTCAGTTAATTGGAACTATTTTATAGATATTACTTTAATGCTGAAATATAGAATTGTAATTAGTCTTTTTTTGTAAAAAAAAAAGAATATATTTATTAGCTTAATTTAATTGATTATTTTGCATTGTATTTATAGAGTATGGGATGAAATAAATCTTTTTTAATTTAATAATATAGCTTTAAAAATTAATTGAAGTCTAACGATTGATGTATGGCCATTTAATTAAGTTTTAATTAAAGTAGTTTTCGGGTTCAATAACCGCTCGTCACTTTTTTTTTGATTTGTGGTTTCAATATATAGACATTTGGTAAAATATTGTCACTATTAGTACCTATTTATGTGATTCGTAATAGTATTTCCATAAAATAATATGAAGTAAGTTAAATTCACGGTACAAAAATAACCATATCTAGTCAAAAAAATACATGGTCACGTTTTAAGACACACAAATCAACACATAAAATAATTACAATTACATTCTACAGTCACCAACCATTCTACTTCAATTGTAGCCTAACACCTAAAACATCAGATAAGCATTAATAAAAACTACAACTATACAACTAATAACCTAATTAACACAATTCATCTACACCGATAACGGGATTAATTACAACACAATTTATCGGCACAATCTACAAATAATTAAAAACACTTTTAATTGATCGCTTCCCCGCGCGACTGTACCTCGCTTCACAAAATATATACGTACCGCTCACCTACATTTATTTGTGCACCCACACAGCCGCGTTTTATGGGCGCACACACAGACAGACACCGACGAGCTTTGCGCACACATGCATCCCTAGTATTTTATTTTATACTAGAGGATAATTTTGCGATTTTTATACGAAAGGCATGGTTGAGTTTTATTGCATAAGGAATTTGTCATTTTTAGAAGAAATAATGACAGTTTGACAGTGGTTGTCCGAGTTGTACGATATGGAATTTCCCATGAAGTGTCAAAACCTTACTTGTAGGGGAAAATAGGCCATAATTATTATCAATTTTATTATAATTGCGAAGTCTATGCTATCGAAAAACCACACTTATAAAACCACAATGTATACATTATATTTTTCATTTATGTATAAAAATGTGTTCTTGGTTACAGTAAGCACCCCACTGGGGTATAAAATGATATTAATTCCATTAATTGTAATTTTATACAATTGCAATCTGATGACAGATCAATACCTACGCTTCTTTTTCTTATACAGAAATGTCAAAAACGATCCGTTGTATGAATCTACAACATTTCATTATTTAACCGCGTTTTTTTTTCGATAAATTCAGTGGATTAAAATTGAAATATTACCACATTTTCGAAAATATCCCAATTTCTGATTAAACTTACCATTCCAAAAGTTCATCATTCTAATATATAGCGTAAGTAGCAAGCGTAATTAATGGACGATCCTTAGGTATATTAATATGAAAATAAAATTTCACGTGACTTAAGAGGCCTTATTCCTTTTTAAATATATTTTTTTTCATATTATGACAAATATATTGATAATTTCAACCAACTTTTTGAAGTGAATAATACTTTTCCCCGAGTTCTAGCTATTACATAGCTATTTCACGCTTTCATTGCGTACAGTCGAAAATAAGTTGAAAAATAGTTTTTTCAAAAAACTACTTAGAGTAAAAGTTTTTCATTGATAATTTTTGTTTCAAAAACTATACGAAATTAACAAAATTCACACAGAAAACAGTTTTATTTTCAACTTATTTTCGACTGTTGCTATGTTACTATCTAGAACTAGAACTCAGGGAAAAGTATGAATCACTTCAAAAAGTTGGCTAAAATAAAATTAGCAATACATTTGACATAATACGAAAAAAATTTTTTTTTTAAAGGAATAAGGCCTAGACTGCAGTGAGTGCTCTCAGCTACTTTTAGTACCTACAGCAGTTGCTATCTAGGTGCGCTAGGCATTTTTCGTGATTTCAGCGATTATTGGAACCATCTGCAATGACGTCGATTTTTCAACCGACTTCAAAAAGGAGGTTCTCTATTCGGTTGTGTTTTTGCTGTTAGATACATCAGAACACAATATTTTTTTCTTCGAGAGTAGGTAGATCTGCTCCTCTAGCACAACTTTGACACGCGATTTTTTCTCGCGTGACAAATATAACCGTTTCTTTCTTCGCAGCACTGATAAAAGTGACAGGCGATGCTATGTCGCGCGACAAGTTTAGCAGAAGCCTAGCTAATGACGATATCCATGAGGATCCGTAGGAACTCAATATTTATAGGCACTTCTATGACGATTTCGGAACTAGTTCAGTTGTTAAAATACATGCAAAACGGGTTTACTCACGTCGTAGAAGTCTAATATCGCTCGACATGTTTCGAATCGATACGCGGTTCATCATCAGGAGCGTCAGTCGTTCAGTCGTTCTATCGCGCGGCTGCTAGATGCGGGCATCACCAGTACCTCAATGACTGTGACGGTACTCGCTAGCGACTGCGTAAACGAGTGTGGCTCATATTTTCCGAAAATCATTTTTTCTTCGTGCCAATTATTCCGTTCCCATGATTTTCCAGTGTAATTTTTTCCTAATATTTTATTTTCTATGGGCATTTTCTTCCGTTCCCAAATTTTCTCAGTAGTTTTTTTCCCCAGTCACCTATTTTAATAGTTTGGTTTTTTCTCTTCCCTTTCTTTCCATTCTTTTAAATATCTAGGATACTTATTTTTCTTGTTACTATATTTATAGTTTTCGGAGCAGATCCGACTCGGCCGGGTTAGGTTAGGTTACTTTTTTTTTTATATCCCTAAAAAAGAGTTAACATTTAAACAAAATAATATCGATATAAAATGTGACTACAAATTGTGGATAAGGAATAAATATTTTTGGAAAAAAGGGTTCTAGTTATTTTTAACGTTAGTATTTAAAAAGAAGGTAACATAAGAGGATCGGAAAATAGTAGTTTATGCAACTGATACATAATGAGAGGCCTTAAAACACGAGTGTGGTTTTATGAAACGAGCGTCAGCGAGTTTCATAATAGGATCACACGAGTGTTTTAAGGCCTAATTATGTACAGTTGTATACACTACTTTATCTACACACATATCATAAGTACTCTAAGATGGGTTCAGAAGCCATAAGGAAATGACCGGCACCACTAGTGCTACCTGTAAAATATCTAAAAACGACATATACTACTGCAGTAAGAAATAAATCTGAACAAATACATAAACAGATTATTTATTGTAATAGTTGTAATTTACATTTACATTGAAACAATATTTTCAACTAAAATGTGAATTACGATAAACTTTTCACAATTCTACTTTCGTAACAGCAAAGAACCAACAAACAAATGACAACAATAATGGCGGCAATTCGAACCTCCGTCAAGACGAATGTTTTTTTTTTCTAAATCATATACATACGAATGTATCCATATTCTCATGTCACTCGAGATCAAATGTCGTGCGGTTTTTATAAAAAAACATACTGAATTAACGTTTCGTATCGATAACAATATTAATATCTATGGATACTAGAATAGAGACCAACTTGTGTTTTGACAGCTGTTCCTAATTTAAACTCGTAACCTTACAAAAATCGGTACTGTAATAACAGATTTTTAGATTTTACCTACTACCACAGACAAAAAAATCTCATAGTAAAATTGGTTATAATAATGCTGGTCATTTCGTACCATTTCTAAACGCATTTTAGAGCACTAATGATATGTGCGTAGATAAAAACTATTTCATGATTAAATACCCATGGAAAATTATATATTCGGGAAAAAAGGCACTGGGAAAATATGAGAACGGAATAATTAACACCAAGAAAGAAGGTGACTGGAGAAAAGTGACACTGGGAAATCATGGGAACGGAATAATTGGCACGAAGAAAAAATGATTTTCGGAAAATATGAGCCACACTCCTATAATAAAAGGTCGTGTCTATATATGGATTTCATAGTAAGATACGACTTTATACTGTGCAGATCTCATGTCAAATAATAATTGAATAAGCAGGACGGCACGATACCAAATTCGAATTTCGAACATCAGAGTTCAGAGCAACCATCTTGAGGTTGATCAGTATACTATACATATACCCCGCGCGGCGAACGATGATTCCTATGACACCTGTCATCTCAGTACATTTTTCCGATTATAGGTTATAAAATGTACTGAGATGACAGGTGTCATAGGAATCATCGTTCGCCGCGCGGGGTGTAGACCATAACGACGCGGTTGCCGCAGTGAAAGTGCCTTACTGAGTCTGCGCTCCTCGGTTCGAATCCTGGCAAGGGCAAATATTTGTGTACTGAACGAATATTTGCTTCTGGGTCATGGATGTTTTCTATATATTTAAGTATCAATTTATCTACATATATAAGTAATATATATCCTCTTCTAGTGCCCATAACACAAACCTACTAGCTTACTGTGGGACTAGCTCGTTTTTTGTGAGGTTGTCCGATATTTATTTAATACTTTAGCTGTGCCCGCGGCTCCGCACGTGTGGAAATCGGTCTGTGGCAGTAAACGAGTAATTCACATATTAATGTCAGCGCCACCTGTTAGTGTATCAGGCTACTCGATAGTCTTAGCACATGTTTGAAAGTTTGCGCCTCCTTCCTAACTAGTGCCATAAGATTCAGGTGCAAACTTAACTCAATCGAGTGTAAATTGTTGGTAAAATTTCAATAGCCTATAATATGGCCGGGGATTTTCTCGATAGATTCATGAAGTTTTCATCAAAATCCGTTCAGCCATTTTCACGTGATGCGCGGTCAAATAAACAAACAAACAGATAAACCGACAAAATATCGAAAAACTGTTGGAACGTGTTCTGTTATCGATTCTAAGTGTATGTACAGACTTTCGACCCTCTTCAGCTTTATTATATGTATAGATGTATATATTGACTCGGAATCATCCTCTCGCATCGAAGACCTACCTGTACCCTATAATACTATAACACAGGTTTTCCTAGTTTAGGGCACAGGATCGCATTCTTAGGCCTAATGTTAGCAACCAACTAGACACGTAAAAGCGTGTTACTCTGTAAATTTATTTATAAAAATAAAAATGTGGTATTACCACATAAAAATATGAATCGATAAAAAGATTCTATACAAATATCTGTAAATTTAATTTAACTAGGCTAACACTTTTGATACCCAATAAATCATTTTCATTTTCAAGATCCACCTTTCTGTGCTACCATTACCTTAATGTGTGCTAGAATAAAAAAAGATTCTTTCTCGTTCATACAGTTAGCTGTCTCGCTCACACGTGATCACGGCTTGCTCCAAGATCAAAGCCTTTTGTACTTGAACTAAAATTATCAATTTTGATTTCTGTGATGTAAACTGAATTCTCAGTCCGACCTTTGGCAGCGAGTGATAACAGCGTGCCAGACCCGTTCTAGACTGTTCTTATCAGCGGTCACAAGCGTAACTTATTCAGTTTATTTATTTATTTATTATATATCAGGTGGCTTAGCGTCAATCTCACTCAAGAGAATTATACGATATTTATTTAAGAAATTGTTAATAAGTTTGTCCTCTTTATGCCTGAAACACAGGGAATCCTAGTTCAGGCGCATGTCATTTTTTGCCAAGTATAATGTCTTAAGCTATAGTTATTATTACCTACTGTAAAATAAGTTATTATTCAATAAATATCTTATCTTATCTTCTCTATACGTGGCAAACGAGATGGTTTCATCCCTTGCTCGTCCCCAAGTCGACGCAGGCGTGGACTTGGGGACTCTTAAATTGGCAATGTGTACACAACCCATCTAGCACAACTATGCATCGCGATTCTTGTCGCGCGGTAAAGCATCGCCTGTCACTCTCTCACGGTACAGCGAAGAAAGAGATAGGTAATATTCCTCTCGCGTTAAAGAGTCGCCTGGTATATAGTTGTGTTAGAGGCACTGGGAGATTCATATCGAAGTTATGCTCTTGTAGTGTCTTCCACCATTTACCTACTTTGAAAAGGGGTATATCGATTTTCTAATCCAACGATGAGGAGGCCTATCACGCAAATGATAAAGCATCAGTCACAATGACGCTTGGAAAACGTATTTTAATAGACGTAGGGTGCTGTCTCATTTTATCATTTATCACGAATTCGACCATGATAGCCGTAGTTGACTGAAGTAAGTCACAGTTTAAGAAAGTCCCATGATGGTTTTGTCACGTGATAAATAAGTGACAAAGCATCTCTCACTCAAACTCGCATGTTGTCAAAATGTGACGGATGCTTTGACACTTATTTATCACGTGATAAACGTGCAGTGATGCGATGTAATATCTTATACATAGTCTCCGATACGATTTGAACTGCCTAGCCTATAAAGCCATTGGAACACTTGAAATCTCCAAGTATAAGGGTGTTACCAGACCAATCGATCCGTCGATCGATCGAAATGCTCAAACTTAATCGATTGGCTTAACCTGCAGCAGAAACTATCGATAGGCGCTTACTAATCCATTCAGCGATCAATCGATAATCGATCAATTGATGTGTTAACTAACAGCCGTGGGGTCACAGCGCCCATAAATTTTTAAAAACCTCAGTAAAAGATTAAGAGAAACTACTGGGGACCGAAGAGCTGGCAGCTTCCGCGCACAACGCATTAGCATTGCGATTCAGCGAGTAAACGCCGCCAGCGTCTTCGGGACCATGTCGCGGGGCACAGTTTTTCACACCTTTTTTAATTTATATTAGATAAAAAAAAAAAAAAAGATTTTTTGTATTTTGTGGTATATATATTGTAAGTCCCTTTTGAATAAATAGTAGTTGATATAAACCAAGTACTTATAAATGATGCTCAAGATGATACATCACCCTGGCCACTAGATTGCTTTTGGTAACTACGGCTACCTGTCATCGCTCTTATTTTATTATATAAATAGAGTCCAACTCAAAATTCAAAGCAATTGAGTGGCTAGGCAAAATCTGCTCCGGTTTGTTGACCAAGATCAACGACTCTTCACCGAAGTGGCATCCTACCAGGAGTACAGCAGTAACTAGGAGCTTACCTGTCAACAGGCGGCGGTAGCGGCGCCATCATGTGCGGATGCGGTGGCATCGGCGGATGCGGCGGGTGCGGGTGGAACGGGGAGCCGGGCGGGGCGAAGTTGGGCCCCGGGAAGTGGCCCTGCTGCGGCGGCGGCGGGCCCGGCGGGAAGCCGCCGCCGGAGCCCGGGCGCGCCGACGGCGAGCCGAACGGCCCCGGCGCCGCGTACGGCGGGCCCGCGAACCCGCCCGGGCCGGGCGTCGACGGCGCGGGCGACGCCGCGAACGCCGGCCCGGCCGGGGAGCCCGCCGGCGGCGCGAACGACGAGAAGGGCGGCTCCGGGTTGCCGCTCTTCCAGGCCGCTGGCACGCCGGCCGCGTCGTCCAGCGCCGGCACGCGCCGCTGCAGGCCCACCGACATCTGTGGGGAGCGCAGGAGTTACTAAGAGGTCATTAAGAAGCCTTATTCCTTTTAAAATGCTGATTGTTTTAGACATTTTTCTCTATTACCAAACATGTTTCTTATCATATTATTGATGTTACTACCTAGAACAAGGCTATTGGGGTTTATTAATATATATATTTGAAACCTATAGTTTGAATTTTTCAATGAAATTTTTTGTTTCAAAAACTACTCGAAATTGACAAAATTCACGCGAAAAATTGTTTTTTTTAACTTATTTTCGACTGCACGCAATAGAAGCATGAAATAGCTACGTTACTACCTAGAACTCAGGGATTATATTATTTACTTCAAAAAGGTGGTTCAAATTATCATTATATTTGTCATAATATGAAAAAAATAAATTTCAAAGGAATAAGGCCTCTTAACAGAGTTCGTTAGCGGCAGTTATACATATGCAAGCTATACATTACTCGCGAAGGTTCACCGAGTTTGGGTTGGTGGAGAGACACTTAGGTGGAAAAAGTTATACTTTGGTAAACTTCGTGAGTAGTGTAAAGCTGGGGATGTTGACCAGCTTAGCCCTTTTGACTCGGTACAAAGACGTGCTGTGCGAATTGTTGACAATCCTAAACTCACAGACGGAATCGAGCCTTTAAGTCTGAGGAGAGACTTTGCCTCCTTGTGTGTGTTCTACCGTCTTTATAATGGGATGTGTTCTGAGGAATTGTTTGACATGATGCCCATGGCTACGTCCCCGGCCACGGCCACGGCCGGGGAATATCGCAATGGTAATTACATTATGAGGAAGTTGCAAATAGTGTTCCTTGGAGACAGTTCGTGTCTGATGGTCAAGCTATGGGGGAGACATAGGCGATCTCCTGGCATTCTCCTAACATGGCGCAGCCGGTAGGATACGAACCATTTTTTTTTAATACCACGGAGGTGGCAAACAGGCGTACAGCCCGCCTGGCGGGAAGCGGTTACCGCAGTCTATGGAGGCTGGCAACTCCAGGGGATTCGCATGCGTGTTGCCGACCGTTTAAAAATCTGTCTCGTTTTTTGAAGAATTACATACTGTAGTTACACGGGAAAGCATCGGCAGGAACCTACGCTTCTTGAGGGGAATCTGATTTAGAATTAACACTGAATCTGATTTCGAACCATTAAAATTTAAAAAAAATCGGTTCACTGTATACATTTGGTTTACGCTAGCAGACGTTACTGCTTTCATAAGAAATTAATTATACAAAAGAACTATTAAACCTAGGAACGTTTCAGCTTCAGATATCTTGTTCTATTTATAACTGCAATTCTGCCAAAATTCACTGTTCACATTCTTTATTCGATAGAAGTAAGACAAGAACAGCATTTGTGTCTCGCTCAGATTTGACGAGTGTGAACGGCAGCCCGAGGGACGACGCGGGTGTGTAATGATTGATATAAAAATAAATGGTATAAGTATGTTGGATATAACAACATTTGATATAATTTCACAGGGTAAAATCACTCATTTTATATAAAAAACGTTTGGTATAATTTTAAAATATCTCATTTTATTTGGTATATATATCATTTGGTAGAACACTTATTTCCTATAACCATCATATGGTATAATATTCATTTGGTATACAAATCATATGAAATAAATATGAGGTGGTATATTTTGTATTTTTTTTTGTGGGGGATGCAGTTCAAACCTAACCTAACCTACATTTATGGTGTCAGTCCATTTTTTCTGGGGGATGCAGTTCAAACCTTTTTTTTCTTTTTTTTTTTCCTAACCTACGTTTCTAATTGAACTTTTGGTTTGTTTATCTATATCCTATACGTCATGCCATTTGAACGTTAGATAATAAACGTTATACCATAAATTCATTAGAAGAAATATGCATTAGGTATACTTACTTAAAGAATGTTATATTAAATGTTATTCGATAAAATGATCAGTATATGAAAATAAATTAAAAATATACATACTATAAAACTTAAAATTAAAAAGAATCCCCCAGTATTGAAGCCGTCTGAGGCATCGTCCCCAGCACGCTCGCCGCATTTCCCCTTTGGATGGCGAGGCTCAGTCTTTGAGCGAAAAAGGACCCCGCTCTGATGTTACCCGATACTCCGATTAATTTTTGTGAGATTTCTTTTACAATTTTTTTGGCATCCGAAGACCACGGGCCAAATGTTTCCACCGCCAGTGCCGCAAATTCGTAATTTTTATTTAAGAAGGCATATTTGCGGTGCTTGACGATTTGGGCATCTTCTGCGGCCATCCCCGGTTTTCTGGCGGAACGTTGGACATGGGACGGGGCTAGAGTGTCCACACATGTAACATCCCATGTATATGAAACAATAATTATAATTATCAAATGTTAATTATATTAGGTGTTGTTATATCATTCAATAATTATATCAAATGAGCGTTATAGCGACTGAAATTATATCAAAAATTGTTATAGCTATCGTTACGCACCCGGACGACGCTTGTCATGCGACATAGCGTCGTCACATTCACATGTCAGTTTATCAGTACCCTTACCAAGAGTTTACAGTGACAGTACTCGCTAGCGACTCCGTAAACGATTCGTATGAAGAATTCTAGTTCTACAAAGTAACCGCTAGGGGCTAGAGAATATTTGAAAAAGTGTCAGCAGTAAAAATAATAGTTCCAATGCCGGCCACAATAGGTGACAATACCGCTAGAGTAGCGAGATAATAATAATAATCTTTATTAACTTTCAAAGTTGTGTATTAGGCCTGTGTATCTGGCATGTTCATAAAAATTATCAAAGCTCCTTAATTAGTAGATAAAAAAATACTCTCAAAGTTACACTTTTACATGCAATATAACATACGATTGAACGCAGATTTTGCTTACCGCCATAATCAGATTAGACTAATGTGACTCACATAATAAGAGAATCCAACTATGCCGCTGGAGGCTACAATAAAACAATAGGGGATGCGACTAATGTCGAATTACACAACATAGTGTAGTTATATGAACTTTTCAAATTGTTTTCCAAATCCTCATAAGACAACCATGAACTTAAACACACTTTTTCACGGTGAAAATGGCAAATTACTTATTGTCTCCATACAAATATTAGTACCCAATCCAAATATGACGTCATATGTGGGTAGGCCATTTCTATGAGGCGTTTTTAGTGCTCTGTAAGAATGGTCAACTTTGACGGTCATTTCTGACTTTTAGAGCAGTCTAAGTGTAGATAGTCCCATATAGACATTTGATCCCAATAAAAAATAGAATCGATTGACATCTAAAAAAAAATGTCCGCACGCCTGGCTACACTTAGTAAGTACAATTCTCAATTGCTACGCAAAATACCACAAAATACAGTTGAATGTGAGACTAAATAACAGAGGCCCCCAAACTAGGCTATGCCTGTATCTTTGGGTGCCATATATTCGCATAGTTGTACAATATTTTTTTCAGTCAATGGTTGACCTAGACTGAGCCCTATATCGGGGGCCATGACCCCCATGACCTCCCCCCTGGCCGTTGACTGTGCCAAAATATTAAGGGTTGTAATTGAAATAGTGAAGAAAATTAAACAAAACCGACCTCAACGAGAAGGAATCGTGTTTCCGAAGACCTCTCAACGAGTTAAAGCCTGACCAGAAATATATGAGGATTGTCAAGAGGGCGCTATTCATAAGATTTATATGGCGACAATTTTGCAACCAATCGGAACCGCACTAATGACATTAGTTTAAAATATCTGTCAGTTCCTATGGTATAACCTCGTAATATCATTTAATGGAATGCTCTCTTTTTCTGACTGTTTTTCTTGTAGTAAACACGTGTACACTTTATTTATAATATAAAGCCTGACCAGAAAATATATGAGGATGGCCCATATTGCGGAATTTCGCTGGAATTAATTTCTTACACTGGCAATGATGTTATGATGGTTTGTCAACAATGTCAATGTCATTAGTGGTTGTTTCTTTAAAGACAAATATTTAAAATATACTTAAGAAAATGCCGAAAACCATTCACAGTCGTGAATGTAATATTATACTTAAATAAAGTGTGCACGTGTTTGCTACATAGAGAGTCAGGAAAAGAGTGCATTCCATTAAATGATATTACGAGGTTAACTTACCAACTGACAGGTATTTAAACTAATGTCAATAGTGCGGTTGCGATTGGTTGCAAAATTGTTGCTATATAAATCTTGTAAATAGCGCCCTCTTGACAATCATCATATATTTCTGGTCAGGCTTTACACTAGTCATCATCAGTCACAAAATCGTGTAAACACCAACGACAGAACGTATTTTCATAGCACTTACGTTCTTCAGTCAATGGGGTCAGATTATGGCTAATAAATATTAATCAAAGTACTTTACACCGTTTCTAGGGTTCCGTAGTCAACTAGGAACCCTTATAGTTTCGCCATGTCCGTCCGTTCGTCCGCGGCTTAGCTCCGTGATCATTAGTACTAGAAAGCTGAAATTTGGTATGAGTATGTGTAGGTATAACGCCGACAGAACGGTAAAATAAAAATTAAACAAAAAAATTTTTTTCGGGTACCTCTCGAACACCTAATGTGGGGGTGATTTTTTTTTCTTTTCAACACTAGTGTGTGGGATGTCGTTGAATAGGTCTTGTAAAAATAATAGGGGTCTCCTAACATTATTTTTTGATAAAGTCAGCAGTTTTGTAAATATTCGCTCCGAAAACAAAAAAATAGTGTCCCCCCCTCTAACTTTTCAACAACGGGTCAATAAAATTCGGAATAATTCATGTAAATGAGGCCTTATAAGTACTTTCAATGAAAACTATATTGAACAAAATCGGTCGAGCCGTTTTTGAGTTATCACCAAATTTCATATTTTTTTCTTTTAAAAGACGTAAGTTGACTTCCAGAAGGTAATAAGTGATTACAGTTTCTAGGGCGTTAACGACCTTTTTATAGAGCTTAAAATCTTTCTTAACTTAAAACAGCAGTTTATTGTGAAGGATAAGCAACTACGGAACCCTACACTGAGCGTGGCCCGACATGGTCTTGGCCGGTTTTTAGCGACTATGTCAGCTGTAATGTAAACCTCGCCTTGGTATAAGAAAATGAGGTATGACACTCCGGCTAGTGAGACTTTCTACGTCACAGTAGCCGCTTTACGGTAACAAAATAATTATAAGGAGAAAATTGTTAACCACCACTACCAGTCGCACAAAAAATAACAACTGAATGTATGCATTACGATTGTAATGTTCTTTGACTAGATTTTATTTTGTCGTAACATTTGATCAAACTATCAAGATTTTATGACATTCATACAGGTAACAAGGGAATCGGGGAGTTTTATGATACACCACTGGCAACACAGAAACGGATTGACAGAACCAACCAACCAATCATAGCGTGATGACGTCAAAAGTCTCGTCTGTCATTCCGGAGTGCCGTTATTACCTTATTTTCTTATACCATGGACCTCGCAGATTGTTTCGTTTGACGTTTTCAACTCCCATATCTCCGCCATATTGAAAAAAAAATTAGCAACTAAATGATTGAAGAAAATAAGATTTAATGTGAATCGATTTAGAAATGTAGCCTGCAGGCCCAAACATCGGGACATACGGAAGAAACTTTGGCGAAAAAAAAAGAAACGCTACGCGTCGCTCGCTCGGACAATTAATAGCAATTTTGCCAACGGAACCCTACTCATTGTGCGGTTTATTCTGATTAACTCAGAGGTTGTCTGAAAGAGATCGCTCTTCAGCGATAGGACCGCCTGTTGTCTACCGTTATAAAAATTATTGAGCTGTGTTATTTTGTAAACTTTTGTTTGGTGTGCATTAAAGGATTTTTGTAGTGTAATCTAATAACTAGTTTAGACAATGACAACCACTCCCAAGCAACATACAAGCAGGACAAGCTCTTATATAACTAATTTAGGTTGTCTGGAAGAGATCGCTCTTTAGCAATAAGACCGCCTGTTGTTTACCTCTTATTGTAATTTCTCGCGTTGTATTTCTCCTGTATGTTTTACGAGGTGTGCAATAAAGAGTACTTGTGTTGTATTGAAAATCAATTTTCTATGAGAAGGTGTCATGATTTCAGGAAAAATCTTAATAGCTGATGCACGATCGCCTTTTGTTTTCTATGGCGGGCGGCGTCATGCCAGTCTGGCGCCATCTGTTGATCATAATTTCTATGTCCTCCTAGCACGCTGTCCTCCAAGCGTTTGGACGAATGTTAACTAAAGCTTGACCAGAAATATATGAGGATTGTCAAGAGGGCGCTAATTATAAGCCTTATATGGCAACAATTTTGCAACCAATCGCAACCACACTATAATGACATTAGTTTAAATACCTGACAGTTCCACTATGTGAACCTCGTAATATCATTTAATGGAATGCACTCTCTTCCTGACTGTTTTTCGTTTAGTAAACACGTGTACACTCTATTTATAATATTACGTTCACGACTGTGAATAGTTTTCCGCATTTTCTTTGGATAATTTTAAATATTTGTCTTTTAAAGAAACCAGTACGAATGACATTGACATTGTTGACAAACCATCATAAAATCATTGCCAGTGTAAGAAATTAGTTCCAGTGAAATTGCGCAATATGGCGCATCCTCATATATTTCTGGTCAGGCTTTAATTTTGGTACTTTTTACCTAACTACGAAAAAAACAAAAAACGCGGATTAAGTTGCCTACTAGTAGATTTATACTATCAATTGTCGAGATTTACTTTAAATCTTCTAAAATAAATGACGTTCATCAAAAAAAAATTACATGATTTTGTTTTTTTCAATACTCGAGGGGTCGATGAGTAAAGTGGTTTAAGTGATAAATTTTCATTTTTGCGTATTGCGATGTTAGAAGTAGTGATTGGTGACATCTATTGGTAAATTTGGTAAGACAGATGAGTTTAAAATTATGCGACCAGTAATTTAATAAAAATTTAAAAATAAAATTATCCCTTCTTTTATATTTATCTATACTTTTTAGTATTGTAAATATGTTCTGTGTTTAGTTAACAATTAAAATTTATATTTTAAAATGAGAGATAATCAGAATCAATAAACTTACGACTTTCGCATTTGAGACGTAAGATTTTATAAATGGTATTATAAAATTGTATTAAAAATATTTTTCCATGGAGCGATTTTCTAAAAATCTTTTTATGCTTATCGGTAGTCGGGTAATGAGTATCCTTTCTAATGTTATTTATTTTAACTATATTGCACATTACAAAAATATACTAATAGCGGACTCGATGCCATGAGTCATTCTCTACCAGTCAACCATACGGCCAGAGACATGGTTAGAGCAAAATTTTTTTTTTTTTCTTTATTAGAATTATTATGCTTAAGTTACTGTCTGTAGCTGTTGTTGCTAATAAATCCGCTACTCATGTGTTATCTGGAAGAGATCGCTCTAGCAATAAGATCGCCTATTGTTTACCTAAATTGTAATGCTACGTATTTGTATTTCTTTCTTGTGGAATGTGCAATAAAGAATATTCTATTCTTTTCGATTCTGTTACCTTTTTACGGTTAAACCACTGAACCGATTTAGATGATATTTGGTATATAGTTTTGAGTCCAGGGACAGGTCATAGGACCGTCTTTGTCATTCCATCTTATTTCGGCGTTTTATTAATCCCTTAGTCGTGGACAGAAGCTAGAAGGAATATGTTTGCTACGTTTTACCGCTAGAGGCACCACATATTCAATAAAAATGTGAGTAAGTAGACATGTTGTTTTCCTGCACCCTTCATATTATGTAACACATTCGTCATAGTTCGTATAAGATGTAGATACTTAATTCAAGAATATAACAAAAGTTTGCACCATGTCTGCTGCTCTTCTTTGCCGTAAATCCGCCGGTTCTCCGAGTGCTGGCTGAAAATTGTTGCCGTTGTCACGGATCGGAAGTACTAAATGCAGAACCAAGGTTCTACCTTGTGAAGACTTTCTTATTAGGAATGATGTAGGTAATCAGTTTTTCCCAAAAAATTACGGACTTTGAGCGAAATCGGTAGGTATATATTTGATTTTTTGTTGATTTTCTCAAAAAGCGCTAAATCGGTTTCGATAAAATTAATATGAGATGACTTCTGAAGTATGATCTACCAAACAAAAAATAATCTTCAAAATAGTTTCATTGGCGGAATGATTGCGTAACATACATCCAAAATCCAAAAAACTCCTTTTTTATTGTGGTTGAAATCAGTTTTCATTCTCTAATAGGAAACAGTGACATTCGATAGGTAGTTTTCGAGGAGTGCTAGTATTCTAATCTTTTTCTACTTGCATAATTTTCGCAACATCCATGCAACTTACCTATCACTTATACATTTTGTTTAATTAGCTTGCGTTTTTAAATTTTCCAACCTTTTGACAGTCTCATCACGGATACGGTTTAGGAATAGACGTGACATTCGTTAATGTTGGCATTTCTCTCTTACTTTTGAATTATACACCTGATGTAGTTTTCTTTTCTTTAATAAACAAAACACGAGGTGGTCATAAGTAATATCAGAATACCTTCCAATTAGTGCTTTTAAAATAAGACACAATATGCTTCACCATTCACCAATCTCTTAATCATGTAAGTATCCAAAGGTCATCTGTAAGAGATCACTATTTTATGAAAAGAACACTAATTGTTTACCTCTGTGTAATATCTTGCATTGTGTATTTCCTGTTTATTATGTGAACTGTGTAACAAACATTCCTTTTATTGTATCATTCACTAATTTAGTTAAGGCGTTCGCAACACAGAAACCTTGACAATGACACCAGGAATTGTGCCTAAGTCTTTCTTACGCAAATTAGTACTGAGCCAATCGCTCGAAGTAGTCAAACTGTCTCACTTTGTGTGGTTTGAAAGTTCATTCGCTTGGAAGAGAGCGTGGTTTGACTCTAGCTTCGTTATTTCTCATATTGGAGCTCACCGCCCTAAACGAAGTGTAATAAAATTTGAAAGTTCTACTGCTAACAGCCATTTTTCCCACGAGCGATTAACATAGATACCTATACCTAGAGATGTACTGTTCTGGAACGTTACCCGGTTTATATGGGGAAGAAACGTTCTCGAGAACATTTCTTTCGCCGTTCAGGCAAGTCGTCTTTGGAATACACTCCCTCTCTATTAGACAAGCCCCAAGCAAAGTAGTTTTCAAGCGGTTGCTACGTAAGCACCTGCTCGAACAAGAGCTCGAATAGTGTCCATCATCCTATGCAGTAGACATTTCATCGTATTTATTATTATATCATATATAATATACATCTTATAGTATGTAATTATGTATCATTATATTTATGGAAAGGTTATATAATATACATTTATTCACTTGTATCTTAGATGCTTTCCGAACGATTAATTTTCTACTCTGCACCCACTTGAAGCATCTCTGTTTGGCCCTATGGTTGACTGGTAGAGAATGCCATTAGGTATTAAGTTCGCCATTTGTACTGACTTTTGTTTTGTGTAATAAAGTTTAAATAAATAAATAAACATTCCCCATACAAATTGGGAAACTTCTCGATAACGACACATCTCAACCTATACTTATTTTGACAGTAACAATACCGCAGTGTTAGGCTTTAGGCTGTGTGATATGTAGCGAGGGATGTTTCTGTTAACCAGTGGAATAACTTCATTTACTTATCCTTGCTCAGCACAGCTGATTCTATTGGTTGATAAAAAGTCAAAAACAAGTTTGATGGAAACGCAGCCCTGTGCAGTAGTTATTTTGCTCCAATATCCGTTTCATAATCATAACGGGAACAAGAGTTAGACAGATCTTAACCAATTTTTGTAAGGTGGGCTCGGGAATAGCCCTACATTTGGAAGGATGCAGGGTCCGAAATCTACTGATATCTACTAAACGCGGCAACATATTTTGCCCCAGCAACGCTTCCTCGGATGTTCGTATCCGAGATAAGATTCGACGTCTAAGAAATTGATATATATTAATGAATAGACACAAAGATAAATTAGGAAAAAAAAACTCTATCTACTACAATGTAAGCAGGACTCGAACCTGCGACCCTATGTTATTGAGTTCATTTAGTGTTTCTGAACTGGTATAACAAAAAAATATGAAATTCCATTTCCCTATTCTTTTATTTAAATGTGAAATCGCGGGAACCAAATAAAATAATATAGGTACATTTCATACTTTCAGTAGAGGATATTAAACTATAAGATTTAGCACGGAACCCTCGCACTTGGCCGGTTGCAGGCTGGAAGATAATCAGCGCGATGAACTCGCGAGCCAACTCGCGTGTCCTTGAGGCCATGAACTCCTGGTACAGGTGCACATTCAACCAACCAACCTGTTTGTAGTTTTTACGTATTCTTCAATTTAATAACCTATTTATTTGATATGAATTTGTTTGAAAACGTGTTCACAGTTGTTAGGCTAGCTTGTTTTAATTTATCTGTATTATTTTTTCTGGGCGTGTGTTCACCTGTTTTTATTTATTTCTAGAGTAGCTAGAAATCATGGATATTTATCTGCTTTTATCAATAAATATTGTAAAAAAACGTTTAAATTATTTCCATATAATATAGGCACGTTAAACGCGTCACTCAAAAAAGTAACTGAGCGTAAAAGTGCGTAAGTATAAATTACGGATTTTTCGGAAAAAGTTGCTCATAAATCATTTAATCAAATTGTGTACTAAATACCGATAGAAAAGGCAATTCTGTTAACATATCATCTTTAATACTCACTCGTATATACGAACATATGCCTAACAGTTAATACACGTATTAACTTTCATAATCTACAGAGCATCTGCATCCAATCGTCGATTATAGCTGTACATTCATTGTTGCATACATTCAGAGGAAGTATCGGCTATTTGCGGCCAAATATTTGTTCTTTTGTGCGACCGAAGGTAGCAGGTAATAAACGGCGATCTTGATCCCGAAGTGACCGTAATGTCGTGACGAGATTGAGTCAGTTTTAAAACGTTTGGGTTTATGTTTAGGTGGGGATAAGATAACCCTGTCACACTTTCAATCGGACCACTAAAGCTGTCAACCATATATGTTTTCTAAGTTGTGGCACTGTAGCTTCCTGATGGAAGATTCGTAACGCAATATTATGATTTCTATTGTTTAAAAACTGGTTTGGCGATGAAGATGGAACAGATTATTTGGAAATCGGAACAGCGACTGTTTTATATCTTACTTAGTTGCTTTGAATGTTCTGTTATGCCTTAGTTTAGCTTGCCTAAACCTTAAACGTTAAAGTATTTTGGTA
The DNA here is from genome assembly GCA_932273695.1 of Apotomis betuletana. Taxonomy (NCBI): domain Eukaryota; kingdom Metazoa; phylum Arthropoda; class Insecta; order Lepidoptera; family Tortricidae; genus Apotomis; species Apotomis betuletana. Next base: position 10,734,891 of record OW026320.1, on the reverse strand, counting down.
TATCTTGGTAACGAACGATTAGACGCCAACTCCAAGAGAGTAATTTACTTTATTTAGCCATTTAATTTGGAAACTATGGGTGATATAGGTAAGTATAAAACGTAATATTTAATGCTACTAATTAGAATTTCCTATCAGTCATCGGAATATACAAACCATTTCAATTTCGTAACTATGGCGGCCAGTCGCGTCAACATTTAGAGCATTGTGTAATTGACTCAAGGAAGTGGTACTTATTTTTTGATTCTATGTTACATTCGAGTATTATGATGTCTTTGAGCTCGTCCTAATCTTCTCGATAAAGTTTCCTATCGGTGATATATTAAAAAATTACCTGGCACCCTATATTGTTACTAAGATTGAAGAAATCTCATCTCGATTAGGAATTAATATATCTAGAAATAATTCGCTTTTTATCACACTGATCACACATATGTCCTAACATATGTGTACCTCACTGCGTCTGATTTAGATTAGAAGAATATGTTGTTTGCTTAATCAAGCTAAAGTGAAACATGTCCTAACTTTTGTTTATTAAATCGCACGTGGACACTTTTTCGTATGTGTTAACCAGGGTGTCAGCTACCCCCATATGCGCATACCAAATATTATCGAAATTCTAAAATAGTATTAAGTAGAAAATAATATCTTTAATCAATCCAATTGACGGATAACATTGGGAAAGTGCAGCAAAAACGAAGTGACGTGACACGCAATGATGCAGATCTCTATTAGGTATTGTTAAAGATAGAAGATATTTTATGCTACTTGTTGGAGAATGTTGAAGAGCGTATTTTTTGCGACTAAGGGCATAACTAGTGAAAATGTCCATGAAAACAATTTTATCTTAACATGCTTGTGATTGAAGTATATAAGATATCAACTTTCAATCGGAACACAGTTATTGCTAAACTGCTAAAAATATTTATAATAAGTCTCAATTTCAACGCGTTACGAAATCAAATTCGACCCCCGACTGTCTAATTTTTGGGGCTGTGAGGTAGGGGCAAAATCCCTTAGTATTATAAGGATCATAATACGTATTTGAATAAAACTATGGACGAGAATCGCGTACATGCCACGTTACGTCACTTATGTATAAGATCAACTACCACATCAGTATTATTAAAATGGGCGAACAGATATGATTCATATCATTTGAGTACGAGTTTGTTGAAGACCAAACGAATATTTTGCTAAAGTAAACAATAGTTGACGACATGTTGCCATCTAGAAAAAGGTTTCTAAATTAGTAACTAGAATGCAATTCTGAGGACACCGTGAATTCAGTGCTTCAAGCCCAGTCTCTCGAATGCATCAATCCTTTGCCTTTCTCGGCCCAGAATTGTCCAAGTTTCCACTCCGTACAGGAAGATAGGGAAAGAAGAGCACATATCAATCGGATCTTCGTTTTGATACCAATTCCTCTTTTCTTCCAGACGTTGTTCAAACGGGTCATAGCCTCCTTTGCCATCCCGATTCGCCTTTTTATCTCGGTGACACAGCTGCCGTCATTGCAGATTTGGGAGCCTAGGTAGATATAGCGATCGACGATGGTAATGCCCGGTATGTTGCAGGTGACACTAGTCAGCTTCAAGCCCAGACACCCCCACAAAGATCCAAATGAAATTTCGTAGACAAAACAAGTTGTATAATGGATCTAGTCTGGGTTGAAGAAAACTTTGTCTACCTTTGATAAAAATCACCTGATCAAATTTTAACAACGATCATTGATTTTCATATCATGCTCTTATTTCAAACACGTTTTTTTCCAGAATGAATAAAGAGTGAACATAGCCAATGGGCATTAGTAACTAACACATTATCTATTTAGTTTAGATTACCGTTTCTTCTGGTTTGTATTTCAGAGCGGCCCATATAGAACAGAAGCAAAAAAAGAAGCTCCTTTACGCACGTTTGCTAGCGAAATACAGTTGCAAAATTAGACGTTATCTATTATTAAACAAATTATCTTCAAATCAGCGGTTAGGCACGAAAATAAATGCATTTAGCGTCGCATCGCCGCTGGATTCCTTGTGTCGCGTTGTGCCACGCCGTGCCAAGAAGCTATCGTGGCCAATAAACCGTCTTATATACGACACATATACTAGTTCGAGTTGAAGTCAGGGCCATGTGTAGCCAGGTACCACTTAGAGGTTCCCATAAAGGCTTCTCCGTAACACTAGCGCGAGCACAATTTTGCATAAGTGTCCCTAAATTCTGAAATGCTGTCAGATTGTTATCAATATCTATACTTATACAAAGCATTACGCTTAATCGGTGACCACAAAGTTCACTTTTGGTCTCTTGGGCAAAAATGGTTAATCTAATACCTAGATTATGTGTAGGAATATCTGTATTTGTATAGACGATAGAATTGCTCTGTTTATGACTGGTATACGAATACGAGTAGAGCAGCGTTTCTGAACCTTTTTCCGTCCCTGGATCCCTTGAAAAGCAAAAGTCAAAGGAACCCTTAATAAAGAAAACAGCAATACATTCCTGACCATTTATTTTAGTACTGCAAATCCAAAAATATATATATGCTAATGTGAATGTTGGTGCCGATTTTTCGCAACCAATTTGGTGATATGTGGACTGATGTTACTACTGATGCGATCTCGAATCGGATTCCACTTCTAAATGGTTTCTGTATTTGTTTTTAATATATACAAAAGAAGAGAATGCCTTTTCACAGAGGTATGTGGTTGAGAAAAGAGAAAATTTTTCGTTAGCCGTGCTTAGTAAGCGTAGCGATGACGAGACTTTTGATGGCATTTATTTATTATTGTTAAATGGTCTATAGATGAGAATGCGGCGGATCCCTGTACCTAGGGGTCCGTTGACCACAGGTTAAAAAACTGCAGTAGAGTACCAAACGTACGCAGGTATCACAGTTAAAATTGGAACTATACACTGATCAGCAGGGTTTGTAAAATGCGAGCAAAATTCATTGGAGCCGTCACTAGTTGTCATACGACATTTCAATCGATTTTGCTCGCATTTTACGATCCTTGCTGATCAAGCTATACTGATCTAGTCACTGGAATTCCTGATAGGTGATATATATATATATATATCATTTGGAGAACTAATTAACTGAGTACTATCTATCAATATGCAGTTTTGGGTCTTTATTTGGGTCTAAGTTCTGTATATATATATGGCGAAGTAGTGGAATCCTTCTAAGTGAACCATTCAGGCTAACAGTCACTAATTACACGATGTAGTGATTTCACCCAGAAATGTATGTATACATGTTTAATATTGTGGGAACCATGTCAACTTTAATATATATTTATATACCAGGTGTTTCCTGTAATAGTAGCGATAAATTAAAACATAGATTCTACTCTTCAAATTGAACAATATTTGTTCAGCAACTTAAAAAATGACAGTTTTCAGAATTTTACTATTTCAAACAAATTAAATAGTATTTTCAATGTACGTCGTCCAACATTGACATTCCCTGAGCATTGACATAGCTCCACTAATATCGGACATTTCGCAATACATTGCTTCTTTTTCTAAACATTATTCTACAAAATATCATTTAAAACACGTTATTTTCAGAAGTTGCTTAATAAATGTTGTCCAGTTTCAAGCGAAGAATCTATGTTTTAATTTATCGCTCCTGTTACAGGAAACACCCGGTACAGAGTAATGTATAAAGAGAACTACTCTACAGTACAGTATTCAGCACCAATCTTCGATGTTCATTAACTGAACATCGACTCGCTATCTAGGAAAACAAGAAGTCTTGCTAGACACATTTTAGTATTCGTTATTTTTGTCTAAATTTAAAACAGCACGCCATAAATTCGGGAATAATTGAAGTCTGTTTTATTGGTATTATGGTAATATTTTTCTTTTGTATTTCGGATTATTTATTACGGTGAACTATAAAATACATAAAAGTTATAGTGAAAAGTGAAAGATATCACGTAAGTAAAGAAAAAATAACAACTAATTTTTTAATTCGAATTTCCAATACGATTTAAGTAAACAAGCTTACTGTAATTAATATACTATATTTAAAGTAAAAAAAAAAATATTACATGTAGTTTACGATTCAAATTTCCAATACGATTTAAGTTACCAACTTATTGTATTTAATATACTATATATATACGTTATATACAGTGCAAATTGACATTGATCTTGTTTTTATCTACCATTGTAATTGTAATAACAATAACATTGTGTGACACTTGGCCAAATATTGTTATTGCGTGAACTTTTTGTAACGTCTTGAGTATTTTTTTTAATTATAAAACATTACCGTACAGATCGATGTTTCATCATTTGAACTCGGGAGGCTCAGCCAAACAAGTTTTGAGGTTACCTAAACATCGTATATAGCGTTCCAGTTTTTTTCGATTGCCCGGAAAATTATTGATTCGGGAGTTACTTAATTTCGTTAATGTGGGAATGGAATTAGTTGTAGTAAGCGAAGTTGTTACCGTTGAGAAAGCAATGTATTTTGGTATCTTGTTTTGATTTGAGTGTGGTATTAATGGGAATATGGTGTACGCATTTTGTTGATATGCTAAACTTATGTTTTTAGCCAAATTATTTGAAGATAACTATCTGATGATACTATCACGCCAAAGCTTATTGATGCCCTCTGAACGGATATAACGAATAAATATACTACAGCGATCTTACAAAATGTAAGCTCGAACTTTAATGTGGCTACTAGGGTATCATAACCTACAAGATATCGATTCGTAAACATTCCCTCCAAAAAAATGCGCCGCACAAAAAAGGGGTTCGGAAAGAGACCTGCTCGGGATAAAAAACATTGAGTATACGAGGGATAGACCTCCGTACCTCCGTAGTGCGCTCAGCGGCCTCCCCACTCGTATGTTAAAACCTCCGGGTACAGGGGCGAGCTACCCCGCATTTCTGCTCTGACACAACAGAATTAACACTGAGAGCGAACTCTCCACTTACGATGTTCCGGTTGCCTTTCTTCCTCATACGAACATTGCACGCCGTTTATCCATTTAACTATTTTAAAACTACACTACACTGACACTAGAGTCCTCACGCTCACTGACATCGAAATTTTAGTTTTTTTTATTGGAAGCGTTGTCGCGTGCAGCGTCCGCCGGCCGGCAGGAGGACAACGGAACGGGCACGCAGATGACGCCGCGGCGGCTTCTAGTTACTTTTTGACGGACGTTTTACATTATTTCACTGATTATTTGAGGAAAATAGTCACGTTCGCCTCATAATCGCGTAGTGTGATGCATTGTACGGTCGTCAGTAGCAGGTACGCCCGGCCCGTCTCGCTCGATCGTACTGGGGTTCGGTCCGCGTCGGGCGCGGGGCGGGGGTCGCGGGAGACGGGGGCGCGCCCTCGCTGCTTTACCGACCGCTCTGCGGCTCTGCTGCACCCAATGAGCAGACAGGTGGCGCGGCCATTTGCAAAATATGCGTCTGTATTGATGCTACCTGCATTTTTGTTTGTTTTCATTTTTTTATTTGTTTTGACATCTAGTGAACATGAAGCATCAATATCAAACATAAATTTATATAAAATTACATCAAAATCAGAGTACATTTTAGAAAGTACTCATTTATGACTAGAGGGCGCAAACATGCTGTTACGGACAGCTTTGCAGAGCGCTTAATTTTAAGAGAAATAATAAATAAATATTTTAAATAACTTAGATATAAGATCGTTTGCCCGTATAAGCGGCTGAAATTAATTAAATTTCCTGTATAATCATTTATTCATGTAGAGCTCCCGTCATGTCTTAGTAAAAAGACCACGACAAAACAAAGATGACTCATCGTGGTAATTTCCACTCGCAGCGCGAGACAAAGGAGCCATCTTTGTTTACGTTCGATGTAAAAATTGAGGAAAATTATAGATTAATTTGAAACTTTGTAAGAATGTAGATTTCAATAAATAGAGTAATTTTGTAGAACATTGTCCCGGCCGCAACCGTCCGAGAACACGATAAATCAAAGACTAAACTAGTCTCGCGGCGCGCAGCGCGTTAAGAGTGACCGCGCGAGTGTATATCTCGGACGGTGCGAGCGAGACGGCCTCTTGCCGGGGACAAAGAATCGTTAGGTATTTTCACGCCTCACAGTCGGACGGGAGCTCCCACAGCGTAAACACGCTCACATTTTGTGCATTATATAGACGTCAATCTATAATATAAGTCATATTTAGGCTAAGTAATATGTAACTCTTGTAATTTGATATAAACATACAGGGCGGGCGTCCCCCTGGCCTCTAGTCGATTTTGTATAAAAGGACGGCCATATTTGTATAGAATCACTTCTCCACTTTAGTTCTGAGCGTTAACCATCTTTGTACTTAGTAGCGTAGTACCATCGGTCCGCGAATTTAGTTTTGTCAGTGTTAGCGTAGTACCATCGGTCCGCGATCAGTGTTAAATTCATTTAGACAGAGACTATATTAGTTAAGAGTAAATTTAAGTGTTTTCCGATCCTTGTTGTTTTGTTTGTTTGTTAATTTGTGTGTAAATATATATCGTTTGATTTACTTTGCGTTTCATATTCGTCCGTTTTCGTTACCTAGTTTTCATTACAGTCCATTCGCTCCTTACTCATCGCTGAGTTTCGGAGTGCCCTTGTAGCCGATAGCCGACGGACGCGGTTGTCGTCTACATTGTTTGGTCCTTCGAGCCGGATCGGAATTAGTTATTTTAGTTTAGGTTCGTTGTGTGTAGTTGGAAAAGTGCGGTTTTCCAAACGTCATCAAAGATGGTTTTGACGCGAGGAAATAAGAGTGAGGAGAGTGCGCGCTCGCAGCGTGAGCGCACACAAGCTGCAGTCGACCTACAACGGTTCGCGGTGACAAATGTTGCAGTCACGCACTCACCGCCCGCTGCCCAGGCCCGGCCGGGCCATTCGGGGCTGCAATTTCAAACGGATTCACCAGAGTCCCCCGCCGAAGAAGCTCCAGTTTCGCCACCAACCGACACTACGGCTGGGCGCAGCGAACTGGAACAACGACTGTCGAAGAACGCCGAGCGCTTCGACCAATCACAGCGCACCGCGCCGGCCGCGCACGCCGGCCAATCACAGCACTCCGCGCCGGCCGACCAATCAGAGGCCCGCGCGCAGCGGCGCGAGTTCAACGTGACTTTCGCACATAAAGCCCACGCGCCGCGCCGACCATCATCACTTCACTCTCGAGCGTCGAACGCGACGGACATGCGGCGCCAAGAAGCAGAACTCGCCGCAATGGAACAACTCCAGCAACTCCGACTTGAAGAAATTCGACTGGAACGCGAGCTCGTCGAGAAGAGGCTCGCGGTCGAAATGGAGCGCATCGATGAACAATCCCGAGCCGGCGGTTCTCAAGCTGACTCTCAACGTCGAGTCGACGACTGGCTGACAGGCGTACAAAATGCTGACGCGGACAATGCGAAGCATACTCGAGCACGGACGCCGCAACGCGAGACACGCGAGCGGCAACAGCACGAGCCACAGACGCCACATAGCCAGCGGGAGCGATCGACGAGCAGAGGACGAGCTATCGACCGCCTGACGGACACAATCGAAACGATGATGCGGCCACCTCCACGTCAAGTCTACGAGTTGCCGCCATTCTCCGGAGAGCCGAGCGAGTGGCTCACATTTTACAACGGCTACACCGAGAGCACTACGCGCTACAAATTCTCGCCATTCGAGAACGTCGCGCGCCTGCGCCACAGCCTGAAGGGAGAGGCGAGGCAATGCGTACAACACATGCTTGCCTCGTCGACCCGCCCCGAACTCATCATACGAGTACTGAAGAAAAACTTCGGGCGGACTGACCTTCTCATCGACCGAGCCATTGAAGAGCTGAAGAGGATGCCGCCATTGGGACCGAGCGCCATCGATCTCAACAACTTCGCAATCAAAGTTATGAACATCGTCTCGACGCTGGTGGACCTCGATCGCCGTAGCTACGGCGCCAACCCGCTGCTAATCAGAGAAGTGACGGAGCGCCTAAGCCCGCACTTACGCAGCCGATGGTGCTCCTACGCCAAGGAGCGCCTACATTCCGCCGAGAGCGAACTCATGCTCATGGCGGAATTCCTGCTGGAGGAGAGCGATGCGGAAATGGAATTTTCCCACGCCAAGGCGCCGACAAGAAGACCGACGCCCGCCGCCGAGCTACGGGGATCGCAGCGCGTCCCAGACAATCGAGCAATCAGCAGCGGCGCCGGAAGAGGAGCCGTACGACGCCCTCTCAAAGATCGAGCGCAGACCTACACAACTGAGCACGCCGACGCCTGTCTATGCTGCGGCGGCGCTCATCGCACTACAGAGTGCCGCAAGATACTCAACATGACAGTCGGAGCCCGATGGGATTGGGTCCGCAACAACAAAATCTGCTTCAAATGCCTGGACCGCCGGCATCGCCGCGACCAGTGCCGAGCCCGCGGCTGCGGTGTTCCCGGGTGCACTTACCCGCATCACCGCCTGCTACACTCAGAAGCGGGCCCGCCAACGACGAAGCAATCATATACGCCGAACGCCCCAGCGCCGTATATCCCGATGCAACACGCCGTCCCGTACGCGCCCTATCCGTACGCGCCGGCCCCATACGCGACTGAGCAAGTCGTCGCGACGCCGAGAGCTGGGCCCACCGCTCCGCCATATCAAGCCGCTACGCATCATACAATGGCGTCGCGGCGCCAACCTGCTACGCACGCAACTACGGACGCACCCGAGACGACGGCGTGCACACACGAAGTTACGGCGAGCACTGCGGAGTTCGGTCGTGCCACTTCGACCGTGCTTCTGAAGATTATCCCAATCATCATCGGCGGGCCCCGCGGCGAGACACTGGCCTACGCTCTGATGGACCAGGGCTCCACAATCTCGCTCGTTGAAGAGAGCCTCGCGAACGAGATCGGTGCCGACGGCGCCACCACACGCCTACACATACAAGGCGTGGGATCGATGGCTACCGAGCAGAGGAGTCGTCGAGTACACGCTCACGTGCGCAGCCAGACAGGCGGTCCAGCACACCCTATAATGCTGCGTACCGTGGATGATCTGAGCCTCCGCGCACAACGAGCCGATAGAAGATACGTCACGCAGTTCCCGCATCTCGCTGACATGGGTGCCGCCTGCTACGACGAAGCCCGCCCACGCATACTCATCGGAGCCGACAATTGGCATCTGATGCTGCCGTACGAAATCCGCGTGGGCAGAATCAACGAACCCGCCGCCCTCCTATCTCCATTGGGCTGGGTGGTGTTTGGAACGGCGCCGAGAATCATTCGACGAAATCAAGAAGAGGCCGTTCAACATTGCTACGCCGTTCGAGACGACGACCTCAATGCACAGCTGAAAAATTACTTCGACATCGACTCATTGGGGATAACGGCAGCAAAGAAGACTACCCCGCGAGACGAGCGGGCTATTACAATCTTCAACAACACTGTACGACGCATCGACGGCCCACGCTATGAAGTCGGGCAGCTATGGCGCGACGACAACCCTAACATGCCGCCGACGTACAACATGGCCCTGCAGCGGTTACAAGGCATCGAGAAGAAGATGGACCGCGACCCGCAGTTTGCTGAGGCCTACACCAAAGAAATTGAAAATCTAATTGAAAAGAAATACGCCGAGCGGACGGTGCCGGCGACAAGCAGCGCTACATGGTTCCTGCCCCATTTCGCGGTTACGAACCCGAATAAGCCTGGACGCATCCGGCTTGTATTCGACGCTGCGGCCACCTCACAAGGCCGCAGCTTGAATGACTACATACTGGAGGGACCCGACAAGCTGCGCTCAATACTGGGCATACTGTACCGCTTCAGAGAAGGAGCCTACGCCGTGACGGCCGACATCGCGGAGATGTTTCTGCAGATCAAACTGAGAGAAGAGGACCGGCCGTCGCAGATGTTTTTATGGAGAGGCGCCGACAGATCGCGACCTCCGACCGTGTACCAGCTGACGTCGATTTTCTTCGGTGCGGCGAGCAGTCCGTTCCTGGCCCACAGCGTGCGGGATCATAACGCCGAAGAGAACGCGCAGACACACCCGATGGCTGTACGAGAGATCACTGGAAACCACTACATGGATGATTTCGTCTCGAGCTTTCAAACTGAAGAGGAGGCCTACGAAACATCCCTAGAAGTCGCCGCCTCACACAGACTGGGCGGATTCTTGCTGCGCGGGTGGAGCTCCAACGCGACTAAACTCATACAGTCGCTACCTACGGAGCTCCGAGCCACAACGCCCGCGCAGCTGGGCGGCGACAAGAGCCAGAAGATACTCGGGCTGATGTGGGACCCGAACACAGACACACTCGGCTTCAACACGAGAATGATTCGGGTCCCGACGGAGGTGCGTGAGCTACGCCGCACTCCGACGAAGCGAGAAATGCTGAGCGCCGTCATGAGTATCTACGACCCGATCGGACTCTTGGCGCACTACACCGTGACGGCGAAAATACAACTTCAGAGGCTGTGGGAGCTCAAACTCGACTGGGACTCTACGCTGCCGCCTGAAGAAGCTGCCGAGTTCGCTACGTGGCTACGCGGACTGGAGTCCGTAGCAGCGCTACGCCTACCCCGCCCGTACACTCTAACGGGGGGAGCTACGAGACGCGAGCTACACATCTTCGTAGACGCCAGCTCGCAAGCCTACGCAGCCGTCGCCTACTGGCGCCAAGAAGTCGACGGCGAGACACACGTCAGCCTCGTAGCAGCCAAGGCGAAAGTGGCGCCGACCCGACAGCAGAGCATCCCACGACTCGAGCTACAATCGGCGCTTATTGGAGCGAGGCTGGCAAAAAGCATCGCGCACGAACACCGAGTCACCATCGACGCGACGGTCCTATGGACAGACAGTCGGACCGTCCTACACTGGGTGCGCGACGACGCACGCCGCTACAGCGCCTACGTCGCGCACCGACTCGGTGAAATCGCTGAAATCACTGAAACGGAGCAGTGGAGATGGGTGCCTACGAAGAAAAATCCCGCCGACGACGCTACGAGAGCAGACAGCACGCGTCGCCTGGACATAAGCGCCCGATGGTACAACGGCCCCGAATTCCTGTGGCAACCTGAAGCGGAGTGGCCACAGGAGACGCCGACGCCGCCCACAGAAGAAGCGATGGAAGCCCAGCCGCATCAAATCGCAGCTACAAGCGTGTGGACATCACCGCTGCCTGACATCAGCCGGTTTTCCAAATACAACCGGCTGATAGGCACGACGGCGCGACTGCTCCAGTTTGCGGAGCGCCTGAAAACAAAGCGGCCCACGGGACTACAGCTGAAACACATGCAGCAAGCCGAGCACATGTGGCTTCAGCAGTCGCAACGCGAAGCCTTCCCGGAGGAGCTACGGGCGCTATCCCGAGGCGAGCCCATCACTCGACGCAGCCGTCTGTACAAGCTCGATCCCTTCATCGACGCAGACGGCCTGCTGAAAATGCGCGGGCGAATCAACGCCGCGCCCGCCTACATCAACAAGACGCCGGCCATACTCGACGGCCGCAACCCGTTCGTGCGGCTGTGGCTACAGCGCGAGCACGAGAGGGCCGCACACGCCAACAACGAGCGCGTCGTGAACGACGTCCGGCAACAACACTGGGTGCTGAAGCTGCGGCCAACAGTACGAGCCGTCGCAAACGCCTGCCGGACGTGCATCCTGCGCCGCACACAACCCCGAGTACCTGCACTGGGGGACCTGCCGCCAGCCCGCGTCGAGCCACATCATCGGCCGTTTACCTACGCGGCGACCGACTATTTCGGTCCCGTGTGGGTCACCATCGGCCGACGCCACGAGAAACGCTGGGTGGCGCTATTCACCTGCCTGACCACCCGCGCCGTGCACTTAGAGATAGTGCACACGCTGTCGACGGACTCTGCAATCATGGCGCTACGACGGCTGGCGGCGAGGCGCGGCTGGCCGCGACAAATCTGGAGCGACAACGCTACATGCTTCCGGGCCGCAGACATCGAGCTACGGGCGGCCTACGAAGAATGGCTGCCCGCACTCCAAAGCTACGGACTACAGCGCGGCCTGGAGTGGCGCTTCATCGCGCCCGGCGCGCCGAACCAGGGAGGCGCCTGGGAGCGGCTAGTGCGGTCCATCAAAACCGCACTGACGACAACGCTGCATACCAAGGCGCCTAAAGAAGAGGTGCTGATGACGCTGCTCGCCGAGGCCGAGGCGACCGTCAACGCCCGGCCACTCACGCACGTCTCTGTGGACCCACGGGACGAGGAGGCGCTTACGCCCAACCACTTCTTGTTGGGCGGACCGACGGCGACACCCATCATCGGGCCGTGCCTGGAGGCCGACCGCCGCACTTGGCGGGCCAGCCAGGCGCTCGCCGATCAATTCTGGGCGCGGTGGATACGGGAGTATCTGCCCACACTCGCGCCCAGGCAATCGTCGCCGTCGGGAGCAGAGCGACGGATCCAGCCAGGCGACTGCGTGGTCATCGCCGATCACACGCTGCCACGCAACGTCTGGCCACGAGGGATCGTCGAGGCAACGCATCCGGGTCCTGACGGCGAGGTGCGGAACGCGGACGTGCGCACCAAGGGCGGCGTGTTTCGGCGCCCCGTGAGGAAGCTGGCTGTCCTCCCCATGCAACCCGAGTCTACGCGGCAGCTCGACGGGGGGAGATTGTTACGGACAGCTTTGCAGAGCGCTTAATTTTAAGAGAAATAATAAATAAATATTTTAAATAACTTAGATATAAGATCGTTTGCCCGTATAAGCGGCTGAAATTAATTAAATTTCCTGTATAATCATTTATTCATGTAGAGCTCCCGTCATGTCTTAGTAAAAAGACCACGACAAAACAAAGATGACTCATCGTGGTAATTTCCACTCGCAGCGCGAGACAAAGGAGCCATCTTTGTTTACGTTCGATGTAAAAATTGAGGAAAATTATAGATTAATTTGAAACTTTGTAAGAATGTAGATTTCAATAAATAGAGTAATTTTGTAGAACATTGTCCCGGCCGCAACCGTCCGAGAACACGATAAATCAAAGACTAAACTAGTCTCGCGGCGCGCAGCGCGTTAAGAGTGACCGCGCGAGTGTATATCTCGGACGGTGCGAGCGAGACGGCCTCTTGCCGGGGACAAAGAATCGTTAGGTATTTTCACGCCTCACAGTCGGACGGGAGCTCCCACAGCGTAAACACGCTCACATTTTGTGCATTATATAGACGTCAATCTATAATATAAGTCATATTTAGGCTAAGTAATATGTAACTCTTGTAATTTGATATAAACATACAGGGCGGGCGTCCCCCTGGCCTCTAGTCGATTTTGTATAAAAGGACGGCCATATTTGTATAGAATCACTTCTCCACTTTAGTTCTGAGCGTTAACCATCTTTGTACTTAGTAGCGTAGTACCATCGGTCCGCGAATTTAGTTTTGTCAGTGTTAGCGTAGTACCATCGGTCCGCGATCAGTGTTAAATTCATTTAGACAGAGACTATATTAGTTAAGAGTAAATTTAAGTGTTTTCCGATCCTTGTTGTTTTGTTTGTTTGTTAATTTGTGTGTAAATATATATCGTTTGATTTACTTTGCGTTTCATATTCGTCCGTTTTCGTTACCTAGTTTTCATTACAGTCCATTCGCTCCTTACTCATCGCTGAGTTTCGGAGTGCCCTTGTAGCCGATAGCCGACGGACGCGGTTGTCGTCTACACATGCTATAAAATTTATGAAGTATCTTCTTCAAACCTAAATTATAATGCTATATAGTTTACACCTTACGACTAGACTAGTAGCGCCATCTCTAGATGTGATTTGGACATAGTACTAGTACTGTAATCGAATCAAATCATAAAAATCATTATTTTAAAGTTACATACTTTCACCATGCGACCTCATTGACTCGATTGTCAAATCAAAATCAATAGAGCTCCTTATTTTTTTGTTGTTATTATACTTATTATCGACTCCGTACTGAGTCGCAAAACCTAATAAGTAAATCTTCTTGATTGAAATTGACAAAAAATATAGAAACAGAATACTTATACTCAGTTCATTAATCATTAGTAAGAAGTATGCTATATAGTAGTAAAATAATAACAAAATAACAAATACATTAGCTAATTCAAACTCTTGAAGCCAACTTGAAGCGAATAAATCATGCTAAATAAAGCAAACGATAGCAAATTTCGTTTCTACAAATAAATGCTCACCTATAACACCTATTATACTCATAACTAGTGAATTACTATGTACGATATTTGGAAATTTCAGAATGAATAAAATTACGTATACCTACTCTTTAATCTTCAATTCTTCTTATCAATAAAGTCAATTAATACCTAACACATAACTGAGATAGCACAATTATTTGTTACTGGTTGATTTTGAATGCAAAATTTGAAAAAAAAAACATTAACTGAAAGAAAAAGATTTTTCTTTTAATCTTTTCTTTATCATTAGGGCTGAAACTTTTAGATTGCCAGGATCAAATTATGCGAAAAAGTTTTGTACGATTTCCATTTTACGGGTCTAATATTAATTCACAGTAATAAAAATAATGATTAACCATTTTAAAATTATATGATATAATTAAAATGGTTAATTATTATTGATTGAATACTTATAACGTGTGCATATTGATTGAGCCAAAAACACTGATATCATGAACAAATTGAATTTTTGAACGAGAACCAGTTGTCAGCGGTTGTCAAAACGTCGCACTTATTGACGTTTGCGTCCCCGAGTTGGGACATGGTTGGGACCATACAAACGCCGACAGCTCAATCAAAGGCATTCAATTTCCAAATAACTTAAGAAACAGCGTCAATTAACTACACATGTCACTAGTCAACTCATAATTAAGTTCAGAACCATGGTTCGAAATAGAAAGACCGTGCATATTCAGCACCCGCGGGAAACGCGCGGTAATGAAACGAGTAGCAGTTCTGCGAGCAGTGATTCTCCTACTGGAAGTCGTACGCTAAAAGTCCTTTCTGGATGGAAAACTGTTATCGGCTTCGTTTGTTTTACTGTTGCTTTGTATGTTGGTACTATAGGGTACCTGGAAACCAGGGTCAACACTCCATTTGGCGCTGAAAAGGTGAGATGCAGATATATACGATTATTTTCATGTTTTCTCTCTCTGTTCGCTATAACTTGTGATTTATCTCTGTTTATAGTATTCGTAGGGACAGGCGTTGATGGCTGGTGGTAATTTTAAAAGCGTTTTAAGTCATTATATGTAATGGTAAACTAAACCGATTTAAAAATAGCTACGATTTCAAGGATGCTACGTTTTCTACAGATAAAAGTTTTATTGTTATCTCTTTTACCTTCCTAGTTCCTAATAAATGTTGGTACATAGCTAGTTGATTGTTTTTCACCCTTGGAACTTTTAGACATATGCTCTAGAATACAATTCCACACAGATTTCTGAAACCTAAAGTTTCCTATGCTTCTCTTGTTAGTGTTACTTGGTGTTGTGCTATGCTACCCTCTCATGGTAAAACCAAGTAATCCGTTATGTATTGTGCAGTAACTAAACTTAATTGATTACTACTAGCAGCCTAAAACCATGTAGATCATCAAATATATTTTTTCTATTTATATTTATGAAGTTAGAAACAACGTAACCTTAGAAATATTATATTTCAGTAGCCGTATAAAAAAAACAAATACAGTTTTTTCTCCAATTAGCCGTTTTGAGGATACATTATTTTGCCGTGACATGGCAAAATGGATCACTCTTTAAACTTACGATTTTCATGGGTTACATCTACCACAAGCTTTGTATTTGCATTAGTTATACCCAATTCTTACGTAGACTATCTCCTGACACTACTACCCATAATATAAGTTATCAACACACTAAGAAGTTTACCTAAACACTATTGTCCCCTGGATCACTGGACAGAGGAACCTCAAGAAAAAAATATCAGGCCAGTTATCACACTAAAATATTAAAGGCGAAAGTTTGTGATGTCTTAAATTTTTTTTTTTTTTATATTGGACAACCTCACCCAAATCGATCTAGTCCCAAATTAAGCTCAAGAAGGCTTGTGTTATGGGTACTAGACCACGATATACATACTTATATAGATAAATATATACTTAAATACATAGAACAACCATGACCCAGGCACTAATATTCGATTTTATCACACAAATATTTGCCCCGGCCGGGATTCGAACCCGGGAACGCCGGCTCAGTAGGCAGGTGTCTACAAACCGAGCCAAACGCGTCAACGTGTTAGTTAGTTAGTTGCGCTGGGCATTTGCCGCAAGTCGACATCCAACGTGCCTATTTTGCGTGAAAAGGGGGTAGCGCTACTCCAACCACCCCAACTCCTCGACAAACCTTATCGTGTTTATGTGTATGTTTGTTACTTCACCCTCAAACGCCTGGACCAATTTTAATAAATGTATTAAGGTAGCTGACACCCTGGATTAACAAATAGGCTACTTTTGTAGTGTTCTTGTGGGATGAGCGGGTAACACTGCGCGGCGGTACTAGTTATTTAATAATTCCTTCGACTATTTCAGGTGGTGACTGAAACGGGGCTATCCTTGCCCAACCGCTACTGGGGTACGTACCGGCCCGGGGTGTACATGGGCATGAAGAGCCGAGAGCCATTCTCGCCAGTGTTCGGGCTCATGTGGTACGACCTAGCCAGCGTCGCTCAGAAGGGCATCAGGTTTGTATCGTATGCTATTTAAAGGAGTTTGAGACCAAGGTATCAAATGTATCTAAATTATTTGGAACTCCTTTATTTTTATGAGTTAATTTTGAATTCATTTCTTCTAAATGTTTATATAGAAGCGAAAAATGTATTGCTTTGAGTGTGATTTGAACCCACATCCCGAGTGCATTACCAATTATGCTATCAAGGGCACTGACAAATTTTTCAATTAGTTGCTTCATTTCCACATGCCAAGGCAGATTTAGACGAAGACAATTTTGAGACGCCTAAATGACGGCGCCAGTGATTACCGCACAGCACACCTCCGACCGTTTAGACAATGACTATTTTCAGCCGCCTAAATCTCGCCGCCAGTGACCAGCAAGCCGTGTTTACACAGTGCTTTTTTTCAGTACCAGTCATTAGTGGCAGCGAGAGACGCGGAGGGGGGGTCACTGGCGCCAAAAAATACGCCCGTGTTCTATTCCGCGCCAGCGCTGGCATGCCGCGAAAAAATGGCGCGGAAAGTGTTTATACGGTGCCTTTTCGAGGCGCCGTAATTTAGGCGTCTCAAAATTGTCTTCGTCTAAATCAGCCTTAGGGCGGTATCGAAGGATCGTGGGGCCGCCCAAAAAAAATTTTTTTTTTCGTTTCTTTTTAAATTATTCTTTTTAGATTAAAGCATTTAGTTTACGTCAGCAGATGTTACTGCTTTAATTATTATTCTAAACTGTTGTATCTTTCCAAGGTATCCCATTATTGTTAGAATTAAGATTAAATCAAGAGGTCCCTAAAGAATCTACAGATGTCTTAAATATTGTACGCACCCATATGAAAAATTTGCACATTTTCTCTTTTCTAAGAATTCATCACATGTTGTTCTACCGATCAATATTATATGTAAAAAAAAAACATCTTTCAATCTATACTTTTTAATTTCAGACACTGGTGTGACCAGGGCGACAACCTTCCTTCGTACGGCTGGCTGCATCACGACGGCGAGTCATTCGGAGAACAGCGCATTGTAGATCCTCCGCACGATATCTTCACCTCCTTTATCAAGACGCCGGGCGGCGAGCACGGCGGGCATTGGACCGTGCGGGTTAATGTCACGGCTAAGGTGAGCTCCTGGTATTTGCTGCTAGCCTGGTACCACAAACTATACAACATGTCCTCGGCTTCTGGATACAGACCGAAATCCCGAGTATAGTTTATGTCTCGGGAATGCATTAATAATTAATATATGATTAGATAAATTGAAAAAAAAAATAACAAATTTAATTGAGGCAAATCCGTACTAATACTAATATTATAAATGCGAAAGTGTGTCTGTCTGTCTGTCTGTCTGTTACCTCTTCACGCTTAAACCGCTGAATCGATTTTGATGAAATTTGGCATGGAGATAGTTTAAGATCCGAGGAAGGACATAGGATAGTTTTCATCCTGGATATTATCCCTAAAAAGATTGAAAAGTGAGTAAGTAATTCATGATGACATTGATGAACCTGTCGGAAATGTAATGATTAGACCAAAAGCACAATTGCTATTGCATTTGCTTAGGCGCTTTAAATAATCCCTTTTATTAATTAAGGTGATTAGGTGGATATCTATCGTGTTGTACGAGGTTGCTTCCATACTTCCAAGTTCCACGCGGACGTAGTCGCGGGCAAAAGCTAGTTAACAATAAATAGTAACAGTTGTTTGCCATCAATAACGCTGAGATTATAGTGACACTAATGACATGACATATGAACTACAGTTGCCGAGAAACTTCTTGTACTGTACAATGTATTTACATACATACTGTTCCGAAGTAATACATCGTAAATCAGTTATTTATCCGTAAATACTGTGCCGTTTGGCATGAGACCTTTCATGTTTGTCCAGAGGCCAGGGACATGTTGTATGTGTATTTGGAGAAGAGATGTCTCAGCTAGCACGTCGGTATATTAACCTAAATCCCGTCAAGGAACTTAAGAGGCCTTATTCCTTTTAAAAATTATTTTTTTCATATTATGACAAATAATATATGGATAATGTCAACCAACTTTTTGAAGTGATTAATACTTTTTCCCGATTTCTAGGTAGTAACATAGCTATTTCATGCTTTTAATGCGTGCAGTCGAAAATAAGTTGAAAAAACTAATTTTTCGCGTGAAATTCGTCAATTTCGAGTAGTTGTCAAAAATTGTCAATTAAAAATTCAAACTGTAGGTTTCAAATATATACCAATAAATGCCAATAGCCCTGTTCTAGGTAGTAACATCAATAATATGTTAAGAAACATGTTAGATCATAGAGAAAAATGTCTAAAACAATCACAATTTAAAAGGAATAATATAGGCGACGCGTTTGGCTCGGTTTGTAGACACCTGCCTACTGAGTCGGCGGTCCCGGGTTCGAATCCCGGCCGGGGCAAATATTTGTGCAAAATATTTGTTCTTGGGTCATGGATGTTATCTATATTATGTATTTATATATTATGTATATCGTCGTCTAGTACCCATAGTACAAGCTTTGCTTAGTTTGGGACTAGGTCGATTTGTGTATGATTGTCCCTTAATATTTATTTGTTTATTTATTTCTTAATTGGCACGTTGACAGGGCAGCACCTACTCCCCCTACGCGCTCGTGTGGTACGGCGCGCTCGACGAGACGCTCGGGCCGGCGTCGCCGATGTCCCGGCTCTGGCTGGAAGGCGGAGCCCTGCACGGGTACACGCCGTTGCTGCACAACTTCAGGATCAACATGGTGCCGCAGCAGGGTAAGACATCACATACATTATCATACGGAGGTGAGACGCGAAAAATTTAATCGCATCGGTTCAGTGGTCTAATAGGTAAGACGCTCGTGTTGGCTCGGAAAGCCCTTGGAAACCCGCCTAAACAATTAAATTTTATTTTTTTCGTTTCCATGTAAGTATTTGGTTTACACTAGCAGACTGATTTATTAAAAAATAAAAATATTTACATATATTTTTACACAACTTTCAATATGAGTTCTCTTCTCACTGACTTCGTTATATCGTTATCTCTAACCTTTTTATTTTCCTGCTGTTTTATCTATTGCTCGAAAATGTAATGTAATTCGTCTTATAGCTCCAAGTTGCTATTTTTTACCTCGTCATATTGTGAATTTTTAGTGGTATTAAAGCCTGACCAGAAATATATGAGGATTGTCAAGAGCGCGCTATTTATAAGATTAATATTTCAATAATTTTGCAACCAAACGCAACCCACTATAATGACATTAGTTTAAATACCTGTCAGTACCACTATGTAACCTCGTAATATCATTTAATGAAATGCACTTTTTTTCCTGACTGTTTTTTGCGTAGTAAAAACGCGTAACACATTATTTATAGGTAATCTGACGTTCACGACTGTAAATGCTTTTCGGCATTTTTTGGATAATTTAAAATATTTTTCTTTTAAAGAAAGCATCACAAAACATTGTCATTTTTAACAAACCATCATAAAACCATTACCAGCGTAAGAAATTAGTTAGAAAGAAAGAAAGGAAAAATACATTTATCCGTGACGTGAGAAATTATAAGAAAATAAAATAAAACAATAAGCAACTGTTAAATTAGTTATCCAGTGAAATTCCGCAATATGGCGCATCCTCATATATTTCTGGTCAGGCTTTAAATAGTTTATTTAACTGACAAGAACTCTTTGGCAAGTAACGTTAAATAACTGGACCGAAATAGCACAGAACAGGGAGTTGTGGGAATACAACATGTAGGAACGTGTCCAGGTCGTCCCGCCATCTCCATCTCGGCTTGCCATGTCGTGGCCGCCCCGCATCCGGCACCCACTTCGTGGCTCGATTAGCCCATAAATCTGGGTGCATGCGGTATACGTGGCCTGGCGTGGTATTTCCGGACTCGATCCGTCCTTTTAACACTGCGCTTCATAGCCCTTTGGCAAACCTTTAGTATATAAATAAGAAATAATTTTATTAATGTTTCTTACACCCTATCTCCCGTTCAGGTAAGGTGCTCCACACGTCTTTCTCAGAGGGCCACGCACCAGGACTGCATCTGTTAAAGGAGAAGTTCTATTCTCTGCTCAAAGCGGTGCCTCATCCGACCTTCGGCAGGATCGCCGTGCTGGGGCCTGATGATGAGCTGAGGAATAAGGTTGGTCTAATGTCCAGGCAGGGTCCATATGTAGAGGGCCACCAGGGCTGCAGCTTCTGAAGAAGGTCTACTTACTACTCAAAGCTGAGCGTACTCCGACCTTCGGCAGGATCGCTGTGCTGGGGCCTGATGATACGCTGAGGAATAAGGTTAGGCTAATGTCCAGGCAGGGTCCATATGTAGAAGGCCACCAGGGCTGCAGCTGTTAATGAAGGTATATTTGCTACTCAAAGCGGAACCTCATCCGACCTTCGGCAGGATCGCCGTGCTGGGGCCTGATGATGAGCTGAGGAATAAGGTGGGTTTAATGTCCAGGCAGGTTTGACACGTGAAGGACCACCAGGGCTGCATCTGCTGAAGAAGTTCTAATCTCTGCTCAAGGCGGAGCCTCGACCGACCTTCGGCAGGATCGCCGTGCTGGGGCCTGATGATGAGCTGAGTTATAAGGTTGGTCTAATATACAAGCAGGTTCCACACGTAAAGGAACACCAGGGACCAGGGTTACAGCTGCTAAAGAAGTTGTACTCTCTGCTCAAAGCGGAGCCTCATCTGATCTTTGGGAGGATCGCCGTGCTGGGGCCTGATGAGGAGCTGAGGAATAAGGTTGGTATAATCTCCAGACAAGCTCTATACGCCCAGAGCCACCAGGGCTGCACACTGCTGAAGAAGTTATATTCTCTGCTCAAAGCGGACCCTCATCTGACCTTCGGCAGGATCGCCGTGCTGGGGCCTGATGATGAGCTGAGGAATAAGGTTAGTCTAATGTCCAGGCAGGGTCCATATGTAGAGGGCCACCAGGGCTGCAGCTTCTGAAGAAGGTCTACTTACTACTCAAAGCGGAGCCTCATCCGATCTTTGGGAGGATCGCCGTGCTGGGGCCTGATGATGAGCTGAGGAATAAGGTTAGTCTAATGTCCAGGCAGGGTCCATATGTAGAGGGCCACCAGGGCTGCAGCTTCTGAAGAATTTCTACCTATTCTAAGCTAAAGGTGGAGCCTCATCAGACCTTCGGCAGGATCGCCGTGCTGGGGCCTGATGATGAGCTGAGGAATAAGGTTGGTCTAATGTCCAGGCAAGCTCTATACGCCCAGAGCCACCAGGGCTGCAACTGTTGAAGAAGTTCTATTCTAAGCTTAAGGTGGAGCCTCATCTGATCTTTGGGAGGATCGCCGTGCTGGGGCCTGATGATGAGCTGAGGAATAAGGTTGGTCTAATGTCCAAGCAGTTTCCACACGTCGAGAAGCACTAAGGCTTCAGCTGCTGAAGAAGTCCTATTCTAAGCTCAAAGTGGAGCCCCATCCGACCTTCGGCAGGATCGCCGTGCTGGGGCCTGATGATGAGCTGAGGAATAAGGTAGGTGTAATGTCCAGGCAGGTTCCACGCGTCGAGATCCACGGAAGAACAGAAAAGGTCGGAGTAAGGAGGAACCAAAGCCCAGAGACTCATCTGAATGTCTAACATATAGGGAATGGTGTTAGAAGTTTGATTACGGTAAATGAAAATTATTTATGTCATTGAAACCACAAAACATAGATTCAAAAATACACGGAACCAAATAGACTACCACAAACTTTTGGAAAATAAACATTTTTAATTGGGCAAAAACTAAAAAGAAAACGTGTTTTGACTACTGATTTTTATGACGTCTCAAACCAGTATTTTCATAGAAACTTCATACTTAACACGTGTTTCCATTTCATAAAGTGTAGCTGATTTGAGCTGTCATCAAATACCGTATTCGTTGGCCCATATTTGGTGTACAGTGCGTGAGCTGTCGCAATGCGATTCGCGTGTTATACCTATCTCGCTAGGCTTACGCGATCCTGATAAGAACCTCTCAGTTTTCACCCAAACCCGAATCGCAATCTGAGAGCTACCGAGGACTTGATATCAATTATTTTTTCTTTCTTCTAGGAGATGGACGTCAATTTCGTGCCAATACAGATGATAGTGGAACCGCCATTTGTCATGGACATAGTCTATACTATCGAGGATCTTCCGGCGTCGCCGCTGAAGGGCGACGAATATACCAGGGCACTAGAAGATAAGAAGTGGTCCTTCGACGAAAAGTTTGAGAGGAAGTTCGAGTTGAAGAAAAAGGGGTAAGTCGTTTATTAACCTACTAGCTTTTGCCCGCGACTACGTCCGCGTGGAACTTGGAAGTATGGAAGCAACCTCGTACAACACGATAGATATCCACCTAATCACCTTAATCAATAAAAGGGATTATTAAGAGTCCGCAGCAAGGTCCGCTCAACTCCGCGTTGAAATCGCGCGCTTACGCTTTAAAATGTTGTTGTTTCACCTAGAGGAAGACAGGGCGCTAGCAGTAAAGCGAGAGCGCGCTAGGAGCAAAGAGTATGTAATCACTACGTTTTAAGAGACGGGAGTGCCATACGAAACATACTGCCAATATGAAGCCGCAAACAATATCAGTGTCAGTGTCAACTCATGACATAATGCCAACATCAAGAACAAAATAGGGATGTCACATGTTACACAAATTATCGAATTATCGATATCGATTTCGGTATTTAAAAAAAATGGTTCAGGCGGGGTTCGCATTCGCACCCGCGTCTCCAACGGCTTTCCGGTAATTTAAATCATTAAATATTTCGCTTCAATGTAAACATTTGGTTTACTTTAGGTTACTGACTTCATAAAAAAAAACAAAAGTGTGCAAATAATTTTATTTCGTTCAAACTTTGCTTGGCTTGCTGATAAACATAGACGAAAAAAGCCGTTTCATCACTCCAGTCTGTGCTCCAGGTTGGAAGTTCTGCAACACAAATAATACAGGGTAAACAGAAAATTACAGAGTAAAATGAATCTGTTTGTCCAGATGAAACCGTACCATTCATAGTCCATTGAAGATTTTTCGTAAAATATTTCTGTGACCATAATCTAACTCAAACTGGCATAAAAAGTAGTGGCTTTTGCTTGAAGAAAGATATTCCGTATTTACCCAGGTATTTTTCACTTCAAATGAAAATTATCGATAAAACTTACATACAGCACTATTGTTTACATACGTATAAGGGTATGTATTATTTTACCCGAAATACCAAGTTTTCAATGAAACTTACGATTAACATGGTTATAACACGCAGTAATTAATTATATTTTTTACTTACCGATCTTCGTCCGGTGGAAATCTTGCCATGAATAGTCTTTTTTGACCGTCCATTCGACACGTTTTCATTCTGCATATTTCGCACTTTTTCCTTTTCAATCCACTCATTTTTGCAATTGTGATTGTCTTGTGTACCTTCTAGACGACCACTACACCCAAAGAATGCAAATTATTAGATTATTTGTGAAATTTGAATTATTTTAAAAGATCGCAGAACCTTGACAAAACCAGACAACACAACAAAAGAGAAACGTCAACTAATATGGCATGGCGGACAAAAATGGCGGCTGAAGTACAACCCACCTAAATTCGATTGTCGCCAATTATCTAATGCTTTGTAGGTTTCAACGTTCTTTCAAACTTAGATAGGTAAAAATTCACCCCCGTTTCATATAGCCGTTGTCGTTCGTTTTTTACCTTGAGAGTTGCGCGAGGCTGGCTAGGAGTAGCTATGATAAGGGCGGTGCTTACCGCCGCCCCCCCGGACCGTTCCCCGCGCTAGAGTAATTCGCTGCAGTTTCGCAACAATTTTTTGTAATTTATTTTAAGGTTTTCGTAGTTACGCTCTCATTTTAAAACTACGAGATCAATTTTGATAAATCTTTTTTCTTATCAAACTGCATAGTTTAATCGACACCGGAAATAGGTTTTGACTTCAATCTAAACTATATTTTGGTCGTAGTATGCCGCCAAACTGAACAACTTTCTGGGGTCTAAAAATGCAAAACTTGTACTCGCTCTATTTTCTTTCTATTAACATTTAAAGAGTCATAAACTAGTTTTAGCCCTAGATATATCTTATCTCATTATATTTAGAGAATTTCATGATAATGTGACATGTTATATTAAAATAAGGACGTAACTACGTTTGTATGAAGAATCGAGCTTGCTGCGGACTCTTAAAAGCGCCTAAGCAAATGTAAGAGCAATTGTGCTTTTGATCTAATCATTACATTTCCTACAGGGTCATCAATGTCATCATGAATTACTTACTCACTTTTCAATATTTTTAGGGATAATTTCCAGGATGAAAACTATCCTATGTCCTTCCTCGGATCTTAAACTATCTCCGTGCCAAATTTCATCAAAATCAATTCAGCGGTTTAAGCGTGAAGAGGTAACAGACAGACAGACAGACACACTTTCGCATTTATAATATTAAAGTATGGATACTCATAAATTTTTAAACCATTGATCCAAAGATCCCGCTGTTTTAAATGGGCTTAGCACCATCGAGGACCGCCGACCCGTCTCTGGGCTACGAATATACCAGGATACTAGGAGATAGGAAGAGGTCATTCGATCATAAATAGGCATCGGACTTCTGATAGCACGGTAAGACTTTAGAGAGCCGTCCCTCTCGGTCTCCTGTACAAGTATATTGAAGTGAGCGGGACGGCACTATACGACGATTTCGAACATTTACTCGGTATTCTACGTCACGCCACAGATTAGCAAAAGGCAAAAATGGCGGACGGCGGTCTTGCCTGTTCATGAAATTTCTAATTTTCAATCAATAAAATTTAGCTATCACAAAAATACAAGACATTTTTTTTAAGCTAGTAAGATCATTATGAACCATCCATACTAATATTATAAATGCGAAAGTGTGTCTGTCTGTCTGTCTGTTACCTCTTCACGCTTAAACCGCTGAATCGATTTTGATGAAATTTGGCATGGAGATAGTTTAAGATCCGAGGAAGGACATAGGATAGTTTTCATCCTAAAATTATCCCTAAAAAGATTGAAAAGTGAGTAAGTAATTCATGATGACATTGATGACCCTGTAGGAAATGTAATGATTAGACCAAAGGCACAATTGCTCTTACATTTGCTTAGGCGCTTTCAATAATCCCTTTTATTACGGTGATTAGGTGGATATCTACGTGTTGTACGAGGTTGCTTCCATACTTCCAAGTTCCACGCGGACGTAGTCGCGGGCAAAAGCTAGTTTCAAATATATTTCAAAAATGGGTCACAACCTATAAAGAAAATGCAACTAATATTATACGTTTCTTAGATACTCAGACCAGGACATCAGCATAGCCAAAGCGGCTCTCTCGAACATGGTGGGCGGCATCGGCTACTTCTACGGCGTGGGCCGGGTCCGGTCCGCCTACACCAGGGAGCCGGTTCCGTACTGGAAGGCGGCGCTCTACACTGCTGTCCCCAGCAGGTAAGTAATTTTTTTTTTTTTTTTTTTTTTTTATGTCATAGGAGGCAAACGAGCAAACGTATCGCCTGATGGAAAGCGATTACCGTCGCCCATAAACACCTGCAACACCAGAGGAGTCACAAGTGCTTGCCTACCCGGAGGACGAAGATAGAATGCCTCTATGCTAGTAATTTCACCGGCTATCTTACCCCCACACCGGAACACAACAATGCGAACATTGCTGTTTGGCGGTGGGTTAGCAGGCAAGACGGTAGTAACAATCCGGACGGACCCTGCACGAGGCCCTACTACTCCAATATTAGTACTGCGGTATTTCTTTTATACTACGACGGTGGCCAACAATCATGCGGCCCGCCTGACGTTAAGAGGCCTTATTCCTTTTAAAAATGTTTTTTTTTCGCATTATGACAAATATATTGATAATTTCAACCAGCTTTTCGAAGTGAATAATAACTTTTCCCGAGTTCTAGGTAGTAACATAGCTATTTCATGCTTTCATTGCGTGCAGTCGAAAATAAGTTGAAAAAACGAATATTCCGCGTGAATTTTGTCAATTTCGAGTAGTTTTCGAAACAAAAATTATCAATGAAAAATTCAAACTGTAGGTTTCAAATATATACCAATAAATCCCAATAGCCCTGTTCTAGGTAGTAACATCGATAATATGTTAAGAAACATGTTTGATCATAGAGAAAAATGGCTATAACAATTAGCATTTTAAAGGAATAAGGCCTCTTAAGCAGTTACCGCCGCCTATGGACGCTTGCAATGCCAGGAGCATCACACGCGCTGCCGATCCTTTAACCTTTTGAGCGCCACAGTCGGCTGTGGCCGTCAACAAAAAATCGTGCCCCTGACGCCACGTCGGCCACAGCCGTCCAAATTTCAATGATCAAAAACTTTGTAATTCTAACCGCTACAAGTATTTTTCAATCCCTGTTGATTTTGGGGCAAATCTTTTTTTTTTTACTCTGGCGTCAGTGGCACGGTAAATTGCTAGACCGCTTGGCGGTCAATAGGTTAAGAACCTATTTACTGCCGCACACTGTAGCCCCCGGGGAAAACCTTTGCAGGGAGCTCATTCCACATGCGGAGTGTTCGCGGTAGGAAATTCCTCTGAAACCGGACAATTCTCCACCATTTAGGCTATTTAGCTAATGTCTACATTTAGTGTTTAGCAGTAACACTGGGTTACTGCAACATAACGCATATTGCTAGTATCAACAATAACTAGTTTTAGTTTTGGAGTAGTAGGGCCTCGTGCAGGGTCCGTCCGGATTGTTACTACCGTCTTGCCTGCTAACCCACCGCCAAACAGCAATGTTCGCATTGTTGTGTTCCGGTGTGGGGGTAAGATAGCCGGTGAAATTACTAGCATAGAGGCATTCTATCTTCGTCCTCCGGGTAGGCAAGCACTTGTGACTCCTCTGGTGTTGCAGGTGTTTATGGGCGACGGTAATCGCTTTCCATCAGGCGATACGTTTGCTCGTTTGCCCCCTATGACATAAAAAAAAAAGAAAAAAACTTAATGTATATAAAATCATACTTTATTGAAATAAAGTGATTATTCTTGTCTTTGATCATACTGATATCTCTGTTTATAATAACTGACGTCACAACCCCCTACTACTAAAATAACCTGATATTTCAGTACATTATTATATTATTTATTGTCGATGCGAGGGAGGTAGTAGATGACCTTGGGAGTCCGTCTAATTTATAAAAATAAATAAATATTAAGGGACAATCTTACACAAATCGACCTAGTCCCAAACTAAGCAAAGCTTGTACTATGGGTACTAGACGACGATATACATAATATATAAATACATATATAGATAACATCCATGACCCAAGAACAAATATTTGCTCCGCCAAACGCGTCGTCGAAGCCAGCAATTGCCCTTCCGGCTGAGAACAAAATAAGTACAGATAAGTTTTATTTGCCACTATATGTCAAACTGAATTCTTACGTTGCTGACTTTTTATTTATTTTTTAATAAAAAAGTAGAAGCGTATTTTTGTTCCTAAAACGCCATAAGCTATTTGCAACTAAAAAGTCGCGATAAGTCGTAGCTACTGACCTTCCGTTTTCGTCTAATTAAAGGAATTTCATACAACATTATTGATTTATTGTGGAGCAACCGAGCCGGTAAGGTCTGTTTTTGTTCAATTTTAGCTCAACCGGATGAAGACATCAGCTTCAAAATGCTGTTCGGGTCTTGAACGGAAATCTTGCAACTTAATTTTGAGCCAGATTAAAGGATGCCGTCTTATTTATTCCTTGGCGTTGTGAATAGCATTGGTAATGTCTCCAACGAATGTGTAATAAGTAGATGGACTCATGTCGAAGTTCATATGTGAGGGAGTGAGGGATACAATACAATACAATACAAGTACTCTTTATTGCACACCTCATAAAATATACAGGAGAAATACAATGCAAGAAATTACAATTAGAGGTAAACAACAGGCGGTCTTATCGCTAAAGAGCGATCTCTTCCAGACAACCTTAGGGTAGTGGAGAACTTGAAAAAATAAGATTTTGTTATTAGGCGGTGCAAAAATCGGAAAATGATAATAATATATACATAACAAAAACAAATAAATACATAAATATAATAAACAATAAATACATAAATACATACATACACACAGGGATGTACATTTTCCAACTTTATATCGATATACTACTGCCACCAGATCATTCTTCCCCCGCGGCTTCCTCTGGGACGAGGGTTTCCACGGCCTGCTCATCCAGCGCTGGTCTCCGGAGATACAGATGGACATAGCGGCCCACTGGCTGGACCTTCTCAACGTCGAGGGCTGGATACCTAGGGAGCAGATACTCGGTAAGTTCTGGTGCCCTGGTACTTTAGACTGCTTAGTAGTAGTTGGTCTTATAAATAATGACACAAAGGTAAATTAAGAAAGAAAAATTGAATGCGATCTACTACAATCGAAGCGGGGTAGTGCGCAATAAGCATTTCAAAAAACATATATGACGCAGAGGGCGCTCCAGTAGCGTAAAGGATTAAGGGATGAAAGATTTGGTGTGACTGACGTAGCGGTCGGATAGCTCAGTTGGGAGAGCAATGCGCCGGAAACGCAGAGGTCGCGGGTTCATACCCCGCTTCGATTGTAGTAGATCGCATTCAATTTTTCTTTCTTAATTTACCTTTGTGTCATTATTTATAAAAATAAAAATGTGGTATTACCACATAAAAAAAAATATGAATCGATAAAAAGATTCTATACAAATATAGTAGTTGGTCTCCTGAAATCTGAATGGATGTAGTGCCTCGCCAACCTGGGATGTATATGCTTAGTGTGTGCTGATATCCTGGTACCTTTTTTACAAAAACTGGGACCTGAATCCTCAGCAGGGGGTAGTGGGGATCGTGACTCCCCGAGCTAATTATTCGACAATGTGACCTTTCTTTGACTCAAATGTCGTCTATGTTTGACAATTTTTGATCTCCCTGGCCTGAATTCTGTGACTGCTTGAAACTAGGAGCGTTAACTGGATACGTTGTATAAAATAACACAAAAAAACCGGCCAAGTGCGAGCCGGACTCCCGTACGAAGAGTTCCGTACCATTATCGAGCAAAAAACGGCAAAAAAATCATGTCTGTTGTATGGGTGCCCCACTTAAATATTTGTTTTATTCTGTTCTTAGTGTTTGTTGTTATTACTGAAACAGAAATACATAATCTGTGAAGATTTCAACAGGTGATATAGCCTGGTGACAGAAAGACAGATGGACGGAGGTGTGTTTCAATTTGCTTGCCCGAACATTGTTTGCTTCGTTACCAGGAGTGGAGGCGTTAGCAAGAGTCCCCAAAGAGTTCGTGGTCCAAAGCAACGCGGCAGCCAACCCGCCCATGCTGCTCATAACGATCGCTCACCTGGTGCGCACGCAGCCCCAGCTGTTCCAGAAGGAGTGGCCGCTGCGGAAGACGCTGGACAAGATGTTCATGAGACTGCAGGTGTGTTATGCTCGCCTGGTACTTTCCGGTTGCTTACTCTATAAATCCCAGCTGTTCCAGAAGGAGTGGCCGCTGCAGAAGACGCTGGAAAAGATGTTCATGAGACTGCAGGTGTGTTATGGTGGCCTGGTACTTTTCGGTTGCTTACTCTATAAATACTCTGTGGTGCAACCAGCTCATGCTGCTCATAACGATCGCTCACCTGGTGCGCACGCAGCCCCAGCTGTTCCAGAAGGAGTGGCCGTTGCGGAAGACGCTGGACAAGATGTTCATGAGACTGCAGGTGTGTTATGATGGCCTGGTACTTTCCGGTTGCTTACCCTGTAAATACTCTGTGGTGCAACCAGCTCATACTGCTCATAACGATCGCTCACCTGGTGCGCACGCAGCCCCAGCTGTTCCAGAAGGAGTGGCCGCTTCGGAAGACGCTGGACAAGATGTTCATGAGACTGCAGGTGTGTTATGCTCGCCTGGTACTTTCCGGTTGCTTACTCTATACTCTGTGGTGCAACCCGCCCATGCTGCTCATAACGATCGCGCACCTGGTGCGCACGCAGCCCCAGCTGTTCCAGAAGGAGTGGCCGATACGGAAGACGCTGGACAAGATGTTCATGAGACTGCAGGTGTGTTATGCTCGCCTGGTACTTTCCGGTTGCTTACTCTATACTCTGTGGTGCAACCCGCCCATGCTGCTCATAACGATCGCGCACCTGGTGCGCACGCAGCCCCAGCTGTTCCAGAAGGAGTGGCCGATACGGAAGACGCTGGACAAGATGTTCATGAGACTGCAGGTGTGTTATGGTGGCCTGGTACTTTTCGCTTGTTTGTTCTATTAGTCATAAAGCCCATTTGCACTGTTCTGTTTACACATAAGGCTTTATCACTGCCAAATTGTGGACATAAAAAGTGCAATCAACCATTAAAAACGAATGAGATTAGGTTTTAGCCTTTTAGGCAAGCGTTTAGACATTAGTCACTGGCCGCTTCGAATGACATAACCATCTTACACCTAGACAGTACGTAACCCCAGCTGGAATACGCTGCAAAATAGTAGATTGTACGACAAGTGCATAAAACGCATCATTTTACACGAGACGTTTATCCGAGCGAGCTTGCGAGCGAGGATGAATATAAAGTCGAGTGTAAAATGCGTTTTATGGATGAGTTGCACACTCTACTTTTCACTTCGACTGCGAGGAAATGAAACTGTATCATGTAAATAACATATACATATACACATATCATGTATACCTACTTAAAAACAAATTTAATTAAAATTTAACTTTAAATATTTCTCATTGTTCTAATAGCAATGAAAAATAGTTTTATTGTGTACTTTGGCTGTTGGTATCTTTGCCTTGGTCTTAGAATACTAACAAAACGAAATAAAATAAAGAGTTAAAACCCGTTCCAGACCTTCCGATCCGATCTCCTTAATCGGAAGAAATCGGATAATGTGTAGTGCAATTGTTAGGATCTTATACACTACACATTATCCGATTTCTCCCGATAAATCGGATCGGATCGGAAGGTCTGGAACGGATTTTATTTTATGAAGTTTTATGTTTTTTTTTTACTGTTTATTAAGGACCTTTTTCGTGTGGCTGTTAGACCGATCGCCTTGGCCTTCGACGACGATTTTACTTTATGCTCTAGAGCATAAAAAGCGACTTTATGTCGCCTACGCACAGCATAAAGTCGAACTTTTAGAGCGAGAGAAGTGAAAAAGATGTTTTCACAAAACACAAAACTTCATACAATAAACTACACATTATCCGATTTCTTCCGATAAATCGGATCGGATCGGAAGGTCTGGGAACGAGTTTTAACTCTTTATTTTATTTCGTTTTTTTAGTATTCTAAGACCAAGGCAAATATACCAACAGCCAAAGTACATAATAAAACTTAATGAAATAAACTTGTAACTTTTATGTACTATCATTTATTACTTTTTAAACCATTACTTTAAAGATTTCTCATTGCTATTAGAGCAATGAGAAATATTTAAAGTACCTTTAAATTTTAATTTAATTTGTTTTTAAGTAGGTATACATGATATGTGTATATATGTTATTTACATGATCCAGTTTCATTTCCTCGCAATCGAAGTGAAAAGTAGAGTGTGCAACTCGTCCATAAAACGCATTTTACACTCGACTTTATATTCATCCTCGCTCGCAAGCTCGCTCGGATGGATAAACGTCTCGTGTAAAATGATGCGTTTTATGCACTTGTCGTACAATCTACTATTATGAGACTGTAGCTGTGTTATGGTGGCCTGGTACTTTTCGGTTGCTTACTCTATAAATACTTTAACCCATCGTTCATCTGGTGGGCACCCAACGCCAGCTGTTCCGAAGGAGTATCACATACTATCAATTTGTCTTTGAGTATCCAAGGACATAGAGTGGCGACCACGTATAGGAAAGCGCAGCGCGGGCGGTCCCCGACTAGATGGACGGATCTCGTGGGGGTAGCGGGGAGTCGGTAGATGCGGTCTCCACGGGATCGCACTTTTTGGCGAGCTATGGGAGAGGCCTATGTTCAGCAGTAGACGTCTGTGGCTGATAGATGTAGAGATATATCCAAGGACACTGGGTTATTCTTCAGCATTTTGACTCCAAGTTTTTTATCCAGGCGTGGTACCAGTGGTTCCAGACCACACAGAAGGGAGACGAGCCGACCGCGTACCGCTGGCGCGGCCGGGAGGACGACGGGCTGCAACTCAACCCCAAGACACTTACCTCGGGCTTGGACGACTATCCCAGGTGAGACTTGATTGATAAAGTCAAGGAAATTGATCCTTGACTTTATCAAAGAAATTCATTTCATTTCATTTCATTTCATTTATTCATTGCACCATGGTTGTTTACAAAGATGTTACACTTGTTTGAGTCCTTTACATGGGCCCTGTTAGGGCATAGCAATATCTTAAAAATTAGACTTAAACTAGGATTACGTGCATTAACACACTTAATGATAGACTTAATGATTAATTGATACACGAAACTTTTCGCTCCTGGCACAATGACTGGTAACCCAGGGACTGTTACCTAAAATTCCTAATTAATTGATTTTGCAGTTATGTACTGTCGGGAAACGCTCAGACAGAAGGTAAAAAAACGAAAAAGAACATGATAATGCCAACATTTCATTATGTGGTCAAATTGCTTATTTTAAGTTCTTTCCAAGTCGGAACGCTTATTTTTATACAAATAGTATAAAAATAAGCGTGTCATAACTTATATTTACCAAAGAACAATTTGCTTAGAGAGACAGGTAGGATTTTGACGTGACAACGTCTTAATTTAGGTTGCGCTCGGAGTCACTCATGAAAAAATGTAACGCCCGCTCACGGTTGATGAGTGAGAGAGACAAAATATATTGACGTGACAACGTCTTAAATTAGGTTGCGGCTCGGAGTCACTCATGAAAAAGTGTAACGCCCGCTCACGGTTGATCGCTCACGGTTGATGAGTGAGAGAGACAAAATATATTTCTATAGTTAAAATTTGTGCAATTCTTATTTTCATTCATCGAGCATTACTGTAACAAGAGGGAAGAGGGCGGAAGAGGGAAGAGGGAAGAGGGAAGAGGGAAGAGGGAAGAGGGAAGAGGGAAGAGGGAAGAGGGAAGAGGGAAGAGGGAAGAGGGAAGAGGGAAGAGGGAAGAGGGAAGAGGGAAGGGGGAAGGGGGAAGAGGGAAGAGGGAAGAGGGAAGAGGGAAGAGGGAAGAGGGAAGAGGGAAGAGGGAAGAGGGAAGAGGGAAGAGGGAAGAGGGAAGAGGGAAGAGGGAAGAGGGAAGAGGGAAGAGGGAAGAGGGAAGAGGGAAGAGGGAAGAGGGAAGAGGGAAGAGGGAAGAGGGAAGAGGGAAGAGGGAAGAGGGAAGAGGGAAGAGGGAAGAGGGAAGAGGGAAGAGGGAAGAGGGAAGAGGGAAGAGGGAAGAGGGAAGAGGGAAGAGGGAAGAGGGAAGAGGGAAGAGGGAAGAGGGAAGAGGGAAGAGGGAAGAGGGAAGAGGGAAGAGGGAAGAGGGAAGAGGGAAGAGGGAAGAGGGAAGAGGGAAGAGGGAAGAGGGAAGAGGGAAGAGGGAAGAGGGAAGAGGGAAGAGGGAAGAGGGAAGAGGGAAGAGGGAAGAGGGAAGGGGGAAGGGGGAAGAGGGAAGAGGGAAGAAGAGACGGACATAATTTTTTCTTAAAAATCGATATGGGTGTCATCTCCAAGGTTCCTCGGGGTTACGATTACGAAAATGACATCCATTTTGAAATCCAAGATGGCGGACATTATTTTTTCTTAAAAATCGATATGGGTGTCATCTCCAAGGTTCCTCGGGGTTCCGATTACGAAAATGACATCCATTTTGAAATCCAAGATGGCGGACATTATTTTTTCTTAAAAATCGATATGGGTGTCATCTCCGAGGTTCCTCGGGGTTCCGATTACGAAAATGACATCCATTTTGAAATCCAAGATGGTGGACATTATTTTTTCTTAAAAATCGATATGGGTGTCATCTCCAAGTTTCCTCAGGGTTCCGATTACGAAAATGACATCCATTTTGAAATCCAAGATGGCGGACATTATTTTTTCTTAAAAATCGATATGGGTGTCATCTCCAAGGTTCCTCGGGGTTACGATTACGAAAATGACATCCATTTTGAAATCAAAGATGGCGGACATAATTTTTTCTTAAAAATCGATATGGGTGTCATCTCCGAGGTTCCTCGGGGTTCCGATTACGAAAATGACATCCATTTTGAAATCCAAGATGGTGGACATTATTTTTTCTTAAAAATCGATATGGGTGTCATCTCCAAGTTTCCTCGGGGTTCCGATTACGAAAATGACATCCATTTTGAAATCCAAGATGGCGGACATTATTTTTTCTTAAAAATCGATATGGGTGTCATCTCCAAGGTTCCTCGGGGTTCCGATTACGAAAATTACATCCATTTTGAAATCCAAGATGGCGGACATTATTTTTTCTTAAAAATCGATATGGGTGTCATCTCCAAGGTTCCTCGGGGTTCCGATTACGAAAATGACTTCGATTTTGAAATCCAAGATGGCGGACATAATTTTTTCTTTTTTGGCGGAAGAGGGAAGAGGGAAGAGGGAAGAGGGAAGAGGGAAGAGGGAAGAGGGAAGAGGGAAGAGGGAAGAGGGAAGAGGGAAGAGGGAAGAGGGAAGAGGGAAGAGGGAAGAGGGAAGGGGGAAGTACAATGTTTTAGTAAACAAAATATATTTCTATAGTTAAAATTTGTGCAATTCTTATTTTCATTCAATTCCTTGTTCCTATTGTGCAATTTAATAATATTCATATCAATAAATATTCTACCGAGAATAAGACGTTGTCACGTAAAATCTTCCTTCGCCCGTAAAACCGACTTTACAGGCAACCATTTTTTTATACTACGACGTTGACAAACAAGCATGCGATCCGACAGTTAAGCAGTTACCACTGCATGCGTAAGGTCGCCCTCATTGGTCTGGAGAGTGTGTAGATTTAACATTTATTTTACTAAAAGTTTTCCATAAATATATCTTCGTCTACCAGGCGCCTATGAACAACAAGGTGATATATGTTTCAGAGCATCGCATCCGTCTAGTATAGAGCGACACGTAGACCTGCGTTGCTGGATGTATGCGGCGGCCGACGCCATGGCCACCATCGCCAATGTACTGGAGAGGGACACTACCAAGTAAGTCTTACACACTCATGTGTTCCTGGTAACTTTCTGAGCAGCCCAGACTATATCCATGTGCCGTAGACCTACTGCTGTGGCCGACACCACGGCCACCATCACCAATGTACTGGAGAGGGACACTAACAAGTAAGAACTCTTACACACTCATGTGTTCCTGGTAACTTGCTGAGAAGCCTAGCCTATATCCATGTGCCGCGGACCTGCGTTGCTGGATGTACGCGGCCGCCGACGCCATGGCCACCATCGCGAATGTACTGGAGAGGGACACTACCAAGTAAGAACTCTTACACGCTCATATGTCCCTGGTACCTTTCTGAGCAGCCCAGACTGCGTTGCTGAATGTACGCGGCCGCTGACAGTATGCCTACCATCGCCAATATAGTATAGAGGGATACTACCAAGTAAGAACTCTTACATACTCATGTGGTCCTGGTAACTTTCTGAAAAGTCTAGACTATATCCATGTACCGTAGACCTGCGTTGCTGGATGTACGCGGCGGCCGACGCCATGGCCACCATCGCTAATGTACTGGAGAGGGACACTACTAAGTAAGACTCTTACACACTCATATGTTCCTGGTAACTTTCTGAGGAGCCTAAACTATATCGATGTGCTAGACTTGTGTTGTTGGATATATGCGGCCGCCGACGCCATGGCCACCATCGCGAATGTACTGGAGAGAGACACTACTAAGTAAGAACTCATACACACTCATATGTTCCTGGTAACTTTCTGAGGAGCCTAAACTATATCGATGTGCTAGACTTGTGTTGTTGGATATATGCGGCCGCCGACGCCATGGCCACCATCGCGAATGTACTGGAGAGAGACACTACTAAGTAAGAACTCATACACACTCATATGTTCCTGGTAACTTTCTGAGGAGCCTAAACTATATCGATGTGCTAGACTTGTGTTGTTGGATATATGCGGCCGCCGACGCCATGGCCACCATCGCGAATGTACTGGAGAGGGACACTACCAAGTAAGAACTCTTACACGCTCATGTGTTCCTGGTAACTTTCTGAGGAGCCTAAACTATATCGATGTGCTAGACTTGTGTTGTTGGATATATGCGGCCGCCGACGCCATGGCCACCATCGCGAATGTACTGGAGAGGGACACTACCAAGTAAGAACTCTTACACACTCATGTGTTTCTGGTAACTTTCTGAGGAGCCTAAACTATATCGATGTGAGACTTGTGTTGTTGGATATATGCGGCCGCCGACGCCATGGCCACCATCGCGAATGTACTGGAGAGAGACACTACTAAGTAAGACTCTTACACACTCATGTGTTCCTGGTAACTTTCTGAGGAGCCTAAACTATATCGATGTGCTAGACTTGTGTTGTTGGATATATGCGGCCGCCGACGCCATGGCCACCATCGCGAATGTACTGGAGAGGGACACTACCAAGTAAGACTCTTACACACTCATGTGTTCCTGGTAACTTTCTGAGGAGCCTAAACTATATCGATGTGAGACTTGTGTTGTTGGATATATGCGGCCACCGACGCCATGGCCACCATCGCGAATGTACTGGAGAGGGACACTACCAAGTCAAATTTCGAAGTTGATTTGTGCAAATCTGCTGAAATTATGTCGAGTTCGAGTGACAAATCAATAAATGTAAAACGGTAAAATGCTATTGAAGAAGTAAAAAAAAATTACTACGGCCCCTTCTTGGATAAATCAAATCAAAATACTTTATTTCCAATGCAAACAGTAATTTCTCGTACATGTATGAAATTCGTGTGCAAGATAATTTATTTGTGACCGACTCGTGTTTATTTAATCACTCGCTCGTACCTTGCTCGTGAATAAGAATTACAATCGTCTGAAATCACCTACCTTACCACACTTGTATCATAAATAACTAAAGTCTGTCTATTCTTTCCAGGTTCGAATTCACTCGGGACCAACTGGCAGACGAGGAACTACTGAACCAGCTACACTGGTCACCACACACACAGACCTACGCAGACTACGGTACGTTCATGCCTTCCTGGTACTACAATACTATACAAGCACTGTTTATTGCACACCTCAAAAAAACAGGTGAGACAAACAAGAACTGAACTTACAGAAATGTAAAGCCTGACAAATGTAAAGTAAAGTAATGTTTATGAGCAAGCACATGTTTTTTTTTTATTTATTTCATGACCTTGGAATCAGTGTCCTTCAGTCGAAAACATAAAATATTGTTGAACCTTTAAATTACAAATTACACAGCGAATTAATAATTTCACAATAACTAACAAGCATCACTTAAATAACATGTTGATACTTTTCCAAGTATATACATAGATGAAAAGTTACAATGATTATGCAAAAACTGATACATGTCACATGAAATATATTAGGATTGTCAAGAGGGCGCTATTTAAAAGATTTATATGGCCACAATTTGCAACCAATCGCAACCCACTACAATGGCATTAGTTTAAATACCTGTCAGTTCCTATGGTAACCTCGTAATGTCATTTAATGGAATGCACTCTTTTCCTGGCTGTTTTTCGTGTAGGTTCACGACTGTGAATGGCTTTCGGCACTTTGGATATTTTTAAAGAAACTACCACGAATGACGTTAACATTGTTGACAAACCATCATAAAATCATTGCCAGTGTAAGAAGTGAGTTCCAGTGAAATTCCGCAATATGGCGCATCCTCAAATATTTCTGGTCAGGCTTTATATGAACACGGTTGTTGTCAGGTGTTCACACGGACGGTGTCCGGCTGGTCCGGCAGCCGGCCAAGAATCCGGGGGAGAGCTCGCGCGTGGTCCGCGGCGTCACAGTGCCGCCGGAGCCGCGCCTCGTCACCTCAGCCTTCGGTGAGTTCTCACAGCCGACTGGGGATTAATTATACTGACTAGTTTTAACCCTTAATTTGACAAAAAAAAACGAAGGTCGCTAGTTCAAGCCTCGTTAAGGTTGAATAGAGCAAACAATACTCGTTCGAAAAAAAATAGAAAAAGATGGTCAGAGTATGTTCATCCTGGCGAACACTGTCAAATTAAGGGTAGTACATTACGTAACGAGGGTGGTGTCTATTAGAAGCCCAAAGCCAAAGGCGAGGGCTTTAATGACACGAGTTTGGAATTCCTTTACCACCAGAGTCACGTACGACGTTTTTCATCACACTTTGGAGGAAATAAAACAAAAGTAGTAGTAGTCAATACCAAAATTACTTACCGCCCTAGGGCGTAATATACGATTTACCGCCCGGTTTTCTAACATGTAAACCCTTAAAGTGTGATAAAAATTACCTACTTACCGCCCTAGGGCGTAATTTACGAATTACCGCCCGCTTTTCTAGCATGTAAACCCTTGTTTACGAGCAAGTGTGATGAAAAAATACAAAAAAAATGTGAAAGCAGCATCATCTAAGAATCGGCGACGACCATAGCCAATGTTCTGATGACGACACCTTGTGAAAAAATGACACAGAAAAAGAACTGATACAATTTCCATATTAAATCCCTCTTAGTAATAGTACAATTTTTTTTTAATAGTCTGACTGTAAGATTTTCTGCGCGGTGTCCTCATTCGTAAGTGCTGTACTTTTATGAACGCCGCTTAAATCATCTTTTATAGATGCAAGAGGCCGATGATCTCTGTAAGTTTATCGGTACATATGTAGCTTCAATATCGATGATCTGATTTCTAGCGTTTTAAGACACTACGCGCATCCGAATATCACAAATTCATTCTTGACTTCTGCAGGTTATGTGTCCCTGTTCCCGATGTTACTGAAAGTGCTCCAGCCAGACAGCGAGAACCTGGGCAAGATCCTGCAAGACCTGGACAAGCCGGACATGCTCTGGTCCAAATACGGACTCAGGTATGACTCTTTGCAGGTTATGTGTCCTTGTTACCGAGGCTGTTGAAGATAATTCAACCAATGAGAACTTGTGCAAGACCTGGATAAGCTGGACATGGTGTGGTCCACATACGGGCACAGGTATGTGTCCTTGTTACCGAGGCTGTTGAAGGTACTTAAACCAATGAGAACCTGGGCAAGATCCTGCAAGACCTGGACAAGCCGGACATGCTGTGGTCCAAATACGGACTCAGGTATGACTCTTTGCAGGTTATGTGTCCTTGTTACCGAGGTAATTAAACCAATGAGAACCTGTGCAAGACCTGGATAAGCTGGACATGGTGTGGTCGAAATACGGGCACAGGTATGTGTCCTTGTTACCGAGGCTGTTGAAGGTGCTTAAACCAATGAGAACCTGTGCAAGACCTGGATAAGCTGGACATGTTGTGGTCCAAATACGGGCACAGGTATGTGTCCTTGTTACCGAGGCTGTTGAAGGTACTTAAACCAATGAGAACCTGTGCAAGACCTGGATAAGCTGGACATGGTGTGGCCCAAATACGGGCACAGGTATGTGTCCTTGTTACCGAGGCTGTTGAAGGTACTTAAACCAATGAGAACCTGGGCAAGACCTGGATAAGCTGGACATGGTGTGGCCCAAATACGGGCACAGGTAGGTGTCCTTGTTACCGAGGCTGTTGAAGGTGCTTAAACCAATGAGAACCTGGGCAAGATCCTGCAAGACCTGGACAAGCCGGACATGTTGTGGTCCAAATACGGACTCAGGTATGGCTCTTTCCAGGTTATGTATCCTTGTTACCGAGGCTGTTGAAGGTGCTTAAACCAATGAGAACCTGGGCAAGATCCTGCAAGACCTGGACAAGCCGGACATGCTCTGGTCCAAATACGGACTCAGGTGACTCTTTGCAGGTTATGTGTCCTTGTTACCGAGGCTGTTGAAGATAATTCAACCAATGAGAACTTGTGCAAGACCTGGATAAGCTGGACATGGTGTGGTCCACATACGGGCACAGGTATGTGTCCTTGTTACCGAGGCTGTTGAAGGTACTTAAACCAATGAGAACCTGGGCAAGACCTGGATAAGCTGGACATGGTGTGGCCCAAATACGGGCACAGGTAGGTGTCCTTGTTACCGAGGCTGTTGAAGGTGCTTAAACCAATGAGAACCTGGGCAAGATCCTGCAAGACCTGGACAAGCCGGACATGTTGTGGTCCAAATACGGACTCAGGTATGGCTCTTTCCAGGTTATGTATCCTTGTTACCGAGGCTGTTGAAGGTGCTTAAACCAATGAGAACCTGGGCAAGATCCTGCAAGACCTGGACAAGCCGGACATGCTCTGGTCCAAATACGGACTCAGGTATGGCTCTTTGCAGGTTATGTGTCCTTGTTACCGAGGCTGTTGAAGGTACAATACAATACAAGTACTCTTTATTGCACACCTCATAAAACATACAGGAGAAATACAATGCAAAAAATTACAATTAGAGGTAAACAACGGGCGGTCTTATCGTTAAAGAGCGATCTCTTCCAGACAACCTTTGGGTAGCATAGTTTAGATAGCAAGGTAATTAAACCAATGAGAACCTGTGCAAGACCTGGACAAGCCGGATATGCTGTGGTCCAAATACGGACTCAGGTATGACTCTTCCATCCTGCACTTCTGCTGCCCTAGTACTCTGACTTAGTACATTACATACGTAATGCGGTGAATTCGCAGGTGTTTGTGGACCGAATCGAAGGTGAGGGCCATAAATAGGTGATTTAGGGTTTACGAATTACCGCCCGCGTGTGTTGACTAAAGTTTTAAGTTTTGCCTTGGCCAGGAAGTGAGATTTCGCGTAGTAGCGGGCAGAAAATCGCACTTACGGTCTAGGGTGACGTAAAAATATAAATGTGAAAGTATGTAGAAATGTTTGAATGTTACTCTCTCGAACGAATGGATTTAGATAAACTTTGCACGATGTTCGAATGTTCGGATTTCCGGCAGTTCTCGCCTAACGGCCGCATTTCTCAACCGATTCTCGTGAAATTTAGCGACCTCACTCCATTATTTTAATAAGTACCTACATTAAAAAAAACTAGTCGCTATTTAAAAATTTCTCATAATGGCGTGGATATGGGGGTTGAAAACGTAAAAAAACTCATATTTCAGCCATTTCGAAAAATTATTTTGATTCCAATAATTTCAGCAACCAATATTTCACGGTTCAAATTTTTCTTTCCAATCACTAGTTTTTTAACCCACAGGTCTCTGTCAAAATCATCGCCGCTCTACATCAAGCGCAACACAGAACACGACCCGCCTTACTGGCGCGGGCAGGTGTGGATCAACATCAACTATCTCGCTCTCTCCGCGCTCAAGCACTACTCGGGCGAAGGGCCGTACGCGGCGCGAGCGAGACAGCTACACGATCAGCTGAGGGATAATGTTGTCCGTAAGTTATGTGCTCCTGGTGTTTAATTTGCAAATCCACAGGTTAGGTTATCTGGTGATGGGTAAAATCCGATTAATGCTGCTATTTCAGAGAACTTATTCCTTTTAAAATGTTTTTTTTTTGATACTATGACAAATATACTGATAATTTCAACCAACTTTTTGAAGTGAATAATACTTTTCTCCGAGTTCTAGGTAGTTAACGTAGATATTTCATGCTTTCATTGCGTGCAGTCGAAAATATAAGTTGAATAAACTAATTTTGCTCGTGAATTTCGTCAATTTCCAGTAGTTTTTGAAACAAAAATTATCAATGAAAAATTCAAACTGTAGTTTTCAAATATATACCAATAAATCCCAATAGCCCTGTTCTAAGTAGTAACATCAATAATATGTTAAGAAACATGTTTGATCATAGAGAGAATGTCTTAAACAATCACCATTTTAAAAGGAATAAGGCCTCTTAACACTTTTCTAAATTAGTCACTGACACACGTATGGGGATAACTCCATCGAACTCCTTCGTATTGCTGTATCCCTCTCGTTAGTGACTAATTTAGGACAGTGTAAGCTGACTCTCAGACAAAGTCCGGATCACTGTTAGTAAGAGCTAAAAAGTCCTATTGCAGTTCCAGTAATGCTTTAAAAAAATATCGTGACGATAGAACCTCCTACTACGTAGTAAGCCAAAACTCGTTGTTATAAAGTTGGGAACAAAGCATTGCTCGTCTTTATGTGTAACATGTATCAAATGTAATTGCATTAAGGTTTATAATTTCTAAAA
Source organism: Apotomis betuletana (assembly GCA_932273695.1). Taxonomy (NCBI): domain Eukaryota; kingdom Metazoa; phylum Arthropoda; class Insecta; order Lepidoptera; family Tortricidae; genus Apotomis; species Apotomis betuletana. The sequence goes on along the minus strand of OW026320.1, from coordinate 10,692,031 downwards.
TGCGTTTTATTTTTTGGGAGTCGGGTTTCGGCACTGTCGCATGTTACTTTAAACTATGCGTTCCTATCTGAGAGTACAAAGTGTTACATACTAAAAGTTTCCATGACCTTACCTGTATGTACAGTCGAGTTCATTTAAATCTACACACTTACGAGAACAAAAATATCTGAACACGACTTTATGCTCCTGACAATAGGGTCGTGTTCAGATATTTTTGTGTTCGTAAGTGTGTAGATGTAAATGAACTCGACTGTACCTGTAACTTACTTACATTGTAAATTTGTACCCTTTTGTAAAATTTATATATAATGTATTTGTACATTATGAATAGAGTATGAGTATGTCATGTTTTGTCTACTGACTGTCTCTGATTAAATATCTCCAATGTTTTGACGTGATAACGTCTTATAAACCGATGAACGCTGCACGCACGAAAAAGCATCACTCATTGTCTCGTTCCGCCTGAGCCGAGCGTGCGAGCGAGAGCGCGGAACAAGCGATAGAGAGGCACGATCGGCCTAAGCGTTCGGCTTGTGACGCATCTATCTCGTAAACCAACTTTACAAAGATTTTTTCCCCGCAGGAAACCTTCTCTCCCAATACCGCCGCACCGGGTATTTCTGGGAGCAGTATTCAGGAGAAGATGGGGTTGGATCTGGCTGCCGACCGTTCACCGGCTGGACTGGCCTCCTTCCTCTCATCATGGCGGGAGAATACTAACTTATTTTATTTTCTTTATGTCATAGGACGAGCGAACATATCGTCTGATGGGAAGCGATTACCGTCGCCCATAGACACCTGCAACACGTGGGAGTACGCTCTTTTCTTGAAGGTTTGAAGGTCGTATTGGTCCGGAATAACGCAAGCGACGATTCATTCCACAATGCAGTCGTGCGAGGCAGGAATTTCTATAAAAACACACAGTTGTAAAGCCTGACCAGAAATATATGAGGATTGTCAAGAGGGCGCTATTTATAAGATTTATATGGCAACAATTTTGCAACCAATCGCAACCCACTATAATGACATTGTTTAAATACCTGTTAGTTCCACCATGTTAACCTCGTAATATCATTTAATACAATGCACTTTTTTCCTGACTGTTTTTCGTGTATTAAACACATGTACACTTTATTTATAATCATACGTTCACGACTGCGAAGTGAATGGCTTTCGGCATTTTCTTTGGATAATTAAAAAAAAACAGGGAGTTGTGGAGATCAAATAGAGAGGCCTTTGCCCAGCAGTGGGACACTATAACAGGCTAATAATTAAAAAAAAATTTATTTTATTTATTTTATTTATTTATTTATAGAAATATATGAGGATGCGTTATATTGCGGAATTTCAATGGAACTAATTTCTTACACTGGCAATGATTTTATGATAGCTTGTCAACAATGTCAATGTCATTCGTGGTGATTTCTTTAAAAGTCAAATATTTAAAATTATCCAAAGAAAATGCCGAAAAACATTCACAGTTGTGAACGTAAGATTATAAATAAAGTGTACACGTGTTTACTACACGAAAAACAGTTAGGGCATTCCATTAAATGATATAACGAGGTTAACATAGTGGAACTGACAGGTATTTAAAACTAATGTCATTATAGTGGGCGATTGGTTGGATAATTGTTGCCATATAAATCTTATAAATAGCGCCCTCTTGACAATCCTCATATATTTCTGGTCAGGCTTTACATGGAATAAAGCCGGCTGAGACGGTCAAACGGTTTGATTCAAACCTTACGTACTTACTGATGAAACCGTTTTTGATGTCGGTTTGAACGGTCAAACGGCACTGAACAGTTTGACCCGACGCCGCCGAATAATTAGTAACGATGCAAATTCATGGTCACATTGACGTTCTGATGACTTCTGATCTCCTGGTACTTGTGACAACAATACTTACGGAATGGCGATTTATATGGAAGATCAACGCAATGATAAAAGAATGGCAATTTATGACTGTAGTCCGGCCATGACTGCGCGGCCAGCGGAGCGGCGAGCGGTGGCCATAGGAGTGAGCGAGACACCGTGCTCGGCCGTCCCGTTCCCACCTATGGCCGCTGCCGCTCCGCTGGTACCGTGAAGTCTTGGGCCTAATTATATCCTGTATATTTGTGATAATGATAGGAATTTGGGACTGGGGCATACCTTTGTGAGGCCTAAATCAACGTGCAGGTTATAATTCAATATCGTCGTTATATGCGTATACAATACGTATTTGAACATTTTATCCATAGTACACTACTGCATACGCCAGGAAAGAAAAGCTTGCCGGGTGAGTAGGTATAGACGGATAGGACGGGTATACGAAGCCGGCAAGCCCTTTTCACGGCTAGGCATGTACAGGGCTTTTCTCAAACATATGCAATGAAAAAAAAATACACCACTCAAAAAAATATAATTCAACTGTTTAAGCCTGTCCATGAACACAGACGCCGTGTTTAAAAAAATTACTTCCCGGCTACGCGGCTTACTACGGCTACTAAACTCCTTGACAGTTCTCTCGAGTTGTTCCGCCCGAAATGTGATACTTCGAAGCCCGTTATAACACACGTTGTGACGACATCTCATTGATGTTTGAGACAAAACATATACAGTAAATATACTCATAAAATATAGTATTTTGGGAAGGATATATGTTCAAACTGGACGCCGCATTTACATTTTTAAGCACAATATAAGTTCATTAATTTTATTCTTCTGTTATTTAGTAGGTAAAGCTCTGAAAAGGCCAATTTTAACGCTACCCAAAGGTTGTCTGGAAGAGAACGCCCTTTAGCGATGAGACCGCCTCTTGAGTTTTCTGTGGCAGTAACGGTGTTCGGTGAAATTACGTAGAATATTCAAATTATAAACGTTTTTTTATTGATGATACTTTCTTTTCACTGATAAGAAATAGAGCTAAATGTAAAACAAATAATATACTTTGTATTATTATTTTCTGCTAGTAAGCTCATCATATCAATAGGCATTTGCAATTATTCGTTTCTTTTGTATATTAAGTACCTATAACAAATCGTTAAAATGGTTTACTAATGTTTCGCCGAAAATTATTTAGCAAATTCTTAACTCGCCGAACTACGTATCCCATATTTTTATTTGGTCAAATTTTCATTTCCCAACTCAACGTTTCGCACTGATATCTTTTCCCAATTAATGATTTGATAAACTATTGTTAGACCAATTATTATCTGGGATTTTTATAAGATGTCAATTATGTTTTCGTCAAATGTATTGATTGGCATACCTTGATTTAGCAACATATTGAATGGCATTATGAAATCTAACCTAGTTTGTTAGAATGCAAGGTTCAAATTGCAGTATAATTTTATTGCATTAAGCGGGTAGGGTGATGCACCATGCACCTAAATTTAGAGGGTACTTTTGTTTACATATTTTGTGGCTCAAAATAGCATTTCATTCTTGAGTTATCATCGCTGATAGTTAATGTGCGTGTGTGCATAAAAAAAATAACCCTAACCTACCTATCTCTGGGCTGGACACATAGCCAGACTGACAGACAACCGATGGACCGCCAGGATAACATCCTGGAAGGGTCCATCAGGCACCAGAAAGAGAGGTAGACCAGCTGCCCGGTGGACTGACGATATCAAACAAACGGCTGGCGAACAATGGATAGAGACAGCAAAGGACAGAGACACCTGGAAATCTCTAGAGGAGGCCTTCACCTTCGAGCGAGGGGTTCTTACATAAATAGAAAATTTAAATATAAGTTTTATTAAAAATAAGTTTTTTAAGTATAAAAAAAATTTGAAATAAGTTTATTTTTTGTATTGTTTTAGTAAGAAATATAAGGCTTTTTTATTTTTTATTACCTATCTCTGGGAGCAGTTTCGTCCCGAAGACTGTAATCCCGACGGCTAGAATTCCTACAGTTCACATACATACGTATCACAAGTACAACAAAAGGAGCGTTTTTAAGGATACAAAAAAAACTAACCTAACCTAACCCGTGTGCGTCAGAATGACTGACCAAAATGGCAGATTAATGTTAGACTACCATCAGCATTCACTACCTATTTGCTACTATTTACTACCTATGTTGACATATTTGCTACCTAAGTTTAAAAAGAGATATATATTTAACAAAGTGGGCAGTCATTCTGACGTCAGGATGACTGCCCACATTTATTATATGGGGGTTGGACCCCCTTATTTGCAACTTTCTATATACTATGATTTACTACCTATTTGCTACCTACACATATATTTTTTCCAGATTTTTAAGGCAAAAAATAAAAATGTTATAAGCAAAACATGGAATTTAATTACGAATCTGAGTGTACAGGCTGTACCTCATGAACCGTGATAGTTAGACAGCTGAAATTTTCACAGATGATGTATTTCTGTTGCCGCTATAACAGTAAATGCTAAAACACAGAATAAAATAAATATTTAAGGGGGCTCCCATACAACAGACGTGATTTCGCCAAAATCCAATATAAAATGACCCCACAATGCGTACATTTTGCTTAGGAGCAGGGCTCTGCTAATACTGGATTTTATAGCTACGGCCCTTTTTAGCGTATATTTTGTACGAAACCCTCGGTGCGACTCGTTTCGTTTAATATTTTCATTTGTTATTGTAGGTACCCGTGAAGGATCCGACGTCAGGATGACTGCCCACATTTATTATATGGGAGTTGGACCCCCTTATTTGCAACTTTCTATATACTACGATTTACTACCTATTTGCTACCTACACATATATTTTTTCCAGATTTTTAAGGCAAAAAATAAAAATGTTATAAGCAAAACATGGAATTTAATTACGAATTGGAGTGTACAGGCTGTACCTCATGAACCGTGATAGTTAGACAGCTGAAATTTTCACATATGATGTATTTCTGTTGCCGCTATAACAGTAAATACTAAAACACAGAATAAAATAAATATTTAAGGGGGCTCCCATACAACAGACGTGATTTCGCCGATATCCAATATAAAATGACCCCACAATGCGTACATTTTGCTTAGGAGCAGGGCTCTGCTAATACTGGATTTTATAGTTACGGCCCTTATTAGCCTTTTTTATCCTTCACGGGTACCTACAATAACAAAATGAAAATATTAAACGAGTCGGACAAAATATACGCTAAAAAGGGCCGTAACTATAAAATCCAGTATTAAATATTTATTTTAGCATTTACTGTTATAGCGGCAACAGAATAACATCATCTGTGAAAATCTCAGCTGTCTAACTATCACGGTTCATGAGGTACAGCCTGTACACTCCGAATCGTAATTAAATTCCATGTTTTGCTTATAACATTTTTATTTTTTGCCCTAAAAATCTGGAAAAAATATATGTGTAGGTAGCAAATAGGTAGTAAATCATAGTATATAAAAAGTTGCAAATAAGGGGGTCCAACTCCCATATAATAAATGTGGGCAGTCATCCTGACGTCGGATCCTTCACGGGTACCTACAATAACAAATGAAAATATTAAACGAGTCGGACTCGCGCACCGAGGGTTTCGTACAAAATATACGCTAAAAAGGGCCGTAACTATAAAATCCAGTATTAGCAGAGCCCTGCTCCTAAGCAAAATGTACGCATTGTGGGGTCATTTTATATTGGATTTTTGCGAAATCACGTCTGTTGTATGGGAGCCCCCTTAAATATTTATTTTATTCTGTGTTTTAGCATTTACTGTTATAGCGGCAACAGAATAACATCATCTGTGAAAATTTCAGCTGTCTATCACGGTTCATGAGGTACAGCCTGTACATTCCGATTCGTAATTAAATTCCATGTTTTGCTTATAACATTTTTATTTTTTGCCTTAAAAATCTGGGAATAATATATGTGTAGGTAGCAAATAGGTAGTAAATCATAGTATATAGAAAGTTGCAAATAAGGGGGCCCAACCCCCATATAATAAATGTGGGCAGTCATCCTGACGTCAGAATGACTGCCCACTTTGTTAAATATATATTTCTTTTTAAACTTAGGTAGCAAATATGTCAACATAGGTAGTAAATAGTAGCAAATAGGTAGTGAATGCTGATGGTAGTCTAACATTAATCTGCCATTTTGGTCAGTCATTCTGACGCACACACCTAACCCGGCCGAGTCGGATCTGCTCACATACATACGTATCACAAGTACAACAAATTGATTTTGATTAAAAAATATTTTTTTCGGTTTATATTTGTGTTTTATTTTGCACTATCATCATACTGTAAGCAATGGTTGTAGGTATTTTGCCCAAATGGCTTTTGATGAATCGTTATTTGACTAAGCAAATCATTTGCTACACAATTATTTACCACATAAAATTTGACGATATGTTATTTGCCTTAGCATATCATTTCCTACACAATTATTTACCACATAAAATTTGACGTAATAAAATTTTGGTATATAAAAATGTAGCGAAATAAAAAAATTACGAAGTAAAATTATGCCAAGGATTGGTTTCCGTAATAAAACTTCGGCGAAAAGTTGGTTGCCAAATGAAATTTGACGAAACATAATTCGGCCAAAAGGCAGTACACCCGTTAGAATGCATGCAAAGGCAAAAGTGACTGAAAATGTAATTAGTACCTAGATAACTGTTTTGTCTTTACTCTTCTCTCGAAACTCTGAGTTAGTTAAGCACATAGCATAGTTATAAAAGTGGTTCCATATTGGATTGCATGAAATCAATAGTCATAATTTTCGTAACTAATTGTAACTTTTCTTTCAAACAGATAACTTTGAATTCATGATTGTTAAAAAACAACAAAGCTTTTACTGTCAGAACTCTTGTAAAATTAATAATTTCGGAATTATGGCTAACGATTTTATATTAAACAATACGCTATGTGAACCGATAGGATCCCAATAGAAGTCTACGATTGACACTTGGACTAGTGACTAGTGTGTTCAAATAAAAGTTATATTTGTTGTTATTTTTTAGATTACTAGTTAGAAATAAAGTTTACCATTTAGTTCATTTTGTTTTTTGCGATATATTTATCTGGCATAATAATTATTTATTTAAATTTAATAGTATCATCGGATGTGCCGAGGCAAAATTTTAATAACACAACACCTAATAGTATATCCCCAATGGGGATTCCCCATTAACTGGGTTGTGAGTATAGCCCGACAATTTGTGTTTCAGCCCTCACCTTAGTGCAGTTTTACTAGTAGGTACTAACTTTATTTTTACTGGCCAAGACAACTTTTTGGTTCCTGACGTTGAAAGTCATTCAAGACAAGTTTTTTTCAATATTTTATTTCACGGGGATCCGGTCCGTGGCTCAAGATGGCCGCGTGCCTTCAAGTTTCGTTGTTCGTTATTTATTCATTTTGGTTGTTCAATGTGTAGTATTGATAGCGTATTGTGTTGTGCAGTGAACTAACGTATGTGTACATAGCCCCTCTTGGGTCAAGGCCCGATAGTCCGCGTGGTTTTTAGGGTTCCGTACCCAAAGGGTAAAAACGGGACCCTATTACTGAGACTTCGCTGTCCGTCCGTCCGTCCGTCTGTCACCAGGCTGTATCTCAAGAACAGTGATAGCTAGAACAAGAACAGTTGAAATTTTCACAGATGATGTATTTATATTGCCGCTATAACAACAAATACTAAAAATAAAATAAATATTTAAGGGGGGCTCCCATACAACAAACTTGTTTTATGGTACGGAAACCTTCATGCGCGAGTCGGACTCGCACTTGCCCAATTTTTTTTGTAAACGCTATCACGATTTTCTCACCTCACCGTACAACGTGGTTTCAATCCTCAATCTTGTCGCCGTGTGCGATTGGAAACGAGTCATTGGCGAAATACCTCTTGCTAAGATAAGCAAGAAGTAAAAGCAACAAAAAAAATATTATTATGTATGTAAACAAGTCAACTCAATAGTTGTTGACCAATAGCTATTGAGTTGTCATGTTTTATTGCCGTATGAAAGCTGTAGCTCTGTCCCAGGGCCAAACCGCAACTTGTTAGGCTATTCCTTTGCATTTGTGCCTCGAGCCGTGCCTCTTGTAGACAGCATTCATGACTAGGGCTGCCATCTGTGAATTTGCCGAACCCGGACATTTGGTGTAAATCGCATTTTTCCCCCGGACGTGTCCGAAACTAATATAAAAAAAAACAATTGCTTTATTTTTCATTCACATAAATAGTGTCCGGCTTTTCCCCGGACACTGTTCGAAAATCCCCCGGACGGCCTCCAAACTAGGACAAATCCGGGGAAACCCGAACGGATGGCAGCCCTATTCATGACGAATGCTAGTAACGACTTTGTTATTTATTATTTGTGTACATTGTGTAAATATAAATAAAATTGTTACTTAGGAAAGTATTTTGGTGGTTTTAATTTTCGTCATAAGTTCCTTTTCTCAGAATTAACTGATAGAACTGATGGTTATAATTATAACTAGCTGTGCCCCGCGGTGTTACCCGCTCATCCCACGGGAACACTACATTTATTCGGGATGAAAAGTATCCTATGTCCTTTCCCGGGTCTCAAACTATCTCCATACCAAATTTTATCTAAGTCGGTTCAGCGGTTTAAACGTGAAGAGGTAACAGACAGACAGACACACTTTCGCATTTATAATATTAGTATGGAAGTATGGATATGGATACGGTATTTGATGACAGCTCAAATCAGCTACTCTTTATGAAATGTCCAAAACGATCTGTTAGTATGAAGCTTCTATGATGATACAGGCATGTGACGTTATAAAAAGCAGTAGTCAAAACACGTCTTCTTTTTAGTTATTGTACAATTAAAAATAGTATAATGTCCAAAAGTTAGTGATAGTTTATTTGGTTCCGCGTATTTTTAATTTGTGTTCAATGCCACAATTTATATTCACTATAGTCAAAATACCGTATTATAAAGAAATGGTAGCATGAATTCATCAGTGGCGTCGCGTCTATAGAACGATTTCTACCGACTTGCCTATTTTAGCCTGCGTAGTCATTTAATGACAGGTACCCATATCGTTATAAGTGTAAACACTCTCTACACAAACAGGAGAAACAACACAAATTATATTTTGTATTATGTTTTTATACGTATCCGGTCACTGTTGAACGCCTTGTTGGTTGACTGGTAGAGAATGGCTCATGGCATTAGGTCCGCCATTTGTACTCTGAAATCTTGTAATGTGCAATTAATTTAAAATAAATCATTTGCCGCTAAGAGCGTGTATCTAGGTACAGTCCGACCAAAAAGAGTAGAAATTAAAAAGTGGCAATACTGTAGTGTCGTCCCCGTTTTCTTATATTGATTAGAAAGGGAGGACACTACAGTATTGCCACTTTTTAATTTCTACTCTTTTAGGTCGGTGTGTACTGACAGTGAACACTGCTCGAAATCAGTGAAAGGTTCAGCTAGGAAAAATGAAACAACGAAATACTCACAATGAATAATTACTTTAATTCTGTAATTTTTTACTGTAAGTAAAATATATTCTATGATATTTCAGTCGTCCAAACATTGGCGATATATTCAGACACCATACATAATCCACGTACAGAGTATTTTCTACCATTTGCATACCAAAAATTATCTAGTTTCTGTTACTAATGTAATTTTTATATTTCGCTTATCTTAAAGGGCAATGGAGCGAGCTATGCTCGGAGTTTCCTTGCGTTATCGAAACAGATTTAAGTTTAGACATTCTCAGAGCTATGAGATTTTAGTTTAACAGTTTTGGAAAAAAATGGCTTTTGTATAAATGAAAATTTGTCGAAAGGTTACAGATGGGACACAAAAATCGGTGTTTCACATAGATGACCGTCCAACGGGGCCTCTAAATAATTTTGACAATACAATTGGTAGAAACTTCTCTGCTAACAAAACAAAAAATATATAACAACACATGTTAATCGAAATCACAATATAAAACTCAATAAAGTCCATACACCGATGAGGTAAAAAAGTTTTTTTTTTCACATTTTCGTTTTTTTCCCTATCTAACGATAATTTGAATTTGATAACCTACTTAATCTAGCTTTACAATGTTTAAATGATTTTTTTTCCCATTTTTTGCTTATTCTTGATTACAAAACCTCACTGTACGCGGGCCAGCCGCATCGTATTTACATTTGGTACATAATATCGTTATTACTATTCACAGATAATTTATACATAGACAACTCTCGTGAGTCATGTCATGTTAAAATGCATATTAAACGGGTTTACTCACGTCGTATAAATCGAATACCGCTCGACATGTTTCGAATCGGTTCGCGATTCATCCTCAGGAGCGCCGATCTGTCGCGGCGGACAATCGAATATAGGACTTAAACGATGTGAGTGAACCCGTTTTATATGCATTTTAATATCATTTATACACTTAAGATGCGAGTCTATAAAAAAAAGCCAGAGTTGATTGATCGTTATTTATTACCTTATAAACCTCCTTTTGAAGTTGATTAAAAATAGAAATAAAAACCCTGAATTCCTGACAAAGACTCGCAAATCTCACAAACATAAGTTTGGGACCTTCACTAAAACTACATTGGCATAACTAGAGAAATAAAAGAAGAAAACCATAAATAGAACAGGCAGTGACAACATCATATACCAACAAACTTATTTACACAATTAAGTATTAATGGTCGTGATAATATAGAAGCGAAGCTCGCACTATGGAAACAACACTAGTTTCGCTTAGTTTTACTTGACCTAATGATAATAATGGTATAATTTTGTTTGACATAATTTATGAGAAAATTTCCTTTCGGTTTCAGCGAGTTACATAATAAGAGGTCTTAAAACACGATTGTGATTTTTGGAAACGAGCCGTAGGCGTGTTAAAATCGTTTCATATAAATAAGTAAACATGTTATTGAAAAGTGTATCGCATCAGCTATAATAACACAGAATTATTGCCAAATATTCGTATTATAAACATCTTAGCTTCAAAGATGCCTTATAAGATACGATTCAATACAACCATATTTTAATAAAAATGTTTATATCATATAGCACTAGTGTCGCTTCTCATACTACACATTGAGAATTGTGAAATAAAATCATGTATGCTATGGGCCGAAAGTTCAATAGATTTATCTATAAAGGGTGGGCCCTGTAACAGGAGCAATAAATTAAAACATAGATTCGTCCCTTGAAACTAAACAACATTTGTTAAGCAACTTCTGAAAATAACGTGTATTAAATGACATTTTGTAGAATACAGTTTAGACAAAGAAGCAATGTATTGCAAAATGTCCGATATTAGTAGAGTGACAGCTATGTCAATGCTCAGGGAATGTCAACGTTGGACGACATACATTGAAAATACTATTTACTTTGTTTGAAATAATAAAATTTTGAAAACTGTTTTTTTTTTTAAGTTGCTGAACAAATGTTGTTCAGTTTAACGAGTAAAATCAATGTTTTAATTTTTTGCTTATGTTGCAGGGCCCACGTTGTATATGTATTTATATATTATGTATATCGTCGTCTAGTACCCATTGTACAAGCATTGCTTAGTTTGGGACTAGGTAGATTTATGTAAGATTGTACTATACATAATATACACACACTACACAGTTATAGAATACAATACAATACAACAATACTATATTGCACACCAACAAGAGAAATTTTAAATTAAACAAGACAATCTTATGAGTCAAGCTTTGAGTTATCTGAGTAAAGAAAAGTAAATTTTGTTACTTTTTTCAATTAGTTTTCCTAACTCTGGCTTTACACGAACGAAAAAATTAAGAGTAAAATCTTGTGTAAATATTCTGAGCTCTTCATCCATGTACAGTAGGAATCCTTTTTATCGAGACCGAAGTCATTTCGCTTTGTTCTAACAAACAATGACACCTAATTTCAAAGTAGCAGTTTGCGGCCTTAGTTCATAATGCACACAATACATGTTAAGTCCAATTGTTTCTCAAAACAAAGCGAAGTGACTTGGTCTCAAAAAAGGATTCAAACAGACCGCCTATTGTCTACCATTTTTAGGGTTCCGTACCCAAAGGGTAAAAACGGGACCCTATTACTGAGACTTCGCTGTCCGTCCGTCTGTCACCAGGCTGTATATCAAGAATTTCTATTGCCGCTATAACAACAAATACTAAAAAATAAAATAAAATAAATATTTAAGGGGGGCTCCCATACAACAAACTTGTTATAGATTATGGTACGGAACCCTTAATGCGCGAGTCGGCCTCGCATTTGCCCAATTATTAAATAAAGGTTTCAATCGTAACATTTTTCTTGTTGGTGTGCAATAAATAATTGTTGTATTGTAGTGTAAACAGATTCGGATTTCTTGACTGTTGGAGCCAAATTCGTTCGTTGGTATATAAAGAAAACTTCGACTAGAGATGTGCCTTTTCCGAAAATTGCCGGAAACTTTCAAAATTTTGTATGGGAAATGAGGAAAGTTTCCGGAAATTTTCGGAAACGGCACATCTGTAACTTCGACTATGTGTTATTAGTTATTACTAAGTTACTATAGGCACAGGCACAACTAGAGTTAGGTTTATTACAAATTACAATTAAATTTACAAGAAATTTCGCGGCACGGATCTTGAGCGTTGCAATGATCTTCACATAAATCACCCGATACTGATACTTGTCATTTCCCGATGACAATGTCTTTACCCGACGTTTGATATAATGTTTTTAGACATAATGTAACGTTTCTCATAATGTTACGTTTAATATAATTCGCATTTTTGTTCTTTTGATTTATTTCCTTTCAAATATTAGGTAGGTTAGGTTAGGTTAGAGACGCTTCAGAAAACGTGTTATATCAATTAGGTCAACTATTACATTAGACGAATAAAATTCATTATATAACGAAGACTTTAAGTGTCAAATGTCTTGTCAGTTGTAACCACTTACTAGTGTTACCTGATATGTGTAAGTATGTGATAATTTATTCAACTGTTCATAAAGTTAGACAAACTCGCGTGTCGGGCGACGTCGCGGCGCTGGTGCCGCCGGACGCCTACCACCCGCCGCTCGAAGTGACACTGCAACTACCGCGCGCTAGAGCCGATTCAGTACTCGTTCCTGCGCGTATTCATACGTCGTCTATACCGGAATGGAACTTTCGTAAAGCAGATTATCCTGCATTATATGCCGCTATCGCCGAAATTGATTGGGGTACCGTATTAAACTCTAAATCTGTGGATGTCGCAGTTGACGCATTTTATTCTAAATTAAGGAAATGTATATCTGACCATGTCCCTATGAAAAAAAGAAAGTCCTCCACAGTCGGAAAATACGTATATCCTAGTTGGTACACCCCTGAAATTGTACATACCATTCAGAATAAATATTTTCACTTTAAAAAGTTCAAGGAATCCGGAACCGAATTCAATAAAGAATTATTTAAATATTACAGAGGGCAAGCAAAATATTTAATAAATATAGCATATAAAAAGTATATGTCAGGAATTGAAAAAGACATAATTGACGATCCTACTAAATTTTGGTGTTATGTAAAGAGCAAACGTAAAGACAGACGACAACAAAACGACTACACGTACAACGACAGGACTGTGACGGGACAAGACGCCGTGGAGGCTTTCGCTGAATACTTCGGTTCGGTGTTCCATAGCGAGGAGCCCCGGTTGGACGCGGAGGAGGCGGCGCGGGACAGTGCGGCGCGTGCGAGTGGCGCGGGCGACGCGGCGCGGGTAGCTGTCGACGCCATCGACGCCGGGGACTTGCGCCGCGCCGTCAAGCGACTAAAACCGCGCTCCTCTGCCGGACCTGGTGGAATACCTACTTTTATCGCGAAGGACTGTATATCTGTTCTTAAGTCACCTCTTCTACATATATTTAATCTTTCATTACAATACTCCACCTATCCTACCTGTTGGAAATCTTCGAGAGTAACTCCCGTGCCCAAAGGTAACCAACAGACGGACGTGACCGGATATAGGCCTATTGCTGTGTTGTCGGTATTTGGCAAATTATTTGAGTCTATTTTAGATAATATTATTACTCAACAAATTTCGAACAAGTTGAATGACGCACAACATGGTTTTCGTCGCGGGCGGTCGACCACGACAAACCACGTAGTACTGGTCGATTATGTAGCTGAGACTATGGACGCTCGTAAACAGGTCGACGCAGCCTATTTTGATTTCCGAAAAGCTTTCGATCTTGTAGATAACGATATTTTACTGCGCAAGTGTGCAAATATGGGATTTACGCCGAAGCTCCTACAGTTCTTTGCGAGTTATCTGCAAAATCGAAAGCAATACGTTAAACTTGCCGGATATGAATCGCAACCCTACTACACTCGTTCAGGTGTGAGTCAAGGCAGTACTCTAGGGCCTACTCAATTTTTAATTATGATCAATGATTTGCCGGATGTCATCAGCACGGCAAAGTGTTTAATGTTCGCAGATGATATTAAGTTATTTCACAGTGTTGGCGATAGCCGTGACCAATCACACCTACAAAGCGACATAAACGCTATTGCGAAATGGAGTGAGGATAACAGGTTGCATTTTAATACTTCTAAATGCATGACAATTAGCTTCTCCAGAATACGCTCACCTCTGGCTACCGAATACACCCTTAGCGGCGTTGTGCTTCAACAAACTGACGATATACGAGACTTAGGACTGACACTGGACAAACAACTTGACTTCAGACAGCACATTACAAAGACATGTAAAAAGGTTTCTAAAACGCTAGGTTTCATTATGAGACTCTCTTCGCAGTTCTCCACTATCAAGGTGGCCATTATGCTGTACAACGCTTATATTCGTAGCAGGCTGGAATTCGGAGCATTGGTATGGGATCCCCATGAGGACAAATATGCCCTCATGGTGGAAAAAATCCAAAAGAAATTTGCTAGATACGTGTATAAGCGATTGTATGGCCATTATCCATTCTTGTATCCATCTCTTTTCGTGACGGGTATGGTCGGGTTTCACACGCTTGAGTTGAGGCGCAAACTACTGCTTGTGGTACATTATTATTGTCTCCTCAATAATAAAGTGAATAATCCGTCCGTCTTACAACGCATCGGTCTGCTGGTACCACGGGCGTGCGGCGCGGGCGGCGCGGTGCCGCCGCGGAGGCCCCGCCGGCTGCTGGCGGGCGTGGGGCCCGCCACGCGCACCCATCGCGGCGCTAACGCCCCAACGGCGCGAGCGATTACCATCCTAAACCGCGTTATGCTTGAAGCCGAGGACGTTGATATTTTTGCTGATAGTGTTGGTGCATTTTGCAGGAAAATCATTGCCTACCTAAGCACTACACATGTTGATATACGTTTACCATTATTTATTACAAGTAGTAGTAATAAATAATGGTAAACGTGTCCTATGATATGTCTTATATCGTCTTATGTTTTCTTGTTTTTTAGATGTTACTGTTTTCACTTTTATTTTTATTGTTATCTTGTTCTATGTTTAAGTACCTACCTAATTGTGTTTCTTTTTGTATACCATACAAATGTATTGGTCATATGTACTGTGAATTTGTATGTAATAAATAAATAAATAAATAAATAAATAAATAAACTCCTCTGTTTTGTCCATGGATATTTATGATACCATTGTACTTTGTGTTAAATGATAAAGTTTGTCACGTTTGAAGACATACAAACACGTGACACAATCAGGCTCGATTCGATCGAATTTTTCCTTAAGCTTTCGATAGGTCTCCTGGCGTTGGGGTGGTGGAATGGTTTACACATTGAACCGATAATCCAGAGGTACCGGGTTCAATGCACGGTGTCTTCCGCCACGATACGCATTTTTTTGTGCTTGATCTTCGTTTGAATGGTTACACCTTTCAGTTTTACTAATCATTTCGCGAAGCATCAAATTGTCATCTGACAATGACGCCTGTCATTTTTTACGATTGTCAAATAGGCCCCTGCCTGTGTACCGATGTCATAATCGGATGACATCTTTTATCATGAATACGTGACAAGGTCAAGATCCATGCCGGTACATTACTATTATACAATGCTATCCTACTTACATTGAATCACAAGTCCTTTATATAACTTAATATTTCATATCACCAGTCATAGTTAAAAAATATAGTAGTATTTTCTTCGCATATTACGTGTTATTTAAATTTAGCAAATACCTAAAGCTCTTAATTTATGGCTTTTTGATAAACAGCCAATACAGACGTAACAAAACACAGTTTAACATAAAAAATAGTATTAAAAAAAGAAACAATATTAAATCACACGCAATTTCACAAATATAAACGAGTTTACATACACGTAAAATAAATAAATTCATAACTTAGCCTTCAGACTTTTCATAGCACAGTAGAATTGTGAATGCAATCAACAAATTATTGTATTAAGCGGTTTACACTCACGTGAAATTGTCAGGAACGGCCCGACATGTTTCGAACTCGTGTGGAGCTAACGTAAAAATTGTCAGGAACGGCCCGACATGTTTCGAACTCATATAAAGCTTTTTTTTTATACAGAATAAAGCTTTTTTTAGGGTTCCGTACCCAAAGTGAAAAACGGGACCCTATTACTGAGACTTCGCTATCCGTCCGTCCGTCCGTCTGTCACCAGGCTGTATCTCAAAAACGGTGATAGCTAGACAGTTGAAATTTTCACAGATGATGTATTTCTATTGCCGCTATAACAGCAAATACTAAAAATAAAATAAAATAAATATTTAAGGTGGCTCCCATACAACAAACTTGTTATAGATTATATATATATATATATATATATATATATATATATATGTACGGAACCCTTCATGCGCGAGTCGAACTCGCACTTGTCCAATTTTTTTTTAAATACACTTACGAGTATGAAATAGATTTTTAATGTTAATGTCGGCTCCATAACCCTCTAACGTTTTACCGCGCTATGGAAAGTCTGCCCCTACCATGAGTTAACGTTACCGTACTCGCTATCGACAGCGTCAACAATTTGTATGGATAATACAGCGGCCCTAGTAACTTTGTAGAACTACAATTCCCCGTACAAACCTTTTACACAGTCCCTTGCGAGTACGGTCAATTTAAACTCATGGTAAGGGCACTGAAATCTGTTCACAACTCAAATAGACTCAGTGTTAAACAGTTATATACACTAATTAGACAACATTATTTTATTACAGAAGCGTGCGAGTTATTTTTATTTACTACATAATTATTTATGCACGGCACGCTCGAAACACTCGGGCATTTTTACCAAAACGTGTGCACCCAGTCACAAAACAGATAGGTACAGAAATCAATCTACATACACTAGGTTGATTTGTGTAAGATTGTCCCTTAATATTTATTTATTTAAGCATAATTTGACAAAGTCCCAAGAAACATATAAAAAATTCACAGATACCCGAGAAGCAAAACGCTGTAAGTTCATGTATTTAACATAGCACTTACAGTGCTTTGCTTTTGAGGTACGAATATTTAAAAAGTAAGGGATTTTGGTTACTCAATGGAAGTTTATAAAAAAAATTGTCGGGAATAATTTTTTTCATACACAAAATTCACTCAAATTAAAAAAAAAAAAAAACACTAATTTTGACAGATGTGTCATCTTAACAACCCGATTCAATCTCACCCTGACATTCAAATACACTAAAACTAAATATACCGACTAAAAACTACACTACTTAATTTCTAAATCGTCCATTGACAGGCAAAACTCATTGCTTTATGTAATCACACTCGCAGAATCCGCTGAACCGGATAAAAGACCTTACCCCGTCACAGTTAAATGCTATTTATAAATTAATTTTAAAATATAATATTGCAGGTTTATATAATATTAAATGAAATTTGATATTATATTTACTAAAGAGTAAAGGAATCATATTATGTTGTACTTAACTACAGTAAACATATATTTTTTTAGTAAGTAAACACATTGTTTACTTTTTATGGGATACTTTCTTTTACAGACAAACACTCATTTCATAGAAAAAAAATTCCCCGGAAGTCATAAATTTTTCAGAAATTTTGAAAATTTAAACCTATAGATTAGGTTAGGTTAGGTTTGTGTTAAGCTATAACATTCCAAAATATTTGATCGTTTCAGAATGAAAAAATGCTTTCGATGAAATGGAAATTTCTATGAAATGAAAATTCGATCAAACGTTTGTCTATAAAACAAGGGTAAACCTTTATAGATAACCGTTTCATTGAATATCTCATTTCATAGAATTTTAATTTCATGGACAATATTTTACCCTGAAGTCATAAATCTTGAAAATGTTATCCTATAGATTAGATTAGGTTCATATTAAAACAATCTAAAATATTTTTCACCTCACTAGCTCGGAAAGCCCAGTTTGTTTGTTTGATATCTATTGAGAAAATCGCTTTTTATCCACATGTGGAGAAAGAGTTTTGACGTTTCAACGCAGCTAAAGTAAAATTTGACATGAGCTTATTTTCTGAAAAATCCCGTTTAAAATACCTACATGAAAGCTAATTAGACCTTAGTTTTAATAAATGGCAAATTGGTTGATTATTGCAGATATTTTTCAAAGATATAGTACAAACCCTTATTCTTTTTTCCTCGCTGTAGTGAGGTGAAAAGTTTTGTGTTATACACGGGCGAAAAGTTATTTTACGTCTCGTGTATTGAAACACTCGCTACGCTCAGGATTCTATTTTGAACCACTCGCTTCGCTCGTGGTCAATCATAGGATCCTTTCGCTAGCTCGTGTTTCAAATAAACACTCGCGGGTAAAATACAACTTTCCCCCCTTGTATAACAAATAACTATTATGGCTTCAGAGAGAAATGGTTTCGATGAAGTGATATGTCCATGAAAATAGAACATTCTATGAAACGCTTGGCTAGAAAATAAGGGTAAAATAAGTAAAGACAAACTTTTCATATACAAGGGTTCTGCAAAAGCGGTGCGGATCCGCAGATGGTTAAAGGATAGTTTTTTACCCGACTACGGACAAAAACGAGGGTTATGACTTCTTCTTCCAAACGGACGTAGTTCGCGGCGACCTTCTATTATAAAATAACATACTAACTATGACGGGGCAAGTCCGACTCGACCAGCGAGCCGAGTCAGCGCGACCAGAGACGGGCATCAATCGATGAAACTCCAAATCATTGATACAAAGATCGAAGCTCAAAGCAAAATCGAAATGCGTAACTTGGTGGAAGAGAATCGAACCTTCTGGATTGTCCAGCGCGTTAACGCTACCCTAATGCGGCTATTACACTTTCCTAGATAAGTCACTAACAAGAGGGATGCAGCAATATGTGAGACACGTATGAAGATAACATCTCGCTCCGTATTGCTGCATCCCTCACTTAGGATGCCAAATTTAGCCAAGTGAAATAAGCCTTTAAGTTTGGAGTTAGAGTCCCTAACTCCCAAGCGATCTATCGAATTTCTTATGCTTCGTGTGTCGATCTTTGCATTGTTCATTTGAAACGCTTTACACGTAAGCGGCCTCGATGAAGCTCATCTCTGAGTGCAACACCCACAGACAACCCCCACTAGACGGAGCATGTGAGGCGACCCGCGCGCACCAACGATATGGTACGGCAGAACATTAAAGTATCAACACGGCGACCACCGTTTAGTTGCGTCCTTGTTTATGGTATCAGCTTTATTCGTCCCATTCGCTTTTCGTTCAATTCTTATTTCGTCTCATTCTGCATTCGTCACTCATTCTTTATTCGTTGTGTTCGCCATCTATTCCTATCTTCCTAAGTTCAATTCTATAACTTGTCTCATTCTTAATAAGTTTTATTCGTTATTCGTCACATTCTTCCTTGGACTCATTCTTCACTCCTCCCTTTCGAATTTAGTCTCATTTACTTATTTGCCTCATTTATTTCGATACGTTCGATGCTGGTCACATTCGTTATTAGTCTCTTTCGTTTTGAGTCTATTTCGAAGTTCGATATATTCGTTATTAGTCTCAGTAGTTATTTGTAATTGTAACTATCTTTTCATGTCAATCTTAAATTATCAATATTTGGGCGACTGATTTTTGCTAGGTTATGAAACCTATTTAGATCAACCCAAAATATAAAACTACGTCTAAATATCAAAATTCATGTACAGTCCCACCAAAAAGAGTAGAAATTAATTGTAGTGTCGTCCCTGTTTTTTAACGTCGCTTCATAAATAGGCATTCAAAAGTAGGTAAGTAATTATAGGTCAAAATCATAAAGTTTAATTTGTTCAACTATGAATAACCGATCCGGTCAAAAGAAATATGAATAGTGAATAAAACGTCTAGATAGACGTTTTATTCACTATTCATACTTCTTTTGAGACGAGTAGCGAACGTACCCCAAAAAGAACGAGACGATTTGCCAGTAACGCCAAAATAAGAGAGAGACCAATAACGAATGTGACTAAAGATAAAGTGTGAATGAGACTAAATTCGAAAGGGAGGAATGAAGAATGAGTCCAAAGAAGAATGTGACGAATAACGAATAAAACTTATTAAGAATGAGACAAGTTATAGAATTGGAATTAGGAAGATAGGAATAGATGGCGAACACGACGAATAAAGAATGAGTGACGAATGCAGAATGAGAAAGCTGATACCTTGTTTATGATCCATGCGTAAGTCAACGAAAAAAGAAATTAAATAAATAACATGGTAAATTGTAGTGTTAAGTGGTGTAGAGAGACCTCATAAACATGGACGCAACTGAACGGTGGCCGCCGTGTTATACTTTAATGTTCTGCCGTACCATATCGTTGGTGCGCGCGGGTCGCCTTACATGCTCCGTCTAGTGGGGGTGGTCTGTCACACCTAAGCTCGATGAAGCCCATATCTGAGTGCAACGGCGTCCTACCTGTCAGGGCGGCACTAGTCCCGCGGCGTGGATTATAAGTTGAACCCGCGCAGGTTGTCGAGCCTGCGCTGCAGGTCCGCCACGTCCGCGTGCGGCCAGCCGGGGGCGGGGGCGGGGGCGGGGGCGGGGCCGGGGGCGGCGGGGGCGGGGGCGGGGGGCGAGGGCGGCGCCGGGTGCGAGCGCCGCCGCTCGCCGCCGGGCGCCATTTGGAACCCGCTGCCCGACTTGCCGGGGCTCTCCGTACTAGAGGGGGGAAACATTTAAATGTACAGTGTGTTACCGCCAAATAGGCTTTTCTTAAAGTAGAGTAAAGGAACATATATCTTTAACGTATCCATGACCTTAATTATTATATTTAATATTATGAATTTAACGTTAAAATTTTATTTTAATGTTCCTACTTAACATTGATTTGGAGTATCTATACATCTCCTTTACGTGTACCAGTGTAATTAGTTATAACACAAATGTAATCATTGTAATTGTTTTAAGTATTATTTACGAAAAAATGACTTACTGTTGAGTTTCTTTCGGCTTTCTTCTCAACAGCGGTCTCCTCTTGCGAAATGCCGGTAGATTCACAATCTGACTTGTAAAAGTGCCCCTGTGGCCTACTTACTGAATAAATTATTTCATTTCATTTCATTAATTAATAAACTTAAATTCAGGCTTTATTAACTTTCTAACAAAATTTTAATCGACAGTAATGTACAGTAAAGTAAATTGACAAGTGAGTGTTAAATGACAGCGTGATATGAGTAACGACAATTACGCTGTACACCCACTACATTGAATGTGCGGATTTAAGAAATTTAATTGTGCAGTTAATTCACATAATTATAATTAGCTAATACATGCAAACAATTACTAATGGATCATATTATTATCAGTTTTAATAAATGCCCGCATGCCGGTAACAGGCTGTATATTAAATAGGGGTGAAGACTGGTGTTGAATTGTCCAACATGCTATGCTATAATTTATACACATAATAAGGTCAATATCGTCGGGCATAGTACAATGCCGCGTAAATAACAGCTGTCGATAAAGTTCTCATTTCAATAAATTACATAGAAATTTTAAATTAATCCTAAGAGTATAACTTGGCCCATATTGGTCAAATCAACCTTATTTGTAAGGTGATAAAGTCGGGTGTACGGTTTGCTATGATAATTTATATAATATTGGGATAGGCTGTAAGCGAGAGATAACGCGGTGACATATAAACCGTGCGCGGTTTTCGCTCACCGTATTTTATGTACTAGATCATAAGTTCCTTGTTTTGAATAAATAATAAAAAAAAAAACTTAGCATTTGTTTGAATATTGATTCGTATCTACACTTGTTACTTTACGCGGTATTGCACTATCCCGGACGATATGAATATAGGAATAAAGAAAAAGAAAACTGTAACATTAACCCTTAAATGCATGTATATTTACACGTTACTGAAATGACACCAGTCAACATCAGAATAATGTCAATAAAGACTGTGATGATTGTCCCGAAATCTCAAACTGACGTGGAATTCATTGCTAATTGGCCCATTTTTTCTAAAGTTGTACACCCCACTTTTTTAATTTTCGATATTTTGGGTATTTTCTACTCAGAATACCGAGCTCTTTCGATCTAATTAGGAGAAAAAAAGTGTCCCAAAATATTCATACATTTTTTGTTTTTCCATTCCGTCACCGCTGTAGTAGGTTATATGGAAATGGTAACGGAATGGAACGCAAAGACATTGGGACACTTTTTTTCTCCTAATTAGATCGAAAGAGCTCGCGATTCTGAGTAGAAAATACCCAAAATATCGAAAATTAAAAAAAAAAGCGAGGTGTACAACTTTAGAAAAAATGGCCCAATTACCTCATTTCAGAAATAAAAATTTTTAACAAAAAAAAGAACCGACTTCAGTAAAACTAAAATGCCAACAATAACCCGTTCAAGTACAGATTACATTTGACTCACCCTTCGAAGTCGATCCCAAACCACTCAGTTCTTATATTTATATATTATAGTTTACGCGAGGTTTGGCACCGACTTCGAAGGGTGAGTCAAATGTAATCTGTACTTGAACGGGTTATTGTTGGCATTTTAGTTTTACTGTAGTCGGTTCTTTTTTTGTAAAAAAAATTTTTTTTTGCTTTTTAGTGATTCGTATGTGTGTTCATCATCAGTTTCCTTACACCAAATCCTATTTACTGAATGTAAATTCTTGACTTTATCAATAAATTACCGAAAGCGCCGTACATGTCCCTATAACATTTGAAGAGTCCCCTCGATTTCTCCAAGATTCCATCATCAGATCCCGACTTAG
Organism: Apotomis betuletana; assembly: GCA_932273695.1. Lineage (NCBI taxonomy): Eukaryota > Metazoa > Arthropoda > Insecta > Lepidoptera > Tortricidae > Apotomis > Apotomis betuletana. The sequence goes on along the minus strand of OW026320.1, from coordinate 10,668,951 downwards.
TGCTAACGGGACCAACTCGGAGTTATACCCTTTCGATAAAAAAAAAAAAAATTGAAAATCGGTTCACGGTTCTCGGAGATATCGAGTAACAAACATACAAAAAAAAAATAAAAAAAAAATTAGTTCGAATTGAGAACCTCCTCCTTTTTTGAAGTCGGTTAAAAAGGAGTGTAATTGTATACATTTAAGGGTTAAAGGACTTTGAATAATTATAAAAACGGTTCATACTCACATAAAAATTGAACGGCCCGACATGTCGCGTAGCAGCACGGATAGCTGTCCCTGATTAAGTGCTTCATATGAGTTCGAAACATGTCAGTCCTGACAATTTTTACGTAAGATTATACCGTTTTTATAATTATTATAGATCTCTCACGATAGTTATATTGACTTTGAATTATGTGACTTTAAATTACGTAAATTATAAAACTTTTCAAGTACAAAAGCTAACTTGAAATTTGTTGTCAGAATCCTCAGAATTAAACAAAACAATAATTGTATGACAACCATGTACTTAAATGCACTTTTCCACGGTCATAATGGCAATTCAGTTATTTTTCGATACGTATACTGTTACCTTTAGAGCTGATGACGTCACGGCACGCTCACCATTTTGTATGGAGCGTTTTCAGCGCTCCGTAAGAATGTCGAACTTTAACAGTAATTTTCGACTATTAGAATGCTCTAAATGTATTTAGTCCCATATAGACATTTGAATCCCAATAAAAAAGGGATCGATTGACATCTTAAAAAAATGTCTCCCCTTTTTTATGCCTAAATAACTGGACCGATTTCAGTTGTTTTTTGGCTAACGAATACCTGCGTCCCCAGATGGTTGACGATGGATGGATACTACTTACTCGACTACAGAGAATCACAAAAGAGTGTTGTGTTTTTCTTCCACGCAGATGGAATTCGCGGGCACCTTCTAGTATATGATATACTAATTGTACAATAGCCTTGAGGCAACTGACAAAAATTCAGAATCCGAAATTGAAGCTTATCATCGGGACTCGAACCCGCGACCGCTGGCTTAGTAGGCAGGTCTCTACAAAATGCGCCAACCGCGTCGTCAAAACGTCGCATATGTAATTTAGTAGTGTTCCGCGGCATACTAGTGTACATACCGTGGCAATAAGTTGGTATGCCTCAAACAAATAAGGTATGAGATAACCTTATAAAGCTAAACAAATACATACCTCCAAATGAGGTACCACCTAAATTTACCGATTTCCAAGGTGTACTGATCTCAAAAAGTTTGCAGAATAATAGTTTAGAAGATACATCGTATAATGAGTACTAGGACTGCAGAAATGTAGTGTACTGTGTTGTAGCAAAGTTGTGTGAAACACACGTTCACTTAAGTGGCCGTTGGCCGGACCGAATTTGACCAATCAACGCTCAACATTTCCACTACGCGTCAGCAGAAACAGCGTGATTGGTCATCTTTTCACAGACCGCGAATGAAAACGCACTCTTAAAAATAGACCTTGAACGCCTTACCTCGTGTACCGGGTACTAGGGCCGAAGGAGTTGTTGAGGTTGCTGTTGTCGTCCCTGCTGTTGTACAGCCACACTCCCGAGTGTGGTTTGTGGTCCCGCACTTGGAAATCCGAACTGTACAGCTTGGGCGGCAGCGTGAAGTCCACGTTCAGAGGTTGACCTGGTAAATTTAAGTTAGTTTAGAATTTCATGTGGTTCATAAAACATAGCTACTAAACGTAAAAGTGCTACTCAAAGCTACGCTTGAATTTTCACACGATTTTACATAGTCACAAAAACCAAAAGTACCAGGGCCGCATGAATCACCAGGAGGCAGGTGTTGTTGTTCCAGGCGGTGTCGGGGCGGAGGCACTCGCCGCTCGGCGGGTACCAGCTCTGGGCCGGCTTGTAGTTGTGCTACAGTACCAGGGCCGCATGACTCACCAGGATGCAGGCGGTCGTCGAGCCGCAGCTCGTCGTAGCTGCGCTCGTTGTTGTTCCACATGGTGTCGGGGCGGAGGCACTCGCCGCTCGGCGGGTACCGGCTCTGGGCCGGCTTGTAGTTGTGCTACAGTACCAGGGCCGCATGACTCACCAGGATGCAGGCGGTCGTCGAGCCGCAGCTCGTCGTAGCTGCGCTCGTTGTTGTTCCACATGGTGTCGGGGCGGAGGCACTCGCCGCTCGGCGGGTACCAGCTCTGGGACGGCTTGTAGTTGTGCTACAGTACCAGGGCCGCATGACTCACCAGGATGCAGGCGGTCGTCGAGCCGCAGCTCGTCGTAGCTGCGCTCGTTGTTGTTCCACATGGTGTCGGGGCGGAGGCACTCGCCGCTCGGCGGGTACCAGCTCTGGGCCGGCTTGTAGTTGTGCTACAGTACCAGGGCCGCATGACTCACCAGGATGCAGGCGGTCGTCGAGCCGCAGCTCGTCGTAGCTGCGCTCCTTGTTGTTCCACATGGTGTCGGGGCGGAGGCACTCGCCGCTCGGCGGGTACCAGCTCTGGGCCGGCTTGTAGTTGTGCTACAGTACCAGGGCCGCATGACTCACCAGGATGCAGGCGGTCGTCGAGCCGCAGCTCGTCGTAGCTGCGCTCCTTGTTGTTCCACATGGTGTCGGGGCGGAGGCACTCGCCGCTCGGCGGGTACCAGCTCTGGGCCGGCTTGTAGTTGTGCTACAGTACCAGGGCCGCATGACTCACCAGGATGCAGGCGGTCGTCGAGCCGCAGCTCGTCGTAGCTGCGCTCGTTGTTGTTCCACATGGTGTCGGGGCGGAGGCACTCGCCGCTCGGCGGGTACCAGCTCTGGGGCGGCTTGTAGTTGTGCTACAGTACCAGGGCCGCATGACTCACCAGGATGCAGGCGGTCGTCGAGCCGCAGCTCGTCGTAGCTGCGCTCGTTGTTGTTCCACATGGTGTCGGGGCGGAGGCACTCGCCGCTCGGCGGGTACCAGCTCTGGGACGGCTTGGGCTCCGGCTTGCGCTCCGAGGGTTTCACTGCTACAAAACACATGGAAATTATTAGAATATCAAAGTAAATGACAAAACCTATTACTGAATTAGCTAAGTAAGTGGGTAACCTGTGAAGAAGCATTCTCAACGGTAAGCTGGTTCTGGTCGGCGATGACACGATCTTTAAACCGTAAATTACCAGGCTACCGTGGATATTTTGAATATGCCATTTATCTCCCATGCATGGCTAGTACCTAAAGCCAGTAAGACTTGATGAGAGACGCATCCTCAACGCTTAACTTATTCAGCTCGGCGTTGACTCGCTCTTCTGGTTAGTCATGCTATCCTAGTACGTAGTTCCATCAAGCCGATACTGAACATACCTTCCGGCTCCCAGGCCTCAGCCACAGGCACCCTGACCCTAGTGCCGGGTGCTCGTGGAGACGCGTCTTCAACGCTGAGCTCGTTCAGCTAAGCAATGATTAGCTCTTCTGGTATCTCATGCTATCCTAGTACATAGTTCCATCAAGCCGATACTGAACATACCTTCCGGCTCCCAGGCCTCAGCCACAGGCACCCTGACCCTAGTGCCGGGTGCTCGTGGAGACGCGTATTCAACGCTGAGCTCGTTCAGCTAAGCAATGATTAGCTCTTCTGGTAACTCATGGTATCCTAGTACATAATTTCATCAAGCTGATACTGAACATACCTTCCAGCTCCCAGCCTTCAGCCACAGGCACCCTGACCCTGGTACCGGGTGCTCGTGGAGACGCATCCTCAACGCTGAACTCATTCAGCTACGCAATGATCAGCTCTTCTGGTAACTCATGCTATCCTAGTACATAGTTCCATCAAGCCGATACTGAACATACCTTCCGGCTCCCAGGCCTCAGCCACAGGGACCCTGACCCTAGTGCCAGGTGCTCGTGGAGACGCGTCTTCAACGCTGAGCTCGTTCAGCTCGGCGATGACTCGTTCTTCGCCGTCGAACACGAAATCCGGCTCCGGATTTTTCTTGGCCTGCGGCGTTTTTGGAACCGGAACTGTATAACAAAAGAATTATAAAAATTAAACAATGCTAGCAGGTTCTGAAACTACCGATTTGACGGTAGTAGCAGAGAAGACACGATCAAAAGTATAAGTGTATACATTTGCGGTTTCATCACGCAAAAACATCTAGATAGTTTTCAACTATTATATGGTTACAGATAGCCGAAATGCAAATGCTTACAAAATATGATTTACCCGACTATGTTCAAGAAAAAAATAATAGTGTTGTTTTCTTCCCCAAACTGACAGTCGTGTTGGTCTGTTGCAAAGTGGTGCCGTGACCAGGATTAAAGATCCTTGTCACGGCACCAGACTGTAACGAACCTCTCGAAAACTTTGTCCTTTACAAAGTTCACTCGCACCTCACGAGGAGTGTTTGTTCTCAACCTCGAAGTTGAATAGAAGAACTAACCTTCCCTCCTGTCCCCGCCGCCAGGGGGCGCGCCGGGCCCGGACAGCAGTTCCTTGAGTTCCTGCTCCAGCTCAGCGGCGTCAAAGTCATCAGTGGAACCGGCCAGGGCCTTCTCCACCTCGTTGTAGGTTTCCATGACCTACAAATGATAAACGACAAAATCTATTACAATGGTTATCTAAAATTATAATAAATTGAGTTAAAACAAGCGTGTTTTATAATTTTAGTATTTTACGGTGTTAGTGTGTTTTTTCGTTTATGTTAATTCGAAGTATCTGATGAATTAATGTTTCGCTTCTGTGTGATCGTCTTTTTATTAATTTTGGTAAAGGATTTAATTATATATTTTGGATTTATACCTCCTTGAGGTCATCCATGGTGTCGTGCACGGCGTCTTCGTCGAGTCCTCCCTCCTTCATGCCACGTTTCAGGGCTTGGGAACCTATCCTGGAACATTAATTATCATAAGTACATCATATATGTACAGGCGTCTTCGTATAGCACTGAAAGTCTATGAGTGAAATTGTATAGACCAATTGCCTAATTGACAACATTTCAGATTTTTAAGACTACAATTTTGTTACTTTTCCGCTTAGAAGATTAATCACTGTATATATTTTTACTGCGATTACGAATTATTTTTTCTAACATGCAGTATCTCCAAAACTATGACACAAAGGAAAGGTTACTTTAGACTGGTGTCTATAAAAAAAAACGAATCACGTTTTGTTTGACATTGTTGACAGCTTATTTTTTTCGCGAATAAGTCGAAAACGACAACCCTATCCAGGCATTGTTGTCGTAGATTTCGGTTTATTAAATGTATTTTTCTTACATTTGTTTACATATAGAACAAAAAAATTGGCCAAGTGCGAGTCCGACTCGACTCTAAAGGGTTACAAGTTTTTTGTATGGAAGCCCCCCTTAAATATTTATTTTATTTTTAGTATTTGTCGTTATAGCGGCAATAGAAATACATCATCTGTGAAAACTTCAACTGTCTAGCTATCACCGTTCTTGAGATACAGCCTGGTGACAGACCGACGGACGGACAGCGAAGTCTCAGTAATATGATCCCGTTTTTACCCTTTGGGTACGGAACCCTAAAAAACATTTAAATATTTTAATGTCCACACGACGCAAAGCTCTATCGATCTCTATATTAATTTTCATCTGTTAGAAATATGAAAGTTATCTCACTTGTAGGTGTCCACGATGGTGGTGTTGACGTCTACCTCCCGCATCTGTTGCAGCAGCTGTTTCACGTTCTGCAGAGCCGCATCGGTGTGCTCGATGCGTTGTTGCAGCTTGTGCTTGCGGCGGAGGTGGTTTTTCGCCTATAATAAACGAATAATGTATAATAACATTTGGAATAATTTCATATGGCATAATATCACAGACATAAAAAGATCATCATCACTACATAGTATAAAACAAAGTCGCTTTCTCTGTCCCTATGTCCCTTTGTATGCTTAAATCTTTAAAACTACGCAACGGATTTTCATGCGTTTTTTTTAAATAGATAGAGTGATTCAAGAGGAAGGTTTATATGTATAATGTAAACCTTCCTCTTGAATCACTCTATCCATTAAAAAAAACCGCATGAAAATCCGTTGCGTAGTTTTAGAGAAAGCTACTTTGTTTTATGATACATGCATAATTTATCAGCATTGCACCCGTGCGAAGCCGGGGCGGGTCGCTAGTTTGATATAATACGTTTAATCTTTAGCGCTTTTCCTCCTATGTCAAAATGTGATTTATACGCCAATAGTAGAAAAAAGAAAGAGCGAAAATATACCTTATCTGTCAGCAGGAAAATTGCTTTGACAGCGTCCGCCATTACCCCTTTAGTGGTCGTTGGCGTGGCAGGCACGACAGCACACCACCACTTTAGTGGTCCTGGTTTAAAGGAACATCTCCGACTTTCGTAAAAAAAAATTTTACAAGGCGTTCAATACGGTTGTGACAGTATATACAGTACGTATGAAGACACGCTAGTTCTTAGGGGCCTGGTAAAGGGTTAAAACCAACCCATCATTACACAGCCTATTGATTCAGCATTGCTACTAAAAGTAACGCGCGGCCGTGTCCGCGACATCGCGTATAGGAAGAGTGGACGGGGTCTAAATGAAATCTGCATCGCTACTGTTTTGCGACAGATGGTGTATCGCTATTAAAGCGATTCAGAAAGTCGCCGTATGCGACCTCCCTGTCTCTGTTTGGCCTTACGGTTGATTGGTAGATAATGCCTCATGGCATTAAGTCCGCCATATGTATATATATTTTTGTGATATGCTAATTAAATAAATAAAATCAAAGCATGGAAAGCTGTGATTCCGGCGTTAAAAAACATCTCGCGTTCAGACAATCGTTGATACAATAAGTCAAGTGTGCGTGGTATCAGTGGGTAATAGTGAAAATGCAGTGACAGACAGTCCAGTGGTGACAGCGCAAGAGCCCTGCCCTCCGCGCGCCGCGCTATCTGCGCGTGCGCAGAGGGCACAAGAAGAGCGATTAAAAGTGCAGTGGGTCGCGAGTCGCGTAGCAGCACGGATAGCTACCCCTGATGAAGAGCTCCAAATGAGTTCGAAACATGCCGGGCCGTTCCTGACAAACGTGAGTTTAAACCGTTTTTAGGGTTCCGTACCCAAAGGGTAAAAACGGGACCCTATTACTGAGACTTCGCCGTCCGTCCGTCCGTCCGTCCGTCCATCCGTCCGTCCGTCCGTCTGTCACCAGGCTGTATCTCAACAACGGTGATAGCTAGACAGTTGAAATTTTCACAGATGATGTATTTCTATTGCCGCTATAACAACAAATACTAAAAATAAAATAAAATAAATATTTAAGGGGGGCTCCCATACAACAAACTTGTTATAGATTATATATATGTATAGGTACGGAACCCTTCATGCGCGAGTCGGGCTCGCACTTGCCCAATTTTTTATAATAAGTAAAGATGTCTCACGATAGTTTTAATAACATTAAATAAAATCAAGATATGATTGTAGTGTCATTTTCATCGTAAAATCCCGCGATTAAGTTAAGAGTCCCGGATCGCAGGTACCAGGGGAGCATAAAACGCAGACACTCACCGCCGGTCTATTCCCCAGTTGCAGCGCTGCGCGGGCCTCGCCCTCGGCGGCGGCGGCGTCCCTCGCGAGCTTCGCGGCGTCCGCCTCCAGGCGCGCCTCGGCAGCCACCAGGCGAACTAACGCCTCGTCTGTTTCTGTCACTGGCGTCGCTTTCTTGTTCGGTTCCGCTGTGGATAGAAGCGCTAATTATATTATACAAATTACCATTTAGAATGGCACAACGGGACAGAGAAAAGCTTGAGGCGTTCGAGATGTGGTGCTGGCGAAGGATGGAAGGAATAAGAACTAGATTGTGGAACTAATTACCGGTGCCCGTCAGGCAATCGCAATCCGTGGCATCATTTAAGGAAAAGTTAAAAGGGTTATGGCTTCTAGACCCCTAATTTCGTCGAGTGCTGTATTTATTGTTAAAATTTAATACTTATTATTATTATTATTATATATATATTAGTTTGTTTTATATTATAATATTTATATTCATAATGTGTAAGTTTATGTAGGTATATTTAAGATTTTGCCTTTTTTTTTTGCGTAAGCATTTAGTGTCTCTGTGCATTTTTTATAGTTTTGCCTATCTTCTTGGATCTTCTCTGTTCTCTCTCATTTGCTCAAAGGTTAACTGGAAGAAATCCCTTACAGGGATAAGTTCGCCTTTGTACATATCATTAGTTTAATGTCCTTGCTATGTATATTTTAATGTACAATAAAGAGTTTACATACATACATACATAAGCTGGACAGAAAGTCACCAATGAGGAAGTATTGGAAAGGGTACAGAAGAGACATATACTTCGACAATAGACACTCGAAGAGGGAAAATGATGGGTCATTTGATACGACACGACGATCTGATACAAAAGATAATGGAGGGGAAAATTGAAGGAAGGAGAGGAAGAGGAAGGCCGAGGATTAGCTATTTGGACCAGATCAAGAAAAAGGCAGACGTCGGGTCGTATCGGGAAGTCAAAGAACTGGCGTTAAGTAGAACGGACTGGAGACAACTGCACCGACAAGAGTGAAACTCTTAAATAATAATAATAATAACCATTTAGAAGTCGTCATTTTGAAAAAAAAGGTGTCTACTCAAATCGCCCCGTGAGCTTGCGATTTGAGTTTGGGTGAAAACTGAGAGGTTCTTATTTAGATCGCGTAAGAGCGAGAGAGACAGGTACAATACGTGAATCGCATTCTGATAGCTCACGCACTGTAAGTAAATAGAGTAAGGTATCACTACATAGAATAAAACAAAGTCGCTTCCTGCTGTCTGTCCCTATGTATGCTTAGATCTTTAAAACTATGGATTTGGATGCGGTTTTTTTTTTAATAGATAGAGTGATTCAAGAGAGAAAGGTTTATCTGTATAATACATGCATAGTTTATTTAGTAGCTTTTCAATTTTTCTATACCATGCTTTAATCAAAATCATTTTTTTTTTCGTCATATATTCGGTAATCGCTTTCCATCAGGGGATTCTTTTGCTCGTTTGCCCCCTATGACGTAAAAAAATAAAAATAAAATACAGTGTGCAATTTTCTTGGATGAAGGGCTCTCTTAGGGGCCTTCGAAACCTGTGGCCTCGCGAGTTCTTTGTGCTGGCTGAAATTTGTCATGTGGCAATGTTGGCTCACCTAGTTTGATGACTTCATCCTTCTTCACAGCGGAGCCCTGAGACACGAGGTAGCCGAGCAGCATCTCAAAGGTGTCCCGCCCCTGCTGCCACTTGCAGCTCTTCATCAGCGCGATGGTGCCCATACTATTGTTAGCTCACCTAGTTTGATGACTTCATCCTCCTTGACAGCGGAGCCCTGAGACACGAGGTAGCCAAGCAGCATCTTAAAGGTGTCCCGCCCCGGCTGCCAGCAGCTCTTCATCAGCTCGATGGTGCCCATACTATTGTTAGCTCACCTAGTTTGATGACTTCATCCTTCTTGACAGCGGAGCCCTGAGACACGAGGTAGCCGAGCAGCATCTCAAAGGTATCCCGCCCCTGCTGCCAGCAGCTCTTCATCAGCTCGATGGTGCCCATACTATTGTTAGCTCACCTAGTTTGATGACTTCATCCTTCTTGACAGCGGAGCCCTGAGACACGAGGTAGCCGAGCAGCATCTCAAAGGTGTCCCGCCCCTGCTGCCAGCAGCTCTTCATCAGCTCGATGGTGCCCATACTATTGTTAGCTCACCTAGTTTGATGACTTCATCCTTCTTGACAGCGGAGCCCTGAGACACGAGGTAGCCGAGCAGCATCTCAAAGGTGTCCCGCCCCTGCTGCCAGCAGCTCTTCATCAGCTCGATGGTGCCCATACTATTGTTAGCTCACCTAGTTTGATGACTTCATCCTTCTTGACAGCGGAGCCCTGAGACACGAGGTAGCCGAGCAGCATCTCAAAGGTGTCCCGCCCCTGCTGCCAGCAGCTCTTCATCAGCTCGATGGTGCCCATACTATTGTTAGCTCACCTAGTTTGATGACTTCATCCTTCTTGACAGCGGAGCCCTGAGACACGAGGTAGCCGAGCAGCATCTTAAAGGTGTCCCGCCCCTGCTGCCAGCAGCTCTTCATCAGCTCGATGGTGCCCATACTATTGTTAGCTCACCGAGTTTGATGACTTCATCCTTCTTCACAGCGGAGCCTTGAGACACGAGGTAGCCGAGCAGCATCTTAAAGGTGTCCCACCCCGGCTGCCAGCAGCTCTTCATCAGCTCGATGGTGCCCATACTATTGTTAGCTCACCTAGTTTGATGACTTCATCCTTCTTGACAGCGGAGCCCTGAGACACGAGGTAGCCGAGCAGCATCTCGAAGGTGTCCCGCCCCTGCTGCCACTTGCAGCTCTTCATCAGCTCGTCGATGGTGCCCATGCGTTCGGCATCGTTCGGGAAGTTCTCCAGTAAATCCAGTGCCTGTTCCTGAAAATTCAAATGAGACTAGAATATACCCGAACTTCCAACCACCACTAACACCAATGTAGAGTAAAAAGTAAGTATAACCGTCTTGGGATGCCAAGCTATCCTTGTACTAAAATTGGTTAAAATGTATACAGCTGCTTCGCTAAATAAAAGCTTGTAAAATTTTACAAACAGGTGGCGCTGTACTGCTGCTACCATCCAAATAATGACCCCTATCCATAGAAACCTGGTTTTCAATTTATGAGTAATGTGCCTGACCCACTCGAGTAAAAAGCTACTGCCCGAGTTATATCTACAACCTTGATTCTCTTGCGTATCTCATGCCCTTTGAGTAACATTGAGCTTTCTTTTGAGGCTCATTGTGAGCATTCACATTTCAGTGCCGTGTCATCATCATCACTGGCGGCAACACGCATAGGTTAAGAATAAACCTCCTATAGTATAGATATTGAAGGATAACTAATGAATTCTGTAGAATGTTTATAAGTATATTTTAAATGATGGATAACATTCGGGGTACAAATGTTATCTTATCTGAACAGGACAACTGCTTTGAAATAACATTTGGATATTTTCACTGCAATCTAGAACAGATAAACGAGAATAAAACCATTATTAAATAATAAATTCTATTGTAAGAAGAGTTAATATTTTTTCCATAATAATCTTGACGAGTTATGAGATCGCCCTTATCTTTTGTCTAAAACGAGTCTTTCCATGCCACAATATCCAGTATGCGCCCGTTACTCAAGAACCTCATTGTCTAGTAGAAACACCACTCACTGGTAGTGAGGCTAAGTAGCACTGATACAGTTCAAGTAGTGTTTAAAAAAAATTTAAAACAACATACACGTATAATTAAAAATACATACCTTTACAGCACTTTCGCACACAAATCTCTGTGTGGAATCAATGCTAGCTTTAGGTAGTCCATCATTGTCTATGGCCTGTCGGGCTGGCAGCAGTGACGTGACCGCCGTCAGGGCGAAGGCAGCTGGCTTAAATGCCAAGCGGGCACCCCAGCGTACCCAGCCTTCTGGGCCGTTGTGCAAGATCTGCTGATACTTTGTCAACGGTGATAGCTCGCCATTGCTGAAATAGTTTTTTATATAAAATAAGGGGTAAATGGTATAACAAGTTGTAAGTCATCTAATGGATAGTAATTGATCACATTTGTAGGTAACAACAATTTTTTTTTCTTTTTTATTTCCTGACAAACAAAGGACGGGTGTTATAAGTTTAACATGTGTATCGGGTATCCATGTGTCTGTCCATAGCATGCTAGCTCGGAAACAGATAGTTTGATTTGAATGCATTCTTCTTAATCCAAAGCCCAAGCGTCTGTGAAGATGGTTCTTAGACATGTTTGGTAAAAATAACAACAGCTGTTTCTACAGTCGCACTAACTTCTGTTGTACAGTCGCAAAAGCTTAACTCGAGCACCTGGAGCAAAAGTGCCACTTCTGGAAGACTCCAACTAAACCCAAGGACGCATTACTGCTCACAAAGTGACCTGGTTGGGCTTTGAATGTCCATTTTGTTTTACAAATTTCTCTTTAACACTTTCGGGTAAGCAATGTCTACAGACGTCGCATATTTATTTGTTTCTCTAGGCAGTAGTGTCCGTGTGCTCGCCCGGAAGTGTTAACTTGCAATGTATGTCTGTAGCTATGTTTGATCAGGTGGAATCTCGCAACTCAATTTTGAGGATATCTTCAACCGATTGAGCTGAAATTTTGCATAGGTACCTACTTAACTTTGATACCGATACAATAATATAGTACCATGGGGCTGCTCTGATGATGGAAGGTGGCCCTAGAAACTCTGTAATAGATAAATCAATCATACCAAATTTGGGTTTTCTAGAATCGTGTCAGTGAGCGATTGATGGATGTTTATAGAAAAGTAGTTGCTTATACAAGCTTGTCACAAAAATGAAATTTTGACAGAAACTTAAATTTTCAGTGGCATAATTTTACGTGTGGGAATATTCAGATTTTAAAATTACTTCAATTTATTCATGGGTCAGGTATAAATATTGTTATTAACATTACATTATAGTCGATTAAATAACAGATGTTTTCAGTATAAAGTAAACTCTTTGGTGACTTGCGCCATATTTTTATCTATCCACTTACATAAGTATTTGTTATTGTGTAATTCATTTAGTAATGATTGTGCAATTTTATTATAATTAACAATTCTATAAAAAAAATTGCTAGTCTGGAAAGGCAGCCATTTGTAGGATATGCAGGGAGTTTTACAACTATATTAAATTTGTACTTTTGTATGACAGAGTACATGTTTACAGCAAAATTACATGTGTTCAAGGTTTAATTTATTTATTCAATAAATCCATAATATTTCAATTGCTTACAATAATAATAATAATTGTCTTTATTTCAGCTTATTTTCTTTATCACAAGGGTAAAACAATCCATTATTATGATATATACATTAGTATTCATTTTAGTACAGACACAAAGCAAATACACCTGTTTCTCGCAAGGTTCAAATGCAAATAAGATATGACGCAATCGCATAATATACTATACAAAAAGTTTAGATTTAGAGAAAAACTCACCGAAACATTTCTTCGACGACAATATCAAGGCAAGCGGGTGTACGTCCCTTCCTCATGAAGGCACATTTTAAATCAGCTGCAGACACTACAGGATCCTTCTTCCAGCGGCACCACTGCCTCAGCATGTCAGACCAGAACTTCATCTTCATATCCCAAGACTCGGGATTAGCAGATTTCAAACGAAAAGGTGCAAAAAGCGCATTCATGCGCACATCATCCGACCAGCATTGAGGAAGCTTGTCCTCCGTTATAAAGGTGTCCGGTAAACCCATTGTGGGTTTAAACCAACACGCACTGTTATAACGCACAGTTTTCTATAAATAATCGCCAATTTAAAACAAAGACAGTTTATGCTCAGACGTCAAAATAAAAATACACACACAGAAAGGCACGACAAGACAATCCGCCATGCTTTTTTCAAATTTACCACAGGCTAGATATAATATGACAGGTGTATTTTAAACCACATTCTTAAAAGATCGTGTGTTTATTACGAGCTAATAACAATTCATATTTGCATATAAACAACAATAGAATATATCTCTTGTTAAGATGATTACTATATTTTATTAAGTAGCGAGAAACTTTATGTTGTGGGCTACGGAAACTAACTGTGCCGTGTATGTGCCGTGCTCTTGACCTGTCACAATGACGTTTTCATTTCTTCGGCAAGCGTTGTGTCACGTCGCGATTTGCGCGAATTTGCTTTAATTTCTGTGTATTTTACTCAATAACACTGCTGCAATAAAGTTTTTCGAACCCGTTACAACATTCTTGATTATATAAGCGGTAAGTTGTAATGTTTACATGTCCAGATTCCCTAATATAGAATGGAATTTTCGTTGCAAATTCCAGTAGGTCGCGGTCTACTTTAGCGGCTCGGAACAGTTATGTGGGAGATTGCGGTTTCTTTTGAGAGGAAAAATTTGCTCAACTGCTTGACCCTGTACTTCGGACTGCGTTTTTAACTCGTAGATACCATCTTTAACCTCTGTCTTATTAGTATTTATTTACAGTCCAAGTGAATTCTAATTAAAAAGATGCACTTTTAAACAATTACTGAATTGTGCAATCTAACTACGATCTTAGTCCTGAAGTTTAAGAAAAAAGACTGTTATTAACATTCCAGCTTGGAAATTATCTTAATTTCAATGTTTTATTTATTTTCCTGATAACCTGCTTCTATTAATACATGTTGACCTGGTGGTCTACATATTATTTTCAATACTTTTAAGGAACTAATTGGTCAGGGCTATTAAAAGCCAATTTAAACTGTACTCGGTTCAAGGTCACAAAACAATATAATTGAGTTTTATTGAAGCTTACAGGATATAATTGCTGGTTTTAAGGTTTGTGTATTTGTAGGTGTACCTTCTGTAAATTCATTCTTAATGTACCTACTTACTGTAATTGTAACACTGTAAATGATATGAATATGATTGCAATAAATGATTATGATTCATATGAAATTTGCCCGTCAAATAAACACCAATCAAAATAAATTTAGATCTATTTGAGAGAATTTAAAATCTGTAAAAATGGATGTATCCTTTTCATGTTATGAGTGTAAAACCCAAGCTCTATGTAATTGTTGTTAAATTGTGTATAAGGAGGCATCAGACTTTCAATAGCATGGTAGGCCTTTAGAGACCTAACGAGCCGATATTTGAATTAAAATACAATTGACTCATACTTACTCACAAATAAATAAAATAAATAAATAAATATTATGGGACAGTCATACACAAATCGACTTAGTCCCAAACTAAGCAAAGCTTGTACTATGGGTACTAGACGACGATATACAGTCGAGTTCATTTACATCTACACACTTACGAGAACAAAAATATCTGAACACGACCCTATTGTCAGGAGCATAAAGTCGTGTTCAGATTGTTTTGTTCTCGTAAGTGTGTAGATGTAAATGAACTCGACTGTACATAATATATAAATACATATATAGATAACATCCATGACCCAAGAACAAATATTCGAGTTCATCACACGAATATTTGCCCCAAATGTATTTCATTCGCAATGTTAATTTTTAGTCAAGGACAAAGTCAGCAGAATATACAAGTACCTGATTTGTGTAGGCATTGTTTTTTTCGTCATCATAAAATATGTAAATATTTGCGACTCTTTCCATGTTTTCTGGAGTCAATTGGGTTCTATGTTGATTGAACTGGGGAAGGCCTATGTCCAGCAGTGGACGACTCCGGGCTGATGATGATGATGATGAGTATGATTTGTATTTTAACACTTTCGACACCAACAACCCGGTAGCCGGGTGCTCTGCTCGTAGTAAGTTTTCGCTACATACGGTTTTTCCCATGTTATTGGCTACAAGTGTAGCCCGTAGCGCTACGCGGTAGCGAATGCGTTAATGTTAATATCAGCTCCATAGGTCTCTACGGTCCTACCATGCTAAAGAAAGTCCAATGCCTACATATAAGTATTCTGGAAAGTAATAAAATGTAATGTGAATACATTAGATATTCAACATTACATCTAGGTATAATTACATCTAGGGTTATACAGTCTGAGAGCTCTAAGACTGGGTTTCGGGTTTGGGTGTAAACTGACAGTTTCTTATCTGGATCGCATAAGATTATCCCTTAATATTTATTTAGTTATTCAGGTGTAATTATCTGTTCTTTTCAGGTTGTCACCTTTTTGTTATACATATAAACATAACACTCAACATAGTCCTCTGGCAGTTAATAATCGTTAAATCTTATCAACAACTACCTTTTGTCATATCTATTAAGTCATATAAATCCATTTAAGTCAAATGATATGATTGATCATTGTTTTTATGACTGGGAAGGTCGAAAGCTCAGGAACCTTGGGTTGTCAATGAGGGCTACGGTTTTGGACTCGCCAGATGGCACAACGGTCAAGTAAGATAAAAAAATATATAAAAACTGAAGAATGCAGATATATATTCGACAAATAAATGCTTTTTAGAATACACAGGATTTTTAGAATAGATCTTAAGTTAGATATCTAATTCATTTTTAGGGTTCTGTACCTCAAATGGAAAATCGGAACCCTTATAGGATCACATTGTGGTCAGACTGTCTGTCTGTCAAGACCCTTTTTCTCAGGAACGCGTGGAGGTATTAAGATGAAATTTATATCAAATACTCAGATCTACTCTCCCTTGGAGATGTGAAAAGATCAAACTTCTAAGCCAACGCAATCAAAAGATACAACCGTTTATGTTTCGACACTCGCCATGGAATCAAAACCTACAGGATAAATGTCAGTACCTAGATATTGAAAACATGTAAAATATATAAAATAATTAAACACCAATCTGCGATTGTGGGCGTTATCACGTTATTATATTTGTTATTGTACTTTTATCGCAAGGGTGGCACAGATGTTGATAAGTGAAGAGCAAATATTGCCATAGATTATAATATATTTATAATAGAGTAGTAATTTTGCCCTATATGCCGATTGAAAAATTATTTTTTATGCTCGCGTACTTTAATTTGTGAATTATAATTTCACAGATAAAATCACAATAACGCACTTTTTAAGCCTGTACCAAAATTCTATACTCTATGGTACCCGCAACAGAACTTTAATATAATATTCAAAAGACATCTCTCTACTCAACTCTAATAATTTAAAAAAGAACATCAGCACATTTGATTTAAAAAAAAAACACGCAACTGTTCACTGATTGTTTGAAATTACTTGTCAAAACATTTAACCAACCAGTCCAAAGTCAGTTTTAGTTGAACGAAAAAGGTTACATCAAAAATAAAAATTCAAAGTGGGGAATGACGATTAAAGTAAAAAAAATTGTGCAAGTGCGAGCCCGACTCGCGCATGAAGGGTTCCGTACCTATACATATATTATAATCTATAACAAGTTTGTTGTATGGGAGCCCACCTTAAATATTTATTTTATTTTATTTTTAGTATTTGTTGTTATAGCGGCGATAGAAATACATCATCTGTAAAAATTTCAACTGTCTAGCTATCACCGTTGTTGAGATACAGCCTGGTGACAGACGGACGGACGGACGGACAGCGAAGTCTCAGTAATAGGGTCCCGTTTTTACCCTTTGGGTACGGAACCCTAAAAATGTTTTTTCTGTGTTTTGCTCGTATAAAAAGTATTGTATGCAATAGTTACACAATTAGGTCTTAAAATCTCGTAGGTACCTTACTTAGGTCACTAGGCAAGCCTCGTGAGCTAAACGCGGTACTCGACTTTAAGAACCTTCATTGTGCACCGATTGCATAAAATACTATTTTTCACCCTGTTTAACTCACTTAGGGGCGACCACAAATTATGTGAGGTAAAAATAAGGAGTGAAAATTACACCAAATGTCGATTATCGAATCTAGCGTTTGAATAAACAGTAACAGCAGTGTTTAGAAGAATTTAAATAAATTCCGTTGATTTTTCATATTGGTAAACATTGGCTTATTATTTTCGCGGCGACAGAAAAATTAAAGAGCAGCAAACTATTTGCAACTAAAATAATAACTTGTCAGCGATTAAATATTTTGGCAATCATTTATATAAAATGAGCTTTAAACTAAGGATATTTTAAAATTCAAATAATGGCAGCTACTTTAAGGTAGCAGAAATAATAAACAAGATTACTGAAATCATAGGCGAGGTACTATAAATAATGACTTGGCGACTAATATTAGCAGAAGGTCCGACTCGGCCGGGTTAGGTTATTATTTTTTTATATCCCTAAAAAGCGCTCCTTTTATTTTTTTATGACCTTGATTTATTTTATATGCAATCTCCATTGAACAATTAGAGTAGGCCATTTTCAACTTTTTATCCGCTGTCATGTTTCCGCTTAATTAGTTAATTCAGTCGCCAAACTCGATGCTAGTTTATATTGAAACAAAGCCGAAAATTGATTACTTAGCTGCTACTTTTTACTTTATACTAGTCTCCGCAATTAGTCGCCAACTTATTATTTTTGCTACCCCCTTAAATCTATATATATAAAACTCAAAGGTGACTGACTGACTGACTGACATAGTGATCTATCAACGCACAGCCCAAACCACGGGGCTCAGGCTCGTTCAGTCCGTTTCCTAACATGTCTGCTTCCTAAAGTGGCCTTCTTCCCACATTGACCGTTTCCTATGATGTCTACTTTTGAAAATGTCTGTTTCCTAAAATGTCTGCTTCTCAAAATAACCTTCTTCCCACATTGTCGCGGCTCAGGCTCGTTCGGTCTGTTTCCTAACATGTCTGCTTCCTAAAGTGGCCTTCTTCCCACATTTACCGTTTCCTATGATGTCTACTTTTGAAAATGTCTGTTTCCTAAAATGTCTAAAATGTTTAAGGCATCCCAGGCATGCTTATTTCAAGTACTTCCGTAAACTACTTCTTAAATTCAGGGACAAAAAAGAAAACATTGTGAAAAGCAGACATTGTAGGAAACGGGCTTTAGAACACAAATAATGGGCATTATAGGAAGCATACATCGCAGGAATAGGACATCACAAGGAACAGGTATTATTAGGAAGCAGGTAAATTTTCGAAACGAACATAATAGGAAACGATCATTTCAGGACAGTGGCATGATAGGAAACCATTTGCTGACATTATAGGAGAGAGTCATTTCTTGGAAGAAGACCAGTTTGATAATCAGACATTTTAGGAAACAGACCGAACGAGCCTGAGCCAACCACGGGACGGATCGGGCTGAAATTTGGCATGCAGGTAGATGTTATGACGTAGGCATCCGCTAACAAAGGATTTTTCAAAACTCACCCCCGAAAGGGGCGAAATGGGGTTCCAAAGTTTGTATGGGGAAACAAGATTAGTTAGACTATTTTATTCGAAACTTCACAGGAGTATTCCTAACGATACATGAGTAAACACGTGTTTCAGGTGTTTTGAAAATTCAACCCCTAAAAGGGAGAAATGTGGTGACAATGTCTGAAAATCAGCATGGGTATTGTTTTTATGGTTTATCGGATCGCTGATTACGAAAACCGCAACGATTTTAAAATCCAACGTGGCGGACGTGAGTTACCATCTCCCCTGTTGGGGTGAAATGGGGTTGAAATGTCTAAATACTAAACCGCTGGTTCTAGAAAGTTCAAATTTGGCACGTAGGTTCCTTATAAGGTGTAGGGGTGCACTAAGAAAGTATTTTTCAAAATTTACCCCCTAAAGGGGTTAAAATGGGGTCCAAAGTTTGTAGACTATTTTATTCGAAACTTTACAGGAGTATTCCTAACGATAAATGAGTAAACACGTGTTTCAGATTTTTTTTAATTCAACCCCTATAAGGGAGAAATGTGGTGACAAAGTCTGAAAATCAGCATGGGTATTGTTTTTATGGTTTATCGGGTCGCTGATTACGAAAACCGCAACGATTTTAAAATCCAACGTGGCGGACGTGAGTTACCATCTCCCCTGTTGGGGTAAAATAGGATTGAAATGTTTAAATACTAAACCGCTGGTTCTAGAGAGTCCATATTTGGAACCTACGTGTCCTTATAAAGTCTAGGGGTGCAATAAAAGAAGCATTTTGTCAATGGGGGTCGTAAGTTTGTATGGGGAAAAAAGATTAGTTAGACTATTTTATTGAAAATTCCAAGGAGTATTTCTAACGATAAATGAGTAAGCACGTGTTTCATGTTTTTTGAGAATTCAACCCCTAAAGGAGTCGAGAATATGGTGACAAAGTCTGAAAATCAACAAGGGTAATGTTTCTAAGGTTTATCAGGTCGCTGATTACGAAAACAACAACGATTTAAAAAAACAAACGTGGTGGACGTGAAATACCGTCTCGCCTGTTGGGGTGCGATGGGGTTGAAATGACTAAATATGAGTATGGGTGTAATTTTTATGGTTTGTTGGGACGTTAATTACGAAAATGCCACCGATTTTGAAATTTTGTTTGTGGTCATGAAAATTCTTGAAAGTATTTGCGCCAAATTGCAATTTAATCGGTCCAGTATAGTTTTGCAGCAAATCGGTTGTAACTGACGGACTGACAGACAGCTACACGTGATCCTATAAGGGGGTTCTGTTTTTGCTTTTGAGGTAGAGACCCGCGTTATCCTATTAGATTAAAAAAATAGTATTTGGTGGCATCTCGATCGTCGTCAATCGGTACCTATAGGCGGGCGGCGCGTTGGGACGGGAGGAGTAATGATCGGGAAACTTCCTGCATCCGTAATAAATACATTCAAGCTTTTCAATAATTATGTTAAGTCATTTCAGAATTCTGAATTACGTTTATCTGGCTCAGAATAATACATTTTTCATTTATCAACGAAGAGAACCTCAATATCTTACAATAGAACATGACGTAACTTAGAACATGGCTTAGAATCATATAAACCAATATCTCGAATATCCCAAGTCGATAAGCGGATATAATGTCCCGATTATAAAAGCTTTATACAAATAAAATGCACACATATCCCGGTGTCTTAGCTTCACTTCGAGTTATGAATTTTGAAGTGAACTTTATTAACTTTTACAGTAAAAGCTGAGATCGCTTGATTTGAGTGCTTGAGTTTTCGGTTTGATTTGATAAAGTGGAGTTATGATAAAATAAAAAGTATTTCCCAGTAATATTAGAAAAGCGAAAGTCTGTGTATGTTTTGTTACTTCTTCACGCTAAAACGGCTGGACGGATATGCATGAGGGAAATGCAGATTGCAGATTATACCCTAACTTTGTTTCTTTGATTGTTCCCGTAGGATGATGTATATTATATAGGCACGCGAGCGAAGCCGCGGGTTAATGCTAGTTTTTTATAAATCCCTAAATCAGATTAATTTGTCGCCGCGTTAAATACATGCCGTAAACATTTGTCCAGCCGGTTCAGCCTTCGGTGTGAAGAAAGGATAGAAATGATGACCAACAGATAGCGCATACTAGAATGGCATGGCGCGCCTAAATAAAACAAAAGACGATCCTGCATCACGCTATTTAGATTTTTCCTGAGGTCATGATCATGACCCCTCTCTATTTCTCCAATTTAGAATTCTATAATAGCATAGAAGATAGGCATCTTGTAAGTTTTAACTTATCTGAAAGATTAAGAAAGATAAAAACATATTATGCGCAATACATGACGCTAAAAAGCCATAAAGGTGCGTTATAAGGGGTAAAAATTATATACGTAAAACACACTTGTTACGAGCTGTATTTTCAAACCGGATATCCTTTCCTATTGTCATGCAATTCAACTTTAAATATCTGTTTTGTCTGAGATAAACATCAGGATTTTATCAGCCATTGTAACTAAATATATACTTAGGAGGAAATCCTACTGCTCATTTTTCTATACAGATCGAGATTTCAGCCTTAAATACAAAGATCAACTAACTAACTAACTATGTTGGCTCAGTGACCCAACAGGATCTTAGCCTCTGAAACGAGAGTACGCCTCTTGTCCCGATCCTGCGCAGTTTCCTGCCAGTTTTCGGTTTGGAGCTTAAAGATAAAGAAATAAATAAAAAAATACAAAGATCAAAGCTTAAAGAAATTGAAAAAGGAGCTACCTGGGGGAAGAGACCGGGAATCGAACCCGGTACCTCTGGATTGCCGGTCCAGCGCGTTAACCATTTCGCTACCCTAAGGAAGATCTGACGAATATTTCCTTATGCTTTGTGTCGATCTTTGCATTGTTTTTATTTGAAAGGTTTTTACACCTTATAATTCAGTAAGATTAGCTGAAAATTTGGCAAAATGAAAGGATAACTTTTATCTATCAGGATATGTAGGTTATAGAGCCAAGTTTAATTTTATCTACTCTCCCCCCCTCTCAGGGGTGAGCGTCACCCCCCCGCGCCCTCGAATGTGTCCCGGAGCGCGGTATTTTCCACTTTAGAAGAAAACCGTGTACGATACATACAAAGTGTATAAGAACGAAATAATCCTGAATAAATTTACTATAAACCTTTTATACATACAAAAGCGATAGCACTTATACAATCAGCGCAATCTGTTACCAAATACTAACGTTTTTAATTATTGATCTTTTTTTTCTGCTAAAAGGTTAGTTATCTCAAAAACTGCACACTTCTCGGCCAAAATATGTATGACAAAAGTAAAGAATAGACAATGTTCTTTCTAAAAATGTATAATTTATTTCTGTTACTCTTTAATTAACCGTTGCAATGCTATTTTTAAAATTTAAGTCATTTGGCCATTATGCGAAATATAAATATTCGTACTAGTTAAACGGTGTTACTTGCAATACCATAGACTTCTTATATGTTTTTCTGTAATCTACAAATATTGAACTATATCCTGTATTTTTTTTTTTTTTAGACTTACTATTTAAGGAAATAAGGGGTCTGTGGGGAAATCGTCAAGTTTTGCTCGTTTTCGTAAATAACTTCAAAACCGTTTAATTTTGAATTATTAAATATATATATTTGAGATATTCATAATGTACTCTTTCATTTGATATGTCACACGATATACTTTGCTAATTTTTTTTCTAATTTACCCCTCAAATCTGGCCCCCATGTTTCAAATTACTTGATTTACTTTACGTAACATTACATTTCCATATTTGGGTCATCAATTTACATACGTGTACTAAATTTCAACTCAATCGGTCCAGTAGTTTCGGAGAAAATTCGCTATGATTATAGTAGGATCCCGCGTGTGTCTGTGTCAGTCCGTCCGTCGGTCATAGCCAATTTGCTCCGAAACTACTGGACCGATTGAGTTGAAATTTAGTACACGTATGTAAATTGATGACCCAAACATGGACGTGTAACGTAACGTAACGCAAATAAATAAATTTTGACATGAGGGCCAGTTCAGGGGGCAAAATAGAAAAAAAAAATAGCATAGTATATCGTGTGACATATCAAATGAAAGGGTACATTATGAACATCTCAAATATATGTATTATATAATTCTAAATTAAACGGTTTTGAAGCTATTTACGAAAATGAGCAAAACTTGACGATTTCCCCACACACCCCTTATTTCCTAAAATAGTGAGGTTAAAGAAAAAAAAAAAAATACAGAATATAGTTCAATACTTGTAGATTACAGAAAAACATATAAGAAGTCTATGGTATTGCAAGTAACACCGTTTAACTAGTACGAATATTTATATTTCGCATAATGGCCAAATAACATAAATTTTAAAAATAGCATTGCAACGGTAAATGAAAGAGAAACAGAAGTAAATTATACATTTTTAGAAAGAACATTTTCCATTCTTTACTTTTGTCATACATATTTTGGCCGAGAAGTGTGCAGTTTTTGAGATAACTAACCTTTTAGCAGAAAAAAAAGATCAATAATTAAAAACGTTAGTATTTGGTAACAGATTGCGCCGATTCTATAAGTGGTATCGCTTTTGTATGTATAAAAGGTTTATAGTAAATTTATTCAGGATTATTTCGTTCCTATACATTTTGTATGTATCGTACACGGTTTTCTTTTAAAGTGGAAAATACCGCGCTCCGGGACACATTCGAGGGCGCGGGGGGGTGACGCTCACCCCTGAGAGGGGGGGAGAGTAGATAAAATTAAACTTGGCTCTATAACCTACATATCCTGATAGATAAAAGTTGTCCTTTCATTTTGCCAAATTTTCCATATATTGCAATCTAATTTTCTTGGATTATTAGCGACCTCTATGTGAATACGTTAATATTCACATCTTACCGCACCACTTTACAGTGGTGACCGAGCAAGCGAGAGAGGACGCTGTTAGTTTTATAAATTTATGAAACATGTAACGACTCATTTTTTTTTTAAATTTTGATCTTTGATCTTAGTATTTATAAAAAAAATTGTGGTGTACCTACCCACATAAAAAAAAACCGGCCAAGTGCGAGTCGGACTCGCGCACCGAGGGTTCCGTACAAACACTTTCCATCCCTAAGTGGTTAAGTTAAGTTTGCACCTGGTATGTATAGCGCCCCATATAAATTAGGTGCAAAGTTAGGTATTAAAAAAAAAATTTATGGTTTTCGTAATTATTCCTTTATCTATGCTATAAGACGTTGCTTCGTACCAAATTTCAAGATTCTGAGTTCACGGGAAGCACCCTGTAGGTTTTGATTCCCTTGCAAGTGTCGAAAATTTGCAAATTAGGTGCAAAGTTAGGTATTAAAAAAAAAATTTATGGTTTTCGTAATTATTCCTTTATCTATGCTATAAGACGTTGCTTCGTACCAAATTTCAAGATTCTGAGTTCACGGGAAGCACCCTGTAGGTTTTGATTCCCTTGCAAGTGTCGAAAATTTGCGGCATAAACGGCTGTATCTTTTGATTGCGTTGGCTTAGAAGTTTGATTTTTTCACAGCTTCAAGGGACAGTAGACCTGAGTAATTGATATAAATTTCAGCTTCATACGTCCACGCGTTCCTGAGAAAAAGGGTCTTGACAGACGGACAGACGGACAACAAAGTGATCCTATAAGGGTTCCGTTTTTTCCTTTTGAGGTACGGAACCCTAAAAATGAGACATTACATGTTTCATAAATTTATTGATCGCGATTTCGTTCTCGTCTCCTCTTCCAAAACCTAACTGATTGGGAAAGAAATGTTCTGTGAAATCTGAAATTTAATTTCCAAATATCTTTTGTATGTCGTTTGTTCGGATTTAGCGCTGCTCTCGTCTATGGGCCGCACTTCTCAGCCTTCTCGTGAATTTTGTGAGTAGGTTCAATTTTTTTTTCGAGTTAGTTTTTGGATTTTTTTTAAAATGTCAAATCACTGCTATTTCGAAGTAAAATCGCGAAGTCTAGAGTCTAAACACGCAAATTCTTCCAAGCAAATGGGTTAATCAACTATTTTCTGCCACTCGTTGCCATGGTGATGCCCCTGGGTCACTTTTTAAAACTACGATTTTCCGTGGTTACATTTAGCAAAAGCTTTGTAATTTAAGCAGTTATAAGCCCATTCTTATGTAGACTATCTCCTGACGATACTAGTTATATCTATTATCAACACTTTTCTTAGAAATTTAATCACTATTATCCCCTGGGTCACGGACAGAATAACAGCAAGAAAAAGTTGATCCACCCAAATGAACTGTCAAACCTACAAACTGACTCACTTCGTGTGGTTTGACACTTTGACAGTTCATTTGCTTGGAATAAGCGTGGTTAGATTATACAGCTCACAGAAGAGCCACAAATAAGCTTTGGTTTTGAAACGGCATTTATACGTTGTATAAAAAATAATCTCCGATAAGAAAATATTGTTATCTCATTTCCTCTAACGGATTGTTCATGGAATTAGAATTGAAATTCTAAGAACTGTCTAAGAATTCGCGTAACCTTTATGCAAATGTAATTGCAAAAATCCAATATTAAATTGTTATTGTACGCTGAAACCTAATAAATAATGTTCCGATGAAGGTGTTAAACGAATTGTCGTAACTCTGTAAATGAAATCAATATCAAAATATTGACTTAATGTCTTAGTGAACTACTAATAATAGTTGATGTCTCTATTCTTAGTGAAGCTATTTTCCTTATTTAATTATTGTATTAAGCGGTTTACACTCACGTGAAATTGTCAGGAATGACCCGACGATTCGAAGTCGTATGAAGCTCGACATCAGGGAGTCCTACCCGTACAGCCGTGCGGTAACTTAGTCACTGATTGTTTTGACGCTCCGCCCTAATAGAGCCCGCCGACGGCGCGGTGTGCTTGCAAGCCTACAACTTGTCCGTCCGGCTCTCCAACGTCACTTTTATCATTCATAGACAATATTCACACTCACACTTCATTAATGGTGTCCACGAAATTGTCCAAACACACAATATATTTCGCCGCCGAAAGCATCGGCGGCGCCGTCCGTGACAATTTCACTTGCGCGTAAACTGCTTAATAAAATCATGAAATATGTCTCACAAATGTTTAAATAAGATTATTTTCTTTATTCTTCCATACGCCTTAAACTATACTTTAATATCATAGCATTTTGATCTAAATGAAGTTCACAAAATTGAAAAAGAAATGCAGCAAGCTCGTGATTGATTGATAACCTATTGCCATGAAGTCCAAAGATTGCGAAAAAATCTATTATCAGAAACGGCAATTGCCGTTGACCTTTCGTGGTCCTCTGATAAACTAATTGTCTTATCCGACTGCTCCAAAACTTTTCAAACCCACCTCCTCTCCCCCCCACCCATATATCCGCCATTTTGAAAAAAAAAAACGAGAAACGGACTCCACCCGTTTGACTTGAGCGTGAAAAAGTAACAAACGTACACATAAACACTCACAAACTTTCGCCTTTATGATATTAGTGTGATTGTTTGTCTTGGCCTTAACGCAACTTTCATTTCATTCATTCACTTATATATATTTGAGGTAGCAAAGTACGTTCGGGCTAATCTGGCGTTATTTTCCAAAATACGCTGGAATAGTAGCAGGCATTTTGACAGCCAGTATGACTTAGAACTGCCCACTCATCGGTTAAGGAGGACTGGCAATTGTATGCATGTAATTGGAGTTAAAAATGTAATAAACACCCATACTGTTAATTGTATGCATGTAATTGGAGTTAAAAATGTAATAAACACCCATAATGTCACATTAAAGGCATAAAAACCACTACGTATTTTAATTTTAACTCCCAATTAAAATTAATGCTACTTCAAAAGGCCTATTATTCAGTTAGTACATTTTTAGATGAAATTGACCCTACTTAATACCTTGTATCTCATATTATAATGTACCTAATCCCTAACTCCAATATGTATTAATATATTTTACTACTTAGTTACATTAAGTTACTATTACTGATTGTATTACACTTGTTGACAATGTATGACTAATACTGAATAATTGGATATGGATGTGCGAACACGTTAGCTGAACAATACTGTCGCGTCTAACATATATCATCTGCAGCCTAAACGTGACGTAAGTCGCTTATCACTGAAATCAGTATCACCTTCCCGTTGCACGTTATAAGTTGTTTTCTACAGGTGTGCTGTGATATTTTTAGTTTTTTAAGACATAAAACTTTAGCAAACCACGGGCGGTAATTCCTAAAGCCCCAGCATATTTACATAACTTCGTTGCATCACTACGTCACCCTAAGCCAGTGGGATTTACTGCCCACTACTTGGGGAGAAAAATCTCACTTACTGGCGAAGGCAAGACTTGGGACATTCACTAATTCACAGTCCTAGGTATGTAATGTACTATTTCTGTACTACATATCTATCGTTATCCTTTGCGGGGTTGTTTGTCATTGTTGCTGAAGCGTCTATTACACTTTCCTAAATAAGTCACTAACGAGAGGGATGCAGCAATATGTGAAACACATATGGAGATATCTCCATCTCACTCCTTCGTATTGCTACATCCCTACTTAGGATCCTAAATTTAGCCAAGTGTAATAAGCCCCTTATTGGAGGGTTGTTTCATATTTAGATTCTATCTGTAAAGTTTTATGGGCAAATTTTTATTTTGTTGTCGTAAGGAAAAGCAACTTTACCAATTCAACAAATTTTATTGAAATCTGAGAAAAAAAACGAAATCGACAACAAAATAAAAATTTGCCCTTATGTAAATTGTGTAATGTATCGAAACGCAGCTACAGACGTCTTATAATGAGTCGATACATTAGGTATCGTTTTGACAGGCTGTAGCGTCGCTTCGGTACAGACGCTTTTAAAATGTGCTTAGTGACATTGACTACTTACGCACTGTGACTGTGACAGACGGGGAAAGCTAACAAAGTGCTTCTAGATAAATAATATTTTATTTTTGAATACTACAAATTGTAAACAAAACAATGACAATCAGTAGTTGTACAGCCTGACAAACAAGAGTAAAAATTAAAAAGTGGCATTACTGTGTCCGCGTTTTCTTAGATTGATAAGAAAGGGTCGACGCTACAGTATTGCCACTTTTTAATTTCGACTCTTTTTTGTCAGACTGTAAATATGTCTATGAAATTGAAAAAGGTACTTAAAAAAAGTTAACAATACTACTTAGATAGTAATAAGACAATTTTTACCTGATAACAGTAAAGAAAAAGTTACGCGAAAGAAGTTCTAGTTTCCAGTTAATAAATATCTTTCAACATCACGAATTATATAGCCTCAATTACCTCTGAATTATGTAGCCTCTGTCCATCTGGAAATACGAAAGAATTTTGGGCTAAGCTGAAACGAACACGCCTCGCTCGCTTCGCTCGCTCGGTTAAAAACAATTTAATCGGATTACAGCAAAAACAAACGACAGTTTCTGCACCTCTAGCATACCTAATTCATACGCGACTATATCTCGCGCGAGATAATTATCCGTCTCTTCCTGTGTAGTAATGTAAGAGAGTGACGGGTAGCGCTATGTTGCGAAGCATAGTTGTGCTAGCACAACCCACAAGATGTTTCTCTATCAAAGCTACATTTGTGCAAACTAATTTGAATAATCCTTTTTTTTTTATATCAGACAACCTCACACAAATCGATGTAGTCCCAAATTAAGCTCAAGAAGGCTTGTGTTATGGGTACTAGACGACGATATACATACTTATATAGATAAATATATACTTAAACACATAGAACAACCATGACCCAAGCACTATTTGTCGAGTTCATCACACAAATATTTGCCCTGGCCGGGATTCGAACCCGGGACCGCCGGCTCAGTAGGCAAGTTAAATACTTATTGCCGTTTATTGTCCGCAGTTCTACAAAGCATGGCAACATCGCGCCGGTGACGTCGCCGATGCGATGCGCGCGCAGTGTGCGATGCTGTTAGGTAAGTACTTGTGATGGAAGTGTCGCCATCCGTAGATGCTACTTTATGCTTGCTCGTTTGCCCCCTATGACATAAAAAAAAAAAAAAAAAAAAAAAAAAGCGCTGTACGTATGACTTGCTCACTCGTATGGCCGGCAGCTCAGATCTCTCGCTCAACGGCTCACCGCGCCGCTGGGTGAATATTCAGCGTTTGTAAGGCGTTTTTTTTTCGTCATTCCCATTTATGCAAATATTGTTGAAATAGATGATTGTTGGATGACGTATTTTATGTATCCGAAATCCACTCCCGAGTGCGATCGTAGTTAGATCATAATTAAACCGACTGGATCTTCCGTTGTATTAATAATCGTGACAAGGGAGTGACGCTAGAACCGCGCGGTTAACACGCTCGGGCTTGTGCACATATCACGTGAGGTTTTTTCGGCTACTTTTTGATAAGGTTCTTTGATTATAGATTAAGATTAACTTTTTTAATCTCGATTAACGATTAAAATTGACGATTAGTTAATCTAATCGTACGAGTTCCGATTAATTTAATCTCGATTTGTTTTTAGGGTTTAAATTTTTTATCGATTAATTAATTCGATTAATTTTCCCTGGATTCATATTTAGGAAAAATATGATATCATTTGTAAGTCTAAGGCCCTGCCTCCAACATCTTAGAGTACTGCACTATAAAAACCATCTTGTATTACTGTAACAAGAGGGAAGAGGGAACGGTCGGATAAAAAGGTATCCGAACCAAAAATGTTTCTAAAGGTACATTTTCAGTGGACAAGACGACATAAGTATTGTATTTTCGTAAAAAGCGCGTGCATAAAATGAGCGTGTTCCAACTTTTAATCCAGAATTAATCGTGAAATTTAATCGATTAAAATGGCGATTAGTTAATCGTTAATCGAAGACTGTCGATTAAGTTAATCTAGATTAAATTAACCGCGATTAATTTTGACGTTTAACTTTTTAAATCGATTAATTAATCGATTAAATTTTTTATCGATTAATGCCCATCTCATCGCAACGCGCGTGTGATGCTTCTGGCGTCGCAAACGTCAATCAGGCGGGCCGCATGCTTCCGTACCTTTACTTATACAGCTTAAATTAGAGTTATAATGGCTATATAAGCTCTTGTATAGTCTGCTACCTGGGAAAGCTTGTGAACACCTTGTGTACTTATTGCTCGTGAAGAGAAATTGGGTACAAGAAGATTAAAATTGGTTAATCTATTAAAATAATTGCGAAACGGGTTTACTTACACACGTAGAAGAATGACATGTTTCGAATCCGTACGCGATTCATCATCAGGAGCTACGGTTTTATATGTCTGAGACTCGCAGGAGATTTTTATATAAAATAAGTTAATAAATTAAAATCTTAAATATTAATTATTAGGTTGACTGGTAGAGAATGCCTCAAGGCATTAAGTCCGCCTTTTGTACGATAAGTTTTCTTTTGTGCAATAAAGATTAAATAAATAAATAAATAATTTAAAATTATCATAATTCTAAGGAGCTCGGTCGTTGAATGATCACCGTATAATTATTCTACTTCTCAATACAAAACAGAAAGAGAAACGTTGATTGAAAAAATAAATTATTTATTAAAAACGTCGCGTAATTTATGGGTGATCTGTGAGAGTTATGTCATGATATAGCGGTCAAAAGGTTAAGTCAGTGGAGTTTTGTTCAAGAAAAATTCCATATTTTTTTATCCTAAGGTTCTTTTCCCATCCTATCCTTAGATCCTGAATCCTCTCCTCTTTGTTTCCAGGTACGCCTAGTATTTGGGAATGCTTATGTTTCCATGCAGATCCAGAAAGCTTCCACCAGCCTTCTGAACCTTGTAAGCCAGTCCTTATACCCTTATATTTGATACTAGCGACCCGCCCTGGCTTCGCACGGGTGCAATGCTGATAAATTATGCATGTATTATACATATGAACCTTCCTCTTGAATCACACTAGGTATCTATTAAAGAAAGCCGCATCAAAAACCGTTGCGTAGTTAAGCTGAAGTTACCTGTATATCAAAAATTGTTATAGCCATCGTTACGCACCCCGCGATTAGTGTACAGCCGGCATAAAGGGGGTGCGTCTGTCCGTCCACCAATGTTGACAAGTTACTCTACGTCACCGGGCACATGTGTACAGTACTACGTATGACTTAAGAGGCCATAAATGATTGTAGCTTGACCAACAATGTTATGATTATGAATTTAGAAGGTGTCCGCAACATCGTCCGCGTATACATATGTAATAGGTAAATAACTACATTACTTGGCAGCGACGTCAGTGACCAAAATCTGAAATGTTATTTTATTACATTACGATATTTACGGCAGGGTCTGGGTCTGTCCGGCCCAGGGATAGTGGCGCTTCAATCAGCTTTAATAAGGCAATAATGTGCCTACTTCATATATTTGCAGTATAAGGCCTCTTAGTTGAGGTACTTATTTCCATGGTTGTTGGTCACTGAACTAATGCTTGGTTCGGATACTGACCGAGCAAGAGAAGCTTCCCCGTTTCAGCTTGTCCAAAAATACTTTCATATGACCGGATGTTTCGATTCGATGCCCAGATAATTTACTGTACATAAAAAATGGATTGCCGGCCTCACATGCCTATTTTACCCACTCGGCCGGCCATCAATATTTTCCCGGCGTCTGTAGTAATGTATAATATAAATTGGAAATAACGACGATTATTCGGACCCATTTGCATTATTAAACGTCAGTAGCGACTTGTCAAGGATTTGTCAGCAATCGCACTCGTGTTTTAACACCTCTCATTTTGTAACAGTAGCATAAACTACTACTTTAGCCTGTTTTTGTGATATGAAAGCCCCCTTAATCACACATCAAGTCACATGTGTCTTGATAGCTTGTCCTAGACCTGACTTTGACCGCCGACCTTCCTTGACCTTGACAACGGCTTTGACGTCATCTAATGATTAGGACATATCACACTAACACAT
The DNA here is from genome assembly GCA_932273695.1 of Apotomis betuletana. Taxonomy (NCBI): domain Eukaryota; kingdom Metazoa; phylum Arthropoda; class Insecta; order Lepidoptera; family Tortricidae; genus Apotomis; species Apotomis betuletana. Next base: position 10,637,276 of record OW026320.1, on the reverse strand, counting down.
GAAAGTTTTTGAGTGTGTTTATGTGTATGTTTGTTACTCCTTCACGCTTGACGCCTGGACAAATTTTGATTCATTTTGGCATGAAGGCAGCTGACACCCTGGATTAACACATAGGCTTTTTATCCCGAAAAAATGTAGTGTTCCCGTGGGATGAGCGGGTAATATAACATCGTGGGGCGCAGCTAGTTAAAACTAAACCATCGTAGACTGGTCTACAGCCTAGATACAATCTAAATAAGTATACATTCTTAAGATTTTACCGTCCGATTTACCGTCAAGGAAATTGAAACACGAAATTTTTCGCTGATACAATGACAATAACCTAAATTAAAAAATTTATCTATCCAAATATCATAAACCCTCCATGATGCGTTCAAGAACCGCAGATTATGACCACCATAAAAATAGACTGTTTTATTAGAACAAATGTCTTATCTGATGTGAAAATGTTATTATTGCTAAATAATAACATCGATTTCGATAATATTATTTATTCAAATTTCGAACATCTTTGAAAAACAAAGAAATTTGATTGGACCTCTATTCTAATATCAGTCGAGATGACGTTTATTTCGAAATGAATTGTCAATTTGCATCAAATTTGACAAATGTCGCACGTAAGTAAGATATCGAACGATATGATAGTTGGGGTCAACTCTAGTTTGTCTCTGAATTAAAAAAAAATCTATGACAGCTGCCAGAAACCTTCATTACCGCCATTATCGGGTAATATTTGTCGTAATGTGCGACTCCTGAATGCATCATGGAATAAAGTAGTGTATGTAGCTGTACATAATTAGGCATTAAAACACTCTTGTGATGTTATTATGAAACTTGCCTTCGGCTCGTTTCATAAACCCACACTCGTGTTTAATACCCTTCATTATGTACAGTCACATAAACTACTATAAAACACCTCGATACAAGAGGCTTGTCATCATGAGACTCTCGTTCAATGAGCGATATAGAAAATGCTAGTAAAACTGAACATACAGTCGTGGCCAGATAATTAAGAACACAGTTTTTTTCTTCATACAACTGCATACAAATATGACTTTGGAAATTTGATGAAAAATGCTGGATGCGGTTGACCAATTTTATTATTGAATAATACAATGCACGGGTGTTTAAACAAGGTTTACTTTAGTACAAACAAAGTTGATGTAAAACTTGTACTTTAGAAAATACGGATGGGTCCAATCAACACGTTTTATAACTCCATACTTTAATTAGGAACGTTCCTAATAATAAAATTGGTCAACCGCATCCAGCATTTTTCATCAAATTTCCAAAGTCATATTTGTATGCAGTTGTATGAAGAAAAAAACTGTGTTCTTAATTATCTGGCCACGACAGTAACTACAAAATTTTGAATTCTTAGCTTCAATATTGGCTGAGATTTTGTCACTTGTTCCAATTAAACCTGAATATCTTGGAAACTGCTGGTCCAATTTCCACCAAAGCTAAAAAACCATCTCGACGGACAAGTCTTTCAATTAAAGCTGAATATCTTGGAAGCTACTGGTCATATTTCCACCAAAGTCTTGCGAATAAAAAAAAATGCATTCAAATTGGTCGATCCGTTTGGGAACTATGATGCTACAGACAGAAACACAGATGTACAGAGATACACAGATACACTTGTTAAACTTATAACCAGGGGTCGGACTTTCTTTCGGACGGTAGGACTAATGGAGAACTATGGAGCCGTTATTAACATTAAAATACAATTCATACTCATACTCATTCATCTATTTCATTCCAAACTGCCTTTGTGGTTATTATGGTTAACATTTCCAAGCATTAAATGACTAAAGTTATGAATATATATTTTTTTGCAATATTTAAAAATTCCTAATTTAACTCAATCAATATCATGAACTTTCTAGTTATAAATGGATATTCCATCAATATAGAATCCAATTTACTCCAGAAAACATGGATAAAGTTGCAAATATTTACGTATTTTATGGTGGCGAAAAAAACAATGCCTACACAAATCAGGTCTTTGTATATTCTTCTGACTTTGTCCTTGACTATAAAATTGCGAATGAAATACACTTATGAGTATGAGTATGAATAGTATTTTAATGTTAATATCGGCTCCATAGCTCTCCATTAGTCCTACCGTGCGAAAGAAAGTCCGACCCCTGGTTATAGCACCCCTCTTTTTTCAACAGGGGTTAAAATGTCAAATTTCAGCGATTTTGAATCAAACTCGCGAGGTTTATAGCTCAAGATGAATCTGTATCTTCCACATCTCTCTTCAGTAAATTCTATGCAAGATCAGAGATTAAACATTGTGTTTTCAATATTAACATGCCGCATGACCTTGTGCAAGCACTGTTTTCTAGCAAATACCGTGTACTGTATGTGACCTTCCTAATGTTAATATTGCCACGTTTAGAATATTATACTGATGTCAAACACCTATTTGAAGTAAACAGGGGGTTTTCCGGATTTGTTTTGTATCCGCGATCATATTAATAGTAGAGTTGCTAAGCAGCGAAATAGGTATTTGTCATTGGGAGGTCTTGTTCGCCCCGCTCTCCCGCCACACAAGGGACGAATCTGACTTACCTCCACATATGAAAATAATCATCGCGGAACACTCTATATGTGGTAGAAATTTCATGCTTGTAACCCGCACAATTATGTTAGACAACAGTGGATTAACAACTCTACTATAGCCTAGCAAGCGTCGGTCCGGCCCAGGAATAGTGGCGCTAAAAACAGATTTCACATGGCAATAATGTGCATACGTCAGATTTTGCATTATTAAGCGTCAGTCAAGGATTTATCATTATCAAAATTCAAAAGATTGTTTACCGGAATGCTGCTCAATCCTTCGTTCTTCTTACGAAATAAATACTGAATCCTATTGAAAAAACTTGACTTTCATCACTGTGGATAGTTTTGGCTTTATTATGCACAAAATACTTGAAATTGGCGGAACTTTTAGTCCTGTTTCCTCTTTGTTTACATCAGTGACATTCACCGACTTTCAACGTCAGTTACCAAAAATTTGTTGTTGCCAGTAAAATAATTTAGTACCACTGAAAATCCGCAATATGGCGTGGGTAGCAGGGCATAATCACTTGATCGCGCTTTAAAATCGATACCTTATGGCTCCTCCCCGCATGCGGTATAACAACTAGTGAATCTCACAAGTCGATAACTCGGACGATATACCGCGTGCGGGACTCCCGAACACGGTATAACGACCAGTGAAACTCATAAAGGCATACTCACTATGGCAATGTACCGCACCCCGCATGCGGGCCCTATCGACCAATGAAACCGAGCCATTAGAGCACAATCGTACTAACTTTTCGGAAAAAGTCGGTGCAATTATGACGTTAGTGCACAACTCTATGTGGTTTAATTATTACGATTGTGTGGATATATTTGAACGAACTTCTCGCATCAGCACCCGAATGTGATCTCTTTGCAAGCGGCTGGCATCTAAAGAAAAATGTGATGTCTTTGCAAGTACTAACTATATGTGATGAATGTGAGTTTCATAATTTTGGTAAGTATATATTTTATTTTTAAGCATCTGTGTATCTGTGTGTTGTCTGTGGCATCGTATCTCCCAAACGGATGGACAAATTTGAGTGTGTTTTTTTATCGAAAGACTAAGTCCGTCGAGATGGTTCTTAGCTATGTTTGGTGAAAATAGGACCAGTACTTTCCAATATATTCAGCTTTAATTGGAACAAGCTCGAATTTTAGTTACGTTCAGTTTTAGTAGCATTTTCTATATCACTCATTGCATGAGGGTCTCATGATGACCAGCCACTTGCGTTGCGGGTGTTTTAATGGATGAATTTAGGTTATTTACGTTTTCAACCTCTCAAAAAAATTCGAAAAACTGAATCGACAAAAAAATCTATATATGTACTTATCGAACATACACAATTTCATGAGAATCGGTTGAGAAATGCGACCCTTAGCCGGAAAGCATCCGGACATACGAAGTAATTATGGACCAAGCTGAAACGGAGTGTCGCGCTCAGTTAATTACATCGAAATTAAACAATAATGGCACAAAGGGGCCGATAAAAAATACAATCACAGTTTTTACACCCAGCGATAAGTGCGTCCAGACATCCCGTGTCCACCCCGAGTGCGGCTCGTGTAAACAAATAAACTTTTGCCCTCAGACCTGCGCACGCGCACCCAAGTCCCTATCACGCTCAGTCGCTCTCCGACCGTCGCGGCTCGCGCACGTATGCCCGACCCGCGCATACTAATACAACTAACGTACATTTTAATCTACTACTTCTTCTTTCTAAGCCAAATTATCGATTATTTTCTAAGGAAGTGTCTAATAGGTTTAATGGACGCGTTTGAATTGGATTTGGAGGATGAGTGACCTGTGATAAGTGTTTTTATTTATTCAATCTGTGATAGTAGTGTTATAGTTATTTATTTGTTAATTTAATTCGCAATGAAGCAGCAGACTGGAGTTATTACTATTCATCAAGTAAGTTCTTACTTAACCGAGTAATAAGAGTTATAATTTTTTTCTTCAAAAGTTTACGTTTACATGCCAATGACACACAAAAACCCAATTGTATTCCTATCTATTAGAAAATGCTATTATAAAAAAATTGGGCAAGTGCGAGTCCGACTCACCCATGAAGGGTTCCGTACCATAATCTATAACAAGTTTGTTGTATGGGAGCCCCCCTTAAATATTTATTTTATTTTATTTTTGGTATTTGTTGTTATAGCGGCATTAGAAATACGTCATCTGTGAAAATTTCAACTGTCTAGCTATCACCGTTCTTGGGATACAGCCTGGTGACAGACGGACGGACGGATGTACAGCGAAGTCTCAGTAATAGGGTCCCGTTTTTACCCTTTGGGTACGGAACCCTAAAAAAGCAAGAAATAAAGTTTCATTTATAATCATACTAGCTGCACCGCGCGGTGTTACTCGCTCAGCCCACGGTAACACTAAATTATTCGGGATAAAAAGTAGCCTATGTGTTAATCCAGGGTATCAGCTACCTTCATACCAAATGTTATCAAAATCGGTCCAGCCGTTTGAGCCTGACGAAGTAACAAACATACACCCCAGGCCAGAATTATGGAAACAAGGGTTGGTCTCAGACGGTCTAGAACGCAAAATGACTAGTTGTAGTTTTGCCTACATCTCAATATGACTACCGTGTAATACTAAAAGCGACTAAAACGCATAACACCCGAATGAATTTATGAAGCGGTCATTTCCATCCGGAATAAATTACAAAGGTCAATAATAAATTCAGCTTATCAAAATTGCCAGTTCAACATTTTGAAACAACAATGAAAAAAGACGATATGCAACTTTTTCGCTGAGTTAGGTAAGTATATTTATTTTTATAGTATTATGACGTTTTAATAACGGATGTTTGATTTTATTTTTTATTGGGAATGGCCTAATGGTTACTTATATTTACACAATGAATAATTATTGGAAACTTTAAATATTAAAAGAAACAACTTTGTTTCCATACTTTTGGCCTGGGGTGTACATAAACATACTCACATACTTTCGCCACCGAGAGGTCTGTTTTATAAAAATATTTTATCTATCCAAATATCATAAAGCCTCCATGATACGTTCAAGAACCGCACATTATGACCACCATAAAAATAGACTGTTTTATTAGAACAAATTTCTTATCTGTGAAAATGTTATTATTGCTAAATAATAACCTAGATTTCGATAATATTATTTATTCAAATTTCGAACATCTTTGAAAAACAAAGAAATTTGATTTGACCTCTATTCTAATATCAGTCGAGATGACGTTTAGTTCGAAATGAATTGTCAATTTGCACCAAATTTGACAAATGTCGCACGTAAGTAAGATATCGAACGATATGATAGTTGAGGCCAACTCTAGTTTTTCTCTGAATTAAAAAAAAACTATGACAGCTGCCCGAAAACTCCATTACCGCCATTACCGGGTAATATTTGTCGTAATGTGCGACGCCTGAAGGCATCATGGAGGCCTATGATATGTGGGTAGATAAAGTAGTGTATGTAACTGTACATAATTAGGCATTAAAACACTCGTGTGATGTTATTATGAAACTTGCCTTCGGCTCGTTTCATAAACCCACACTCGTGTTTAATACCCTTCATTATGTACAGTCACATAAACACCTATATTTGAAGATTCGCCTTTATAATATTAGTGTGATCGATATCATAATCAAACTCCTAGGTTTTCGGTGCAAAAATGGTTAGACGCCTTTGTCAGCCTAGTGTTTATTCATTCGGGTATAATCATAATAGAACTGAAACAAAAATATTATTGCCTTTATTTATATTCCATTTTTTTATAGTTTCACATTTTCACCTATATTTCGTTGTGAAGTCACTGATAACTTTTGTAGGTGCCATAAACGGCAAGGACGAATGAAGGTTGAAGATTGAAATGCCAATAACATTTCACAATTATATTATAACGGTTTCTTATGGCTTAGGGGGAAATATCACGCCTTATTTTACCATACAAATCGAGCTTTCATTCTTGTCTGTTTGGTTACGGCAAAGGTGTCCACATGTGGGTTCTCGTCCTCATCCTTTATCTGGCAGACAGCAGCTCTCGCAAAGCGTCTCCATTTCACCCGGTTGTCTGCGGAGCGAGTGCACTGCACCATGGAGCTCCATGTAGTCTTTTTAATAAGGCCGGTCCAGCGAGTCGGTGATCGGCCTCGTCGTCTCTTGCCTTCTGTCTGGCCCTGGACTACCAATCTTTCCATGGAGTTTTTATTTCGGGAGATGTGGCCAAACAACTTCAAGACTCGGAGTTGCACAATCGACGAAAGTCTATCCTGGATCTGCAACTCTTTGAGGATACAATTGTTGGTGCTAAATGCCGTCCATGGGATCTTCAGAAGGCGTCTCCAGCACCACATCTCCATCGCGTCGATCTTTCGCCTATCTTGAAGTCTTAAAGTCCAGGTTTCAGCGCCATAAAGAAAGATTGGAAAGACAACGCACTTCATTAAACGGACCTTTGTATGATTTGAAGTATGGTCTACCAAACAAAACATCATCAAAATCTATTCGTAATTGGCGGAGTGATCGCAGTGCGTAACTAACATAAATTGAAAGACTTCTCCTATTTTGAAGTCGGTTGAAAAGGAACTGCGTACCAGTTGGATGACAAGCGATTGGCACCATTGAACCTTCTATAGCCAAACACGGCATTATTTATTCTAAGTCCACGGCCACAGATACTAGAGAATACTGGAAATACACGGTCATACAATTTTCTAAGTTTACTTAGTTTTGCCACTTTGCTAAGGTTAGCCACTCCACCTTGCTCATGCGCAGACTAATGTGTGTTGTACTAAAAACTATGACTAAATGTATTTGTCTGTCTGTGGCATTGTAACAGTCCATGCGCATAGTGCACCGGCGTCACCCTCCCCGAATAACTTCTATGGCGCCATTGGAGACCCTCACTCCTATGGAGACATTGCCGTTCGCAGGTTTGTACAGTCAACCAATTTGAGTCCTAGGCCATTTCGTGCCTTGTCACAGTGAAAGCCGCTTGAAATCTCATATCTGTCATTGTGACCAGGTTCTATAGTGGCTAAAAATCAAATTGGTTGACTGTACTCCCAGAACTTGTCCAACTCACTGGCAGTGAGGGCTCAGCCCTGATACGGTTCAAGTCATGCTTAAAATAACCTACAATATAAATATAAAACACAAGTAACTGGTCATCATGAGATCCTCATTAAATAAGTGATTTAGAAAATGCTACTAAAACTGAACATATGTAACTACAAAATTTAGAATTCTTAGCTTCAATATTGAGATCTTGACACTTGTCCATTTAAAGCCGAATATCTTGGAAACTACTGGTCCTATTTCCACCAAACATAACTATTAAACATCTCGACGGACAAGTCTTGTGATTAAAAAAAACATATTCAAATTGGTCCATCCCATTGGGAACTGCGTGTTAAACTTATAACACTCCTCTTTTTTTCGTCGGGAATTAAAAAGGCATCGTAACTTCTCAACGAATGATACATTTTCGTTTGAAAGATATCACGATTGACCGTGTTCTTGATTTGAAAAAAAAAAAAGAAAATCGGTCCTGCCGTTTTTAAATCCATCATCATTTTTCACCGGTTTTACCCACATATAACACGCAGACTTGCGAACGAGAGGTCGCAAGTTCACCTCCCGCTTGGAAACAATGTAATTGTATATTTATCAACTTAAGTATTGTCTTTGACTTGAAGTAGGGCAGAGTCCAAGGCTGCTGTCTCTTTCTTCCATGGCTTCACAACTAGAGAGCGAAAGAGATCGCCGCAGCTTGACGTAAGGACTTCTGGAAGGTGTATTGTTAAGAGGGGTTTACACGGGTCGATTTTCGCCGTGCGGGCTAGCCGCGCGGCCTAAGTCGGATGCTACCTATAACTTTGGGGCTTGCGGCTTTAGTCACGCCGAATTGCCATTTAGACGGTCGATTTTAGCCGCGCGGCAAAAATCGTGCGGGTTTAGTCACCCGTGTAAACCCCGCTTTAGTGAACCTGATGACAGTCAGTGTCTCAGTGACGTCATGTGCCGTCAGTGACATGTTAATCATGTCCGGGAACGCATACGAAATGTATGTATACATTCGGTCCGTGGCGGTACAAACAGCTTTCATATGGCAGTGATGTGGATGCGTCCTATTTACATTATTGAAAGTCTGTTAGCGATTTATAAATAAAATTTATAAAGCTTGTTTTTAACTGTAATTTAGCTGATAATTTAACTTAAGTTTCAATTATGTCCCATACGGATCCGCGTCTAAGCATTCGAATGGTATGAGAATATATTTTAAAAAATTGGGCAAGTGCGAGTCCGACTCGCGCATGAAGGGTTCCGTACCATAAAGCAAGTTTGTTGTATGGGAGCCCCTCTTAAATATTTATTTTATTTTATTTTTAGTATTTGTTGTTATAGCGGCTATAGAAATACATCATCTGTGAAAATTTCAACTGTCTAGCTATCACCGTTCTTGAGATACAGCCTGGTGACAGACGGACGGACGGACAGCGAAGTCTCAGTAATAGGGTCCCGTTTTTACCCTTTGGGTACGGAACCCTAAAAAACAAGTTTTCTTAAACCTGTTTAAAACGCTGACAGGTTTCGATTAGTGGCAAATAAAAGATGAGTAGGTCAGGAAAGCGGCAATTGACGTAATAATACCTAACATGTCATAATATAGCAAGCTCGGCACGTAATCTGATACGAGTGCATTACATAACATACGCACTTTTTGCAATGACTGTACCCGTACCACGAGTGAACGTGACTGTACTTGCTAGCGACAACGTATATGTTTTGTATGGAGAATAGTACAGTCGAGTTCATTTACATCTACACACTTACGAGAACAAAAATTACTGAACACGATTTTATCTTCTTCTTTAAGTGCCATATCCTCCACGGATGTCGGCGACCACAGTCCGGAACTCTTCTCTATTCGTGGTTTTTCTACCCAATGAGGCAGCGTCAACTCCCGTCCAACTCCTCATGTTGTCCATCCATGTTAGCCTTTTTCGCCCTCTACCCCTTTTACCTTCGATTTTACCTTCTATTATGTTTTTGACTATATTATATTTATCATGTCTATATACACGATTTTATGCTCCTGACAATAGGGTCGTGTTCAGATATTTTTGTTCTCGTAAGTGTGTAGATGTAAATGAACTCGACTGTACAGCGTGCAGCGCCCCTATCGGCGAACTATTGTAGAAATACATTTTTTTTGTGGAACTACGACATTTTTTATTTTATAATTATAAATATTGGCGACTGGCGCAAGAGAGGGGGGGCCTTTGCCCACCTCCTAGTAATTATACGAATGAATCAAGCCCTCAGGTCTAGACACTACCGCTGGTGACGTCACAGATCTGACAGATCATTATCATGCCAAATCAACTATGCCAACACGTTCACAACTGCATTCATACTGCCGTGCTGTTGCTGGGTAACTCTGACAGGTGATTGTCACCATCACGAGGGAATTCCTCAACAGATATAAATAAGTATACCTAGAGACTCTCCTAGCACGAACGACGTGTTACTAGTGCTTGACAAAATAAAACATCGACAATCCTGTTATCGATGAGTATCACTGCAACGTTATAGAGGAAAATCGCAGATCTTAATTGTTAGATGCCGCAAACACACCCACTTCGCGTGCCGTCGATTTTGTTCAAATGGGCATAATTCGTACATGTTTCAAATTGACGACGACGCGTTTGGCTCGGTTTGAAAACACCTGCCTACTGAGCCGGCGGTCCCGGGTTCGAATCCCGGCCGGGGCAAATATTTGTGTGATGAACTCGAATATTTGTGCTTGGGTCATGGTTGTTCTATGTATTTAAGTATATATTTAACTATATAAGTACGTAGGTCGTCGTCTAGTACCCATAACACAAGCCTTCTTGAGCTTAATTTGGGACTAGATCGATTTATGTGAGGTTGTTTGATATTAAAAAAAAAAAAAAAATTACGAACTTGCGGTAAAAAGTTGTTTTATGGAGCAGTCTAAATGAAACAACTTTCAAACAACGTTGTCGTGGTGGTTATCGATAATAGGTTTGTCGATATTATTATTATGTAAGCACTAACCACCTGTTGTTCCTGCTTGAAACATATCTAGGTATATAAATAAGTATCTATCTATAGATCTGTATTTTTCCATGGATTGGCGGATGCACAAGTGATGCTGCTTGGCAAGACATCCCCCAGCATTAGTAGTTAAATAACTAGTGGCTCTTTTAGCTGTAGACTTTGCGATTATTTTTCAAAATGGCTGAAATATGGCTTTTTAGGGTTCCGTACCCAAAGGGTAAAAACGGGACCCTATTACTGAGACCTCGCTGTCCGTCCGTCCGTCCGTCTGTCACCAGGCTGTATCTCAAGAACGGTGATAGCTAGACAGTTGAAATTTTCACAGATAATGTATTTCTATTGCCGCTATAACAAGAAATACTAATAAAAAACCGGCCAAGTGCGAGTCGGACTCGCGCACCGAGGGTTCCGTACAAACACTTTCCATCCCTAAGTGGTTAAGTTAAGTTTGCACCTGGTATGTATAGCGCCCCATATAAATTAGGTGCAAAGTTAGGTATTAAAAAAAAAAATTATGGTTTTCGTAATTATTCCTTTATCTATGCTATAAGACGTTGCTTCGTACCAAATTTCAAGATTCTGAGTTCACGGGAAGCACCCTGTAGGTTTTGATTCCCTTGCAAGTGTCGAAAATTTGCGGCATAAACGGCTGTATCTTTTGATTGCGTTGGCTTAGAAGTTTGATTTTTTCACAGCTTCAAGGGACAGTAGACCTGAGTAATTGATATAAATTTCAGCTTCATACCTCCACGCGTTCCTGAGAAAAAGGGTCTTGACAGACGGACAGACGGACAACAAAGTGATCCTATAAGGGTTCCGTTTTTTCCTTTTGAGGTACGGAACCCTAAAAATAAAATAAAATAAATATTTAAGGGGGCTCTCATACAACAAACTTACAGATAATGGTACGGAACCCTTCGTGCGCGAGGCCCACTCGTATTACTTGGCCGGAATTTTTACGTTTTCATTCCCCATATCTCCGCCATTTCTTTTTAATCTGATTTATTTTATAAGCCATACATCTTTTTAGGGTTCCGTACCCAAAGGGTAAAAACGGGACCCTATTACTGAGACTTCGCCGTCCGTCCGTCCGTCCGTCCGTCCGTCCGTCCGTCCGTCCGTCTGTCACCAGGCTGTATCTCAACAACGGTGATAGCTAGACAGTTGAAATTTTCACAGATGATGTATTTCTATTGCCGCTATAACAACAAATACTAAAAATAGAATAATATAAATATTTAAGGGGGGCTCCCATACAACAAACTTGTTATAGATTATAAATATATATATATATATATATATATATATATAGGTACGGAACCCTTCATGCGCGAGTCGGACTCGCACTTGCCCAATTTTTTGATTAAGTCGGCTATCTCCGCCATCTTAGAAAAAAAATATACTCGATAATAAAATCTGAATAATACGGTGTTTGATGACAGCTCAAATGAGCTACTTTTTATGAAACGTCAAAAACGATCTGTTAGTATGAAGCTTCTATGATGAGATAGGCATCTGACGTCATAAAAATCAGTAGTCAAAACACGTCTTCTTTTTGGTTTTTGTACAATTATAAATAATATAATGTCACAAAGTTAGTGGTAGCGATTTGGTTCCGCGTATTTTTGAATGTGTGTTAAATTAGTGGTTTTAATGATAAGATTCATTTTTACTATGTTTACAATGAAGCGAAAAAATTAAAAAATTAACGGTTCAGGCAGGGTTCCAACTTGCGTCTCCAACGGCTTTCAAGGCAACCTCAAACCACTCCTACCTATTGGACCACCGAACCTGTGTTAGAGCCATTGAATTTTTCAACCAGTTTCTTCTGCATGCCTTAGGGTGGCATTTTCACTATAGTCCAAATACCGTTTGAACCTGCTCACAAAATTTCACGAGAATCGGTTGACATGCGGCCTGTAGGCGGGAAACACCGGAAATCCGACCAACCATCCGGATATAAGTACGAAAGTTTTTTTCCAAGCTGATACGAATACGTACACGCTTCGCTATACCGGTCAATAAATTTCGTCATACATACATACATACGAGAGATTCCTTCCAGTAAGCTTAGTTTTTATGCCATGTAAATATTTCATGATGACTTCATCTGTTGACGGCTTTTGTTCGATGAAACCTCAAGGACTAACAAAGGACAAACATTTCAATTGACAACTTTTTTTACTGGAATTAAATCGCGATACGATAAAAATAACTGGAGTTTTTTTTTATCAAATAAAGGATAATTACCGGCCAAGTGCGAGTCTGACTCGCGCACCGAGGGTTCCGGACAAACAGTTATCACATCTTAACTGGCCGAGTTAAGTTTGCACCTGGTATGTATGGCGTCGGATACAAATGAGGTGCAAAGTTAACGCAACCGATCATGTTTGTTGTATGGGAGCCTCACTTAAATATTTATTTTAATTGATTCTGTTTTATTAGTATTTGTATGTATAGCGGTCATACATCATCTGTGAAAATTTCAAGTCTAGCTATCGGTTCATGAGATACAGCGTGGTGATAAACAGACAAACTGACGGACGGACTTAGTACTAGGTCCCGTTTTTACCCTTTGGGTACGAAACCCTATAAATGAATTATTACCACATTTTTACATTTTCGAAAATATCTCAATTTGTTATTGAAAAATACATTTTAAAAGTTCCTTATTCTAAAAGAGCTTAAGCGACCAATAATTAGTCACAGCTCAGAAAATCACACAGTCGGACTATTACTAAGGCGGATTCGTTTAGGTTCACTTCGTCCTCATTCCCATTTCGTTCACATTCCTACTTGGTCCAAAATCCCACTTAGTAAATTGCCATTTCGTCCATATTCCCACTTCGTCCTCTTCCCACTTCGTCCACATTCCCACTTCGTCAACATTCCCATTTCGTCCTCATTCCCATTTCGTTCACATTCCTACTTGGTCCAAAATCCCACTTAGTAAATTGCCATTTCGTCCATATTCCCACTTCGTCCTCTTCCCACTTCGTCCACATTCCCACTTCGTCCTCTTCCCACTTCGTCCACATTCCCACTTCGTCCACATCCCACGTCGTCCACATTCCCACTTCGTCCACATTCCCACTTCGTCCACATTCCCACTTCATCTACATTTCCATTTCGTTCACATTCCTACTTGGTCCAAAATCCCACTTAGTAAATTGCCATTTCGTCCATATTCCCACTTCGTCCACATTCCCACTTCGTCCTCTTCCCACTTCGTCAACATTCCCACTTCGTCAACATTCCCATTTCGTCCCCATTCCCAGTTCGTCCGCATTCCCATTCTGTGGAAGTGGACGAATTGGGGTGTACCGTTTTTTTTTCAAAACCGTTAATTTGATTATGACTGATGAACTGGGTTCTTTCTGAACCATTTCTAGTTACTAAAAAAAATTACAAAAATTTCGTAAAAAAGATACTACCCAATTTTTCACTTGACCTTCAGTAACCGGGGTTTTACTACGTCACCGTAGTATGGAAAGGTAGAGGTGGTTTTATCTGTGGTTACCCAAATGCTCGGTCCAAATTATACTAACGGGTTTATAATTATTATCTTACTACTACTAAACTGTCCTTTCTTTCAAGAATCATTATAATCCTTTAATGTTATAATGTTGATATTCTAAGTCAAACATTCAAGTATCTTTTAAATACTTGATTGGCACTGGCAATTGAAACTAAATTGAACACAATTTGTCGCAGATTGTATGTTTGGACCGGTAAATATTTCGTCTGACAGTAACAATGACAACTATTTATTTACATTTTCAATATTTACATCGGGATTTTCTAGAAATGGTATTGAACATATACAAGCATGGTTTATTATTCTTTATAAAGTGAATCAGATAATTTATTAAAAACTGACATTGGCAAAACCAGGTGCTGCCATTCCAGGATTAATATAATATTTACATCGTCTCTTAACTTGTAAGTGTAACTTACCTACGTTCAACAAGAGAAAGAGTTTAATTAATTAAACACTGACGAGACGATGAGTGGAAATAAAAATAATATCGGTTATAAGCAATTAGGATGCAGACTAATATCTCAAGGAATAGTTCAAGCGATTCTACCTATACTGTTTATGTTTCTTGTCAATGAACTGCGATTAACAAAGACTGCGTGAATGCATCGACTTGAGCTTTGAAGGAGAAATGCATCGGTGGTTATTAAAATGCTGATTTAATAAGAAGGTAATCATCTCAAAACATTCGAGGTTTGTTTTATATTTTTATTTAAAATTCAGACACGTGTTTTTTTTTAGATGAAGGCGTATCACCAAAACCAAAACTTTGATGGTATCTTGGATCCCAAGAAGATCTTAATCGTGCACGACCTTCGATACTTGCAGACAGTTTAAAGCCAGCATGAACATAAAAGAGGACAGGAAGGTTCGATCGAAGAATGCCATTGTTGCTGGGCAGTGATAGCAGTATTAGGCAATCAATTTACTTAAACTTTGCCTGAAGAAGAGATAAAGTTCGGGGTGGTAGAAGGACTCCCATATTCATTATATTTTGGGGTGTAGAATTTTACAATAATAATTATGATAACACACTTTACACATTTTAAGATCATATTAAAATTGTGTTTTATATAGAGTTTATGGAAATGCTACAGATATGACACGCGACTACGTAAACACACTGTTTTTTGAGCAGCATTGCGGTCGCACCTGTAAACCGATAACGAATCAACGTGTCCATCTGGTCAGGTGGACAAGTGGTACTTTTTTCTTGAAAATGTCACAAAGATTCATTTACTTTCAATAAAAAAAAACTGTTATAATATCATGAGTTTAATTTTTTCTGCTACGTTATACATACAATAAAGTTGCAGCAAATATAAATCATCAAAAAATACTTTACTTCATATATAGGAATGAAATAAAACTATGATGTAATTCACACTTAGTAGTTTGTACATTTTTGTCAATTTAATCTTCCGGATCCATTTACTAGCAAGTTTTCTATTTATAATGTTGTTAGACGTGATGCGATATTGCTTCTGGAAAGTAGGAATCTTGACGGCAATATTTTCGTCCTTAAACATAATTCTGCATAGTGGATCCTTTGACTGTTTTAAAGTATTAACAATAATCTGCTCCATAAAGCTTGTTGGGATGTTGAATTTTTAGGTTTTAGGACTGTTATTTCCATTTTATCTAGTATCACACAAATAATTTTATCGTCTCCAAGTCAAATATTTGTTGGTACGGTCAAAGCATAGCCATGGAGACTAGCCTGGCGTGAAAAATAAGTCCAAAATTAAGACAGAGCTATCGAAAAGCAGCACATATAACTTGTAGTAAAATAATGAAAACAAACTTGAAAACAATTACATTTTTTGTTGGTTATTTACAAACTGTCACCTGACAGTTCTTTGACAAGATATTGAATTATTTTTTTTGGGAATTTCATGGCCAGTTTCACAATTTCAGAAATGCGTAGGTTTACCAGCAAAAAAGTAAAAAATACAAAGAAGAGTGCGCTGAATAGCGTTTTTTTACTATCCTCAAACACGCGCGGAATTCATGACGTCATCTTGTGAGCTTCTTAAAATAATTAATAAAAAAATAACTACTTATTCTAATGAAGAGTTAATGAAATCGGTATTATAAAATGGCCTATTTCATCGAATAAAAATATAAAAAGGGGGGGTAATTTTTTTTGGGATACCCCCCCCAATTGGGAATTGTTTGCGGACGAAATGGGATTTTGGACGAAGTAGGAATATGGACGAAATGGGAATACTGACAAGATGGGAAGAGGACGAAATGGGAAGTGGACGAGTTGGGAATTGATTGCAGACGAAGTAGGAATGTGAACGAAATGGGAATGTGGACGAAGTGAACCTAAGCGGGCGGATTTAGTATGAAAATTGATACCACTGTTCTTTTTGTGGGTTGTAACTGTCAAATTTTCCACAAGGTGACATCATGTAGTCTAGAGGGCCAATTAAGACAATGGCATTGTGGGATCATGTTGTCAAGATAAGGTCTATATTATCCATTCGGTCTTCTTAGAATTTTATTGAACTCCGACAAAAACAAAGGAGCGTTATTTGTTAGTTTATCATGTGTATCTGTGTGTCCGTAGCTCCCAAACGCGGTTATTTTTAATCGAAAGACTTGTCCGTCGAGATGGTTCTTAGCTATTATTTGGTGGGAATAGGACAAGTACTTTCCAAGATATTCAGCTTTAATTGGAACAAGTGACAAGATCTCAGGCAATGTTAAAGCTAAGAATTCCAAATTTTGTATTTATGTTAATTTTTAGTAGCATTTTCTATATCACTCATAGAATGAGGGTCTCATGATGACCAGCTACTTGCGGGGGTGTTATAAATTCAGGATATTTTGTTTTGACATATTATATTCACTATCATCATCCTCCTAGCCTTTGTAGCATATCTTTGTAGAGAATGAATTCTCAATCGGGGTCGGCTACCTAAATCCCAAGATGTGGCGTAGGCACTAGTTTTTACGCAAGCGACTGCCATCTGACCTTCCAACCCAGAGGGGAAACTAGGCCTTATTGGGCTTAGGTGGTTTCCTCACGATGTTTTCCTTCGCCGAAAAGCGAGTGGTAAATATCAAATGACATTCCGTACATAAGTTCCGAAAAACTCATTGGTACGGGCCGGGTTCGAACCCGCGACCTCCGGATTGAAAGTCGCATGCCCTAACCACTAGGCTACAATCGCTTCTATACACACATATATGCACATACATATTATATTCACTAGAGGATAAATAATAACTTTGTAACTGCTACCGCGAACTTGCCTAAGAGTTTTGCGTAGGCATTATACTTTGTATTTGTAGTCAGCAGGCAAACACATCCTTGACGTCTAAATTGACTGACGAAATCCATTTAGCCAGCCTTTTATTAGGTTTTTATACGCGCGTACTATAATCTTGTCAGTTATAATTTCACAGACAAAATCACAACAACGCACTTTTTAAACATGTACCAAAATTCTATGCTCTAATGTGATGGTACCCGCTACTGAAGTTTAATATTTCATAGGACAACTCTCTAACTCTAATGAATAATGAAAAAAACATCATCATATTTGATACTGAGTGACAAGTAATTTCAACCCTGTCTGGTTGAAATTAATTCTCAAAAAAAATTACCAATCACGAGGCACCCGCCATGGCCATCGCGATAATTTTTAGGGTTCCGTACCCAAAGGGTAAAAACGGGGCCCTATTACTAAGACTTCGCTGTCCGTCCGTCTGTCACGAGGCTGGATCTCAAGAACGGTGATAGCTAGACAGTTGAAATTTTCACAGATGATGTATTTCTATTGCCACTATAACAACAAATACTAAAAATAAAATAAATATTTAAGGGGGGCTCCTATACAACAAAATTGTTATAGATTATGGTACGGAACCCTTCATGCGCGAGTCGGACTCGCACTTGCCCAATTTTTTTTTATAGGTCAGTTTGAATTGAATGAAAAAGATTGTGTCCTGAAATGGAACAGGTTTGGTACTATGGGCTGCACAAATGCATGGCCCATTTATGAATGAATCCATTATAAATCGGCCATGCAAATCTGCCGCTCATTGTATTTGGATGTCCAGCTATCCATGTACCGAAATTGGTTAACATTTGTCCACCCGTTTCGGCGTGATGCGAGGACAAAGGAAATTATGAAAACTCATGGCGTCAGGCTGGCATGGCGGCGCGCGCTCATGCAAAACAAATGACGATCCTGCATCACGCTATTAAGATTTTTCCTGAAATCATGACCCCTCTCCATAGAAAGCTGATATCGACTACAAACCTAGAATTTTATAATAGTATCGAACACATCCCACTGTAAATTCTGTGCGATCCCATCTTGTGTTGTGGCGAAACAGGTAAGTTTAGGCAACTTGACGTATCCGCGACCGGTTTTCGCCACGTGACGTGCCGTGTCGACCGGAGAGCCTTGACTGATAGGCGTCACGTAGCCATTTATTTTGTTTATATCGACATCATCGTCATATCAGCCGACAAGTGTTCACGAAATAAAGTAGCCACGTAAATTCGGGGTTACATAATTATATAGATAGTTTTTGATATGGTTTCATGTCATAGTTCAACATAGATAATGTCTGGTGTAAGAAAATATATATTGGATGGCATTGACTTGATAGAATCAGAATACTGAGGATAAATGAAATGAAAATATTTGTAAATTAATTATAGGGTTTTATTATGCAGAAAAGGGCATATCCATGCGTCAACTCGCAAAAAGACATAAGATATCTGAATTTGGTGTATGAAAAATTATACAAAAGCTTGGGGAATTTAATACACTAGATGATCTGTCTGGTCAAGTTCGCAGAACAGGCTGTTAAATCGCAATTGGACGAGGCAGTAGTTGCGTCGTTTCGTCAAAATCCATCGGCATCTACGCGAGATATAGCAAAAAAGTTGAAAACTGCGGTTGGGAACGTGCATAACGCAAAAAAGAGAAATAATTTACAGACTAGGAAGAAACAGAAAATTCCGTAAAAAGGTGCTGCCCTGCTTGAAAGAGCGAAATCTCGAGCTAAACTATTTAACAAGTTTTTAATTAAAAATCGCGACAGATGCATACTCATGCATGATGAAACATGCGTTAAAAAAGACATGAGAACGTTACCGGGACCCCAGTTTTATACGCGTGAGGCTGGCAAGATATTCCAGAAGAGCATAAGTGCGTGGCTTTTGAAAAATTCGCTCCAAAAATCCTCGTATGGCAAGCAATTTGCTCATGTGGGCTTAATAGTTCTAGCTTTTTCACTACGGGTACAATCGGCGGCGATGTCTACCGAAAGGAGTGTATTAAGAAGCGAATTCTGCCCTTGTATCGGAAACATGAACATCCCCCAATATTTTGGCTAGATTTAGCTTCTGCTCAATACGCTAAGGACACCTTAAAGTTCTTTGATAAGGAAAGTATCCCTAATGGCAGGACTTCGAAAAAAGGTCAAGTAGTTGCCTCAGTCTTAGGGTTTTATTAATATTTTATTTTATTTTTCAAATAATAGGGTACAGATTTAATTTTGTTTGTTTGAAATATTGCGAGAAATACACGATTTATTTGTATTTATCTATGGCTACTTTTTTTCGTGAACAAGCCTTAGACGTCCACTGCTGGACAAATGTCCCCTCCAAAGTTCTCCACAGCGATCGATCGTGCGCCGCCCTGCCCTCATCCAATATGCTGCATAGTCGTCGGTCCACCTTTTTGGAGGTCTTCCCACGCTATGTCTTCCAGTACGTGGTTTTGAAGTATATCCCATTGTAAATAATGCGATTCCAGATGGGTTGTGTTGTAGTAAAACAAGTTTAGGCAACTTGACGTATCCGCGACTGGTTTTCGCCACGTGAAGTGCCGTGTCGACCGGTGAGCCTTGGGTGATAGGCGTCACGTAGCCATTTATTTTGTTTATATCATACTAGCTGACCCGGCGAACTTTGTACCGCCTGAAAGTCGATAAATGTAGAGAAAAAAAAAAAGTAGAGAAAGATAATAAGTATTCTATGTCCTTCTCCTGGTTCTAAGCTCCCCACCAATTTTCAGCCAAATCAGTTCAGCCGTTCTTGAGTTATAAATAGTGTAACTAACACGACTTTCTTTTATATACACGATGATTTTTAATTGTAATAGAAGATAATAATATTTATTGATCATGAGCATTGACAAATATAAGTTATATCGACATCATCCTCATCATATCAGCCGATAGACGTCCATTGCTGGACAAAGGTCCTTCCAAAACTTCTCCACAACGATCAGTGCGCCGCCGTAGTCCAATATGCTGTCTGCGATCCTCACCAGATCGTCGGTCCACCTTTTTGGAGGTCCCACGCTATGTCTTCCAGTACACGGTTTTGAAGTACCTCTATCCCATTGTAAATTGTGTGCTGTCCCCTACACCTCTAGCACAGCTGTGACACGCTACTCTTACTGGCGGGGCGATGCTATGTCGTACGAAGTCACAAGAGTCGCGAAGCGTAGTTGTGCTATACAGACAGACGGGGTTATATCGGTTATACGGGTTATTTAGCCATAATTCATACTAATATTATAAATGCGAAAGTGTGTCTGTCTGTCTGTTAACTCTTCACGCTTAAACCGCTGAATCGATTTTGATGAAATTTGGCATGGAGATAGTTTAAGATCCGAGGAAGGACATAGGATAGTTTTCATCCTGGAAATTATCCCTAAAAATATTGCAAAGTGAGTAAGTAATTCATGATGACATTGATGACCCTGTAGGAAATGTAATGATTAGACCAAAAGCACAGTTGCTCTTACGTTAGGCGCTTTTAATAATCCCTTTTATTAATTAAGGTGATTAGGTGAATATCTATCGTGCTGTACGAGGTTGCTTCCATACTTCCAAGTTCCACGCGGACGTAGTCGCGGGCAAAAGCTAGTTTCTAATAAAGATACTGCGAAACGTATTATCTGCGAGATAACTTATCAATCAAATATAATACTTATCGTCACCTTGGGGTCGTGCCGCCAATTCCGTCCCAATATTCACTTGTAATAGACGTCTTTATGATCATTAAAATACTTAAATATCATACAAATATTTATATACTTGTTCACAAAGTCTTAGCCTACAAATCTACTTTTAATTAACTTATTTGAAACTTAAGGTGTGAAACGTTAGAATTGTAGAGTTTTACGCGTAAAGTCAGATTTCTAAATTGTCTATAAATTATTGCTTAATCAATTGTGTGATCAGTTAAGTGTTTTAAATGGATACTACCAAGAAAGAACAACCAAAGGTAACTTTCTTCTGTAAATACGAAGGTATAAATCATTTGTAGGTGTATATGTATAAATAGAATTCCCTTATCTGTATATCGATCGATATAAAGCACAATCTTATTAATTTCTCGGAAACAGTTGTTGTTATTAGTACAGTCGAGTTTATTTAGTAGTAGTTTAGTTAGTAGTGTACAACTCTATGAGGTTGAAATCTAAATGGCAACATAATTGTCAACATTTCATATTTCTAACAGGTGGAAATTAATATACCAGGTGGGTCCTGTAACAGGAGCAAAAAAATTAAAACATAGATTTTACTCGTCAAACTGAACAACATCTGTTCAGAAACTTTTTTTAAATACTGTTTTCATATGTCCATTATTTCAAACAAAGTAAATAGCATTTTCAATGTACGCCGTCCAACATTGACATCGCCTTAGCATTGACATAGCTGTCACTTTACTAAATATCAAATGTTTCGCAATACATTGCTACTGTGAATAAACTTTATTTTACAGGCTTACATTATAAATGAGTTATTTTTAAAAGTTGTTTAATAAATGTTGTTCAGTTTGAGGGGTAGAATCTATGTTTTAATTTATTGCTCCTGTTACAGGGCCCACCTGGTAGAGATCGAGAGACCTTTGCGTCGCGTACCTACACCCTAAAAAGTATTTTAATTTATTTTTCTGTATGTAAAGAAATATGAGAAAATACATAAACTAACCGTAATCTACGACAACGATGCCTGCATAGAGTTGAGTTCGAACTATCGTTAAAAAAAATAACGACAGTTGTTTATTATTGTGGCAATAAATTAATTTTATATGTAATACAAAAACGTGACTTGTTAATAATTAATTGCAAAGTGTTTTTATTCCAGTTTTAGTCTTAATAAAATCTTGAATTAAATTAACCGGTTGATTAATATTTTATTGTTTGTTTATGTCTAAACAAATAATAAATAAATATTAAGGGACAATCTTACACAAATCGACCTAGTCCCAAACTATACAAAGCTTGTACTATGGGTACTAGACGGCGATATACATAATATATAAATACATATATTCATATACAAATATTCGAGTTCATCACACAAATATTTGCCCTGGCCGGGATTCGAACCCAGCACCGCCGGCTCAGTAGGCAAGTGCTTACAAACTGAGCCAGCCGCGTCGTCAAATGTCGTTATTTATTATAAATTTATGATAATGCGTCGGGCCGATGGACTCTCCAAGTATGCGCAAAAGTAGACCAAGAACCAGCAGAGATAAGAGTTATATCATTAGATAGGATACCTGAAAACCTTTTTCTGCTAAGTTTTTTTTTTTTTTTTTTATGTCATAGGGGGCAAACGAGCAAACGTATCGCCTGATGGAAAGCGATTACCGTCGCCCATAAACACCTGCAACACCAGAGGAGTCACAAGTGCTTGCCTACCCGGAGGACGAAGATAGAATGCCTCTATGCTACTAATTTCACCGGCTATCTTACCCCCACACCGGAACACAACAATGCGAACATTGCTGTTTGGCGGTGGGTTAGTAGGCAAGACGGTAGTAACAATCCGGACGGACCCAGCACGAGGCCCTACTACTCCAAAAAGTATGTTGAATCCACTCGTAACCGTAATTTTCACTCTTCCGGCAATCTTGCCCTTTCTACTCCTCTTCACCGTACTGGTTTCATGTCTAATTCTTTCTCCTTGCAAGTGGCTCGCCTCTGGAACGGTCTTCCTCTCACAATCAAACAGGCTCCGAGTAAGTTGGCATTTAAAGGGGCCGTGCGAAGTTTCTTTGCTGGCAGAACTGAAGTCTCATAGTATATCTGCTTGGTTTGTTTCATCGTCGTATATATTTATGTATGTATATATTTATATATATGTATATTATATATATATATGTAAGTATGTACCTAGTATGAGTATTTTAATTATATGTAATTATGTTGTTTGATGCACCGCCTACAATTTCTCTGCTTTGCCCTAAGGTTGACTGGTAGAGAATGCGTCATGGCATTAAGTCCGCCTTTAAAAAAAAACGGTACGTACGTACGTGTACGTACTTTTGTACGTTAAGTTTTTCTTTTGTGCAATAAAGTTTAAATAAATAAATAAATAGGTAGGTATTCATATCTGCCTCATTTCTACTATCAATTATGCTTCAAGCTGAATTATATATCAGTTCTTACTGTTCTTAGATACTCGTGTTTATAGTTAAGACTAGAAGCTGCCCGCTACTTCGTCCGCATAAACCTCTTTTCTTTACCGTAGTCGGTTAAAAAGTATCCTATAACCATCTTTGTATGTCCAACGCGTTTGGCTCGGTTTGTAGACACCTGCCTACTGAGCCGGCGAGCCCGGGTTCGAATCCCCGCCAGGGCAAATATTTGTGTGATGTACTCGAATATTTGTGCTTGGGTCATGGTTGTTCTGTGTATTTAAGTATATATTTATCTATATAAGTATGTATATCGTCGTCTAGTACCCATAACACAAGCCTTCTTGAGCTTAATTTGGGACTAGATCGATTTGTGTGAGGTTGTCCGATATTTATTTATTATTTATTACCTATTTATTTATGTCCATCTCTCCGTGTACCGAATATGGTTAAAATCCGTCCAACCGTTTCAGCGTGATGACAGGACAAAGGAAATTATGAAAACTGATGGCGCCACGCTGACATGGCACCGCGAGCCCATACAAAACAAAAGACGATCCTGCATCACGCTATCGAGATTTTTCCTGTAGGTAATCATGACCTCTCTCCATAGAAAAACGTTTTTCAATACAAATCTGCTAAATCTATTATTATTATTTATTTAAGAGCCTACACTGTCCCACTGCTGGGCGAAGGCCTCCCTCTCATTCTTCCACGCGTCCCTGTCCCGAGCAATCTCCCACCAGTCTCGGTGAAAGTCTCGGTGAAAGGCGTCAAGCTCGTCTCGCCATCTCCTTCGAGGTCTACCACAACGCCGGATGCTGTTTTGTGGGACCCACTCGGTGGTAACTTTAGCCCACAGGTCGTCCGGCATGTGAGATACGTGTCCGGCTCAGTCCCACTTCAGCTTTGGGGCTGCTTGGGCTACATCAGCTACCAGCGTTTTGGAACGTAGTACTGTGTTCTTGATTCTGTCAGTTAGTTTTACGCCCTGCTAAATCTAGGATTTTATAATAGTATGGATAACATGTGGCGAAAATTGGAACTAAGAAGCTAGTCGCTTTGTATCCCTTGGGTGTAAAGTACAACTTGCCTTTTGATACTACGTACAGTCGAGTTCATTTACATCTATCTACACACGAGAACAAAAATATCTGAACACGATTTTATGCTCCTGACAATAGGGTCGTGTTCAGATATTTTTGTTCTCGTAAGTGTGTAGATGTAAATGAACTCGACTGTACCTAAACCCGTCTTAGTAACAATTGTCTACTATTTGACGTAATTGTAAAAGGTTAACGCACACCTATAATATTTAAATTAAGTACCAATCTGACGTATCTACCATTTTTGTGCTAATCGTGTTTTATCTTTGCGACAATACAAGTTAAGGTTGTTTTGATTATAATCAAGGTCGCGGGCTCGACTTTAAACAGTAGATTAAGTAACTACCAAGTCAATTTTATCATCCAGAAATTGCGTGTTTACATTCAATATTTCACTGGCATTTGCTATCATTTAAATCACATGATACTTCACATTACCCTGTAACGTAGGTAAAAGAGTTTGGCAATTCCTTCATCTGCCGAGCTATTAAAATATGAAACTGTTTGCCGGCTCATTGTGTTTCCTCCTTCTTATAACATGGGACCCTTCAAAGGAAGCGTTTAGAAGCATCTCTCGGGACAGCATGGCAGTGGCAACTGACATGGCACCGTTGGTTTCTTGTCAGTTACTATTGCGCCTTGGGCTCCCCTTTTTGCTTACCATCAGGTAAAGTGGAGCCACCATGTTGTACCGTTTAAAAAAAGAGAGAGAGGGCCCTTAGAGCACCACGCACGAACCATCCGTCACATTTGTCAGTGAGCGAGTGTGAGTGACAGATGATTTATCACTTATCTATCACATGATAAACGCAACCATCGTAGGCCCACAGGGCCTCTTTAAGGCTAAGGCTTAGTTTGATTGTCACTTGATATTTATTGATGTATTTATTATTTCCAGATGCGACTGCATCGCTGTGAGGGCTGCCTTGCGGCGTGCCCGCCGCGCCGGGCGCCGCTCGCCGGTCAGCCGCGCACTATCTTCAAGTAAGTCATGGGGTCCTGGTACCTCCGCCATAGGACTGGCCATAAGCTCGAGTAACTGCGTCGCTGTGAGAGTAAGCCGCGCACTATCTTCAAGTAAGTCATGGGGTCCTGGTACCTCCGCTATAGGACTGGCCATAAGCTCGAGGAACTGCGTCTCTGTGAGGGATGTCTTCTGGTGTGCCCGCCGCGCCGGGCGCGGCTCGCCGGACAGCCGCGCACTATCTTCAAGTAATTCATGGGGTCCTGGTACCTCCGCCATAGGACTGGCTATAAGCTCGAGGAACTGCGTCTCTGCGAGGGATGTCTTCTGGTGTGCCCGCAGCGCAGCGCCGGGCGCCGGACAGCCGCGCACTATCTGCAAGTAAGTCATGGGGTCCTGGTACCTCCGTCATGTCATAGGACTGGCCATAAGCTCGAGTAACTGCGTCGCTGTGAGAGTAAGCCGCGCAATATCTTCAAGTCGTGGGCTCCTGGTTCCTGGTATCATCAAACCTCCATCTAAGCAAGCCGTACAGCTGGGGATAAGTAAGCTCCTGGTTCCTGGGTGTCTTAGTGACCTCCATTACCACAGTAAAAAATAGTTATGGTTGGTTTTTAGGGTTTTGGAAATTAGAGTTCGAAAAACAAATTTTCCAACATATTTAAATAAAATTGGTTGCCATTTGCATCTCTAAAAACCTAGAGAACGACACGAATGTTTACTTTTTAATCAAGTGATTTCCGCTGGCTTTAAGTCCAGTCCAAAATATCCTTTTTACAGATGTAGGACCTACGTGTGCTACGTACGTCGTAACAGCATTTTTCCTCTAATTGCTTCACTTCAAACTCAACGGCTTCTCGCATTATGATTGATTTTAACGCCATCTCTCTTCGCCCGACAGAACTACACTAAGCAAACGCGCCCGCCACTCCTACCCAATGAGCAAACAGAACTGCGGCAAGATGGCGGAGCCCGCGCCGCCGACGTCGCCCGACAACAATGCACCACGTATGTATCTATTCATATTGTTCATGTAAAGGTAAGAGAGAGAAGAGCACTGGATGTAACTACACGGAAGCCAAACGAAGCTATACGACGCGACCAAATATTATTTTTATGAAATTGTATGAGATAAAACGCACTACGCGCCGCGACATACAATACAATTCTATACAAAAACATTAGGTTGTGTAGTTACGCCTAGTGCGTACGCACCTTAAAAGCTCATAATCTTGCTAGCATATCTTGAGGCTCCTGTACACAATGGGCCATCATGGGCCATGATAAGGGACGCAGCTATACGACAGGACAAGACAGCAATATCGCTTGTCTCCTCTAACGTATAGCTGCGTCCCTTATCATGGCCCACGATGTCTCATTGTGTAGAGGAAAGGGGCTTTGCGATTTCGCTTGTCGCGCGACTCAGCGTCACCTGTCCTGCTCGCACGGTATTGAAAGGAAAGTGACAGATAGTATTTGTCGCGCGAAAAAGATTCGCTTGGCAAAGTTATGCTAGAGGTGCTGAAGTCGAAACTCAAAAGTTAAAACTGACAAAATTCTAATCGTACTACCATTGTGTTTACAGAATGACTCTTATTGTAGATAAGTAAGTACTAAGTATCTAATTCTAGATTTATTTAGGAGGTCAATGGTTCTCTGAGAAAATAAGTTGTCAAACTAAGTATAGTCAACCAATTTGATTCCTAGGCCATTTCGTACCTTGTAACAGTGAACGTCAATATGAAAGCCGCTTGAAATTCCATATCATTGTCATTGTGACAAGGTTCTATAGTGGCCTAGAAATCAAATTGGTTGACTGTACAGCCTAAAAGGTCAGTCCAACCCAGGGATAGTGGCGCTAAAAACACCTTTCATATGGCATTAATATGCATCGTGTTATATTCACGTCAGTACCGATTTGTCAAGGATTGATCAAATTCAAAACATTGTTTACCGGAATGCTGCTCAATCCTTCGTTCTTCTTGCGACATAAATACTGATTTGAATTGAAAAAAAAAAAAAACTTGACTTTCATCACGATGGATAGTTTTGGCTTTATTATGCAAAATTTACTTGAAATTGGCTGAATATTTAAATATTTTCAATTAACGGAGAAACAAAAAGTGACAAATGGGCTATATTTTCTATAGTTGTACACCCCACTTTTTTTTTTAATATCCGATATTTTGGGTATTTTCTAGTCAGAATCACGAGCTAGAAAAAAGGTGTCCCAATGTTTTTTCGTTCCATTCCACTTCCATATAACCTACTACAGCGGTAACGGAATGGAAAAACAAAAAATGTATGAATATTTTGGGACAGTTTTATTCTCCTAATTAGATCGAAAGAGCTCGTGGTTCTGAGTAGAAAATACCCAAAATATCTAAAATTAAAAAAATAAAGGTGTACAACTTTAGAAAAAATGGCCCAAATACACCCAATTTTGTCTATTTAAGAGGCCTTATTCCTTTTAAATGTTTTTTTTATATTATGACAAATATATTGATAATTTCAACCAACTTTTTGAATTTAATAATACTTTTCCCCTAGTTCTAGGTAGTAACATAGCTATTTCATGCTTTCATTGCGTGCAGTCGAAAATAAGTAGAAAATACTAATTTTCCGCATAAATTTTGTCAATTTCGAGTAGTTTTTGGAACAAAAATTATCAATGAAAAATTCAAACTGTAGGTTTCAAATATATACCAATAAATCCCAATAGCCCTGTTCTAGGTAGTAACATCAATAATATGTTAAGAAACATGTTTGATCATAGAAAAAAATGTCTAAAACCATCAGCATTTTAAAAGGAATAAGGTCTCTTAATGAGCTACTTATGACGCCATCCGCTGAATCGATGTCAGACCCACATCTAGCCCTCCCTTGACCCATTCTTTACCTTCCAGCAATGCCCTGGTTCGGCATGGACATCGGAGGCACCCTCACCAAGCTGGTGTACTTCGAGCCCCGCGAGACGAACCGGCGCGAGCTGGACAAGGAGACAGAAGTCCTGAAGAACATCCGACGGTACCTTACCAGGAACTCCGCGTACGGGAACACGGGCCGTCGGGACGTACATTTACAGGTGAATAATACTGTCCAAAATCTATTTCTTTTTATAACGGCACAACATAGTGGCTCCACTTCGCCTGATGGTGAGCAAAAAGGGGAGCCCAAGTCGCAATAGCAACTGACGAGAAACCAACGGTACGTTGACACTGCCATGCTGGCCCGAGAGATGCTTCTTCACGCTTCCTTTGAAGGGTCCCATGTTATAAGAAGGAGGAAACACATGAGCTTGTGTGTGTTCTACCGTCTTTATAATGGGATGTGTTCTGAGGAATTGTTTGACATGATGCCCACGGCTACCTTCTACCATCGCACTGCTCGCCATCGGCAGGGTGTTCATCCTCACATGCTAGAGCCTAAATGGTCGAGAACTGTCCGGTTCCTGAGGAACTTCCTACCGCGAACGCTTCGCATGTGGAATGAGCTCCCTGCCGAGGTTTTCCCCGGGGGCTACAGTATTCGGTTCTTCAAGAGGGGAGTAAATAGGTTCTTAAAGGGTCGGCAACGCGCGCGTGATGCTCCTGGCGTTGCAAGCGTTCATAGGCGGCGGTAACTGCTTAACATCAGGCGGGCCGCATGCTTGTTTGCCACCGTCGTAGTATAAAAAAAAGCTTTGATAGCTCTTCAGAGCACTCACCATGGTATAGGCGATAGCAAACGCTCGCTCAGCGACCCAATGTCCCTACGTAATTGAAGGGGTTCGAGGAGCCTGGTACTTTTTTCGTCGCCTATGATGCGGACCGCCCCTCGCTGTCATTGGCGTATATAGGGGGGTGGCCGGGTAGGCCGCAGTATGGTCTAGTGCCCACCCCAGGATTTTTGGTTACCGATAGGAATTCATGGTTTCATCTCATAAGCCATGGCCTGGACCACCCCCAGCCATGCCCGCTGCAATCTGTCATGAGAATCGAATAGATATTGGGTGGAACCACCCCAAAGATACGAGCAGTAACAGTAACCAGCAGGGAAACTGTAACAGTTGGTTCCAATTGGGAATTGTGCTAAATGAACGCAACCAAGCAATCGATAGCTCACCTGTCTCCGGCCGGGCGTCCTTACACAAAATCATCATCATATACAGTAGGGTGGGTCACTTTTCTATGGAAAAAAAATTAATACTTTTATTTCTTTAGGCATAGCAAAAAAATGTAACTCATAATAATATAAACTAAATAACAAAATTGCATTGTAATTGATGTTGATCTTTTGCCTCCGGATCTATTTTTAAGTTAGTATAGAAATGCCCATATTAAATGAGCGTTATGAAGTCTGGTTTTATTATTTTAAATTTGGCCCAATATTTTAATGTATTTTTATTCTGAGTATAATATAATAAGTAGGGCATCACAAACGAAATACAACAAAAAAATAATATTGTACAAGGCCACTTTTTTTTTAGTGCTCCATGAGGAACTTTTTTCTGTAGTAATCCGGAGGCAATAAAACGGAAATATAAAAATAAATAAAAATATGTACCCATTAATGGCACTAAATGGCACCTTTATTCAACTGTGCCCGTTAGAAATAAAAAAAATAAATAAAAAAAAAATTACCCACCCTAATATACAGGGTGATCAATCCGAATGGGTCAGTAGGGAGAAAACGAAAACTATAAGCGATAGGGAAATCTGTTCTTGGGAACCATGGCGTCGGTTTTAGATTTGATAGAAACTGCATTTTTAATTTTCATTTCATACATAATCAGGAATTGCGAGGATTGCAAGCGATGGTAGCCTAGTGGTTAGGGCATGCGACTTTCAATCCGGAGGTCGCGGGTTCGAACCCGGCCCGTACCAATAAGTTTTTCGGAACTTATGTACGGAATGTCATTTGATATTTACCACTCGCTTTTCGCTGAAGGAAAACATCGTGAGGAAACCACCTAAGCCCAATAAGGCCTAGTTTCCCCTCTGGCTTGGAAGGTCAGATGGCAGTCGCTTTCGTAAAAACTAGTGCCTACGCCACATCTTGGGAATTAGGTACCTAGCCGACCCCGATTGAGAAACCATTCTCAAAAAATGGGACAAAGGTTAGGAGGATGATGATGACATAATCAGGAATTGGATACAGGCGGTAATTGAATGAAGGCGCCGGAACACCGATCGTTGTGGAGAACTTTGTGGGTGACCTTCGCTCGGACGTGTATCGGCTAATATGATGATAGATTTGTTCAATTTCAGATGGACAACGTGACAATCCGCGGCCGCCGCGGCACCTTGCACTTCATCCGCTTCCCAACCACGGAGGTTGGTGCGTTCCTGGAACTGGCCAGGTCTAAGGGCATGGCTGCGCTCGTCAACACGATATACGCGACTGGCGGCGGCGCCTACAAGTTCGAGGAGAACTTTATCAAGGTCAGTAGACGCCTCCTAGTCCTTAAGAAAAGTTCTTTTTCACTTCTCTGGCTCTAAAAGTTCGACTTTATGCTGTGCGTAGGCGACATAAAATCGCTTTTTATGCTCTAGAGCATAAAGTAAAATCGTCGTCGAAGACCAAGGCGATCGGTCCAACAGCCACACGAAAAAGGTCCTTAATAAACAGTAAAAAAAAAACATAAAACTTCATACAATAAAACCCGTTCCAGACCTTCCGATCCGATCCGATTTATCGGAAGAAATCGGATAATGTGTATAAGATCCTAACAATTTGCACTACACATTATCCGATTTCTTCTGATAAATCGGATCGGATCGGAAGGTCTGGAACAGGATTTAACTCTTTATTTTATTTCGTTTTGTTAGTATTCTAAGACCAAGGCAAAGATACCAACAGCCAAAGTACACAATAAAACTTCTTGAAATAAACATGTAATTTTTATTTACTATCATTTATTACTTTTTAAACTATTACTTTAAATATTTCTCATCGAATTTTAATTAAATTTGTTTTTAAGTATACATGATATGTGTATACATCGGGGGGCACGGCAGTGCCCCCGCCAAGTCGAGCGCGAAGCAAACACTGCCGTACCATCCTTTACTGGAACCATTTCGCCGCATTTTCAGGCCCCTATTTGGGCACCTCTGGATAAAACCAGAACGCAGAAATTTTCGTCATCCAGTAAGCTATAATCACATACTTAGAATCCAAAATTTCAAGTCTATAGGTCATTTAGTTCCGAAGTTAAGCGAAAGCAAAGTTTCGCATTTACGACACTCACTCACTCACTCACTCACTCATGATCATCAGTAAAGGACTAGTACTTCCCATAAATTCAGAGAGCTGAAATTTGGTACAGAGTTAGGGTTTAATGGCCACATAAAGCGAAAACTATAAAAATTGGCCAAGTGCGAGTCCGACTCGCGCATGAAGGGTTCCGTACCATAAAACAAGTTTGTTGTATGGGAGCCCTTAAATATTTATTTTATTTTATTTTTAGTATTTGTTGTTATAGCGGCAATAGAAATAGATCATCTGTGAAAATTTGAACTGTCTAGCTATCACCGTTCTTGATATACAGCCTGGTGACAGACGGACGGACGGACGGACGGACGGACAGCGAAGTCTCAGTAATAGGGTCTCGTTTTTACCCTTTGGGTACGGAACCCTAAAAACTAGGATAATCGAAGATCTGGAGTACTCTGATTAGAAAACACAAGAGCCCAACCAAACTATTAGAAATCGACATACCGCCTTTACAAAAAATATTCAACTTGTTGTTGTGTTCGGTTGGCCGCCGTCGCGACTGATCGTCTCTCCTGATGATGGATCGCGTACCGGTTCCAAACATGTCAAGCGTTATTCGACTTCTACGACGTGAGTAAACCCGTTTAAGTATTTTAATATTCAACTTGGTGGGCCGCTTCATTTGATGTCAAAAATCCAAGGTCTGAAGTATTTTGACGACGCGTTTGGCTCGGTTTGTAAACACCTGCCTACTGAGCCGGCGGTCCCGGGTTCGAGTCCCGGCCAGGGCAAATATTTGTGTGATGAACTCGAATATTTGTGCTTGGGTCATGGTTGTTCTATGTATTGAAGTATAATATTTATCTATATAAGTATGTATATCGTCGTCTAGTACCCATAACACAAGCCTTCTAGAGCTTAATTTGGGACTAGATCGATTTATGTGAGGTTGTCCGCCGGGGGCTGCCCTCCCTCCGCGCCTCTGGGCTTTTATATACACTCTAGGGGTAGGGCAGACAAGACCACGTGGAATCGGGGTTGACAGCTTCGGTTCTGTGGCAAGTCGATTAAGAAAAGGAAAGAGTCCGGGAAAGTGGGAAATTAAGTATCGATATTATGATAAAATATTCTGTCATGGACTGCCAACCGAACCGAACTTGTCTGGAACCGAAGCTGTCAACGCTCGCCTCCGCAGCTTCGGCTTTTTAGTCACCTTCGGCGACCAGCCTCAGCCGCTGCGACTCGCTTGATGCCCGCACTTTCTTACGCTAGGGCCACAGTATAATAAAGAGTACTAACGGAGAGTACTACTTAGGAGGGGCTGCACATCCCGCAGCGCCGGAGCAGATCGATTCCACAGAAGAGTTCACTTATAAATAGTAAGTATAGTAGTAGGCAAGTAGGTTACGTAATTTAGGTTAATATTCTTTGTATAAAATAAACATTAGAATCTGTAAGACTACAGAAATACGAGATAATTCTCGAGAGTTTAAATAATATTCCGGATTACAACCTTCAGGCAGGATCATGGGATCTCAGTCTTCGGGATTATAATATTCGGTATTTCATCCTTTCGATCAAACGTTCTTTCGGGATTTTAAACTTTCGGTCAAATAAACATTTGACATTTTAATTTTCGGCCTTCCGTCCATAGGTCTTATGATATTCGGTATTTTGAACTTCGGCTTTGTAATACGTACCCGCTGGGCGAATGCCTCCCCTTCTGCTTTTAATACGCATATAGATAAATAAAATTAGACTGGCTTTTATACTTATACTAGTTTACAAGTTTACAAGAAAAATAGTCAAACGATTAACTTTATTCTACTCGAACATTACACAAATTAAATAAACAAATTACACCAAAATATTAATTTCGCTCAAAATTTGGTCAAAATATAATGCATTGGACTAAGAGTGGCGGTGATACCCGCACACGTCGCTGGATGGCGCTGACTGTATTTTAAAACGCGCCGTCGTTTGTTTTTCCGATAATCTTATATGGCGAAGTGGCAACCGGCCGCATTACAGTCGTTTACGACATTCTTCTACTGCGCTTGGAAACGTTTGCTAGGGATTGGGAGGGATTATTTGCATTTCGTTGATTTCGCTTATTATTTCGTGAGGTTTGCTAAAGTGAATTAGCAGGTTGTTATAAAACAATATGCCCACGTTTCTACAAAAAGAAGTGAAATCCCACCAAAAACATTCCGTAAAAAACTAGCCAAGTCTCGATGGAGCTGCTTGTTTATCTCTAAAAAGTAATGAAATCTATACAAAGTCGTACCAAGTCTAAGGTTCCTTACTGCGATTTCTTTATTATTGTAGTTAATGTTGTGTGACTTGGCCGTTGAAGGGTACACAAGGGTACAAAACCAGGTGCTCCATGACACCATTGCACCAATCTGTCGCCAGAACCGCTACAAGTAAATTTTGTTTACAAGTAATGTTATATCTGTTGTAACTACCTATGTTTGTTAAGCGAGATAATAACCCATACTGGTGTACCCCTCAACGGCCTAGTCACACAGCATTAACTATAATAATAAAGAAATCGCAGTAAGGAACCTTAGACTTGGTACGACTTTGTATAGATTTCATTACTTTTTAGAGATAAACAAGCAGCTCCATCGAGACTTGGCTAGTTTTTTACGGAATGTTTTTGGTGGGATGTTTTTTACATGATACAGTTTCATTTCCTCGCAATCGAAGTGAAAAGTAGAGTGTGCAACTCGTCCATAAAACGCATTTTACACTCGACTTTATATTCATCCTCGCTCGCAAGCTCGCTCGGATGGATAAACGTCTCGTGTAAAATGATGCGTTTTATGCACTTGTCGTACAATCTACTATTTCGTGTAGCAATATTGTTGTTAATTGTGAAAGAAATCTGTTTATTTTTAATGTGCGTTAGACAAACATATCACCTCGAACGTACCTGATGTTAAGTAACGATACTCAGTTTTTTTTGTATTATTGTGTTTTATAAAAAAAATACATACCTGCATACTGCTTCTTTCATTTCTAGACAAGTGTCAATGTCGGTTTAACCGTTTGTGCTCCAAACACAGCATATCACGTCGACGAAACCTGTGCCCCAGGTGCCACGACGTCATTTGCCGCTATACAATGCCATACTCTCTGCTGTCAGCTTGGCGTCTGGGACAGTTTTTCGTCAACGAACTGGGCGGTCATGAGGTTAAATTAAATAAAAAAGCCATCTAAGTACCAGGAGCGCATAGACTGGTAGTAGTTTCTGAAGGCTAACACAAGAAACTAAGCGGTACTTTCAGTTCAAGCCCAGAATCAGCAAGAAGTTTCACATACTCGTACTTATTCACCGACTGAGCCAAAAGTATCTCCGTTTCATCTTCGACAAAAAGTCTATCGTATGTCCGTATAGATTGTCCTGATGTCCGGCTATTCTCCTGATTCTTGTATAATTTTGTGAGCATGTTCGAATAGATTTTTTTACTTCAGTCATATCGAAACACAATCGCACTAGTTTATAAACTGTCCACCTTTGTGTTCCAGGAAGTGAACATGCACCTGTCAAAACTGGACGAACTGGACGCTCTGATCGCCGGGCTGTTGTACGTGGACGCGTGGCATTCCGCGGAGTGCTACTACTGGGCGCCGCCGGACCCTCACCTGCTCCACAACAACTGTAGCAGCAACACGGTCAGTACTAACGGTACCAGGGTAGCATGAGTCGATAGCAGTTTATTGAAACTGGACGCTCTAAATCGGGGCGCTACCCGACTCGTGTCTGGCGACTTCGACGGCGTCGTGCGCTACTGGTACTAGGGTTTCATGATCGTCGTTCTAAAGCAGTGACTACCGATGTACTGACCGCTGGCACAAAACAGATAGGTACAGAAATCAATCTACATACAAGCGCGCTCGAGCAAACGCACACTTAGACATTGCTCATGGACACGATATCTCGGACCAGTTCGGACCAGTGCGAGCGCGAGTGCCATCCGCTTGACGTGTCCGTGAGCAATGTCTATGTGTGCGTTTACTCGAGCGCGCTTGTAGGGGAAGATTGGCACCATTCGTACACGGGGCAGCTTCATACAGTCACTATTACAGCTTATCAGGACAATATATTTATTACGGGTTTGTGTGTGTGGGTAGGCGCTGACGGCGCCCGGTGGACCACGAAGTTAGCTGTCAGTGCGGTTACCAAGAGCGACACGAGAGGGCGTTATTTGTTTTCGCACCCTTTAAATAAATTTACAATGCATGTGCTCGAAAAGAGCGTATTCTAGGCATTCAAACTGTGCGGAAAGTACTACTTTTCCGCACTAGTGCTTTTTACTTTTCAGTTTTTTTTTTATTTATAGCCGTATCTGGCAGCCTGACACAAAGAGGTTTTATTATTTACAAAAAGTTTGATAAATAAGTCAAATACCGATTATTATCACGTATAAAAGTACAATAAAACCAATATTTCATTAATTAATTCATTTAACACGTCATTAATTACATTAGATATAAAATTTGATTAATAAACGAACTTTAAATCGTTATTCATTAAATGAATTTGGCTGAATGTACACGCGCTTGTGCCATTTTGACATAAGACTAATATTAAAAAAACTTTTGCACATGCGCAGTAGTAGATATGTCAAGCGCGGTTTTCAAATAATTCCGCCATTTTTTATTGATGTCTAGTTTATTTTGAAGTTGTTTTGTGCAAATCTGCTGAAATAATGGCGAGATAAAGGGACGAATCATGAATTTAAACCCGTAAAATGTTATTGAAGAATTAAAAAATGTGAACGACGCACGGCTTCTTGTTGGATAAATGAAACCAAATACTTTTTTTCCAATGTAAACAGTTTTTGTGAGTATTAAAGTATTTTCTATTTTCTCGTACATGCATAGTAAAGTTTTGTACGGAACTCGTGTGTAAGATGATTTCCGACTCGTGTTTGTTTAATCACTCGCTCGTACCTCGCTCGTGACTAAAATCATACTCGTCTGAAATCACCTACCTTCCACACTTGTATCGTAATAGTAGTTTATGCAACTGATACATAATGAGGGGCCTTAAAACACGAGTGTGGTTTTATGAAACGAGCGTCAGCGAGTTTCATAATAGGATCACACGAGTGTTTTAAGGCCTAATTATGTACAGTTGTATACACTTCTTTATCTACACACATATCATAAGTACTCTAAGATGGGTTCAGAATCAGAAGCCATTAGGAAATGACCGGCACCACTAGTGCTACCTGTAAAATATCTAAAAACGACATTTACTAATGCAGTAAGAAATAAATCTGAACAAATACATAAACAGATTATTTGTTGTAATTTACATTTACATTGAAACAATATATTCAACTAAAATGTGAATTACAATATACTTATCACAATTATATTTTCGTAACAGCAAAGAACCAACAAACAAATGACAACAATAATGGCGGCAATTCGAACCTCCGTCAAGACGAATGTATTTTTTTCTAAATCATATAGGTACAAACGAATGTATCCATATTCTCATGTCACTCGAGATCAAATGTCGTGCGGTTTTTATAAAAAAACATACTGAATTGCCGTTTCGTATCGATAACAATATTAATATCTATGGATACTAGAATAGAGACCTACTTTAGTTTTGACAGCTGTTCCAAATTTAAACTCATAACCTTACAAAAATTGATACTGTTATAACATTACAGTACAGATTTTACCTACTGCCACAGATAAGAAAGTTCTCATAGTAAAATTGGTTGTAATAATGCTGGCTATTTCCTACGGTTTCTGAACGCATTTTAGAGCACTAATGATATGTGCGTAGATAAATAACTATTATCGTCGATGTTCTCCGATGTATCGTGCTTAAATGAAGCGGTAAATCTGAAAACTTTGTTGATCAACAGTAAGTAAATACTATCATTTCCATGATAAAATACATATTTTGTGTATTTCTCTTCATGAATTTTGTGTAGTTACCCATATTTTATTTTTGACCTTCGGGGCAGGTTCGTACGCCTACACCTGGGGCACATTCATATACGTCATGCATGTACCTCCTATTAACATGTTTCTTTTTATTTCAGAAAATTAGCAAAAATAGTTCGGAATTATACGAAAAAGAGTTTTCTAACGAAATAGAGTCACAATTGATCGAATATATTGAAAATTTTCGAAAATGCATTGCGGGCTCAAAAGTCAGAAAGCTGTCATATGATTATGCCAAAGAATTGAATCGGAAATATCCGCCAATGGGATTGGCGGGTATTGACTTGTTTTTAAAGACCATATTAACTATTTTTGATATTATAATTGCTGTTTTATTTAACATGTACGAAGTTATCTCACACTGTCTGAATGTTCCCCGACCCATGTACGAATGTGCCCCTTGAGTGGGGTAGATTCGGACATTTGACAGCTTCTACTAAAAGTCGATCTACTCGCTTGTTGTAAAAGTAGGCGACTTCTAACTTTTAAATTAGGAAGCTAAATGTATCTGCTATATTATAGAGGCCGATGGACGAATCTATCTTTAAAAATAAAAATTACAAAAACCGGAATGTAAAAAGTGTACGAATGGTGCCAATCTTCCCCTACAGTCGAGTTCATTTACATCTACACACTTACGAGAACAAAAAAATCTGAACACGACTTTATGCTCCTGACAATAGGGTCGTGTTCAGATATTTTTGTTCTCGTAAGTGTGTAGATGTAAATGAACTCGACTGTATGTAGAATGATTTCTGTACCTATCTGTTTTGTGCCGCTGGGCTGTACGGTAGCTGTCCCTGAGCAAGAGACATGTCAGGCCGTTCCTGGCAATTTTTACGTGAGTTATCAGGCCCAAACTTAGAGGGCCAGGGCCCCTAGGCACATGCCATTTGGGGCCCCCACCCCTATCTCGAAGCGGTTTTCATCTAATTAAATAGTAGTATTTTAAGTGAAAAATAAGAACAAGTATAGTGCAAGGCCTGCCTCTGGGACTGGGGCCCCTAGACTAGCTGGGCCCCTAGGCCCGGGCCTTGTGGGCCTAGGAGTTAATACGGCACTGTGAGTTATAAACCGTTTATAAATATATATGATGATGATGATGATGATGATGATGATGATGATGATGATGATGATGATTTGGAGTAGGGACGCCCGGCCGGAAACAGGCGGGCTGTCGATCGCTTGACTGCGTTCATTCAGCCCAATTCCCAATTGGAGCCAACGGTTACTGTCCCAGCGGCGCTCCCATACAGCCTTCTTCCTCGAATCTTCTTGTTCTCCTGCAGAAGGAAAGGACATCTTTAAGGTTAATGTCCCTCAGCTCTTCCTCTTCTAGTTTATCTTTTCTGAAGATGCTATAGCGTACTATCGCATACATGCCACACTCTGCTATAACATGCTTACTCGTCTCCTCCTGGCCACAGTGCGAGCAGTATGGATCACTTGCTACACCCATAATGTGTAGGTGCCTGTTAAGGCTGTTGTGTCCCGTGATTATTCCTGTTAATAATCTGAGAGTTTTCTTACCTAGTTCCAGTAGATACCTGGTCCTTTTTCTGTTGATGCCTCCTAGGATCATCTTCGATTGTCGACAGTCCGTTGTCTCTCTCCATTGTCTATTGGCCTCTTCGTTTATAAATATAAATAATGACACAAAGGTAAATTAAGAAAGAAAAATTTAATGCGATCTACTACAATCTAAGCATCGTCAGGCATTGTTTATAAATTATAAATTTTTGGAGTAGTAGGGCCTCGTGCAGGGTCCGTCCGGATTGTTACTACCGTCTTGCCCGCTAACCCACCGCCAAACAGCAATGTTCGCATTGTTGTGTTCCGGTGTGGGGGTAAGATAGCCGGTGAAATCACTAGCATA
The DNA here is from genome assembly GCA_932273695.1 of Apotomis betuletana. Lineage (NCBI taxonomy): Eukaryota > Metazoa > Arthropoda > Insecta > Lepidoptera > Tortricidae > Apotomis > Apotomis betuletana. Next base: position 10,597,552 of record OW026320.1, on the reverse strand, counting down.
GAGGCATTCTATCTTCGTCCTCCGGGTAGGCAAGCACTTGTGACTCCTCTGGTGTTGCAGGTGTTTATGGGCGACGGTAATCGCTTTCCATCAGGCGATACGTTTGCTCGTTTGCCCCCTATGACATAAAAAAAAATAAAAATGAATATTATGCTTCCTCATTCCAGCCGCCGTACCTAGAAGCGGCGCTGAGCCTGTACGAGCGGCAGCCGTTCGACTTCTCCAGCCCGTACCCGTTCCTGCTGGTGAACATCGGCAGCGGCGTCTCCATACTGGTGGTCAACGCGCCCAACGACTACTACCGCATCAGCGGCACCAGGTATAGCCTGACAAGCGTCGGTCCCGCCCAGGCCAATGGCGCGACAGCGGCCTATCGGTGTAGCTCGGGCGTCGGTGACCTTGTAATGCCGCATCCTTCGACGAGGCATTCACGTGAATGCCTTTCCCCACCTCGCGCGTCCCTCACTCGCCCGCGCTCGCCCCTCGACACGCACACATAGCAAGAGTTTTGTTACTTCACACAAGTGTCGCTGTCGTTTCTTTTTACGTTAGTATATATATTCTTTCTCCAGGCATATAGTCTGGCTAAAATATCTTTGCCCCAGCAATTTATTTTTTTATCTGTAAATCGGTATATGACAACACTGAAGATAGGGCACTAGTCTTGATACTTGTGTATTATCCTTAATCATTAAACTAGTATTAGATTCTTGTAAATTTAATATAAAAAAAAAAACATTTTTGTAAGTTATGCTTTGATCAGTATTGAATAAAATTATTTACGAAATAGGATATTACGGAGGACTTGTATATAGTGAGTTTACATAGTATTTCAAAACAGTAACTTCAGCGTTTATTGAAATTAAATTAATTTAAAAACATGCCTGCATTCTTCAGGATGATCAAAAAAATACGTTTATTTATTATCAAAAATATGCAAGTACTAAGATTGTTGGTTACTCTTACCGGTCAACAACTTGACATCTGTATCAAATACAAAACATTGCCATACTTAGTTTTTATGTGTTTGATAGTTAATTTGCTTGGAAGAGTTATTGTGGTCCGACTCTAGTGGCGCTAAGTACAAACAGCTTCCATATGGCAATAATGTGCATTATTAACCGTCAGAAGCGATTTGTCAAGGATTTGTCATTAACCGAATTCAAAACATTGTTTACCGGTGTGCTGATCAATCCTGCGTTCTTACGAAATAAAAAAATAATCCTGTTGGTTCGATAGTTACAAAGAATGTTTTGTCGAATCAGTTTTAGGTTTTTTTTTTTCAAAATGGCGGCTTTTTATACGTACAAGATTTCAGCCATTTCAGAGAGCTACTAGTGTATCGTCTCTTATTCAAGAAAATACTCACTCTCGAACTATTGACGCTCTCGATACGCTCGAGCGCCAAATAATCTCGAGTGTAATTAGTACCTTTCATACCGTGTCTAACAATCTACCATTGCCACCTATCACACATGTTTCATTTAGAAATAGACATGTTGACTGATGTTGAATTCTACAGCGTACCGTAGTTATATGAATAAAATTAGCTAAATATGTCAAAAACAAAGAAAGAAAATCCAGAAACATATATATTTTTTGGAAATATGTGACTTCAAAGGTACGCAAATTTTATGATATTTTTTTTTATCCAAAAGAAATTTTAAAAATGTTTATCTATCCAAATATCATAAACTCTCCATGATGCGTTCAAGAACCGCACATTATGGGCGATTGTGCACTACAATGAATTTTACTGTCCGTCAGTCCGATTTTTTACGGTCCGATATGGCATGAAAAAAACGGTAAGGGCGATTGTGCACTACAATGAATTTTACTGTCCGGCAGTCCGAGTTTTCATGGTCGATATGGCATGAAAAAAACGGTTTTAGCTTATGCACTTGTCCGTCTTTTTACTCGCAGGTGCGGTGCAGTTTTCGGTTACCTCTCTCTTTGAAACTACACGCCACGCAATCGTAATTACACTAAGAACTATGCGTTTCTTATGATGAAGGTGGTGGTTATGGTGGTGATGGTGATGGTGGTGGTGGTGGTAGTGATTGTGGTGGTGGTCATGGTGATGAAGGTGGTGGTGGTGGTGACGTGGTGGTGATAGTGGTGGTAATGGTGGTGAGCACCATCACCTTTATCACCATCACCTTCGTCACCACCACCATCACCACCACCACATCACCACCACCACCACCACCTTCAGATAGAAAATTATCACAACCACACAACAACGGTAGTGGTGGTGATGGTGGTGGTAGTGGTGATGAAGGTGGTGGTGATGATGGTGGTGGTGGTGATGGTGGTGATGATGGTGGTGGTGGTGATGGTGGTGGTGATGATGATGGTGGTGTTGGTGGTAGTGGTGGTGATGGTGATGGTGGTGATTGTGGTAGTGGTGACGGTGGTGGTGGTGGTGGAAAAAAACGGTCCGGAATGGGGAAAAGTAAAATGTCGGATGGTAAAATTACGTATAGTGCATTACCCATAGGGCGATTGTGCACTACAATGAATTTTACTGTCCGTCAGCCCGATTTTTTACGGTCCGATATGGCACGCCATTAAATGTATATAGTAGTTTGTGCACTACACGTAATTTTACCATCCGATATTTTACTTTTCCCCATTCCGGACCGTTTTTTTCCACCACCACCACCGTCGCCACTACCACCATCACCACCATCACCATCACCACCACTACCACCAACACCACCATCATCATCACCACCACCATCACCACCACCACCATCATCGTCACCACCTTCGTCACCATCACCACCAGCCCCATCATCATCATCACCACTATCACCATCACCACCACTACAGTTGTCGTGTGGTTGTAAAATAATGAATAATGAAATAATGAACTTTATTCTGCAAGTAGGCCACAAGGGCACTTTTACATGTCTGAGTCTACCGGCATTTCACAAGAGGAGACCACTGTTGAGAAGTGATAAATTTCTATCTTATTATGTCATATTTCATCATCATCATCATCATCATTTCAGCCACAGGACGTCCACTGCTGAACATAGGCCTCCCCCAGTGACTTCCAGATCGGCCGGTTGGAAGCGACCTGCATCTAGCGGCTTCCTGCAACCTTTACCAGGTCGTCCGTCCACCTTGTGGGTGGACGTCCGACGCTGCACTTGCCGGTGCGTGACCTCCATTCGAGAACCTTACTGCCCCATCGACCGTCAGTTCTACGTGCTATGTGCCCCGCCCACTGCCACTTCAGCTTGCTAATCCGTTGGGCTATATCAGCAACTTTTGTTCGTTCACGGATCTCCTCATTTCTGATTTGATCTCGCAAAGAAACACCGAGCATAGCCGTCTCCATAGCGCGCTGTGCAACTTTGAGCTTCCTTATAAGGCCCACAGTAAGAGGCCACGTTTCTGTTCCGTATGTCATCATCATCACTGGTAACACACATTGATTGTAGACTTTCGTCTTTAGGCATTGAGGTATGTTGGACGAGAAGATATTTTGTAGTTTCCCGAACGCTGCCCAGCTGAGTTGGATTCGTCGAGTGACCTTCCTTTCAAAATTGGACCTACCCAACTGGATCATTTGTCCCAGGTAAACATATTTGTCAACAATTTCGAGGGTAGAGCTCCCAACCGTTACTGGGTAGGGTGCAACATGGGCATTCGACATTGCCTTTGTTTTGTCCATATTAATCCGAAGACCTACCTGTTGGGGAACTCTATTAAGGCCATCGAGCATTGTGCCGAGGTCCTCCAGAGATTCTGCCATGACCACAATATCGTCGGCAAACCGAAGGTGAGTAATGTATTCGCCATTAATGTTGATGCCGAATTGTTCCCATTCCAGGAGTTTAAAAGCATCTTCCAATGCGGCGGTGAACAGTTTCGGAGAGATAACGTCTCCCTGCCTTACGCCTCGCTGCAGAGGAATAGCTTTCGTGCTCTGCTCCTGTACTCGAACCGACATGGTGGTGTTTTTATATAAACACTTCAGCACCTCGATGTACCGATAGTCAATATGGCACCGCTGGAGAGACTGTAGCACTGCCCAAGTCTCGACCGAATCAAAGGCCTTCTCATAGTCTACAAACGCCAAGCATAGTGGAAAGTTATATACTCTTCGGTCTTCTGTATAACTTGTCGCAGCGTATGGATGTGGTCTATGGTACTAAAGCCTTTTCGGAATCCTGCTTGTTCGGGAGGCTGGAAGTCGTCGAACCTACGCGCGAGACGATTCGTGATGACCCTCGAAAACAACTTGTAGACATGGCTCAGAAGCGAGATGGGTCTGTAATTCTTCAACAAGGTATTATCCCCTTTCTTGAAGAAGAGCACCACCACACCTCTGTTCCATGCCTCTGGCGTTATTCCCTCGAGCAAGAGGAGTTGAAGAGTTTCTGAAGGGCTTTCAGTATCGGTGTTCCACCCCCATTCAGAATCTCTGAGGTGATTCCGTCATCACCCTCCGCCATTTATTTATTTATTTATTTATTCAAATTAGTTACACAGCATTACAGTGATTAAACTAAGGCACTGTGAACTACAAAATTAAACATAAGTTTTTATTTTATTAAAATAAAATAAAAAATCTAAATCTAGTTTGATGTAGGCGACGTAACAGCGTGGCTCCGTTGCGTCGTCTGATCTGGCGCAGGATTCGGCAGATTGCCCCGGAACTGCCGAAACACAACACCCTTGGGCCAGAAGTCTGCACTTGCGATGGTGTCCTGCAGCGGCCGCGGTACGCGCACCACAAACGAGCTGAAGTGCACGTAATGCCATGTCATATTTATGTGCAACTAAAACACCAAAACACCAACTAGTGGTTGCAATGCGTCTGAGGCAGCCCTGTGCGTGTTACCACAGACAAGATTGTCTGTGGTGTTACACACACACACATTGACACTGATATTCAAGTTCAGTTTTTAGTAGGCAGTGTCCGCCCTGTGCCTATACTCAATAAACGACTCACTCGCTCACTCATTGTATAAATACTGTATAAACTTACCTTAACGTTACTGCAAGCATTTCATTTGGTGGTACACCCAGCCTAAATTTTGTATCTTGCCTCTTAAATAAATAAATAAATATCGGACCTCAACCTCACACAAATCAATCTAATCCCACAGTAAGCTCTAGTAGTAGGCTTGTATCATGGACACTAGATGACGATAAACATACTTATATAGATAAATACATACCTAAGTAAGTACAAATAACATCCATGACCCAGGCACAAATATTCGAGCTCATCACACAAATATTTGCCCTTGCCGGGATTCGAACCCAGGACCGCCGGCTCAGTAGGCAGTTAGTTGCTTAACCACTGCGCAGCCGCGTCGCCTCTTGATCCATGTGCTTAAGAGGTATAGCAAAAAATCATAAAAAACTCATCGTTCTTAGTGTAATTACGATTGCGTGGCGTGTAGTTTCAAAGAGAGAGGTAACCGAAAACTGCGCCGCACCTGCGAGTAAAAAGACGGACAAGTGCACAAGCAAAAACCGGTTTTTTTCATGCCATATCGACCATGAAAACTCGGACTGCCGGACAGTAAAATTCATGGTAGTGCACAATCGCTCTTACCGTTTTTTTCATGCCATAACGGACCGTAAAAATTCGGACTGCCGGACAGTAAAATTCATTGTAGTGCACAATCGCCCTATGACCAACATAAAAATAGACTGTTTTGTTAGAACAAATTTCTTATCTGTAAAAATGATATTATTGCTAAATAATAACATCGATTTCGATAGTATTATTTATTCAAATTTCGAACATCTCTGAAAAACAAAGAAATTTGATATGACCTCTATTCTAATATCAGTCGAGATGACGTTTAGTTCGAAATAAATTGTCAATTTGCAATCAAATTTGATAAATGTCGCACGTAAGTAAGATATCGAACGATATGATAGTTGGGGTCGACTTTAGTTTGTCTTTGAATTAAAAACAACTATGACAGCTGCCAGAAAATTTCATTACCGCCATTACCGGGTAATATTTGTCATAATGTGCGAATCCTGAATGAATCATGGAGGCTTATAATATGTGGCTAGATAAAGTAGTATATGTAACAGTACATAATTAGGCATTAAAACACTCGTGTGATATTATTATGAAACTTGCCTTCGGCGCGTTTCATAAACCCACACTCGTGTTTAATACCCTTCATTATTATACAGTCACATAAACTACTATTTCAGAATCCTCATAATTTTACAAAACAATAATTGTATGGCAACCATGGTCTAATAAAACAAGGTCTTCCATTCCCAGAGTGACACAAGCCTACGTCACAATAACATTGCCACTTTATTTCAACATAACATGTTATATGGGTACATTATAACTATGGTTAATTAGTTAAAAAAAATATTTATTATTCTATAATTTTCATTTATATGTATTTCATCTTAAATTTTACAACAACACGTCATTTTTAATTATTCGTTAGCAATATCTTCCGATGCACGAAATAAACTTCAGACGTTCGGGTAATTCTAATGACACTACTGGCATCACAGAATAGTGCTGTCACATTTGACAATCCGTCATTTTGTCCCTGAACGACATCCTTGTCTAACGCGTGTTAATTGTTATTTCCATCTCGCTTACTTTCAGCAATCGCAGCGTTTTCCAAACTGTTCACATCGTAAACTTGGTAATTAATGTTTGTTACGAAAATGGTTGGCTGTTCTATTCGGAACTGTAAGAGTAGGAGTGAAATGGGCATAATAAGATTTTATACGTTTCCTAAAAAAGAATCCGTAGCCAATGAATGGCTCCGCTATTGTGGGCTGAAAACATATAAAAATGGTATGTATACATACTTATCGACAATAATTACTATGAATTATAAAATCTCAAGTTCTACGTTTGCTTGTTGACTAAAATACATTGCCGGCTATGTCGCTTCAAGATTTATGGGAAAGTACCCACATCTTGGGAACCTAACTCGGAACCTGACTTAGAACCTGGAAGTGGTTCCTGTGAGTGGATTAACTTTATATCGAGGGGCAAATTGATTTATCCATGTGAAGAGCTCATAAAAGTCGCTCAAACAGTGGAAAATGAGTTTGAGAAATACCATGGCCGGACACTATGCAAAGATAAATATGCTGGTGCGTTGTGTGTAACAAAGCTGCGTTAGTGCTAAGGATCGTCATTATTTTTGTAGGGTTTGATGAAATAAAACTAAGTAAAGTAGGACGAAAATCGTAAAATTTATCTTTAAAAGCCTAGCTGATATATGTAATAATAATAATAGATAAATATTAAGGGACAATCTTACACAAATCGACCTAGTACCAAACTAAGCAAAGCTTGTACTATGGGTACTAGACGTCGATAGACATAATATACAAATACATATATAGATAACATCCATGACTCAAGCACAAATATTCGAGTTAATCACACACATATTTGCCCTGGCCGGGATTTCAACCCAGGACCGCCGGCTCAGTAGGCAAGTGCTTACAAAGTGAGCCAACCGCGGCGGAATATTGTACACAAGCACGTCAAAAACAATACCCCCAAATAGAAATGTTTATTAGAAATTCGCTGTAATACTTTGCTTTGCTTAGTCAGAACGAGGCGAGGACATAGTTACATAAGACTAAAAGAATTAAATAAAAAAAATCGTTAGTAATCAACTCCAGAAGAAATTAAAACTAAAATTGCTTAAAGTGTCGAACACCGCTTATTGATTTGATGTGGAATCGTTTTTCAAAAGTTTCTCTTGTATAGATAAATAAAATTTTGATTTAATACATTAGATTTGTTTTATTGTACTACCTATGTTTCTACATGAATAACTTAAAATTAATGCCATTTAAATATTTATCACCGTCGGTTAAAATTCTCCCACATTTTAAAGTTTGAGAATCTGTGAACAGCATGATGACGTAGGCTTGTGTCAGTCACGTGGTTCGCGAGTCTCGGAATGGAATACCTGGCGGAGTATATTATTATACCATGATGGCAACCATGAACTTAAACGCACTTTTTCACGGTGAAAATGGCAAATTTCTTAATTTCTCCATACAATTATTGCTACCTATACCGGCCTGTGACGTCACTAGCCTGGACGCCTTTTGTATGAAGCGTTTTCAGCGCTACGTAGGAATGTTGAACTTTGACGGTCATTTCTGACTTTTAGAGCAGTTTAAGTGTAGTCAGTCCTATATAGACATTTGATCACAATAAAAAATAGAATCGATTGACATCCTCAAAAAAAATTAGTCAACATGTCTATTGTGTTCCAGTCTCGGTGGAGGAACGTTCCTCGGGCTGTGCTGCCTGCTCACGGGTTGCAGCAGTTATGAGGAGGCCATCTCGCTGGCGGCCTCCGGGGACAACACCACCGTGGACAAGCTCGTGCGGGACATATACGGCGGGGACTACGCGCGCTTCGGGCTGGCTGCGGACCTCGTAGCTAGCAGGTACCTACATTTTAGGAACAATTGTACCAGGGCAACAGAAACTGTCAAGAGGTATGCAACCGTAGCGACGATTCACAGTGACTTCGAGTGAAGATCCTTTTTGTGATCCTCTTGACGATCGTAAAAAGATAAGATCTCTCTCTACCAGGTAATCCAAGGTCTGGGCGCAATTTTGGTACTAGACCAGCATCACCTACTTTTTGGGAACAATTGTACCAGGGCAACAGAAACTGTCAAGAGGTGCAACCGCAGCGACAAAGATAGAACTCTAGAGGTAATCCAAGGTCTGGGCGCAATATTGGTACTGGACAAGCTCGTCCGCGACATATACGGCGGGGACTACGCGCGCTTCGGGCTGGCTGCGGACCTCGTCGCTAGCAGGTAGGACCAGCATCACCTACATTTTAGGAACAATTGTACCAGGGCAACAGAAACTGTCAAGAGGTATGCAACCGTAGCCACGATTGACAGTGACTTTGATTGAGTCTTGACGATAGTAGGTAGTCTTCTAGAGGTAATCCAAGGTCTGGGCGCAATATTGGTACTAGGGTTGCAGCAGTTATGAGGAGGCCATCTCGTTGGCGGCCTCCGGAGACAACACCACCGTGGACAAGCTCGTGCGGGACATATACGGCGGGGACTACGCGCGCTTCGGGCTGGCTGCGGACCTCGTCGCTAGCAGGTACCTACATTTTAGGAACAATTGTACCAGGGCAACAGAAACTCGCAAGAGGTATGCAACCGTAGCGACGATTCACAGTGACTTCGAGAGACCCCTTTGTGATCATCTTGACGGTCGTAAAAAGATATCCATATGATCTCTAGAGGTAATTCAGGTCTAGGCGCAATATTGGTACTAGGGTTGCAGCAGTTATGAGGAGGCCATCTCGCTGGCGGCCTCCGGAGACAACTCCACCGTGGACAAGCTCGTGCGGGACATATACGGCGGGGACTACGCGCGCTTCGGGCTGTCTGGGGACCTCGTTGAAATCAAAGCAAATGGTACTAGGGCAGCATAAACTCTTAAGAGGTCTACAATTCTATAATAGAGACTGAAGCCAGAAAAGTCACCGAACGTTGTAGTCAGTCATATTGACGATAACTGTCTCAGGACGGCATTACATTTCGAGGGCATCATATTTCAAACGCAATGTCAACACTAGGGGTGCTAGATTGCTGTACTTATATGTGCGAAGATAGGCGATAACAACGCGTGGCAAACCTCCATTGCTAGAAAACTACCTGTATAGTGACTACGGTTGAAATGAATCCCATACGACCATTGCTTCTTGATTGTTGATTGATCAGACATGACTCTACAGAGGTATGAAATTGGGATTGTCCCTCCGATTCATGTTTTCCTTGTCCTCAACTTTTGTCAAAGTTTAATTCTCGTGAATAAATTCCGAGTTTTAAGAGGCCTTATTCCTTTTAAAATTTTGGTGAATAAAGTTATTATTATTATAAAATTTATTTTTTTCATATTATGACAAATGTATTGATAATTTCCACCAACTTTTTGAAGTGAATAACACTTTTCCCCGAGTTCTAGGTAGTAACATAGCTATTACATGCTTTCATTGCGTGCAGTCGAAAATAAGTTGAAAAAAACGAATTTTCCGCGTGAATTTTGTCAATTTCGAGTAGTTTTTAAAACAAAAATTATCAATTAAAAATTCAAATTGTAGTTTTCAAATATATACTAAACTAATAAATCCTGATAGCCCTGTTCTAGGTAGTAACATCAATATTTATCATAGAGAAAAATGTCTAAAACAATCAGCATTTTAAAAGGAATAAGGCCTCTTAAGGTGGTTGCAGAGGAAACAAAACTAGACATTCCACGCTAGATGGCGCTGGGAAGCAAGATTTGTAGTTTTTGTGTATTATTTCGTATGTTACTTTAGTTTGAAGTAAAATTTGTGTATTGGCGAGTCCGCGTATTTGTCTTTTATTCGTGTAGTATTAGTAGCACGTCATACATTGTTTTATTCTCCCGTGTAATGGCAATTTGTGAAAAATCAGCAAGTACTCACACTAATAGACACTAATTGTGAGTGTGTGCGGGTGATTCATTCATTAAAGGGTCGCGTATCATCTGTCAGTTTGATAGTAAGCGCTGAATAAATAAGCAGGCATGATATTTGATTTTGATGATGAAGTAAAGATGCACCTCTAGCACAACTGTGACACGCAACTCTTTCTCGCGCGAAAAATATTTCCTATCTCTTTCTTTGCGGTACTGTAGGAGACTGACGGGCGATGCTATGTCGTTTGACAAGAATCGTGAAGCCTAGTTGTATTAGACGAGCTGGATTGTCAAAATAAATAATACGAAGAAATTACAAATCTTTGGCAGTTCTACATTGTTTAACACCTGCACTACGGCATCGGGTCTTTAAGACCCGATACAAGTATGGCTATTTGCAAGTTAACTTAATTCCGTAGCGAACGTGTTAAGTATGTGGTGAAATTAAATAAGTATTTTTGTTGGGTTTTTGTTCTGATATATTGTGATTCTGATTTGTGATGTTATTGAGTTAGTCCTAAGTTTTTCTGAATGATAGATTGGGGTACAGCAAAAAGGGCCCAATTTTAGGACACATATTTTGTTGAAAAATATTTTTCTCATTTTTGTTACTTTTTGATTAGAACTAAAGAATACATTAAAATAAGTATCTTTTATAAATTACAATTGTTTGATTAACTTGCCCGTTTAAGAACTAGAGTGGTCCTAAGTTGCCATAGAATTACTACGTAGCCTGGGACTACTTGTACTATCATCTATTCTGTGCTGGGACTTATAAATTTACGATGAAAAAAAAACACAAGTATACCTCTGTTTTTTATTACTTAATGACAAGATCGGGCCCTTTTTGCTATACTCTGACCTGATATACAAAAACCCGACATCAAGTATAGTAGGTACTGATTAGGGTTGGGATTTTCGTGGTTCTAAATCGTGGTTCCATGGAGTCTCTAATTGTAAAAATGTTCAGTCTAAAAATATATAACTACTAGAACTACTACTAACTGAGCGCAGCACCAGTTGTTTGCGCCACGCTTCACGACCCCGAGCTAGCTCGCGCCATATAAAAATATATGACAATATATTGTTATTATGTACATATATGGATTTTAGAACCACCAACCACTAAATAAAATAAAACAATTTTTGTTACGTGTAGGTTTTATTATAATACTAGTGTTTGCGTGAGTTGTAGACGTCGCTTTAATTCGAAATGGTGTATACGTTGTAATATTATTTTAGGCAACACGCATGTTTTGTAGAAAATTATAAGTTTCTGCAGCTTTTCTTGGATGAAGCCTTCATCTGTTTGAACTTTAATTGACATTATTTTTGTTGATAATTCAATGAAGGAAATCATCTTGCAGTAATCCCTTTTGATGAAGCTCTAAGCTGGCCTTGAATCTGTAATGAAATTATTTATTACGTCACAAAAATGCCGGCAATGGAAACGGCTGTACGCATGTCCTATCTTACAGGGTGTTAGGGTAATTAGTGTTATTACAGGTATCCTTCAAGGAGGAAACTTAGTCACTGAATCGATAATTCCCAAAAGGATTTGGTTTCCCACACCTATTGAAAAACATGGGTAGGTCTTGGTATCAATTCAGTCAGAGAGAAGAAACTACCTATATGAACCCACTATGCTTTTGATTATGCTATGCTATTGCTTTGTTTTTTTTTCATCACCCAAAGCGAGCGATTGCGTTCAGTTTTTGTGGTTGGTTACGGTTGTCATCACGCCATGCTTGTCTTCGCCTAAAAAGAAAATAGCGCGAGACACCTCTTTCACGGCAGGACGCTTCGATTTGTAATGTTTTCAAACACAATACTTTCCCCGCAATTTCTGACCCATGATATCGCAATATCGTTTAGGGATCACTATGTCCTGAGTACCTACACATGTTTATTATTATTATATGCACGTTTCATTATTCACACTTTGCATAAAGTAAAAAGTCACGAAACGAAAAAAATGTAAACCAAATATGATTCATTTTATACGAATTTCCACAATTGACATGACAGTATTGACACAATTCATTATTTCATTCACAAGATTTAGTGCGTTCGAAATCTGTTCCACTTTATTGTTATGAGCAAATAAACACAATAGGTGCGGTACCTTTAAAATCCAAATGTTTCCAATTATTTGTTACATGTTTAATGAAAGCTGTAATCATTAAAAAAAAATAAACTGTTATGCATTCATATCGAAACATCAATTAAAATTGATTATCCTAAATCATAAGTTAAGTAGTATTATGTTTCAGAACGCACTGTTCATGAATAGCTTTACGTGCGCTTACGTTTGTATGTTGTGTAAAAGCAACGCACACATACATATATGGACAATATTTCAACGGGTTTTAAAGCTTTAATAACTTTGTAATTGTATGATTTATAGCAAAACTGATTTCATTGGCGAATATAAGATCGCTTAAAGATTTTTTTAAGAATGTTTAATAACCTAAAGCCATAACCGCCTAAGTGTGTAGTGATCTAACAATTTGTATGAAAGTGACATCTCTGCAACCACCTTAAAGCAATGTACAAACTTGCATATGTGTAGTTCAGCATTTCTGTTTGTTGGCAGTTTCGGGCAAATGTGCACGGCGGACAGACGGGCCAAGGTGTCCCGGGAGGACCTGGCGCGCGCCACGCTGGTCACCATCACCAACAACATCGGCTCCATCGCGCGCCTCTGCGCCAGCAACCAGAACGTCGAGAGGGTGAGTCTTATCTCACCGGTACTAGGGTCACATGAATTGATAGCAGCTTGTGTTGGACCAGACCGAGAAGTTGATATAAATCGTCCCATCTCTTGGCGACGCCCGTGGACAGTAGCTCGTCACCAACAACATCGGCTCCATCGCGCGCCTCTGCGCCAGCAACCAGAACGTCGAGAGGGTGAGTCTTATCTCACCTGTACTAGGGTCACATGAATTGATAGAAGCTTGTGTTGGACCAGACCGAGAAGTTGATATAAATCGTCCCATCTCTTGGCGACGCCCGTGGACAGTAGCTCGTCACCAACAACATCGCTGCATCGCGCGCCTCTGCGCCAGCAACCAGAACGTCGAACGAGTGAGTCTTATCTCACCGGTACTAGGGTCACATGAATTGATAGCAGCTTGTGTTGGACCAGACGGAGAAGTTGATATAAATCGCCCCATCTCTTGGCGACGCCCGTGGACAGTAGCTCGTCACCAACAACATCGGCTCCATCGCGCGCCTCTGCGCCAGCAACCAGAACGTCGAGAGGGTGAGTCTTATCTCACCGGTACTAGGGTCACATGAATTGATAGCAGCTTGTGTTGGACCAGACGGAGAAGTTGATATAAATCGCCCCATCTCTTGGCGACGCCCGTGGACAGTAGCTCGTCACCAACAACATCGGCTCCATCGCGCGCCTCTGCGCCAGCAACCAGAACGTCGAGAGGGTGGGTCTTACGTTACCGGTACTAGGGTCACATGAATTGATAGCAGCTTGTGTTGGACCAGACGAAGTTGATATAAATCGTCCCATCTCTTGGCGACGCCCGTGGACAGTAGCTCGTCACCAACAACATCGGCTCCATCGCGCGCCTCTGCGCCAGCAACCAGAACGTCGAGAGGGTGAGTCTTATCTCACCGGTACTAGGGTCACATGAGCTGATAGCAGCTTGTATTGAAGAAGAAGTTGATACAAATAGAGGGTGAGGAAAGTATATATTGATATTGAAGGGGGGGGCTTCCCCACTCTTGGCGACGCCTGTGGAAAACTGCGGCTCCTGGTTTCTGGTCGTGGTCGTCAAGATCCGAATGCCATTTTAACACGGTCGTTACTAGGGTCACATGAGCAGATAGCTTATTACATTATGTATCGTAAAATGTTACTGTCTGTAAAGTCTTTAAAATTCCTGCAACTTCGTTGGTGAAAGAAATGCGTAATCGTATTTTTGCTACAACGTGGTCGGAAAAGATTGTCCTGATACTATAAGTTATAACCATCCTCCTACTATTAAATAATGTGAAAAAGTGTATCGGCTTCGGTTTTGAGGCTGGCTGGCATATACTAAATACAGCTGGTATGATAACTCCAAAAGATCTTGAATTAATCTAAAGCTATGAGACAGTAAGTTGGGTATTACTAAAAAAAATGTATCCAACAGGTGGTGTTCTGCGGCAATTTCCTGCGAGTGAACCCGCTGTCCATGAAGCTGTTGTCGTACGCGATGTCGTACTGGTCGCGCGGCGCTCTCAAGGCGCTGTTCCTCGAACACGAGGGGTGAGTACTTAAATACAATCGTTGGTTTTATGCTCTCCTAGTATCATCTCGAGAAAGACGGCTTTCTACGCGGCGCGAATGTATCGTAAAATGACGTCATAACGTGCGTTATAAATAACAGGCTTCGAAGTATACGTTTCGACCGGAACAACTCGAGAGAACTGTAAAGGAATTTCATACAAAATTGAAGGGCTAGGCCGGGAAGCAATTTTTTTTGACGTGACAACGTCTTAAATTAGGTTGCGCTCGGAGTCACTCATGAAAAAGTGTAACGCCCGCTCACGTCTGATGAGAGAGAGAGACAATAGTACATTACTGCAGACGCCGGGAAATAAGGGCTTGCCGGCTGAGTAGGTATAGACGGCCGACCGTAAGGGAGGCCGTCTAGTGATACGAAGCCGGCAAGCCCTTTTCACGGCTAAGGCATGTATAGTGCTTTTCTCAAACATATGCAATGAAATAAAAAAAAAAAACCACTCAAAAAAACATAATTCTAGCTGTTCAGCCAGCTCATGAACACACGCCATGTTTAAAAAAAGTATTTTTAATTTTCCCTCCAATCCCTCTATATTTTTTTTCTTTAATAAGTCCACGTGTGTAGTGTGCGAATATTAGGGCCATTATACACAACCTGATAATAAGAATCTTAGTTTCTATACTAAGTAAAATAAAGGCAGAGGATTTTTAATATTGTCTATGGTCTCTGGTGAGTTACGTATAGACGGTATTTTCAGTTCGTGTGTACTAGGCATTAACACGGATATTGTTGGTCCGATGGCTGAATGGGTAGCTACTAGAAAAAAAATATATATCAGCTGTTCATACACACAGACGCCATGTTTACATTAAAATTAAAAACAAATTACTTCCCGGCTTAGGCCTTCAATTTTGTATGAAATTCCTTTACAGTTCTCTCGAATTGTTCCGCCCGAAACTTGACACTTCGAAGCCTGTTCTAACGCACGTTACGACGATATTTCATTGCATGTTTGAGAAAAATATATTTCTATAGTTAAACTTTGTGCAATTCTTATTTGCATTCATCGAGCATTACTGTAACAAGAGGGAAGAGGGCGGAAGAGGGAAGAGGGCGGAAGAGGGAAGAGGAAGAGGGAAGAGGGAAGACACGTTAGAGTAGAATAAGACGTTGTCACGTAAAATCTTCCTTCGCCCGTAAAACCGACTTTACAGGCAACCATTTTTTTAACCATGTTCTTAAACAGGCTAAACAGCTGAATTATATTTTTTATGAGTAGTGTATTTTTACAAGCTTTTATTTAACTTGCTATGTATGTATCTAAGTATGTTTGTTCGGGTGGAATCTTGCAACTCAATTTTGAAGCAGATATCGTCAACCGATTGAGCTGAAATTTTGCATACGTACTTAACTTTGATGACAATACAATAATATGGTACCATGGGGCTGTTCTGATGGTGGAGCCGGAAGGTGGCCATAGGAACTCTATTATAGAAAAAGCAATCCTACCGAGGAGAGTAAAGTAATAATCGTAGGTGGTATTCAAATTGACAACGACATATCTAACCGACCATCATTTTCAGATACTTCGGCGCCGTCGGCTGCCTCCTCCAACTGGACGACACCCAACGCAAAGAGAAACTGTGCCGACACTCTTCGCCCCCGGGCACCGAGCCGGGCCTCGCCGACAGGTGAGCCCGCCTCGGCGCTCTGTACTCCTGGTACCCACGTTCGACTGGCGCGTTTCTAAAACACTATTTTGACACGTGTTTAATGTTACATGTGTTGATCAAACGCGAGTTGACAGAGACTGTAAATAGTCTATAAAAGGATCGGTGATTAAGAATGCATTTTGTACAGCGACAAATTCAGAGAAAAGCAAGCAGCAACTGCAGTTAGTAAGCCTGCGGTTGCTTACCATCAGGCGGGCCGCACGCTTGTTTATCACTACTGTGGTATAGAAAAAGAACATCAGCTACATACTTGTTACTTTTTATAAAATAAAAAAATAAAAAACAGTTAAAAACACGAAAAAAATATGCTTTATTTTGACTTTGTTGATGTTCTGTACAAGTCACTGAAAATTGTCTGTGCTATTTAAAAATGACGCGAGGTTACTGACCTCTACGCTTTATATTTTCACTGGGCAATGTACATTGTTGATTATTATAAGCATCTTTGGTGCTATGCCGTCCTGTTACGTTCTGATACAGTATAAAGGTTCATCCGAATGACTAAGGCATTACAGACCTCCCAACTAGTTCAAGTGGCATATAATACAAAGAACGGGTTCATGAATAAAGACCACGAACCGGAAGTCGTACAGTGAGGCAGTCAATCGGATAAAAGTCGAGTAATATATAGTTGCCGGCAAACTTTTTGTACAAAAATGGCGGATCTGCGCATGTACATTTGTACGTAAATCGGCTACTGCGCAGTCAAGGTTATGCTCAAAAAGTTTGCCGGCAGCTGTACCCAGTGTTTTAGAAAAACGACATCTTAAAGAACCACCATATTTCAATTACTGATCTGACCTACCAGGATCGCATAGTTTCAGAGAAGGTTACGTTAAAATAAAGGAAACTCGAGAGGAACTCGCTGGGAAATAAGGGCTTGCCGGCTGAGTAGGTATAGACTGCCGACCGTAGGGAGGCCGAATAGCGATACGAAGCCGGCAAGACCTTTTCACGGCTAAGGCATGTATAGTGCTTTTCTCAAACATATGCAATGAAATAAATACACCACTCAAAATACATAATTCACTGTTTAGCCCGTTAATGAACACAGACGCCATGTTTAAAAAAAAATTACTTTCCGGCCTAGGCCTTCAATTTTGTATGAAATTCCTTTACAGTTCTCTCGAATTGTTCCGCCCGAAACGTGACACTTCGAAGCCTGTTTTAACGCACGTTATGAGGATATTTCATTCCATGTTTGAGAAAAATATATTAAACATTGTTATACGTCGCATTGATTATTTCCATTAAAAATACAATAGAATCAAACCATTATCATCACTATCACAGATCACTATTAAAATACCAATTTGTCCGTTTGTAAACAATTATTTTACAGTAAGTATCAAAATTATATGACATTTTGACTACTGGCTCATGTGAAATTACATACTAAAATAGTCATCTACCTTTGATGGTGACTTTACTAATTATGGGCCCGTTAAAAGTTTGCATTTTTTGTGATATTTTCAATGCAAAAGGATTATACTTCTTATAAGCCTTCAATATAAACGACTAATAAATGATAATAATGTTATAACTATTCTATTTCATATACAATAAAATAAAATACGAAAAAAGGAACACTTGAAACGGATTAAAAAAATATAAAACTTGTTTATGGATTATAATAGCTTTTGGAGGGAAAGCAACTATCATTTTTCAAAACTGGGCAGTATGGCCTATGGTCTTATTTAGTCTATTCAGAAGGAAGAACGAATAAAGAAAAACGCTCGTTTATAATGGGAAAGCAATATAAGATTTTTTTTTAATACAGTTGCTCAAAAAGTGGTACTTTTCGTAGCTACATATCGTGCGAAAAGTTGGATATTTCGCAACAGTGCTTTTTACTTTTCCATTATTTTTTTCTGTTGTTATCATAGGTCATACCTCATACAACCATACATAGGTCAATCACATTCTGACTTTATTTATTACGTCATATACGGCATTGCAATTGTATATCTCATATGTTTAAAATATTTAAATTCCATATTGGATCGATCAAAGGGTTATCCATTAAAAAAACTCAAAAATTGGGCAAGTGCGAGCCCGACTCGCGCATGAAGGGTTCCGTACCTATACATATATATAATCTATAACAAGTTTGTTGTATGGGAGCCCCCCTTATCTATTTATTTTATTTTATTTTTAGTATTTGTTGTTATAGCGGCAATAGAAATACATCATCTGTGAAAATTTCAACTGTCTAGCTATCACCGTTGTTGAGATACAGCCTGGTGACAGACGGACGGACGGACGGACGGACGGACGGACGGACGGACGGAGGGACGGACGGACGGACGGACAGCGAAGTCTCAGTAATAGGGTCCCGTTTTTACCCTTTGGGTACGGAACCCTAAAAACGGTATTTAATAATTTGTCTGATTGGCTATTATTTAATGACCAAAGAGTATTATGCATGACCGCCACCTAAATAAGTTTTATAAAATAAGATTTTTTGTTAGAAAATGATGGACTCTGATGATTTCAGAATGGATTTAACACCGCCTGATAAACGAGCCAAGGCAACAATTGCAAGGGACAGTATTTTACCCGCAAAGTCGAAAGAAAAATTATATTGCCGTCTATGAGCATTTTATTGAATGGAAACGAGAAAACAAAACTAAATCACCATAAAACGTACTAATGGCTTACTTTCTTGAATTGTCTAAGAAATGTCAGGCATCAATTATGTGGTCAAAATACTAAATGTTGAAAACAACGATAAAAATAGATCGGCGTAGATATATAAAAATTGGGCAAGTGCGAGTCCGACTCGCGCATGAAGGGTTCCGTACCTATATATATTGTATATATATAGGTATAACAAGTTTGTTGTATGGCAGCCCCCCTTAAATATTTATTTTATTTCATTTTTAATATTTGTAGTTATAGCGGCAATAGAAATACATCATCTGTGAAAATTTCAAGTGTCTAGCTATCACCGTTCTTGAGATACAGCCTGGTGACAGACGGACGGACGGACGGACGGACGGACGGATGGACGGACGGACGGACGGACGGACGGACAGCGAAGTCTCAGTAATAGGGTCCCGTTTTTACCCTTTGGGTACGGAACCCTAAAAAACTTACACAGAATAAGGACCATCAAATGTTGGCGGATGGCGACTTTTTGATTCTCCAATTAATACACGAGCAACAGAGTCAGAACGGACACAGACATGTGATGCGTGATTATAAACAGCTTGAATAAATCTTTAAACTTACCCGCAAAGGCCTTAAATGCTCTAAAAATTGGCCCTTAACAATTGCTCTAAAAATTGTACTCTTAATTTTTATCAGAAAAAGAAATACATGAAATTGCCCCTTTCAATTACTGTTTTATGTTTGTTTTATTGCAATTTTTCGCAAACACGTATCAAAAACTAATATTTCTTAAAAATGGTCGGAAATGTTGACTTTATTGATAAAAAATCTGGATACGAAGTGCATAGTTTATGGTCAGTCAAAAATTAAAAAAAAAACCTTGCCGGCTCGGTTTGCTCGACAATAATGTTGTATAAAATTCCTTTGTTTGTCGACGTACAAAAAAGTTAAAACAGCCATTTAAAAAAAAGTCATAGGTCCTAAACAGCCCAAACGGAAGATCAGTAGCTACGACTTATTGCTACTTTTTAAGCCTTAGATGCACCATTTTTGAGAAAATCACTATATTTGTCTCAGCCGGAAGGGCAATAGACATGTTGACAATTTTTTTTGAGGATGTCGATCGATTCTATTTTTTATTGTGATCAAATGTCTATTTGGGACTGAATACTCTTAAACTGCTCTTAAAGTCAGAAATGACCGTCAAAGTTCAACATTCCTACGTAGCGCTAAAAACGCTCCATATAAAAGGCGTCCAGGCTAGTGACGTCACAGGCCGGTATAGGTACCACTAATTGTATGGAGAAATTAAGAAATTTGCCATTTTCACCGTGAAAAAGTGCGTTTAACTTCATGGTTGCCATACAATTATTGTTATGTAAAATTATGAGGATTCTGAAAACATTTTCAAAATTACTTTTGTATTAAAAAAAATATATAAATTTTGCGTACCTTTGAAGTCAAAAAACATTTATATTTCTGGATTTTTTACTTCGTTTCGTGATATATTTAGCTAATCTTATTCATATAACTACAGTACGCTGTAGAATTCAACATCAGTCAACATGTCTATTGCTGGTTTCGTATTAAATTAAATGGACTCCCATGGTCGTCCGTTTCAAATTATCCCAGCCAGCAATTGCCTACTTCCCTAGCTTCGACAATAACGTATTACAAGTCGAGTTTTTAATTAGGCGAACTAACTTGACAGTTCATTTTTTTATTTTTTATTTATTCATGACCATGGTTACCTTCAGTCAAAGTCATAAAAATACAATCAATCTTATTTATAAAATAAAGAACTGAAGTTTACAAGAGAGATACTTTAATCTATATACATTAAATCTTTTCAATTGTTTTTAAAATAAATTTGAACACTGGTATGAAATACACTGGATTTGAGAGTAAGTCTTGAATTGACAGTTCATTGCACACGTTACCACAGTTTCGCTATTGTTGTTAGTATTGATATTAAAAAAAAACCGTTCATACCAGAGGTTTTGTTAAACAGCATTGAAAAAAAGCAGATATTACGTGTTTCATAAATGTTGCATTATTGTATTTGAAATCAAACTAATAATTTTATTACACGATCAATAAAATCGAACGAAATTTATTTTAGGACATCGCTAAGAACGTTGGCCGCCTTTTTGTTTTCTTGACAGTTCCATGGTACTATCGAATACACTGATAACTGTACATTTGTAAAGTAATATAAACCTTATTGCAACTTAATTAAGGTCTATGGGTGTGTAGGTAAGGTTATATCGACATAAACCAATCACATTTTTTTTTCTATTTCTGACAACACTCAGCTGTCAAGTTAGTTCGCCTAATTAAAAACTCGACATACAAAACTCTAATCTTATTAAAACTTCCATGAGACCTATTTAATTATTGTATTAAGCGGTGACGAGGTTGCCGCGGCGGTGTACGGGCAGCCGTCCCCGATGAAGAGCTCCATACGAGTTCGAAACATGTCGGCCGTTCCTGACAATTTCACGTGATGTAAACCGCTTAATACAATAATACAAAACTGTTGCTGACTGAACAGTGGGTACTATGAGTTAACGTGGCTCGCTAGCGACAGCGTTAACGATTTGTATGGAGAATAGTACAATGCCCCTAGCGGTCACTTTGTAGAACTACAATTATCCATACAAATCCTTGACGCAGTCAGCCAGTACTGTCACTGTAAATTCATGGTAGAGGTATACAGATGAGTTGGCGATAATATATGCCCGATAATATTCATGTTATGCCTTAAGTGTAAGCCTGTTTCACAACTTGGCACTATGTTGGATACTTTTACAGACGTAATTAAGAAATTATATGTGCAAATGAATACAATGAAATGACATTGACAAAGCGTCGAAATTGAAAATTGAAAAAAGCCTTTTTTTTATATATACAGTGAAACTTGGATAAGTGGGACCTGGATAAGTGAGAAACCTCCATAGCTGGAACTCGTGCTGCTGTCCCGACACTTTACCACTGAATTACCTCTGTTAGTGGGACAAAACAGACCTCTATAACTGGGATTAGTTTTTTCGATTTTGTCTTCATAATTACCTCCATAACTGAGACAGCGGGCGTATTTTACCTCTATTATTGAGACTACATTTTAAGTTAAACTTTTAATAAATGGTTATCTTTGAAATTAAAGTTTTTGACCTCTATAACTGCGATAACGTAAATCCATTGCCTCTCTAACTGGGAGTTCATTTTATTTCAAAACGCGAGAGAGTAAAAACACTATTTGTTTTGCACACCAATTTTGAAATGTCAACAAATTGTAACCAACATTATACCTAAGATTAAATTTATATTAATTAAATTGGTAGTAATATTTTAATAGCGGACCCCTAAAAAAGGACAATACAAAATGTCAGATTTATTTAATTGACGCATTCTGTTGTATTTTCGTACTGTTTATAAAAAAAGTGTTAATAATCTTCGATTATAAGGTACCTTTTTATTACTGCCAACTATTATAATTATTTTCATTTATAATTACTTATTATGAAATACACCACCTAACTATTTTATTTAATAATCGCACCTCTATAACTGAAATATCCTCTTTTTTACCTCTATTAATGGAACCCTATGTAAATGGGACAGACATTAATCTATACCTGTATATCTGAGACACTGGGTAAGTGGAATACCTCTTTAAGTGAGACAAATTTGCTGGTCCCTTCAAGTCCCAGTTATCCAGTTTTCACTGTATAACAATTTTGACGAGCTACAGTCGTAGTGACTATAAAGTAATTGATTTGGGGAGTGTCTTTTCAAAAGGGCTTATTATTGTATGAGCGTCATAGAGAAATACGCCCTTTTGTAAAGACACTCTTAATTTGTTTTATTATTTGTGTAATTGTTTCAAATGACGAGAATCTCTTGTTATTTTATAAGATATCATAACTATTAAAGAGGTTGGCAACATTTATACGTAATATAAATTTGTTTTTAATTGTAGATATTGTATTATTAATATATTGTTTATGTAAATAGGAACAGATTTGTACGGATACAAAATTATACTGAAATCATTACTAAGGGTGCCTCGACGCAAGTATTCGCCATAACATAACAAAAATAAATAAAGACATATGAAGGGACAATACACAAATCGACCTAGTCCCAAACTAAACAAAGCTTGTACTATGGGTACTAGACGACGATATACATAATATATAAATACATATATAGATAACATCCATAACCCAGGAACAAATATTCAAGTTCACACAAATATGAAAATCTCATTTGCTTTTGGTTACATTGCAGGCTAATGCTCGCGGTGAGAAAGCACTCTTAAGATAACATTCTTGATGTTAAAGAAAATATCGTCGGGGATAGTGCAATACCGCGTAAATAACAGCTGTCGATAAAGTTCTCATTTCAATAAAATACTTAGCATTTGTTTGAATATTGATTCGTATCTACACTTGTTACTTACGCGGTATTGCACTATCCACGACGATATGTATATCTATCCTGAGTTTGCAAATAAAATGTTAAAATGAATTTGATTCACCTATACGTCACGAACGGTCTATCCGTAAGTGAAATCGTAATTTTCAATATCATATATTAGTGATGTCTCTCAAAAGTTTTGATAAGAAAATGTTTGTCGCACATTTGTATAAGAAAGTTGTGAAACGGGTAGAGCCTGTTGGGAATCCGGAATTAAATCATTTTGTATGGCTGTCATACAAAACGACAGTTTCCGCTCCTAACGAACTCTCTTACTAATGTAATGAGGTCTTATGCTTAATAATGCCTGTAAAATAATCAATGAACATTTGAACATAAGATAATGTTATAAATATTAGCTAATTTTATAGTCGACAAAAAAAATGAAAAATATTCGTTTTCAACAGTGTCGAATTTATAGTTTCAATCTCCAAGAAAAATATGCACAATTATTATATTCAAACAGGACTGAACCGCATTAAAAAAAATGAGTTCTTTCGAGACCATATATGTAGATAATATCAAATCCGGAACGTCGAGGTAATTACCATCTTTTTTTCTTTCTTTTTTTGCACGTGTTTGAGTCCTGTCTTGTTATAATAAATCCGCCTTTGAAATTGCTGCGGAAATTATGAATTCAATGTAGTCTAGTTTTGACGTTTCGTTTTCAAAATGGTCAGCAACAATAGAAGTATATTAAAGTTGTTCAACTGACTGTGTGATACACCTCTTTCAGAGAACCCAACAACATATTGTTCGAAGGGGAAGGGGGTGTCGAATCCCGCTAATCGTCTAAAAACCGGCTAAACAGTTGAATGATAATTTATAGTGGTGTATTTCTTATTTCATTGCATATGTTTGAGAAAAGTACTATACATGCCTTACCGTGAAAAGGGCTTGCTGGCTTCGTATCGCAAGGTTTTTTTCCTGGCGTCTGCAGCAATGTACTATACACTGTGTATTACGCAATCAGCTGTCAACCTTTCAGGCGTTACCGCGCCAAATGCCACGCCAAATGGAGCCTGGCGCAGGTCTGTATGTTTAATATAATAATTGTTTATGTTATAATTGACCTGGGCCATTTTATTTTACGTTGTACACTCCACTTTTCCTTAAAATTTTGGATATTTTATCATTCGATCTAATTAGGAGAAAAAAAGTGTCCTAAAATATTCATATATTATTTGTTTATCCATTCCGTTACCACTATAGTAGGTTATATTTATATGGAATTGGTAACGGAATGGAACGAAAAAATATTGGGACGCTTTTTTCTCCAATTTAGATCGAAGCTCGTGATTCTGAGTAGAAAATTTCTAAAATATATGAAATTTTATTAAAATAGGGGTTAAAATGGTGTCCACATAATGTAATGTTTTATATAACGCATTTTCTCAAGCTATTAAAATATATAACCTAACCTAATTCATCTAACAATTTACAAGTTGATAGAATTGAAAGAAAATAACGCGTTTTATCAAACGTTGCATTATGCAAAACGTTATGTCAAAATACATTATATCAAACGTTGTTTCCCTGGTCACTTGACGGATATATACGTCGTTGGCATTCCGGTCGAACTGTATAGATTCACAAAAAAAATGTATAGCTTATCTGTTCGTCACTCTTCTGTCTTCAAAACAACACGGACTTAGGGCGACAAAAGTTAGTCTAATATAGCCAGGTATAATAAATAAATATCAGGCAACCTCACACACAAAAAATAGTAGAAATTAAAAAGTGGCAATACTGTAGTGCCATCCCTGTTTTCTTAGATTGATTACAAAGGGACGAGACTACAGTGTTGCCACTTTTTAATTTCTACTCTTTTTTTTATCAGGCTGTATGTGGTTTCTCTGAGCCCGTGTTGTTCCGAGATCCATTCATAGTATAGTAGTTATCATTCCGAAGGCACAAATTATTTCCACTTTTAGATGTATTTTTGATATTATTATGAATTGTGTTGCGTCAAACGCGTAGGCCGAGGGGCGACATCAAAACGTTTAGTCTCCCGTTTTTAAAAAGCTTTTTTCTATACATAAAACTTATAAAATGTAGTAATGTTACCCGAGGTAATTGCGTTTTTAAAGGCAAGTCCGACTTTTGATGATGTATCCTAATACGCTTACAAAACCCTCAATTCAATTCAGTGTTTAACTTATGGCTACTGTCTATTGGGACAATTCTGCCAGCGTCAAGGTTGGAAGCTATAAGTGATCGGTTGTCAAAGTTATTATTTATAATTTTCGGTATTTGATGACAGCTCAAATCAGCTACTCTTAATGAAATGTCAAAAACGATCTGTCAGTATGAATTTTCTTTGAAAATACTGACTTGTGACGTCATAACAATCAGTAGTCTAAACACGTCTTCTTTTAAGTTTTGACACGTTAAAAATAGTATGATATCCAAAAGTGAATGGTCATTTATTTGGTTCCTTGTATTTTCGGTTACAAATGATACAATTTATTTTCACCGTATTCTCCACGTAATGGTTAGCGGTAATCCTAACATAAGGGCTTTCGTTTCAGTAATAAGTATCCATATTTAGGCCTTCAAGCTCCTTGATAAAGCAAACATTACTTTTCCTTCAATATCGAGCGACTGTGACAGCGGTATTTTGATTTTAATTAAACCTTAGGGTGAAGCCAGGCGAACGTAATTTGAGTCGCGTAATTTCGGTCGCGCCATACATTATGTCGCGTGACCACGTTACACTAAGTACTGCGCAACCGAAATGACGCGACTCAAATTACGGTCGTCTGGCTTCACCCTTAGGCAGTAATAAGGGGCGGTGTATTAGTTCTCATCTATTGCAGACACTTGAGTGATAAAGTTGTTTATTCAAAGTGTCACTCAAGTAAAGTGTTTAGCAATAAAAATACCTACCTTTGTTTTAATTATTGTTATGAGACTTGCATCTGCAGACTGTGCAAACAGTTTCAGGGAACTGTATCTACTTAAGTACAACTTAAGTACTACTACTTACTTTAATTAATAAGTTAATAAATAAATGATATCATCAAAAGACGCATTTGTCCCAATAGACGCAATTATCCTATCTCCTACTGGAGTTTTTGAGCAGTGAAATTAAATTATTTTTAACGAGAGACTATAACATAACATTGTATATTTTTATGAATTTAAGATCGATAGAGAGAATTGTTAAAACTGAAAGTGTTGCTACACGCTTTTGGTGAAAGTTAATAATGTTTGGTGTTGCTCGCTCTAAACAGTGTTATTTTTATTCAAAATTACACTAAGCTGTATTTAGTAAAGATAGTTTTTAACGGTGGGTAAGATTTTATATGTCTTTTTATTAGTTAATTTATATTTTATGGGTATACGTGATCGTGAGCAGTGCGAATAGGGCAGGGGTAAGCGAATTGTTTTATTTATTGAAATAAATGAAGAATATACCTCGATTTGATCTTTTTTTTACCCTGAAAGTTTGAACCATCTAGCAAGAGAACCAAGGTTGTAGATATAGTCGCCACTTAAGTGGCAGTGGGTGGGGCACATTGCTCGTAGAACCGATGGCTGTTGGGGCAGAAAGGTTCTTGAGTGGCGACCGCGGACCGGAATACGCAGCGTGGGAAGGACGGCGGTAAGCAAGGTGGACCGACGACCTGGTTAGAATCGCGGGCTGTAATTTAATGAGGGTGGTAAGATCGATCGTTGTGGAGAACTTGGGGGAGGCCTTTGTCCAGCAGTGGACTTCTTTAAGCTTCTTAAAGCTTGAACGCCTACAAAATGTGTGTATCAGGTATATATTTGGATTGCGAAAATATGACCACGTCTCTTCCTTTCGAGCGCAGCTGGGTTGGCTACCGATTCGTCGGCGTAGAGACGTGCATGTCCTTTCTTTGCTCTTTAATGTCCTGTTTAAACCTACTTCTCCTCCTTACCTTAGTGAAAGATTTTCGTATATGGCTGATGGCAGTGGTCACCGCTTGCGGTCTAGCGCCAATCTCACTCTGGCTGTACCGTCTAATAAGACGCGTACCTATAGCAAGTCTTTTACGGTAAGCGCAGTGAAGTTGTGGAATGAGTTGCCTTTGTCCCTTAGGAAGTCTCCATCTGTTGCATCACTTAAGATTAACTTGAAGAAATTGTGGCTGTCCGATAACGTGTGAATTCATTGAATACTATATTTATTTACGCATTTATATGTATTATATGTATATATAATATATAGGTATCTTATAAATAGTAAAAATATATGTGTATTATTACTTACTTAGTTTATGTACTTATTATAGTTTTATTAAGTATAATATAGATATCTTGGTTGTACGCAGTGTAGTTTGCCTATTTTCTTCGAATACCCATTCCTTCAATTGCTCAAAGGTTAACTGGAAGAGATCCCTAATAGGGATAAGTTCGCCTTTGTACATATTTCATTTGTTATCAATGTATTTATAACCAGTTGTTGTGTACAATAAAGCGTTTACATACATACATACATACTTCTATCGACTGATATGATGATGAGATAAATTTTAATACAAAGCAGTTTTTCACCGATTTGATGTAAACGGCTCCAAGCACCACTTAAGCGAGCCCTTTGTCTTTATACTAGACTAGAATATGTCCGCAACTTCGTCTGCGTATTTTTCCTTACCATAGTCGCGTGCAGCTCTGCCCCCTTCATCGATAGGCGCAACATTTATTAGTCAATTATGCGGCCGCGGCTGTCGCTCTCGTATCGAGCTATCCAGCCATCTTCGAAAGTGCCGCAGATGTAAAAGGCTAATGATGATGATGATAGTCGAGTAATAGTGTCATATAACCATATTTGGATGTCCAGTTATAGTACGGCTCTTCCCAGGTGATTTTTCGCTTCGAGCCCTAATCTTTCAAACAATGACTAGTGTCTCTATTATCGCAAAGCCGCTAGCTACCGAGTTTGCTATTTGCCACGTGCCACTATAACATTCATATGAAAAACAAACGGTATCGTGATAGTATTAAGGTTCAAATTTAATGTCACTGATATTCTAGATATTGCGTTTCGGTAGTGTAGGACAATAGACCACCCCGACGAAATACAGCATTCATATTATTTTGATTTGAACCTTAATACTATGACGATACCGTTTGTTTTTCATATGAATGTTATAATGGCACGTGGCAAACTCGAGCTAGCAGCTTTGCGATAATAGATACAATGGCCATTGTTTGAAAGATTAGGGCTCGAAGCGAAAAGTTCACCTGGGAAGAGCCGTACTATATCCCTGTACCAAAATCGGATAAAATCCTTCCAGCCGTTTCGACATGACGAGAGGACAAAACATTTCACTAACTGATGGCGCTACGCTGTTGCATCATGCTGTCAAGATTATCTCAGAATTGTATAATAGTATAAGGTGCGAAAAGACTAACATAGTATACAGTGTGTATATTTGATATAACCGCATACTTTACGGGGGCTTAGTATAGGCACTTATTAATATATTTATCCATAAATTATAAAAAAAAAACAAACATTTTTTTTCCATATAAAATAAATCAGCAAGCAATGCACTTATTTGTTGTTGTTTGTTGACGACATAACATCGATGATGTCATAACTGTCACTAGTAATAACTACGCCAGAAAATTTTCAAAAAATAATTACGCTATGGCAGTTAGGGGTCGTCCACAAATTACGTAACGCAAATTGGAGGGAGGGGGGGGGGGTCCGGCCAATCGTTACGGTCCTGTTACATTGGGGGAGGGGGGGTGTCAAGGTTTGCGTTACGTCACGCACGATTTTATAATTGTATACATTAAAAAAAAATGTTTTTCACATCCCTAATTTGCGGGTACTGGGAAAATAAGAGAAAAATAAAAGATTTTTACAAAGCACTTGTTACGTAACGGTATTGAGGGGGGGGAGGGTCCCCAGCTAAGCGTGACGCACCTGTTACATGAGGGGAGGGGGGGGTAAAAAAATTAAGAATTTTGCGTTACGTAATTTGTGGACAACCCCTTATGCCTTGATCACACGTACCGAGACAGTGGGCGAGACAGTGCTCTCGTCCCTGTCACACACAAGACAAACGGGCGAGACAGAGCACTCTGTCTCGCCCGTTTACTCGGTACGTGTGATCAAGGCATTAACGCTAAGTTAATAATTGTTATAAATATCAGATTATAGCACTAAAATCTTCGTCTGGCTACAATATGCGGTTGTATCAAATATACACGCTGTATTGTCTACTTCCGACTCGCTTAGTTGACCGAAGTTGAGCGAATATGATAGTGTGGCAGGCACTTTGTTGGGGAAACCCATACTATTGCCAACTTCGCGGCCCGCGGGTAGTGTGGAGCTAGGGTTACGATGTAAGACTAACATACAGGTCGTCCCAGGACATGTAACATCGAGGGAAAGTACCTTAAATATCGTAGATAGGATATTTTGCTGAAAGAAGACTTTATGTTATTTTTAAAAGTTAGTAATTCTGCATTCAAAGATTTTCTAAGAATTACTCGCTTCGTCTGGGAATTGAACCGACTTAAAAAATCATCCCTATTTTTTATGATGCCAATCGAAAGAATGGACAAACAATAATTATTATTCGTAAGTAACATAGTATCTTAAAAGAAAGGAACAACGTAAAATGTTTGAGACAAAATTCAAGAAAATTATAAACCGACGATGAATAATTAAGCAAGTAATTCTTAGAAAATCTTTAAATGCAGAATTACTAACTTTTAAAAATAACGTAAAGTCTTCTTTCAGCAAAACATCTTATCTACGATGTTTAAGGTACTTTCCCTTGATGCCCCATAGTCTTGGGACGCCCTGTATAGTTATTGGACTGTGGTAAACTTCTCCCTGTCATTTATTTATCGAGTTCAAAACAAGAATACATAAATGGGTTTACTCACGGGGGGAACGGTGTTCGGTTGGCCACCGCCGCGACTGATCGGCTCTCCTGATGATGAATCGCGTACCGATTCGAAACATGTCGAGCGATACTCGACTTCTATGACGTGAGCAGACCCGTTTGTGTATATTACTATGTCTGACAATCAAGGTAGTTTTCTTTGCAAAACAAAGTTAGTTATATTTTGCGCCAATTTATTTATACTTATTATGCAAGTACCGATACAAATTTTTGCGTGAATTGGCGCTGTAAGAGTGCAGTTCTATTGCAGCTGACATAACTGCAAACCATCGGTACAGTTCGATTTCAGACTACAGACAAACAACAGCCTGTTGTTTACCTCTAATTGCAATTTCTCGCTTCGTATTTCTCCTGTTTGTTTTATGAGGTGTGCAATAAAGAGTAAGTACTTGTACTGTATTGTACAGAAGCTATCGGCATGACTGCATTGTACCAACTGCAACAGAACTGCATTACAAATCCGTTTTATTTACTAACTAATTCATTGAAATCGTAAACAAAATTGGGCTCCCCGTACCGACGGAGGCCTCTCTTCATTCCCAAAAACAATTTCATAACATCGCTGTTATCCTGGTCGCTTGGCTGTTCATCTTTCGTTCTCTGTTCAACTATGTCCAACAAAATATTACGCTTTTTATTATCCTTCTTTTTAGTTAAATATATAACATCATTCTCCCCAAACAGCGACTCAATTCCATGGTTGGGTTGTTCATCTTTCGTCCTCTGTTCAACAATGTCCAACAAAATGTTATGCTTTTTACTATTCTTTTTAGTTAAATATATAACATCATTGCCCCCAAACAGCGACTTAATTTCATCCTCTTCATCTATAGGATCTTGGAAATGCACGATTGAGTCAAACTTTCGGGCATCTTGTATCTGTGGTCCTACCCTTAAAGGGCCCACCTTTAGCCTACGGATGCGGTGCTTCATCTTTGGAAGAGGGCCTGCTTGCACAGTTGAAACTAAAAAAAAAACAATCTAAGTTATACTAGAAGCAGCCTAAATGTCGACGACGAGAATATTTTGCCAGTCTGTTGTCACGTTCTGTACCCTTATCAGAAGTTAACGTGAACGTGCTCGCTAGCGACAGCGTGAACGATTTTTATGGAGAATACAGCGCCCCCTAACGGTTACTTTGTGGAACTAAAATTCTCCATACATATTGCTTACGCAATCGCTAGCGAATAGTCACTGTAAACTCACGGTAAGATTGGTAAGGGTACTGTAGTGACCTGTGGTAGTGACCTAGCGACTGCGTTACCGAACATTCTCTTATGTTACGCTTTAAAGCGCGTAAAGCGTAACATGTTATCCTTCAGAATTGACACCCAACACTGGGAGGATATGTCTGTACCCTTACCATCAGTTAACGTGACCGTTCTCGCTAGCGACAGCCTAAACGATTTGCATGGAGAATAGTAAAGCGGCTCTAGCAGTTACTTTGTAGAACTATAATTCTCCATACATATTGCTTACGCAATCGCTAGCGTATACACGGCAATAGACCCGCCACGACCAAAGGTTCCGTCACGCGGAGCCGATAGACAGACCAGCCCGTTGTCACGGGCTGCGAAACTCGCCACAGCCTAAATGTGCCAATACACAGACAAGACCCCCCACACTTCTGCAAGGAGAGTGAGAAGATAGAAGACTTGACTAGCGAATACAGTGACTGTAAACTCATGGTAAGGTCGTGAAGCATGGTTTGTTTCTCTCTCCCACAAGCACAACCTGCTGAGACACCAGCGTGCTCTTCCCCGTTCATCGATACACGATAGGAGCAACATTTATTTGTCAACTAGCTGTGCCCCGCGGTGTTACCCGCTCGTCCCACGGGAACACTATATTTATTCGGGATGAAAAGTATCCTATGTCCTTCCCCGGGACTGAAACTATCTATATACCAAATTTCATCTAAATCGGTTCAGCGGTTTAAGCGTGAAGAGGTAACAGACATACAGACAGACAGACAGACACACTTTCGCATTTATGATATTGTATGGATTAGTATGGATTATGCGGCCGCGGCTGTCGCTCTCGTATCGGGCTATCCAGCCGTCTTCGTAAATGTTACACTGTATGAGAAGCTGTAGAAGACAATTACGCAAAATCTTCCAAGCAAATTAACTGTTATAAACCATACAAAGTGAGTCAGTTTGTATGGTTTGACAGTTCATTTGCTTGGAAGAGTAAGCGTGGTCTGACTAATATCTCATCTGTTATAGATGTAAAACGCCAATGATGATTATATATATAAAAATAAATTAAGCCGACGAATTTGGCCTCCAAGTTTGGATATCCATACTAATATTATAAATGCGAAAGTGGTCTGTCCGTCGGTTACCTCTTCACGCTTAAACCGCTGAATCGATTTTGATGAAATTTGGCATAGAGATAGTTTAAGATACGAGGAAGGACATAGGATAGTTTTCATCCTGGAAATTATACCTAAAGAGATTGAAAAGTGAGTGAACATTTCTGTTGGGGTGCGGTGACCCTGTATGAAATGTAATTATTAGACCAAAAGCACAATTGCTCTTACATTTGCTTAGGCGCTTTAAATAATCCCTTTTATCAAGTTCCACGCGTACGTAGTCGCGGGCAAAAGCTAGTATTTACATATAGAGATTCAAACTCCATAGTTTTTTTTTTATATCGGACAACCTCACACAAATCGATCTAGTCCCAAATTAAGCTCAAGTAGGCTTGTGTTATGGGTTCTAGACGACGATATACGTACTTATATAGATAAATATATACTTAAATACATAGAACAACCGTGACCCAAGCACAAATATTCGTGTTTATCACACAAATATTTGCCCCGGCCGGGATACGAACCCGGGACCGAGCCAAACGCGTCGAATAGTTATTATGGACGATGGATGTTCTTTCATCTAGGTATGACATACTTACAACGTAGTGATTACATACTCTTTTCACCTCACCACCTCAAACATGGCGATTTTGCTGTCAGATAACAGTGAACAAAATGCGATTTTGTTTCGAGCGTGAGTAGAAAGTAGCTTTTTAATTTTTTCAATATCTGACCACGAATTGACATTCTTCAGCCAAAGGTTAATTATAAAATTCTAATCATTTGAATCTCGATGCACTCTGTTTCTTTCATATGTATATAAAAGAGAGGGATAGAAACTTATCAATTTGAAATTCGAGTTTCGAATCCGACCTCGATTGAGAACAGTTCGGATACGCGTTATACCAAAAAATTCATTAAAAACACCCGAAAAAGTTTTAATTGCAACGTATTTTTTTTTTCTTTATTATATTTTTATTTAACGACCGAAAATTAAAATGATTGTGCCTTTTATATAAAACAATTGATCATTGCTCAAATATAATAAGATTTTTCACCTTATTACTTATTGTAAAATATAATTTATAATTTCGCCATTTATCATAGATGCATATTCGAAACGTACCTTAAAAAATATCGAGTTCATATTGTAATTGTTATTTTCTTTTGCATATATTTTGTTTGGTGTTTTAGGAGTAAAAATATTAATCAATGTATAAACAAAATCTCGTAATATAATAATGTATTTATAAATAAACACGTCATGTATCTGCTAAATCTTCCAATTTGATCAAATAATGGCAATAACCGTGTTGGTTGGTTGATTATAATTTCAATTAAATTAGATTGTTATTCCTTTTTAAGCAGCACTTATCTATTTTCTGATTAATAATATTATTGAAATCAGCAACAAAGACTATAAACATACGTTGGAAGAAAAAACACAAAATGTCGCATATGTTCTCGCTGATGAGGTGAAAAGTTGTGTGTGCTACACGAGAGCAAAGTTTTTTGCATCTCGTGCTGTTGAGTCCCTCGCTACACTCAGGATTCTAACATAGAATCACTCGCTACGCTCGTGATTCAAACGTAGAATCCTTCCCTTGCTCGGGACTCAAAATCAGCACTCATAACAAAAAACAACTTTGCTCTCTTGTTGCACAAATAACTATTGTACTTACGTGCAAGACTGATCAAACAAACTATTACGAAATCCATGTTTCAGGATTATAACGGGCAATTGGAATAAAATCAATAGTCGTATAAAGCTGTCTTCAACCTAACTCTCACTTCTTTAAGAGATTAAATACCATATAAACTTGACATTAATGCTAAGAGTAAACTTTTATCTATGTTGGAAATTAACCCTAAGTCATAAAAGCGCGATTAATTTTCAGTAAAGAGAGTTCTGTTCATTATCAATTCTGAAGTTCAGTGCAAAGCGTGAGCTGACAATGTGATTCAAAGGGTATAGCCTTGTTTGTATGGGGCATCGGCCCCAGAAGCCAAATCGATTGCCGTTTTGCTAATATAGTAGCCCAGATGTAGGTATGATGCTATTTTACAAAAAAAAAAATCCCTGAAATACTGCAGGTTTAAGAGAAAATTAAAAAAAACCTGAAATTCGTTTTCATTTTCTTTTATCTAAACTACTCAACAGATTTTTTTGTAACTTATACACATTATGTAATGCAGCATAATACGCCGCATACTTACCTTTTTTTCATCAACCGCATGCTAACCTCCTTTATGGTACTGGCCGTTAATAAGAAGTTTGTGTTTTTTATTTAAAATATCGTTCGTGTCAAATGAGATTATTGTTGACGGGTTGTCATGGAGAAATGATTTGTTTCTTATTCGTTACTTCGAGACGCTTTGAGTTTGAACTTATTTTCTGTAAATTATATTTCAATTATAGCCTGGATTTTCATGTGCTACAAGTTCAACGTTGTATCGGTGCGAGCTGTGTATTTTTTGGTTGGCGGATCTCTCTATGTTTTTTAACGGCTGGGCATCCGAGGTACGTTATATTATGTCGTGACTTATTTTAAGATATTTTTTTATTTAGATATTCTTGCGGTTCAAAAATCTTATGGTTACAATATTATTTTCAGTATTCTGCCCGGAAATTAAGTACCTAACGGCTGTTTGGACTGTTGAGTCCTCAATGGGAACCACATGGTGGCGTTGATTAAGTTGAAGCCGATTTTCTCGGCGACGCCAGTTTTCCCCAGAAACCCGAGCAGTTTCATCACCTTCTCCACATGCACTTCACATACTCAAGCTAAGCTAGACTGACAAGCGTCCATAGACATATTTTTGTATTTCTTTTCCATTTTTCTTCACTGCGTTCGCCGGTTGCCTATGATTTAGTTATTTTTTTTTTTTTAATTTAGTTTTCATTTCCAAATTGTACGTCAACGACCGAGCTGACTCCGGGCCGCAAAAACAAGATCAGACCTTTATGTGGCTCCAATGCATTTTTTTTTTCTTTTTTTACGCCACCGTCATATAACCGTAGAACATAGCTGCTTTTAGTTTAGTGTACTTATGTTGTTTAGTTAGTTTCTATTTTATTTAGTGCGGCTGATAGAAGTAGTTCGGCAACAATATTGTGTGTTTTGTTATTTTAAAATTTAGCTGGGAGGTTAACCCTCCCACTGTGCACGGATGAAATTTCCCTCCGTAATGTTACGGGGCATAAAAAATACCTTTAATTTTACCCACGCAATCTTTGATGCCAGTCAGCTGTGGGTCAACGACCTGTTTAATAATTATTTTTTTTTTACGTTTTAACTATCTTGTAAATAAAAGTGTATCATACTTGTTTTAGGGAACTGTATTATAGTTTAGTTCTTATCGACTTTTAATAATTAATTTTAAATATTATCGCGAAGTGGCATTACTTGTTTTTGGAAATGTGTATTATATTTTTGTTCTCATTTATTTTTAATAATTAAACTTAAATATTATTGTAAAGTGACTTTCTTTATAAGTTTATGCTACAAAAATGGCGCCCGAATAAAAAGGTTTGTTGTTTATGATTAGTAATAATTAAATTTGACTTGATATTTTTCCCATTTTTAGAGGGGGGTGGGGTCCGCTAACGCGTTCATTTTCTTTTTTCAGATATTTCCTGTTTCGAATATTTTTAGACTCAGCCAACTATACCAGCCAGTCTCTGACTCGCCGGGTATATTCAGGTGGTCAGCCGCGAGTTTTCGTCTTCGAAGCCTTACTATTTATTTTCTCTGCGTAACTTTAAACTAAACATTTTTTTTTTAATTTACAACCATCTTTCATTTGTTTTTTATACTGAAGTTTACCCGTTTATTTTATTTCAGTTTTCCTTCCCCTAGTTAAGTCTTTCCCCCGAAGGTAAGTCAATTTATTCAGTTTTTGTTACATTTTTGTTGGGTGTCCGAATTCCTTTTTTGGTTATTGTGTCAATACCTTGCTTAAAATGGATGATCCAAGCGAGTCACCTATTCGGGAAACGCCACGTCGGTTCTCGAATCCCTTTGTTCCGTCTCCACGCGTCTTGGAACCGCATTCCTACGATGACGAGCAACCGGCGCCGAATTCGCGCGACTTACCGCAACCACCTCCTGCACATGCGTTCTTTCAAACCAACCAGGAGTCATTGAGCAAATGGAACCTGTCCTTTTCTGGAAAGTCCTGCGTACGCGAATTTTTTGCGCGAGTCGAAGAAGGTATAGCTCGTGGATTTGCCCCTGCCTACGTTGTCCGTCGGTTTCATGAGTTGTTGTCAGATAGCGCCTTGAAGTATTTTCGCTCTATACGACAACCAGGACTTTCTTATGCAGAACTTAAGGCGGCGTTTATTAGAACTTTTGACGTGGCAGATTATGACTTTAAGGTCGAGCGACAACTCCGTACTTATCGACAGGGTGAACATCAATCGGTAGTTGACTTTGTAATTGACATTAGGGATCTGAATTCAAAGTTGAGGAACCCGATCTCAGAAGGTGATTTGTTCACTATTATCAAGTACGGACTGCACCCTCGTTACCATGCGTGTCTTGCGACTAATATTGTAAGAGACGTGGACGCTCTTCTAGAAATAGCCAGGAATTTCGAAACTTTCTCGGAACCTTCTTCGGCAGTTATCGCTCCAGTTGATGTGGCACCTTCTCACATTATCTGCTTGAAATGCAAGTCAACGGGCCATCACTTTCGTTTGTGTCCCAACGTTGCTGATCCTGTCTGTTTTCGGTGTAATCGTGTTGGCGCCATCACTCGTGACTGTCCGCAATGTAATCAAGCCTCAAATTCAAAAAACTAGATAACGGCGCACCAGCAGGTCCAGTGGTGTTGCCGCTAGTTGTCGATAACTCCTTCGATAATCGTTTGTACATTGAAATTTCCATAGCCGGAAGCAACGTTAAAGCTTTATTGGATTCCGGCGCTCAAGCTTCTCTTATTGATGTGGCCCTTTTGTCTAATCTTGGCATATCTTATTCTACGGATATCCAGCCGTCAGTGGTATCGGCTGACAATTCACCCATTAGTATTTTAGGTGGTGTGGACATTCCTATTTATTTTAATGGTTCTTCGATTGCCCATCCCTGCCTGGTAAGCCGTGGGTTACCAACGCAATTTATACTCGGTATTGAATTTTGGAAATCCTTTGGTTTGACTGATATTTTGAGTCAGGCTTTTAAGAGTGATACGGCTGGCAAGCTCTTTGTTCCGGCTGGTCCTCAATCAGAAAGTCAACCTCATAGTGTTTGTGAGGCTCGGTACATTCACCCGCGTCATGTTTTGACTGCGGAGCAGGAAACCAAGCTTCAGTCTGCGATAGAGTATTTTGAGGAAATTTCTTCTGAGAAGATTGGTTTGGGTTGTACATCGTGGTTGTCACATAAGATAGAGACCGTTGGACCGCCTATTCGTCAACGCTACTACCCTTTATCACCTGCTAAGCTTAAAACTCTGAATGAGGAGGTGGATAAAATGTTAGAGTCAGGCGTGATTCGTCCTTCTCGCTCACCATGGGCAAGTCCTGTCGTAATGGTGACGAAGAAAGATGGCAGTGTTCGATTTTGTGTTGATAGCCGAAAACTTAATAGCGTTACTGTGCGGGATTCTTATCCCCTTCCAAGGGTCCAGGATATTTTAGACAATCTTAGGGGTGCCAGGTACTTGACGTCCCTTGATTTCAGAAGTGCTTTTTGGCAGATTCCCCTAGCTGACAAGGCTAGTTGTGAAAGGACTGCCTTCATTGTGCCGCAGCGGGGTCTGTTCGAATTTGTCCGTTTACCTTTTGGTTTAACCAATGCTGCGTCCGAAATGCAGCGTTTGACAGATCTTATTGTCAATTTTGAGTTTACACCTGAATCAGATGACTTTGTTTTCGGGTATGTAGATGACCTAATCCTGGTTTCTCGTGATTTCGAGAGTCATTTACGCCTCATTCGTAAGGTTCGGGACCGATTGAAGGATGCTGGTCTCTCAGTAAACCTTGAAAAATGTGAGTTCTGTAGATCCGAACTCAGGTATCTTGGTTATATAGTGAATGAACAGGGCCTACAAACCGACCCTAAAAAGCTAGAGGCTATTAGTGACTATCCTACACCCACCAGTGCTAAGGCCTTACGTGCCTTTATCGGGATGTGCTCTTATTACCGACGATTCGTGGAAAATTTCTCGACCATTATAGCCCCACTTACTAGATTGATCGGAAAAAGGAAAGGTCGTGATCATATCCTTTGGGATGATGACGCCGAACAAGCTTTTAATAGGCTAAA
Organism: Apotomis betuletana; assembly: GCA_932273695.1. Classification (NCBI taxonomy): domain Eukaryota; kingdom Metazoa; phylum Arthropoda; class Insecta; order Lepidoptera; family Tortricidae; genus Apotomis; species Apotomis betuletana. The sequence goes on along the minus strand of OW026320.1, from coordinate 10,558,518 downwards.
GGCGGCCTTACTCAGTGCTCCGGTGGTGGCTTGTCCCGATTTTTCTAAACCTTTTATTCTGCAGTGCGACGCGAGTAAGGTTGGTCTCGGGTCCGTTTTGGCTCAGGTTTTTGATGGCGAGGAACGTCCAGTGGCATATTATTCTCGTTTGTTTACCAAACCTGAAATGAATTATAGTACGTCTGAACGTGAACTCTTGGCAGTGTTGGATTCAATCAAACACTTCCGCGGTTACCTAGATGGCGTCAGGTTTAAGATCGTCACAGATCATATCGCGTTGAAGTGGTTGATTACTCTTGACAATCCCTCTGGTAGACTTTCCCGCTGGGCTACTATGATTTCCCAATTCAATTTTGAAATCGAACATCGAAAGGGTGTCTTAAACGTCGTTCCTGATGCGTTGTCTAGGCGACAAGTGGGTTTAGTTTCCTTCGTTAGGGGCGTAGAACCTACTCCCGATCCCTGGTTTGAAAGAGTTTACAACGGTGTGGTTGAGTCACCCCGTATGTTTCAGGCATATACGATCCGTGACGGATTGCTGATGCGTAAGATGGCTGTGGATAATCCGTTAGCTCCGAACCCTTGGAGGATAGTGCTTCCATCCACTAAGGTTCGTGAAGCCATAGCCGAGGTCCATGAACGATTCCCCAACGTGCATCCTGGAGTTATGAAGACTTATATGAAGATGAGGGAACTTTACTATTGGCCGAATATGTTTCGTGATGTCTCCGAGGCGCTCTCTGAATGTCAAATCTGTAAAGCTTACAAGATTGCTAATACGCGACCGCGTGGCCAGCGTTTGTACCCAAGGTCCGTCTCTGCTCCCATGGATTTGTTGTCAATCGACTTAATTGGTCCGTTGCCAGCAGCATATTACGGATTCCGGTACATACTCACCATGGTAGATGTGTTCACAAAGTTCGTGTGGTTAGTTCCTCTAAAAAAGGTTGACGCTAGGTCAATCTCTAACGCCTTGGAATCGGAGGTAATTCTGCGGTATGGTGCACCGGGCAACGTTTTATGCGACAACGCTACAGTGTTCAGGAGTGATAGATTTGCAACTTTCCTTGCGTCCTACGATATTCCCCCTCCGTGCTTTACTCCCTATTACACCCCACAAGCAAATGTTGTTGAACGATACAACCAATGCGTCATCACCACACTGAGCATTCTGGTGGCTGATGATAATCGCAGTTGGGCTAGACAACTCCCTAAGGTTTCCTTGTATTTGAACTCTTGTATCAATCTGGCAACTTCTTTTTCGCCAAACTTTCTAATGTACGGTCGAGAAGTAACCACAGCTCGTGAGCGCGTTGGAGCCCAGCCTGAGGTCCGCAATTTGGACCTGAGTCGGGGTGAGCGTGCAGCTAATTTGGAAACTTTAAGGGAAGTCTATGCGAAAGTTGCTGACGCAATGGTTCTGGCCTTTCAGAGAAATTCTGACAGGTATAATTCGGGAAGGGGACCCGTTTTGCTGCGTGTTGGAGACGTTGTTTGGCGCCGCAATTTCCACAGAGGAACAGCTGACGAAGAGAGTGGTGGAAAATTTGCGCCACGTTTCACTGCGTGTCGTGTGCTCCGCGTCGTTTCTCCTCAGGTCTATGAATTGAAGGACCTTGATTCTCCGCATGTTGGGACTTACCACGTTAAGGATATTTTAAAGTAGTTTGGGAACCCACAATCTTATATTTTCTCGGTTTCTTCTCCTAACTGGATGACCTTTGTCGTACTGGACCGCGTCAATACCACCAGTGGAGAGAGGAAATTGATTTTAACATTTCTTTATTTTATCGTGTCAGAGTTATTGTTAGGGTTATCACATTGTTTTTTTGTTTTGGTGGGAGGATAACTGCAGCATAATACGCCGCATACTTACCTTTTTTTCATCAACCGCATGCTAACCTCCTTTATGGTACTGGCCGTTAATAAGAAGTTTGTGTTTTTTATTTAAAATATCGTTCGTGTCAAATGAGATTATTGTTGACGGGTTGTCATGGAGAAATGATTTGTTTCTTATTCGTTACTTCGAGACGCTTTGAGTTTGAACTTATTTTCTGTAAATTATATTTCAATTATAGCCTGGATTTTCATGTGCTACAAGTTCAACGTTGTATCGGTGCGAGCTGTGTATTTTTTGGTTGGCGGATCTCTCTATGTTTTTTAACGGCTGGGCATCCGAGGTACGTTATATTATGTCGTGACTTATTTTAAGATATTTTTTTATTTAGATATTCTTGCGGTTCAAAAATCTTATGGTTACAATATTATTTTCAGTATTCTGCCCGGAAATTAAGTACCTAACGGCTGTTTGGACTGTTGAGTCCTCAATGGGAACCACATGGTGGCGTTGATTAAGTTGAAGCCGATTTTCTCGGCGACGCCAGTTTTCCCCAGAAACCCGAGCAGTTTCATCACCTTCTCCACATGCACTTCACATACTCAAGCTAAGCTAGACTGACAAGCGTCCATAGACATATTTTTGTATTTCTTTTCCATTTTTCTTCACTGCGTTCGCCGGTTGCCTATGATTTAGTTATTTTTTTTTTTTTAATTTAGTTTTCATTTCCAAATTGTACGTCAACGACCGAGCTGACTCCGGGCCGCAAAAACAAGATCAGACCTTTATGTGGCTCCAATGCATTTTTTTTTTCTTTTTTTACGCCACCGTCATATAACCGTAGAACATAGCTGCTTTTAGTTTAGTGTACTTATGTTGTTTAGTTAGTTTCTATTTTATTTAGTGCGGCTGATAGAAGTAGTTCGGCAACAATATTGTGTGTTTTGTTATTTTAAAATTTAGCTGGGAGGTTAACCCTCCCACTGTGCACGGATGAAATTTCCCTCCGTAATGTTACGGGGCATAAAAAATACCTTTAATTTTACCCACGCAATCTTTGATGCCAGTCAGCTGTGGGTCAACGACCTGTTTAATAATTAATTTTTTTTTACGTTTTAACTATCTTGTAAATAAAAGTGTATCATACTTGTTTTAGGGAACTGTATTATAGTTTAGTTCTTATCGACTTTTAATAATTAATTTTAAATATTATCGCGAAGTGGCATTACTTGTTTTTGGAAATGTGTATTATATTTTTGTTCTCATTTATTTTTAATAATTAAACTTAAATATTATTGTAAAGTGACTTTCTTTATAAGTTTATGCTACAGTAAGTAATAAAGATGTACCTACATATTATAAAAAAAATATATTTCCAAATATCCTTAAAAGTAGTGAAATATTCACTTTTAATTTTACAATATTTTTTTTATAATTTTATTTTGACAATGCTCTTATGTTATTTTTATTCTTACATCTGGGCTAATATAGCTATTAGCAAAACGGCAATCGATTTGGCTTCTGGGGCCGATGCCCCATACAAACACGGCTATACCCTTTTATACCTGTCTCGGTAGCTCTTACGTGATCCAGATAACCTTTCAGTTAGGGCGATGTGACAGCTCAGCGATAAAGCCTTTTCAATAAAAAAAAAACATAACCTCTGTCTTCACCCAAATCCCAATCTGGGAGCTCAAGGTAATATAACTTACCTCACTTTTTATCCACTTCTGAACTATAGACATAGCTCGGATTAATCATCCCAAAACAAGAATAAATTAAAAAAAAAGGAAATACAAGATTTTATAAATATAATTTTTATTTAGAAATGCAACCCAAAATTGGCCAAAACATTATCCAGTAATTCCATGATTTTTATTCTTAACTAGCTGTGCCCCGCGGTGTTACCCGCTCATCCCACGGGAACACTACATTTATTCGGGATGAAAAGTATCCTATGTCCTTCCCCGGGACTGAAACTATGTATATACCAAATTTCATCTAAATCGGTTCAGCGGTTTTAGCGTGAAGAGGTAACAGACAGACAGACAGACAGACAGACACACTTTCGCATTTATAATATTAGTATGGATTCTTGTTTTGTTGCTATGATTAGTCCGAGCTTTGTTAATAGGCTGAGCTCCAAATATACCTACAGAACCCTAATTATATAATTACAGCGGTAATAAAACCGAGGCGAAAAATTGAAATTTTAGTAATTCTCACAAATTGCTTCGAGTGCAAAAATTTGATTGTTAAATTATTCGGTACTTAAAAGTATCCTTGATTGACCATATTTTATTACTAGCTGCACCGCGCGGTGTTACCCGCTAATATCACGGGAACACTACATTATTTCGGGATAAAAAGTAACCTATGTGTTAATCTAGGGTGTCAGCTACTTTCATACCAAATTCACCAAAATTGGTCCGGCCGTTTGAGCGAGAAGGAGTAACAAACATACACATAAAAACACTCAAACTTTTTTTTTTTAATATAAGTACTTTATAATATTAGTGTAACAATAGCTAGATAGCCCCGCAACTTCGTACGTGTATAACTTTTTTTGACGATGTGGTTGGCGCAGTTTGCAGACACCTGCCTACTGAGCCGGCGGTCCCGGATTCGAATCCCGGCCGGGGCAAATATTTGTGTGATGAACTCGAATATTTGTTCTTGGGTCTTGGATGTTATCTATATATGTATTTATATATTATGTATATCGTCGTCTAGTACACATAGTACAAGCTTTGCTTAGTTTGTGACTAGATTGATTTGTAGGTATGATTGTCCGATAATATTTCTATATTATTTATTTATTTATTTTTCTTTGTCGTATTCGGTTAACAATCCTTGTCATTTGATATTTACCACTCGCTTTTCTGTGAAGGAAAACATCGTGAGGAAACCACCTAAGCCCAATAAGGCCTAGTTTCCCCTCTGGGTTGGAAGGTCAGATGGCAGTCGCTTGCGTAAAAACTAGTGCCTACGCCACATCTTGGGATTTAGGTAGCCGACCCCGATTGAGAATTCATTCTCAAAAAATGGGACAAAGGCTAGGAGGATGATGTATTCGGTTAACAATCCTATAACCATGTTTGGTTTGAATATGCTTGTACCAAGATTGAATAAAGTCCGTTCAGTTGTTTCGGCGTGATTGATAAGACAAAGAAATTCTGACCAACATATGGCGTTGTCCAATTGGTGCCAAACGCTTATGCAAATGGTAGATTTAACACTTTAAACACCGGGAACCCGCTCGGTGGGCACTGTGCTCGTAGCGAGGTTTCGCTACATACGCATTTCCCCATTTCGGCTACACGCGTAGCGCTACGAAATCCTTTGTCGCCAAAGTGTTAAGAAAGCGTTTCCATCAGTTTCTGCTGTCGTGGTGCTGGAATTAGAATCCATTATAAAAAATAAAAAATAAATATAGATGAACAACTTTAATAAGTAAAATCTCTCAAAAAATCTAAAATATAAACAAACAATAATATTGGGTCTTACGTATACGTTACAACTAATACACGTATAATTGTATTTACTAAAAAATAACAAAATACACATGTGTCAGCATTTAACCTAAAATCAATTTTATACATTCACAATTCGATTGATTCTCAGTGATACTTTCAGTTTGATTTCATTTTAATGAAGGTTGTCTGGAAGACATCGATTTATATGGGTAAATACTGGTTTGAGCAGCACTTCTATAATATTTGTAACGAGAGATTTTTGCATCATGTCTAAGAAAGTACGGTCAAGAATAAAATCGTGTCTCAATATAATTTTAAACAAAATTTACATATACTCAGCAGACTACGAATTTAATGAGACTTTAAACAAATTAATAAAATCTTACTGTGTGCTTTGTCATCAGTTTAAATTTCCTATTTTATAATAATAATATAATTTAGTTATATCTGTTTTATTTGAAATTTTGAAACTAATTTTGAAAAAATATTATGTGTGTTATTGCATAAAGTCGTACATAGCAAATGAAGAAATTGAATTGCAATCTCTGATTCATGAAATTTTACCCTATTTATTCCGTAAAAACATATATTTTCCATAGATAGATATTAAACATATAAATAGCTTTACGTCACTGGGCCGTAAGTGGAACTTTCTGCCCGCTACGCGGGGAGAGAATCTCACTTCCTGGCCAAGACAAGACGTAAAACTTTAGACAAACCACGGGCGGTAATTCGTAAAACTCCAGATTGCATAATTATGGCCCTCACCTTCGGTTCAGTCTACAAACACCTGCCATCGGGGACGTTCACGAATTCGCCGACCTAGGTATGTAATTTACTATTACGAATGTACTTGAGGGCAAAATACCCAATAATTTTAATGACTACGCGGATAATTCTTGCGAGGGAACTATTTAGCTACATTTGCTACTATTAATGCTAAGTAATAAAATTATTAGGGTAGAATAATAGCCAAAATACAATTGCATCTTAACCGGAGGAATGAATGACGCCCAAGATTTGGTAATGTTTTGATTATGAATACACCTAGAGATTTTCCTAGCACGAACGACGTGTTGTTAGTGCTTGACAAAATAAAAACATCGACAATCCTGTTATCGATAACACCACTTCAACGTTATAGAGGAAAATCACAGACCTAAATTGGTAGACGCCGCAAACACATCCACTTCGCGTGCCAGCGATTATGTTCAAATAGACATCATTCGTAAATTTTTGGTCCTCCTATTTTTTTTTCTAACTTGCGGTATAAGGTTGTTATTATGGAGCAGTTTGTTTGTTTATATAGTGTCTTTATAACGTTGACGTGGTGGTTATCGATAACAGGTTAGTCGATATCATTATTATGTAAGCATCTAACGACCGGTGGTTCCTGCTAGAAAAATATCTAGGTGTAATTATGAAATAACATCTCTTGATTCTGGCCATCCATGACCAACGTAGTCGCAGCCAAAGAATGTAGGTCTTTATCAATAGTATTTTAAGAAGGTTTTTAACCAATGTGTGTTAGCTAGTGATGACATACGGCACTGGATGGCTCAGTTTCGTTGGTCGATAACTCGGTCGATATACGGCATGCGGGGACTCCCCGCATGCGGTATAACAACCAGTGAAACTCGCAAGACGATAACTCGGTCGACATACGGCATGCGGGACTCCCCGCAGACGGTATAACGACCAGTGGAACTTATAATGGCATGCGTTATCGACCAATGAAAACAATTCCCCGCGTCCGGGCCCTATGGCATGCGATTTCGAAATCTACCGCACCCCGCATGCGGGCCCTATCGACCAATGAAACTGAGCCAGACGTGATCGCTCACAATGGGCCTCATAAGAAGGGCAATGGAGCGAGCTATGCTCGGAGTTTCCTTGCGTGATCGAATCAGAAATGAGGAGATCCGCAAGAGAACAAAGGTTGTAGATATAGCTCAGACAGTCGCCAAACTTAAGTGGCAGTGGGCGGCACATTGCCCGTAGAACCGTTGGCCGTTGGGGAAGAAAAAATCTTGAGTGCCGATCGCGTAGGTCTCCAACAAGGTGGACCGACGACCTGGTTAGAATCGCGGAAAGCAACGGGAGACCTTTGGGGGAGGCCTTTGTCCAGTAGTGGACGTCTATAGGCTGATATGATGATGATGATGATCTATAGTATCTGAACTGGTTATAGTAATTTAACAATATGGATGTAGATAAAGTAATATTATTTTACCACGGCGTATCATATACTCTGCTCGCACATGCTGTTTAACAATCCCAAGTGAACCCTCTCAGAGAAAAATGCTCCCATGAATCGATTAAATGAAGCATTCGATGAAATGTGTCTATAAAACTTCATTAAAACCTGCATAGCTACCGACGATTGGTCACAAAAACTACTCTGAATACCAGGACATCAGCTACGCGCGTCGTTGATGGTCTCCGGCACTCTGACCTCCAGCCCGTCGAGTTCCTTCGTCATGATGATCTGGCAGCCGAGCCGCGACGTGTCCGTCAGGCCGTAGGCGAGGTCGAGCATGTCGCGTTCTTCATCGCTTGCTTCTTCTGGTAACCTGGTACCAAAGAAACGGTCCTTGTTAGAAACTAACACATTTTCAGAGAAAGAAAGGTATGCAGATTGGAGAAGTTTCCGTTAGGCCGTAGGACCCCCTCATTCCTAGAAAAAGTTAAAACGGGATCCTCGCTGTCAGTACGTCTGTCTGGGGTCGAGTATGACGCGTTCTTCATCAAAGAAAGTCAAGTACCAAAGAAACGTTTGTTGTTAACATTTTCAGAGAAAGAAAGGTAACAAATAATATGGAGGGTGGAAAGGAGTCTCCGTTAAGGCTGTAAGGCAAGGTCAAGCATGTGGCGTTCTTTATCGCTTGCTTCTTCTGGTAGCCTGGTACCAAAGAAACTAAAACATTTTCAGAGCAAGAAAGGTAACGTAAATATCCGAAAGGTAGCGTTAAATTGGGGTCGGTCGAGCCGTTCTTGAGTTATCGCCAAATTTCATATTTTTTCTTTAAAAGGTCGTAAGTTGACTTCCAGAAGTGATTACAGTTTCTAGGGCGTTTACGACCTTTTTATAGAGCTTATAATCTTCCTTAAGTTAAACCTCGGACTTAAAACAGCAGTTTATTGTGAAGGATGAGCAACTACGGAACCCCACACTGAGCGTGGCCCGACATGCTCTTGGCCGGTTTTTACATTTAGTAATGACAATGACTTGTTTATACAGCTGTATCATATAATTATACGGTCTGTCTGATGTGATAAATAGCACAGCTGTGACGTGGTTTCATACATATGTTTTGTACAAGCGAATAAGATATCTGTACTAGGGATGTAACGAATATTCGCATTCGCATTCGCGAATACTCGCAAGTTTTTGAATATTCGAATTCGCAAGAATATCTGCGAATATTTTTCATACAATTTCGGCGTCTAAAATGAATAAACAAAAGATAAAGACTGCTAAACGGGAGTCACATTTGTATGGGGTCAAATGTGCCCACATATTACCTACTATATTATTTAACTAGCTGGTGCCCGCGACTTCGTCTGCGCAGGATTAGTATTTCGAGTAGCTTATATTAGCGTGGGGTAGAAAAGAACTAACATTATGACATTAAAATTATCTTATATAAATTAACTTATCCTCATATTTTGGACAATTCACACAATATCTTTATAAATTGTAGCCTATGTGTTATTCTGATGTATAAGCTATATTAATGTCAAGTTTCATTCAAATCCCATCATTCAGTAGTTTTTACGTGAAAGAGTAACAAACATCCATCCATACTTACAAACTTTCGCGTTTATAATATTAGTAGGAATGTTATTGTCTACTTTATTTATTTTATTTAAGAGGGTGTTGGGCATGTTGAGCAAAGGCCTTTCTCTAATGTTTCCACGTGTCCCGGTCTTGGGCTAGTTCTTATGGAAGATTATCGGGTCCTCTCGTCGTCTCCCTCAACTCGTCACCCAAGTCATCTGACATGCACCAGATTTATCCGGCCCAGTCCTATTTCAGTTACAAGTATATCCATACTAATATTATAAATGCGAAAGTGTGTCTTTCTGTCTGTTACCTCTTCACGCTTAAACCGCTGAATCGATATTGATGAAATTTGGCATGGAGATAGTTTATGATCCGAGGAAGGACATAGGATAGTTTTCATCGAGGAAATTATCCCTAAAAAGATTGAAAGGTGAGTAAGTAATTCATGAGGACATTGATGACCCTGTAGGAAATGTAAAGATTAGACCAAAAGCACAATTGCAATTGCTTAGGCGATTTTAATAATCCCTTTTATTAATTAACGTGATTAGATGGATATCTATCGTGTTATGCGAGGTTGCTTCCATACTTCCAAGTTCCACGCGGACGTAGTCGCGGGCAAAAGCTAGTATGAAATATATTTAACTATTTTTGTTCAGGAATTTATGGTTTTATTTTTAAGTTAATGTATTACTTAAAATGGGTCCATCTAAGACAATGTGTTTGCGTTTTTAGATTAGGAATATAAGTTTGCAAATTACATGAATTTTGCAAGAAACTCACATTTTTCAAGCTAGTTTCTTCGCTCTTTCGTGCGTTTGAATTTTTTATTTTTATAAATTTATGAAACATATTTCATTTTTTTTAATGTGGGTACACACCACAATTTTTATATTAAGCCATTGATACAAAGCTCAAAGAAAAATTGAAATGAGTTATAATAAAAACTCCGTATTCAAGACAAGCACACTTTTATTTTTTCATAGTTCAAGTTACAAATAATCACAATAAGCACTCGTATCACTGCACTGAACCTTCCGGACGAACGATCGACGCAAAAATCGCCCTCGTCCGTCCTGGCACTTGGTTTTTGTCGCCCATCCCCACTCCAAGAGAAAGGGATTGGCGCCAAAAACCAGTGTTGCTATTACAATATTTAAAATATTCTAAACTAGACAAATAATAATCATAACAATCTACCCTATATTTTAAAAAAACATCACATTCGGCCATCAGACATCGTGCTGCCTCTGGCGCACGTAATCTCTATCATGTACATAATATATTCAATCAGTTTAGACATGAAATAAAAGGAGTAAAAAGTTATTATTAATAAACCTAACAGATATAACTGATCTCAACTGGAATTCCAAACACATCACATTCGGGTAAGTATCCTAATTTCCATACAATATCATTGCCTAATCATACCTACCAAATATGGAGTGGATAACTATTAAAGCTCATTATCAGTAACACAATATTTCCTTTTAGATGATTAATGTCTATATATATATATATATATCATTATGTTTATATGTACCATAACAATCAGTCAGTACCATCACTTTGTTCACAAGAACTGCTATCGCTGTCATGGACTTCCAGAGCTTTAATATTTATCCATGGTCTTATTCGATCTACTGAGATAACAGTTTCATAAGGTTTAGTACCTTTTCTATTACATCTATGATTCGATACCTATCATTACCTAAGTTTTCTTCTATTTTGTAAGGGCCCACAAACTTTGATAGAAGCTTCGTACTTTTCCCTTCGTTATAGTAATTGTTGCGCATAACTTTAACTAAATCACCAACCTGATATTTAGTAGCTGGTACTCGATCAGAGTCGTGTTTAGACTTTTGTTTTGCCTGATTCTGATCGATGGTAGAGCGTATATTATCCCTCAGTTGTTTTAAGTCGTCACTAAATTGACTAGTGTCAATACAGAGTTTATTAATCAAGTCATCGCGCATCTTCACCCCAAACAAAGCTTCTGTCGCTGTTTTGCGAGTAGTGGCATTGATGGTATTGTTAATACCCCATTGAACCTTTCCCAGGCACCTGTCCCAGTCCCGCTCATGGCCACCAGAGTTTTGTGCTGCCAAGGAATGTAATATAGTCTGATTAAATCTCTCTGCTTGGCCATTAGCCCTGGGACAAGCGACTGCGTTAAGGATGTGTTTTATACCATGACGCTCGCAAAATGATTTAAAGGCTGCTGATGTGAACGATGTACCACGGTCAGACACAATACGACTCGGGACGCCAAAATCATAGAAAATAGCTTCAAGAGCCTTCAAGGTATTCTTTGTTTTAGTGTCCCTGACCCCCCTAACAAATACGTATTTGGAAAACACGTCAACTATGGTGAGTATGTGGGTATTACCTTTTCTACTTTTTACAAATGGACCGAGATGGTCGATATGGACCGTGTGAAAAGGTATCTCCACTTTCTCAATAGGGTAAAGATAGCCAGATTTTTGCCTACTTGCATTGTCCTTATTGTACGCGCATTCTATACATGCTGCGACGTACTTTTTAACAAATTTACGTAGTTTAGGGAACCAGAACATGCCTTGTATTCTTTCGAGCATTTTAGCATAACCTAAGTGACCTATATCGTCATGGTTGGCCCTACATACCTGCCATCGCGCGCTACGAGGGACCACAAGACATGTTCGATCGTCTACTCGTCTATACAGTGAATGATTCTTAACGATATAATTTTTTTGTATGTCCTTGTATTCTTCGTCTGTATCGGGTTTAAGAATTTTTATAATACGAGAAATGTCGGGATCTGCTAGTTGAAGGGACAAGAGCCAGTTTTCCTTTTCTAGAGTATAGACTGTTACTAACGTCGTATCACCGCTAGTGAGATCTGCTGGTAAGGTGGTATTTCGGCTTAGTGCATCTGCATGCGCCATTCGCACCCCGGGACGATATTCTATCTCGAATGTGTATTCACTTATTTGAAGCCACCATCTAGCTATCCTCGGGATAAGGTCCCGCTTTGTTAGAGTGGTTCGCAGGGCAGCGCAATCAGTAAAAACTTTGAGGTACAGTCCTAAAAGATAGACCCTAAACTTCCTCAAGGAGCACACAACCGCCAGCGTCTCTAGTTCATATGAGTGTAGGTGTTTTTCTTCAGGTGTAGTCTGCCTGCTAAAATAGGCAACTGGCTTTAAAACTCTTGGATTGCTTTGCCATTGCATTAATATTCCACCTATACCCATAACACTGGCGTCTGTGTGCACCTCGGTTTCTAATTTGGGGTCATAAAGTGCTAGTACGGGTCTACTAATCAGTCTATCTTTCAATTCCGAAAAGGCTTTTTCCTCCCGTTCAGTCCAATGCCAAGAAATGTCTTTTTTCAGTAAATTCGTCAAAGGATGAGCAATTTCTCCGTAACCTTTTATGAATTTACGGAAATAACCAGTAAGTCCGAGAAATTGCCGGACATCGTGTATGGTCTGAGGTCTAGGAAAATCCTTGACGGCCACTATCTTTGTCTCCCCAGGCCGTACACCAGCGGATGATATTTCATAACCCAAATAACTTATCGAGGTGTCGAAGAAGCGACATTTAGCTAGTTTCAACGTCAATCCGAACTCTCGCAACAGCTTTAGTATGCTTTCCAGGCGGGAAAACATTTCATCTGTATCCCTAGAGGGAATAAGGATATCGTCTAGATAGGCTAAGGCATATTCAAATCGTTTATTGCCGAGCATTTTATTAATCATCCGCTGAAATACAGCCGGAGCATTTGCCAACCCAAAAGGCATTCTTTTGAATTGGTAATGACCGTCTGGAGTTACAAAACCTGTTAAGTGTCGGCTTTCAGGAGCCAAAGGGATTTGATAATAACCTGACGCGAGGTCAAGCGTGGTAAAAAACATGTTGCCGCTGAGATTGGTGATTTGATCTTCTATTAAAGGCAATGGAAAGCGGTCTTTAACAGTTTTATTGTTCAGGGCTCTAAAATCCACGCATAACCTCTGGTCGCCTGTTTTCTTTTTCACCATGAGTATAGGACTGGCATAATTAGAATTGGACTCTTCGATGATATCGTTATGCATTAGGTCTTCGATGGTTTCACGAACCTTTTCGCGTTCTGAGAAAGACAAGCGATAAGGACGGTATACGACAGGTTTGTCATCTAAGACATCCAATTTCATTTCTACATCTACTGCACATCCTATCTCACTTAAGTTTTCCGCGAAACAGTCACGATAATTCTGAAGCAACCCATACAGCCTATCAGTCTCAGACTCACTTAATTCCTGACCAACATTAATTTCAGATTTATTAAGTGGCTTTAGAGTAGACACATCCACCTTGATACGGTTAATTTGGCAACATTCAGTTTCTACAAAAGGGACAGATCTTGCAATCATGGTATTGGCCTCAATCTCCAAGGGTCGTTGCGACAGATTGGTAACTACAACAGAACCTTTACCTTGGGTAATGTGATAGGCTCCGGAAAGCAGTCTATACTCTTTCCCGGGCTCCACTTTATTATAACCTTCAATTAAAATATCACCGGTAAAAGTCTGATCTTCCATGTGAATGGGTACAGTGCAAGTCTGGGCAATAGGGGTCGTACCGGTAACGTAAAGTTTTAGGGCTCTACTATGATCATCGGAAGAGACATTGACAGGAGTTCTGTAAAAGACTAACCGTGTACTGTCTTTCAACACAGTGACGCACGGTAGTTCTGTAAAGTTCTGTCCAACTAGCATAGAGGTTTGCATATATGAGTCATGTATAACCAGTACCTCGATGGATGCTTCTACTTCATCAATCTTTACATCAACAACAGATTTATAGAGCGGGGTAATAGTAGAGTTCCCGAATCCCTTGACAATGGGGAGGTTGTCATATACTTTGTATAGATTTATACGTTCTGCATCAGTGTTTCGGATGAGACTGCATTCACTGCCAAAATCGATGTATGCGGACATTGTCGATTTATTAACATTAATAGTCTTGAAAAACTTATCATTTGTATTGCAATCAGTTTCTATCTTTAGGGTTTTTTTATCGGATGTGTTATTATACCGTTGAGAGTTATCAGACTTCAGTGGTTCAAGGTTGCAGTTTTCATTGTCATGACCAACCCTGTTACACTTTTTACATTTAATTAAAGGTTTAGGACATTTGAAAAATGGATGACCTTTTGTTTTACAATTGAAGCAAATTATGGCAGTCTCATTCGAAGTGGTTGGTGTACTCCCAGTATTACTAACATTACCATTCCTGACTATGTTACGATCTCGCGTCCTATTATGAATGAATTGCGGTTGCGATATAGCGCGCTGAGAGCAGAGAAAATTGAGCAAATCTTCTGGCTCCGCACAGTTTTGTGCCTGGGCGCCACTCCTAACTGATCTATCACTTATTCCGTGTACAACGCAATCAACAGCCTTTTTCCCTGTGATTTCACATCTATTCAATAGTCCTAGTTTGTCATAGAAATATTCACGAAAACTCTCATCGTTTCGAGAGGTGCGTGCCAACATTTCCTCAAGAAGGCGCCCGTAATTTTCTTCACTAGGAAAAGCCTTCCGGAGTTTATGTTGCCACTCCTCCCAAGTATACACAACAGAGGGTAGAGCTTCATACCATTTTTTTGCAAGCCCACTTAGCTTCTGCAATGAAAAGTGAATGGTTTGTCGCTCCTCCCATCCGTATATAAGAGCACACTCATTAACCTTCCTAATCCAGTTTTCGATACTTTGTGCCCTATTGGCAGGATTAAACTCAGGGATAACATTGTTCATGCTATTACTGTGGATCAATGAATTCTTACTTGGTTCATTCTTCCACGAAGCTAGTAGCTTAATCACGTCCTCCGTTGACATTCGGCTTGACTTCCTTGGAGTCTCGTCCTCGCTGGATGAAGTCGAAGATCTCCTTCTACGGCGCCTACCCCTTAGCGGTGGTGTATGCGACGAAGCATCTGTTTGTTCATTGTCTGATGTCATGGTCTAACTGTAAGGAGTAATTCATTTGTATCACACTTTGCTCATATTTCATTTGACACTGTGCCGCTCAACGCACACGTGGCGCTATCATTTCAGAATAAAATCACGTTTATATCAATGACTCGAATAAAATTATTTAAATATATTATATGAGTGATGGTAAGAGATGGTAGAAAAACCTATTGTTATTGTAATAACTAATTGTAAATAAATGTTTGTATGATGTTAGTGTTTTATTAACTATCAACCCGCCCCGGCTTCGCACAGGTGCAACCCCGACAAATTATGCATATCTGCATCAAAATCCGTTGCATTGTTTTAAGGATCTAAGCATACATAGGGACAGACAGACAGACAACAGGAAGCGACTTTGTTTTATACTATGTAGTGATAATGAAAACTGTTTGAAAGCACGGGAAGACACTGACTTGAACTTGAATATTAATAAACCAGAATATCCGATAGAATATGAAAAATATATCATTAATAAGTATAGTTAATTGTAATTACTCGAAAATATTAAAGTTATCTAGTTTGTGATAGTAAATTGGAATATAATGTAAATGTGGATCACTTGTATCATTCACACGTATGTATTATTTGTTAGAATAGTGCATCAAAAACTGCTAAATCAAAATTCATTCAGGCTTCCGTGGCGTACTAACCTAAAACAGCACACTTGACTGTACTACGAGGCGTTCATGATATAAACAGCGCACTTGGCTGATCTACGAGGCGTACTTAGCCCGTACAGCATACTTAGCTGACCTAATAGGCGTACATAGCCTAAACAGCATACTTAGCTGATCTAATAGGTGTCTATAGTCTAAACAGCATACTTAGCTGATCTAATAGGTGTCTATAGTCTAAACAGCATACATAGCTGACCTAATCAGTAGCGCACTTGGCTGAATCATGTTTAAATACTTGTAGCATAACGTTGTCATAAGTAATACCTAATCATAACTTAGTGTTGAAAGTATTGGCTCAAAAATACAATTCAAATAATTAAATATTTGAAAACAGTTACTCATCATTAGATAGTACGCAACCTTCCGCTCGTTATTTTACAGGGGAACATTACCAGGGAGTACCCTGGCCACACGTTCCCTCCGATTAATTTGACAAGTAACAATATCAGGGGGTACCCTGACCGAATGTTATCTTGAAATTTTTAAACGAACGGAAAGCTACAGGACAGACTATTCCGTTTTTATTTGTTACTTCACTATAAGACATCACTGGGCAGTGCCCTGGGTATTTCTTATAGTTTAAATCGTCGAGAAACAATGTCAGGGAGTACCCTAACCAAATGTTACGTCGACGATGACGAACAAAACGGAACATCTTTGCAAAATTATTATAGTTATTACATTTTTATTCTATATTGTATTCAATAGGAATATCTCTAAACCAATAGCTTCAAAACCACGTAATAGATAAAAACTAATTGTTTTGTACTCACGTTTTCTTTTTGGGCGTCTTTGATTCGTACCACTTCGGAGATAATAAAAACTCCGTATTCAAGACAAGCACACTTTTATTTTTTCATAGTTCAAGTTACAAATAATCACAATAAGCACTCGTATCACTGCACTGAACCTTCCGGACGAACGATCGACGCAAAAATCGCCCTCGTCCGTCCTGGCACTTGGTTTTTGTCGCCCATCCCCACTCCAAGAGAAAGGGATTGGCGCCAAAAACCAGTGTTGCTATTACAATATTTAAAATATTCTAAACTAGACAAATAATAATCATAACAATCTACCCTATATTTTAAAAAAACATCACATTTACCTGGGGGACGAGACTGGGAATCGAACCCGGTACCTTTATTGCCGGTTCAGTGCGTTAACCACTTCGCTACCCGAACTCCAACCAAACTTTCGAATTTTTCCTTATGCTTCGTGTGTCGATCTTTACATTGTTTTGGTATTTCCATACAAATGGCCACCTAATCGTGACGTCATTATATGTTACGGGTACCAATATTAGTACGGAGATAATAAGCAATTTGCCAGTTTCATCGTGAAAAAGTGCGTTAAGTTCACGGTTGCCATACAATTACTGTTTTGTTAAATTATGAGGATTCTGAAAACAATTTCATACTTTCTTTACGGTAAATAAAAATTAAAACTTAAAAAAAAAAAAAAAACATTTTTCTTTTCATGAAAAATTGTTTTCAATTTTATTCATATAACTACAGTATGCTGTAGAATTTGACATCTGTCACCTCTATACTAATTGACCTGAGATCGCAACCTTGAGGAGCACCTGCGCCAACAAATTTATTCAGATCTATATGGTAACAACAGCAAACACTCGCTTATTAATTGTAGGTACTAATTAATATGTGTACTTTTGTCCTCTAAATATCATTGGGTACAAAAAAACAGTCTGCTTTTATTTTATAAAACTGTATCACAGGGAAAAATTAACTGAATATATGAATACACTCTTAAATATATGTTTACTCAGTTTTAGCGTGTATTTAAATGATTTAAGTTAGATACGTTTGTAGTTTGTAATTATATTTTATTTTTTATACTCGCGTACTTTAATCTGTCAATTGTAATTTCACAGACAAAATGACAAAAACGCACTTTTTAATCCTGTACCAAAATTCTATTCTCTATGGTACCCGCTACAGAACTTTTATATTCATAAGACACCTCTCTACTCAACTCTAATAATTTCAAAAAGAGAATATCAGCATACTTGATTTAAAAAAAAGCACACTACTTCACTGATTGGTTGAAATTCCTTGTCAAAAAAATTAAACAATCACGAGGCACCCGCCATGACCATCGCGATCATGTTTTTTTTAATAGGTCAGTTTTAGTTTAACGAAAAAGGTTATATCAAAAATTAAAATTCATAGTGGGGAATGACGATTAAAGTAAAAAATGTTTTTCTGTGTTTTGCTCGTATAAAAAGTATTATAAAACGCGGTACTCGACTTTAAGAACCTTCATTGTGCAATGATTGCATAAAATACTGTTCTAGATATATGTAAATATTAATTAATATATTAATTAATGATAATAATTAAATAATCCAATTAATGAAATAGTCATTAAAGAATATATTTTATGCCGTGGACACTACTCGCGAAGGTCCTTGACGAAGTACAGTCCGACAAGAAAGAGTAGAAATTAATTATTATAATCACGAAATGGAACATACAAAAACACTTATCATGATTTTCTCATGGATGTCTGTCAGAATTGGACCAAATTTAAATGGGACCACACGGGAAGCACCAGCTTTCAAATAAAAAAATAATCATCAAAAGCGGTTCACCCAGTCGAAAGTTCTGAGGTAACAAACATATTTAAAAAAAAAACACTCGAATTGAAAACCCTCCTCCTTTTTTTGAAGTCGGTTATAAAACGGCAATACTGTAGTACTGTCCCTTTCTAATCAGAAGTGAATGCACTAACCTGTCAAAATCCTGCTGCTTCAAGATGACGTGGCACGTCGAACACGTCAAGGTGCCCTCGCACGCGCCGTAGCCCTCGATGTTCAGGTCGTTGTTCACGATCACGTCCAGCAGGGAGTCTCCAACGTTCGCCTCGGCCTCCAGCCTCTTCCCGTCGTGGAGCAGGAACGAGACCTTCACCCTGGAAAGCTGATGGTTAGTTCTCTCGCGATGAAGGGTTCAGTACCAATATAGAGCAAAACAAACGTTCTGTATGGGCCCCCCATTTAATTTTTATTTGAACCATGGTATGGTACTGCTACAGTAGTATATTGGGAGACGAGACCTTCACCCTGGAAAGCTGATGGTTAGTTCTCTCGCGAAGCAGGGTTCAGTACCAATATAGAGCAAAAAATACGTTCTTTGTATGGGCCCCCACATTTATTTTTTACAATATATAAGGGTATACGAGGCATATTAGAATAAGCTAATATGTTATTTTATAATTATTAGTATTTTTTTTTATGTAATTAAATAATTGTATAACTATGAGTCGATATGTTAGTTGAATAAATGTTTTTTTTTTCTTGAACCATGGTATGGTACTGCTACAGTCCCCCCTTGGATCCCCTTGGATCGCATAATGTTTTTTAGACTAATGTTGTTTCGCATAATTGATTTAGCATATTTTTTTTTTGGCATAATAGTACTTTCGCATAGTAATATTTTGGCCTACTGTTTTTTTGGCATACTACGCTATTAGCATAATTCTAGTTGGACTAATTTGTATTGGCCGAATATTCTTTACGCATATTATTGTTTGGGCTAATAATTATTTGGTATATCTGTCATTATCCATATATTTCAGTTGTCTAAATGAATTAAACTCAGTTTCGTGGTTATCGAAATCGTTCTTTTTCGTTGTCTGCGTATTGTTTGTTTTAAATTATTTACTTACTTATTACTTTAGGAGATTAGCCAATACTAATTAGTATTACTTGTTATGGACGGTTTTGGCCTGGAAGCTGCACTTTGTGATGGAAGCAAGCCGTTTTGCACAGTGATAATATAGACCAAAATAAACGATTTCACTCGAGGCGAAATTAGTTTCACCCCTTAGAAACAGAGATGGCGCCACTTATTCAAAAAAAGTTTAAAAAATTCTAAATCCTGAACGGATACTCCGATTTTGACGTAAGAGGTGCCAATCGGCAGATAATTACCCAATTTAACATGAAAAAAATTAAAATCACGTAGAAAATAATTTTGGATACCTAAGAAATAATATTTTCTGAAAAAAATATTTAAAATTTGTGATTTTTGGAATTTTACTCGTAAAAATGTATGTACATGGTACTTTTTTTATTTATTTATATTAATACACAACTAATTTTACATTTACGGAAAAAAACCGCATATCATTAGCTCGTATAATTCCAAAGTTATTGAAGAATACAGACATGGCGCCGCTGGGTCAAAAAATCTTACAAAAAATCTAAAACCTCAACGGATATTCCGATTTTGATAATTAAGGCGGTAATCGACAGATAATTACTTAAATTAATTTAAAAAAATAAAATAAAAATTCAAATAGGCAAAAAGTAATAATATAAAAAAAAAACATACATTTTGAAAAAATATATTTTTTTTGGGGCTTTTATGTAATTTCATATAAAAAAAATTATGAATATGGCTTTATTGTACTTATGTTTATTATAACACTATTAGGTAATTGATCGTTTAATAAAAAACCGCATATCGAGAACTTGTACAGTTCCAACGGTATTGAAGATTTTACTATAGGGTGCCGGTGCGATGTTGCCGCCGCACGTGCAACTTATGTACATGTATATAGAAAAGTATTCTCCCGTTTCGAAGGTACTGATTACCCTGAAAATATAACCACAATTGAAAGTACAAATCATAATCATCCCAAGTAGCACACAACACACTTATATCCCTTGTACAGCTTAAATTAGAGTTTTAACGGGTGAATAGGCTCTTATACAACCAGTTTGCTAATACCACAAGTATATTCTGCCTATTTTCACTAAACTGTGCATTGTAACGTGCATGTTAGGCCGTTGCATCGGCTGCAACAACGCATTTTTCCATAGCTCGATTTGCACCCATACTAACTGTTCTATTGTGGATCGCACCTGCAACCTGCTTCCAGCGCCATTCCATTCCCAAAAAGAAAGGACTTGGGACAGGATATATCCAAATTAAGACGTTTATTTCACATTTGGCTCGCTTGAAACGGTACACGCAGAACATGTTGTTCAATGGCAGCTGAAGTAGTCGGCGAAAGGCTTGTCGCTAGCTCTGTGAAAGCATCGAAGCATTCAAATTGCAGTCGTCAGTGCAACGGTCTACTAGTAGCAGTTTACAAAACAGTTATTACTTTAAGTAATGAAATGATGACTGCGCTTCAAGGCTTTCACAGAGTATGACAAGACGTCTAATTTTAATACAATAAAAAAAGAGACCTGTTTTAAAACTTGCATGTTATACCCTGAAATAACTACTGCTTTTGCAAGTAACATCGCTATCTATAGAAATTCTCTCTCGATACGTAACGGCTCATGTGAAACGATTACTTAGGGCCATTTTTGTTTCTTTTTTTTAGGGTGTGTTTACATAATTAATGTCATTCATTATTATAACAAAACGGGATTTGACCGAGTTCAAAAATTTTTATTTACCGCAATTAATAATAATAATAATAATAATAATAAGCATTTATTTTCAGGCAAAAAACCCATAGTTACATACAATTTAAAATAAAATAAAATAAAATGTAAAAGACTAAGAGATAAAAATAAAACTTACAGACTAAAACATAGAAATAAAACAGTTACAATTTAAAATTAAATTACAACTGCCCATTCCCAGACCGGTGCAATTTGAGCCAATGCTTGTTGAACTCATCGGTGTAGTCATTACCAATGAGGCACAAAATTTCGTTTTTAGAGGCCCGGAGCCTCTCTCTGAAAGCGGCTGACCTCTCTCTTAAGATGGCGAAGAAGTCAGGGACTCTCGCGTCCGCGAACATGCCTTTCGCGCTGCAGAAGGGTGGTAGTTTCAGCAGGATACGAAAGGCATTGTTATATTGTACTCTTAGCGCGCTGAACGAGTGTTTCGTGTACTTTGTCCACAGCTGACACGTATAAAAACATTGACAGTAGGCTTTGAAAAGCGTTATTTTGACGTCACTCGAACAGCGCGCAAAGCGCCGAGCTAACATATTACATCGCACCGCAAGAGCCCTGCGCTCCCTCTCCATATCAGCGTCGTCTCGTAAGTACTCGCTCAGTATATGTCCCAGGTACTTGAAGCTCCTTACAACCCGAATTGGCGAACCGTTCATACAAACTGTAGGAATCACATCCGGACCCTTACCGTACCTAAAAACGAGCAATTAAGTCCCGTTTTATTATTTTAATATAATGTGTGAAGATTCAATCACTATATTAATGTCATTAATTGGTTCTCAATTAATCGTAACGTTGTTGGTCCCAGATTCACATGCAGGCTATACGATGCTGCAACAGAGCATATATTATTACTGTTAATGCGATTCGAAAAGATCTGTTTAAAAAACACTTAACTAAACAAGCTTGTGAGATACCTTCCATCTATTTCAGCTGCCATTGAATACCGTTTCATGCAAACCAAATGTGGGTTCACGTTTTAATTTGGAAATATCGAGTCCCAAGTCCTTCTTTTTGGGAATGAAACGGCATCAAAGGTAGGTGGGGTCCACAATAGTTGAAGGTTAGTTCAATTTGGAAACTCCTTGAACATTATGGATACAAATTGGGCTGTGGCATAATGCGTTGTTGTTTTTTTTATGATGCGACGGCCTAACTTGCACGTTACAATGCAAAGCCTGCAAAGACTAAAGTGAAAATAAAACGTAAAGTAAGTAAAATATTGATTCAGAAATGCTATTTAGCATCTAATATACTTGTGATATTAGCAAACAGGTTGTATAGGAGCCTATTCACCCGTTAAAACTAATTTAAAGCTGTACAAGGGATATATGTGTGTTGTGTGCTACTTGGGATGATTATTATTTGTACTTTCAATTGTGGTTATATTTTCAGGGTAATCAGTACCTTCGAAACGGGAGAATACTTTTCTACATACATGTACATAAGTTGCACGTGCGGCGGCAACATCGCACCGGCACCCTATAGTAAAATCGTCAATATCGTTGGAACTGTACAAGTTCTCGATATGCGGTTTTTTATTAAAAGATCAATTACCTAATAGTGTTATAATATACATAAGTAAAATAAAGCCATATTCATAATTTTTTTATATGAAATTACATAAAAGCCCCAAAAAAAAATATATTTTTTCAAAATGTATGTTTTTTTTTGGAAATATTATTACTTTTTGCCTATTTGAATTTTTATTTTATTTTTTTAAACTAATTTAAGTAATTATCTGTCGATTACCACCTTAATTATCAAAATCGGAATATCCGTTGAGGTTTTAGATTTTTTGTAAGATTTTTTGACCCAGCGGCGCCAGGTCTGTATTCTTCAATAACTTTGGAATTATACGAGCTAATGATATGCGGTTTTTTTTAGTAAATGTAAAATTAGTTGTGTATTAATATGAATAAATAAAAAAGTACCATGTACATACATTTTTACGAGTAAAATTCCAAAAATCACAAATTTTAAATATTTATTTCAGAAAATATTATTTCTTAGGTATCCAAAATTATTTTCTACGTGATTTTAATTTTTTTCATGTTAAATTGGGTAATTATCTGCTGATTGGCACACCTTACGTCAAAATCGGAGTATCCGTTCAGGATTTAGAATTTTTTAAACTTTTTTTGAATAAGTGGCGCCATCTCTGTTCCTAAGGGGTGAAACTAATTTCGCCTCGAGTGAAATCGTTTATTTTGGTCTATATTATCACTGTGCAAAACGGCTTGCTTCCATCACAGAGTGCAGCTTTTTTTCATAACAAATAGGACTATAATGGTGCGGTTGTATTTTCGCATTCAGAAATTATGAGTATTGGTTTTTTATCGGGATTTAATACTGCGTTTTCTTTTATTCATTTTTAGGTCACATTAGGTAGGTACATTAGGTTAGGTTAGGGTAGTATGATATCCAGGCGCGAAGCGCCTAAGCAACGCAGAATAGGGGGTCTGCGAAGCGGACCTCCGTCGACCTCGCTTTAGTTCCTAAATATATATACACACTTTTGAATAGCAATTTTATTACTATGAGCCATTTGTACTTGACTTTTAATAGGATAATAACATAACATTTATGTTTTAGATATATGTACCTTACGATGTGTCCCATTCGCCTTTTACATCACCTACTCAATAAACGTTTTTTAGCATAAACTCCACTACTCTAAGGTTTTCTGGAATAGATCGCTCTTTAGCGATAAGACCGCCTGTTGTTTACTGTTTTTAATTTGTTTATAGGTGATTTCCTGTGTAAATGTTTTTTGGTGTGCAATAAAGCGTACTTGTATTGTATTTTATTGTATAATAGCGATATGCATTTTGATATGATGCCAATTGATTATTATGCCTATTTATGCTTATGCTTTTTGTTATTAGTCTTCATGACGGTTATGCTTTCTGTATTTATGCTTTTTAATGTTATGCGTAAAAAATTATGCGTAATGAGGCTTATGCACATCTCATTTTCGGCGAAAAGCAATTATGCGTAACCATATTAGTATTAATGATTTTATACCTTCCAATAGTAAAAATTATGTGAGAATTGTATAAAACTAGCGTCTCATCCCACCCCAGGCTCGCACGGGTGCAATGCTGTCTGCATGTATTATAAATATAAATCTTCCTCTTGAATCCCTCTATCTATTAAAAACCGCATCAAAATCCGTTGCGTAATTTTAAAGATCTAAGTATACATAGGGACAGACAGTTATATGTTACTAGCTTTTGCCCGCGACTACGTACGCGTGGAACTTGATAAAAGGGATTATTAAAAGCGCCGAAGCAAATGTAAGAGCAATTATGCTTTTGGTCTAATAATTACATTTCCTACAGGGTCACCGCACCCCAACAGAAATGTTCACTCACTCAATAATTTCCAATCCTAATAATTTCCAGGATGAAAACTATCTTATGTCCTTCCTCGGATCTTAAACTATCTCTATGCCAAATTTCATCAAAATCGATTCAGCGGTTTAAGCGTGAAGAGGTAACAGACAGACAGACACACTTTCGCATTTATAATACTAGCTGTGCCCCGCGGTGTTACCCGCTCATCCCATGGGAACACTAAATATTTTCGGGATGAAAAGTATCCTATGTCCTTTCCCGTGTCCCATGGATACTATGTAGTGATTAATTTGACAAACATTACAAATAATCAATAGCCATGTTACAAATGTTTTTTATCAATATATATAGATAGTTGTGTAATAGAAGAAATTTTTGTTGGTTTTTGGTTATATGTATTTTAAGGTTTAGTTTAGAAAAAGTCTATTCGGTCTTTAATCTTAAATTACATGTTCCAAATGACAAATATACATACGCACACAAAGGCACACTGAAAAAATAGGCAATAAACAAACTAAAGAACCATAAATATTGATTTAAACTTACACCATTTTTACATATTCTTATAACATAACGGGGGTTAATCATGTCCCTGAGTTGATTCGCTTTAGGATCATGGATCACTACAATGCAGTATGACAAAGTAATTAAATAAAGGCCTTTTTGAATGCTCTTAAGTCCAGTTATGGTAAAAATATTGTCATTGGCATATCTAAGACTATTTTTCGTAGGGCCTAGCCATGGACTATAAGATGAAGCCATGAATTTCTATCGGTAGCCCAACATCCTGGGGCGGGCACTAGACCATAATTGGGCTCGGCCCACCTGGCCACTGCCCGTAATACGCCTATGGGTATGGGATAAAAAACTATCCCAACAAATAAAAAATAATAATATGTGTAATCGGATGGAATAATGTAACCTAATATATATTTTAATATAATATGTGACATGTAAAATTGAAAAACATTTTATAAATAAATGAGTATGAGTATGAGTAAAGCAAATTCAACAAACAAAGTACTAACACTTTTTAATGACATTGGATACAAATAAATATTTTTGATTATTGTACCTACTTTAATCATTCATACTACTAATGCCCAAACAAAACCAAGTTTTTAATTAAAAAATAAATCATAATACAAATTATATAACAATTATATTAACAAATTATATATAATGTAAAGGAAGATTCTGTTTATTTTATATTAATCAAAGTATATTATACACACACACAACTTTTCTGCTCTGCCCTATGGTTGACTGGTAGAGAATGCCCAATAGCATTAAATCCGCCTTTTGTACGATTATATTTTTCATTTGTGCAATAAAGATCTAATAAATAAATAAAATTCATGAACACATACCTACATAGTGTATAAATTCATAAATATTTATACTTGAATAAACATTAAAAGTAAGTATAAAGAATAAACATTTCAAAAGGCTAGATTATATCTTTCAACGATTTCTTCAGGCACAAGTTTCAGGTTCGCTACTTGAAAAATAATCTTATGTTTATCAATGATATATTGTGTAATCAATGAGAAGTAGATTGTAAATTGAATAAGTTAAAGTAATAATCAAACTTACTTTTCATCTTTTAGCGTCTTTACAGATGTGGACAACGGCGCTGGTCTCCCAAAATTACTAAAATTGTTCCTAAAACCGTTATTTAGGTATCGTATTCGTGGACTGGTGAAAGTTCTCAAAAAATGTCTGTAAAACATGTTGAAGTCTACGCCCGATGGCAAATGCTGAATCACTACACGAAGGAGAAGTCTGGCCAGATGTAACGCGCTCTCGCGACAATCGAATATTAATATTTGATTAAATATTACGAATTACAATTGACCCTGAATAGATTTACAACTTTTAGGTTAAATTACGTTCCGTTACACATAACAGTGACATTTGACGTCCTGTCACACATGTCATATTCTGTTTATAAACTAAGCACATTCTTAAACCGACAATAAAAGCAATATTCTTAATCCGAATAAATTTTACCCTAATAATAGATGCTAGTTAGCATATCACAATATTTTTTTTAATTTAGTTGATGTAACTGTAAAGGAAGTAGACCTGCGTAAATCGACTCCGATTTAGTTACGTCAAATATGACGATCTCGAAGCCAATGACATTACAATGCAGTAATTAAACGCAATCAAAATTCTGGTGTTGCCCGATATGGAAGTTTTTGGGAATATCTGTAATTTATTAATTACACAGGTTTATAATAATATCCATTAAAATACCATCATTGCATATTTATAATTCTGGCTATTGCCCCAAAAACCCTAGTAAAGGAATAAGAAAATATATTTTAATACAAAGGGCTTGTATTTGGCTTTAAATTTATAGTGCATATACTGTTAACGA
The DNA here is from genome assembly GCA_932273695.1 of Apotomis betuletana. Classification (NCBI taxonomy): domain Eukaryota; kingdom Metazoa; phylum Arthropoda; class Insecta; order Lepidoptera; family Tortricidae; genus Apotomis; species Apotomis betuletana. The sequence continues at coordinate 10,531,551 of OW026320.1, read as the reverse complement.
CTTGTTCTAGTCAATGTTAATTAATAAGGATAAATTCAAATTATGGAAAGTGTATTCCATTCCATAAGTCACTATTACGTAATTAGTAGATTAATACCACGTATTTACGAATTTTACAATTTCTATGTATGCAATGTGGCAGCACAGACTTTTTTTTTTAATTTCGATGTAACTTATATTTCTTACTCTGTGGTAGACATTGACAAAAAGTAAGAAGTGTCAAAAAACAATTCGCATTTCGCATCGTAGTCAGTGCTAAAATTTGCTGTTTTACCCATTATTGCCTTAATTCCTTACATATGATACATTGATACTTGCAAAATTATCACATACATACGTTCCATCATGTCCGAGCGGCTCAAAAGTACACAGCAGGTCTCCAACGAAGAAGTAATAGATGACTTGACTAGAGAGCTTAAATCGTCTTTAAGTACAGAAAACACTTCGGAAGAATTCGTGATTGACCCCGAAACCCGTGCAGACGACCTCCCGCCTCCTGCTGATGGCCCAGAACTGAAGCCAGGTAATGGACTGACCAGATATATCATGTTGTTATTTCGATGTGCTAATTTGTCTTCAAAGAATGTTATGAGAAATTAGACAATGACCACACCCGTTGGGACGATGTTTATTTACACGGTGCATAGCTTAATTTGTTAACTTATGACCTTAAACTATTCTACATTGAACCCCTAGCATCCAAACTTATTCTGACTGAGGCTAGTAAAGCTCAACCTTAGAAATAAATACGCCTATAACGAGAGCCTTCATGCAACAGATTTGCAAAAGGCGAAGCTGGTTTTGGTTTTATGTGTGCATGTCTAAGTACCAATCATAGTCACATTTTGCTTGTGAGCTTGAAATTGTGACTGATGCGCATACGGACGAAGCTTGACCAGTTGCTAGATAAAACTGGTTTCTATCGCTGACTAGGTTTCTAGGCATATTTATTCTATGAGCATGCCTTGCTGAAAATGTGTGTGAAAGGTAACAAAGGAACGTTCCTAATTAAGTATGGAGTTATAAAACGTGTTGATTGGACCCATCCGTATTTTCTAAAGTACAAGTTTTACATCAATTTTGTTTGTACTAAAGTAAACCTTGTTTAAACACCTGTGCATTGTATTATTCAATAATAAAATTGGTCAACCGCATCCAGCATTTTTCATCAAATTTCCAAAGTCATATTTGTATGCAGTTGTATGAAGAAAAAAACTGTGTTCTTAATTATCTGGCCACGACTGTATGACAATTATAACAAATAAACTAAAGTGAACAATATAATTAAACAAACTTAAAAAATAAAAACGTATAAAATCACTGATAGAATATGGATTTTGATAAAAATAAACGAGTTTTGTTTTGGACCATAGTTGGGTAGTTTTACGGTTCTTGAACGAATTATACATATCATCATTTTCAGATGGTCCTGTTGACTTTGTCTACGATAAAGATCCGGATTCCAACGAGAAGGACGAGCCTGATAGTGACTCTGACTCCGTGAACGAGGAGTCCCTGAAGGACGCAGAAGTAGACCTCACTGATGATGTTAAGGCGGAGAGACAGCTGATTGCTGAGGAGCTGAAGAAGGTCGGGAATGAGGCATTCAAGGATGGACAGTTTGAAAGGAGTATTGAGAAGTACACAGAAGGTAATAATAATCTATCTATGCTATTACTAGCGGCCCACCCCGGCTTCGCATGGGTGCAATGCTGATAAATTATAAATAAATATCGGACAACCTCACACAAATCAATCTAGTCTCACAGTAAGCTCTAGTAGGCTTGTGTTATGGACACTAGACGACGATAAACATACTTATATCAACAAATACATTACTTAAATATGTACAAATAACATCCATGACCCAGGCACAAATATTCGAGTTCATCACAGAAATATTTGCCCTTGCCGGGATTCTAACCCAGGACCATCGGCTCACTGCTGCTTAACCACTGCGCCAACCGCGTCGTTTATTAATTATGCATGTATTATACATATAAACCTTCCTCTTGAATCACTATGTATTAAAATGAACCCGTTGCGTAGTTTTAAAGATCTAAGCATATGTACACAGGGACAAACAGACAGCAGCGACTTTGTTTCATATGTAGTGAGTCGTGACAAAATTATGGATTTGTATTGAAAATCTGTTTTTTATGGAGAGGTTATGATTTCAGGAAAAATCTTAATAGAAGATCGTCAATTGTTTTGTATGGCTGCGCGGTGCTATGCCAGCCTGGCGCCATTTGTTGGTCATAATTTCCATTGTCTTCTCATCACACGAAAACGGCTGGACAAATTTTAACCAATATTGGCACAGGGATAGCTGCACATCCAAAGATGGTTATAGGATACTTTATATCCGGCTACGGTAAATAAAAAAATATGCTGACGAAGTTGCGGGCACCTCCTAGTAGTATTAAAAAAAGGCATGTATTTAAATCGATATCTGTATATTCCCTTTTCGATCAAAATATTTGAAAGTTTCACCAAAAATACTGACTTGCACACTAATTATGCACATTCAATATACTATTTAAAGGTATTTGCAAAACTGTTTTACTGGATATAAAAAAAAAAAAAACTAACCTAACCTAACCCTGCCGAGTCGGATCTTAGTGTGTAGTGCGGGGATAATTAGTGTGCAAGTTAGTATATTTGGTGAAACTTTCAAATATATCCGATGTACGAACCATATCTTTGGTGTGAATTCAGTTAAAAAGGTTATCTCGTTTTGTATGATGTTTAAGTTTTTTTTGTAGGACATGTTCAGTTAATCAATTGTTTTTTTTGCACAGCATTCGTTTTTCAGGTATGCATTCAGTTAATTAGTGGAGTTACCTAGTGTACTGAAATTTATACAGATATGCATTTAAATATATCTCTTAAAAAAATCTATGAAGAGGGGTAACTCATAGGCACAGAAACAGAGGCCGTCCAAAAGCACGGTGGAAGGACGAAATAGAGACCATTGCATCTAGAAATTGGTTAAACCTGGCAAAAAATCGTGACGAGCGGGAATCCTTGGAGGAGGCCTTCACCCAAAGAGGGGTCCAGGTGGCAGGCATATCGGACTAAAATCCATACTAATATTCTAAATGGGAAAGTATGTCTGTCTGTCTGTTACCTCTTCACGCTTAAACCGCTGAACCGACTTAGATGACATTTGGTATGGAGATAGTTTGAGACCCGGGCAATTACATGGGATACTTTTCATCCCGAATAAATTTAGTGTTCCCGTGGGATGAGCGGGTAACACCGCGGGGCACAGCTAGTAGTGTTATAAAACTTTTCCTACTCGTGTTCCAGGGCTCAAGATCTGTCCCCTGCAGTTCAGTCAGCAGCGGGCAGTGCTGTATTGCAACCGGAGCGCCGCCAAGATGAAACTGCAGAAATATGAGAGAGCCATCAAGGACTGCAGCCGGGCTGTCGAGCTGGACGAAACGTACCTCAAGGCCTACCTCAGGTTATAGTATATTGGTGTATTAATTGAAAAGTGGGTATTAAACCGACAAAACACTTTGTATGTAATTCCGTATTTTATTGCGCTTTCGATGATATAAATCATCACAATTATACATTATTGTCAAGCTGTCTGACTGATATATTATTTACATTAATTGTTTCTGTTACAAGTCTGGTCAGCGTTTTTTAGGGTTCCGTACCCAAAGGGTAAAAACGGGACCCTATTACTGAGACTTCGCTGTCCGTCCGTCCGTCTGTCACCAGGCTGTATCTCAAGAACGGTGATAGCTAGACAGTTGAAATTTTCACAGATGATGTATTTCTATTGCCGCTATAACAACAAATACTAAAAATAAAATAAAAAAAATATTTAAGGGGGGCTCTCATACAACAAACTTGTTATAGATTATGGTACGGAACCCTTCATGCGCGAATCGGACTCGCACTTGCCCAATTTTTTTTTTACTGTTTTGTTTTTTGTATTTTTAATTTTCATAAAAACTGTCTATTTTCAGGCGTGCACAGTCCTACGAAGCCACAGAGAAACTGGATGAATGCTTAGCGGACTACAAGAAAATTCTTGAACTAGACCCATCCCATAAAGATGCTCAAAAAGCTGTCATCCGACTCCCACCGCTGATAGAAGAAAAAAACGAGAAATTAAAAACAGAAATGCTAGGCAAACTAAAGGACTTGGGCAATATGATCTTAAAGCCATTCGGTCTGTCCACAGATAACTTTCAACTTGAACAGGATGGGGAGTCGAAAGGATACAAAATTAATTTCAAACAATAGTTCATAGGTTATGTTTGTTAAGTTATGTGATATATATATGCTTTGGTGTATGTGTTGTTTTATTCTTGTTGATATAATTGCTACTAAAACTAAGTGAGTTAGTTTAAAACCCCAATGCACTTCGAAAAATGTTCGTTAATTCCATAGAGTAAGGAATGTTTGATGAGTTACAGTCTGACAAAAAAGAGTTGAAATTAAAAAGTGGCAATACTGTAGTGTCGTCCCTTTCTAATCAATCTAAGAAAACAGGGACGTCACTACAGTATTGCCACTTTTTAATTTCTACTAGTTTTTGTCAGACTGTAGTTTTCTTGTTTCATAACTGTGTGGCTCGATCCAGCGTGATCCAGGAACAACGTATTCTCGTCACAAAAATACCTACTTACCCATGTAGGGAGTTTTGGAAAATAAAATGTACTAAGATGACAGATGTCACGCACTAAGCTATCTGAATACTACTATAGTACATCGCTGGTGGAAATAATGAAAATGTTTGACGGAAATGGTCTGACACAATTTCAATGTCCTACTTCGCCTCGCCGGTGGAAAAAACCCCGCCAAGTGCGAGTGTGACTCGCGCACCGAGTATGGTGATTGTTTTATGGGAGCCCCTTAAAAATGTACTTTATTCTGTTTTTTAGTATTTGTTGTTAGAACGGCAACAGATATACATCATCTGTAAGATAATCGACTGTCTAGCTATAACGGTTCATGAGATACAGCCTAGTAACAGACGGACAGACAGACAGGCAGACAGCGGAGGCTTAGTAATAGGGCCCCGTTTTTACCCTTTGTGTACGGAACCCTAAAAACACCTTAATTCGTCTATAAAATAATAATTCACGCTTTTGGACAAAATCCCCAGCAAAACTCAGTAAATAAAGCTCGAAATTGCTCGAACCGAGCACGAGCGGAGCGTTCTCGGCTTCGTCGTTCGCGGCGTCAAGTGTGGACGTACAACGAACCTACAACGAGCACTTTCCTCCTTCCTTTGTGTTCGTCAAAAAACCGACAACTGGCGGAACGCAGCCGAGCACGAACGAAACGCTCGCAGCGCGCTCTTTCGAGGCTTGTACAGTGCGACACAAAAGAGTAGAAAATAAATGAGGGCGCCACTTCCTTCGCAACTGCCACATTTTTGACGTAAAGTGCTTGAATATGGTAACAATTTTGTATAAAAAATTGTAGTTCCTTTATCATCCGTTTTCTACTCTTTTGTGTCGCACTGTAAGTCGGTCCACATTACACGAATTGTGTTCGGTTCGTGCTCGGCTCCTGCTCAGCTCGCCTAGCGTAGACGCACCTTAAGCGCATGTATACTTTATTTGAAGTGACCTCTATTGTTGAAAAGATATACTAACACCTACCTTCTTCAAAACATTCTACTCACCAACAGATGTCGCTACGATTTACAAGTTACTCTACGATTTCCGGGTTTACGTAGGCGAAATACGCCCACCCGAGCTGTCAAGCAAACCTCAAAATGACAGCTGAATTGCGTTAAGTTTGGTCGATCTGTTTTGACTCGCATATTTCTACTTAGCTCAAGTTCTGCTCTACTAATGGCGTTAAATAATAAGGTAAACGCGTGCTCTTAAACATATTGACGAACCACACTTGTGGAATCATTATTTCCAGTGCTCTGTGTTGTGTTAATTTTGCCCTTTACGAGTTTGTATATGTTGTACAAATATTTATATCTTAGTGCCTGTGACGTTGCAATTAGATGGATTTCCAATTATTATCAATGAAAATGTTCAGTAATTCAGTATCCAAGTGTCTTGGAGTTCAAATTGAATTGAACTAAGTGGTGGTTTCATATAATTGAGAATATCTCAATTTTATTTATATTAGGTAAGTATAGAAGACAATACTGAGTCACTATTTGTAATATGAAACACGAAGACATTTATTCATTTAGTTTTCCTCTTAAATAACATATAATTACATAATAATAAATGGTACTTTTCCTGTTCGTTCAACTTTTTGTTTCATGCAATAAAGTTTATATAAATATTAAATAAACACCTGTACCGTAAGAATAAAAAGAAATGCCTATAAATGGAGAATGTAAATAAATATTAAGGGACAATCTTACACAAATCAACCTAGTCCCAAACCAAGCAGTTTGTACTATTGGTTACTACCAGATATGGGTTACTATGGGATTTGAACCTAGGATGGCTCAGTAGGCAGATTCACTACAAACTGCGTCGTCATTATCTCTTCTCAATTTATTATTATTTAAAATAAAAATTAGACCTTTTCGTGGTTTACCTTATGCAAGATGTTGTGCCAAAAGTCAAAAAATCTTTACCATAAATATGTATTTTCTATGTAACATAGCTCAATGCTATTTATAGATTTAATCACAGAAGATCTAACTAAAGAATATATGTATATGCTTCTTGTATAATGCTTATTTGCATATCAATAAACCATCGACCTGCAGTCGTGACTGTATAAATATAACACCAACATTTGCTTTATAACTTATCACAATTTGTGTAACAGAGAGTACTGTAGAGTAGAGATGCACCGAATATTCGGTTGCTATCTGGTATATCTGGCCTATCTCGCCCTTATTACAAGCTTTTATTTACTTTCATCTGTCCCATTGTAATAGAATTTTGCAAGTTAAATTTGACCCACTTTCCGGTTTCCGATTGAGCTGAAATTTTGCACGAATATGCAAATCGCGTGACAATGCAATATTATGATGACGTGGAGCTGATCTGATGATGGAGCTGGAAGGTGGCCATAGGAACTCCGTAATAAATAAAGCAATCACATCGAGCTTGGGCTCTTTAGAATCGTCTCTGTGAGCAATTGATGGATGTTCAAAGAAAAGTACAGTCAGCTATAAAAGCTTGTCACAAAAATGTCATTTTTGACAGAAACTTATTTTAATATCCGGCTGAATACCTGATAGCAACAAACTATCCAGCCGATAGTAAACTTGCTTGATTTTGGGGTAAAATATGAAATCTACTGCTCTAGTACTACTATCTGCACGTGTAATGTTGAATGAAGTTGCTCTGTAAATACATGATAAAACTCCTTGCGAACCTAGAAATGTGTCCGTGAGAACATTCACTGTGAAACAGGTCAAAACCTGCGCGATGCGCACATGCAAAACTAAAAATGTGGGTATAGCTCCGCCGGCCGAATATTCGGCCGGTGGTGAGGCCGAATATCCGGCCAAACAACTATCTGTTACATCTCTAATTGTCAGTTGTCTTAATAGTTTGCTCTGAAGCTATCATTTATCAATGTCCTTTGTAATTCTCAGTGTTATAGGGAGCTTCTTTGACATTGTTATCTCAATTTGTTTAAATTTTGACATGTAATTATTTTATCTGTTTTATAATCAATTTCGCTGTTTTTGTTATCATCATATTTTATCTATTAGAGTTAATGTACATATGTGATAGATAGTATAATTGCATGTAAATTGACTTAGTGTAATTTATATCAACATTTTATATTATGCAATAAATAAATCTAAATATTACTTGACATTGATGACCTCCATGTAAGTATTATACAGTGGCGTGGCATATATCCAACCTGATTCCCACCGGCTTGCCTATTGCAAAAAATTTTGCCTATTGTTTTTTGTAAACGACTACTCTTTTACGTGCATTGCGATACGAACCTGGGGGTATAATTTTATTCACCAGATCGTGAATTCCATGGCATACTGTTATTTTTAGTCCAGCTTGGTTAGATTTGCTAGTTACCATACCTTGCCTTCATAAAAGCGGAAATAGAAGCTCCGCGAAGCCGGTAACCGTCATCTATCTCTCCGAATTGCAAGTCTAATACCAATACTTAACGATAATCCTAGAACTTTAATCATTACGCTTGTTATAGGATTAGAGACTATACCATTGGTGTTAGTGTTACAAAGATGATCATCATCGTCATCATCATCATCATCATCATACATCAGGGTTTTCGGAGCACGAATCATTTAAAACTACGCCGTCAGTAGGCGTCAAACCATTCGTGCTCCGAAAACCCCGATGTGTGATCATCATAGTGTCACAGGCGCGACAGCGGCCTATCGGTGTAACTCGGGCGTCGGTGACCTTGTAATGCCGAATCCTTCGACGAGGCATTCACGTGAATGCCCTTCACCCCCGCGCGCGTCCCGCACTCGCCCGCGCTCGCCCCTCGACACGCACACATAGCCGCGAGTTTTGTTACTGCACACAAGTGTCGCTGTCGTTTCTTGTTACGCTAGTATATATATTCATTGATAGTTTTTTAGATGAGTATATTGAGTATTTGTTTGTCAACAGATGTGAGACATGGAGCGCCACGGGCCCCCCGGCGTCAACTCACGCGCACTCAGCGCCGCGCATTCCGCCGCTGACCTCGAGGTACCTAATAATTTGTTATCTGTCACCATTGGGGTCGATTGCAAAAAAAATGTACATAGTTAAAAGCTTAGTTAACATAAAATACGATCGCTTCCTTTGTGTGACGAAAGTTAGAGTTAGAGTTGAATACTGGTGGATACAATTTTGGGGCGGCGACCATGCCACGTACAGTCGCCATCAGATATATCGCAGCATATAAGGCGTTCAAATCCCGGCCAGGGCAAATATTTGTGTGATGAACTCGAATATTTGTGCTTGGGTCATGGTTGTTCTATGTATTTAAGTATATATTTATCTATATAATTATGTTTATCGTCGTTTAGTACCCATAACACAAGCCTTCTTGAGCTTAATTTGGGACTAGATCGATTTGTGTGAGGTTGTCCGATATTTATTTATTTATATTATTTTATTTATATGTTTCGCGACTCTTGTCGCGCGACATATTGTCACCTGTCACTCTCTCACAGTACTGCGCAGAAAGAGATAGATAAATGATCGTAGTTATACAAAAAAGCGACCAAAGTTTTTAGGTAATGCAAAAAACGACCGAACACATTCATTAATAAAGACTTAAGTCACATTGGCAAAAAAATTACGCATGCTTTCTGCATAGATAACTATAGTCAAATGGGACGATGCGGTTGGCTCGGTTTGTAGAGACCTGCCTACTGAGCTGGCGGTCCCGGGTTCGAATGCCGGCCAGGGCAAATATTTGTGTGATGAACTCGAATATTTGAGCTTGGGTCATGGTTGTTCTATGTATTTAAGTATATCTTTATCTCTATAAGTATGTATGTATGTGTGTCGTCTAGTACCCATAACACAAGCCTTCTTGAGCTTAATTTGGGACTAGATCGATTTGTGTGAGGTTGTCTGATATTTGTTTATTATTATTACAAGCTTTTATTTAAGGCGCTGTAAATAGTGAAAACTACAATTTTAGAAAATATTAATACAATACTTGCCCATAACTTACAAGTGCAACTTTTTTATATGTAAATTTTCAGTATATGCCCTAGTTTTTTACTTCATCAGAAACACGATTACTAAAAAAATCCTCGATAGTTTTTATTTTTGAAAAGTACCCCTTTTTTACACCTTACGCCAAATATTTCGATAACTATTATGAATATCAACACAAAACTTGCTTTATTTAATAGTTTTTTAGTATATTTCGATTTGTGCTTCATAGATTTTTAATAGGTTGAGTACATCAATCATACCAATTCATTTCGTTATTGGCAAAATAAAATGCTTCAGCGCGCGGCGGCGGCCGACTATTGCCTAGTCGCCAGTACGCTCGTGACAACGGTCGACGCCGGACCTGTGCACATTTTTCTAACGCGGTAATACGACTTTAGACAGCAAGCAATATGGGTAATCACAGTGTAAATAAAGTTAAGCGAAAGAGGAAACGCTTAAGTGAACTAAGAGAACATATTTATGTAGTACCTATACCAGATCAATCGACCAGCCGCATCGTAGCGGATTTCACATTCGTTTTTACGTAGTTGGTTTTCAGTTCGGGTGCAGTTTTACTAATTGTGTGTTGTACAGTTCTATTCTATTCTAGTTCTCTTAAAGTGAGTTACAAACGTTATTTCCTTAATGAGTGTTAGTATGTCTTACTATTATTTAAACTCCGGTTTGTAATTAACCTACACGTGAATTAACTATCATTATGTTAAGGTGTTGGATTAACACCATTTAGTACATTGTAATTTTATGTATTTTAACCCTTAACTACCTAACTGCTTATTTAGTCACAGAAACACCTACCTCCCGTCCCCAGGACGGATACATAATGTCGGCCTTGTATATTAAATCGGATCGGACATTTTAAATAATAATGGCAATATAGACATATTAAAATATTTGTTAAACTATGGCAACAGTCCTTATTTCACTTTAGAAACTATAATATCCTTTGGAAGGTGAGATCAACAAAAATTTTGACTTTATATAAAGATCCAAGTCATTATTTCTAATTACTCAATAATTAACGATGCTAAATCAATAAGTTTAGTTAAAATGAAGGTAATATTTTTATAAAGTTGCAGACCACTAATTTGATCAATTTGTTCGCGGCAGTGAATGTAAGTTTGTTTGCATATTCTAGGCAAATAGATTTTTTACATTAGAAACATACGTACTGGGTCCCGTTTTTTATTCGGGTCAAAAGTAGAACAGGTTTTCCGCACTTCCAATCACTACCAACGTGACTTAGCGGTCGGCTAAGTAAAGAAAAAAATTGGGCAAGTGCGAGCCCGACTCGCGCATGAAGGGTTCCTTACCTATACATATATATAATCTATAACAAGTTTGTTGTATGGGAGCCCCCCTTAAATATTTATTTTATTTTATTTTTAGTATTTGTTGTTATAGCGGCAATAGAAATACATCATCTGTGAAAATTTCAACTGTCTAGCTATCACCGTTGTTGAGATACAGCTTGGTGACAGACGGACGAACGGACGGACGGACGGACAGCGAAGTCTCAGTAATAGGGTCCCGTTTTTACCCTTTGGGTACGGAACCCTAAAAATATCCATAGTCACGTAACCACCTACCACCCGTCTCCGAGACCCTTAAGAAAAATACGTATCCACCTACCACCCGTCTCACAGACGGTCGGAGACAGTAATATGCTCACCAAAATTAGATGCGTGCACGACCGACCTTGTCGAGCGACGACGCGGCACTCACTGAGGAGAAGGTACAAGGACACAAACGTTTGTAGGATGCTCGCCCATAGGTATGTTGGGTCATTCTACTTTTTACTGCAGGTTTTTGACACTAGTAGTAACGGGTTTGAAAAAAATATTGTGTAAAGATAAATAAAGTTATGTCATTGTATGTATGCAGAATTATATTTAAACAATTGCAATACACTGCCAGCACAGCCAGTCACTCATTACAACAAAGAAAAAATACAATACGTTTTTAAGGACGTAATCTTTTTTTTTTCATAATTTTAATTAGAAATTATAATTTATTTAGTCTTATAAATCACATTCAAAAGACAACTGTGTTACTGTTGTGCACTTTTGGTTCAAACTATTTGTCATAACCGTATACATAGTTATGACAAATACTTTGAAACAAAAGTGCGTAAAAATATCTTAGCAAAGTATTTAACATTGATATATATTTATGTTAGCTTGCATCTGATATATTTGTAAAATAATTTAGAAACCAATCGTACCACTGAAATCGAAAAACTTCAATATAGAAATAGGGACATAATGGTAAGACAGTTGTTCAATAGTAACAAAGTTGTTTCATTAGAACATTCTCTTTTACAAAAAAATGCTTAATTGGTCTCTTAGTTACATTACAACATACGTTGTAAATAATAATTTTATTATTATTACTATAACCTTTTTGCTAAATCACAGCACTTACACGGGCTAGGTTTCTTAATAAATATTTACAATTATTGTTCGAACACTTCCAAAGGATAAGGAAATACGCAGTTATCGCATGTAAAGGAAGATATGACCAAAAAAATATGAAGAAAGTGCTGGTTTTTTCAATATGGCGGCGGGCGCGGAGGAGGGGGAATTGTGCATTTTGCATTTTAAATACTGAATAACTATCCTAGACAACATATCAAAAATTCAAAACTACAGGACCGTTTGTGAGCTCAAAATCCTTTATTCACTGGATTATTACCGGGGGACACAAAAACCTGCACTAAAAAGTCGAATGACCCTGTTAACAATTTTAGGTTTGAATGAGTCTGTGAGACGGGAGGTAGGTTAAGGGTTAATTTTAGAGCTAAACAGGACTCTCAGCTTGAAAACCCCGGAACGTCACTTACAATCCTGACACTGACAGGTGCATCACTGCCAAACTCAATGGACACTGAAGCCCCTAATCATTCTCGTAATGAGTAAGTTTTACTATACCTTAGATAATTATTAGGGTTCCGTAACCAAAGGGTAAAAACGGGACCCTATTACTGAGACTTCGCTGTCCGTCCGTCTGTCTGTCACCAGGCTGTATCTCAAGAACGGTGATAGCTAGACAGTTGAAATTTACACATATGATGTATTTATATTGCCGCTATAACAACAAATACTAAAAATAAAATAAAATAAGTATTTAAGGGGGGCTCTAATACAACAAACGGGATTGGTTGCGTTAACTTTGCACCTCATTTGTAGGTATGGGGCGCTATACATACCAGTTGCAAACTTAACTTAACCACTTAAGGAAGGAAAGTGTTTGAATAAATAAATATGTAAATATTAGACAACCTCACACAAATCAATCTCGTTTGTACGGAACCCTCGGTGCGCGAGTCCAACTTGCAACTTGACCAGTTTTTAATTGATAATTTTTTGTCATACTTCCACATCTGAATTTTATTTTGCTTACTTGCTACTGCGTGTGCTATCATCATCAATAAGTCATCATTCATAAATAAATAAAATAAATTGTTATGTCAAAGTGCAGACTTTGTTGTCATATTAATGATGTAGACTGACGTAGCTATAGAATTTGAGGACCTTATTTCCAGCTCTGAGAGTTGCTATTCCATTGTGACACTTACATTGAACAAGTAGGAACTAGTAATCACATATTTCGTGAGGCAAATTAATTGCGCTTCTGGCGCGGCGGTCTACATAGTGGACTAGTAAGGAGGTCGGGAGTTCGTTCCCCAGGTGTCTTCTTTCTTTTTCTAAATTTAGTTGCATTTTTATAGCACGGTATGCATGTAATTTATTTAAAATATTGTTTGGGGTCATGACTGGCATATTCGACAATTGAGCTCTGACTAGCGACCAGTAAAGGTCCTCCACATAGTGTGTGATTTAGGAAATAATATTATAGAAATTGTGGAACTGAATTTCCGGACATCCATCTAGTGGCAGTGACTAATTTTATATTTTGGTGTGCTGTGAATATTAAAAAAGGGGTAAGTTCACAATGGATCGTATCTGTAGGGCTTGCTAGTTTACATTTTTAACAGGATAGCTAATATTAGTATGTTTGTATTTTAGCCTACCGATACGCCCTTTAAACCCACGGCTTTCATTTGGAAGCAGACTGAGCTACGCTTGGCAAGGATAGGCAGAGTTCACAGTAATACACAGAACTAAAACTCTCCTGGCGCCCTTTAAATTTAAGTTAGATTTAAGAACCTAGTTATTAAAGTTTAAGTTTTCATTTTAAATTGTTGCCGTATTTGGTTTACCTGATCACCCCATAACAAAATAAATAAAATCATTGATAAAAACGCGGTGTATTGTTACCACTATTTACCTACATTAAATGAATATTAAATGAAGCGCTAAGCATTTTGTTTATAAAACAAAATAATAGTACTTTATAATTTTTTACTTCAATCAGAATACGGTTACGAACAGAATAAGGCCATCAACGGGCTGCGCGAGCAACGCGCGTGGCGTGGAGCGGGGCGCCCCGCATGCGCCTCCACCGCGTGTCTGCTTCACCCCCGCAAATACCTAAAGTTCGCCTATAAGCGCGCCTTAACTTGCATTGTATGTAAGTATGTTTGTTCGGGTGGAATCTTGCAACTCAATTTTGAAGCAGATATCGTCAACCGATTGAGCTGAAATTTTGCATACTTACATAACTTTGATGACAATACAATAATGTGGTACCATGGGGCTGATCTGATGATGGAGCCGGAAGGCGGCCATAGGAACTCTATAATAGAAAAAGCAATCCCTACCGAGTTTGGGCTCTTTAGAATCGTCTCAGTGAGCATTTGATGGATATCCAAAGAAAAGTAGAGTCGGCTATAAAAGCTTGTCACGAAAATGAAAATTTTGACAAACTTATTTATTTATTTAATATCATATCGCGCGAGAAAGAGTAGCATATCACAGTTGCACTAGAGGTGCAGGTAATGTTCAATATCTGATATTCCAGGTGCTGAGAGAGATAGAGAATGTGTACTTCTCTCTCCCTTCCGAGTTCGACGCGGCGCGCCACGCCCTGGAGAACGCGCCCGACCCGCCCACCTGTGACGACATCGAGCAGATGTTCACTAAACTCAAGAGGCAACAGCAGGTAACAACAACTACTGCATTCATCCTGTGCTCCTGGTCCATCCGTCCGGAATTTGTCCTAATTTGGACGCCGTCCGGGGGGTTTTCAAAGTGTCCCGGACACTTTTTATGTGAATGAAAAATAAAGCGATTGTTATTGTAATATTATTATTTTCGGACACGTCCGGGGGTAAAAGCGATTTTCGCCAAATGTCTTTTTTTAAGTCTGTCCTGGTTAGTGGAATTTAGAGATGGCAGCTCGGAGTTAGCAATTCATCGCATTTGTGTATCCTGATAGCTCAAGCACTGTATACTTAAGCTGTCAGAAAACAATTCGCGTGTTATACCCGTCTCGCTCGCTCTTACGCGATCCAGATAAGGTCCCTGTTTTCACCGAATCCCGAATCGCAATCTGAGATGATCTGAGAGCTTGGACTGTACTTCTCTCCCCCGATCCGCCCAATTCAATTAGAAATAAGTAACTATAATTCGGGCCACGTAAGTTCGACCATGAAGTCAGCGGCAAAGGCATAACCGAGCGGCCCATGCTAAATTCATCGGAACGTGCCTTCATCCGGTAAGAAAAGTCAACTGAGTCTGTGATCTGGGTGTGTAATAATTCATAGAACAACAAATGGTATAACGTTCACATCACATCGAATAACATATAATATAATTTCAACACATAGAATCGATCAATTGATAGAATTATCATTTCGTAGAAAATCAGTTTATATATTTTCATTTCTTATAACAACACTTGATATATTTTTTGTTTCGTATATAAACACTAAAAATAATGAACACTTAATATAATGAACATTTAATATAATAAACGTTTAATAGAATAAACAAATAACATAATACATACTTAATATAATGAACATTTCATACAATAAACATTTAATAGAATAAACAAATAACATAATACAGTTAATAGATTTTTTGTCAAGAGAGAGTGACTATTTTGTATCATTTACGCGCTTATGAATTAAAATGCATAAAATTCAAGTACTTGTTTTTTTTGCCAGTATTCCGCCTTAGCTCCAAACTTAATACTTTCCTGGAAGTGGTTGGGTGGATTGTTCTTGTATGTAAACAGTACAAGCAAAACTTTTTTCGGTACGCAAAAAAAAAACCTCGAAGGCCAGGCGGGAGCTCGCTACGCTTCGCTCCCGCCTGACCTTCTAACCTAACCCGGCCACGTCGGATCTGCTCTGAAAGGTTTTGCTCGCTCGCTCGTATGTTTTTTTTTTGCCAGCAGTCCGCCTTAGCTCCAAACTTAATACTTTCCTGAAAGTGGTTGGGTGGATTGTTCTTGTATGTAAACAGTATGAATACAAGCAAAACTTTTTTCGGTACGCAAAAAAAAAAAATAACCTCGAAGGCCAGGCGGGAGCTCGCTACGCTTCGCTCCCGCCTGACCTTCTAACCTAACCCGGCCACGTCGGATCTGCTCTGAAAGGTTTTGCTCGCTCGCTTCGCTCGCTTGTATGTTTTTTTTTTGCCAGCAGTCCGCCTTAGCTCCAAACTTAATACTTTCCTGAAAGTGGTTGGGTGGATTGTTCTTGTATGTAAACAGTATGAATACAAGCAAAACTTTTTTCGGTACGCAAAAAAAAAATAACCTCGAAGGCCAGGCGGGAGCTCGCTACGCTTCGCCCCCGCCTGACCTTCTAACCTAACCCGGCCACGTCGGATCTGCTCTGAAAGGTTTTGCTCGCTCGCTTCGCTCGCTCGCTTGTTCAAATTATGTAATTTATGAATTCGAAAGTATATTATACGAAAAATACATTCTATTAAACGTACATTCTATGAAGAGTACATTCTATTAAACGTACATTCTATGAAAAGTACATTCTATTAAACGTACATTCTATGAAATTATTGTTAATAAGAAAAGTGCATTATATTAGACGTGCATTCTATCAAATGATTGTTATAAGAAATGACTTTCTATCAATTGTGCTTCTACGAAATAACGATATATGAAATAAACATTCTATGAAACGTTGTTATACAATCTGAAAATTCTACCAAACGTATGTTCGGTCATATGAAAATATGTTAATTGTTTTTCTATGAAATGAGACGCACCCCTGTGATCTAGGTCCTCTCCATGGCATTTTGTCCGTTTTGCTACCCATTTGTTACGTCACTGTCAGTCAACGCCCGCTGAGCCCGCTGAACCTCGCTGACACCTAAAAACGATAACTGCGAGTCTGCGACACGATTGACCATACTCGTAGAGTTACTCTATCAATTTCTACTCCCCTGGTAAACAGGTCTTTTAGTATTTCGGTCTGCCAGCGTTTTACGTAGTCATGCTCTCAACAAGTCTCTAAATACTTTGACTAGATCAACTAAGGACTTAAATGTTTTTTCCGCAGGTGGTTTCAGGCAAAGCGTTGCACCTCATCTCCCAGCAGCGCGACAATTGCGACCGCGAGTTCGCCGAGATACAGAACATTCGGGAACAACTCTCTGCCACCCTGCAGACTTGCCAGCAGGCCCGGGACCACCTGCGCACCGCCTCCAACCACCTCACCATATCCACCTTCGTGATCCTGGCCAACTTCAGGAAACGACAGATCATCAGGTCAGTCCTCAAATCCTTGGAACTGCTCATGAGTTTAAGGAGTGTTGAAAAGGATGTTCAGGAGTTGTTAGTCAAAAAGGAGTATTGTGAGGCGATTGAACTCATTTTGAAGAGCAGGAAAGCTGCGGCTAGTCATAAGGAATACACTTGTATTGCTGATTTAGCAACGAGGTTACAAGATACTTTGGATATGACGGAAGAAAAACTTGATTCTGTTTTGGCGAGTATTTGCTACAATTTTCATGGAGAAACGTTTAGTAAATTAAGGAAAGCGCATGCCTTATTAGGGAAGAGTCAAGCGGCGATGGAACAACTTCATATGCATTATTCCTCAGCGGTGAATGAGACTTCTTTAAAATCGGTCAAAGACTGCATAGGAGAAGTTTCAATTGAAGTCAAGTTTCAAGAGATGTGTCAGTCAGTCCCGAAGGACAAAGCAGCTGTCTGTTTCTTAAACCTGTGCGAGAATTTGTTCTTAATCATGCGCAGTTATTATTTACTGGTGAAGTGGCATTCTAAACATGAGAATGAAGATTTGTCAAGCTCTAGTAATGTTTTGGAAATAGAAAGGAACGTTAGCAGGGAATATATCAGGCAGAAGCTGAAAGGTGGACTAGTGAGGATTTGGCATGATGTCCAAGCAAAGGTGTCTGTATTTTTAAAGAGTGCATACTTAGAGGATTTCGCCTTTGAGAAGTTTATCCAGATACTTGGAATTTTGAGGAGATTAATGCAGGTTGCTGAAGTTTTCTGTGGCGATAAGTCTGATATTTTGGAAGACTTCATCAAGACTCATAGCATGTCGTATATTAAGAACTATCACAGAGGAAGAATGGAGGAGCTTAAACTATTTCTTGAGAACGAGGGATGGGAACAGTGTCCAGTCAAATCTACTTTCACTTTGTTAAATCTTCAAGAGTTTAAAAAGTTTAAGAAGTATTTGAATCCTAACTTCGATTCATCGATTTCAAGAGTTGGTACACTGTCTGATGGAACGTCGTCAGTACATTCACAAGACGACAGCGTGTATATAGCTAAATACTTTAATCATAAAACAACTCACACCCCCTTCGAGATATTTCGAAGCGCAAATGTAACAAATGATGATATATTTGGCCTGGAACCAGAGATTGACCCCAGCGACACTTCAGACGATGATGAACCTGAGGAGTTAAGACGAGATTCCGTTGATGATGACGCCAGCAGTCCCTCAAAAGTGAAACATTCCGTCATAGTGACCAACACAACGTTATCTGTATTAAGAAACTGCGGTCAGTACTTACAAATCTGTAGATATCTCCCCCAAATTTCGCTAGAAGTTGTCATGCTTATGAACCAATTATTCGACTTCTATTTCTACACGGTACATCTATTCTTCACCTCAGATTTAGACGTCGCGTCTACGACATTATACAGCTCTAAACTGACAGCGTCTTTGAAGAGGATATCAAACTTTATAGACACTTCTAGTATAGAGGATTCCAAGAACTTCCTATGTCCAGAGTTACCTCAGCATTTGGACTTGAATTCTGAGGAGAATTTACACGGATTAACAGAACGAATTGTTGCGGTCGAAAGTGTAATATTTCTAGCAAAGCAGTTTGAATTACTCCAGCCATATCTAGAGTCTATAGTAGCTTCCCATCAAAGATTAGTTTTAGAGCATTTCAGGGATAATACTCTTGCTAGCGCGATTGATCTAAGAATGCCAGTTTACATGTGCTCTGCTTCAAAAGCTGTAGACGCCAGAATGACTCTCCTAGCCATGTCCCAAGTACGATGGGACGTGAAGAACGTAGCTGTTGAGAACAGCCCATACGTCGATATGATAACCAGAAAAATCCAAGTGTTCGCTTTGAGATTGGAGAACATATCGAAGAAGGTCACTTTAAATCTGGAAGTCATAAACTCCGTATGGGCCATGGTGTCTAAATTCATCGTTCATTTACTAGTTGAGGGTTTTTCTAATGCCACGAAATGCTCCAATGGTGGAAGAGGCCTTATGCAGTTGGATTATAGGCAATTATTTGTGAAAATCGAGAAGAATTCGGGCTTGAAACCTGTTCCATACCAGGACTATGTTGATAGGTATGTTAAGGCGTATTATCTGCCTAGGAACGAGTTGGAAGAGTTTGTCAAAGAGAGGCTGGAATATTCTAATAAACATTTGTTGGCATTAGTTAGCTGTGCGTGCGAAAATAAGAGGGATAGACAGGAGTTGACTGCTGCCATAGAAAGAAGGGACTCTTGAGTCGATGATTAAGCCTGCGACATTAAATCCTTACTACTTCTGCTACCCTGGTCATTATACCACACATTCATTCCTATTACACCTTTATAATGCGTTCATAAACCGTTAATAGGCTGATTACAATCTATGGTCCGACTAATATTGTTATTAATTTAAATTTATTAAATAAAACCTAAAAATACTTTAAACATTTAGATTTTAGATATGCATCTTTATAAACCACATTTTTCCTAGCAAGGAACTAAATGATTTTTGGTGCTTTAACCTTTTGACCGCCACAGTCGGCTGTGGCCGTCAACAAAAAATCGTGCCCCTGACGCCACGTCGGCCACAGCCGTCCAAATTTCAATGATCAAAAACTTTGTAATTCTAACCGCTACAAGTATTTTTCAATCCCTGTTGATTTTGGGGCACATCTTTTTTTTTTACTCTGGCGTCAGTGGCACGGTAAATTGCTAGACCGCTTGGCGGTCAATAGGTTAATTAATTATGTAAAAAGTGCTTGACACAATAGCACCCATTTCTTTCTATCAAATAACGTGTGAAAGGGACAGTCGGAGTCAACCGAGTTTGGTGGCCCATGAGGGGAAGGCAAGTTTTCGATAGTCGTTTTTGAGATGCAAGCACCAGGATTGCATTAGTAGTAAGGATTTGATTGGGTTCCTAAAATGCAACAAATATAATGACACGGCTATGTTACTTAACGGGAAACGAGAGACTAAAATATTTGTATGTAGTTGGAAACATATGTATAACTAATTGGCACCTGTGTGAGGTTTAACTAAAATTGATTCTACATTTAAATTTATAAACTAATATTTGTGATATTTATGATCAGTTTGGGAAGGAGCTGTATAATTGAATAGCCCCGAGGTTTTTGGAATGATTTAACACAAGGCCGTCAAATCAGTGGCGTACCGAAAAACGCAGGGGGATGGTACAGATCTTTAGAAATCAGAAAGATACATTTCGACATTACGTACTCTCTTTTTTTATATTTACTTATCGAAGTTCGGAAAAGGTAGCCGTGGCGAGGTGTTCGTAGATCCTGATTCCCACCCGCTTGACGATTGAAAACATTTCATATTTCGAACAGGTGGGAATTAATGTAGAGATCCAGAGATTTGTATCGTGTACACCCTAAAAAAAAAACATTTATTTATATGTAAAGAAATATAAGAAGATACATAAAATAACCGAAATCTACAACTATGCCTGAATAGAGTTGTAGTCTTCGACCTACCCGCGTAAAAAAAATAAGCTGTCAATAATGTCAATCTCAACTTTTTTTTAAGTAGACACCAGACTAAAGTAACCTTTCCATTGTGTCATAATTAAATGTGAGTTGCTACCTATTCCGATCTTTGGTCCAAAATCTAGTGAATATTAGTGAAATTTATAAATGATTTTATCTATTGTAATTTGTAGCGATTTAAGATAAATGGGCATAACAAGACAATCGGGCAATCTCAAAGAAAGACATTAGTTATAGGCGAAATATATAATTTGTATGCTGTAGCAGTATTTTTGAATGCTTCATAGCGAATATATTCGTTAGTCACATATGTTGGTTTTATTTATACAACCCCGTCAAACCTTGTAAATTTAATTACAAATAGTCATAATTCGTCTATAAAAAAAAGACGAGGCATAAAAATGTCGGAACTTTTTTATCACCTATTTGATTAATTAATTAACAGCATCCGGCGTCGTGGTAGACCTCGAAGGAGATGGCGAGACGAACTTGACGCCTTTCACCGAGACTGGTGGGAGATTGCTCGGGACAGGGACGCGTGGAAGAATGAGAGGGAGGCCTTTGCCCAGCAGTGGGACAATATAGGCTCTTAAATAAATCAATTATAATAATAATTTGATTAAAAAAATGTTGTAAATTACTGAAATATGCATTTTTTTCCGTTTTCAACCCCAATTCGATAACCAAACAAGTAAAATCGAATAATAATACTTATCGAACCTACTCACAAAATTTAATGAGAAGCGGTTGCAACAATGCAACCTCTAGGCGAGAACAGTCGGAAAGCATCTGGAGCTCCTAACATCCAAACACAGAAAATGTCACTTAACCCTTAAATGCATACTGTAAGATGCAACTTACATAACAAAGAATTTAAGATTTATTTAAAAGTAGGAATATTTATAATGTTATTAAGAGTGATTTCATAAGGAAATTTACTCCAGTTTAATATTTGGTTGTATATAAAAAAAGAGTTACAGTTGTTTATTAACGAGAAGGCGGAAATTTTAAAAACTTACCGCCATCTTTTTAAGGTCTCGCAAAACGGTGGTTTTTTATGAGTGTTTTGGCAGTCTTTATGTTCAGTAGGTATATTTTTTTTTACTAAAATGTGTTTCTAGATATATTAAACATTCTACGGATACTAAGTTTAGTAACGGATTTCACGTATCTATAAGCAATATTTGTAAATTTAATTTATGTATGAAAAATTCACAAATTTTCTTTTTTACCAATTTGTCCAGAAAAAAATTAATACTTCTTTTTATTTCTTAATTTGATCACTGTAAAGCACAAAATATCTCGTTTTTATGTAAAAAGAAAAAAATATGCATTTAAGAGTTAAGTTCTTACCAGACTAAAGAATAAGTTTCTGTCAAAAATGACATTTTAGTGGCAAGCTTTTATAGCCGACTGTACTTTTCTTTGGATATCCATCAAATGCTCACTGAGACGATTCTAAAGAGCCCAAGCTCGGTAGGATTGCTTTTTCTATTATAGAGTTCCTACGGCCACCTTCCGGCTCCATCATCAGATCAGCCCCATGGTACCATATTATTGTATTGTCATCAAAGTTAAGTAAGTATGCAAAAGTCCAGCTCAATCGGTTGACGATATCTGCTTCAAAATTGAGTTGCAAGATTTCATCCGAACAAACATACTTTAAACATACAATGCAAGTTAAATAAAAGCTTTTAGAAAAGGGTCACGCTGATGCGTACATCTTCTATTTTATGAATGAAACTACGAACCATTTTATAAAATTGTATTAAAAACGAATACACTGTAATCAGCCCGTCTAGCACAACAATGCTTCGCGACTTGTCTTTCGTCACTCTCATACATTACTGTACAGAAAGAGATAGTATATCTACGAGAAAGAGTCGTGTATCACAGTTCTGCCTGGCTACGTTAGAAAGTCGTATCTTACTATGAAATTCATATAAAGATACGACCTTTTACTGTAGCACGGCAGAGTTGTACTAGATGTGCCGGGTATACAATAAAATTATATCGCTAGGATATTTAGACAAAAAAAAATATACAGTGACAATTGACATATTTTAAAACTAAAGTATCACTTCACATAATCAGAGATAAAAATAGTGGTTACTATGACTAATTAGTTAATTAATTTACAAATTTTTACATTTACAAAGCTTTTTTTCTTCAGGCCGTTTTTAGGGTTCCGTACCCAAAGGGTAAAAACGGGATGTTACGAGGAATCCACTGTCCGTCTGTCTGTCATCAGGTTGTCTCTCATGAACCGTGATAGACAGTTGAAATTATTACAAATGAGTCCGCTGTCGCTATAACAACAAATACATTGAATAAAATGAATATTTAAGTGGGGAATATACAACAAACATATATTTTTTGCCGTTTTTTTTATTTGATGATACGGAACCCTTCATGCGCGAATATTTATTTATTTATTTATTTATTTATTTATTTATTTATAAAACTACAATTGTAAACTAACAGTATATAACCAAAGCGTTTACAATGCAAAACTTAAAACTACTAATACTTAAAATACAACTCTAATCGAACTTAAAGCACCAAGCACTTATTTTAGTAAATAACGTGTGCCAGCTCTCGGCGAACACGTCAGCGTCTTGTTCCAAGACGAGTCGGTTGAGCAGCACGGGCGCACGCGCGCAGGGCGCGTTGCCGGCGCGCCGCGTGTGCGTCGCCGTCGCCGCCGCCGGCGCAGCGAACAGCGGGCGACGGCGGCGCCCCGCGCGCACGTACTGCTCGGGGACGAACAGTCTGATGCCTTCCAATGCCACTGGATTATCGATTTGCCCCCTCAGCAGAAGACAGTAATGGACGGCGAGATGCAGTTTCCGCCTACAAGTTAGAGTATTAAGCCCAACCATACCGGTGACAAAAAGCGATGGATACAGGAAAGGATAGTATCCATATTGCTTTTTGTAAAGGTGACGGGCAAATTTTCGTTGAACTCTTTCTATTAAAAGTTTATAGGATTCCTCAACAGGGTCCCATATTAAAGAATTGTACTCTAATTTGCTACGCACGTAAGCATTATACAACACAATTGGTACGGTTGTGCTAGTGAATTGTGGTGACATACGCATTACAAAACCCAGTGTCTGATTAGCACTCTTTACTGTAGAGCGAATATGGCTGTGAAAATCTAATTTGGTGTCCAATTCTAGACCTAGGTCACGAATAGTCTGGACGCGAAAAATAACCTCGCCACCCAGGAAATAATCACAGTCTAGTGGGGATTTGCTTCGACTAAATGTTATAATTTTGCACTTCTTCTCATTAAACAACAAACGATTGTCTAGACTCCAATTCATTACAGCATCTATATCGCGCTGCAATACACTACAGTCAGATGGTGAATTAATGGCATGAAATAACTTTAAATCATCCGCAAACAATAAGCACTTGACACCACTGACCACCGACGGCAGATCGTTGATCATCACCAGAAAAAGCGTTGGTCCAAGCGTGCTGCCCTGACTCACGCCAGACCTGGTGAAAAACTCATCTGAACGATACTGCGACAGCTGAACAAACTGCCTCCGATCCTTCAAGTAGCTTCTGAATAGCTTCAGGAGATGTGGAGAGAAACCGAACGCCGACAGCTTACTTAGAAGTATGTCGTTATCAACTAAGTCAAATGCCTTCTGGAAATCGAAATAGGCAGCATCCACCTGCCGAGAGTCATCCATATGGTGAAGTGCGTAGTCAATAAAATTGGCATTGTTTGTAGTGGTGGACCTGCCCCTACGGAAACCGTGCTGGGCATCAGACAAACGATTCAACACAAAAGGTTTAATACACATATTAATAATGCCTTCAAAAATTTTACCAAAGACTGATAGGACGGCTATAGGTCGGAAGGTGGTTATGTCAGAAGCAGAAGCTTCTTTAGGCACGGGTGTTACCCTTGAAATTTTCCAATTTGTCGGGTAAATTCCTTCACTGATTGAGAGGTTAAAAATGAAAAGTAGAGGCCCCTCCAATACTGAAATACAATCCCTGACTAGAAACGGGGGTATGCCGTCAGGACCAGAGGCAGAGGAAGCTTTAATTTTCCGAACGACGCGACGTAGCTCGGTAGCAGTCACATTGTTTAGGCTTATACATGTAGAGTCGTTGCCGGAGGCTGCGCTGCGGGCGGCCGCATCCACATCCAGCTGGGGCGCGTTAGGATGAAATACTGAGCTAAAATGAGTAGCAAATGCTTGCACCGCTTCTTGTTCTGTCAAACTGCAACCACCAGCTGAGTAAGAATTTGGCCGCCTATTACTACGCCTGTCTTTGATATGCTTCCAGAAGAGAGTAGGGTCAAGACTTATTGAATGCTCCACTTTTTGTAAGTATTCCCTGTGTGCCGCGGCTATTAATTCCTTAACAAGAGTTCGGTAATATTTAAACATTTCTTTATTATAAAGTAGACCTCCGCTTTTAAACTTAACCAAGTTAAAGTGCTTTAACTTAATGTACTTTATAATGTCGGCAGTGTACCACACACGGTAGTCATAGCGACGACGTGAATTATTACCCGAGCATTTGTGATATGACTCGCACTTGGCCGGTGTTTATAAAATCAAATTAAAATCTAGCTTACTTCTATACAACAACTAAAAAATAAAAAAAAACGATGGTACAGTACGACACAAAAGAGTAGAAATTAAAAAGTGGCAATACTGTATGTGTGTCTCTTTCTAATCAATCTAAGAAAAAAGGGACGACACTACAGTATTGCCACTTTTTAATTTCTACTCTTTTGTGTCGTACTCTATAAGAGGCACCCTCGGGAGATAGTGATACCTTTCCATCAGGCGATACGTTTGCTCGTTTGCCCCCTATGACATAAAAAAAAAAAAAAAAAAAAAAAAGTGAAAGGGTTATAAAAATATAAAGGCGAAAGTTTGTATGTTTGTTATTTCACACTCAAACGGCTGGACCAATTTCTATAAAATTGGGTATGGAGGTAGCTGACACCCTGGATTAACACATTTGTATCCCGAGCGCGGGTAACACCACTATAATTGTCACCACTGTTGCAGCTAGTATCAAATAATTGTCATTTGAAAAGCTCCAAATTTTCATATTTTCTAAAATTCAGGTGAATGAATTCTAAAGTTTTGGGCATATACAGCCCGACACAAAAGAGTAGAAAACGGATGAAAAAGGAACTAAAATTTTTCATACAAAATTGTTACCATATTCAAGCACTTTACGTCAAAAATGTGACAGTTGCGAAGGAAGTGGCGCCCTCATTTATTTTCTACTCTTTTGTGTCGCACTATAATACAACTCTCACTTAAACTATTTGTGTAACATTAATTTATTTACAATTTACATATAGCAGAAATGCCTTATTCTTATAATTTATAGATAAAATCGTTTTTGAAATTATGATTGTTCGAAATAACAGTACCGTCTTTACCATAGGCTGACGGGAGCCCCGAAAGATTATTTACTGCCCAAGGGCCCCTAATGATTGAGTGCCCAGGGGCCCCAAATTATTGAGTGCCCAGGGGCCCCGACCATTGAGTGCCCAGAGGGCCCTGATGTTTGAGTGCCCACGAGGCCCTAATGATTGTGTGCCCAGGACCCCCAATTATCGAGTACCAAGGGGCCCCAACCAATGAGTGCCCAGGGGCCCCGGCATATACTAATACGGCCTTGAGAATAATTACACTGGGACAAATGAAATGAAACCTATTTCTGCTTGTTTGTTATATCTATAGAAAATGTTATTTAAGTATTTTATTTAATCGAACACATAAACGCGACCAGCGACGTCCAGTCTTCCATATTGCTTTAACATTATCATTAAATATTAATCATTCTATTTTTTTATTTTACAATATGTATACAATATAACACGTATATTTTTGTAAGGTATAGAACCGAGGGTACGATGGGTCGAAAAAAATACATAAATACGGTTTAGGGATCACCAGTTATTTATAAAAATAAACCTTATTCAATTATTAAAAACGTTATTCGACAAGTAGGTTAATAGTATTAACTTAATACACAAAATGCTACTAGAGAGAGTACCTACCTAGGTACCAGGGTCGGATAAAACTGACCTGTTGATATGCAGATTAGCATGATGCTTGAGCGCGGTATTGAACTTCTTGCTGCATATGTCGCCCTGGTAGATCAGGGTCTTTCCCAGTGGTATATACCACCTTAAAAGCTACTATCTCATCTACCTAGGCACCAGGATCGCATAAAACTGACCTGTTGATAAGCAGATTGAATGGCGTGATGCTTGAGCGTAGTATTCAAGAACTTCTTGCTGTATATGTCGCCCTGGTAGATCAGGGACATTCCCAGTGGTACATACCAACTTAAAAGCTACTTATCTCATCCACCTAGGTACCAGGATCGTAGAACTACAAATCGTTTAGTTTAGTCACTGCTAGTGATGGTAAGGGTACAGAATGAAATTAGGTTTTAGAAAGAGTGCCGTGTGGGCCCAAACCATGAAAGGCCCGATCACAATTCACACAGCCCCCAATACGAGCAGTCCATGAGCGAGTAGTCCGTCAAGTCGTCCAGCGGCAGCGGCCCGGGCTCCAGCAGGGGCTCCAGGGGCGGCTCGCTCCCGTGCGACTGCCGGTGAGTGTCCAGCAGGCAGAGCTTGGAGACATCTCACGTAACTAGGTACCAGGGTCGCATAAAACTGACCCGTTGATATGCAGATTGGCGTGATGCTTGAGCGTGGTATTGAAGAACCTCTTGCTGTATATGGCGCCCTGGTAGATCAGGGACATTCCCAGTGGTACATTAAAAGCTAAGGTACCAGGATCGTAGAACTAACTACAAAGAACTATCGTTTAGTTTAGTCACTGACTCATGGTAAGGCTACAGAATGAGATTAGGTTTTAGAAAGAGTCCCATGTGGGCCCAAACCATCACAACTCGCACAGCCCCCAATACGAGCAGTCCATGAGCGAGTAGTCCGTCAAGTCGTCCAGCGGCAGCGGCCCGGGCTCCAGCAGGGGCTCCAGGGGCGGCTCGCTCTCGTGCGACTGCCGGTGAGTGTCCAGCAGGCAGAGCTTGGGGAACTTCGCGTCACACTGGTTGCACGAGTATCTGTAATAAGTAAGCAGGTTCGATAAAAATATCGTCAGTGAAATCGATTGCATCAACCGTTCATGATTATTAATCGTTAGATTTCTTAGCTACATCACTACAAACATCAACAGACAAGTGTCAAACATGTGTTTAAAAAAACCAACTGTAGATACCAGGATCGCATAAAACTGACCTGTTTATATGCAGATTGGCGTGCTGCATGAGTGCAGTATTGAAGAAGAACTTCTTGCTGCATATGTCGCCCAGGTAGAGTCAGGGTCATTCCCCAATGGTATGTACCACCTTAAAAGGTCTACCTAGGTACCAGGATCGCATAAAACTGACCTGTTTATATGCAGATTGGCGTGTTGCTTGAGTGCGGTCTTGAAGAAGAACTTCTTGCTGCATATGTCGCCCAGGTAGAGTCAGGGTCATTCCCCAATGGTATGTACCACCTTAAAAGGTCTACCTAGGTACCAGGATCGCATAAAACTGACCTGTTTATATGCAGATTGGCGTGCTGCTTGAGTGCGGTATTGAAGAAGAACCTCTTGCTGCATATGTCGCCCTGGTAGAGTCAGGGACTTTCCCAACCTTAAAAAAGCTACTATTTCATCAACGTTGGTACCAGGATCGCATAAAACTGACCTGTTTATATGCAGACTGGCGTGTTGCTTGAGTGCGGTCTTGAAGAAGAACCTCTTGCTGCATATGTCGCACTGGTATTTCATCTCGCCGTCGCCGTGCTTGGCGGCGCGGTGCGCGTCCAGCTCGCGCCGGCGCGCGAAGCTGTAGGGGCAGCTCGGGCACTTGTGCGACCGGACTTGCAGGTGCATGGCGCGGATGTGCTTGGTTCTGTAGGCTGGGATATTAAAAGGTTATCGTTAAGAACGATTTTCACATTCACACAGACTGTACATTCAATAAAAAAAAGACTCAGAAAGTTCTTCGGACCACAGACACTTGATTAATATAAAAATAGTTCTCCACAGAGCCGGCTCGTTCCTTGGCCAAAGGATTACTTGGCTATTCAGCGGGGGATGTAGCTGGCTGGCATCATTGGTAGGGCTGTGATCTTGGGGACATTGGATTTAGGTAGGTACTATCATTTATAGGTTAGAGATGCTCAAAGCATTTATTTTACTTGGGGTGTAATTCAATATCAAGATTGAACTTGGCTCTTATTTAAAATTTATGGGATATCAATACTTTTTGCACAGAAATTATAATGATGTGTAAATTACTTAATTATTATTTGGTAATTACTTTATTTTCCTATGTTTACGTTGCATATTTAGATTTATTTTTTGTGCTATTTTCCATATTCTCTTGTACACCCGAAACATTAGAGTGAATTGCCCATAAATTATATCAAATTTTTCTTACACGTTTTCTGTTTATTTGTATTATTGCCACAGACAACCTCCAGTGTGTGGGGGTAGTCTGTGATTATTGCTAAGTGTTGTTGCGGGGCGGTATAAGTGTGTGTGTACCATTCTAGTACATCTTTTAAACAAACAAATAAAGTTTTTTTTAAATAGCTTACTATGGATTCTGTATGTGTGTGTGTGTGTGTGTGTGTGTGTGTGTGTGTGTGTGTGTGTGTGTGTGTGTGTGTGTGTGTGTGTGTGTGTGTGTGTGTGTGTGTGTGTGTGTGTGCGCTATGCTAGGACATCTTTTAAATAAAGAAAGAATTTTCCAAATCGGTTTATAAATAACGGAGTTCTGAGGTAACAAGCATAACTTAAAATAATAAAAAAAAACGAAAAATACACTGTTTTCTGTTTTTATTCTGTTTACACACAAATTTCCCCTTTCTAGGACACCTGGAAGTAGGTTAGGTTTTTGATTCCTAGTCAGTGAGTCAGTCAGTGGAAAAGATGCCGTTTTATGGACTTTAATGTCTCGATAAATATTTTACCCATATTTATGAGATTTGGGGTTTTAGCTGTTCTAAAGGATCTAAATATATAAGCCAAATTTATTTTTTTTACCTTAAAGAGTTGGAATTATGGAGGGGTCAAAAGTGGCTCCAAACGGTTCGTGTAAGATTACACACGGCCAGTTCCTGGGGTGAACTTGGCTGGACACGCTGCCGCGTGGTTAGAAAACTCCGATCCGACCGAATATGACAGCGGCACCACAGTATATAGATGGCGGCGCGGGCGGCGCTGACCTGCGCCGACTAGTTCACGTCGATCGTGATGCGGGCCGAGCGCGTACGAGTAGGTGCGTACACGGCTCGCTCGCACACACAAACCGCGTGGCGAACTTTTGTTCGAACATTTATACTACTGCGAATGTGGTCTCGGCGCCTCGTCCGGAAGGACGAGGCGCGCCAGCTCCAAGACAGGCAAAGGGCCCCATGGACCCGCAGTCAACATATAAACAAAAAAAAAAACTGCGGATGTAGGAGACAAAGATGTCTCCGATCTCCGTTGTATTTTAAAACCATTCTATTTTATTGTTTATTTTTCTTTACTCATGGCAACAAATATATTGACCCCCAAAATAATTTTTGGTACCCCAAACCAGTATCACCTAAAAATAATATGGAACACCAAAAAAGAAATTAAGTACTTGCACCAAAATAAGATAAATTCCAATCGTTCTACCTATTTTAGTCATAACTCATAACTGCACTTCTGATTGTATTCGAACAACAAATTTAGTGAATGTGCACCAAATCTTGACGAACAAATTATTGCGATATTAGCTTCTAAAATGATTTACTTAAAATCATTCAAATCAGATGGTAGCGGACGGTGAAGCGTCAGAAACGAACTGCTACCAGTAAAGTAGATTAATGGGTTAGGTTATGTATGTTAGAACTGCGACCACAACAGCTGACTGAGAAGAGAATCGGGTCGAGCGAGCGCAACAGCGGCTGCGGTGCGGAGTTCGGGGGGTTGGTTGAGCGCACGTTGAGCGGGCGGGGCTTACTAAGTTTGGCATCATTAAGAGGCCTTATTCCTTTTAAAATGCTGATTCCTGATTGTTTTAGACATTTTTCTCTATGATCAAACATGTTTCTTAACACATTATTGATGTTACTATCTGTACCTAGAACAGGGCTATTGGAATTTATTGGTATATTTGATACCTGCAGTTTGAATTTTTCATTGATAATTTTTGTTTCAAAAACCACTCGAAATTGACAAAATTCACGCAGAGAACTGTTTTTTTCAACTTCATGCAATGAAAATTGAAAACATGAAATAGCTATGTTACTACCAACTCGGGGAAAAGTATTATTCACTTCAAAAAGTTGGTTGAAATTATCAATATTTTTGTCATAATATGAAAACCGGCCAAGAGCATGTCGGGCCACGCTCAGTGTAGGGTTCCGTAGTTGCTCATCCTTCACAATAAACTGCTGTTTTAAGCCCGAGGTTTACGTTAAGAAAGATTGTAAGCTCTATAAAAAGGTCGTAAACGCCCTAGAAACTGTAATCACTTATTACCTTCTGGAAGTCAACTTACGACCTTTTAAAGAAAAAATATGAAATTCGGCGATAACTCAAAAACGGCTCGACCGATTTTGTTCAATATAGTTTTCATTGAAAGTACTTATAAGGCCTCATTAACATGAATTTTTCCGAATTTTTTTGACCCGTCTATTCAACGACACCCCACACCAGTGTTGAAAAGAAAAAAAAAATCACCCCCACTTTAGGTGTTCGAGAGGTACCCGAATTTTTTTTTTTAATTTTTTTTACCGTTCTGTCGGCGTTATACATACACATACTCATACCAAATTTCAGCTTTCTAGTAATAATGATCACGGAGCTTTAAGCAGCGGACGGATGGACGGACGGACGGACGGACAGACGGACATGGCGAAACTATAAGGGTTCCTAGTTGACTACGGAACCCTAAAAAACAAAATTAAAAGGATTAAGCGTCTCTTACTTTATTTGGTAACATTAACATCAAGGACCATATACCCGGGACTTATGTTCTCATACAAGAAAACGTAACTCTGAAAAAGCTCAAAATTCGGTATAAAAACTAGATGGCGCTGCTTCGTAGCCTGGAAGTGACAAAAATGATATGTTTTACCAATATTTATAAGTGATTTTTGATTTTTGAAAATCAAACGCGTTACTGCTTTGTTTTAATACGATAATATAACTTAAATACACAATTTTTAAGGATTTCATTTTTTAGTCTTCAACAACGTGGTTTGATCGTATTAAAATAGATGGCACTACCTCTGGATAGCTCAAGGTTGCTTGCGGGCTCGCCAATTTTTGCTACACAAAATAGCTAGATGGCGTTGGTGCACTGATGTAATGGACAAAATAAGTTACGCCCGAATTGTCAAGCGACATTTCCCACTAACAAACAGTCAGTAACGTAATATTTGTTAGATAAGTTTTGTACAGTCAAGGAATTTCATTTCCTACCCATTTCGATAAAATGTCGTTAGACATTCGCAATGCATTAAGGCCGAAAATTATATTTCAATAATAGTATTGAAATGTCAATATTATTATTTGTCACTTCATTTTACAAAAAACCTCCTCGCGAAAGGTTATCATTTGCTTTTAATTTCTAATTAGGAACATATGTCAGTGTCAATCGAGAAAATCGTAAAATAATTTTCAGCAACGTTATTAATTTGAAAAATAAAATGCTTGCCGCTAACCGTGAACTATTAAAAGATAATGATAATGACTGAAAACAATGAAGAGCTCAAAGAGTGGAGTTACACCAGGAAGGAATACGGATTTATGAGATCACACGTCGGTTAAATGCTAGCAGGGACACAGTTTGACGTTGGGTACGGCGATATAATGCTGAAGGAAACCTTATTGATCTACTGCAAAGCAAAGTAACCATTGCATCGTCCGCTTGCCATGGCCCAAGACCAACGCCGACGACAAAATGGCTTTACGCCAACGGGACGATTTGCGGAAATGTTTGACATTTACCCTAGAACAATTAGGAATTGCCTACATGCAGGCGGCCTGCGAAAATATATTCGTTCGTTTTGTTTTTGTTAAAAGTAATATAAAGAAAACGTTTATAAAATTGTGGTTTTATTGAATTATCACTGTCGTTAGTTCTGTTAGTTTTTGTATAGATAAATTTCGGGTGCCTGTCGTATCGCATAACGTTTTTTGTCCTAAAAATGTTTGGCCGAGAATGTTTGGCATACTGTTGAATGGCATACTACTCGTTTGTCCTACTATTTTCAGATGATGTGCGTATCGAAAGTTTCGATTCGAAACGTGATACCTACCTGAAGGGCTACTCCGATGTTGGAAATTTTACTGTCGTATAGTGCTATTCCATTCACTAAAATATTCTTTGACAGATGATCGAGAAGGATGGCGCTATTCGACAGTCAAATTTTGAACATCGGGGTAGCCCTTCTGGCATCACTGGTTTGACATGTCTTGCCAGATGGGTGTGTGATGTCGTCAAATCAAATGTCATTGTTTCAAATTTGTAAAATTGTATGTATTTTATTCATGAAATTACGCGATTAATCGAATTTTGCGGTTACGTGTTTCCATATCAGAATTTATTGTTTTTTTACAAAGAATAGTTTGGTATGCGTTTCGTGAAGGTCTATCGTAGGCCCAGACAAAATTATTATTATATTGATTAGTTTACGTCAAAACGATGACATGTAGGGAATTGTTGCAACTACAATGATTTGCTCTCCATACAAATTTTAATCCCGTTTTTCGTCCCTAAAAGGGATAAAACTTGGTATAAATGATAGCCTATGTCCTATTCTGATATATAAGGTACATAACTGGAAAGTTTCATCATAATACGTCCAGTAGTTTTTGAGATTAAGTGAAACGTACATACATACATCCATCCAAACTTTCACGTTTATAATATTATTAGGATTAGGATTAGGATGTAAGTAATTTTTATGTTTAAATAAAACATACACAAATAGTGAAATGAGACGAAACGGAACGTAGTAAACAAACATCGCACCTAACGTCATCTATTCACTTTTTACTGTATCACTTGGAACTTGGAAGTTGGAATGTCGTTGAACGCTTGACGACTGTGTTACTTCACGCTTGCGCGTACCGTACGGTAGAGATTGAAAAATGACGACTTTTGAATGAATTGAGACCCTTAGCGGCATCTACCGACGTAGAACGATAGTAACTAACGGAGTACGGTGCGTAGTATGAAGAATAGCGGTCCCGTGTATATGGTCCTTGATTAACATGCATACATTTTATGGCAATCATAGTGGTTTATTTAGGTAAAAATAACGCATTAATTTGCTTGCTAAGAAGTTGTGATCATTTAATTAATATAGGCTTTAAAATTTAATTTTTTAGGTTACCTACATGATGATATTATATTTGAATGTAGTTTCATATTAAAATGGTAATCAATTTCTGAAGAACGTTTCGTTTTTTTCGGTTTAATAATGACTATCTATCAGCCACAGACGTCCACTGCTGAACATAGGCCTCCCCCATGACTCGCCACAAAGTGCGATCCTGTGCAGACCGCAACCAATAATTCCCCGCTACCCTCACGAGGTCATCCGTCCATCTAGTCGGAGGCCGACCCACGCTGCGCTTTCCTATACGTGGTCGCCACTCTACGACTTTGCTTTTTTAATAATGACTATTGTGGAGTTATTTACTTTAAATAGGATAGCAAGTTGTACACGGTGTTAGTTTATCTATCTTCTCCTGGCACTCACTCAATTGCTCAAAGGTTAACTGGAAAAGATCCCTTATAGGGATTAGTTCGCTTTTGTACCTATTTTCTTTGTAGTAGATGTATTTTTAACTGTTTGTGTGTACAATAAAGTGTTTACTTACTTATAATTTTACATAAAATTGGTGTTTTAATTTGGTGCTCATTCACCATTTTTGGTAGCAAAAAGTGATTTTAATGCCAAGAAATTTTGCTTTATCTGGTGATCAGTAATATTTTACAACTTTTGGAACATTTTAAATTAATTTTGGGATCAATTTTGGTGCTCATTTATTATTTTTGTTAGTAAAAAGTATTTTTCTTGCTGTTACATTTTAAATCATCTAAATATTATTATTTTACATTAAAAGCACTATTTTCCTATATACAAATATTTGTTTATGAAATAGTT
Organism: Apotomis betuletana; assembly: GCA_932273695.1. Classification (NCBI taxonomy): domain Eukaryota; kingdom Metazoa; phylum Arthropoda; class Insecta; order Lepidoptera; family Tortricidae; genus Apotomis; species Apotomis betuletana. The sequence goes on along the minus strand of OW026320.1, from coordinate 10,496,584 downwards.
GTATGAAGTTGTTTATAATAATTACTTCGATCATTCCTTATTTTCATAGCAGGAACTACTTATAAAAATCCTTAGCTATGCACATAATAGTTTTGAAACTTAAGAATAAGCAGAGTATTTTTTTGTAAACCAGCACAAATCAAAAACCGTCTTGTGTTTATACCAGTGAAGAAAGAAGAGTGTAACTCTCTTCCTGTGCACATTTTGCCAGAAAAATATGTATAACTTGGATCGCTTCAAGTTGTGAGCAAATAGGCATTTTCTAGGCAAGCATGCTCCATCTCAGGCCCTATTATCACTTAATATCAGGTGCAATCAAAACCAAATGCTTGACTATCACTATCATATATAAAATAAAATAAACAGCGAGTTTGTTTCTCGCTGGTGCTAGTTGGTCATTGTTAGTTAATTGCTCAAACTGGGTACTAGTACTAGATGGGTGATTCTACAGATGTTTCAACCGCTGTCAGTCCGCTGTCAAAAATATTGAAAGTATGAGCTACACCAAGTTGCAGATTTTCATACAATGATATACTGCTACCATACTGCTTACCATAATTGATCTAATTTAAAGCATCTAAATGGCCCATTGCTTTGATATTTATGACAGCAGATTGACGGCGGTTGAAACGCCTATAGAATCACCCAGATATTTAAAAAAAACATTAGAAAATAATTATTTGATTTAGCAAATTTTAAGCTGTAACAGTTCTATACCTATATAAAATGGAAAGGAAAATTATTTAATACTAAATAAAAGCACACACTCTCCAGCTTCAGGCACATTAGTCCAGCCAGTGTTCAACTCTCTTGAAATTCTTCCCCGTTGGTAACATATCACCAAATGAATTGAATTGCAATGGCAATGGATTCTTAAATTCAATAACTATCCCTGTCATGACTTCTGGATTGTTGTTCTTCCATGGCCATTCAATAGCACTTGAAACCTTTAAAAATTGCTTCCTCCTTTTGGATGATCTACCTATGCATGTCTTTTCCTTATCTTTTCTACTTATACTTTAATGGATGATTTAACTTTAGCTTCAAATCTGCTAATGAATGTTAACAGCACCCTTCAGATAGAAGACGATCATGGCATTGAAAACACTTGTCAACACTTCTTGTTCATCCACAATGAGTCACAGTCACAAGATCACACTTTGAGCTCTGGACAACTTTATGTTTATTAACGAACACAAATATGCACAAATATAGTATTCCTTCTTGAACTGTGTGAATTTCCTTTTAAATCTGAAAATAACAAATTCACTTGTGAACATGTTTTAATGCTATTTAGGTATCTAAAATGTTTTCGATTACCTATAGCTTGTAGGTATCTAAAAATTGTAACTCGGATGATACTTACATCGATTGCATTATGATATATCGTAACTCGTCGTAATAGAAATCCCAAGGAATTTTTCCATCGTCAGAGAGATACGGGCTTTCTAATTTTACCAGTCTCCTTTAAAATACATGGGAGGAGTTAAATATTAAAAAATGTACACAAACAAAGATCGCGTTTACCTACGTTACATTTTACATTTTTGCCTATTTGTATACAAATATGACGGTTGACGGAATGACAGTGACATTCACAGCGCTGCCAGACGAGTGCAAGCAGAGCGGCTAGCATAACTTTGACACGCGACTCTTTCTCGCGCGGGATATACTACCTGTCTCTATCTGTACAGTACTATGAGATAGTGACGGATGATGCTATCTCGCGCGACATGAGTCACGTGTCAAAGTTACGTGCTGGGTTAAAAGTGTTAAACCCGTAACAGACGATCAAACAATCCGGCTCACTCTAACAGATAGCAGTGTCCCTATCGGTCTGACGGATTGTTCGATCGTCTGTTAGATTCACCATAGAGATTCACGTAGATTATTGTATAAAATTTGCAAGCTTCTTTTATCTAGATTAATAACGTAGTACCAACATAACTACGACTTGCCTATGATTGATACTTACTTTTTACGCTATTGAAATATCTTCTCAAAATAAAACATATTAGTCAATCTTAACTCTGATTTTATTTATTTTTAGATTTACATTAAATAGAATAAACTGTGTTCAAAATATTGCACCTACATAGTTCAGACTTTCATATTCTATTTTATTATTTCTCAGTCATTGTTTTTACCTATACCACAGTATTTAATTTTGAATTTACCGCCTTTATTGAGGGACAGGTCGGTTCGCGTTACATACTCTATAACAGTGGTTGATAAAGTGAGAGAAATCGTTAAAATAATTCATTATGAAATAAAATTTCTCGTTTGCTTATTTCTACTACTATCTTAAAATATTATGATTCCGCACCAGGTATAATGAAGCGACATCTATTGGTATCGTATAAAAAGTGCCTACGCCTACCAATCGAGCTAGTAAAGTAGACGTTGTATGCAAAAATGTATAGGTGGCGTTTAAAACAAATAATAAGATATGTTTTTATTTTTACTTTGGTGTTTATATTGTGTGTGCTCGTTAATTTTCAATATATTATAGTTTCAGAAATTAAATTAAGTGAAATTGAAAGGTTTTGGCTTAATCTAAAGTAAAACAAAAAAATCATCTGAAACGAACGATACTACTAACGATATCTTGTGTCGAGTAGCAGAACTATTCGGCCGAAGTATGTGGTGTCCGACTCTTCTAATTCCTTGCTCTATGGTTAGAGTTATTGTTGTTTTATACTTGTTTAACGTTTAATAAATAATTCACGGAAATCAAATGTGCAATTTCGATGCCCCGCTCCACCCCACCCCTCATTCGCCTCATAAGCATACAAATTACCCCCCCTGAAAGAAATCCTGGATCGGCGTCTGCTAAGGTACCAGGCTGACATAAATGAAAGGAGCTTATCGTGCCGGAGCCGTTTGCGTTTGAGGCACGTCTGCACTTGAACGGGTCTAAAAACTTGGCATCATGTACCAGGGCTACATAAATGGAAGGAGCTTACCCGCATACGGAAACTTCTTGTCACAGTACTGACACGGGTACTCCGCTGCTTTGCCGTGCACCTCCTGTACGTGCCGGAGCCGTTTGAGGTACGTCTTGAACAGCTCATCGCATTTGAACACTGAATCATTTGAAGTAAGTACCAGGGCTACATAATTGGAAGGAGCTTACCCGCATACGCGAACTTCTTGTCACAGTACTGGCACGGGTACTCCGCGGCGTTGCCGTGCACCTCCTGCACGTGTCGGAGCCGTTTGAGATACGTCTTGAAACGCTCCTCGCACTGTGAACACTTGAACGGGTCTGTTTTCGTGTGTACCCGCCACATGTGCGTGTTGCGCGTGTTTGCGTTTGTGAATTCCTGAAAAAAAAAAAATATTGATTCAATTCAGTAATTGATAGATGTGGTTACCTAGAACCTGGGGGTCTAAATATGATGGTCGCTTTTATCACGCGATAAATAAGTGACAAAGCATCAGTCCGACATTTGGGTTGAAGCACCTTTTATATAAAGTAAAAATTGCGAAAAGCATAAATTTACCCGGCCAGTCAAGATGGGGAAGCGTTTGTACGGAACCCTCGGTACCGAAATCGACTCGCATTTGGCCGGTTTTTGAACAGAAATTACCCAAACATCTAGTAACTTGCACGTCTTGTTTTGCTTTAAATAATAATTCGCGCTAATTCTTGCTTTGTGAAGATAATAGAGATACTTACTATAAGATTATACCAGGGTGCTATAAATTACAAGGACCTAACTCGCTAGGTAGCCCGCTGATGTATATCTGTCTCACCTTATCACAGTACTTGCAAGTCACCGGGCCCTCCACATGTGCCTGAGACCTGTGCATTCTCAGCCTCCTTTGGCTAGCGAAGACCATCCCGCAATCAGCACACACATAGTCCGGGTAGTGTTGGTTCATATGAGTGCTGAGAGCTTTGGTTGTGTCGAACTGTTGTCCGCATTCTTTACAGTCCAGCTGCCCGGGCTCCAGGGTGAAGGGGGGTGGCTTGTTGGCTGGAGTATAGAAAAATAAGTACTCTAAATCATATATATAGTGCAAGGAATAAGTTCAAGTTGCAAACTATCTTACTAATATTATAAACTAAGCTGCAGCTTTTAAATTCTAACCATCAAAGTTTTAACCATCTTTTTGACTGGCAGGCAGATAAGCCCTGGACAAATTCTAGCATTTTATAGACAGACAATAATGACCAACATAGTAATTGAAAGGCAGACTATGCATAGCATAAAATACTGTAGACACTCATGTGACAAATCAACAAATCATCCTTAGGATATTGCATCAAGAAATCATATTTTGAAAATCCATTGTTAATGTGACAGTTTGCATAATGAAAAATCGCCAGGCAGTATAAAATAATCATAATATTATATCTAAAATCTTATAAATATAATTATATTAAATGGCATCACGTTTATCAATAATTTGCTTGAATATAAACATTTCTTTTATGCTAGCAGACATTAATAAAATAAAAAAAACGTACTGATTCAAATGTTTACAAAGAAGCGAAAAGTTGAAAAATTTTATGGTTCAGACAGGATTCGAACCTGCGTTTTCAACGGCTTTCCGGGCCAACAGGGGCGTCCTACCAACTGGACCACCGAACCAGATGTCAGCCATTGAATCTTTCAACCAGTTGCTATTTAGTGTATACTTATTCAGTGTATAAATATCAGCAGAGCTAGCCTATCTTGCCTCATCTTCGCTTGTCGCGCGACATAGTGTCACCTGTCTTATTCGCATAGTATTGAAAGGAAAGTGACAGGCAGTATTTGTTGTGCGACAAAGAGTCGACGTACAGGTATCATTCGCAATGCAAAATATCTACATTACATAAAATTAAAAACCATAACTTAAACAATATATCAGTCTTACCGCTACTTGGCTTCCTAGGCTTGATCTTCATAAACAAATCTTCTCCTATATGTACGGTAACCACATCTGTACCTTCAGTCATATTATCAGGTCTCTCTTCTACATCATTTGTATTATCTTTCGACTCAACAATATCAGGCATATTTTCCTCAACTTGGACCGTTTCTTTCTTTGTTACATCCTTTCTTACTCTTTTCCGTTGCTTAACTTTAGTCTCATTTTCAATGTTACCAGGCAAATTTTCCTTAACAATGTCCACATTAATTTTTCTATTCCTTTTCGTTTTTTTCGGCGCTTCTTTGCTGCTTACCACGGCATCGTTTTCCAAATCAATCAAATAAGTATCAGGCTCATTTTCCGTTGTACTGATTTCATTAATTTTCTCCAGGGTGTACGATATTTGTCCCGTTTCTGGATTGAGAACAGTTTTGATGTTGTAATCATTTTCAAATTGTTCTGCGAAGAGTTCTTCTTGAGACTCCTTTTCTTCTGCAGTGGCTTGTGTGGCTATAATATAAGAAACATTAATATAAAGCTAGTAATATTTGTTTTTAAACAACTAACACAATTTCAATAGAATTTTATGCTTCTTTTACACAATAACAGATCTTAAAAGACAAGTATGGTTCATCACACAAGTATTTTATCAAGGCCGTTTTTCTTTTATGAAGGTAACTACTCAGCAGTAAGTCCCATGGAGAGGAGGAATGAATTAGGCAACTTCATTGATGATGTTAAGACAACCCTGATATTATGAAATAACATCTCGGATTTTGATCATCCAGGCCCCACCACCATTGCTGCCAATGAATGTAGATCTTTTCCTATAGTACCTGAACTTGTTATTTAACAATAAGTACCTAACACATTTAATGCAAATCTATTCATAATAGCATGTTCATGCACTAGGGATTTTTTTGTGGGAAAAATACCTTGCAAAGCAACTAGTCTCTGGGCTGCTTCAATGATTTCATTTTTGAAGTTATATGCAGATCCTAGTTTTATAATACAATCAGTGCAGAGTGTATCCAGACCAGAGTCCTGTGTAATCTGTAAAAAAGTTAGTGTGGCTGTTAGTTTTAAAACCTTTGTCTTCCTAAAAAAAACAACAACAGGCCAAGTACAGAATCAACAAACAGATGCTGAAATATTACGAAATTTTATGAAATATACGGATTAGAATTATTAAAGCATAATAAAATAAGATATCTTCGACAGTTTATCATAGGAATGCATTCAATTGCTGCTGTATTTAATGTTAAACAAAAACAAACAACAATAACCTCTAAAACTGCAATAAAACGGACTAATCACATCATAGCACGTAAAGGAAGTCGGTTAAATAGTATACGGTACACTTACCTCGATATTAAAGCATTTTTTTATCAGTTCGACGTACAATTCCTCTTTGTCATCGTTGATATTGTAAGTGGTAAAGATATTGAAATTGGTACCGGTTTTTAAGCAAATTGAACACTTCTTCTCGACATCTGAAGTCATTATGGTAAATAAAACTTAAAGTAAGCAGTTCCTATGATATTAATTTTCACTTATAATATAAATTAATTCACTTTTTTATAACTTATAGTGATTATGGTTGGAGACCGCTTTATTTATAAAATCTTGTGTCAGTTTGCGCCACAGACTAAGCCGAAGGTCCATCATTTGCACTCAGCAAATGTGAAATGACCCTAATTTAATAATTTTGCGATCCATTAAACGTATTTACCATGATAATAAAATCTTTTTGTAGTAAAATATGCTTAAACACTTCAATTAAAAGTCGTTTGTAGGACAATACATTACTTTAAATGCTTACGAAATACGTGCAACGGTAATATTCCATAAATGTGTCATTAGCCTTAAAAATTTAAACAAAGCGGCAAACTGATGAAAAACGCTTTACCACAACCTTACCACAACGATCGTCTTTTGTCAAACAAATTCAAATCAAATTGCAGAAATGAAATGGCCTTTTTAGTTTGCTGCTAAAATAAAATAACATAAAAAAATGGATGATCACGACTTCGTAGGTTGCATCAGTTGCATGAACACTAACGATTTATACGACCTATTTGCTCCTTATTCCGACAATGTGGAAACTTATGCAAAAATGTTTGAAACCTGCTTCGATTTAAAGGTAATCTTTTTAAATCTATTTTTTCTTATTTGCTTTGAAGACAAGACATAGTATTTTTATTAATTTAAACAATAATCTGTAATCCTTACAGTAATAGTTTAAATGTTGTGGTAAAAATTACATATGTATGTTAAATCTTATTTTTAGGTGTTAGACATATCCAAATATATTTGTGCGGTTTGCTCACAAAAGTTGGAAGAAGCAGTGGTCTTCAAGGAACAGACTTTGAAGAATATAGCTATGCTGCAGAGTATAAAAGGTCATTACTAGATTACATATATGTGCTTGTTTTATAGATAACTCCAGTAGTATTACTGTTATACTTTTGGGGCTTTGTGTTAGAGTTACTAAATATACAATAGCAAATGCTTGCGTTTGAATGTGAATCAAAAGATCCGCTAATATTTTATTTTACTATATATTGCATAATAAAAAAGTTGAGTTTGAGTCTGTGGTCTCTGAAGAGCAAACCATCCAGCACAGCATACACGACTGCCCCATAACGCGCTATGCCGCCGGCCCGTAAGGTCCTGTTCTCCCTCAATGTCAAAGTGGCTAAGAAAACTTAATGTTGATTTGTAAATTGTAACATTAAGTATTGAAGCTGTCCGATATCGCTGTGTATGCCACACAATCAAATAAATAATAGTGGTCTCCTCTTGTGAAATGGTAGACTGAGACATGTAAAAGTGGCCTTGTGGCCTACTTGAAGAATGAAGTTTATTATTTAATTATTTATTTAATTGTTAACATGTTTTCAGATGAGGAATATCTTGACGAGTCCATTCTAGAAGAGGCAGAACATGCGCCCGAGGACATGGAGTCACAGGAGATAGCCAAGAACAACTTGGACGTTGGGGAAGATAATGAGCTGGATGGTGAGACCATAAATATTCTAAAAGTATAATATCATTTAGGCATTCTAAATATTGGTGTACCTAAGATTATTTTACTGATGGGGCCCGGGTGGGCCCTGGACTAAATACGCCTATGATTCTAAAATTATGGTATTTGGCATAAGTAGCAACATTTCAGTAATTTCTATGATTCAGTGGAAAGAAATTAGATAAGTTCGCCTTTCTGCAATCCATATTATTAGGAATAAGTATGTCCTGTTTACAGAAGTGTTTTTAACAATTTATTATTTCATTAATCTGATATACATAGTGTGCACTCATGTAACATAAGGTTTTTTTTTCCTCCATCCCATCATCCAACCAGTTCCCACTCTACCCCCTCCCTCCCCCTACAGGAGAGTTGGACGAAGAGTACGCCATACAAGCCCTGGATGAGACCACGTGCATCTACTGCGATCTACAGCTGTCTGATGCTTCAGAGGTATTTACCTGATGCACCTGTAGTCCCCCCTCTACCCCTCCCTCCCCCTACAGGAGAGCTGGACGAAGAGTACGCCATCCAAGCCCTGGACGAGACCACGTGCATCTACTGCGATCTACAGCTGTCTGATGCTTCAGAGGTATTTACCTGATGCACCTTAGTCCCCCTCTACCCCTCCCGCCCACTACAGGAGAGCTGGACGAAGATTACGCCATCCAAGCCCTGGACGAGACCACGTGCATCTACTGCGATCTACAGCTGTCTGATGCTTCAGAGGTATTTACCTGATGCACCTTAGTCCCCCTCTACCTCCTCCCGCCCACTACAGGAGAGCTGGACGAAGATTACGCCATCCAAGCCCTGGACGAGACCACGTGCATCTACTGCGATCACAGCTGTCTGATGCTTCAGAGGTATTTACCTGATGCACCTTAGTCCCCCTCTGCTCCCTCCCTCCCCCTACAGGAGAGTTGGACGAAGATTACGACATCCAAGCCCTGGACGAGACCACCTGCATCCACTGCGGTCTACAGCTGTCTGACGCTTCCGAGGTATCCATCACCAGACTATAGGCCCCCTCAACTCGCCTCTACAGAACAGCTGGAAGACTCCATCCAAGCCCAGGACGAGACCACCTGCATCTACTGCGGTCTACAGCTCTCTGACGCTTCCGAGGTATCCATCACCAGACTATAGGCCCCCTCAACTCGCCTCTACAGAACAGCTGGAAGACTCCATCCAAGCCCAGGACGAGACCACCTGCATCTACTGCGGTCTACAGCTCTCTGACGCTTCCGAGGTATCCATCACCAGACTATAGGCCCCCTCAACTCGCCTCTACAGAACAGCTGGAAGACTCCATCCAAGCCCAGGACGAGACCACCTGCATCTACTGCGGTCTACAGCTCTCTGACGCTTCCGAGGTATCAATCACCAGACTATAGGCCCCCTCAACTCGCCTCTACAGAACAGCTGGAAGACTCCATCCAAGCCCAGGACGAGACCACCTACATCTACTGCGGTCTACAGCTCTCTGACGCTTCCGAGGTATCCATCACCAGACTATAGGCCCCCTCAACTCGCCTCTACAGAACAGCTGGAAGACTCCATCCAAGCCCAGGACGAGACCACCTGCATCTACTGCGGTCTACAGCTCTCTGACGCTTCCGAGGTATCCATCACCAGACTTAAGTCCCCCTCAATTCCTCACTACAGAACAGCTGGAAGACTCCATCCAAGCCCCGGACCATACCACCTGCATCTATTGCGATCAACATCAGAGGTAAGCTTCACTTGACTCTTGGTCCCCTCAACTCCCGCCTACAGAACAGCTGGCATACTCCATCCAAGCCATGGATGACACTGTGTGCTGTTCGTCAGTCAGCCCCTGCGAAACAGCTCAAAGAATGAAGTAATTAAATTAAGTGGGTGCCACTAGATGGGCAGCGCAGGCGGGGCCGGCCTAGGCGGAGATGCACTGTCTTTTAAAAACCCCGTTGTTGACGCGCAGTGCATGTGTGCGTCACATGCACTCACACAGCGACGGACCGCGGGACCGGATCGCGCCCCCGCACCGAACACTCTCGCGTTGATATTGGACCCGGCACATACGTTCTTGCAGTGTTCTTGAGCAATAAAATGAAATGTAAATTTCATGACCCAGATATGAGCAACTATGATGATAAAAAAAAAAGTACTACATGAGCTATCGATGTGGGAGTTTTAGTCTGATATTCATAATGGTAATAATTAGTATCGTATTTTTGAATTAAACCGGTGTGAGACAAAAACGGGGTCTTTAAAAGACTGTAAGATGTCAGGATGACCTGGACACGTTCCTCAACTGGTGGCCGGAAGAGGCATGTAGACAGTTTCTTGCCTCCACCGTAATCTTCGAAAACAATTATGTATTTGAAATATTTGAGGTTTTTGACGTGTTTTACCGAATTATACAAAGGGCGTTATCGCAAAATTTGTTACTTATATTCTGATTTGGCTATTGAAAATTGGTATATAGTCACTCAAACTGGTAGTAGTCACATTGTTAATGAAGCAATACTATCGTAAAGGTGGAAGAACACGTCCGCTCGGTGCACGGCCTGGAGCCCCGCACGGGGCTGCGTTTGCAGGAGTGCGCGCTGTGCGGCGCCACGCTCACTCGCGACGTCGCCGACCACATCAATAGGTAACCTATTGTGTCCTGTAACAACCTCATTGGTCATTATTTTTATAAGTCAGTAACGCCTGCTGGCGTAAACAACATGTTTACATTTGAAATTGAAAAATTCCGGAAAGCCGTTGGAGATTCAGGTTCGGACCCTGCCAGAACCATTAAATTGAGATTTTCAATGTTTTCACTTTATTCAATGTAGCGCCATCTACCGTAAAGATTCAGTGTTCGGATTAGGTTGTGCAATTTCCCAGGACTTCGTAAAGTAGGTAACTAATATTAATATGGATATGACTTAATCCTGGGATTATAATCGTAACGCTTAAAACAATAATTATGCGTTTCATTTCAAAATATTACCTACTAAGTCATATAAAAGGTAGATAGTTATATACAGGTAGGTATCAATTATATTGTTTTTCTACTGCTTTCCTTTTATCTGTCATTTATATAGTCACCAACTCTAATAAAGGGGTCCATATTGGCTCTCATAAAAATTTTATTCCTATTTTTTTATTTCACCACCAATTTGTATTCATAACAATCACTCTTCATAATTTTTTTCCTGATACTTTTTTTCTTCATACTTTTATTTTACTACCATCGGAACTCATAACAGTCAGTTATCATAATTTTTTTCTTAATAATGTCATTACTAAGAAATGTTAAAACTCGTACAGTTGCCGAGAAACTTCTTGAGCCTAACCTTGACTGCGCAGTAGCCGATTTACGTACAAATATGCATGCGCAGATCCGCCATTTTGGGTCAAGAAGTTTCTCGGCAACTGTATTTTTTTTTTCATAACTGTTTTAATTCATAACAGACAATTATCATAATTTTCCTTTTAATACTTTCCTGGAAGTGGTTTGGTGGTAGTGGTTTGTTCTTGTATGTAAACAGTATGAATACAAGCAAAACTTTTTTCGGTACGCAAAAAAAAATAACCTCGAAGGCCAGGCGGGAGCTCGCTACGCTTCGCTCCCGCCTGACCTTCTAACCTAACCCGGCCACGTCGGATCTGCTCTGAAAGGTTTTGCTCGCTCGCTTCGCTCGCTCGCTCGTTCGAATTTTGTAGTTTATGAATTCTGATGATTATGAGTTAGATTAGTAGTGTAAGAAAATATATGAAAAAAAATATTAGTATAAACAAGTTGTATGAATAGTGATATTATGAGTTCTGATGATTATGAGTTCCGATCGTTAGTATTAAAAAAAATTATGAAGTTTGATCATTATGATATAAAATAGTATGAGAAATATTTTCGGACTTCCGATAATAGGACTTAAAAAGTTATGTGAAAAAATACGCACCCCTAATATAAGATATATTACTAAAGCCTTTAAAAATCTATAGTCTATTGCCCTAAAACGCACCGCTAAACGATGTTATGTAATGTCGCCAAAAAAGAGGTTGTCTGGGAATCCCGGGGCATATCCATATTAATTAAGGTCATTCATCCCAAATTGCACATGCACCCTAATCCAAACACTGAATCTAACAATCTAGTAAATATATTATAGTCAAATCGGCTGTATTTATTTAAACTTTATTGCACAAAATACATAAGTAAAAGTACAAATGGCGGACTTAATGCCATGAGGCATTCTCTACCAGTCAATCACAAGGTCAAACTGAGACATTACGTAATGGTAAGATGGTAGGTAGCGGACAAGAGAAAAAGCGGTGTAAGGGTGCGCCTCCAGCCACTGACACGGGACGTGCGGAATCGATATAAATCCATACTATAAGGTGCTAACGAATTAGTCACGGATATTTTAAGAGATAGTACATTACATTAAAACAATTAACTTTTAACTGTTATTAAGGAACCTTTGTATATAATTTTTTAATTTTAATTTACCGAACAAAAATAATATTATAATTAATTTTTAAAATAATCACCCCTATTCTGTATCTGTAAAGATGTTTAACACTGTCTGTCATGTCTAGAATATGTCTAAAGAGGTCACATTTAACTATCTTATTAACAGGGTGTTTTAACGTAGCAAATTTGTTTCCTAATTTTCTCCAAAAAAACATAACAATACCTATGATGTTTCATACTTAAATGTACTCCGAGAACCGAGTATCTACTATCAGAGGTAAAAATATCCATGACTAGGTAATTTGTTAGCACCTTATATACTATATACATACTTATACTATATATACTATATTACTATATTTACTATAACTATATATTAACTATATAATATTATAAATGCGAAAGTGTGTCTGTCTGTCTGTTACCTCTTCACGCTTAAACCGCTGAATCGATTTTGATGACATTTGGCATAGAGATAGTTTAAGATCCGAGGAAGGATATATGTAGATAGTTTTCATCCTGGTAATTATACCTAAAAGGATTGAAAAGTGAGTGAACATTTCTGTTGGGGTGCAGTGACCCTGTAGGAAATGTAATTACTAGACCAAAAGCACAATTGCTCTTACATTTGCTTAGGCGCTTTTAATAATCCCTTTTATCAAGTTCCACGCGTACGTAGTCGCGGGCAAAAGCTAGTAAATAGATAAAAAAGTGAAGTGGAGCTGAGATACAGATTTGATTACCAGGTGACTGGTAGATTCCGCACGTCTCCGGTTTAGTGGAGTCGCACGCTAAGGCTGGCCTTTCACAGTCTGCAGAATCCCAATCTGAATTCATAATCACCCACCCACACCCACCCTCCCCTTTCCGTCATAGAACCACACGTGCCAGCTTGCGATGTCATCGCCTCACCGTGGAGAATATTCCCACTCGTACCAAGAAGTTTGGCAATTCCTTCATCTGCCGAACTATTAAAGTATAGAACTCCTTGCCGGCTCATGTGTTTCCTTCTTCTTATAACTTGGGACCCTTCAAACGAAGCGTGAAGAAGCATCTCTCGGGCCAGCATGGCAGTGTCAACTGACATGGCACCGTTGGTTTCTCGTCAGTTGCCATTGCGACTTGGGCTCCCCTTTTTGCTTACCATCAGGCGAAGTGGAGCCACTATGTTGTGCCGTTATAAAAAAAAAATCTGACTTCTTAGCCTGAATTCCGGTGCCTTGCCTCACACATGTCTTAAAAATTCCGATATAATCTGAATCCAGTATGTAATCCAAGAAAATTAGATTGCAATATATGGAAAATTTGGCAAAATTAAAGGACAACTTTTATCTATCAGGATATGTAGGTTATAGAGCCAAGTTTAATTTTATCTACTCTCCCCCCCTCTCAGGGGTGAGCGTCACCCCCCCGCGACCTCGAATGTGTCCCGCAGCGCGGTATTTTCAACTTTAAAAGAAAACCGTGTACGATACATACAAAGAGTATAGGAACGAAATAATCCTGAATAAATTTACTATAAACCTTTCATACATACAAAAGCGATATCACTTATAGAATCGGCGCAATCTGTTACCAAATACTAACGTTTTTAATTATTGATCTTTTTTTTCTGCTAAAAGGTTAGTTATCTCAAAAACTGCACACTTCTCGGCCAAAATATGTATGACAAAAGTAAAGAATGGACAATGATCTTTCTAAAAATGTATGATTTATTTCTGTTTCTCTTTCATTTACCGTTGCAATGCTATTTTTAAAATTTATGTCATTTGGCCATTATGCGAAATATAAATATTCGTACTAGTTAAACGGTGTTACTTTCAATACCATAGACTTCTTATATGTTTTTCTGTAATCTACAAGTATCGAACTATATCCTGTATTTTTTTATTTTTTATAAACTTACTATTTAAGGAAATAAGGGGTGTGTGGGGAAATCGTCAAGTTTTGCTCGTTTTCGTAAATAACTTCAAAACCGTTTAATTTTGAATTATATAATACATATATTTGAGATGTTCATAATGTACCTTTTCATTTGATATGTCACACGATATACTATGCCATTTTTTTTTCTATTTTGCCCCCTAAACTGGCCCTCATGTCAAAATTTATTTATTTGCGTTACGTTACGTTACACGTCCATGTTTGGGTCATCAATTTACATACGTGTACAAAATTTCAACTCAATCGGTCTAGTAGTTTCGGAGCAAATTGGCTATGACCGACGGACGGACTGACACAGACACACGAGGGATCCTACTATAATCATAGCGAATTTTCTCCGAAACTACTGGACCGATTGAGTTGAAATTTAGTACACGTATGTAAATTGATGACCCAAATATGGAAATGTAACGTAACGTAAAGTAAATCAAGTAATTTGAAACATGGGGGCCAGATTTGAGGAGTAAATTAGAAAAAAAAATAGCAAAGTATATCGTGTGACATATCAAATGAAAGAGTACATTATGAATATCTCAAATATATATATTTAATAATTCAAAATTAAACGGTTTTGAAGTTATTTACGAAAACGAGCAAAACTTGACGATTTCCCCACACACCCCTTATTTCCTTAAATAGTAAGTCTAAAAAAAAAAAAAAAAAATACAGGATATAGTTAAATATTTGTAGATTACAGAAAAACATATAAGAAGTCTATGGTATTGCAAGTAACACCGTTTAACTAGTACGAATATATATATTTCGCATAATGGCCAAATGACTTAAATTTTAAAAATAGCATTGCAACGGTAAATTAAAGAGTAACAGAAATAAATTATACATTTTTAGAAAGAACATTGTCCATTCTTTACTTTTGTCATACATATTTTGGCCGAGAAGTGTGCAGTTTTTGAGATAACTAACCTATTAGCAGAAAAAAAAGATCAATAATTAAAAACGTTAGTATTTGGTAACAGATTGCGCTGATTGTATAAGTGCTATCGCTTTTGTATGTATGAAAGGTTTATAGTAAATTTATTCAGGATTATTTCGTTCCTATACACTTTGTATGTATCGTACACGGTTTTCTTCTAAAGTGGAAAATACCGCGCTCCGGGACACATTCGAGGGCGCGGGGGGGTGACGCTCACCCCTGAGAGGGGGGGAGAGTAGATAAAATTAAACTTGGCTCTATAACCTACATATCCTGATAGATAAAAGTTGTCCTTTCATTTTGCCAAATTTTCAGCTAATCTTACTGAATTAATGTGTGTGGTCGTCCGTACTAATTGTATAGAAACCGATGCGTTCGGAATTCATAATCTGAATTTTCATACTCTGAATTCAGAACGCACGTCAAGATCTTTCTGCCAGATCGATCTGTGAAACTTATAATCTAAAAAAATCTGAGTGTGTGTGGGGAACAGTTAGATTGTAGGCAATACCGTGCGTTCTGACTTAATAATCTTAATTCAGATTGTCTAAGGCCAGCCTAAATGAAATGAAATGAAATATTCTTTATTTGCTTTAAAATATGGTACAATTAGATGTCAGGTTATATTATCCGGTACATAAACATATTTTGCTAAATATTAGCATGCAAAAACAATAGTGAAGGTAATAATTATAATATTGAATTTACTTATACGATATTAATTTGAAGACTTTTCATTTAAAAGCTCATTTGTGGAATAAAACATTTTTTGTGTTAGCCAGTAGTGTAGTTTTTTTAAACTGGTTTATAGGCAGGGATTTCATATCATCTGGAATTGCATTATATACCTTTATACACATCTGGTAACTTCCATTCATAAAGAGTGCACTATTGGGAACCATGTCCATTACAAGTTTATTCGGGTGTCTCGTGCTTCTAGAACTAATTTTATTTTTTAAAACTCGTAATTTCCGCCTTAGATGCCACGGCGAGAGCTCAGGAGCGGACAACCGTCGATTTCCGTGCCACTTCTGCGAAAACGTATACACGAGTAGAAAGGCCTGCTACACACACTTGAGAATGAAGCATGGCCGTAAGTTTTGCTGTTTTTCTCGCTGACTGTACAGTTTTCCAGGGTTTTGGTGCTTATGGAACCCTGTTACTAAACCTCTGCCCCCCTCTCGACAGAGTGTTACTAAACCTCTGCCCCCCTATCGACAGAGGGCTGTATCTTTCCCCCTGTACAGTCGAGTTCATTTACATCTACACACTTACGAGAACAAAAATATCTGAACACGACTTTATGCTTCCTACAATAGGGTCGTGTTCAGATATTTTTGTTCTCGTAAGTGTGTAGATGTAAATGAACTCGACTGTACTTAACTTGCAGTTAGTTGAAAAATGTGTACCTATTTATGTGTTTATAAAAACTTTTAAAGTCGCGTAAAAATTGTCAGAAACGGCCCGACATATGTAATGGATTCCTTCAGGTGCAGGGTTTGAATATAGTCAAACCATTAACTCTTCCAACCAAATGAACTGTGAAACCATACAAACTGACTCACTTTGTATGGTTTGATAGGTCATTTGCTTGGAAGAGTGGATATACTCTGTTAGAGTGGTTATACTCTAGTATTTTCTCTGACTTGCTTGGATTTTGTTTTTGTTCTTGACGTTTGGAGACACTTTACAGCTCCAAAATGACTGTCTACATCTCCGAATTTAATTTGTTGACCACGGAGACTCTACATCTTGATGAAACTTAGTAATAAGCTCATTTTTAGGGTTCCGTACCCAAAGGGTAAAAACGGGACCCTATTACTGAGACTTCGCTGTCCGTCCGTCCGTCCGTCCGTCTGTCACCAGGCTGTATCTGAAGAACGGAGATAACTAGACAGTTGAAATTTTCACAGATGATGTATCTCTATTGCCGCTATAACAACAAATACTAAAAATAAAATAATATAAATATTTAAGGGGGGCTCCCATACAAGAAACTTACAGATAATGGTACGGAACCCTTCATGCGCGAGTCCCACTCGCACTTGGCCGGTAATTTTTATTTTAATCTTGACGCCTGAGACCTGAAAGTACCTGTAGTTTAAGTTTATTGTAATTTAATACACCCGGAGACAATATACATCTCCCTGTAAAATATGCCCAGTGATTTGTCTGTTGCATTACTACTATGATATTATTATTGTTAATTGTAAATGTTTTTTTTTATATGTAACTTAGAATGTGACATGTAAAAGAGCTCTAGCATACTTGCAGAATAAAGTTTTGAAAATGGGGCCCCACCCTCCTCGATGTAAAGGGACCTCCATAATACGGGCCATGTTTTGCTGCAATTTGTGGCTGGCCATTATTTGCATCTTGCTCTAGCGTAGGGTCAGGGTAGGGTAGCGTAGTGTAGGGTGTCAGAGATGGACGGCCATGAAACCACAAATTGCAGTAACATGTAGTCCATTTAGAAGCCCACAGGATATAATCGTATATCGTATCGCATTTGCCCGGCATGCCACCATTGTTACGCCACTGCCTACTGACTAGATTTATGTTTCACTGTATAAGTTTGTTAGCATTTTCTCCGTTTGTCATCAGTGAAGCTCAGCAACGACCAGACCCCGAAGTATACTCCCCGCGAGCGCAAGAAGTGCCACATCTGCGAACGCGATTTCAGCCAGAAACAGATCCTCAACAAGCATCTTTGGAAGGCACACGGCTACGAGGTACATACCACAGAATATATACAACTCGGTACATAATGTATAAAAAATGTCTAATAGTTTAAATGTGTTTGTTTGCTTTATAGGTGGCGAAACGCAAAGCATTCCAGTGCCCGTTATGCCCAAATCGAGTGAGCTACGGCGCTCAGTTCAGTCGCCATTTGCTCACTGAGCATCGTGTGAGAGAGCACGTGGAGAGACTACACCTGCATTCCATGGACGGTAAGATCCTAGAGGGTTCTGATAGCCTGGTACCTAACGTTAGACAATCGAGTGAGCTACAGCGCTCAGTTCAGTCACAGTGTAAAAACTAACAGTGGGCCGACGCCTTTGATGTTTGCGTAAATGCCGACACCGCTCAAGGTTACCGTATCTACCAAGGGTTGTCACAGACTTACGCAACTGCCCAAAAAAGGAGGGTAATGTTTTTAGGGTTCGTGTATGTATGTATGTGTACTAATTTTACGTATGGCCACAGAATAGATAATAGTACAAGTACAGAAGGCACACTGCTTTGATCTTGACAAAAGCCGCTTTTTTTTGCCAAAAAAATATGATTTATGGCCCTTCGAAAGTCGTCGTCCCCAGCGCAAGCCAAACGGAACGTTAAAGCTGCGTGCCAACGGTGAAAATGAATTGTCTCGCTTGCCGCGTCGCCGAGAGCGAGGGCAGTCAACGACTAAAAATAAAAATGTATTTCCGATTTATTTCTTGCATTCAATATAGAGAGCAATATATTTATATTCTTCATAAATTATATTTATTATTTCATTATTTAACTATAAAATAATCAATCTCAGAATTTGGACGAATTGAATCCACCACCAGGCCGCAAAACATTTTAGCTTTATTTTTAAACATTTTAATACGTATAATATAATAAAATAATGCAACGAATGCGTTACCTTAACATGCAATTAAATTCTTGAGCTTCGTTTGGTTTTTGCTTAGTTGTCCGATATTTATTTATTTATTCATATATATTCATCACTACATACCTAGTATAAAACAAAGTCGTTTCTTGCTGTCTGTCTGCCCCTATGTACCTATGCTTGGATCTTTAAAAATACGCACGGACGCGCCGTGCGAAGCCGGGGCGGGTCGCTAGTAACAAATAAAACATGTACAAAGGCGAACTTATCCCTATTAGGGATCTCTTCTAATACATTTATTGTAACTCATTATTATATATTTTATATACTTACCTATCAAACTATCACTCAATCGTTTATTCATTACTGGTAATTTTACAAACGTGATATCAAATATTATTATAAAAACCTCTATGATTGTTGATTTAGTAGTAGACATACGTATTTTACTAGAATTTAAATTGACAAATAGCAGCAAATAATCAATTCAAAATTACATAAGTACTTAACAATTAAAATTGGAAGTAGATACACCTGCAATATGTTTTTTATTATTATTCAGAAACTAATTATTATATATTATGTTCATTTTCTTACCTTTCGGCATCCTTCGGACATGTTGGGAGAGCGAAAAACGCGTGATTCCAAATCCGATCATTATTCCTACAATCCGCTGCGATACAATATCTTTTCGCTTTCTTTTTACTCATTTAAACACTAAACGCAAACAGATGAATGCGGAACGTTCACTTGACGTAAATAATGAGCGAGACGCGCGCGAAAACCGTGGAGGTACGTGTGTTCCGAGACAGAGCGTGTCAGCCACTGAATAGGACGCATGCATGCGGCCACCGGCATGTACTTGTAGCGGGAAACCTTAATCGCGGAGTGCGCCCCGCCTGGTATGGCGTCCATTTTGGAAATAAAGATGGCGGACGTTACTTTTTAAAAAGTCGACATGGGTGCCGTTTTCTAGGTTTCTGGGGGTGTAGATTTGAAAAATAGATATCACTGCTACACACATCGACACCCATTTCGAAAAGTGACGTCCGCCAACTTGGATTTCAAAATGGAGGGCATTTTCGTATCCGGAACCACGACGAACCTCGGAGATGACACCCATATCGATTTTAAAGAAAAAATAATGTCCGCCATCTTGGATTTCAAAATGGACACCATTTTCGTAATCGGAACCCCCAGGAACCTCGGAGATGACACCCATATCGATTTTTAAGAAAAAATAATGTCCGCCATCTTGGATTTTAAAATGGACACCATTTTCGTAATCGGATCCCCCAGGAACCTCGGAGATGACACCCATATCGATTTTAAGGAAAAATAATGTCCGCCATCTTGGATTTCAAAATGGACGCCATTTTCGTAATCGGTACCCCGCGGACCCTCAAAAATAAATTAAAAATCAGACATGATTCATCAACAAACAATTTCTTACTTTTTAAATAAAGTCTAAGTTAAACCTTACGTAACTCGTAATTACTTTTTTTTAAAGTAATAAAAATTTGTTGAAGCAAAATAAAATATTGAAAATATACAAAAATGGATGACGACGGCAGTGGGGGAGTAAAGGTCAAACTCGTAATTACTTAAAATAACCTATAAATCATGTCCGACATTTTGAATTTAAAAATTCATGTGACATATCATATCATTATATATTTTAGTTTAGGTACACAGAAACAAACAATTTTATTAGCGATATTTCTGCGGTATTTCAATTTTTACTGGGAGGCGTAACGCTTTTACATCCGCCATTTTGTTTACGTTAGCATGACATGAGAAAATTTATTACTTAGGCACTATAAAATAATATTAAAAATATAATATTTACCTTTCTATTGACCGAGGAAATCTATGGAATCGTAGTTCGTTATTTTTAAAAGATGACGATATGCATTGTCGCACAGCACATGTCGTATGCACCATTTTAATTATGTTTTGCAAGACGCGTCAGCCCTGGAAGTCATCTCCCGCAATACTAACAATTTCGTCGTATGACACATGGGGAGCGCCCCACCCGCCGCCGCCTCTGTCACCCCGCACGATTGCCCTGTCTAGACGCCTTCGTCGACCGACTGTATTGTTTCTTAGACTGTGGTTCAGTCGTCATTTGCTCACTGAGCATCGTGTGAGAGAGCACGTGGAGAGACTACACCTGCATTCCATGGACGGTAAGCTTCTAGAGAGTTCTGATAGCCTGGTACGTAACGTTAGACAATCGAGTGAGCTACGACGCCTAGTTCAGTCATTTCCTCACTGAGCATCGTGTGAGAGAGCACGTGGAGAGACTACACCTGCATTCCATGGACGGTAAGCTTCTAGAGAGTTCTGATAGCCTGGTACGTAACGTTAGACAATCGAGTGAGCTACGACGCCTAGTTCAGTCATTTCCTCACTGAGCATCGTGTGAGAGAGCACGTGGAGAGACTACACCTGCATTCCATGGACGGTAAGCTTCTAGAGAGTTCTGATAGCCTGGTAACCTAACGTTAGACAATCGAATGAGCTACGGCGCCCAGATCAGTTATTTGCTCACTGAGCATCGTGTGAGAGAGCACGTGGAGAGACTACACCTGCATTCCATGGACGGTAAGATCCTAGAGGGTTCTGATAGCCTTGTATAGTTGAAGTAATACAAGCTGAGCTAATCCACTTACCTGCATTCACAATAGCATTGTGTCTAATACAATCCTATCTGCTTTTGTTCTCATAAACGCGAACCTGGCGCCAACCAGTTACTTACAAAAAAAAGGTTAGAACTACATTGCGTGGATATTGAATTTTCAGCCTTATTCCTTGTTGAATAGGTTTAAAATGTTTGTTGACGAGAGATCATAGTCCTTTTTCAAGAGAATACGTTCTTGAGGAGGGTCAGACGGTTGTAAAATTCCAAAAAGTTATGATCACCATTTTTCTGTTAGTGCATTTTGTAGTCTAATGTCCAAGGAAATAGAGTCGATAATCTATATTAACCTTCCAAGGTGGTTACAATCTGCTTTTACTACGAGCTCGTTATCTTAATTTGCGGTTTACCAGTTGTGGTTTGTTCAATGGTATTCAGTTCTTAAGTGGATTAGCTCAGCTTGTATTACTTCAACTATACCTAACGTTAGACAATCGAGTGAGCTACGGTGCCCAGTTCAGACGCCATCTAACTAAACATCGAGAGAGACACGTTGAGACTGTTGAAAGACTAAACGTGCATTCCATGCACGGCAAGCTTCTTGAGAGTCCTGATATCCTGGTACCCCAGACCCGGTACCTGACATTTGTTAGCACTTCAATAAATGCATGAAATAGCTATCTAGAAACTCAGGGAAAAGTATTATTCACTTTAAAAAGTTGGTTGAAATTATCAATATATTTTGTTATAATATGAAAAAAAAATTTAGAAGGAATAAGGCCTCTTAAGAAGCTTGGTATCGTGATGTTTTCCAGAGTTCATGTTGTTCAAGAGCGCCATCCAAGAGGAGACCAAGTACCGCTTCCGGAAGACCACCGCCAGCAAGCAGACCATCGAGGGCGTGCGCTCGCACTACATGTGCAGCCAGTCCGGCGTCTACGTCTGCCAGGTAGGTACTAGGTACCCTATACATGTTGGAACATAGGGTTTTATGTAAACCTATACAAACTCGTTTGTGTGATAGAATAAGTATTCTATGACAGTTTGTTTTTCTATGTTTCTTATGTCGGCCCATAGTCAGTCACAATAAATTACTTGAACACAGCACATGCTTTTTATCTGGTGATCCCGAAACCTTCCATCAATACAGTCTGATTTTTTTTAACACACACATTTGACAGTTCTCTGTTGACGTTTGTAGTGATGTAGCAAAGACATACTGTTTGCCTAATCTAACGATTATGAATGGTTGATCGAATCGATTTTATCGATGAACGCAACGAACGTAATGATTTATTATCGTTAAATTATTCAACACCGTGATAAGAATAAATATAACATGAACTCAATTGCATCAAATAGAAAGTTAAAAACTTTTATAGATAGTAGAAAAACCAGTATGTCATTGTCATTGCTTGTTTTTTTTTTTATGAAATTCAATAGGTCGTGCAGATTTACGTTCTATGGGTCCTGTGATGGGTCCTATGGGTTCTTCTATATTTATTTTCAAGAAACGTTTAAATTATATTTGTTAGACCAGCAGCTTGGTCCAGCACAGTAAGACTTTCGTGTTCCAGGTCGGCTTATATTCTGTCACAGTTTGATTGCCATTTTGTAAAGTTTAAATGTGTTAGTATTAGTCACGGTTTTGTGAGATGAACATAAATTGCCTACTTATAGTAATTATATAAATGTACATATTATAATCTGTTTGTTCACTTAGTCTTGGATCAATGGTAATATGAGTGTATAACGTGCAGTCCTGTTTCGCTCAACTTGTGGATCCACATAATACCAGCCCAGCCGTTAAATCACCCCCGTGACTGTGACCGTGGACTCCTTTTTCGCACAATACTTATTATTTTTATGTTATCCAGGGATTTGTGGAGATCAAATAGAGAGGCCTTTGCCCAGCAGTGGGACACTAACAGGCTAATAAAAAAATATATATATGTGATCGTATCCTAATTGCAGCGAAATAAAATTTTCTTTCTTTGATGTGTCAAATGTGTGTATAAAAAAATATCGGACTATAATTAAGAGAGTCATACCACCGCTCATTTTTTGTTATACAAATCGACGCCTGTTTTCTCCTCCAAAACTCAACCATGTTTTACTATTTTTTAGGAACTGAATGGGAAAGAAGTGTTCTGTGTTGGACCGTTTCGATTTTTCTCTAAAAATTATTACACAGCAACACAATTATTTTTTTTAAATAAAAGAAATATCATTCTGAAAGAAGACATTTGTTTGGTGACAGGGTAAGGGCAAACGGCCCGCTCCCGAGCGGCAGATCTACAAGACGGGCAAGGCGTGTCCGGCGCACATGGTGGTCACGGAGACCACGGACGGCGTGCTCGTCACCTTCCACAAGACGCACGTCGGGCATGGCCGTGAGTACTACACACTATAGGAACAGATCTACACGACGGGCAAGGCGTGTCCGGCGCACATGGTGGTCACGGAGACCACGGACGGCGTGCTCGTCACCTTCCACAAGACGCACGTCGGGCATGGCCGTGAGTACTACACACTATAGGAACAGATCTACACGACGGGCAAGGCGTGTCCGGCGCACATGGTGGTCACGGAGACCACGGACGGCGTGCTCGTCACCTTCCACAAGACGCACGTCGGGCATGGCCGTGAGTACTACACACTATAGGAACAGATCTACACGACGGGCAAGGCGTGTCCGGCGCACATGGTGGTCACGGAGACCACGGACGGCGTGCTCGTCACCTTCCACAAGACGCACGTCGGGCATGGCCGTGAGTACTACACACTATAGGAACAGATCTACACGACGGGCAAGGCGTGTCCGGCGCACATGGTGGTCACGGAGACCACGGACGGCGTGCTCGTCACCTTCCACAAGACGCACGTCGGGCATGGCCGTGAGTACTACACACTATAGGAACAGATCTACAAGACGGGCAAGGCGTGTCCGGCGCACATGGTGGTCACGGAGACCACGGACGGCGTGCTCGTCACCTTCCACAAGACGCACGTCGGGCATGGCCGTGAGTACTACACACTATAGGAACAGATCTACACGACGGGCAAGGCGTGTCCGGCGCACATGGTGGTCACGGAGACCACGGACGGCGTGCTCGTCACCTTCCACAAGACGCACGTCGGGCATGGCCGTGAGTACTACACACTATAGGAACAGATCTACACGACGGGCAAGGCGTGTCCGGCGCACATGGTGGTCACGGAGACCACGGACGGCGTGCTCGTCACCTTCCACAAGACGCACGTCGGGCATGGCCGTGAGTACTACACACTATAGGAACAGATCTACACGACGGGCAAGGCGTGTCCGGCGCACATGGTGGTCACGGAGACCACGGACGGCGTGCTCGTCACCTTCCACAAGACGCACGTCGGGCATGGCCGTGAGTACTACACACTATAGGAACAGATCTACACGACGGGCAAGGCGTGTCCGGCGCACATGGTGGTCACGGAGACCACGGACGGCGTGCTCGTCACCTTCCACAAGACGCACGTCGGGCATGGCCGTGAGTACTACACACTATAGGAACAGATCTACACGACGGGCAAGGCGTGTCCGGCGCACATGGTGGTCACGGAGACCACGGACGGCGTGCTCGTCACCTTCCACAAGACGCACGTCGGGCATGGCCGTGAGTACTACACACTATAGGAACAGATCTACACGACGGGCAAGGCGTGTCCGGCGCACATGGTGGTCACGGAGACCACGGACGGCGTGCTCGTCACCTTCCACAAGACGCACGTCGGGCATGGCCGTGAGTACTACACACTATAGGAACAGATCTACACGACGGGCAAGGCGTGTCCGGCGCACATGGTGGTCACGGAGACCACGGACGGCGTGCTCGTCACCTTCCACAAGACGCACGTCGGGCATGGCCGTGAGTACTACACACTATAGGAACAGATCTACACGACGGGCAAGGCGTGTCCGGCGCACATGGTGGTCACGGAGACCACGGACGGCGTGCTCGTCACCTTCCACAAGACGCACGTCGGGCATGGCCGTGAGTACTACACACTATAGGAACAGATCTACACGACGGGCAAGGCGTGTCCGGCGCACATGGTGGTCACGGAGACCACGGACGGCGTGCTCGTCACCTTCCACAAGACGCACGTCGGGCATGGCCGTGAGTACTACACACTATAGGAACAGATCTACACGACGGGCAAGGCGTGTCCGGCGCACATGGTGGTCACGGAGACCACGGACGGCGTGCTCGTCACCTTCCACAAGACGCACGTCGGGCATGGCCGTGAGTACTACACACTATAGGAACAGATCTACACGACGGGCAAGGCGTGTCCGGCGCACATGGTGGTCACGGAGACCACGGACGGCGTGCTCGTCACCTTCCACAAGACGCACGTCGGGCATGGCCGTGAGTACTACACACTATAGGAACAGATCTACACGACGGGCAAGGCGTGTCCGGCGCACATGGTGGTCACGGAGACCACGGACGGCGTGCTCGTCACCTTCCACAAGACGCACGTCGGGCATGGCCGTGAGTACTACACACTATAGGAACAGATCTACACGACGGGCAAGGCGTGTCCGGCGCACATGGTGGTCACGGAGACCACGGACGGCGTGCTCGTCACCTTCCACAAGACGCACGTCGGGCATGGCCGTGAGTACTACACACTATAGGAACAGATCTACACGACGGGCAAGGCGTGTCCGGCGCACGTGGTGGTCACGGAGACCACGGACGGCGTGCTCGTCACCTTCCACAAGACGCACGTCGGGCATGGCCGTGAGTACTACACACTATAGGAACAGATCTACACGACGGGCAAGGCGTGTCCGGCGCACATGGTGGTCACGGAGACCACGGACGGCGTGCTCGTCACCTTCCACAAGACGCACGTCGGGCATGGCCGTGAGTACTACACACTATAGGAACAGATCTACACGACGGGCAAGGCGTGTCCGGCGCACATGGTGGTCACGGAGACCACGGACGGCGTGCTCGTCACCTTCCACAAGACGCACGTCGGGCATGGCCGTGAGTACTACACACTATAGGAACAGATCTACACGACGGGCAAGGCGTGTCCGGCGCACATGGTGGTCACGGAGACCACGGACGGCGTGCTCGTCACCTTCCACAAGACGCACGTCGGGCATGGCCGTGAGTACTACACACTATAGGAACAGATCTACACGACGGGCAAGGCGTGTCCGGCGCACATGGTGGTCACGGAGACCACGGACGGCGTGCTCGTCACCTTCCACAAGACGCACGTCGGGCATGGCCGTGAGTACTACACACTATAGGAACAGATCTACACGACGGGCAAGGCGTGTCCGGCGCACATGGTGGTCACGGAGACCACGGACGGCGTGCTCGTCACCTTCCACAAGACGCACGTCGGGCATGGCCGTGAGTAGACACTCCGGGTACCCTTATGCCTTGATCACACGTACCGAGTAAACGGGCGAGACAGTGCTCTGTCTCGCCCGTTTGTCTTGTGTGTGACAGGGACGAGAGCACTGTCTCGCCCACTGTCTCGGTACGTGTGATCAAGGCATTACCATGAATTAACGTGACCGTACTCGCTAGCCCTCCTGTATCCGTGGTCAGATTGCATGATTAGATTGATCTGACCGTATTGTTAACACAAAGCGACAGAGGGTATCAATACCCAAAACTTCCAAGTTGCATTTGCCCCAAAGCATTGTCGAGTTTTCGCTAAGCGATCATATTTGTTGTGGATGTTATTTGACGCAATAGGGTGCGGAGAGGTTTCAACACCTTATAGCGGTTAGTTGTTTTGCTAACGAAACAACTGAAACCGACAATAGGGTTGGATGATGTAAAAAAAAAAACTCTTATCAGAACGTAGTTTTCGGCATAACGAAAAATCTGAATAGTGATGAATTCGGGCAAAAGAAATTTCGAATTTTATAGCATTTCCTGAACTTCTCTGCTGGTGCTTACTCAATATTGCATTCCAATTAGTATTCATAAATCAGATCATAAGTAGTACTCAATAACGTCCCTAATTCCTTTGACTCCACCAATAGTTTTCAATTTTCTCTTGAAAGATTACATCTTCAGTCTCTAGGCTTCATTGAAACATTAATTTTTTGAGGTTCTATTTTACTCGCATTTGACACCAATTTATTTCCCATTAATTTCAGCCTGCCCGTACTACAAGCCCCGCGAGTCGAAGAAACCTAAAACAGAAACGGTATCGGCGCTATCGATACTTGAAGCGGAACCGAAACCAGAACCGGTACTAGACTTCCAGAGGTCCGAGGAGGTGGCCGCGTGGATCTGCGACTCGTGCGGCATGGACTTTATGGACGCCAACAAGTTTAGGGAGCACGTTGCAACGCATGGGCTTGTGCTGTTCCCGTGTGAATACTGTGAAAATGTGAGTCTCTTTGCCCTTTATGATAGCCTGGTACTTGATCACTGGTGAGGTGGTCGCGTGAATCTGCGACTCGTGCGGCATGGACTTTATGAACGCCAACAAGTTTAGGGAGCACGTTGCAACGCATGGGCTTGTGCTGTTCCCGTGTGAATACTGTGAAAATGTGAGTCTCTTTGTACTTTATGATAGCCTGGTAAAGCCTGACCAGAAATATATGAGGATGCGCCATGTTGCGGAATTTCACTGGAACTAATTTCTTACACTGGCAATGATTTTATGATGGTTGCCAACAATGTCAATGTCATTCGTGGTTATTTCTTTAAAAGACAAATATTTAAAATTATCCAAAGAAAATGCCGAAAACGATTCACAGTCGGAAAATAAAGTTTACACGTGTTTAACGAAAAAATGTCAGGAAAAGATTGCATTCCACTAAATGATATTACGAGGTTAACATAGTGGAACTGACAGGTATTTAAACTAATGTCATTATAGTGGATTGCGATTGGTTGCAAAATTGTTGCCATATAAATCTTATAAATAGCGCCCTCTTGACAATCCTCATATATTTCTGGTCAGGCTTTACTTGATTACTGGTGAGGTGGCCGCGTAGATCTGCGACTCGTGCGGCATGGACTTTATGGACGCCAACAAGTTTAGGGAGCACGTTGCAACGCATGGGCTTGTGTTGTTCCCGTGTGAATACTGTGAAAATGTGAGTCTCTTTGCCCTTTATGATTGCCTGGTACTTGATTACTGGCGAGGTGGCCGCGTGAATCTGCGACTCGTGCGGCATGGACTTTATGGACGCCAACAAGTTTAGGGAGCACGTTGCAACGCATGGGCTTGTGCTGTTCCCGTGTGAATACTGTGAAAATGTGAGTCTCTTTGCCCTTTATGATTGCCTGGTACTTGATCACTGGTGAGGTGGCCGCGTGGATCTGCGACTCGTGCGGGATGGACTTTATGGACGCCAACAAGTTTAGGGAGCACGTTGCAACGCATGGGCTTGTGCTGTTCCCGTGTGAATACTGTGAAAATGTGAGTCTCTTTGTACTTTATGATAGCCTGGTAAAGCCTGACCAGAAATATATGAGGATGCGCCATGTTGCGGAATTTCACTGGAACTAATTTCTTACACTGGCAATGATTTTATGATGGTTGCCAACAATGTCAATGTCATTCGTGGTTATTTCTTTAAAAGACAAATATTTAAAATTATCCAAAGAAAATGCCGAAAACGATTCACAGTCGGAAAATAAAGTTTACACGTGTTTAACGAAAAAATGTCAGGAAAAGATTGCATTCCACTAAATGATATTACGAGGTTAACATAGTGGAACTGACAGGTATTTAAACTAATGTCATTATAGTGGATTGCGATTGGTTGCAAAATTGTTGCCATATAAATCTTATAAATAGCGCCCTCTTGACAATCCTCATATATTTCTGGTCAGGCTTTACTTGATTACTGGTGAGGTGGCCGCGTAGATCTGCGACTCGTGCGGCATGGACTTTATGGACGCCAACAAGTTTAGGGAGCACGTTGCAACGCATGGGCTTGTGTTGTTCCCGTGTGAATACTGTGAAAATGTGAGTCTCTTTGCCCTTTATGATTGCCTGGTACTTGATTACTGGCGAGGTGGCCGCGTGAATCTGCGACTCGTGCGGCATGGACTTTATGGACGCCAACAAGTTTAGGGAGCACGTTGCAACGCATGGGCTTGTGCTGTTCCCGTGTGAATACTGTGAAAATGTGAGTCTCTTTGCCCTTTATGATTGCCTGGTACTTGATCACTGGTGAGGTGGCCGCGTGGATCTGCGACTCGTGCGGGATGGACTTTATGGACGCCAACAAGTTTAGGGAGCACGTTGCAACGCATGGGCTTGTGTTGTTCCCGTGCGAATACTGTGAAAATGTGAGTCTCTTTGTACTTTATGATTGCCTGGTACTTGATTACTGGTGAGGTGGCCGCGTGGATCTGCGACTCGTGCGGCATGGACTTTATGGACGCCAACAAGTTTAGGGAGCACGTTGCAACGCATGGGCTTGTGCTGTTCCCGCTGTGAAAATGTGAGTCTTTGTCCTTTATGATAGCCTGGTACTTGCGGCCTTCTTGTGAGTTGATGACACGGCATTCAGGCGGGTAAGTAATACGGGATTTAAGAACATATCATATAACAGTCATTTTATATACACTCACCTTGTTTGTTATTTAGATATAATACCAATTGATATAACGATTATAGCATATAACATTCATAAAACTTAGGGCTCTTTATCCGTTCAAAAATGCTGATTGTTTTAGACATTTTTCTCTATATATATATATATAAGGTGCTAACAAATTAGTCACGGATATTTTTACCTCTGATAGTACTCGGTTCTCGGAGTACATTTAAGTATGAAACATCATAGGTATTTTTATAAATAATGACACAAAGGTAAATTAAGAAAGAAAAATTGAATGCGATCTACTACAATCGAAGCGGGGTCTTATCTTAATTTACCTTTGTGTCATTATTTATAAAAATAAAAAATGTGGTATTACCACATAAAAAATATAGAATCGATAAAAAGATTCTATACAAATATCATAGGTATTGTTATGTTTTTTTGGAGAAAATTAGGAAACAAATTTGCTACGTTAAAACACCCTGTTAATAAGATAGTTAAATGTGACCTCTTTAGACATATTCTAGACATGACAGGCAGTGTTAAACATCTTGACAGATACAGAATAGGGGTGATTATTTTAAAAATTAATTATAATATTATTTTTTGTTCGGTAAATTAAAATTAAAAAATTATATACAAAGGTTCCTTAATAACAGTTAAAAGTTAATTGTTTTAATGTAATGTACTATCTCTTAAAATATCCGTGACTAATTCGTTAGCATCTTATAGGGTAACCTGGTCTAGGAGCACGCACTTAAGGTTCAAAATATTCTAAAAAAATAATAATGAGGGATATGAAATCAAGAAGTCATTTATTACGTCTACAATTTAATCATCTTCCATAAAGTAACACAAAAAATAACAAAATTATGTTATACCTCCCAAAAAAACAATAATAGTGAGAAATGGGAAATGCGTCCTCTTACAAGTCCTATTGAGTAAGAGTACGCGTCTACGTCGTTAAGAGTACGCGGGTCGGAAATTACAATTACATTAATGTGTACAAAAGGAATAGTTGCTTCACACATTATATATTATATTTGTAGTTCATCATATGTATAAAATAAAAAAAAAACGCAATAAAACCAACTTCAAAATAATTTCGTGTATGAGTACGCACGCGTCCTCTTACAAGGTACATGCTGCCACGTACTGCGTACTCGTGCACACACCAGCCAAATCGAAAATGAGCGGAGAGCAACGCCATCTCTTAGCAATGACCGGAATTACGCTCGCCGCGTGCGTTAGGTATAGTATTTGAAAACACAACACTTCACTTCGTTATTACAAAATAATTACCGGTTCGTGTCAAAGATACTTTGAAAATGATAAAAAAAATTAAGAATTTAAGTCAAAATCTTTAAAGTTACGTAATTTTTGCGTTTTCATCCGGTTTTGATTTTTTTTTCGCACAGCACTCCTTACCACAGTTGACATCGAAATGCGATTGAAGTTAGCCGAGTATCGTACACGACGTCACGGTTTTTGACGTTGCGTACTCTTATCGGATGCGTGCTCTTAGACCAGGCTACCCTATATATATAAACATGTTTCTTAACGTATTATTAATGTTACTCCTTAGAACAGGACTATTGTGATTTATTGTTATATATTCGAAACCTACAGTTTGAATTATTCATTGATAATTTTTGTTTCGAAAACTACTCGAAATTGTCAAAATTCACGTAGAAAACTATTCTTTTCAACTTATTTTCTACTGCACGCAATGAAAGCATGAAATAGCTATGTTACTTTCTAAAACTCAGGGAAAAATATTATTAACTTTAAAAAGTTGGTTCAAATTATCAATATATTTGTCATAATATGAAAAAAAAACAATTTGAAAAGGAATAATGCCTTCTATGATTTGAAACATTCAATTAATCTAACATCAAAAAGCATAATGCTCGCATGTACCTTATTTACTTTACAGACAGCCGGTCATTTTTGTTGGGAACGCAGTTTAAACTTAACCTAACTTACGTTTCTGATAGCAGTTCGGTTTTGTTGGTTTAGGATATGTTTTTGCTTGCTCACATCGTTCGCTCGTCCAAATAATCACTTCTTGTCATAATGGCTTATTTTGCTATAGCCTCGTCTCAAACAAAACAATCTACATACTATTTTATTCAAACATTGATTACTTTTCTTTGTTACAGGTATTTCAAAACCTAGAAGCTTGGTCCAGGCATTTAAGAATCGAGCATAACGTCTTGTTGTTTTAAGAGAAAAATTATGTTAAGAATATTTTTTGTTGCGCGCATGAGCTGTTTTGTTTCTTGTTTTTATTTTGTTGTTAACTAATTAATAATATTAATACGATTAAATCTCGAATAAAGTTGTCGAAAATAATTGTTGTTTTTTTTTCATAATATTAGGTGCAACAAAATATTTAGAGATCGTGACGAGATATGCCGTACTCAGGAAAATTTCAAAAGGCATTTTGGTAATTTTGATATTTAAACCATGAATACATAGATCAAAGCTTAAAGAAAAATTGAAAAAGGAGCTACCTGGTGGAAGGGACCGGGAATCGAACCCGGTACCTCTGGATTACCGGTCCAGCGCGTTAGCCACTTCGCTACCCTCGCTCCACGTAGACCTGACGAATTTTTCCTTATGCTTTGTGTGTCGATCTTGCATTGTTTATTTGAAATGTTTTTACACCTTAAGTTTTAGGTTTTTTCCTTTTTCAATTTTTCTTTAAGCTTTGATCTTTGTATTCATGGTTTAAATAAAAATTGTGGTGTACCCACATTAAAAAATGAGACATTACATGTTTCATAAAATTTATAATTTTAATATTGTTTAGTTTTTTTTTTTGTTTATCTTTGAACAGTTGATACTGAGGCATAAACTTAATTTGCCGTTGGAAATCTATTATCCCCATACATCGACATAAGTCCCGGTTAGTTTACCAACTGCGAATACGTTTATGATAGCAAAAACGTAACGTAACTACAAATTGACGATTTTTTAGATTATTTTCGTGTGCCACAACGTCCACTGTAGCAGAACGTCCATTTGGAACCACGTCCTTTTTACCATTTTAATCATTCTACCTCCACCTAATTGACAATTATATGCCCTCCTGAAACAGTTTGTTAGCTACTTTCGTAGCTTGGTCCATCTCCACTCCCGGGACTTGAGCCCGGCCCCACTAGCCCTTTGAGCGCCGAGCGGCAAAGCAATTCACCGTGCCACTGACGCCAAACCAAAAAAAAAAAAAGTGCTCCAAAATCAACAGAGGTTGAAAAACACAGATAGTGGTTTGAATTAGCATGTTTTTGACCACTGAAATTTTTGACGTCAATAGGCGTCGTTGGCGTCAGTGGCACGAATTCCCGATGACGATTTGACGTCTTTGGTGGTCAAAGGGCTAGGAAGCTTAACCTCCCCGTTGATGACTTCGAGGACCCAGAGAGATCCGAGACGCCTGTTCCGTCTTCATCGGACTCGGCTGAGTGTACTGCCGAGCTCTCCGACTTACGACTCAATCCTCTTCATGTCCGCGATGTCATCAGGGTGGGGGGTGTGGTTGGCGCTGCCTTGGCTGCGGCGGCTGTCGTTTGCTTTTGCAGCACTTTCTCTCTCAGTGACTTAGCCGCGGTCGGCTTTTTTGCCAAGGGAGCAGGCTGCGGAGTGCTGGTTGCTGGGC
The DNA here is from genome assembly GCA_932273695.1 of Apotomis betuletana. Taxonomy (NCBI): domain Eukaryota; kingdom Metazoa; phylum Arthropoda; class Insecta; order Lepidoptera; family Tortricidae; genus Apotomis; species Apotomis betuletana. The sequence goes on along the minus strand of OW026320.1, from coordinate 10,462,869 downwards.
TCTTGGTCTTCTTTACGGGCCTCGTTGCCTTTTTGGTGGGCATTTTTTTTTTGACAATTAGGTAGAGGTAGAATGGTTTTAAATTAATCAGTAATTGTCCATTCTGTAATGTCTGATTAACCTTTTGAGCACCAAAGAGGGCAACTCACGTCGACGGAAAGCTGTGCCGCAGTAGCCACGACGTCATTTGCCGCTATACAATGCCATACTATCTGCTGTCAGCTTGACGTGTGGGACAGTTTTCCATCCGACGTACGGCAAGAGGATAATATTTCCCTTTTCACTAGGGACAGAGCATTGTATCCACAGACAACCTCCACTAGACGGAGCATGTAAGGCGACCCGCGCGCACCAACGATATGGTACGGCAGAACATTAAAGTATCAACACGGCGGCCACCGTTTAGTTGCGTCCTTGTTTATGATCCATGCGTACGTCAACGAAAAAAGAAATTAAATAAATAACATGGTAAATTGTAGTGTTAAGTGGTGTAGAGAGGCCTCATAAACATGGACGCAACTAAACGGTGGCCGCCGTGTTGATACTTTAATGTTCTGCCGTACCATATCGATGGTGCGCGCGGGTCGCCTTACATGCTCCGTCTAGTGGGGGTTGTCTGTGATTGTATTAAAATGTACGACTTATGGAGTGTAAAAGGGAGGAGCAGCTTTTCCATAGGTCAACTGAATCCATACGTGAAATAATAAATAATTATCGCACAACCTCACAAAACTCATTCTAGTCCCACAGTAAGCTCTAGTAAGCTTATGTTATGGACTAGACGACGATAAACATACTTATATAGATAAATACAAATAACGTCATAACCCAGGCACAAATATTCGAGTTCATCACACTATTTGCCCTTGCCGGGATTCGAACCCAGGACCGTCGGCTCAGTAGGCTTAACTACTGCGCCAACCGCGTCGTCAAATAATCCTCTTCGAAAGGTAAGTACTTATTTGATGCTCATCCTACAGCCATTATCACGAAAGCACTGGTTTATGTTGTTTAAACATTTTCGGTTCCTATGATATAAAGCCGTGTACGGATATACTGACATTTTACTTTGTTAACCAGCATATTGGATCTCGTAAAAAAATAACAAAACGGTTATTATTAATTGAGCATTTTATTTAATCAATCTATCCACAAATTATATTAATATCATTCATTAGGCCTTAGTCAACAAAAACACTAAGTACATAAATAAAGCTTCTATCACATTACATTTCGGAAGAATAGCGAGGGATTTCTGACAGTGACGCGCTAACTGAAGTTACGAACAGTTTTTCTACTTTCGTAACTTTTTGAGTTTTCGTAACTAGGGTGAATCAAGATGGAGTGAACTTTATATATATTGTGATTACATATCTGTGATATCTAAAACTCTGTTACTTTTACTTGTGAATAAGTAAATTTATTCCTACCTATAAAAAAAAACAAGCAGTTTTTAAATGTTCTATTGTCGTGTTTCAGAAAAAATACGAATTATTGGTCTCTAGTAGATTGTATATCCAGAAAATCTTTATAAAAAAAAGATTATAGTTCCAGTCACAACGAACGTAATAAAACTTAGCCCGTATAAGGAGCTTAGAGGTCTCGAACGAAAAGTAGTTTGATCCTTAAAAATTGCGACTCTTGTGCGACTATCAGAAAATCCGTAATAACATTATAATATTATGCGTTTAGTATTAAGACTTCATCTAACATAGGAGTACTTAGAATCGAGCTATGAAATGAGCTCATTAATTAGGTAGACGTATGATACATTTATATAATAAATCAAGCGTAAATTTATCCACAACTTTGGCAAAACGAATTGGGTCCTTTTTGCATTATTACATTTATTACGATCGCTATATCGCCGACAGTTGGAACTAGTTACCGATGTGCCGAGATAGTAATTTCTCTAGATTTACTATATATATTGCCAAAATATTTTTTTACATTAGGTCACTGATTCCAGAAGTTACTGAGTACTTTTTCAACTATTTATAAACTTGAGTTGAGACTGATACCGCATACAGCAAAAGGAAATATACAATTTGTTTAATATAATAAATTAAACTAGAACCGCTTTTTATAATTCATTTAAAACTGTCAACGATTTATGATATGTTAGTCAGTTATTGCGTCTACGTCAATTTCATGTCAACTGTACAAACATCTATGCAAAAATATATATTAAAACATCTTTAACAACATTTTGGTTGCCTGCTTAACATTGGATGGACAAATTTCGAGCGCTTCGATAATACATAATTCTATCGTTTAGAAGTAATAAAGGTAGACTAGAGGTAGACATGCACGTAATTTAAAAATCACAAGAATTATTAAATATTTTAGATTCCGTAGTGGTAACAATGTTTCTAACTACAAAGGAAACCAGAATGGAAGGTATATTTTATCATTTTCTCATTTCATATTCAATGAGACAACGATGTTACCACAGCATACAGGACTTTAGTTTTGTGCAAATACGTTCCTACAATATTACATTTCATATAAGGAGCAAAAAACGTTAAAAACTACTTAACTTCAAAATAGTAAAAAAGATAACTACAACTATTTATTTGATCCACGAATGTTATAACTATCAATAAAAAAATGTTAAAACACGCAGTTTAATTATCATATAAATTGAAGAAAAAAAACGGGTTTAAAAAAGTTCTCGCAATAATCTATTTGTTGAACTCCAAATCGACAGAAAAACCATCTCATAACGCATATTTGTACACATTTTCGTAAAATTTAAAAACTGCGTTACAATCTTACAATTGTTATTTGTTTGGTAACACTTGCGATTTCCCGTTTCGTAAGTATGTTTCTCATGATAATCAAACTGCGTTAGTAAATTTATTGCTCAACATGATCATTACATTGACGCTAAACTTATTAGAAATACATTATTATGACAATTGAAAATATAAAGAAATATACACATAAAATATCGTCTTGTGCCACTAAAGATGGCTTTTATCTACACCTCATTAGTTTCAGTAAATTGGCAGCTTTCTTACCGCTTATTTCTACCGCAATATATGGTCAATAGATTTAAATATATACATTTTTACACACGAAAACTACGACTATTTAGGGTGAAATGATTCCTTACCGATAGTTTTAACCAGAAACCGTTAAATTTACAGCCTATGACTAGATTTTAAAGGACTATCCGAAAATAATAAATACTTCTACAGTCATTAGGGGAACGGCGTCACAATTAAAACCATGGAACTTAGGAACCACCACTATTATAAAATAATAATAATAAAATAACACACAGCGTAAATGAGAGAGGTTAAATCTAAAGTCATTGATTGGCTGACATCTGAAGAGATTAGAAAACCTTAGAGAATTAATTAAGTTCCGAACCTATTAAGCTAGATGTTAAATTGTGATGTACCTAATATATAAATAAATCGATTTAAAAATAATACCTCATATTATATTTAATCCATGCGAGTAAAAGGAAAGGCGACAGTTTTCTACCTCTACATTTTATACCGCACTGCAAAGTTTGATTTAGGTTTTAGAATAGATTTAGAACAGGTTTATGTCATGGAAACATCGAAAATGGCTTGTCTTGAGGTCGTCTTCAGAGGTGCACCAACCTGGCAGACGGGATGTTCGGCGAGGAGGCCTGCCTCCACGCAGCCTCTGTTGAGATGAAAAACACGAAGATATCTGAAAAAAAGGGCTGCTTTAACGTAAATAAGTTAACGATAAGATTGTAAACCGTACTGACAGAATATGTAAGAACCTAAACTGTACCATATTCTTGGAATTAAGCTATTGATTGATTGATATGGCACGTGTTAATCCAAGGTGGCTAACTGGCAGACGCGTCCCAATGATGGCAGCAGTACTCCATTCACGAACGAATCTGAGCATAGTTAAGCGTGAGCTGTTCCGGCGTGAAATACCGCTTCATCTCGTAGGCAGCAGTGTTTGCCTTTGCTTGAATAGAGGAGCCAAAGTTCAGATCGCGTTTGAGAGCCAAACTATGCTCTAGGTGATCAGTGGTTGGTTTTAATGAAGTGGGAATCGAGGTCAATGGGCTCCGCTTTGCAGTGACGAGACACGCCTGAGTTTTGGTGATGTTAATTAAACCTGGCCAAGCTGGCATTGTCCCATTCGGACAAATTCGACAAAAACGGTTCGTGTGATGACCGGCTTGAAGTTGCTGAAGTCATCTAAAATAACTGGTCATGGTGGCAGTTTATGTCTACTGGCTGATGATGATGATACCTGTTTAATCAGACGCCTTGCGGCAGTTGGGGCAGGTCTGCTGCTCCGCCAGCCAGGGCGCGAGGCACGCCGAGTGGAAGTTGTGCGAGCACGGGAGACTCGTCAAGTCCTGGTCTTTGAGCATGATCTCGAAACAAATGGAACACTCCTCTAGTGACCAGGTTCGCTCGCGGCTGGAAATAATTAGATTATATTAATTTGGTATTCACGCAGTGCGTTGGAATTATTAGTTAGAACAATTTGAGAGGCATTTATTTTGACGCATAGCAAAGAAATATAAGTAATAAAAAATGCCACGCTATATTAATCAATCACAATAAGTGCAGTGTGATGCTAGGATTTACTTCGATAGTTTTAGCATACATATATCTAGTGTAATGGCATCTAATTCCTTTCGTATAAGAAATAAGACGGATGTAGAGCGAATTACAGTAAAAGTAAAATTACATTACCATTTTCAGCAGCTTAAATAAACAGTGCGAAAGCAACGGCAAAGCATTACAAAACACTACAAAATTATTATTACAAAACAATAATATTGTGTACGAGATATAACAAACACATGCATAAGAATCAAAAAAGAAAACAAATCAAGGCCGTGCACGGTCTGATTCCTTCCCATTAGAACGCTAGCGTATAAAATAGTATGAAATTGGAAAGGATGAACTTTTAACCTAAATAAGTTGATTTGGATACAAACGATCACATTATATTTACTAAAACAACATGTTTAACAAATTACATACCTACATTCAATAGCAGTGGCGAGGCGTCAATAGAACCCCATTCCCACCGGATTGCTCACTGCAGGGCGATTGAGCACAATTCTCTATTGATATTTACTGAATAAAAATCTACCCCGGCTTGCCTTGACTTTTTGATTGACGCCACGCTACCCTTGCCATGAGTTGAAGTGACCGTACTCGCTAGCGACAGCGTAAGCGATTTGAATGGAGAACAGTACAGCGCCCCTAGCGGTTACTATATGGAACTACAATTCTCCATAGAAATCTTTTACGCACTCGCTAGCGAGAACGGCACTGTAAACTACTAGTATTACGTACTAAATAAAACATGCGCAGAAAAAATCAAAACCAAACAGTTATTAATTATTTTTGTCGTTTTCATTTTAGTACCTATGTCAGTTTTACTTTAATAATACAAGCACTACCACCACTCTTTTTTCCAGTGTTTAAATGTGAAACTAAAGATTCATTTCATTAATTCTCTAAGTACAACTAAACATTACCTACATAAAGGTGAATGTGCAAAGATGTATGAAACGTGGGATGCTTTCAATGGCAACAAGATATTTTAAGTCGATGGATGTTGGATAGGTTTTTTCAATTGGAACAAATTCTTATAACAACTTTATTGTTACAACTATCCGTTAGAATTATAAGAATAATATGACACAGTTGCAATATACTTCCATCACAATTACCTGATCTAGATGTAATTAAAAAGTCCAGTGTGGTAGCCATATTCAATAAACAGAGTTTCCGAGGAGATAAGTGTCCAAAAATAATGCCAGCTCAAAACTTGTAATCGTTAGAAGAGGGTGAAAAAGATTGAATTGTCACAAAACGCCACGCTCAATACAAATGAAAAATTGAGTGCCTTTTGTTTGTTTTTTTCTTTGTTTTTAAGTTTTATAACTACGAACGGACAGTTTAACAACAAAGCCGTCATGACAATTGTTGTCCAATTAAAAAGACCAACAACATAGATCTCATTGCTAAGTATTATAAGGTCACAAACTGCACATTCTCCTTTAACTTGACTTCAGCCAAAACAATAATAGAGTTAATAAAATAAGTCCAACTAAAGTAATTCATAAATACAACTAAATGCGAAAGTTGGTAATAAAACATATCAAATAGATCTTACAAGTTCTGTGCTTTAAGAAACTTTATGTGTTCTTCTTCGGACCTGGAATAAATAAAAATATCGGTGGTAGTTTTGCTAATATCATAAATATAAAATCATAGGAAAACAAACTATTTCTAATAAATTGTTGAACTTCTTGATCAACAATTTATACAGTAACCTTAGATCCAAAACACGTTACCGTACCTAAATAAATCAATATAATACCAACTTAATCTCCACCTAATAAGATAAATCAAAATACCGTTTTAATTAATGGGAAATTAAATTTATTTATCTATCGTATGGCATGTATAAAGTCACTGGATTACATATACAAATAAAATTAAAACACACCGAGTCAACTATGGAACTAAATTAAGGAACAGTCCTTTTGATATATCTTGAAATGGCCGTTAGAAAAATGTATCCGTTTAGGTGATTCAATTTTTAGTTTGTATTAGACTTAAAAAAAAACTGTTTAAATCATGCTTTTCATTGACTATTATAAAATGTATCTAGGAAGGGCGTTTTTTACAAACTTGTACATTGGCTTCGTCCTAACGCTAAATCCAGTCATTAGCGGTAATTTAAGGAAAAAAGGGTACACTTTTTCCGAAAATACCCTTTTTTTCTCTCAAATGTGTAGCCTCGTGAAAATCAAATCAGTGAAGTTCCAAAAGTTGAATCACTTGCCGCGTCACAGTATGTTATACCACTACACTCTAAGGACATTCACACTGTTAATTCGTTGTTGAACATTCAAAAATAGCTTACAACGCCTGCGCTCGCAACAACTCCCGGTGCTCCTGTTCTGATCTGTAATTAACAAATATGTTAGTCGTTTTAACATGTAATGTGTATTGCATTGCATAGAATATTTATTTAGTCGATTCGAGGCAGAAAATTGTGACTTGAATATTTCGAAACTTTCTTAGTTACGAAACTAGAATTTGCCTATTTTCTCATTTCGTAACTATTTCGCTTTTATTAGCTTCACTAGTTACTAAATTTAGTTACTTCATTTATTACTCAGTAATAAAATCTTTTACACTACTTCTAACAGTCGTATCGAAATAAAACTTAGCATAATGTATATTTAGTTCACATGACAAGACAATACAATAATATGGTATCCTGGAGCTAATCTGATGATGGAGACGGAAGGTGGCCATAGGAACGTTTATACATCACAGACAAAGCCATCGTAGCTCATTTGATTAGTCTTGGTGAGCAATTAATGTTTAAGTAAGAAAGTACAGTCGGCTATTAAAGCGTTTTTCAAACAATTAAAAAGTAATATTAGCTACGCATCTGCGCAAATTCATGCAACAAAATAGTGAGAGCAAACACATGGCAATTTAGTTTTTTTGAGCTTGATTATTTGATTATGTAAGCTTGAAATGCGGATACTGTAAACATTTCAACGAAACAGCCAATGAATAAACTGCATAATAATCCCTCTTGACAATCTTCATGTATTACGGTATTATTTTAAGGGTTCCGTAGTCAACTAGGAACCCTTATAGTTTTGCCATGTCCGTCTGTCCGTCCGTCCGCGGCTTAGCTCTGTGATCTTTAGTACTAGAAAGCTGAAATTTGGTATGAGTATGTGTATGTATCACGCCCACAAAACGTTAAAATAAAAACAATAAAAAACATTTTTTTGGGTACCTCTCGTACGTCTTTTAAAAATAACAGGGGTTTCCAAACATTATTTTTTGATAAAGTCAGCAGTTTTGGAAATATTCGCTCCGGAAATCAAAAATAGCCCTCTAACTTTTCAATCATTGGTAAACATTCTTTAATTCAAGAAAATGCGGCCTTATAAGTACTTTCAATGAAAACTATATTGAATAAAATCGGTCGAGCCGTTTTTGTGTTATCGCAAAACTTCATAACTCTTTAAAATAACGTAAGTGCCGCGCGGTGTCTTTATCCTTCGAACGTTACACATATTAGTTAAGTTCCATACTGCATTAAAACATTCCGCTCTATCTGGCGTGTATAATCGATAACTTCCAGAAGGTAATAAATAAGTAATTACAGTTACTTTGGAGTTTACCTTTTTATTGAGCTTGAAATCGTTCTCGTAATTTGAAACCTCGGACTTAAAACCGCTGTTTTAAGCCCGTCTATTGTGAAGGATGGGCAACTACGGAACCCTACACTGAGCGTGGCCCGACATGCTTGGCGGTTTTTTATAATGAAATTGAATATTTTTTTAGCTTAGGCATCATGATTAAACATCTCAAACAAAGCCAACTATCGACGTTCTTACTCATTGTCACCAGTTATGGGAAAATAATACCGTTTCCTGGTACCAAGGATGTCAACTTACGTTTTCCCTCGACGCTCACTGGGTCTAGGGCTGAAAAGCGCCCCAAACCTTCCTATCACCATCCTCACCGGCGAAACCGGGTACCGATCTTCCCTCGGCACATCCAGCGAGGAATCCGTCACGTCCCAATCATCAGACACATCCGAGAACGACCCGTCTGGTATCACATCGATGAACGAATTGTCCGAATCGGAACCAGAATCTGTTTCGTAACTGGTATCGGAGTAGATGCTGGTGTCTGTGGTCGTGGCCTCTGAGACGGTGGTGTAAGAGTCTTCTAGGGATGTGGTCGAGTTGCCACACTGGTTTTCCATGCTTGTGTCGGTTTCGTCGTAAATTAGGTTACTATAGAATGAAATGAGGTGGTGAAGGTTATGATTATGAATGAATGTGATTCGGTTGCCAAAAGTTTAGACATATAACATCCGACTTCCCGATCCCTGGCCATAACTTAATCACATGTTGTGTTGTCAGGTCATGACGAAGGAAAAGTAAGTCCAAACCCTTTGTTAATCTAAGCATATTTATGTATACAATACCATGTGCGTAAAACACACGCCAAGTTATGTCATGAGTATTGCACAGCACTCTTTAGGAATGGTATATAATGTGATACAACTACAATGAAGCAGATGAAAGGCTAAAGGGAAGAACTGCCTAAGTCACATTTGCAAAATTTTATAGTAAAGATAGAAGTTGTTTATTTCCTTTAAAATATAGAATAAAAAATCGGAATGCAACTAGTTTTACCCGTGTTTTAAATAGTCATATTCAATACCATAGTTCACACTTATACTAATTACAATTATTTTGCCAATGAAATTTAAACCACATAGTTGTATCCTAACGCCTTAATTGAAACTACTTATACGATGAACTGAGGCATTGTATGGCCATAAACAAGACATCAATTTGTAAAAAAAATTACTTGGACAGTTTTCCTCTTACCCATAGATGGTTGTGTAGTAACATTGTCAATGTTTATTGTATTATTTAACCTTGAGCAACAGAAAGTACATTTCACTTCAATGGAAATGAGCAAATGAGACCAAAGATTGCAATCTTTTGTTTTATTACATTTCAGAACAAATTAAAATAAATTCGACCATGTCAAAATACCAAAAAACTCAGAAAATAAATTGAATAGCAATTGACAAGTAATGACATTAATGGTGGAGTCACCATTAATGTCATTACTTGTCAATTGGTATTCAGTCAGTTCCAAAATTACTTGACAACTATACTCCTGGATTATTTCAACTACTTTTTGACTGCACTATTTTAGAGAAAGTTCCCTATTTTCTTTGAAATGAGAAAGAAATCATTTCCCATACATACAAAATTTGAGTAGCCCAAAATTTTTGAGAGATAGGACATCTGAACACCAAAATAAGTTATGTAAAAATATCTTGGTCCATACAAAAAATAATATTAAAAATTATATAAATATTAAATTCATAATAATGATTGAAGGACCAAATGTTCCTAAAGCTGCCCGTGAAAATTCGTAAGTTACTTACCATGCTTTATTATAACCCGAGATATAAATATATTAACAAGTTTTTACAAAAGGGTGATTCTGCAGACGTTTTAACCACCAATCAATCTGCTGTCAAAATTTTTGAAAGAATGGGTTACACCAAGTGGTAAACTTTAATGCGATTGTATACTGTAACTATACTTCTTGTGACAATTGATTGGCTTTAAACAATATTAACCCCTCACTCGCTTCAGTACAGAATCTGGAATGTTCAAATTCAAATTCGAAACTTTATTCTGCAATTAGACTACAACAGCTCTTTTACGTTTGAACCTTACATTATAGAATAGAATAGAATAGACATGTTTTATTTGCTAGAATACTACAAACACGTGGTATACAAGGTCTAAAGGTACATCAGTAAAGTATTCTGTCGAGGAACGACATGCAAACATGTGTTTATATAACAAACAATCATGTGAACAGCATGCAAAAAGATAGTCTAAGTACTAGACAACAGGTCAATTATGCAAACTATACTCTAAAAACTCTAAACTAAAAACTCTCATTAAATATTAGTTTGTTTCAATTTTTGACATCGCATTCTAGGGTTTACGACCATACGGTTACCTATCATAATCCCGAATTTTTCATTTGCCCGAAATTTCCAATGCCCGAATTTTCATTTGCCCGAAAGCTATTTATTCAAAAACTATTAATATTTCAAAATAATTATAAAACAAACCTAACCTAACCTAACGGGTTCTTTACACCGACGTTTATAAAGTCCTGAAAATATTAATAGTTTAGGAATAAAACGAACAATAGGACGAAGGCCTGTTGGCCGGCCCAGATATCGCTGGATAGACGTCGTCAAATCGGATCTGCGTGAACTCCAAGCCAGCAATTGGCGGGAAACGGTGCAGGATCGAGGAAAATGGCGAAAACTCGTGTCGGAGGCCAAGACCCGCTTTGGGTCACTGAGCCACTGAGTAGTAGTAGTAGGAATAAATAGCTTTCGGGCAAATGAAAATTCGGGATTTCGAAATTTCGGGCAAATGCAAATTCGGGATTATGATAGGTTACCCGACCACTGGGGTTTTCAGTTCACAAACAATTTGATACTAGGCCGGCAAATCATTTGTGCACCAAAAAGCCTGAAGTATGATTATGACCAGTTGCTTTGATAACCCTTCGTGTGGCAAATTCCCGCTCCGGGAGACAAGGTCGCTAGTTCAAGCCTCGTTATGGTAAAATAGAGCAAAAGATTCTGGTTCGAAAAAAAAAATGGAAAAAGATGGTCAAAGAATTTGTTCATCCTGCCTTACACGCCAAATGAAGGGATATTTATGACAGCGAACCAACAGCAGTTAAAACGTGTGTAGAAACACCCGAAAAAGATATTACAATACATTATTAATATGAGCTACTACACTGTACTACATTGATAATATCATGTTCTTTATTGTATCTAAAACTACTCTGCAGCAGCAGAATATAGTAGATATCTTTGTTAGAATGAAAAGATGAAGAGAAAATGTAGGGTAGATGAAAAATTCACCCGCAAATACTAACTACCTAAATATAATCAATTATTTGTAACATTCCCTACGTTTAAACTACTTAATATCAAGGCAATTAACGTCAAATACAATTAAAATTAGATAACGCAATAATTACCATAGTAATGTTACAACAAATGGAAATTATGCTTCGAAGCGAAAGCAAAAGCGTGTGCCGTAAAATGGATCTTATACTAGTACTTACAAAGCGTGAGGTTGCTCGCAGGACCAGCCTGTGGTAGAACCTTCGCCACCAGGGTTCTCTGGCTTCTTGCTGAGGAAGTAGTAAAGAGCTGCTCCCACACCAACGCCAACAGCTGCGGCCGCTAAGCCGAGACCGCGGCTTGGACAGTTGTTTTTCTGCCGATCTTCTTCGCGTCTACTCATCTTTGTTTCGATATTGCGTCTCTGGTCACCTTGTGAAATATTTTCGTTTTGGTTTTGGTACTGTTTGACGTTGACGGATATAGTGTTGCTGCTAAATTCGAGTGTTGATATGAAATCGAAATCGTCGATTGTGTTTGTGTTAGTAAATTATTGTTAAATAAATGTTAGATTTGAAAGAATATTATTATTATTTAAATCTTATGACAGATTTTTATTTTTGTAATTTGTAATGTACAATAATATTAAATATGCTGGCCTGAATATGGATAGGACTTTGGTCTAATGTTTAGACCAAGAATTAAAGAAAAATAAGTAACGTTCCGTTTCACCTGACATGAACCAACTATCTAAAACTAACACTGTTTATTTATATTAATTACGTCTTCTAATTGTTATATTTGCTTTTCTTTATTGACTTTTTAACAATAATACTTATCATGCTTCACGCAACACCTCTGTATTTTAATTTATGATATTTCCAATTTAATTGACATGCATCGTGTAGACAAGGAACGGAACGGTATGTTTTCAATTTCTATTTTTAATTTATTTTGAAACGCTAAATAATGGGGAATTACATGAAAATAACTGCTTCTGTTTATTCGTATTTTGGTTTTACTCGAAACTCTAAGGAAATAACACTGTAGAATAGTAGTTAAGTTTTATTCTTTATTTGGTTGTGTCCATCTGTTTCGTTTGATCGATGCGTAGAATATTATAATCGCTAAGCAGGTAAGTCAATTTGCGTGAAATAAACAATGCATCATTGTATTTAGAAAACATACCCCATTGTATTATACAGTGTTATCGACTGACTGCGTGTTTCAAGACAGTATTCAGTGATCAGTCATGCGAATCTAATAATAGTATTCTTACATTTGTAGGTATTACTCGTGTTTCCTGTGTGTGAGTATTTGCTCTATTATTCTAATAAAATATTGACATACAATTCTAAAATTGTATTAAAAACAGTTTAATTTAATGGAGGGTCGTTATTTCAAGAAAAATCTTAACTACGCAATGCAGGGTATAGTATAAGCGCAGAGCGCCAGCCGCACACCACCGCCGTCTGTTGGTCAAGCTCTGGAGTCTATTACAGATATTGAGAGATTTATTACAGGCAGCTTGGTAAAGAGATATGGTATAAAATATTGCTGGCTGCTCCCCAAGCCATTTTTTTTTGTCCTCATTCAGATTTTATTTTTATTGCGCTTGTAATATTTGTCTTTTACTCTTTTGCTGCAAATCTGGTTACCCCTCGGCACAGGCCTCCTCCAGCGTCTTCCATTCATGTATGTTGCGTGTGACTCTGTGCCATGTTATTCCGGCCACCTGGCATATATCATCTTCCCATCTCTTTTGTGGTCTCCCTGGAACCCTTCCCCAATACATCTGGTTAGAGCTCCCATCTCTAAATTCGCCATACCCAGACAGACTTAATAAACTGGGACATTTGGCATAAGCGCCTTTTTTTGCCCAGACGTGTCCGAGAATAATATTGTTAAAAAAATAATCGCTTTTGTTTTCATCCATGGGTTATAGGCTATCGCGGTCTAGTTTTCCGCAACTCGACGTCTTACAATGCGCCTATTTTGCGTAATTCATTCATATAAATAGTGTCCGGATTTTCCCAGGACACTTGTTAAAAACTCCAAGCCCTACGTCTGGTCGGCATGGGGAAGTAGACTAATACCATCCAGCTCCCAATCCACTAACAAAAAAAATTACTATGTTGTTCCAGGACAATGGAGGTGCTCATGAAAGGTATCCTCATAAGCGCGGCCGTGGTGGCCGCCGCGGTGGCGGTGGCAGTGGAGTGGTGGCAGTACCGGCAGGTGCCTGCTCGGTACTCCACCCATGGCCAGCGGCCCAGGCGAGACTGAAGAGGTGGGTGATATGACCATAGTTTTGCAGAAAGCGACCTAAGTTTTTTTTTTCAGCAACAAAACTCATTCATTGATTAAGTTAAGACTTAAGTCACTTTGACAAAATATCTATGCTGGTTGCTTTCTGCTTAACTATGATCATATAACGATCAATATTCACCAATGTTTTCCGTGTACAAATGATTTGATGTCTGCTGTTGGCCTAAATCATTTGTGCACTGAAAACCGCGACGCGTTTGGCTCGGTTTGTACACACCTGCCTACTGAGTCGGCGGTCCCGGGTTCGAATCCCGGCCGGGGCAAATATTTGTGTGATGAACTCAAATATTTGTTCTTGGGTCTATATATGTATTTATATATTATGTATATCGTCGTCTAGTACCCATAGTACAAGTTTTGCTTAGTTTGGGACTAGGTCGATTTGTGTATGATTGTCCCTTAATATTTATTTATTTATTTTAACCTTGGGTTATCAAAATGTTATGATGAAAAAGTGCAGTGATCGGCTGTAAATAAGTATCACTTTCGCTGCGATTATGTCAAAAGGACCTGTGTTAACAAAATCACGAATGTTGTAAGTAGTTACCTCTGCTCTTTGTGTACGTAATTGTACACTTAAATAGGTACTGATACAGCATTGCACGCGGTGAATGCTTGAAGCGATCTTGTGACTCTCCAATCACAGGTGGTGCTGACATTAGTTGGTGGTATTAGGCAGTAGTCCAAGTCTCGGTCAATCTGTCATACCCGCTGTAGTCCCTTGGCTATTAAAAAATGAGGCACTGATACAGCATGTGAATGAATGAAATTGATCAAAAATCTTGAATATTTGTGTAGTAATGTAATCCTAGACATAGAAAAAAGCTGTAAAATTTTATGTAGTTTAATAAATTAAAAATGGATTTGTCCTGCCTTGTAAGTGCAGGTCACTGATTATCAGTCAAAAACAAAAGTGTGACTGGACCAGTTAGAACTTAAAGCCAGCCCAGCCAGGACAACTTAAATTATCGCCCTCTATTTGGATCGAGTGAAACATGACTGTCTGGTTGTATCTAACAATTTTTACGTGAGTTTGAACCGTTTTTATAATTACTAGCGAAGGTTATTTATCTATGTAATTTTCTTTTCATTTCAGATATATCTTCCACTACGCACAATAAGTAGAATATCACAACTAATATCAAGCAATAATGATAAGCTTTAAAGGAAAGGTATAGGTAATTTAATTATCTTTTTATTGCAATTGTTTTTAATTATGTTATGATTGATATTTTAGTGTAGTTGATTAAATGTGTTTTCATACATACATTTTGTGTTTTATATAAGTTCAAATCTGCTCAAGTAGATACTTGCAAACAGACATACACAAAATATGCAAATAATATTTTTATGAAAATACTGACTTTGCAGTAGGAAGTGTAAGTAATAATAAAACGTAAAATAATTTATTAACAAGAGGTTTTACATAAAAAAAAGGCATATAATAATAAAGTAAAGTACATCATCTCATCACCATTGCAGCGCCGACAGTGGCGCCATCTATTCGTCAAGGATGAAGTTGGAGGGGACTGCGAATCAGTAATAGGGCTGCGCCAGAGGCTATTATAATTTATCCATTGTTTGAAGAATTAACCTGCTCCCTTTGTAATCGCTAACAAGTTGAACGTTATTCTCGTCAAAAAAATCCTCCTCGACCATGGTTAGGGATAAAAACCCAGAAAATCATAAAAAAAAATTTCGTTGAAAAATCGTTGGTCATTTTCACGTAATCGTTGCAGGAAGATTTTTTTTATCTAAGATTTTCTGACCTTTCTATTTTTTTCTACAAAAACATGTTATTAATGTCCCATAAAATGATCGGCCATCCTCAATTTATCCGAAAACGATACCAAACATGCCATAATATCTATGCATACGACGATAGGAGGACCGAAACCCCCTACCCTAGGGAGGACTGGATGCTTGAATGACAAAAATATTGGCGTTGTCCTATAAAGCCCTAACTACCAGGCCCGTACTTAGAGGGCCAGAGCCCCTAGGCACTTGGCATTTGGGGCCCCCTCCCCTAAAAGCAAGTTTAGGGAGTGTAGGTATGGTCGATGGGTTGTCGAGCAGGGATTCTCCCTATATATTGATAAGTCGAGATGCAAAGTCGGAATGAATTTTATTTACAAATACACGGCCTTTTATACACAAATTTTGATTTATTACTTAAAACTAGGAAATGCTGGCACTCGGGTGATTTCTACGGAATCCGCGCCCCATCACGCGATGTCTTCGTTGAATCAGTCTTCTGTCCCGTACAGTGCGCGTACAGATGACAGGGATGGAGCGATGTGGGCGGAGCTTGTCGATATCGTTCGAGCTGCACGTGTCCTTCGGCGAATCATAGCTATATTTCCAGTTAGTCTCCATAGAGTAAATTATATATACTGAGATAGAGTCATCAGCTTCCTTTGTGTACTAGCGCCATCTATTGAGCGAGTCTCGAGTTATCTGTGTCATGTACATATGTATATACATAGCAATCGCTATATGCACTGTACTGTAGGTACTTTCAATACATATTATATATGATTCATCTCACACTTAACATAATAAGTGGGCTTTAAAACTAGTTATGCTTGTAGGAAGGTATAAAAAAGACACATTTATAATTAATTATTTTTATTTCCTTAATTTTGGGGAACATAATTAGAACAAACGCTTACCGCAGGTAGACACACAACATTTTTTACTTTAAAATAGTTTAAAACGAGGCAATCGTGATCCATTACACAAAGCCGGGATCGAAATCCTTCCTGGAACTTCTGTCGTCGGAATCCAAGTTAGCGTAAAGGTCAACAACGTAGAGCAGATTCGCTAATATCCGTAAAGCACAGCCGAAGCAAATTTCTTATACCCGTTTGAATATCCACCAGAAAACAAACTTGTCCATAATCCATATAAAGTAAACTGTCAAACAGCACTACGCTACGCGTTCCTCTACACCGAATTGTATTAACTAAGTAGTCTTTGAGTTTTCTTTCTTCTATTGTTTTTTTACATTTAAAAAAATACGCATTTATCATTTTCCATTTTTTTTGCGGATATTAAATTTTTGTGATAATCATCATATAACTGCTTAAAATATAATAGGTGAAATCTAAAAAATAAATGAGTGGAATGGAACGGGGATCTAATCTTAAGCCGTAATGTTGCCTGTAATGATAAATTAAAATAATGCTTCATAATCTTTCACAATAACTTATGATTATGTTTTTATTATATGTTTATTTATGGATAAGATAATAACATAAAAACAGATTTCATTTTAATAACACTAATTCAAATATTGAATTTTGCTCCATCTATCGAGCGGATCTCGTATAAAACGCACGCAAGTTTTAATGTATGAAATCTGTAAAGTACTGAGTGAAATGCCCCTGCAGCGTGACCACTTTCAGTAGTTTTCTACTTTTTTGGTAGATTTCAAGCATAATGGATACGGTCTTGGTATGAAAAAATTAGTCAGTAGTATTTAGTAGTTTATGGTTGTAACCACATTTTTATTCAAAAACAGGCTGTCCCCATACTTAAGAGGTGATTCGCCGATTCTAGTGACTAGAATCGGGGATTCGGAAACTAGAATCGCGAAAATGTGAAAAAAATTCAAAACGAAAAACAATTATACTGAAATATTAAAAAAATCGATAGTGATGACGTCAAGCGACGATGTTGATGATTCTTAAGTACTTAAATTAAGAATAAAATTATGACCGTTTTACGTTTTTTATTTATTATTTGCATAAAAAATCCTTAGCACCTGTAGTGTACTCGCAATTGATCTGATTTTATATTCAGAACCTTGTTTCAAATCGAATATTTTTCAATGGTAGATTTTATAACAGAATAAATTTGAACTTCGGTAGATTTTAGTAGTTTTTGATTACGTTTTTAGTAGAAATGCCGATTCTAAAGTGGTCACGCTGTGCCCCTGTTAGTCTCACATCGGCGCTGGCGCGGCGCGGCTGTCATACGCCGCTTGCGCCGGGCCTCACGGCATCAGCTGTTGTCGTATATTAATGTATTTCAGCTATGCAGACGGAATGATGATGCGTAGCTACACAAGTATGGTGCGAGTCCTACTTCTGGGAGCCCGGGCCTAGGGGTAACGGGATACGGGGGATACGGCACAGTCCTCGACGCTTTACCACCTCAGAGCAGTCTTAGCATTCTTTAGACGGCAAATCACGTCATCGGGAATTCGTGCCACTGACGCCAACGACGTCTATTGACGTCAAAATTTCGGTGGTCAAAAACATGCTAATTCAAACCACTATCTGTGTTTCTAAATCTCTGTTGATTTTGGAGCACTTTTTTTTTTTTTTGGTTTGGCGTCAGTGGCACGGTGAATAGGCTAGTAGACCCAGTTTTGAAATATATTTGAAATGGTTAATAATGATCTTACTAGCTCAAAAAAAATGTCTTGTATTTTTGTGAAAGCTAGAAAGCTAAATTTTATCAATTGAAAATTAGAAATTTCATGAACAGTCAAAAACGCCGTCCGCCATTTTTCCCTCTTGCTAATCTGTGGCATGACGTAGAATTACCTGTAAATATTCGAAATTCAACCGTCGTATAGTACCATTCCGCTCACTCCAATATACTTTGACAGGAGATCGAGAGGGACGGCACTATACGAAGTCGTCAAAGTAGACTTACAGTTTTGTTTACATGATCGATGACGTCACTATCATAAGCGAAAATGACGGACTGCGTTTTAAGCATTTCAAAATACAGATTAAAAACCATTATTTCAAATTCATTTTTTTCAGCCATCTTTCACTTTTATGGATTGAAAAATATATATTTAGGTTTCCTTTGCTAAATACTATACGGAATAAACATTAGTTTATTACAATTTGACATGAGTCAACTAGCCTATTGCTTTGCCGCTCGGCGCTCAAAGGGTTATACAAGTCTGTGTAGCGTTTCTTCGCTAATAGGTTTCCACTTATATCGCAGTATTTTCGGACCCTACGAGTTCATCCCATAAAAGCTCGAATGGGTTAAGGTCTGGTGATTGCGGCGGTTAAATCATGTTTTTAACACAACTTGCCGTTCTTTACTAGGTATGTAGCCTCTATAGATATTTTCCCCATGTTTGGGTCATAGTCTTCTCGCAAATTTAATTTGATGTTTTTGTGAAGAATTTATGAAAATTAAAACTAAACATTGTAGTCTTAAATTTTTTGACGGATGTGTACCTACTCCATAAATGTTTTTCCTGCCCTTAACCCCTCGTATGCAGCGTTACACTAAAACCAGCCTAATCACTACCACCACTGTCTAACCGAATATGGGGGCGAAATTTGAATTCGTTCGTACGGTTATAACTATAAAATTTTGAGATGGGCTGTCTTAGGAACCAGGCCATCTTTGGCGCAAGTAGCTTATACCTGTATAAGATGAAAACGACGCTGAAAAACACAGTATTTGAATTACTACTAAGTGACAGATAGTATTTGTCGCGCAATAGAGCCGTGCTGCAGATATTTGCATCGTAATAACCAAATATGCTTATGGTTGGAATAAAAAATAAAACAATATATGAAATATCTTCTATTTATTAATATTTTATTAACAAACTAGCCAATCACTGACTCAAACATCACCAGTCAAATAAATCACAAATTCATCCTTCAGGACAGGCACCAAAATGACTGCGAACCACACGACCAATTGCAACACAGTTGTGGGGAAATGCATTCATGAAAACTATAGAAATGCCTCTTTTGCATACAGGGTAAAGACCAGAAAAGGTTACAACACACTAAATTAAAATTTGTATAAAAGTTTCCGTTGTGCGACGACAAATTTAACTTGCCTTAAGGTTCCTTATAGTATCGTAAATTATTGTCGCACAACGGATCTTTTTACCAATAGCCACTAGATTGCTTTTGGTAACTACGGCTACCTGTCACCGCTCTTATTTTGTTATATAAATAGAGTCCAACTCAAAATTCGAAGCAATTGAGTTGATAGCTTTCTAATTTTGTATGGCTAACTACGGTCTTATAAATATACGGCCACAATTTTTAGGTCCAAACCCATGTAGTGAGCGTGTCAATAAATGATACCATATTTATTTCTTATAACACTTTAAACAAAAATAAAATCTGTGTCAAACTGAGTAATTTGACGAATTTCTAAATTGACGTTAAGTAATTTTCCCAGTATAATTTTTTGATTTTAGTATCTAAGGGTTAAAAACTTCTATTATAAAGTTGGTGTTAGATTATACTGTCTGGTTTTTAAACATTATCTATGGCTTGTACAAAATACATATAAATGTCGTGTGGTTCGAAAATAATCGGAAAGACTCAAAGCGTTCTTTCTTCTAAAAACTGGGTGCTGCAGGGCATACAATAAATGCGGTTTTAGAAATTACCAAATAAATTCCATCATAACCTCATAATGCGTTTTTAAACGTTGGTCTCAGGCAGTGGCAGCCATTATTATGACGTAATGCCACGCATGAGTGTTACTAGCAATACTAGCATAGGAGTACAAATTCCGTTGACACATATGGTGTGTCATTGGCATTGTGGTACATATTCTATTGACACATATGGTGTGTCATTGGCAGTGCAAGACGTAGCAGTTGCTGGTCGGTTATAAGGGACCTCGCACGCACCCAGTATGGACATTATAAAAATTTAAAACACCTATATCTACACGTCTCTAGACGTCTATAAAAAATATCAACGCGTGACGCGAGCGCGTAAAGTAATACAACACTTGGTACATATTTAGGAAGCAACACCAGAAAAGAAAAATGCAAGATATTTTTAAGGTACTCTACTATTAAATAGTCAAAACATCCGCTTATACATACCGAATTTTTAATCCGGCCAACAAACAACGTGGTGAAAGTTATATATGTGTATATTTACATTATATAAACGAAATAATTCAATTGATTCTGTAAATAAGCCACAAGGGCACTTTTTACTTGTCATTCAAAACGCGAAGGTTAATAAATCAATTAATTTGATAAAAAAATCGATGAATATCTATAGCTTAGTTCTATGGAAAATCTAGATCAGAATAGAAATCATCGATCTCATATTTTTATTATTTTTGTACACATATTTAGTAAATTCTTTTCTAGTTAACACGACGTCATTTGCGTTTGGCAAATATAATACTGCTATACTAAATACACTTATACATTTTTTAATCATAAATTTCCTTTTATTTTGCATTACAGCGATTCAGAAAACTTTGACAATGAATAAACGGTGCTACAAAATGCTAGTACCTTGTATTCTATTACTTTACACGCTTACGTTAGTGAAATCGTAGAACTGATTACATAAACTTAGAAAATATCTTTCATATAATTAATATCCAAATATGGAAGCGGGTTTTTTAATTCACAGAAAATTTAAGAAATTCGGTGGATTAGTATCAATTATAAAAAAAAAAATCATATTTGTACAGATAATTATGACACCACAATATTGAAACCAAAATAAAACAAATTCCATAATTTATTATAAATATGGCAACCCAATAAAAAAAGCAAATTAAAAAACCCGCCACTCGTGAAATTGAAAATTCTGGCAAAAACGCGCGCCGCCACACTCCTTAAAAAAGTAAGATGCACTATGGTTTGTACTAAACATGAAAAATACATTTTAAGCACTAACCTTTTATAAGCTGTATTACATTTAATATATTAAATTTTGACAATATCATTTATGTTAATGTCATTTGCAGGGTTAGTGAAATGCGAGCAAAATTCATAGGTCGTCACTGGTGGTCATACGTTTTTTCAATAGATTTTGCTCGCATTTTACGACATGCCATTTGACATATTTTAAGTTTAAAAAAGTATAAAAGCGATGTATTGAGTCATTCTGATCGGTAAAAAAAAGACAGTACGTTGACTATTCGTGACGTCAACTTTTTTATCAAAGTAGAGAGCGAATTTTTACTGACGCGAATGTCCTAAGTTCGAATCCTGACAAGTATTTGTGTTGAATGCGAATATTCGTTCCTGGGTCTTTCATGTGTTTTATGTATTAGCTGAGCTGCAATTTATTTCTGAAATTACTTAAATAAAAATCGAATGCACGAGAACTGAACCTCTGACACTCAAATCAAAAATTACATTAAGTTGATTTAAATGTACCTATGTCATTTCAGTTGTAGCATTTTACATACTTCATGCATTTAACCCTTCCTCTGTGTTTGTATAGGACAGCTACGCATATTAAAGGCGTCTTGTATTTTTTTACGGATATATTTTTTACTCATTGCAGCTCAAATGAGACTTAAGTGCAAGTTTTTTTTAAATCTCACATACGAAGGGTTAAAGTTAAGTATTATAATACATATTACTAGTTTTGCTTAGTATGGGCCAGGTCGATATGTGAAGATTGTCCTAAATATTTTTAATAATTTACTATCGCCACCAAAACTTCGCTCTCTGATCAGAAGACTGACGCGATTTCTAAAACTTCTACTCCTGTCCGAAATACTTATAAATTTAAGCCATACATTTATCTTATATCACTACTCAACCGAATGGCAGATATATTCATATTTTAAGTTGTCTTTAGACGTTACAGTTAGGCTTGTCTTTATTAAAAATACCGCTATATTAAATGTATTGCTTGTCATGTCAGGTTGTACTTCTCACGGGTATTGGTTTATGAAAGAACTCTTCACAATTCATGAGTTCCTAGTAGATATTATCACAAGTTTGACAGTCGGTGTTATCATGATATAGCTATATATATGACAAGTTGCAAATCTCTGAGCAAGGTGACACAAATTTCGTGTAGTGATTAACTGATGTAAAAATAAAGGCGCCGTATGTGTTTACCTACTTTTAACACGTTCGATTGCGACAGCTTTCCACTCAGCCCTTACGCTATGCTGCCCGAATTAAATGAGTGCTACTGGCATAGGAGTGTTCCGTGACACATACGGTGTGTCATCGGCAGTGAACTACATATTCCATAAACACATGGTGTGTCATCGGCAAAGGACTACACATTCCGTAGGCACATACGGTGTGTCATCGGAATAGGAGTAAGAAATATTTGAGCACATATGTAGTGTCACTGGAGACGAAAGCGTTAAACAAAATGATATCGATATGTTTACTAATTATTATATAGCAATAATTCTTCACTTGTGTTATAGTAACATAATTTTGTTTAAATCTAGGTAAAACACATTAGACGCGTACAATTAAAGATTGTTTTTACATCAGAGATTGAAACTGACTTTAATGAAAAACCCATAGCCCCATGAAGATTTCTTTCATCCGCCAGCATATTATTTAAGTGCTATGTTACGCTAAGTATATGTATTGAACAATAATGTCTATAAAAAGCGATACAAAATTTAATTCCGCTCATCGCTTCGCTGTGTTTAGGAACTGGTATGAGCCATGGTAAAATAATATAGTTCATCCAGCGATGTTCTTCTCAAATAGTTTGAAGTGACAGTATGGAGGATCATGTCTAAAGGAAAAGCTGTATTGATAAATGGTGTTAAGTAACTATTTTGGCAGCTCTGATTGTCACCGAGAGAATCTAATCGTACCATGGTCTGCAGTTTCCGGTGTGTGTTGTGTGTGTGTGTGTGTGTGCGACGGCGGGAACGCGTTTACTCGCGCAGTTTCAGCGCGTGGTCCTTGATGGCGCCACCGTCGCCCTCCGACACGAAACGCTTGCGCCCTCTGGAATTCAATAATGTGTGTTTAATTTTTATTCGAACGGTATCTGTTACTCGCATGTATCTGTCATTTGATTGTAGTTAAAGTGATGTGTTTGAGCTGTTTGACTAGCTGCGGAAGTGGGAAGGAGAAAGGAAAACGCGTAAGAAGTCGGCACGTACAGTCTGACCACAAAGAGTAGAAATTAAAAAGTGGCAATATTGTAGTGTCGTCCCCATTTCCTTAGATTGATTAAAAAGGGACGACACTACAGTGTTGCCACTTTTTAATTTCTACTCTTTTTGGTCAGACTGTAGGTGTGTTATGCTTTTGAAGGCATGCAGGTATTAAGTGTCTGGTAGTCCTCACCCAGTGAGCACATGGGCACGCGCAGTTATTAGTCGCGTGGTAATGGTGCTAAGAAGAATTGCGGGCTTCGTTGTCGCAATGACGGTGGTCATTTGCGGCCCTATGGTCGTGTCGGGCTAAACTAAGTTTAAATTAATGTTTGGCTTGTGAAAGTACCAGGGTCCCTGAAGCTCCAGAGCTAGATCTTTTACTTTCAAATAACAGAACATTGGACATACATAATAGACGTCTAATATACCTGATATAAAGCCGTCCGACATGTCTTTCCACATTCACAGGAAACCTCATAGCCACCGTGAATATATGAGGGTCCCATAAGAGGTGGAAATGTGTTAAAACATACCTGCTTAATTGGCCATAGTACCAGGACCGCATAGAAAGTAGGAAAGGATAGGACATACCTGTTTGGCTGGCAAATGTACCAGGGCCACATAGAATAAAGAAGTTAGCATCCAAGCCCCAAGGAAGCGGTCCCAGAAGCTTCGAAGATAGCTCTTTTACTCACAAGTAACAGAACACAGGAGTTGGTCAGGTTAGTTGGGTCGTGAAAGTACCAGGGCAACATAGAATGTAGGGTCGCATAGAATAGAGAAGTTAGCACCCAAGACCCAAGGAAGCGGTTCCAGAAGCTTCGAACTTTACTCACAAGTAGAACACAGGAGTTGGTCAGGTTAGTTGGCTCGTGAAAGTACCAGGGCAACATAGAATGTAGGGTCGCATAGAATAGAAAAGTTAGCACCCAAGACCCAAGGGAGCGGTTCCAGAAGCTTCGAATTTTACTCACAAGTAGAACACAGGAGTTGGTTAGGTTAAATGTTTACAAATGAAGCGAAAATTGAAAAATTTAATGATTCGGACAGGATTCGGAAAGGTAGCGCCGAGACGATAAAGGTCTAAATCTTTACGGTAGATGGCGCTACGATGCCACCCTAAGGCATGTCGAAGCAACTGGTTGAAAAATTCAATGGCTCTGACATCTGATTCGGTGGTCCAATTGGGAGGACGCCCGTGTTGGCCCGGAAAGCCGTTGGAAACGCAGGTTCGAATCCTGTCCGAATCATTAAATTTTTCAATTTTCGCTGCTTTTGTAAACATTTAGTTTACGTTAGCAGACGTTACTGCTTTAATAAAAATAAGTTGGTTAGGTTAGTGCAACAGTACCAGGGCAACATAGAATGTAGACACATACCTGCTCGGCATGCGCTTGACAACGACGTCGCCCAGCTTAAACTTATGCTGGCAGCGTTCGAGGAACCGGTCCAACATGATATAAGCGAGAGGCACGTCCAGCACAATGTCCGACATGTCTTCCAGCACGCGCAGGAAGCCCTGAAATAACGATGCTAGTATTAGCGGTTTAACTACAGACCATGTTAATACGGTGTTTGACTATAGTGAGCATAAATTGTGGCATTGAAACCACTAAACACACGTTAAAAAATACGCGGAACCAAATAAACTATCACAAACTTTTGGACATTATACTATTTTTAATTGTACAATAACTAAAAAGAAGACGTGTTTAGACTACTGCTTTTTATGACGTCATATGTCTGTATCATCATAGAAGCTTCATACTAACAGATCGTTTTTGACATTTCATAAAGAGTAGCTGATTTGAGCTGTCATCAAATACCGTATTATACAGACTATTGGTATGGTGACATTAGTGACTAATGTACTCAGTAAGAACTAACTACAGATAATCACTACATAGTATAAAAACAAAGTCGCTTCCTGCCGTCTGTCTGTCCTTGTGTAGATCTTTAAAACTACGCAACGGATTTTGATGCAGCAAAGGGATGGAACTCTCCCTGCACACCTTTTCCCTGAGTCGAGAGTGAATAGGTACCTTTTAGATAAGGCCTCTTAGGCCCCATCGTTACTTAACATCAGCTACGTTAGAGGTCAAATGTTTCTCAATCGGACATAAAAAAATTGGGCAAGTGCGAGTCCGACTCGCGCATGAAGGGTTCCGTACCTATATATATATATAGGTATAACAAGTTTGTTGTATGGGAGCCCCCCTTAAATATTCATTTTAATCATTTTTAGTATTTGTTGTTATAGCGGCAATAGAAATACATCATCTGTGAAAATTTCAACTGTCTAGCTATCACCGTTCTTGAGATACAGCCTGGTGACAGACGGACGGACGGATGGACGGACGGACGGACGGACAGCGAAGTCTCAGTAATAGGGTCCCGTTTTTACCCTTTGGGTACGGAACTCTAAAAAAGTGGTCATAGGGGGCAAACGAGCAAACGTATCGCCTGATGGAAAGCGATTACCGTCGCCCATAAACACCTGCAACACCAGAGGAGTCACAAGTGCTTGCCTACCCGGAGGACGAAGATGGAATGCCTCTATGCTAGTAATTTCGCCGGCTATCTTACCCCCACACCGGAACACAACAATGCGAACATTGCTGTTTGGCGGTGGGTTAGCAGGCAAGACGGTAGTAACAATCCGGACGGACCCTGCACGAGGCCCTACTACTCTAAGCCTGTGCTACTTGAGCGGACTTAAGGCTGATTTAGACGATGCCAATTTTGAGACGCCTAAATGACGGCGCCAGTGATTACCGCACAGCACACCTCCGACCGTTTAGACAATGACTATGTTCAGCCGCCTAAATCTCGCCGCCAGTCGTGTTTACACAGTGCTTTTTTTCAGTACCAGTCATTAGTGGCAGCGAGAGACGCGGAGGGGGGGTCACTGGCGCCAAAAAATAGGCTCGTGTTCTATTCCGCGCCAGCGCTGGCATGCGGCGAAAAAATGGCGCGGAAAGTGTTTATACGGTGCCTTTTCGAGGCGCCGTAATTTAGGCGTCTCAAAATTGGCATCGTCTAAATCAGCCTTCAGTGCTTGTGCAGCCTGTGCTACTTGAGCGGACTGTGACATTGTTCAGGAGCCACTCACCCTGTCCATCTGGTCGGGCGTGACCATCACGCAGCGCTCAGCTCGGCGAGGAACGTGCACAGCTGCTCTTCCTTCACCGTCTCCACCGCCAGAAGCACCGTCAGTGCTTGTGAAGCCTGTGCTACTTGGGGCTTGTGCACAAATCACGTGAGGTTCCATAGGGGGGAGGGGGGGTCACGAAAAAATCACGAAATATCACGTTGGGGGAGGGGGGGGTATAAGGAGACCTCACGTGTATTTTTTCTACAGTGAACGAACTAAGAAAAAGTCGATATTTTTTTCTCAGTTATGTTAAAAATAAGTCTTGACTTGTTAAATACCTCAAAATAGCGAGTCTATTTTACGAAATTTTGGCGGAAAAAAATACACGTGAGGTAGTGAGGGGGAGGGGGGGTTAGCAAAGAACCTCACCAAATATCACCAGGGGGGAGGGGGGGGTCAAAAAGTAGCCGAAAAAACCTCACGTGATTTGTGCACAAGCCCTTGAGCGGACTGTGACATTGTTCAGTAGCCACTCACCCTGTCCATCTGGTCGGGCGTGACCATCACGCAGCGCCTCAGCTCGGCGAGGAACGTGCACAGCTGCTCTTCCACTGACGAGTTCACCGTCTCCACTGCCAGAAGCACCGTCTGTAACAAACAACAATATTATACTACACGTCAGTGAATATTTATTAATTTATTTACAATGGAGAGAAAAATTTAATGGCTCTGACATCTGGTTCGGTGGTCCAGTTGGTAGGACGCCCGTGTTGGCCCGGAAAGCCGTTGGAAACGCAGGTTCGAATCCTGTCTGAACCATTAAATTTTTCGCTTCATTGTAAACATTTGGTTTACGTTAGCAGACGTTACTGCTTTAATAAAATAATTATTAATTTATGTTTCATGGATGGATGGAAATGTGTTATTATTACAGATGCACCGAATAGCAACGTACTATCCGGCCGGATAGGATAGTAAACTTGCTTGATTTTGGGGTAAAAAATGGAATCTACTGCACAAATACTACTATCTGCACTGCACGTGCACTATTGAACGAAGTTACTCCGTAATGACATGATAAAACTCGTTTTGAACTAAGAAATCTGTCTGCGCGAACGTTCACTTTACAGGTCAAAATCTGCACGACGTCCACCTGCAATATTCAAAATGTAGGTATAGTTCCGATGGACGAATATTCAGCGGCCGGATACCAGATATCCGGCCAAACAACTATCCGTTGCATCTTTATTTATCATCCATCTTTAAGGCGAAGGAAGGATTACGAAAACGCATTGAGAATCTGTGAGGTTGGGGATCGGATTGAAGATAGATTAATTTTATTTCTGTTTGTTTTATGAGGTGTGCAATATAGAGTACTAGTATTGTATTGTATTAATTTAAAAATGAACGTCTCTTATAACAACGTTATTTAAAAAAAAAGGTTGATGTTCCTATGAGATGAAGGTTCGGATCTGTACAGCGACACAGACACGGCCACAGCCCGCTACATACCTCGTGGTGGAAGTGCGGCTCCAGCTCGCATGTCAGGAACTGCTTCAGAAGCAGCCGGCTCTGTACAGCGACACAGACACGGCCACAGCCCGCTACATACCTCGTGGTGGAAGTGCGGCTCCAGCTCGCATGTCAGGAACTGCTTCAGAAGCAGCCGGCTCTGTACAGCGACACAGACACGGCCACAGCCCGCTACATACCTCGTGGTGGAAGTGCGGCTCCAGCTCGCATGTCAGGAACTGCTTCAGAAGCAGCCGGCTCTGTACAGCGACACAGACACGGCCACAGCCCGCTACATACCTCGTGCTGGAAGTGCGGCTCCAGCTCGCATGTCAGGAACTCCTTCAGAAGCAGCCGGCTCTGTACAGCGACACAGACACGGCCACAGCCCGCTACATACCTCGTGGTGGAAGTGCGGCTCCAGCTCGCATGTCAGGAACTGCTTCAGAAGCAGCCGGCTCTGTACAGCGACACAGACACGGCCACAGCCCGCTACATACCTCGTGGTGGAAGTGCGGCTCCAGCTCGCATGTCAGGAACTCCTTCAGAAGCAGCCGGCTCTGTACAGCGACACAGACACGGCCACAGCCCGCTACATACCTCGTGGTGGAAGTGCGGCTCCAGCTCGCATGTCAGGAACTCCTTCAGAAGCAGCCGGCTCTGTACAGCGACACAGACACGGCCACAGCCCGCTACATACCTCGTGCTGGAAGTGCGGCTCCAGCTCGCATGTCAGGAACTCCTTCAGAAGCAGCCGGCTCTGTACAGCGACACAGACACGGCCACAGCCCGCTACATACCTCGTGGTGGAAGTGCGGCTCCAGCTCGCATGTCAGGTCTTCAGAAGCAGCCGGCTCTGTACAGCGACACAGACACGGCCACAGCCCGCTACATACCTCGTGGTGGAAGTGCGGCTCCAGCTCGCATGTCAGGAACTGCTTCAGAAGCAGCCGGCTCTGTACAGCGACACAGACACGGCCACAGCCCGCTACATACCTCGTGGTGGAAGTGCGGCTCCAGCTCGCATGTCAGGAACTCCTTCAGAAGCAGCCGGCTCTGTACAGCGACACAGACACGGCCACAGCCCGCTACATACCTCGTGGTGGAAGTGCGGCTCCAGCTCGCATGTCAGGAACTGCTTCAGAAGCAGCCGGCTCTGTACAGCGACACAGACACGGCCACAGCCCGCTACATACCTCGTGGTGGATGCGGCACCTCCAGCTCGCATGTCAGGAACTGCTTCAGAAGCAGCCGGCTCTGTACAGCGACACAGACACGGCCACAGCCCGCTACATACCTCGTGGTGGAAGTGCGGCTCCAGCTCGCATGTCAGGAACTCCTTCAGAAGCAGCCGGCTCTGTACAGCGACACAGACACGGCCACAGCCCGCTACATACCTCGTGGTGGAAGTGCGGCTCCAGCTCGCATGTCAGGAACTCCTTCAGAAGCTGCCGGCTCTGTACAGCGACACAGACACGGCCACAGCCCGCTACATACCTCGTGGTGGAAGTGCGGCTCCAGCTCGCATGTCAGGAACTCCTTCAGAAGCTGCCGGCTCTGTACAGCGACACAGACACGGCCACAGCCCGCTACATACCTCGTGGTGGAAGTGCGGCTCCAGCTCGCATGTCAGGAACTCCTTCAGAAGCAGCCGGCTCTGTACAGCGACACAGACACGGCCACAGCCCGCTACATACCTCGTGGTGGAAGTGCGGCTCCAGCTCGCATGTCAGGAACTCCTTCAGAAGCAGCCGGCTCTGTACAGCGACACAGACACGGCCACAGCCCGCTACATACCTCGTGGTGGAAGTGCGGCTCCAGCTCGCATGTCAGGAACTGCTTCAGAAGCAGCCGGCTCTGTACAGCGACACAGACACGGCCACAGCCCGCTACATACCTCGTGGTGGAAGTGCGGCTCCAGCTCGCATGTCAGGAACTGCTTCAGAAGCAGCCGGCTCTGTACAGCGACACAGACACGGCCACAGCCCGCTACATACCTCGTGGTGGAAGTGCGGCTCCAGCTCGCATGTCAGGAACTCCTTCAGAAGCAGCCGGCTCTGTACAGCGACACAGACACGGCCACAGCCCGCTACATACCTCGTGGTGGAAGTGCGGCTCCAGCTCGCATGTCAGGAACTCCTTCAGAAGCAGCCGGCTCTGTACAGCGACACAGACACGGCCACAGCCCGCTACATACCTCGTGGTGGAAGTGCGGCTCCAGCTCGCATGTCAGGAACTGCTTCAGAAGCAGCCGGCTCTGTACAGCGACACAGACACGGCCACAGCCCGCTACATACCTCGTGGTGGAAGTGCGGCTCCAGCTCGCATGTCAGGAACTGCTTCAGAAGCAGCCGGCTCTGTACAGCGACACAGACACGGCCACAGCCCGCTACATACCTCGTAGACGAGCTCGTGGTGGAAGTGCGGCACCTCCAGCTCGCGAACGCAGCGCATGGCCTCGGCCAGGTCGCCGCATGTCAGGTACTCCTTCAGAAGCAGCTGGATCTGTCGGATCAGCGACTTCACTGGCCTGCGGATAAAAAAAAACAGAAATTAGCAAAGAGGGTCATAAAAATACTGACTATAAATTTATGAAACATGTACGAGGGTAAATCAAAAAGTTCTTAGAATAAGGGTGAAAAACAAAAGAAAATTGTTTTTCTATCTTTTATTTTTCTACATTGTCTCCTTGTTATTCTATACACTTTAAGTACTGTTTTAATTTTTTTTTTATTCCATCATAAAATAAGATTTTCCTTGGGACTCGAAAAACTCCTCTACAGCACCCACTATGGCATTATCATCTCGGAATTTTATTCCGCGGATGTGCTTTTAATTTCGGGAATATGTGAAAATGATTTCCTAGTCATAGTCCGGAGAACATGGCGGGTGGTCGAACAGCTTGAAGCCAGCTTGGCGGATCGCAGTGATTGCCAATTGTGAGCGATGAGCTGGGCCGTTGTCGTGGTGAAACAGTGCGCCTGTAGACCATTTTCCCCGGCGATTTTCTATGATCACTTGCCGCACTTTCGGGATTAATTCTTTATAATAGGGACCTGTAATAGTTTTTCCTTTCGGCAGGTAGTCAATAAACAGGATTCCTTCCGCATCCTAGAATATAGATTCCCTAATTTTGCCCGCCGTCGGAAAATCTCGAATTTTTTTATCAGCTGAAGAAGATGGTCGTTTCCAGGACATGCTTTGTTTTTTTGCTTCGGGATCAAAATGGTGGAGCCATGTTTCGTCCAGGGTTACAAATCGGCGATAAAACGCATCCGGGTCACGTTCGATGATTTCGAGATTCCGCTTCGAAACCTCCGCACGCTGTTCTTTGTTTACCTCAGTTAACATTCGCGGAACCCATCTTAGCGAAACTTTTTTAAACCCCAAAACGTCCGTCAATATTGATTGCACGCTGTCAAAAGAAATGTGTAGGATCTCTGCTAACTGTTTGATGATAATTCTTCTATCTTCTAATACCAATTTTTTGATTCTCGCCACGTTGTCATCAGTAACAGAGGTGGAAGGCCGGCCGGAGCGAAGGTCATCTTCACACTTGGGCCTACCTCTATTAAATTCGGCAACCCAGCAAGCAACCGTGGAATATGGTACAGCATTAGTACCTATAGTCTGCTGAATATCCAAATGAATTTCCTTAGTGGACATTTTTTTCAAACACAGATACTTAATCACGGCACGTAACTCATTTTTGTCCATTATGACAGATTTTGAGCGATTTGCTTCACAAAATAATTAATTATGTGTTATTGGTATACGTAATCAAAAAAAAATTGTCGTCATATTATGTCGTAAGGATAGCTAAAATAAAATAAAAATAAACTACATTTAAAAAGGTTTTACCACCATGCTGTTCTAAGAACTTTTTGATTCGCCCTCGTAATGTCTCATTATTTTTAATGTGGGTACACCACATTTTTTTATATTGTACCATTGATACAAAGATCAAAAGATGTAAAACCTTTCATATAAACAATGCAAAGATCGACACACAACGCATAAGGAAAATTTGGAAAGGTTTTTTTGGCGTTAGGGTGGTGGAAATGTTAACACGTTGGACCGGTAATTCAGAGGTACCGAGTTCGATTTCATTTCATTTATCTTTTGTGATTTGATCTTTGTACCAATGGTACAATAAAATACTGACTATTTAGCCAATTAAACTTGTGACAATTTTTGTCAGATAAAGTTTACAGTAATACGTTTCTTTACTTTCTTTTTATAAAAGTACATGGATTGAGCAAAGGGGTCTTGGGAGTGTCACAAGGCCAACTTGTTGACCACCAGAACCGACCAAGACCGACCGAAAGTACAACTCCGTTAACATTTTTTTTATTGGAAGGAAATAAAAACATTTGTTCAAGACAAAACATAATTTCATAAATAGTGAAGAAAATATTAAACTATAATTATGATTGTGCCTCGAAAAGGACCCACCTCAGCATAATGCTAGCTCAAGAGCCAGCGCTGATTACCGGTGGGATCATTGATTGACAATTAGATGTATTTTCAAGAATGTCGACAGGACAAAACTTTTTTGTACATACTAGCTGGTAGGTGTGGCAAAAGAATATTCTGGTCAACCCATAAGTTACCGCGATTTTATTACGGCCCGTTTGGGCGTGGGTAAGTGGTGGCGTCGTAACTTATGGATCTGTGAGTGTGTAGTAGATATTGCGTGTTTGTTTCGTTTGTTAATTTTTACGTTATCAACCAACCCATGATTCCGCCATTTTGAAAAAAGAATAAAAAAATAAATATCGGACAACATCACACAAATCAATCTAGTCCCCCAGTAAGCTCTAGAAGGCTTGTGTTATGGACACTAGATGACGATAAACATACTTATATAAATAAATACATACTTAAATACAAATGACATCCAAGACCCAGGCACAAATATTCGAGTTCATCACACAAATATTTGCCCCGGCCGGGATTCGAACCCGGGACCGCCGACTCAGTAAGCAGGTGTCTACAAACCGAGCCAAACGCGTCGTCAAATTAATACTTAAGTGGCGCTCCCATACCACAAACGTGATCGGTTGCGTTAACTTTGCGCCTCATTTGTATCTGGCTCCATAAAAAATCTATCGGAAGGAAATTAAGGTACATTATTTGATGGTTAATTTGTCGTCGTACAATGGAAAAACTGTTACAAATTTTAATGAAATGAGTTAAGGCAGCAAACTTTTTGGTCTTCACCTATACCTTCGTGCGCGAGTCCGCCTCGCAATTGGCCGGTTTTAAACTCGAAAAATGTAATATCCAATAAAATGCTGCATACCTACTTATCGAGTCTACTCACAAAATTGCATGAGAATCGGTAGAGAAATGTGAGCTCTTTTTAAAGAAACATTTTTGAGCCAAGCTGAAACGGAGACTCTTCGCTGGCTCGGTCAATTAATGGTGACGCTGACATACCTGATGCCGCCGCCGACTCCCCAGATGTTGTCGAGGCGCACGAGCCCCTGCTTCATGGAGAGCAGCGTCTCGGCGCGGTGGATCGCTTGCCTGTTGAATAATAATAGTTTATGCAACTGTTACATAATGAGAGGTCTTAAAACACGAGTGTGATTTTATGAAACTCGCCACTAAACATAAATTCAAAAATACACGGAACCAAATTAGTTTATTAACTAACAACTAACTTTAGGACATTATACTATTCTTAATCAGACAAAAGCTATAAAGAAGACGTGTTTTGTCTACTGATTTTTATGACGTCACAAGCCAGTATCTTCAAAGAAACTTCATACTAACAGATCGATTTTGACATTTCATAAAGAGTAGCTGATTTGAGCTGTCAACAATATACCGTATTTTGATAAAATATCGTATGGAGGTGGATGACACCCTGGATTAACACTTATACACTCAATTGCTTTTGGTAACTACAGCTACATTTCAACGCTCTTATTTTATTATATATATAGAGTTATAAATTCTAATCTCGAAACAAGTGACTGGATAGGCTACTTTTTATTCCGACAAATGTAGTGTTCCCGCGGGAAGAGCGGGCGACAGGTGAGGCGCAGCTAATTATAGTCTGTCCAATCTGTAAGATCAAATGAAGTCAAAGTCACTACGGCACAAGGTAGAAACAACCGTATACTTGAAAATTCGGTCGTTTTTCACTTGTGCTAGTTTGACAGAATTTGATCTTAGAATTGACAACATTTCATATTTTTAAGACTATCATTTTATTACTTTTCTGAATTCTGCTTAAAAAGATGAAGTAATCTCTGTTTTTATTTATTTTCTGAGATGATTATTTATTTTATTATTAATTTATATATTTTATTATTAATTTATAAAAACATACTCATTTTAAAATGTGGCAACACCAAAACCAGAACTTAATGGAACGGTTACTTTAGTCGGTTTCCTTATTTAAAAAAATAAATAATAAAACTCGGTATGCATCTGTCATCTGTCAACGTCAAATAAAAAAAAAATTTTTTTTTCGCTCTTTGGTTTAGACAACAACCCTATTCAGACCATATCGTCTTAGATTGCAGTTATTTGATGTATTTTCTTATAGTTCTTTAAATACAGAAGAATAAATTCAAAGATTTTTTTTTAAGGTACACGACATAAAGCCCTGTCGATCTCTATATTAATTTCCACCTGTTATAAATATGAAATGTTGTCGATTCCGGATAGACTATACCAAACAGTCAACACCTCGCGACCGCTTTTTTTTTTTTTTTTTTTTTAATTCGTCCTTCCGGACAGGCTAAGACCATAGGCCATACTGCCTCTTCATTAGTTTACCTCGCGACCGCGTTGAGCGGCAAGTCTTTCTGTTGCGACACGAACCGCGGCGGCAGACAGTCGTCGGCTACGCAGCGGGCGATGAAGTTGGACAACAGGACCGCCGCGTCCGGGGTATCCAGTACCAGGTCCGGCAGTTTCTCCAATAGGTTTGAGAACGCTGCAAGAAAATAGTCAGTTATAGAGGGCAGAAAATAAAAAAAACCAGTCAAGTGCGAGTCGGACTCGCGCACCGAGGGTTAGGTTAAGTTTGCACCTGGTATGTATAGCGCTTCATACAAATGAGGTGCAAAGTTAACGCAACCAGTCCCGTTTGTGGTATGGGAGCCCCCCTTAGTTAGTTAGTTAGTTGCGCTGGGCATTTTCCGCAAGTCGACATCCAACGTGCCTATTTTGCGTGAAAAGGGGGTAGCGCTACTCCAACCACCCCAACTCCTCGACAAACCTTATCAAAGCTTTAATGTTGCTTGTGGCGTCGTGTACGGTACTTGGGGATCCTAGGTACTTCGTCCTGTATACTTCTACCTGTTTGCAATCTAGTAGAATATGTTTGGTGGTTTCTTCTGCTTCCATGCATGCCCTGCATAGAGGGCTATCTGTTATCCCTAAATTGAAAAGGTGTTTGTTCAGAGTATTATGTCCCGTTATTATTCCTACTATTTTGCGTAGTTGGTTCCTGTGGATTCTCAGTAAGATTGTGGTGAGTTTGTGGTTTCTATTCGGAAGAATTTCTTTCGTCTGTCTACACGTTCCTATGTCTTCCCAGTATTTTTGGTGTTGGTATATTGTATATTGGTTTATTGTATTGTATATGTAAGATTGTGGTAGGGGTATTATTGGCTCTGGTCCGCATGTTGGTGTCTCTGATCCTTTACGGGCCAGTTCGTCCGCTGCATCATTGCCTCTCGAGCCACTGTGTCCCTTTATCCACTGTAATGTTACCTTATTTTTGTCATTGCACACCTCTGTGATGCTGCGATGACATTCGTCTATTAGAGCAGAGGTACATTTATCACTGTCTAGTGCTTGTAGTACGGATTTGCTGTCTGATAGTATACGTAAGTTTGTGTTTTGAACCTGGCGTCTTTTTATAGCGTTGCAGGCTTCTATTATTCCTACGCATTCTGCCTGGAATACCGTGTTGTGTATACCTAGGGGTTTAGAGATGTGAATACTCAAATCCTCCGAGAATACACCACAGCCCGTTCCATTTTCAGTCTTTGACCCGTCTGTAAATATTCTCAGGTCCTCTAGGTTTAGCCCCTCTTTTGGGTCTTCAGTTAGGAGTATGACGTATTCCTTCTTACAGGTTATAGTCTTAGGTATCTTGTCGATTGGTGCTTCCATTATTGGGAATTTTGTGATCATGTCACTGTAGATTTTTGTGTGTTGGGTATTGCTATTCGTCCATAGATTTTGGCTTTGTAGTCGCATCGCCGTGACGGCTGCTTCTCTTTGTATGTGTATGTGCAGTGGCGTGAGACCTAGCATTATCTCTAGTGCTGCTGTAGGGGTAGTCCTCATGCAGCCTGTTGTTGCCGTGCATGCTAGTCTTTGTATTTTCTGCAGGCCGGCAATCGCACATGCTAGCTGCGTTCGGGGCCACCATACTACTGCTCCGTAGCTGATCATAGGTACTATTACCGTCTTGTATAGCCATAAAATGATACGTGGGGCAAGACCCCACCTCTTGCCTATCATTCTTCGACATTGCCAGAAGGCGACTGTGGCTTTGTTAAATCTGTTCTCAAGATGTTTGTTCCAGATCAGTTTGTCATCTAAGGTTATCCCTAAATATTTCACTTGTTTGGAGAGTGTAAGCTTCGTACCAAAAAGGCTTGGCATTTCGTATGACCCCAGTTTACGTTTGTGTGTGAAGAGAATTGTGTCAGTTTTTTTGGGGTTTACCGATAGGTCATTCTCCCTGCACCATTTCTCTACTATTTTTAGTGCTGTTTGTGTAAGATCACACAGTGTGCTTATTACCAGACCACTGATAAGTATGACAAGGTCGTCCGCGTATCCTATGGTCGTGAAATGACTCTCGTTTAGTTTTGTTATCAGATCATTTACCACTAGGTTCCATAAAAGGGGTGAGAGGACTCCTCCTTGCGGGCATCCTCTCACGACTAGCGCTTGCTGATCTTTGTTTTCTGCTAGTCTTATGATTCTTTGTTCTAGCATGTTCATTATCCATTCTATTAGCAATGGTTCTGTGTCATGTCTTTCTAGAGCTTGTTTGATGCTGCTAAAATTTGTTTTATCGAAAGCACCTTCTATGTCAATGAAGGTTCCCAGGCATGAGCCTTTCCTTGTTAGTGCGACTTCGATATTGCTTACCACTGCGTGGAGTGCTGAGTCTGTTGATTTGCCTTGACTGTAAGCATGTTGGTTTGGATGGATTTTTATGTTTTTGAGTGCAGTATCCTTTAGTTCTCTGTCACATAGTCTCTCTAGTATCTTTAGCATAAAAGAGGTTAGGCTGATTGGTCTGAAAGACTTCGGGTCAGTGTAGCCCCCCTTAAATATTTATTTTATTTTATTTTTAGTATTTGTTGTTATAGCGGCAATAGAAATACATCATCTGTGAAAATTTCAACTGTCTAGCTATCACCGTTCTTGAGATACAGTCTGGTGACAGACGGACGGACAGCTAAGTCTCAGTAATAGGGTCCCGTTTTTACCGTTTGAGAACGCTGCAAGAAAATACTCGGTTATAGAGGGCAGAAAATAAAAAGAACCGGTCAAGTGCGAGTCGGACTCGCGCACCGAGGGCTTTCCATCCTTAAGTGGTTAAGTTAAGTTTGCACCTGGTATGTATAGCGCTTCATACAAATGAGGTGGAAAGTTAACGCAACCAATACCGTTTGTTGTATGGGAGCCCCCCTTAAATATTTATTTAATTTAATTTTTAGTATTTGTTGTTATAGCGGCAATAGAAAAACATCATCTGTGAAAATTTCAACTGTCTAGCTATCACCGTTCTTGAGATACAGTCTGGTGACAGACGGACGGACAGCTAAGTCTCAGTAATAGGGTCCCGTTTTTACCCTTTGGGTACGGAACCCTAAAAGCATTATAGACATTATATTGAACCATTGATAATGTGCAACCTGGCGGTAGAGACCGATTATCAAACCCAGTACCTTTGTATTACCGGTCCAGTTAACCTCTCCATGACCCTAACGCAAGATAACCTTTCCTTATTTTTCCTTATGCATTGTGCTTGCTTATTTTTCTTGAGGCCTTACACCTCAGTCTTTGTGAATACGTTTTACCGCACTACTTTACAGCAGTGAACGAGAGAGGGCGCTGTTATTTATAAATTTGTGAAACGTAATGTCTCAGAACTATCACTTCCTGATTTGACATGCGCGAACATGTAACGATTCCAGGCTCATTTCTGTGCATTCAAGGTGGTTCCGATTGGTCACCTCCAGGTGTTCTAGAAGTTCTGGGGTTTGAGTTCACTTCACACTGATGCAGTAATTTGCAGTATTGGTGCAGTTCTTCTCACCGGCTGTAGATGGACCCTTGGGTTCACCAAGTTTGAGACGTTTGGTCCTACACGCAAGCTCGGCTTCGCGTTGCCTAATGTTAACAGTATGTTGTGTGTATCACATGTGTCTATAGGTGTACCTGTGGCTATATCCTTAGCGGAGAATATCCTCCCGTAGAGATCAGACACCAGCACGGACGCCATCTCGCAGTGCGACGGCTTGTGCTCCAGGGCGGTCTCGATGATAGTCTCGCAGACCAGGTGGCTGCGCTTGGTCACCTCCAGGAGAGATTCTAGCTGTAGTGGAGTTTGAGTTCACATTGATGCAGTAATTTGGGGTATTGGTGCAGTTCTTTTTATCGGTAGTAGGCAAGCCCTTGAACACAACGCTCAAGAAGTTTGGTCCTACACAGAACGGCCTATGTTGTCTACTTGTCTCGTAGCTATTTGTTGAGATAGAACACATGTCTCTAAACGTACCTGTGGCTATATCCTTAGCGGAGAATATCCTCCCGTAGAGATCAGACACCAGCACCGACGCCCCGCAGACCAGGTAGTTAGTTAGTAGTACCGGTGGTTTAATTCACACTGACGCGGAAATGTGGGGTATTGGCGCAGTTCTTCTCACCGATTGTAGGTGGACCCCTGAGCTCACACGCTCGAGGTCTTTGGTCTGTTGTGTGTATCACATGTCTCTATAGGTACCTGTGGCTATATCCTTAGCGGAGAATATTCTCCCGTAGAGATCAGACACCAGCACCGACGCCATCTCGCAGTGGAGTTTGAGTTCACACTGATGCATAAATTTGGGGTATTGGTGCAGTTCTCCTCAACGGCTGTAGATGGACCCTTGAGAGCTTTGGTCCTACGCGGAGCTCGGATGTTGTCTCCTGGGTATAAACGACACATGTCTCTATGGGTACCTGTGGCTATATCCTTAGCGGAGAATATTCTCCCGTAGAGATCAGACACCAGCACGGACGCCATCTCGCAGTGCGACGGCTTGTGCTCTAGAGCGGTCTCGATGATGGTCTCGCAGACCAGGTGGCTGCGCTTGGCGGTCACGAACTCCAGGAAGTCCTCGGCGGCGGCGTTGGTGTCGCCGTGCTCGAAGTACTCCAGGATTACTGGCTCGGATTTGCGCTGTGAAGAAAGAGAGAAAGCATTAGGAATAGGTCCATTATTAACAACTTTAGTTAACATATGACTCTGGCATTAAGGCTACTTATCAGTTCAATAATGATGATTGTTTTAGACATTTTTCTCTATGATCAAAAAGGTTTCTTAAGATATTATCAATGTTACTACTTAGAACAGGGCTATTGAGATTTATTGGTATATATTTCAATTTTTCATAGATATGTTTTGTTCCAAAAACCACTCGAAATTGAGAAAATTCGCGCAGAAAACGTGTTTTCAACTTATTTTCGACTCTACGCCATGAAAGCATGAAATAGCTATGTTACTTTCTAGAACTCAGAGAAAAGTATTATTCGCTTTAAAACGTTGGTTAAAATTATCAATATATTTGTCATAACATGAAAAATAAAATAAAAGGAATTAGTCCTCTTTAAGACAATAGATAAGAAACAATAGATTTCTGCTGGTTTGTTTATATCATTCTATTTCAGCACTTAAGACTAAAAACTGAAAAGCGTGCGTGTTGGGGCTTGGTGAATGCGCTTAGCATTTTAAACATAAAATAAGGTCGCTGTAAAAAGCGGAATGAGAAGGCATTATTTCATACGGTCTGCAGACAGACAACCCCCACTAGACGAAGCATGTAAGGCGACCCGCGCGCCGACGATAGGTATGGTACGGCAGAACATTAAAGTATCAACACGGCGGCCACCGTTTAGTTGCGTCCATGTTGTTTATTATGAGGTCTCTCTACACCACTTAACACTACAATTTACCATGTTATTTATTTCATTTCTTTTTTCGTTGACGTACGCATGGATCATAATTCATAAACAAGGACGCAACTAAACGGTGGCCGCCGTGTTGATACTTTTTCTGCCGTACCATATCGTTGGTGCGCGCGGGTCGCCTTACATGCCCCGTCTAGTGGGGGTTGTCTGTGGGTTAAACAGAGGTCGTGTGTTCGAGTCACACTTGGACCGCAGTGGATTAAAGCCTGACCAGAAATATATGAGGATAGTCAAGAGGGCGCTATTTATATATAAGATTTAAATGGCAACAATTTTGCAACCAATCGCAACCCACTATAATGACATTCGTTTTAAATACCTGTCAGTTCCACCATGTTAACCTCGTAATATCATTTAATAGAATGCACATTTTTCCTGACTGTATTTCGTGTAGTAAACACATGTACACTTTATTTATAATCTTACGTTCACGACTGTGAATGGTTTTCGGTATTTTCTTTGGATAATTTTAAATATTTGTCTTTTAAACAAGCCACCACGAATGACATTGACATTGTTGACAAACCATCCTAAAATCATTGCCAGTGTAAGAAATTGGTTCCAGTGAAATTCCGCAACATGGCGCATCCTCATATATTTCTGGTCAGGCTTTACATAAAATTTAGGCTTTTTATTTATCCTTTGTATCTATACAAAATAAGGAATGATTCTGTTCAACACTTAAGACTAATAAGTATACCGGTGTATGTTAAAGCATGACTTGAACTGTATCAGGGCTGGTTAGCCCTCACTGCCAGTAGTCGGACTTTGTGTGGGAGTATAACCCGCTAATGGGATTATCTCCCGCCACAGGGGTAAATTGGGTTGGGGTGACGCGGGCGCACTGGGCGCATGGACTGCGTCGTCAATAGACTGAACCGAATCAGTGCGACTTAGGGCGGGAGGAGAGGGACTTAGGACGGGAGGAGAGGGGAAGTATACCGAAAGTGCGATACCGCATTCAACTCACCGCGTTGTATCGTATACATGTCATGAACGCACGTTGCGACGAACGCGCACTATAATAATCACTACTTTTGAGTCTTGTAGCCTTATTTTAGGTATAAAAAATTACTAAATAGAAATAAGTTTGCCTACTGGTAGTAAATGGAGTCTGATAAATTAAGGTAAGAATTTGATGTTTATTTGATGAATTATAGATATGAATATTTGTTGAGGAACGATACATTGTTAATTGGTTGATGCATTAAGCATCACGTTATCTAATTTTAACAAGGAAAATTTACCGTTTGAGATTAAATAAACATTAACGAATTTATTCATGTACAGTATATCCCACAAATTTGCTGGAGAGGTTCTACCATCCTTTGCCTTTTTTGACGTGACAACGTCTTAATTTAGGTTGCGCTCGGAGTCACTCATGAAAAAATGTAACGCCCGCCGCTCACGGTTGATGAGTGAGAGAGACAAAATATATTTCTATAGTTAAAATTTGTGCAATTCTTATTTTCATTCATCGAGCATTACTGTAACAAGAGGGAAGAGGGCGGAAGAGGGAAGAGGGAAGAGGGAAGAGGGAAGAGGGAAGAGGGAAGAGGGAAGAGGGAAGAGGGAAGAGGGAAGAGGGAAGAGGGAAGAGGGAAGAGGGAAGAGGGAAGAGGGAAGAGGGAAGAGGGAAGAGGGAAGAGGGAAGAGGGAAGAGGGAAGAGGGAAGAGGGAAGAGGGAAGAGGGAAGAGGGAAGAGGGAAGAGGGAAGAGGGAAGAGGGAAGAGGGAAGAGGGAAGAGGGAAGAGGGAAGAGGGAAGAGGGAAGAGGGAAGAGGGAAGAGGGAAGAGGGAAGAGGGAAGAGGGAAGAGGGAAGAGGGAAGAGGGAAGAGGGAAGAGGGAAGAGGGAAGAGGGAAGAGGGAAGAGGGAAGAGGAACAAAATATATTTCTATAGTTAAAATTTGTGCAATTCTTATTTTCATTCATTGTTCCTATTGTGCAATTTAATAATATTCATATCAATAAATATTCTACCGAGAATAAGACGTTGTCACGTAAAATCTTCCTTCGCCCGTAAAACCGACTTTACAGGCAACCATTTTTTTTTCCTTTTTTTACAGGCTTTGCTTAGATTTGGATGAGGTAGATCCGTGTAAGATTGTGACAGATATTTAAGGAAAAATATCCTCTCTGAAGGCTATTTTAATTAAAACTAGACGGAAACGGCACACGGTCACACCGAGAAAATCATCGTTACTTCTAGAAACTGTCAACAAGACCTCTATCTAGCTTCCGAATCCATAGATAAAAGAGTTATCGACCGCTTGGCCTCGTTGCACAGAATACCTCGGCGAGTTGAAACGCTACATAATTTATAAGTCTTGGCGGGTTCTTGGTGGAATAGAATAGACGGCTAATAAACAAGGCGTTATGTCATCCTGGCATTTGTTTGCAGAAGTAATTTCATTGAACATAATACAATATATAAAACTAGCTTTTGCTTGCGGCTTCGCTCGCGTGTAAACATGCCTTTTTCGGAAGAAACGAGAATCTGTCATTTATTTTTTAAATCACGAATGCAAAGATCAGCACACATACACATGCAGGCACGCACACATATTCATACATATGTGCATTTGTGTGCGTGCATAAGTATGCACACATTACAAAAATGTTAGTAACTAAGTCGAAATAAGTATAATTTAATTTAAAGAATCTGAAAATAGTTGAAAGCTTGTGTGTGTGTGTGTGTGTGTGTGTGTGTGTGTGTGTGTGTGTGTGTGTGTTTGTGGGTGGGTGTATGAGTGTGTGTGCATGTGTGTTGTGTGTGGAAAGATTTGTATCAATTTCAATTATGCATTTACAAGTGCTTGTAAGTATTTAGAATAGTGCTTTCTATATCGTCGTACGTTTCGTTTTCAGCCACGCAGTTACCCTGATTTTACATTCATGTACCGTGGTAGGGTAGAGTAGATGTAATTTTATTTATTTATCATGTTATAAAGTTTGCCAGATAGT
Organism: Apotomis betuletana; assembly: GCA_932273695.1. Lineage (NCBI taxonomy): Eukaryota > Metazoa > Arthropoda > Insecta > Lepidoptera > Tortricidae > Apotomis > Apotomis betuletana. The sequence goes on along the minus strand of OW026320.1, from coordinate 10,419,397 downwards.
ATGGCTTTTTGCCTGCGCGCAAAGGACGTTTTCACAATTGGAGTCGAGATGATATTTATCCTTTTCCTCCTTTTCAGCTTGTCTATTGGTTCCTATACAGTGGATTTATGACTTCTCAGGACCGCATTTAGTATATACAGCTTGCGCACAGACAACAAGTCACACAATACAATACAAAATGCTTTATTGCACACCAAAAAAGTTTACAAATTGAACACAGAAACGATAATTTTAATAACGATAGACAACAGGCGGTGTTATCGCTAAAGAGCGATCTCTTCCAGACAACCTTTGGGTAGTGGAGTTGATCAGTATAAATCACACAATGAGTAGGTGATGCAGAAGGGGAAGAGAGAACAAAATAATAATCAACAGATAAGCAAGTAAACATATGTCATACTTTTACTGTATTTATTTTTAAATCTATAGTTGTCATCATCAGTGCGTACTAGAGTCAGCAACGTCTAATAATAGCGTCTTTACGCGACCGCCTGCCCTACAGCGGGGGTCGACGACGCGCGCGGTGACACTGCAGTTCTCGAGATACTCTGCGAAACTAAGGAGTTCCTAACTCAAAGGGTAATAAAACCAGGCCAAGTACGAGTCGGACTCGCGCGCCGAGGGTTCCGTACAAACACAACATCATAACTGGCCGGGGTAAAATAAGTTTGCACCTGGTATGGCGCCGTATACAAATGAGGTGCAAAGCCAACCAACGTTTGATGTATGGGCATTAGGGTATTTTTTTTTTAGACAGGACAAACTGTATCAGGTCTGGTTAGCCCTCATTACCAGTAGTCGGAGTTTGTGTGGGAGTATAACCCGCTAATGGGATTATCTCCGCGCCGCAGGGATAGCATTAGGGTTGAATTTCGAACCCTCCAGGCGATATCTTTGTAACTATAACAGCTATAAAAAAAACTATAAATAATATCGAAACTGGAAAATACTTCTAAATACAAATTTTCTTACGTTTCCTTTGTGTTAGAATTGGTGGTAAAATAAAATTTATGTTATATTTCACGATCATTTTTATTTTCAAGACCCAATGATCATTTATTAAATAAATCATTATTGCACAATAGAAAACTTGTCGTACAAAAGGCGGACTTAATGCAAGAGTAATTCTCTGCCAATTTATTCTTCACTAGCTGTGCCCCGCGGTGTGACCCGCTCATCCTACGGGAACACTAAATTTATTCGGGATGAAAAGTATCCTATGTCCTTCCCCGGGACTGAAACTATCTATATACCAAATTTCATCTAAATCGGTTCAGCGGTTTAAGCGTGAAGAGGTAACAGACAGACAGACAGACAGACAGACAGACAGACAGACAGACAGACAGACAGACAGACACACTTTCGCATTTATAATATTAGTATGGATTGAAAATTTAAATGAATTGTTTATCCTTTTGCGGGTCGATTCCCGGGTGAGACAAGCGAATTTAAGAAAATAATTTAATGCAGTTTTTTTTTCTATAAACAAAAGCAGGTTTTCTTTAAGTACCTAAAATGTGGATTCAGGACCCAAAAATGTATGGTCAATCTGTAGCGCCCAGGACCATCCATTAGATGTGACAGCAGTTTAACGCGGCATTAAATTTAATCGAGTGTCTGGTGCAGCGCAACAATGCATGCGCGTGCGCCGCGTATCAAATCAACACGGGTCAATGACAAGTGTCATTATTGCCAGCGGACAAATCGGTTAACCGAGGAGTAACGGTTGGGCCATGAATACGCGCGATCAGCGACAGCGGTGAAAACAAAATTATAGCGATATACCAGGTGGGTCCTGTAACAGGAGCAAAAAATGAAAACATAGATTTTACTCGTCAAACTGAACAACGTCTGTTCAAAAACTTTGTAAAAATACTGTTTTCATATGTTCATTATTTCAAACAAACGCCGTACGCCGTCTAACATTGACATTGCCTAGCATTAACATAGCTGTCACTTGTCACTACTAAATATCAAATGTTTCGCAATACACTTTATTTTACAGGTTTACATTATAAATGAGTGATTTTTAAAAGTTGTTTAAGAGTCCGCAGCAAGCTCGATTCTTCATACAAACGTAGTTACGTCCTTATTTTAATATAACATGTCACATTATCATGAAATTCTCTAAATATAATGAGATAAGATATATCTAGGGCTAAAACTAGTTTATGACCCTTGAAATGTTAATAGAAAGAAAATAGAGCGAGTACAAGTTTTGCATTTTTAGACCCCAGAAAGTTGTTCAGTTTGGCGGCATACTACGACCAAAATATAGTTTAGATTGAAGTCAAAACCTATTTCCGGTGTCGATTAAACTATGCAGTTTGATAAGAAAAAAGATTTATCAAAATTGATCTCGTAGTTTTAAAATGAGAGCGTAACTACGAAAACCTTAAAATAAATTACAAAAAATTGTTGCGAAACTGCAGCGAATTACTCTAGCGCGGGGAACGGTCCGGGGGGGCGGCGGTAAGCACCGCCCTTATCATAGCTACTCCTAGCCAGCCTCGCGCAACTCTCAAGGTAAAAAACGATCGACAACGGCTGTATGAAACGGAGGTGAATTTTTTACCTAAGTTTGAAAGAACGTTGAAACCTACAAAGCATTAGATAATTGGCGACAATCGAATTTAGGCGGGTTGTACTTCAGCTGCCATTTTTGTCCGCCATGCCATGTTAGATGACGTTTCTATTTTGTTGTGTAGTCTGTCACTTCTGTCAAGGTTCTGCGATCTTTTCAAATAATTCAAATTTCACAAATAATCTAATAATTTGCATTCTTTGGGTGTAGTGGTCGTCTAGAAGGTACACAAGACAATCACAATTGCAAAAATGAGTGGATTGAAAAGGAAAAAGTGCGAAATATGCAGAATGAAAACGTGTCGAATGGACGGTCAAAAAAGACTATTTATTCATGGCAAGATTTCCACCGTTCGAAGATCGGTAAGTAAAAAATATACTTAATTACTGCGTGTTATAACCATGTTAATCGTAAGTTTCATTGAAAACTTGGTATTTCGGGTAAAATAATACATACCCTTATACGTATGTAAACAATAGTGCTGTATGTAAGTTTTATCGATAATTTTCATTTGAAGTGAAAAATACCTGGGTAAACACGGAATATCTTTCTTCAAGCAAAAGCCTATTGGTATGTGTACTTATACAAAAGTGTGCACTTGAATACAGCTGTTAAAGCCGTCTCAGATGAGAGGATAAGACATTATTATCACTACTTTTTATGCCAGTTTGAGTTAGATTATGGTCACAGAAATATTTTACGAAAAATCTTCAATGGACTATGAATGGTACGGTTTCATCTGGACAAACAGATTCATTTTTACTCTGTAATTTTCTGTTTACCCTGTATTATTTGTGTTGCAGAACTTCCAACCTGGAGCACAGACTGGAGTGATGAAACGGCTTTTTTCGTCTATGTTTATCAGCAAGCCAAGCAAAGTTTGAACGAAATAAAATTATTTGCACACTTGTTTTTTTTTATGAAGTCAGTAACCTAAAGTAAACCAAATGTTTACATTGAAGCGAAATATTGAATGATTTAAATTACCGGAAAGCCGTTGGAGACGCGGGTGCGAATGCGAACCCCGCCTGAACCATTTTTTTTAAATACCGATATCGATATCGATAATTCGATAATTTGTGTAACATGTGACATCCCTATTTTGTTCTTGATGTTGGCATTATGTCATGAGTTGACACTGACACTGATATCGTTTGCGGCTTCATATTGGCAGTATGTTTCGCCCCCGTTTCATACTAATGCGAGTTCACGCTTTTTGTATGGCACTCCCGTCTCTTAAAACGTAGTGATTACATACTCTTTGCTCCTAGCGCGCTCTCGCTTTACTGCTAGCGCCCTGTCTTCCTCTAGGTGAAACAACAACATTTTAAAGCGTAAGCGCGCGATCTCAACGCGGAGTGGAGCGGACCTTGCTGCGGACTCTTAATAAATGTTGTTCAGTTTGAGGGGTAGAATCTATGTTTTAATTTATTTCTCCTGTTACAGGGCCCACCTGGTGTGAAGCACGCGAAATGGGCCAGAAATCGAACCTGGTACCTTTGGATTCCCGGTCCAACGTGTCAACCACTCCACCACCGCAACGCAAGGAATCTTCACGATTTTTTGCTAACTTTTTGTGGAGCTTTAAAAAGTTCCTATTTAAACTAACTAGTGCCTACTCTGTTAATTAATACCATGGTAACACTTCAGTTAATTCACATGGGTCACCACTGTACTGACTAATCTCTTATGCTCTCGTACAACTTTCCCACTAACAGGAAAGGTATTTTCAGTGCCGTGTGTATCGAAGATGCTTAACCAAAATTCTCAATGCCCCTTATTATTTGTAACTAGAAGGTTCTCATCAGCTTAATCTGGCGCCATACATACTGGAAAGACTTCTCAACAACTGCATTCGTTTCATTTTCTGTCTCCGTAAGTATGACCACGTGTCTCCTTATGCGGCTATTACACTTTCCTAAATTAGTCACTGACGAGGGGGATGCAGCAATATGTGAGACACGTATGGAGATAACTCCATCTCACTCCTTCGTATTGCTGCATCCTTCTCATCAGTGACTAATTTAGGAAAGTGTAATAGCCGCATTACCGCACTCAGCTCGGCTGGCTTCCTATCCGTCAACGACGTGAAATGCGAATGCTTTGCACTCTCTTGTCAATTCTCAAAGACTCGAATTCTCCCGAATACCTCAGACTTCTTCCACTATTATGGTTTAACTCTTAACCGCCAATTTCGCTCTTCTGGCAACTATCTCTTTCTATCCCTCCTCACCGTACAGGTTTTATGTCCAACTCTTTTACCGTCCAAGTGCCCCAAGTGGCCTGCCTATGGAACCGCCTTCCCCTCAAGATCAAGCAAGCTCCGAACAAGGTAAATTTAAAAAAATTCTTGCGTGACCTCTTCATTAGCAGAATGGAGAAATCTTAGCATACTATCTGGTTTGCTTTTTAGTCAGTATTTATTTATATATGTAGGTATATATAATAAATATGTGTATTTATCTATTAAAACCTATTTAAGTTAGTTGCACCGCCCACAACTTATCTGCTTTGCCCGATGGTTGACTGGTAGAGAATGCCCAATGGCATTAAGTCCGCCTTTTGTACGATCTGTTTTTCATATGTGCAATAAAGGTGAAATAAATAAGTACATACCAAGTGCAAACTTAACCCAGCCAGTTAAGATGGGATAAGTATTTGTACGGAACCCTCGGTACGCGAGTCCAACTCGCACTTGGCCTTGATAGACCGTTTTTTTTCTTACACATGTCGGAGTTTCCAATGCACATCATTGTACCTAACACTCACAACAACGCAGTTCAAACGTTATTGCGTAGGTCGCGACAGGAAGCTTTCGGTATCGCAACTAACAGTGCTTATTGTATTGTAATACCTACTACGTATGTATTAGCACCTTATGTAGTAGCCTTAGTACAAAAATGTATTGCCTGAACCAGAAACCGGGAACTGACTCCTTAGAGTGTAACTGACTAGTTTAAGTGACACAGTTCTAATAAGAAAGCATATCAAACGTACATAAATTGAGATAAACCGTCAGACTTCTTGTAGTTTCTATTTTATTCTTACACTTTTCCTCATTTATATCTTAAAATACACTTTTAATGTGTTTTCTTTGAGAACTACGTATAGTTAGTTCATATTACTGTAATAGTTGAGTACTTATCCTTTCTGAAAAAATGACTAACTGTAGTTTCTTTCGGTGTTTCTTCTCAACAGTGGTCTCCTCTTGTGAAATGCCGGTAGGCTCAGACATGTAGTCGCGCGTCTGTAGCGTGCCTGTGAAGCGCAGCTGTCGCTAGCAACAGCGGCGTCGCGACTTAGTCGCGCGTTAGCCGCTGTAATGTGAAGGGATTCGCTGTGCAGCACTACAGTCGCGCGACTAAAACGCCTAAGTGTGAAAGCGCTCTAAAAGTGCCCTTGTGGCCTACTTGCAGAATAAAGTTCATTATTTCATGACTTATGTTACTGTTAGTTGACATTATTTCAAATTAGACATGACGTACTTTATTGTCCCAGAACCTAAAATTATTTTTAGAATAGAATAGAATAACTCTTCATTGCATACCTCAAGAAGAAAGAAATATAAATATATATAACATTTATCATTACAATAGAGGTAAACAATAGGCGAATTTATCGCTAAACAGCGATCTCTTCCAGGCAACCTTTGAGTAGCGGATTAATAAGTGAAATGAGAGTAGGCCTCAAATACACTTACTTAAACCTTAAATTTAAAATAATATTCTTTTATACATTTTTCTTTGGTTACACGGACTACTTCTGAATATTAAAAAAAAAAAATGGTGAAAGCAGCGTCGTCTAAGAATCAGCACTCAATGACGTCAGCGTCACTTTGTGGAAATAATATGGCAGTCGCAAACTACCAAAAGAACAGTGGACAATTTCCACTAAGATTTTCTGCACTGTGACCAATAGACATGTTGACTGATGTTGAATTCTACAGCGTACTGTAGTTATTTGAATAAAATTAGCTAAATAGTATATCACGAATACACCTAGAGATTTTCCTAGCACGAACGACGTGTTGTTAGTGCTTGACAAAATAAAAACATCGACAATCCTGCTATCGATAACACCACTTCAACGTTATAGAGGAAAATCACAGACCTAAATTGGTAGACGCCGCAAACACATCCACTTCGCGTGCCAGCGATTATGTTCAAATAGACATAATTCGTAAATTTTTGGTCCTCCTATTTTTTTTTCTAACTTGCGGTATAAGGTTGTTATTATGGAGCAGTCTAAATGAAACAACTTTCAGTTTGTTTGTTTATATAGTGTCTTTATAACGTTGACGTGGTGGTTATCGATAACAGGTTAGTCGATATCATTATTATGTAAGCATCTAACGACCGGTGGTTCCTGCTAGAAAAATATCTAGGTGTAATCACGAAACAAAGAAAAAAAACCAGAAAAATAAATCTTTTTTGGAAATATATTGTGACTTCAAAGGTACGCAAATTTTATATTTTTTTTTTATCCAGAAGATTTTTTAAAAATGTTTTCAGAATCCTCATAATTTTACAAAACAATAATTGTACTACAACCATGAACTTAAACGCACTTTTTCACGGTGAAAATGGCAAATTTCTTAATTTCTCCATACAATTATTGGTACCTATACCGGCCTGTGACGTCACTAGCCTGGACGCCTTTTGTATGGAGCGTTTTTAGCGCTACGTAGGAATGTTGAACTTTGACGGTCATTTCTGACTTTTAGAGCAGTCTTAGTCGGTCACATATAGACATTTGATCACAATAAAAAATAGAATCGATCGACATCCTCAAAAAAAATTAGTCAACATGTCTATTACTTGCCGCCTACGCTCGTTTAGAATGCCGAACTTTTCAAATGGGTTTTATAATCATAAATTTGGATATTTTCGAAAATGTTAAAAATGTCATCAATCATTCAAATGGTTCAAATCCACCAAATCGATTTAAACCAACTCTATATATATTTCATTGGCAAAATAAATGTAATTAGAGTGCGAACTGCGAACTAAGGTATCGAAATGTTTGATGACTATAATAAAAAATAAGCGAAAAGTAACTTGCAGAATTTGACCTACGCATAGGTACTATCGAAGAGACTGATAACTAATATAAACCTTAATACAACGTGGTAAGGTCTATGGGTGTATAGTTAACTGTCATCGTTTGTACAAGGCAAGTTAAATAAAAATAACATCATTCATTTAAATAAAACAATTTGAACGGATTATATCGCGTATATTAATTATTTGAGCCTCCCTGACGTTTCAGTGCCTTTACAGATACCGTTGTCACTGTTGTCATTGTTTTATTTAAATGTGTGACAGTCGCGGAAACCGAAGAAAATATTAAATACAGTCTTTCTTAAAGTAAACACCTGACGAAACACAGCTCGATTATCGTTAATCGCTCGATACGACATGACCTTGCCCGCGTAGGTAAACAACTTTATCGGCGCGGAGCCGATGTTCCGCCATTTAAGTCAATATTTTGCGTGAAATTCTGCATGGCATGAGGGATTTTGTAACGTTAATCATTATAAAAACGGTAAGAGGTCACGTAAAAATTGTCAGGAACGGCCCGACATGTTTCGAACGCATATGCTGAGCCATCTGCCTTTTCATTGTTTTGTATACTATACAACTGCTATTATACATGTAATAACCAAAAATGTACAAAACCAATGAATAAATGTCTTATTATTATTATTATTATATGGAGCTCTTCATCATTCGTTTTTAATCACATGTACTTTCCATCTCATTTTTATACTCATACTCGGAACTTAGGATAGGTATTAACCTAAAGTTGACAAAATCCTAGTGTTTTCTTTTTCTTACTCATACATCAAACAAACTACCTACAACTGAAACCAAATTTTAGGTAAATATCTATCCGTATTTCAGACCCCTGCTCCCTGCTCATAGCACCTAAGGGTCAGCTCACACCGAGACGCGACGCGACGCTGCGCGCACATTTCAATAGAGCGACTCAAAATTATACTTTATTTACTACATTAAAAGGGACACAGTTCATCGTGAGAATTCAAAATACGTTGCGCCACGCAGCGCTACGCCTCGAGATGCCTCGCGGCGTAGAGTGACGCATCGCGACGCAGCGGTGCATCGCCGGTACGCGCGGCGTGTAAGAGCGGCGCTGCGCCTCGCGAAGCCGCGCGACGTAGGGCGACGCCGCGAGGCGCAGCCTGTGGCCGCGGTTTTCATGCGCTTGCAATAGGTAGACTGCGGGGCGGTTGGACGCGGCACCGCGCGGCGACTCGCTGCGCAGCGAGGCGTCGTGCTGCCAACGATTTTACGATGCGCCTCGCTACGTTGCGATGCGTCTCGCGGCGGCGCGCGGCGCAGCGCGAAATCACCGGCCTCTTCCAGTATCGTCGCGTCGCGTCGCGTCTCGGTGTGAGCTGACCCTAAGGCTGCCATCTCTTAATTGACAACATTTCATATTTATAACAGGTGGAAAGTAATATAGAGATCGACAGGGCTTTATGTCGTGTACCTTAAAAAAAAATCTTTGAATTTATTCTTCTGTATTTAAAGAAATATAAGAAAATACATCAAATAACTGCAATCTCAGACAATACGGGCTGAATAGGGTTGTTGTCTAAACCAAAGAGCGAAAAAATATATTTTTATCTTACTTGACGTTGACAGATGACAGATGCATACCGAGTTTTATTAAGTTTTTTTTTAATTAGAAAACTGACTAAAGTAACCCTACCATTAAGTTCTGGTTTTGGTGTTGCCACATTTTAAAATGAGTATGTTTTTATAAATTAATAATAAAATAAATAATCATCTCAGAAAATAAACAAAAACACAGATTAATTCATCTTTTTAAGCAGAATTCAGAAAAGTAATAAAATAATAGTCTTAAAAAAATGAAATGTTGTCAATTCGCCGAACCCGGACAAAGACTTAAAAACCCCCTGACATTTGGCGTATAAATAGAAAAAAATAAAATAAAAAACAATCGCATTATTTTCATTCACATAAAAAGTGTCCAGGTTATCCGGGTCCGCCTCCACTATGACCAGGTTGAACTCGATATCTCCGTAATTTCTGACTTTTAGAGCAGTCTATGTGTAGTCAGTCCCATGTAGGTTGATCCAAAAAAATTAAATCAATTGACATAAAAAAAGTCCGCTCGCCTATTGTATTTTAATGTTAATATCAGCTCCATAGATCTCTTAAGTTTTACCGTGCCATCATAAGTCCGGTGCCTTCTAATAAATGTTACTCCCGATGATTTCCTCCGATTTCCTCCGGGTCCGCCTCCACGATGACTGGTTTGATCTCGATGTCCCCGACGGCCTCCGAGTCGTTGGGGTCGTTCTCGTCCCCCTTATGTACTCCTTAGAGGCGAGTGAGTGATTCAAACGAGCTATATCATTTGTTTTAGCTCACTAGCTCTTTCGCTTACTGAACATTCAAGTAGTTCAGTATTACTAGGTCACTCTCGCGTTTTTCTCGTCGTTTCGTCTTTTAAATCTAGATTATCTCTAGTTCTCTACTCACTCGTGAACGATATAGTCTAAATATCTACTAAGCTAAATGATATCTCGGTGAACTAAAGACACATATCACTATGTTCGCTTTAGTGACACATTCTGCATCTCTAGCAGCTAATAAATGTTACTCACGATGATCTCCTCAGGTTCGGCCTCCACGATGACTGGCTTGAACTCGATGTCCCCGTTGGCGACGGCCTCCGAGTCGTAGTTGGGGTCGTTCTCGTCTTCCATGTACTCCTCGAGGAGCTCCGAGCCGGGCACGCCCCAGACTCGGATGGGATGAGCGAGTAACTATACTAGTCTAACTTAGGTACCTGCACACCTGCAGGCAGAGCAAAGCCCTTCCGAAAATCTACCCCGGGTTGTCACGCAAGCTAAGGCAGCTGAAGAGGCCTCAACTCCGACTCATAACTGGAGCGATAACTGGACGTGCTCTACTAAACAAGCTTATTCATTCTAGGTGTTACTGTCCTCTTTGCAGAGCCTGCATGGAGGCTGAAGAGACAGCCGCCCACGTCATTCTCGAATGTCCTGGTGTGGCCAATTACCGGGCACAACACCTCGGGTCTCCGAGGTCACTCCCAGAAGTCGTCGGCAACAATAGGACACTGCTAGGCTTCTGGTAGAGTTGGGTTGGCAAGAGTAGTGCCAGAAACCCTTCACGCAAAATAGATTGTAAGCACGCATTGTAAGACGTCGAGTTGCGGAAAATTAGCCCGAGATAACCTATAACGCCGCACAGCGCAGCTAATAAATGTTACTCACGATGATCTCCTCGGGTTCGGCCTCCACGATGACCTGCTTGAACTCGATGTCCCCGTTGGCGACGGCCTCCGAGTCGTAGTTGGGGTCGTTCTCGTCCTCCATATACTCCTCGAGGAGCTCCGAGCCGGGCACGCCCCACACGCCCTTGCCCCCTGCTCCGCCTGGTAGTGGAAATAACAATATTTATTATTTATTACTTAAAAGTCATTGACCGTCTTGCTTTCCAGCATAGGCCATGAGATGATTTCATGTCAATCTGTCTCTTGCTAAGGTTAATGTAGAGGACAACCGCGTCCGTCGGCAATCGTCTACATGGACACTCCGAAACTCAGCGATGAGTAAGGAGCTAATGGACTGTAATGAGATAGGGTAACGAAAACGGACGAGTACGAAAACGCAAACTAAATCAAACGATATATATTTACACGAATTTACAACAAACAAAAACAACAAGGATCGGAAAACACTTAAATTTACTCTTAACTAATATAGTCTCTGTCTAAATGAATTTAACACTGATCGCGGACCGATGGTACTACGCTAACACTGATAAATTAAATTCGCGGACCGATGGTACTACGCTACTGTATACAAAGATGGTTAATACTCGGAAGTAAAGTGGAGAAGTCAAGACTGTGGCGGATCCTTGATCAACGCACTGACTACGGAGTGGTACTCTACGTAGACTAAGGAATGACTGTGAGGCGGATCGATGATCAACGCGCGGACTACGGAGTGGTACTCTACGTAGGATACAAGATTACTGTGTTTACATAGAAAAATGGCCGTCCTTTTATACAAAATCGCTCTATGATCAGGGGGACGCCCGCCCTGTCTTAATACATTACTTTACCAAAGTTACACATAATTTAGCTTAAGAATAACTTATAATATGGATTGACGCTGTTTGACTTTACAGCATATCAGCGTGTCTACGCTTTGGGAGCTCCCGTCCGACCGTGAAGCGTGAAAATACCTAACTATTCTTTGTCCCCGGCAAGAGGCCGTCTCGCTCGCACCGTCTGAGATATGCACTCGCGCGGTCACTCTTAACGCGCTGCGCGCCGTGAGACCCGTTCAGTCTCTGATTTGTCGTGCTCTCGGACGGTTGCGGCCGGGACAATGTTCTACAAAATTACTTTATTTACTGGAATCTTCATTCTCACAAAGTTTCATGTCAATCTATAATTTTTCCTCAATTTTTGCGTCGAACGTAAACAAAGATGACTCATCTGTTTTCGACTAAGGAATGGAAAGTTTTCGATGAGTCACCTTTGTTTTGACGTGGTCTTTATTAAGACATGACGGGAGCTCTAACAAATAATGGATTATACACATAAGGAAATAAGTTTGGCCTCTTTTCACGGGCAACGATCTTATTCCTAACTTATAAATAATATTCATTTATTTAATCAACTTAAAACTAAATACTCTGCAAAGCTGTCCGCAACAGTTAAATAAAGGCTATATTGTAAATAAGTAGCTGTAATAAATGTACCTGATTTGAACTGTCATCACTCATCAAATACCGTATTATCTTATCGCGTTCGCGGACATTAAGAGACGTCATGTGTCATGGCACAAATGAAACAAAAAACTACGCGAATGCTATAGCATCCGCATCCGCGAACGTGTTAGTATATGAACATATTTAATATGAGCAGTGTGACCCATTCAGTGCTTAACAAAGCATAGCATCTCATTGGTCTAATGCCAACATTATCTAAATGCAAACAACACCATATTATAGTAATTTATAGACATTACTGTCTGAGCCGGCTGGTAATGTTGTAATATATTATAATGTGTAAATATTAACATTATTATTTAGGTGTCACTTGTTTGCGTTGTCAACCAATTTGATTCCTAGCCTAGGCCATTTCGTACCTTGCCACAGTGAACGTCAATATGAAAGCCGCTTGAAATCTCATATCATTGTCATTGTTTAAATGAGTAAATGATTATTTTGGTACTTAGCGTATAATTTGAACTCTCAAAGCCTGAGATACAGGATTCTCCTAGTTCAGGCACCAGTATTATGAATGCTCTGTATAGATGTAAGACTTTTTATGTGTATATGTATTATTATTGTGACAAGGTTCTATAGTGGCCTATGGTCCATCAGGTAACATGGCTCAAAAACCGAAAACTGTAGGTTAGGTTAGGTTTGTTTTATGACCATGTATAGCGAAGCGTCAAAATGCTTGCTTAAAAAATGGAACATCACTCAATCTAATTTAGCCTAAAAATTGCAAATATTGAAAAAAAAATTTTTTTGAACCCCAATATCTCGGTAGATATCGCTCTGAGAGAAAAAGTTTAAGGAACAAAGCATGCTTATTTTAGCGTAATCTACAAGATTCAATCTAATTTAAGTCCAAAAACAGCAAAAAAAGTGTCAAAATTTTTTAAGTCCCAGAAACGGCCCCTCTTTGGTACAATCTGACCGAAATAAGTATAGAACCTTGACCAAATCAAATTGGTTGACTGTACATATCGCCTGGTGACAACTCACTATAAAATTCCTGTCACTACTCTTCAAAACCTCGTATCTAGTTTGTGGATTGGTACTGAGATACGAGCTTTGTTTTAAGTAGCTGTTTGTTACTTAGTGAGTTTTGATTGTCAATAGTCTATCTATCTATACATACTCTAACGAGTAATAATAAAATAAAATAAAAACCCTTTAATTTCTTGCAACAACAATAAGTTTCTGTCAAAAAATTATTTTTTGTGACAAGCTTTTATAGCTGACTATACTTTACTTTGAAAATACGTCAATTGCTCACGACGATTCTAAAGAAACTCCAAACTCGATATGATTGCTTCATTTATTACGGAGTTCCTATGGCCACCTTCCAGCTTCATCATCAGATCAGCTCCACGTCATCATAATATAGCATTGTCACGCGATTTGCATATTCGTGCAAAATTTCAGCTCAATCGGAAACCGGAAAGTGGGTTAAATCTAACTTGCAAAATTCCATTACAATGGGACAGGTGAAAGTAAATAAAAGCTGGTACAAGTACGATTAAAATCAGTTAACGATTCGGCCAACCTCGGTAATTGTCGTGAATCCCTCATCTCTCACATAGAGTTATCAATTTACAGATATGACCGGTTTACAAAATTCTTTTTGTACAGTCGTCATCAGATATATCGAAGCATATAAGGCGTCCATAAATATCGGAACATGATTCTTATTGACTGGGCGTTACAGTCAGTACATGTACACATACTTATGAACGCCTTATATGCTGCGATATGTCTGATGGCGACTGTATTTCATAATGTATACTTCCGAGATGGTCCCATGTAAATTTTATCAAAATCGGTCAAGCAGTTTATGAAATATCAAAATAATACGGTTGAAATCGGTATTTTAAATTTTTTATTTGGTGATTATTATTAATTATTATCTTTTACAAAGTATATTGATAATAAAACCAACACCTATGAACAAAAAAAAATCCACCACATGCTTCGTCAATTAAAAATAATGCATACAATTCACAATTAATTAATTATTAATCCGACGTTATATCGTAGGTACTGTTACTTACATCAAACAGTAAAATATTGACTTATATATGTTTTTTAATATATTGTATACCTACAAGTATAGCTTTAATAAATAATGAATGTTAAAATTCATGTCGCTTCTGCATAATAAATTTCTTAGGTCCACCGGTTAGTAATGTCATCTTGGCAGGTGCTATACATTGCGTTTATGATACTTCAAATTTAATGCTGCCTAAAACAAATCGCGGTAATGTATTTCGTGTCATTTCCGTCTCCGGATTGAGGCGATGATACCCGAGAAAAGCCGAATCGTTAACTGATTCTAATCGTATTGTACAAGATAATTACAATTAAAGCGAGTCAAGTATCTAGTAGGTAATTTGCAGTAAGTCTGGAACAGTAATATTTAAAAGAAATTGTCCGAGAACCCCTCTTAGTTGAGGAGGAAGGCCTTCTCCAGGAATGGCCAATAGCATTAAAAAAAAACAAATTATGACAACTGTTTTGATAATTTCAACCAACTTTTTGAAGTGAATAATACTTTTCCCCGAGTTCTAGGTAGTAACATGGCTATTTTATGTTTTCATTGCGTGCAGTCGAAAATAATTTGAAAATGCTAATTTTCCGCGTGAATTTTGTCAATTTTGAGTAGTTTTAGAAACAAAAATTATGAATAAAAAATTCAAACTGTAGGTTTCAAATATAAACCAATAAATCCCAATAGCCCTGTTTTGGGTAGTAACATCAGTAAAATGTTAAGAATCATGTTTGATCATAGAGAAAAATGTCTAAAACAATCAGCATTTTAAAAGGAATAAGGCCTCTTAAAGTTAATATTTTAATTAGACATTTCTAACTTAGTTTGCATGGAAAAAAATCATAATTCTCCTTCTTACTGTGCTGTAGTTATGAAATTTTCTTTTTATACTCGCATACTTTAATCTGTCAATTAGGTACTCGACTTTAAGAACCTTCATTGTGCAACAATTGCATAAAATACTATTATAGTAATATTAAAGTCTGTAAAATGAAGTCTTTTTATTACCTCTTCATGCTTTAACAGCTTAGTTTAATAGTTTTTATTTATCCATATATAGTTTGGCCAATCAATAATTGATAAATGGAAATAGTTTGACACCTGGGAAGAAATATGGAAGTTGTTTTATGTAATCCTGAGCTTGAATCCCGGCAAAGGCAAATATGAGTATGAATCTATTTCTGTCACTGCTCTTCAAAATCGCATCAAATTAGTAGATTCATACATAGATACAAGCTTTGTTTTAAATATTTGTTTCCTTTTTTTTCAATTTTGCTTGTCAACGGATATAATAAATTAATATTGTCATCTAGTGCCCATAAAATAAGCTTACTGGAACTTAGTGTGGGACTAGATCAATTTGTGTGAGATTGCCCAATATTGACTACTAATTTATCCAATAAAAGGATGGCTGGAATACTAATTCTATGTAGATGAAGTCACAGATAAGCTAGTAGTCCATAAAGATACCTTAGCTTAGAGCATAATCATACTAACTTTTGCTTTAAATTTAATTGGCAAAAAAAAATGGAATTAGTACGAGTGTGTTCTAAGGTATCGATATATGACATTCATCCAGCTGTTTTAGGACTGATGAGGCTGAAAAGATATTTACAATACTTACCAACATTAAAGAAAACAATAATTGTATCAGTGGAAAATATACTATTTAATTTTTACAATCTAATCATATAGAAAGCAATATGGAAGTTTAGGTATTAGGGAATAATAATAACTTTATTTATAAACATTTTTGGTGTGGCTGTTGATATTATCACAGATTAGGTTATCTTGTCAATTTAATCTTGTTTGATTTAGAGTATGTGTATCAGTTTAAAAGATAAGTATGTATTTGTGTACACAATTATGTTCTTGTTTAAAAATAAAGCAATAAGTAAGAAATAGCAATGAAAACTTTTGATAACAATTTTCCGGTGTAAATTATATTTTATGGTTATCAAATAATAAGTCAACACTGTAAACAAAATAAACTTTATATCTAAGTTCACATAAGTACATAAAGTTACAAGTTTTCCAATATAAGCCTAACTGTTTGTGTTTATATCTACTTGTACAAGTCAGATAAAAATGTATGAAATAGGTTTGTAAAGCAGATTATCATGTTTTACTCCAATATAAGTGTGAAAGTTGCTTGAGAAAATCAATAAAGGCGCGGGAAACCTGTTTAACTTGTCTCAAATTAAAAACAAAACATGGCCTCTTTACTGTCTATGGAAAACATAATCAACCTTGGCCTATATGGCGATAGTTAAAAAATATCAGAATCGGCTAAGTCTAACCAGGGGGGCTATTCTTAAAGCAGCTGGATTGTCGCCCTAAAATAGCCTTGAGCGCTTGAAAGTTGTTTACAAGCTCCGTTTCGTAATAAGTCGTTCAACTTCTATTAGTGACCTACGCCAATCGATATGAAGAACGTAGCTAGCTATAACATATAGACGTATAACGTAACTGCGCAGCGCCGGGCCCGCGTGACCTTGAGATATGCTGCAATACAAACTCAAAATATACGAGACCACCGGTGCGTAGTAAACAAAATATTATGTAAATACTCATGTGCAGCTCTATTCACGCCGTAGGGGGTTCTAGAAAAATCTTCCGCGTTGCCGATAGGTTAGATCAAGATGGTAGTTTGAAGGTAGAATTGCAATTTACCTTTTTTAGGCAGCCCGCGCCCGTGGCCATTGCGCGGTCGGCGGCTATTTTTCCAGCTACGGTATCTCGGGAGCGGCGTCGGCGTGCTCACGCCTTGTCCCTCCTTGCTGTTGGTCCTGGCTAGCTTTTTATTCCTGTGTCGGCGCTTAAGACGCTCAGAATGCGGCGTCGCTGCGTCTCCGGCGCCCCCGTCCGCCGGCTTCGCGTTATCAGTATCACTCGCCGCCACGTTTTCTATTTCGGAAGCGACGGGCTCGACTTCCATTTTGGCGAGGGATATAACTGACGCGGGTTTAACGAGGGGTCTTATTAGTTATTTTTAGCACTAATGAGAGTCTATTTGGTTTTATATCAGGGGAATTTGACAATAAAATGTGTTTTTAACGCACTGATAAACAATAGGTTCTGGCGAGCACGTATTTGTTTTGAGAGCGCACACCGGTGTGAAGTTTGGTAAATAACAAGCGGTAGTTGCGCAATGCTGCCAACATGACATCCGCTCTTGAGCTACCATGAAAACTGGTATTAACAAAAAATAGATCAATATTTATTTTCACTTCATATTCAAGAACTTCTTGTGCTTTCAAACTAAACCAAAACTATCAGAAAAATTACTTTTGAATACAATTTGTTAAATATTTAATACTTAAATAAAATAGAATAGATAATAAACGGCTATTTGTTTACTTCGAGTGAGTATCATTCGAGTTTTAGTCGATAAGTAGACGCTTGAAAACATTAGTAACGCTAGAATTTGTCAATGTTGACAACATGACAGAATTAAAAGGGTTGTCATAATAAGCCCACGCGAAAATTGGGTAATATTTGTATTTAAAAACATTGTTATCATTGCACTTTAGGGACATGACGTACAGATAATAGCAACATTATGTAGGTCGATTATACTTGAGCATAATCGAAATGCGTGCAGCACTATTAAAAAAAATAAAACGTCAACGTCATGAAATGAAAATGATCATTCATCATTCATGTCATAAAATAAAACTAGCACCCAGTTCAGATGTTGTTATTGTTTTGTAAAAGAATTAAAAATGAAAAAACATAAGGAAAACCTGTTCGCCGCAAAGTTTCGTTTACTGAATTCGCAAGAAAATTCCGAAGAGATAATCTGGTCATCGAGCGACTCCAGCGAATTCGAAGATGTGGACAACAAACCTAATTTAATAACCCTAACCAATAAAAAACAAAAACGTAAAAGAAAACGCAAATCAAAGGCTCCAAAGAACGTATCTAACTTAGATATCACTATAATAGACGTGAATAAGGACTCGCAAGGCAATACATCACCTGTTTTAACTAGCAAAACAAAACCTAAGATGATGGGGAATATCCTGAATGAAACTTATTCGGTTCCGAATTTATCTGAATGCAAGAGCTGTGAAACATTTTTGACGTCTCCTGTGCTTTGTACTGGTGCAATAAGAGCTAATTTAAGCATCAAAAGTCCTGTGATAGTGCAGAAGTTTGCATCACCAGTTCACAGTCCAAGAGTGAGAAAGACTTTGTTTAGTGAAACTACAAATAATAAAGTAGAAATTAAACATAGAAGTGTGTCACCTATATTCAGTCACCATTTTCAACTTGATCGAAGAAAGCCAGTTGAAGGTTGTGATATAAAAGTTGAAATAGAAACAAGTTCAGATACACCTATATTAGACACACAGGATTCAAACGATTTTCAAGAGGACAATGGATTGAGTAGAGTGAAGACCAGAAATAAGAATAATATAGAATTAATTAAAAAAGTAAAATCCTTCTTTGACAATCATTTCAACTCTGAAAGTAGTTCACAAGTTTCAATAGCTGACACTCCAACACCAAAAAACACCTCCAGTGATGATTTAGAAATACTAACCATAACACAACAAACTCCAAATGAAAATAGTGTGAAAACAAGACACACAAATTCTACAGACAACTCAATTATAGAAGCTGAAAAATCAAAAAAGATGAGATACAAAAAGGACGGTCTAGCTTATAGGTTGAATTCACTCCTAAAAAAGCACAGTGCTAATATTTCTCTATGGCAACATGAAAGGTTCCTGGCTGAAAATTCAAATTTCAAAATTCCCAAAGGAGAGCATTTGGTGTTCCGAATTCAAAAAGTAAATTTCAAGTATGGTAGCTATTTATTAGAAGCTATGGATTCTGATGATGATGTATTTCTGATATTGATCAACAAATGCTATGTGAATAGTTGTACTTTTAATGTAGATAGTGTTTTCAAATTGTATGAGCCTTACCAAATGTTTAATTGTGATGACACTAAATTAATTGTTAATGTTTGTAAATTCGAATGTATTCCTATAGTTGTGTAGTATAATGTTATCCTAACCAGAAACTACATGTTAAACCTCAGGGTTTTTAGTGCAAAAATGATTTAACATAAGTCGACAGTAGGCGTTAAATCATTTGTGCACCAAAAACCCGGTTATAACTCACTATGTTAAGATGAGATTGCAATTATGTAAATAAATATCATCTGAATTGTTAACAGCATTTTAATTTATACTAACATAGTGAAGCATTACTTTTCTATACCAAACACATAGAACACTGAAATTCGATGCTTATTTGGAATGTTATAAAAGTATTCACATCATTTATGTAAGAAAGCAATAGTAATAGTTGTTTATAGGTTTATTACCTAACAACATTTGAATACAGGTATAGTTTCACCATTTCACTCGTCTGACAAAAAAAAAGTAGAAATTAAAAAGTGGCATACTGTAGTTTTTTGTTTTTGGTATTATTTGGATCTGCGGGTCCTTTGGGGGCCCTTTGCGTGATTTGGCACTGACACTCTTCGTCCATTTGGACAATGCGCCGAGAGGCATACTGTAGTGTCGTCCCCGTTTTCTTAGATTGATTAGAAAGGGACAGTACAGTATTGCCAATTTTTAATTTCTACTCTTCTTTGTCAAACTATAGTTTTAGATATATAAAGCGACTGTACAATCTCGTCGTGACCGGGCAAGACATCGCACCTTTAGAATTATAGTGACCTAAATGTTTACAAATAAAGCGAAAATTTAAAAATTGGAAAGCCGTTGGAAACGCAGGTTCGAATCCTGTCCGAATCATTAATTTTTTCAATTTTTGCTTCATTTGTAAACGTTGTTTACGTTAGCAGACGTTACTGCTTTAATAAAAATATAGTGACCTAATTCAAAATCTTGGAGTTTTAGAATTAGGTCTCTTTAATTCTAAATAAATGGAAGTGTCGACGATTTTGAATTAGGTCACTGTAATTCTAAAGGTGCGACTTGCTGGCCGTCCTTTCTTCATTTATAGAGACCGTAAGGGATAGCGTGCGTCTCGCCTTGTCTCAGCTCAGCGAGTAAGTACAGCCGCTATAAATGACACAAATTATTGCGGTTTTTATCCTTTATTTCGAACTAGCGACCCGCCCCGGCTTCGCACTGGTGCAATGCTGACACTGACTCTACTATACTATATGTATTATACATATAAAACTTCCTCTTGCTTGAACCACTCTATATCTATTTAAAAAACGCCGCATCCAAATCCGTTGCGTAGTTTTAAAGATCTAAGCATACCTACATAGGGACAGACAGACGGCAGGAAGAGACTTTTTAACCGACTTCAAAAAAAGGAGGGGGTTCTCAGTTCGGTTGTATGTTTTTTTTTTTTTTTTTTTTAATGTTTGTTACCTCATAACTCCGTCATTTATGAGTCGATTTGGAAAATTCTTTTTAGGTTCATGAATAGACATCTCAAGGTTGGTCCCATAAAATTTTGGTGAAGATCGGATGACGAGATCCATGAGGAATCGAAGGAATTCCTGAAATTTTATAGGCACTCATAATATTTTTCATGTATTTTCTAAAACTATTTAAGTATTTGCATATGGTAGTCATCATCTTCTCATGCTGAACTGATGATGGAAGGTACAACTCCTTAACAGTTAGGAGTTAGGAGATATTTCAAACGAGATGCATGCCTTCAAGACCTCCCTGATCACCCCGCCATAAGTATTTTATATGAATCACTAAAAAGCGAAAAAAAAAATTTTTTAACAAAAAAAAGAACCGACTTCAGTAAAACTAAAAAGCCGAAAATAACCCGTTCAAGTACAGATTACATTTGACTCACCCTTTGAAGTCGGTGCCAAACCTCACGTAAACTTTAATATATAAATATAATAACTGAGTGGTTTGGGATCGATTTCAAAGGGTGAGTCAAATGTAATCTGTACTTGAACGGGTTATTTTCGGCTTTTTAGTTTTACTGAAGTCGGTTCTTTTTTTTGTTAAAAATTTTTTTTTATACTATGTAGTGATTAGAAAGGATTGGCGATTTCACTGTCACTCTCAGTCTGAGTGACTTTTGAGACAAGTCTTCATAATTCATATGCAGCTTCATAACGTCGCTTCTTCCGAAGCGGCGCGCACAGCTGCGCGCGAGCAACGCGCAGCGTACCTACACGCATACTGCGTGTGCAGCAGCGCGTGACGAGTTAGGGAGCTTTGCTTTGTTAAACTGTAATAGACTAGTTTTTTAGGGTCAGTTCTCACCGAGACGCGACAATACTGGAAGAGGTCAGTGATTTGACGCTGCGCCGCGAGACGCATTGCAAGGTCGCGAGGCGCATCGTATAACCGTTATTTGGCAGCTCGTCGCCGCGCGGTGCAGCGGACTGTCTACTCGCCGCGTGCACCCGCCCCGCCGCGTCCACAAGACAGAGACAAGTTTACATACATACAAGTATTTTTTGACTGTTTTTGTGTACAATAAGGTGTTTACTTACTTACTTACAAGTGTAACGGCGGCCACAGCACAAAACAGATAGGTACAGAAATCAATCTACGTACAAGCGCGCTCAAGCAAACGCACACATAGGCCATGTTCAGACCTACAAACTGAATTCATTTTATTATATCGTGGCCAGTTATTGAAGGGCGGCCAGTAATTATTAATAATTAACAGCTTATACTAAAATGAATTATATTTATAGTTAAACAGAGTTCATTTTTAGTTTGAGGTGGCCAGTTATTGAACGGTGGCCAATTATTGGCGATTTACCATTTTATTCGGGCCGTACACATGCCAACGCGCGTTTATGTGTGGAGGTAAAAACGCGCGTTAAGCGCTTGTCATCTGAACATGGCCATAGAAATTGCTCACGGACACGATATCTCGGACCAGTTCAGACCAGTGCGAGTCCGAGTGCCATCCGCTTGACGTGTCCGTGAGCAATGTCTATGTGTGCGTTTGCTCGAGCGCGCTTGTATGTAGATTGATTTCTGTACCTATCTGTTTTGTGGCCTCAGGCTATGCCTCGCGGCGTGGCACTGCGTCACGCGGTTTCGCGAGGCGCAGCGCTGCTCTTGCCGCGCGTACTGGTGATGCATCGCTCTACGCCGCGAGGCATCTCCAGGCGCAACGCTGCGTGGTGCACCGTAGTCTGAACTCTCACAATGAAAGTACCTTTTCGTGTAGTAATAGTACATTTTACAACTAGTGTGAAAAGAATGTCTTTTTACCACTAGTACCGAGGTATCTTGCCACGAGCTGAAAGCGAGTGGCAAGACTCGGTACGAGTAGTAAAAAGACATTTCACACGTGTTGTAAACGACGTTTTTTAATGCAATTGCGAAAAAATAACAAATTAATATATCATTGCGATAAAATATGCTTGCTTCGAAGTTATTTTTGAACGAACCCATACTTTACAAATGACATGGTACATTAAGACCATCATCATCGTCATCGTCATCGTCATCGCCATCGCCATCGCCATCGTCATCCTCATCGTCATCGTCATCGTCATCGTCATCGTCATCGTCATCGCCATCGCCATCGCCATCGCCATCGCCATCGCCATCGTCATCGCCATCGCCATCGCCATCGCAATCGCCATCGCCATCGCCATCGCCATCGCCATCGCCATCGTCATCGTCATCGTCATCGTCATCGTCATCGTCATCGTCATCGTCATCGTCATCATCATCACTGACATTCGAAACTCAGTTACTGCGTTTCGAAAGTATAGTTTGGAACTAAAAAGTAAAAAGCACTAGTTCGAGAAAATGAGCTTCTCGCACGCTACGCAGCCACAAAAAGTACCACTTTTTGAGCAACTGTATTAAAAAGTATATTTTGAGTTGCTTTATTAAAATGTGCGCGCAGCGTCGCGTCGCGTCACGTCTCGGTGTGAACTGACCCTTAGGGATAGCGTGCTTGCCTCGCCTTGTCTCGGCGTCCATTAAATGACACAAATGTGCAGGTTTTATATTTTATTTCGAATTAGAAAAAAATGTCGATTTCACTGTCACTTTCTATCCGAGTGACTCTTGTGACAAGTCTTCATATGCAGCTTCATAACGTCGCTTCTCCCGAAGCTTTGGCCGCACGCCGCGCACAGAAGCACAAATGAAAAATGAATCATTTGTTTTGTCAACGCAAATGAGACAAAGGATTGCAATTTTCATCTTTTGATATTAGAAAGCATTGGCGATTCACACTCTCAGTCTGAGTGACTTGTGTAGGCTGCTATCCGTCCAGGTTTCCCCTCTTTTATCCTAGTTTGGAGGCCGTCCGGGGAGGTTTTCAAAAGGCGTCTCAAAAAGAACCCAGACACTTTTTATTTGAATAAAGAATAAAGCGAACGTTTTTTTTAATAATAATAACTTATTTTTAGATACGTCTGGCAACATCTATTTAGACGACGCGTTTGGCTCGGTTTGTAGACACCTGCCTACTGAGTCGGCGGTCCCGGGTTCGAATCCCAGCCGGGGCAAATATTTGTGCAAAATATTTGTTCTTGGGTCATGGATGTTATCTATATATGTATTTATATATTATGTATATCGTCGTCTAGTACCCATAGTACAAGCTTTGCTTAGTTTGGGACTAGGTCGATTTGTGTATGATTGTCCCTTAATATTTATTTATAATATTTATACCAAATGACCGGTTTTTTAAGTCATTGTCCGGGTTCAGCGAATACAGAGATGGCAGCCCGACTCTTGTGACAAGTCTTCATGTGCAGTTTCATAACGTCGCTTCTCCCGAAGCGGCGGCCGCACGCAGCGCACAGCAGCGCGCGCGCAGCGGCCGTTCGGCGCACGTATGCGGCGCGAGCGGCGCGCAGCGTAGGCGCATACTGCGTGTGCAGTAGCGCGTGACGGGTTAAAGAGCTTTGCTTTGAGAATCTGTAATAGAAAACATAATTTTTAGGGTTTTTAAGGTTTCCCGTTTTTCTTTTGCAAGAAAACAAAATAGAAACGGAGCTTAATCACTTTCAAAAAGGTCTTCATTTAATCACCTCGACGTTTCAGACGTTACGTTAATTGTCTCGAAGAGACATTTTCTCTCTTTTTCATTCGTCAACGCAGGTAAAAGTAATTTACGAAAAACAAAATTAATGTGATCTACTACAATCTAAGCAGAACTTGAACCTGAGACCTCTACGTTTCCGGCGTATTTCTCTCCCAACTGCGCTATTAGATCGCTACGTCAATCACACCAATTCTTACGCTACTGGAGCGCTCTTTGCGTGATATGCGTTTGAAATGCTTATGCGCATTAGCCACACCCTAGGATGTGCGCGCGCGCGCCTTACACGCACGGTCCCCATTGCTTTACACTTTACAGCAAGTATGAAGATTACTAGAGAGATGGCGCTGTTCTAAAATTATTATTTTTATTGTTGGGAGAGCAATACGCCGGAAATGAGGTCGCAGGTTCAAGTCCTGCTTAGATTGTAGTAGATCGGATTAAATTTTTCTTTCGTAATTTACCTTTGTGTCATTATTTATGGATATCGTGTAAGTTTAAATTAATATATCGCCTGGTGAAACCAAGTCACTAAAAATTTGTCACTGCTCTTCAAAACCCTGCATCTGGGAAGTAGATTGACACTAAGATACGAGCTTGATTTTAAGTACTAGGTATTTCTTATTTAGTGAGTTTTGGTTGTCAACAGATAACAGAAACATACCTTTTTCCACACTCTGTACACTGTACTGGCTTCTCGCCGTTGTGACTCCTGTAATGGCCCTCCAATGAGTGTCTCGCTGTAAAGGCCTTCCCACACAACTCGCAGACAAACGGCCTCACACCCGAATGAGTCAGCTTGTGGACTTCACATTTACTCCGAGTAGGAAATGGTTTGAAACATATATCACAGACGGTTACATTCTTCAATGTGTGTAGTCTCATGTGATGTTGTAATGTACCATTCGTTTTATACTTTTGATTGCAAATTGTACATATGTGTGTGTTGAAGGATTTTGGCTTGGCTATTAGTTTTGATTTCATGTCAAGTATGATTCCTTTAGTATTCATTGGTCCAAAGTTTACTTTGTTTTGAGTATGATTAGTACTTTTTAAAACTTTTTTGATACCAATTTCATTATGTTTTTGATCATTGACTATGTTGTCATCTAATGAAATAGTTTCATCACTTTCATCTTTGTAATTAGAATTAGCTTTTTCATCACAGTTCATGCTTTTCTCATCTTTTGTATTGTAATAAGCATTGACTTTATAATTTTTATCTAAAAGTGTATCTTTAGCACTATCTATATCTATTATATTATCATCTTTATCACTGTAATTTTTAATTATATGGTTATGGGCTCCGCTTTCCGCACTTAGCCCGTTTATGTTCGGGCCATCAATAATTTCGTAATTTTTAATTATAGCACCTTTTATGTCATTTTCATCTACATTAGTATCAACTTTTTCATTATTATCCATTCCTGTTTCTATAATATCTATACCATTAATATCTACTGTCATTTCATTGATCTTGTAATTTTTTGAAGCATGATACATCTTATAATGCTTCGTTAAACTGTCCTTTCTATTAAAATCTTTACCACAATGCTGACATAAGTGCTTCTTTGCCACACTGT
This sequence comes from Apotomis betuletana, assembly GCA_932273695.1. NCBI lineage: Eukaryota > Metazoa > Arthropoda > Insecta > Lepidoptera > Tortricidae > Apotomis > Apotomis betuletana. The sequence goes on along the minus strand of OW026320.1, from coordinate 10,393,381 downwards.
GTACCGTTACATGGTTTTCTAAATGTACCTTCTGATAGAACTTTCTGAAGCATACGTCACATTCATGCATCCTTATGCCTTCATGCGTTAGTAAATGTCTGTCAAGACTGCCTTTTTTCCCGTAAACTTTGCCACAAATCTGGCAGGAATATCTTTCACCGTCATGTGATTTTACATGTGAGGCTAAACTATGTTTATATCTATAACTCCGACCACATAGACTACAGGAGAATGGTTTCAGATTTTCATGACTTCTCATATGGACTTTCAATTTTGTTTGAACGGTATAGTATTTATCGCATAATCTACACTGAAATATATTTAATTTCGTATGTAATCTGATGTGCTGTTCTAAACTGGACTTTCTCGTGTAGGTTTTTAGGCAGTAGTCGCATTGGTACAGATCTGATTTTGTGTGAAGTTTGAAATGAGATATTAAACCATTTTTTTGGGAATACTCTTTCCCACATACCAGACATTTATGACTATGATTGATCTCTTTTTCATTTTGTGACCATTTTAGGTAATCCGCTTTGCTTGTCATCTGAAAACAAAGTAAGTAATATAATTAAAATCACTAGAGCAGGGGTCGGCAAGTAGTTTTAGGTAGGGTCCGGATAATGCTTGAAAATTTTTACAAGGTCCAGAAAAAAAACAACTGATAATAATTAAGTGCTAGGCAGCTATTTATTGTAGGATTAAAATTCTCAATTACAATATTTGGCACTCCGAGGTTCAACCTTTCGCGGTCCGCCTGTTGCTGACCGTTGCACTAGAGTGATGAAATCCAAAAGATCTCAGGGACCTTCACTGGCGGTGATCTGGTACCACTTATTTATTTAATTAGCTCATTTAGTTAATTAGTTCAATTATGTGAATAGGTGAATATCCAACAAACAAACTTTTGTTTTATTTATATTTAATTGGTTTTGGTACTTGTAAGTGAAATTCCATCGATAATTGTTTATTAAAAGAAAAAACTTGTTTACTTAAAGTGCGCAAACATAGTTTTATTAGTACGGACCATTTTTGTACCCAACCGTTAAAAAAAAAGAGGAAAGTGAATTAAGTACCTTAGCTTTAATCAGAAGCTTTTATTGAAGATGTAATAGAATTTTTCGAATTATTCACATAATTTCGTGCATTACTTATCAAAAACTATTTCGATTGTTACGGCTACTTATTTTTTATTTCACTTTTTACGTATAGAAGTAGAAATCGCGGTATCGTAGTTACCATTAACAACTGTTAAAAATACACATTACAGTTAGAAATATTCAGTAATCCAAGAAGAGATAAAACATTAAACATCACATCACAATTCTTCAGGTTTTGTTTTTGTTATCTTATCAATACATTATCATCAGTAAAACATCATTAATTTTCTATCAACATGACGTTTTTACTTTTGCGAAACTAAACCTTAACACTAGCTTCAAAAGTGTGATTTCACCTACTAAATAAACTTAACCTCGAAAGTTTTAAAACAATTCGAACGTCAAACTCGAAAAAAGCTTAACTGTCTAGCGTTCAAGTACACCGCATTTTTCGAACAGGTTCAAGTAAACAATTATTACAGTAATACATAGTTCCTTTTTCATTCATCAATCATTGATAGACCGTATTGATTTGCTTGATTAGCTTGGTTTATTTTAAAATCACGTTACGTGTGATAACTGAAAAATAAACATGTTAAAATTTCTATATTTTACCCAATAACAAGGGAAAACTGAAAGCTCTCACCGCTAGCAACACCGTTGAAATTCAGCTCAGTCGATATTTTCAGCAGCCACGAGTAGTATTATACTCGCACTGATTGCATTTTATATTTTTAAACGCTTTTTTAGATATAACAAGAATTTAATGGACTAATAGTGTATAATTGCGGACAATTTTGTATCCAAAAAGATGTAGTACAGTTTCTGTAGGAGGGGACATGAAATGTTATTGATTGGTGATATTTCGTGATAGGAATCAAAAGCTTAGGTGAGTAGAGTACGTAAAACGAGGCCACACATTAAACCTGGCCGTTGATTGCCCTATAAATTACTTACCCCTAATTTTAGGATCATTTTTGTATTTACAGTACAATAATCGTAATTTTTGTGGATTTATAAATCTTTTATTCGTTCGTTAGAGTTTATAAAGTTTATTTCGGTTGGGTAATCGAAAGCATGCTTTCACAACGGGTTGTAGTTGGATAAACTTTTAATTTCTTTGTGTATACAGATTTCATTAAGATTACTTTTTATCAAAATGTTTTATGAGTATGAGACAAGCTTTTATTTCCGATTACTTAATACTTTTTTGTACAAACGATTTTCATATTTAGAGGATGTTAAAATGACGAGACGATGGGTATCAGACGTTCCAATGCCATCACGCTAATAAAGGGGAAAAATTGTGAGTGTGTGTGTTTATGTGTACGTTTGCTGCTTCTTCACGCTCAAACGGCTGGACCAATTTTGATAGATTTTGGTATGAAGGTAGCTGACACCATGAATCAACATATAGGGTACTTTTTATCCCGAAGAAAATGTAGTGAGCGTGTAACACCGCGTGGCGCAGCTATAGTATTCCAACATTTTAATTATCATCGTTTTAGAAGATGTTACGCAAGTATACTAAATTTAAATTCAATCGAACGCCCGAACATACATTCAAGTTGAACTGGCCGATTTTTCAATCACCAGATAACTTTATCTGCCAGTTAAAATTATTGCTATCCTTTTCTCCCGTCATATAAAAGAAAAATGACAGCCATCATTTATCTGACAGATATGTTTTATCTTAATACGGTGAATAGAGACTAAAGTACTATGTGTGACCTTACAAACGGTCCGGTAGTTTTGAATTTTTGATATGTTGTCTAGGATGGTTAGTCACTGTTTAAAATGCAAAATGCACAATTCCCCCCCCGCGCCCGCCGCCATATTGAAAAAACCGGCACTCATTTCATATTTTTGCTCATATATTCCTTTAGGAGCATTTTAGCTAGAAGAAATCTTTGACAATGTTATAGAGAGTTAAATTTACTACATTTTCCATTTTATATTTTTTTTCTAGGACAAATAGTTACGGAGATATCCACATTTAAAAAAACGTAAAAAATCGCAATTTCCTACTGAAAAACAAACTTCTGGATTATATCTTCGTTTAGGAGCATTTTAGCTACAACAAAGCTTGGGCAATGTTGTAGAGAATTAAATTTACTATAATTTACACTTCAAATTTTGTTTCAAGGACGGTTAGTTACAGAGATATGCACATTTAAAAAACAGGAAAAGTCGAATTTTCCGAAAATTTCTCAAAATTCTTGGTTTAGAACGCTGTCATTCAGTTACGGACTAGTCTAGGACAAATTAAAACATGTAGGAAATATAATTGCTTATAAAACTCATGTCCATTTTTACATACATTTTCGGAAAATGTGACTTTATTTTTTACATATCTCCGTAATTATCTGTCCTAGAAACAAAATTTAAAGTTTAAATTATAGTAAATTTAATTCTCTACAACATTGCCCAAGCTTTGTTGTAGCTAAAATGCTCCTAAACGAAGATATAATCCAGAAGTTTGTTTTTCAGTAGGAAATTGCAATTTCTTAAGTTTTTTTAAATGTGCATATCTCCGTAACTATCTGTCCTAGAAACAAAATATAAAATGGAAAATGTAGTAAAATGCTCCTAAAGGAAGATATGAGCAAAAATATGAAGAGAGTGCCGGTTTTTTCAATATGGCGGCGGGCGCGGAGGGGGGGGAATTGTGCATTTTGCATTTTAAACACCAACTAACCATCCTAGACAACATATCAAAAATTCAAAACTACCGGACCGTTTGTAAGGTCAAAATCCTTTATTCACTGAATTATCTGGTGATTGAAAAATCGGCCCTAAGTCAGTAAAAAGTTTATAAGCAGAAGCGCTCTTAATCGTCCTTTTTTAAATAATTATTGAAACTTTTGTCTAAAAAAGTGACGACTACTGGCTGGTTTACTTGAAAAACTTTAAAAATAGCCATTAAAACCAATTTAAAAAGTATCCTTGTTTTTCTTTTATAGATTTTAGCGTTTCCAGCCAAGCGCATTTTTAGCATGTTAATCAAAGAGGTGTCATTAATTTAAAGTTGAGGGTGTTAAGTGGTTTTGACCGTGGGTTTTGTGCTTTCATTGACATGATTATATGGACGCACAGTCAGTCTAAATGTCCCTTTTTAATAGTAATGTCAAATCGCATATTGTACTAATTTCACGATTGTCCTTTCTAGGGTACCATGCCCAAAGAAAGGGTGGTAACACGACCCTATTACTAAGCATCCTCTGTCTGTCTGTTCGTCTGCCTCTCACAGCGCTGTGTCATTCCGAATGTAATAGGTAGTAGAGACTTACATGCTTACCCTATGTTGTGTTGTAGGTGTAACTACTATAAACTATCGTCGTTATCAGTTTAATAACAAAACTTATCTGCTCTTCAAGTTAATTATAAATCAGCCAGAGCTGCCACTCTAGAGGTTCACTACCCGCGAGCTGTGCTTTTTGTTTGAGCGATGGTTACTAGGATAGTGGTGAGCGGTGGCCATTGGAGAGAGCGAGTCACCCTGCTCAAACCTCTCGCTCCCGCTACGGATCACCGCACCCCCCTGGCGGCACCGCTATCCCAGGAAACAGAGCTTTATGATTTTTAGAAAGATCAAAAAAAAGAAAGATTAGGTATTTTTTTGTAATTTTGTGACGTAAATAAAAAGGTTGATAAATTAACAACTGTCTGTCACAAACGCAATGGACACTTTTCCCCACTATTTTTTACATTAGAAAACGGATTTGTATCCATTGTACAAAGGGTAGAAATTTTTATGCAATGCAACCGAAAGTTTGGGAAATCCCGCTGGATGCAGAAACTATTATGGATAAATGGATTCTAAATATAGCAGGCTTGCTTGAACAGCCGAACGTCTTTCAGGAAACTGTGCATCGCAAACGGTTCATCGATAATTCAAGTTCACAGATAAGTAACTCATAACATACAATAAAGTGGCCTAAGGGCAACACTAAGGGTTAAGGGTAGAAAGGTGCCAAAAGGATTTTAAACCGTTGTAACTTGTAATAGCGTAGCTTCGTAATGAAGGGCGCGGGACAAAAAAATAACGAGACCAGTTAGTTCTATCTCTGCCCCAATAATAATATAATAATAAGCATTTATTTTCAGGCAAAAAACCCATAGTTACATACTTACATACAATTTAAAATAAAATAAAATGTAAAAGACTAAGAGATAAAAATAAAAATAAAACTTACAGACTAAAACATAGAAATAAAACAGTTACAATTTAAAATTAAATTACAACTGCCCATTCCCAGACCGGTGTAATTTGAGCCAATGCTTGTTGAACTCATCGGTGTAGTCTAAGGCACAAAATTTCGTTTTTAGAGGCCCGAAGCCTCTCTCTGAAAGCGGCTGACCTCTCTCTTAAGATGGCGAAGAAGTCAGGGACTCTAGCGTCCGCGAACATGCCTTTCGCGCTGCAGAAGGGTGGTAGTTTCAGCAGGATACGAAAGGCATTGTTATATTGCAGTTATTGCACTCTTAGCGCGCTGAACGAGTGTTTCGTATACTTTGTCCACAGCTGACACGTATAAAAACATTGACAGTAGGCTTTGAAAAGCGTTATTTTGACGTCACTCGAACAGCGCGCAAAGCGCCGAGCTAACATATTACATCGCACCGCAAGAGCCCTGCGCCACAGATTAATATAATCCTGCGCTCCCTCTCCATATTAGCGTCGTCTCGTAAGTACACGCTCAGTATATGTCCCAGGTACTTGAAGCTCCTTACAACCCGAATTGGCGAACCGTTCATATAAACTGTAGGAATCACATCCGGACCCTTACCGTACCTAAAAACGAGCATTTCCGTCTTAAGCACGTTATATTTCAGGCCGTGGACGCTAGCGTATTGTTCGCAGATCTTAATAAGTTTAACAAGACCGGTAATCGAGGGGCTGAGAAGCACCATATCGTCGGCGTAGCTCAGATTGTTAACACATACGTTACCAATGTGGCAACCGACATTGGCACGCCTCAGATCCTCGATTAGGTCGTTGACGTATAAGTTAAAAAGGTCCGGAGATGTTAATCCACCTTGACGCACACCGCAGTCTAACCTATAGTCGTTAGACTGCGAGTCGCCCCATTTTACGTAATTAGTTTGGTTTTCGTACCAGAACTTCAACAGGTTTGTGACCTCTGGAGATAAACTGGTCGCAGACAGTTTTCTCCACAGTATTTCGTAATTGACGAGATCAAAAGCACGACTGAGGTCTAGAAAGCACGCATATACCTACTGAAGTTTCTCTATTCACATAATAGTTCACAGTATACTTTAGTCCTAGTATCGCCGAATCCGTCGAAAGTCCTGGACGAAAACCAAACTGCGCTTGATCAATTCTAAGATTTTTCGCCAGAGCGGGCTGCAACAGCCTCTCAAGTATTTTACCGATTATTGTACCTAAAGAGAGGCCTGTAATTATTTATACTGGACAGGTCGCCGGTTCTATTTTTTGCAATTGGTACCACTACTGTCTTCATCATGTCAGAAGGAAGGTAGCTATATGCTAAACAGGTGTTAAAAAAGTCTGCTAAGACTCTGAATAGCTCGTCGCTGGCGTAGAACATGTGCTCGACGCTGAGACCATCGTGTCCCGGCGACTTTCCACGCTTCATCATTCTCACTACTTTAGCGACGTCACCAGGTGTGAATGTGACCGAGGAGTCGAGCGGGGTCACCGGAACCGAGGGCACCAGGGCGGGCACATGCTCCACGTCCATAGGCGAGACCTTAAAATGGGTAGCAAACATATCCGCTATAAGCCTAGGATCACTAACATTATTGACTGCGGCAGGCAACCCTTGTTTACCTTTAAGCGATTTTGTTGTTTTCCAAAACTTTGTAAAATTATTCTTAGCCCTACTTAACGTTAAAATATTCATTCTTATTTCCTCTTCGTTTCTTTGGCACCACTTTAGCTTGTTTTTAAAAACTTTACGACTGTTTTTCATGTTGTCAAAAAACATGCCTGAAGGCGGATTTCCCACCTCCGTCCAACACCTGAAATGCAATTTAGCAATCTCTATGTGATCATTGCAATGTTTCTGTGACCTTGGATAGGGACTCTAGGATCTTGGGGGGCCCCAGGGCTCTGCTCCACCTACCCCTTGGATAGCTAAGCCACTGAACCGTTGCCAAATCGCCACTTACGTGTTTACATCCACATCCACCCTCTAACCGCTGCGTTGACTGATTGCGTTGCTAAAACCAGCCGGCGATGTGGTCGTCAGTGTCACATACATAACATGACTACGTTCAATTATTTTAAGTGCATAGTAAAAAAACGTTAGTTTTAAGACTGAATAATCGGTTTTATGTGATTTTATAGCATTTAGCTTACCATTTTTGTGCATAAACTACTTGGTTAATGTCTTTTGGTATCTGAACGTACCTGGCTCTTGTTCTGTACTTGTCCAAGTTGTCAATGTCAGAAATAAAATAAAGTGAGCATTGTAGTTGTTTTTGTTTGTTTGATTTACAAAGTTTTAATTTAATATTGTGCTCATAAATAAACTGTTGTATCGTTTTCGTTGCATTCGGCCTCTAGTCTTAGATCATTGAAATAAATCAAAGAAGGATATTTGTACTTTATTAAAAGTATTGGCGGTAATTTCTGTTATTGTCGCTTTTAATTGTTGTTTTGATTAAGGAGTTAATTTCACAATTCTATACAAAAGTTTAGAATATATAACGTTTCTGGCCCTGACTTACACCAGGAGGCACTGAGGACTGGTGCTCCACCCGGAAAATTTTACAGGGTTGAAGATCATAGAGCCAGCAAATTGTTTTTCGTCATTCATTATGGGTGACATTTTTCAGGCTGCCTGAGGCTCTGAGGGTAAATTCCACGCTGATCATACATATTCTAAGCATTTTAATTTAGTATTTTATTTCTGGAAACATTATGCGTCTATATAATTAACCTTGTTTCAGCAATATTACAATTTCAATGGCAAACTTCAATCAAGCAATGCCAAGAAAACCGCTACCGTGTATAAACAAGTTGCTAATGACATGCCTAGTCAACCTGGAACGAATAAAACCATTCCGTTGTGACATTTGTGATACACTTTACTGTCACAAAGAAAGTCTCACCAATCATATGACCACACATATTAAAAAAGAGGAAATTGATACTGATATTCATGATACCACGAAATACGGAGAACATGTTACGTCCGAAAATAATTTGGATTATTTCTCAGCCTTAAATGTAGGCTATACACTTAATACAACGAAGTCTGAGGATGATATAAACACTGCGACACAGGGTGGATTTTTGCCGATGCGGGATCGAATAAAGTTTGAAATTGAAGATACAATAGACGCAGCAATAAGAGCTTCTTGTGCAAAAATCGCTACCGCCATTAACAATAACACATCAATATCTCAGGACCCAACTTCAAGTAGCTCAAGCAAATATGATCTTGTACTGGTTGCACATATGAATTTAAAAAGTAGCTACGGGAAATTGTATCAGTGTAAAATTTGTAATGAAAACTTTGCACACCATTCGTCTCTAGAACTACATGGAGCTATGCACCATAATAAGTCGCAGCAGATCTCAGTAGACCCTCTTAAACAGATCCCTTTAGTAGACATACAAAAACAAATGGGAACAAAGCATATATGTGACATATGTAGGAAAGTTTTCCCGTCAGACCATCAGTTGTCTTTACATTCAAAATTTCATGATTCTTGGCAGTGTAATATGTGTGAAAAAACATTTAAGCTCCAAATACATTTGAAAAGACATGAACGTATGCACACCAACTACCGGCCGTATTCATGCGTCCCTTGCGATATATATTTCAAACATTATTCAAGCTTTGCCTATCATTATCGGAAGAAACATATGCCAGAAGAAGAACAACCAACGTGTGATTTATGTAATAAGCGATGTCCGATAAAGCAAAATCTTGAACGACACATTTTGTCCGTTCATATGACTAAAGGTTACCCTTGTCGAATTTGTAAAACTAAAAAAGAGTATGGGCATCCTATTACCCTAGCTAAACATATGTATACACATACACATAATGGTAACCCTAATAAATGCAAATATTGTAGGAAAACCTTCTCACAGAAGTGTCACATGGAACGGCATGTGAAAATTATTCATGAGAAAATTTTAAATTTTGAATGTGATATGTGCCGAAAGAAATTTGGGAGGAAGGAGGATTTGCTTCGACACATAAGGAACAAGTGCTGTCTGGAGCCGAATAAGCGCAGAAAATGCAAGCGGTCTAACTCGAAATTAGTGGATTTGAAAAAACACAACATGAAGTGCAAAAAAAAGTAGAGCATCCAGATTTTACCCAACTACAGCAAAGCCCAAAGTAAGAGTCGGTCGTTTAACAGTCGTTATACAGGGTGATTGGAAATTCGACCTATTCCTTGAAGGGGGTTATATTATACTAGAGCCCATTTGCGATAATTTTAGCCCAGTAAACTAGGGGTCTAAATTTGATGGTTATCGAGTTATTTGAGTTTTTAGTTTTTTTAGAAAAAATCCGCCTTCCGAACTGAAACTGCTCTGCCTCTAACAGCGCTGTGCCATTCCTAATGTAAATAATGAAAATAATATGTGTAATAGGTAGAGACTACCATCTCTACCATCCTAGCTACTTATAAATTTATGCAAGAAGTACTAGATATCCTCAACGATAAAAAATAAGAATAAAAAGTAAACTCTCAAAATTCTTGTATGCGTTACGAGAGTTAAAAAAGTCTACGAATTTCAAGTGTGCCTTAACCGCTTATTACGCTTACCCTTTTTCGTGGCTTAAGTATGGTATTATTCTTTGGGGTAATAGCACTGATATTAATGACTTATTTGTTCTACAGAAGAAATGCATACGGATACTGGCTGACATTAAAAATATGGACAGTTGTAAACCATATTTCATCAAATACGAAATTCTACCACTGACTTCCATCTACATCTTCGAAATCTGTAAGTTTGTCAGAAATTACCCGAATTTTTTACAAATTTGAAAGATCTGCCACGACGCTTCGAAACCAGGTATAAGTACCTACAATTTGATATCAACCACCAGGTCCAGACTAAAACTACACCAAACAAGTCCAAATGAAATGGCAGTGAAAATTTATAATAAAGTAACCGACGAAATAAAACAAGAAAAGAAAAGCAGTTCAATAGACGGTTGAAGGACATCCTCATAAAAAAATGTTACTACACTTTAAAAGATTTTTTTGACGATGTGGAAATAATATAAAAATCAAGTCGTAATGCATGCACAAATCTATTTGAATATAACAAAAATCTCAAATATTATAATTTATGTGTTTTTCCAATTTAATATGTAATTAATTGTTTAATTTTTATTAATACTAATACAGAATTATGTGTTCTAATATACTGTATGTTGCTACGCCCTATCAGGGCCCATGAGAAACTGTATATCTAAGTAATTAAGACCTATTTACCATGGATGCAATCATTTAATAAATGAATAAATGACTTGAACATGCTTACGCTGTGTTGTAGATGTAACTACACTATAAACTATCGTCGTTATCAGTTTAATAACAAAACTTATCTGCTCTTCAAGTTAATTAATAAATCAGCCAGAGCTGCCAGCTAGAGGGTTCACTACCCGCGAGCGAGTGGAAGTGGAGAATAGGATACTATATACTAGGATAGTGGTGTGGTGAGCGGCAGCCATTGGAGAGAGCGAGAGACCCTGCTCGATCCTCCCGCTCCCACTTATAATAATAATAATAAATCTTTATTAATAAAAAACATAAGAATAACAATTTGCATAAAAAGTCTTACATCTAGTACACAGAACACACTTAATTCTTGTGCCTGAACTAGGAAAATCTTGTATCTCAGGCTTTGAGAGAGGTCATTTAATTACTTACCAAAATTCTTAGTCAATAAATCTTACTAAAGAAATAGATAAAAACGCGTACAAATTATATTCTAAGTGTCAAAGTAATTGTTTACAATTATACTATAAAACTATATATATATATATTTGCATTTTTTTAATATGACATACTAATTGATTACGTTTATTAGTTAGGTACGGCGTTGCAATGTCAGCGTCAGCATAATTAGAAACTCGGTCAGGTTATAGTCCATATTGCATAAATCGTCGCCTCTGTAGTTTAACATATTATAATATCACGAATTATTAAAACAATATTTTTCTAAGTTATTAAATAAATCGAGAAAGGTATCTCATTTCTTAAAGCTAGGTGATCTATAGACTCCTATTATTGCTACGTTAAAATTACACTTCTGTAGGTTAGGCTATTCTATTACTATAATATAAACTGCCAAATAAATAAAGAAAACACACCAATGAGCGGCGCTTTTAGACGCCTTCATAGTCAATAGAATTTATGTATCTTTGCTCGGCGATTTTCCGAGCAGGACATTCTGCGTCACCTGTTTGGTGATTATTCGGCTTTTTGAAAAGTCTGCATGTTGCACATTTCGGGGACTCCGCCTTATTTCCGCACTCTTTGATAGAGTGACCTACATCACCGCACGTGTACTCTGCCTGCTTGCATGATTTAGCGGCGTGACCACATTGTTGGCATTTGAAACACCTGGTGACGATCGTGAAATCTCTCACTGGGCATGAGGACCAATTTACGTATACACGATTTTGGCTTATTAAGGACTTTCGTATAACGGCGGGCACTTCTAGGACGTAATTACAAGTCTCGGCATCTTTTTTTCCCGATTTATGGCTGAGCTTAATAGAGGACAAGAATTTTTCCCTTGTTAAGTCCTGAAGTTTGTCGGCTAGGTTTTGCTCGAAAATGCATTTATAGACTGCTTGTTCTGGCATGGTCGAAGGTACGCCAACAATAACAATCCTGGGCTTGCGTTTGTGAGGCTCGTCAATGGTGAGTTCTGAGGTGGTCTTTTGAAAAGTTTGCTTGACTTTTACAATGTCATCCTTAGAGTCTGTGCTGATTATAATGCCACCATTCTTGACTTTACGAAGCGCTCTTACATGGAGCTTCATCTCCTCCGGATTGATTATCTTTTGGACCAATGTTTTCGTGTCCTCACTCGTCTTAAGTTTATCATTGGGATAAACTGCTACAGAACTCAAGTTATTTGGTCGAATCAAGCAGCTAGAACTATTCTTGACCATGTCGGCGAAAGAGAGAGCATTTGTTATGGGCTTATCTGACTTGATGGTACACTCTAGGTCTCTGAGGCGATCTGCAAGGTCTTGCCTTTCCTTGAGGTAATGGTTTTGTTCGTGGGCGACGGTAGCATGTTTTCGTAATCCTTGATAGTGAACTGCCATGTGCGAAGTCCCATTTCCGACCTTACGGCAAAGGTTATGAATCCGTAGTTTCTGATCCGTGTTCAATTTACCTTCAGATGAGATAGTACATATCTCATTGAGGTATTTTTCAATTGAGGACATCCAAAAGTGTATGTCAGACATTGAACACTCATTTTGCGTGGCGGCTGAATGATCGGCTGGATCATCCCTTGAGGGCGGTGGTTGAGGTGTTGATGGAGGGCTGCGCTGTATTTTGGCACTCCGACTAAAGGGGCTGCTATCACTCATTTTACAGTAGGTACTTCACAGAGAACGAAATGTCATAGTTAAAGCACTAGTTAGCAAATCCACGCGCGACCCAGTTAATAGTATGATTGAGGTCAATATTATTGCGCACGATTTTATTTATTACAATATTTGCAAACACGTCCTATCGTAACGACGATGCGGCATGAACCGGCATGAACTTATGGTCTCCGCAAGCCCCTGGCGGCACCGCTATCCTAGGAGACAGATCTTTACGATTACGTAGGTATGTCGTTGTTTTATTTTGTGACAACAATAAAAAAGATTGATAACAAAACATAAAAATTGAAACTTTCCTATCATTTTTTACATTTTAAGAAAATGGATTTGTATCCATTGTACAAAGGTTAGAATTTTTTATGCAATGCAACCGAAAGTTTGGGAAATCCCGTTAGATGCAGGAACCATTATGAATAAATGGAATCAAAATGTACAGGCTTGCTTTAACAGCCGGTCGTCATCTAGCAGAGTGTGCAGCGCACACACTTCATCACTTCGCGCTGGTAGGCGATGCTTCGAGCCATCCCATAGGTGAGGTGGGTCCTCATTACAGTCTTACCAAAAAGAGAAATTAAAAAGTGGCAATACTGTAGTGTCGTCCCCGTTTTCTTAGATTGATTGGAAAGGACAACACTACAGTATTGCCACTTTTTAATTTCTACTCTTTTTTGGTCAGACTGTAAGTTTGCGACACATAACAAAACCTAGGGGCAACATTAGTGCGGAGCGGAGGGTTAAGAGTGGAAAGGTGCCAAAATAATTTTAAACCGTTGCCGCTTAGCTTGGTAATTAAGCGTTCCGAAGCAAAAAAAAGATTGGGGGCCCCAGTGTGAGTCTATTCAGTTCGGTTCGGAGAGGAAACTGAGGATCTTGCGGGCCCCAGGGCTCTGCTCATCTTAGCCCTTGGGTAGCTAAGCCACTGAACCGTTGCCAAATCGTGTCCACATCCACCCTCTAACCCCTGCGTTGATTGATTGCGTTGGTAAAACCAGCCGGCGATGTGGTCGCCAGTGTCACTGTGGTGTCACGTAACATCACTACGTTCAATTATTTTAAGTTCATCATAAAAAAAAAACGTTAATTTTAAGACTGAATAATCGGAATTAAATTGTATACTATTTACCTTACCATTTGTGTGCGTAAACTACTTGGTTAATGTCTTCTGGTATCTGAACGTGCCTCTTGTCTTGTCCAAGTTGTCATTGTCAATGTCAGAAAACTCAGAAATAAAATAATTGTGAGCTCAGCTCTAAGTATAAAAACCCCCCTAATATCCCCCGTCCCATAAACATCCCGTATCTTTTGACTCTTGTTAACTCTCCTTTTGTGTATGTCCTCAGCCAATTCATCAAAATTAATAACCTGTTTTTATAGTAGGTAAGTAGATAGTTTAACAATCAATGTTTGATTTGTCCTTTGTTCTAGATTCTTCTCTAAGCGATCCTGGCATCAAATTATACCGGCCAAATTCTAAATCATAAACACGTGTTACACGTGTCTTCCTTAACCTCGACATTGGCGGAATCATCGATGGTATCGATGGAGCCATAAACAACAAAATTGAATTGAAGTATAAAAAAATTGTGAGCATGCTTTGCTTCTACCGAGTTGTTTTGTTTGTTTGAATAACAAAGTTTTTAATTTAATAATAAATAAACACTGTTGTATCGTTTTCGTTGCATTCGGGCTCCAGTCTTGGATAAATAAAATATCAAAGAAGGATATTTGTACTTTGTTACATACTAAAAGTATTGGCGGTCATTTCTGTTGTTGTTGCTTTCAGGTGTTGTTTTGATTAAGGAGTTAATTTCACAATCTATACAAAATTTGGAATATATAACGTTTCTGGCCCTGACTTACACCAGAGGAACTAAGGACTAGTCCCGGAAAATTGTAGCTTGAAGATCATAGAGCCAGCAAATTATTTTTTGTCATTCATTATGGGTGACATTTTTCAGGCTACCTGAGGCTCTGAGGGTAAATTCCACGCTGATCATACACATTCTAAGCATTTTTATTTAGTATTTTATTTCTAGAAACATTATGCGTCTATACTTATAATTAATTTGATTTCAGCTTCATTTAGAATATCAATGGCGAACTTCAATCAAGCAATGCCAAGAAAACTCCCACCATGTATAAACAAGTTGTTAATGACATGCCTAGTCAACCTGGAACGAATAAAACCATTCAGTTGTGACATTTGTGATAAACTTTACTGTCACAAAGAAAGTCTCACCAATCATCTGACTACACATATTAAAAAAGAAGAAATTGACACTGATATTCATCATACCACGAAATACCGAGAACATGTTACTTCCAAAAATATTTTGGACTATTCCTCAGCCATAAATGTAGGCTATAGACTTAATACAACAAAATCTGAGGATGATATACACACTGTGACTGTGACACGGGATGGATTATTGCCAATCCGGGATCGAATAAAGTTTGAAACTGAAGATACAATAGACACAGCAATAAGAGCTTCTTCGGCAAAAATCGCTACCGCCATTAACAATAACACATCGTCAATATCTCAGGACCCAACTTCAAGTAGCTCAAGCCAATATGATCTTGTACCGGTTGCACATATTAATTTAAAAAGTAGCTACGGGAAATTGTATCAGTGTAAAATTTGTAATGAAAACTTTGCACACCATTCGTCTCTAGAACTACATGGAGCTATGCACCATAATAAGTCGCAGCAGATCTCAGTAGACCCTCTTAAACAGATCCCTTTAGTAGACATACAAAAACAAATGGGAACAAAGCATATATGTGACATATGTAGGAAAGTTTTCCCGTCAGACCATCAGTTGTCTTTACATTCAAAATTTCATGATTCTTGGCAGTGTAATATGTGTGAAAAAACATTTAAGCTTCAAATACATTTGAAAAAACATGAACGTAGTATGCACACCAACTACCAACCGTATTCATGCGTCCCTTGTAATGTATATTTCAAACATTATTCAAGCTTTGCATGTCATTATCGGAAGAAACATATGCCAGAAGAAGAACAGCCAACGTGTGATTTATGTAATAAGCGATGTCCAATAAAGCAAAATCTTGAACGACACATATTGTCCGTTCATATGACTAAAGGTTACCGTTGTCGCATTTGCAAAACTAAAAAAGAGTATGGGCATCCTATTAACCTAGCTAAACATATGTATACACATAATGGTTACCTGCAATGCAAATATTGTAGGAAAACCTTTACACAGAAGTGTCACATGGAACGGCATGTGAAATTGATTCATGAGAAAATTTTAAATTTTGAATGTGATATGTGCCGAAAGAAATTTGGGAGGAAGGATCATTTGCTTCAACACATAACGAATAAGTGCTGTCTGGAGCCGTATAAGCGCAGAAAATGCAAGCAGTCTAACTCAAAATTAGCGGATTTGAAAAAACACAAGATGAAGTGCAAAAAAAAGTAGAGTGAGCCTCCAGATTTTTACCCAATTATGGCAAAGCCATAAGTAAAGGTTGTTTAATATTTTATCAGTCTATGTCTGTTTTGTATGTACCTACATATATGTATTTGTGTTAATTATTACTCAAATTTATATAACTAGAGACCCGTTGCGGCGTCGAACCGCCGCTAGAATAGAATATGGAAATCCGGTAGTGTTACAGAAAATAACTACTTTATCGATAAGAAGTTTTTGGGGAACGAAGAATAAATTAATACTGTAAAAAAACACATTGAAATGATGTTTTAAAAACGTTAAAACATGCCAGGCTAGAGGCAGGCCTGATAACGAACTTCCAGCTTCATCGTGACAATTTTTTCAACTCTTTTGTAACAATAACTTGTGCATTAATGACATGTGATCTGCTGATCTGTTTCAAAAATAAAATGCATATGTATAATTAATGACAATATAGTCCCATATCTTAAAAAAATAATTGACATTTTCATAGGACCGAACATAAGATTGGTAGAATTTTAATTTGTTGTTCTTTATTCAGGACATAAATTTATCGATTTGATCGATTTCTATCAATTTCCAGAAATAGCACATGAATCGAAACGACAGATTTGGTCACTCACTACGCAGGTTTTAAAAAGGAAATCATGTAGTGCGTAACTGTTTATGTATTCATTTATAATCGTAAATATTTCACAATATTGATAAAAAAAATGTTACAAAAACACAATTGTATGAAATAGAGAGTAAAAAACGTTTATAGATACACGAAAAACCACTATTATCAATGCTTGTTTTTTTTTATGAAATTCAATAAATCGTGCAAATTTTCTTAATATGGGTGCTGCCATGTCATCGTCATCAATCATTTATTCAATAACAATTACACATAGTGTTTGAAATTCTTACGCTAGTTATACTTAATCAAACCCTACTTACTAATCTAAATAAATTACTGACCAACAATAGTAGTCCATTGAATGAGTCCCTCCAAGGGGGGTCTAGAGTGCGTGAGTTAGTAACGTAAGATGTTTCTTCGGAAACATGTCAAGAGTCCCTAGGTGAAAAACTACTAAAAACTACCCTAATATAATATTTTGACAATCAATTCCTCCTAAAGGCTTCCATGGAGGAATGTGTTTTTTTTACCAATGATAGACCTAATTAAGAGCAATCTATCAGTACCGGTCACAAGTTGCACTTTTGATCTTTTTGGAAGAAAAAAAATAAAAAGTTCAAGTATCGTAACTACCCTAATAAAATTCAATTCCCCGTAAACGCCTCCGTGGTGGAATCTGGTATTTTTATCAATGATAGACCTAATTATGAGCAATCTATCTGTACCGGTCACAAGTTGCACTTTTGAGTTTTTTTGGAAGAAAAAATAAAAAGATCAAGTTCAGTAACTCAAACTACCCTAATATAATATTTTGACAATCGATTCCTCCTAAAGGCTTCCATGGAGGAATGTGTTTACTTTACCAATTATAGACCTAATTAAGAGCAATCTATCAGTACCGGTCACAAGTTGCACATTTGAGTTTTTTGGAAGAAAGAAATATTTTTTGATCGATTGATGTGATAAACATGGGTATGTAGTATGGGGAAATTGTTTGAGCCACAATCATTTTTTACTGCGTGTAACTCAGAAACGGTAGGATATAGGAAAAAATTATTTAGGTACAACTTGTAGATAATTTTATGGCCTTTCAACTTTTCCTTGAAAGTTTTTCTCTAACATGTACCGTTTTTGAGATTTAAGCGAAAAATGAAAAAATGGACCCTTTCCCCCCCTCCCCCCACTCCGGGGCTCCTCCTAGTGTCCCGGGGTTTTAGTATGTTTATTACCTAGGGACTCTTGACATGTTTCCGAAGAAACATCTTACGTTACTAACTCACGCACTCTAGAACTTTTTATTCAATGGACTATAGGTACTCCACCATAAAAAAAATTATGTGTCAAATATGTGCAATAAAAAAAAAACAATATATAAAACAGCTAAACATGTTTAAAAAAACCGGCCAAGTGCGAGTCGGACTCGCGCACCGAGGGTTCCGTACAAACACTTTCCATCCCTAAGTGGTTAAGTTAAGTTTGCACCTGGTATGTATAGCGCCCCATATAAATTAGGTGCAAAGTTAGGTATTAAGAAAAAAATTTATGGTTTTCGTAATTATTCCTTTATCTATGCTATAAGACGTTGCTTCGTACCAAATTTCAAGATTCTGAGTTCACGGGAAGCACCCTGTAGGTTTTGATTCCCTTGCAAGTGTCGAAAATTTGCGGCATAAACGGCTGTATCTTTTGATTGCGTTGGCTTAGAAGTTTGATTTTTTCACAGCTTCAAGGGACAGTAGACCTGAGTAATTGATATAAATTTCAGCTTCATACCTCCACGCGTTCCTGAGAAAAAGGGTCTTGACAGACGGACAGACGGACAACAAAGTGATCCTATAAGGGTTCCGTTTTTTCCTTTTGAGGTACGGAACCCTAAAAAGAATATAAGATATATTTTTTTCAATAAATATAGAGCTGAAGGCCTAATATCCGAATTCCAAATTCAAACTTTCGTGCCTTTCCTCTCATTGAAATAGTGTCTGACAGAAGAGTGAGGGAGATGCTATCTATACTCTCAAGTCTATAATATAAACCTAATTTTAGGGTTCCTTACCATATTCGGTAAAAACGGAAGCCTTATAAAATCAATTTGTTTTGTTGACAGCAGAATTTGACAAATTTTATTTTGAATGAGAATAAGAATGATCAGCCAGACGTCATTAATTCAAATATGATTTATTCCTGAGCGCGTCGATTTTTTTTAATTTGCATCATATGTAGGCTATTTCTCCATCAAGTTTCGCATGTTAGCGTAACATGTTAATTATTCCACATTGCCAACTCGTCCACAATGTTAGCTTGTCTATATTCCCATCTGGGTCACAATGCCAACTTGTCCATACACCCAACACGTCCACATTGCCAAATCGTTCATACACCCAACTCATCTGCATTGCCAACTCGTCTATATTACCAATTCGTCTCCATTGGCAACTCGTCCATATTCCCAATTCGTCCACAATGCCACCTCGTCCATATTACCAACTCGTCCACAATTCCAACGCGTCCATATTGCTCACTCGTCCATAATGCCAACTCGTCCACAAATACAACTCGTCCACATTTCCAACTCGTCCATATTCCCAACTCATCTACATTGCCAACTTGTTCATATTACCAACTCGTCTTTATTGCCAACTCATCCATATTCCCAACTCGTCCACAATTCCAACTCATCCATATTGCTAACTCGTCCACATTTCCAACTCGTCCATACACCCAACTCGTCTACAATACGAACTCGTCCTTATTATTAACTCGTCTTTATTGCCAATCTCGTCCATATTATCAACTCGTCCGTATTACCAACTCGTCTTCATTGCCAACTCGTTTATATTCCCAACTCATCCACAATGCCAACGCGTCCATATTACTTCCTCGTCCACAAATACAACTCGTCCACATTTCCAACTCGTCCATATTCCCACCTCGTCCACAATGCCAAGTCGTCCACATTACCAACTCGTCCATACACCAAACTCATCTACATTGCCAACTTGTCTTCATTTACAACTCATCAACAATGTCAACTCGTCCATATTGCTAACTCGTCCACAAATACAACTCGTCCACATTTCCAACTTGTCCATATTATGCCCAACTCGTCCACAATTCCACGTCGTCCACATTGCCAACTCATCCACATTTCTAACTCGTCTATATTCCCAACTCCACGATACACCCAACTCGTCTACGATACAAACTTGTCCTTATTATCAGCTCGTCTTCATTGCCCACTCGTCCGTGTTCCCAACTTGTTCATTTTGCCAACTCATCCACATTCCCAACTCGTCCATTTTCCCAACTCGTCCACATTGACAACTCGTCCATAATACCAACTTGTCCGTATTACCAACTCGTCTTCATTGCCAACTCGTCCATAATACGAACTCGTCCACATTGCCCCCTTGTCCATGTTCTCAACTTGTCAATTTTACCAACTCATTCACATTGCCAACTCATCCACATTTCCAACTCGTCCATATTCCCAACTCGACGATACACCCAACTCGTCTACAATACCAACTTGTCCTTATTATCAGCTCGTCTTCATTGCCCACTCGTCCGTGTTCCCAACTTGTTCATTTTGCCAACTCATCCACATTCCCAACTCGTCCATTTTCCCAACTCGTCCACATTGACAACTCGTCCATAATACCAACTTATCCGTATTACCAACTCGTCTTCATTGCCCACTCGTCCGTGTTCCCAACTTGTTTATTTTGCCAACTCATCCACATTCCCAACTCGTTTATATTACCAACTTGTCAATTTTACCAACTCATCCACATTCCCAACTCGTCCATATTCCCAACTCGTCCATATTTCCAACTCGTCCATTTTACCAACTCATCCATATTACCAATGTAAATACATTCCCAACTTAGCTACATTGTCATGTCGTCCATATTCTCAACTCGACCACATTTCCCATCCCGTCGACATGCATGCGGCAGGACCAAGTAAAATACCATTTAATTTACCATAACTCATGCCATTTTCCTTGGAATTATTTGTTTGATGGACTTATATAATCATATTTATAATAATCTACCATAAATTTACTTATTTGAATGACGTTTAAATTAGTTTTACTAATTTTTTTCTGCTTTGATTTAGATTTAGTAAAACTCGCCTATAGAAATAATCTATTCTTGAATAACGGTCAGAGTTTTTCTAGTCTTTCGAGCACCAGTCCAACTCGCACTTAACCGGCTTTTTTCTCCACATTTTTAACTGGTATGCGAAAAAAGTTTCCATATCAACATTTTAAAAAGAAAAACAACCTGGCAATTTAGAGCATTGACATAATAGCCCCCAATAAAAAAGACATTAAAAGTTGTCAGTATGGTTACTGTCATTCATTGTCAACAAACTGTAAAATTATTTTTGCATATTCGTACATGTTTTAAGTGTTGCGGATATTATGTTGCCGACTCAAAAATAATATTTCATCATGCTGAACAACTTACTACAGGTTTGTGAGCAAATCATGCTTATTATTATTTGGTCATCTTATGTCAAAATAGGGATCACAGGTCACGTGGTCAAAGTCACGTGGTTAGCGCACAGTAGTTTTTTCAAATCCATTTTTCAGTACCTTTTCAGGAAAAAATTAAAATTCCAAGAGTTTTATGCACCTCTCCAGCATGAGACGAATCTAATGACATATCATTTATCAAAATCGGACCATAATTGTAGATCTGATGGGATGTACAAAAATCGGCCTCGCGTAATATATATATAGATTAATTAGCCAAAGAAAATCGTTGGACCTATTGAAATCCTGTTAATTAAATGTTTTGTAAAATAAAATGATTTTATAAAAAAAATGTGTATTCAGTGTTTTGCTTACAAGTTCTTATTAAAAAATACATTTTAACCCATTCATTGCCGAGGACGCGAATTCGCGTCCCATGTATGTGCAATCGTAATGCCGAGGACGCGAAATCGCGTCTCGAGTTATTTGTTTTTTTTTTTGCTAGAAAACAAGTGTACTTAAATGCTGATACCAAAATGTTACTTTATTTATGAAGGATAATATTATACTGTTGCTGGTTTTTGGATTCCATGCATTTGTAATTTTCATAGTTCTTATCTCGGATGCCGAAGACGCGAATTCGTGTCCCATGTATGTATAATCGTAATGCCGAAAACGCGACATTGCGTCCTTGACAACGTAATGCCGCGGACGCAAATTCGCGTCCTTGACAACCTAATGCCGCGGACGCGAATTCGCGTCCTTGAAATGGGTTAACCTAATGCCGCGGACGCGAATTCGCGTCGTCGCTTGGAAGGCGGCACTGCGTGATGAGTAAAAATATGAGGCGTGGGCAATTAATGGGAACCCATTTATTGCCGAGGACGCGAATTCGCGTCCTCGAGATATTTGTTTTTTTTTGCTAGAAAACAACTGTACTTAAATGCTGATACCAAAATGTTACTTTATTTATGAAGGATTATATTATACTGTTGCTGGTTTTTGGATTCCATGCATTTGTAATTTTCATAATTCTTATCACGGATGCCGAAGACGCGAATTCGCGTCCCATGTATGTGTAATCGTAATGCCGAAAACGCGAAATTGCGTCCTTGACAACGTAATGCCGCGGACGCGAATTCGCGTCCTTGACAACGTAATGCCGCGGACGCGAATTCGCGTCCTTGAAATGGGTTAACCTAATGCCGCTGACGCAAATTCGCGTCGTCGCTTGGAAGGCGGCACTGCGTGATGAGTAAAAATATGAGGCGTCGGCAATGAATGGGTTAAGGCAAACTTATTGCCAATATCATGTGTTGACAACCAAGATTCACTAAGTAACAAATACCTAAATACTTATTATTATTACAAAGCTCGTATGTCAGTATCAAACTTTAAACTAGACTATACGATACGAGGTTTTAAAGAGCAGTGACAGAAATTTTGCGAAGCGAGCGCAGTGTCTCCGTTACGGCTTGGCCCAAAATTCTTTGGATGTCCAGATTCTTTCCGGCTGTTTTCGCCTATAGGTCGCATTTCTCAACCGATTCTCATGAAATCTTCGATGAGTGTATATGATTTTTGCCGATAAAATTTTTCAATATGGCGGAGATACCTACCTATGGGGGCTTGTAAAAGTATACAATTCAGTTGTTCGAAATTTTTCCAAATTGAAAACGTAAAAAACGAACCATTTCAGCCATTTTGAAACAAGCTCGCTAGGTCTGGCCACCATATCTTGCCTCGACTTCGCTTGTCGCGCGACTCTGCGTCACCTGTCTGTCTTACTCGCACGGTATTGGAAGATAATTTTTAACAAAAAAAAGAACCGACTTCAGTAAAACTAAAAAGCCAAAAATAACCCGTTCAAGTACAGATTACATTTGACTCGCCCTTCGAACTCGATCCCAAACCACTCAGTTCTTATATTTATATAAGTATTATAGTTTACGCGAGGTTTGGCACCGACTTCGAAGGGTGAGTCAAATGTAATCTGTACGTGAACGGGTTATTTTTGGCTTTTTAGTTTTATTGAAGTCGGTTCTTTTTTTTGTTAAAATTTTTTTTTTTTTTGCTTTTTAGTGATTCGTATAAAAGTTCTAGTGGCCTTCTGTGGTGTTCATCATCAGTTTCCTTACACCAAATCCTATTTACTGAATGTAAATTCTTGACTTTATCAATAAATTACCGAAAGCGCCGTACATGTCCCTATAACATTTGAAGAGTTCCCTCGATTTCTCCAAGATTCCATCATCAGATCCCGACTTAGTGCCAACGGGATCAACTCGGAGTTATACCCTTTCGATTATAAAAAAAAAAATGGGTCACGGTTCTCGGAGATATCGAGTAACATACATACAAAAAAAATATAGTTCGAATTGAGAACCTCCTCCTTTTTTGAAGTCGGTTAAAAAGTAACAGGTAGTAGGTATTTATCGCGCGACATCGAAAGAGAAATTTTATCTATCTCTTTCTTCGCAGTACTGTGAGAGAGAGTGACCGGCGATGCCGCGTAGGAATGTAGGAATGCACAGAATGTGTCACTAAAGTGAAAAGAGTGATATGTGTCTTTAGTTCACCGAGATATGTATCGCTCATTTAGCTTAGTAGATCTTTAGACTATATCGTTTACAATCACGAGTGAGTATACAGAACTAGAGGCAATCTAGATTTAAAAGACGAAACGACGAGAAAAATGCGAGAGCGAACGAGTAATACTGAGATAGACTGAGCTACTTGGATCTTCAGTGAGCGAAAGAGCTGGTGAGCTAAACAAAATGATATAGCTCGTTTGAATCACTCACTCACTCGCTAGCTCGCTACACATCTCTACTGTGGCGCGACAAGAGTCGCGAAGCCTAAATTCGTATTTTTAATTAGCCGGAGTAAACTGACGCAATTTTTTTCGAGTCAATTTGATTTGAAGTTTAATTTGGTTTGAACATATATCACTTTTTATCAATAAAAGTCAATCTAATATCAGCAATATTGTTTAAGAAATAATTTCTGAATAACGAAAATATAAATTACGACATCTGTCAAATTACTTTGACATTAAAGGCAGCCGGCAGCACACAGAGCCACTATACCAAACTATACGTATTCTTATGGTCTGTGCACTATATTATTATATCCGTGTTAGGTACACGATCCGCCAAACAAAAGTCAATCAACGCCAACAGTGTATTCCGCCCTGTTTATCTTCCAGTAATTGTGTTTACGTGAACTCGCAGTGAAACCAAACAGAATGTTCGATCTCTATTCGATCTCATTTGATCCAACCACTCCCGATTATTCCAAATCAAAGTTTAAATTTGTTACTGCTTGCCCTGGTTGCACTCTCCGTATTTCTCGTAAAAACCCTTAATTTCACGATGTAGGTTCCGTACCCAAAGGGTAAAAACGGGACCCTATTACATGCTATTACTGAGACTTCGCTGTCCGTCCGTCCATCCGAATGTCACCAGGCTGTATCTCAAGAACGGTAATGGTAGCTAGACAGTTGAAATTTTCACAGATGATGTATTTCTATTGCCGCTATAACAACAAATACTAAAAATAAAATAAAATAAATATTTAAGAGGGGCTCCCATACAACAAACTTGTTTTATGGTATGGAACCCTTCATTCGCGAGTCGGACTCGCACTAGCCCAATTTTTATACGAATATTTTAGGTAAAGCCTGACCAGAAATATATGTGGATTGTCAAGAGGGCGCTATTTATAAGATTTATTTGGCAACAATTTTGCAACCAATCGCAACCACAACATAATGACATCATAGATCAAACAATGGATGGTTCCAGTGAAATTCCGCAATATGGCGCGTCCTCATATATTTCTGGTCAGGCTTTACTAGAGTCCTAGAGTGTAACCACGCTATCGCTAACTCCAAAAACGGAGTGATTACATACTCTTTGGCTAAAGTGGACTAAATATACAGTTTTTTGTGGAGTCAGTTTTCCGTTTTTTTTTCAGAATGCTGAGATATTAGGTGTGGGAAATAACCCTAATTTATGTATAGTATCACGTATGTCGATCTCTTAGTTATAATACATAGTACGTAAGTGTTGTTTTCTACCGTTTAATTGCTATTATTTGATTTATTGTTTACGTGTTACTTATTGCCTGATTTATGTCGTTTGTGTTAGTTTTAAGATAAATATTTTATTCCCTTTGTGTTTTACTTACCTATTTTAATGTGTACTATGTCTGTGAATAAAACATGTAATGTTGTTTACTTAATTAATAAACAAACCCAAGAGGCAATTCGGAGGCGTGGCCTAATTTTAAGCGCGTTGATGCGCACTCACGCCGAGCGCTAGTGGCGCGGGCACAAATACCCCCGCGCCCCCAGCTACAGCTCACTTACCACTCTACACTCCGAAGCGACCACATCTCACGGTCTCCCGCTTGCCTGGCGGGAATTATTATACTTCATGCGAGTTTCATTTTAATCATACAGTCCAAACTCAACATTAGGGTTTAAAAGTAAAACAAGTAATATTTTAGTGATTTCGAAAAATTATCGCAAGCCACCTCATAGAGCCACCAGTGAATCACCAGGCTAAAATGAGCCATTATGACACGAGCCACTATGTGATCTTTTGTAGGAGCGAAAGAAGTGAGCGAGTGTAGGATCTATCTTACACAAATCGTCCTAGGTAGTCCCAAACTAAGCAAAGCTTGTCCTATGGGTACTAGACGACGATGTACCAACATAATATATAAATAAAATCCATGACCCCGGAACAAATATTCGAGACAAATATTTGCCCCGCCGGGATTCGAACCCAAGACCGCCGGCTCGTCAGTAGGCAGTTGGACTACAAACTGCGCCAACCGCGTCGTCCGCTGCACTGAAAGTGCACTGTAAAAGTGAGTCCATACTAAACTAATATTATAAATGCGAAAGTGTGTCTGTCTGTCTGTCTGTTACCTCTTCACGCTTAAACCGCTGAACCGACTTAGATGAAATTTGGTATGGATATAGTTTGAGACCCGGGAAAGTACATAGGATACTTTTCATCCCGAATAAATTTAGTGTTCCCGTGGGATGAGCGGGTTACACCGCGGGGCACAGCTAGTGATGATATAAAATCGGAAGGAAAACACGTCGTTGCTATTTTAGTATTTTAGGTGTATTCCCGCCACTTTCCGCGCGTTGGTTAGTTTACGCCATTCATAAAGTAAACATTGACTGTTGCCAACGATTCTAAATAATGAACTACCTACTGGCTCTGTGAACCGGTCGTGTGTTCATATTATCAAAACTATCGTGAGGCATCATCACTACATAATATAAAACAAACTCGCTTCCTGCTGTCTATCTGTCTGTCCCTGTGTAGGTATGCTTAGATCTTTAAAAATAAGCAACGGATTTTGATGCGGTTTTTTTAATAGATAGAGTGATTCAAGAGGAAGGTTTATATGTATAATACATGAGTAATATAGCATTTCACCAGTGCGCTAGTCTTTAATAATTATAAAAACGCGAAACGGTTTAAACTCACGTAAAAATTGTCAGGAACGGCCCGACATGTTTCGAACTCATATGGAGATCGTCATCAGGCGCAACCATCCGTGCTGCTACGCCAGTGCGTTTAATTTTTTTTTTATTACGTTTTCAACTTCCATGTCTCCGCCACTTTGAAAAGTATCGAAAAAAGTATCTCATGAAATTTTGTGAGCGGGTTCATAATTTTATAGCATATTTTGTGAAGACAATTTTTTAGATTTTGTTCAAAATAGCGGAGATTTGGGGTTTGGAAAGATAAAATATCATGTTTCAGTCATTTCCAAATACCATCGCGTGGTCTACAGCTCACTGAGCCGTTAGTACTTATTAAGAACTTATGTTTGCAACAATGATAATATCGGTCGCCCAAGATCGACCTAACTGGAGGCATATAGTGCAGGTAAAAGTGCAAGCCTTCGAAGGAAAAAGACGAAAAGAACTCGATGCTAAGCGCGACGAGTTGAAGACCCGACCACCTGTGGGCATCAATTATAATTTCGCCAGAGGGGTGCTGACTTGCAGCATTTGTGGCCGTACTTTTGCAGCAAAAATTGGCTATTTCAGTCACCTGAGAGCACTCGAACGACGCTCTGACTAGCTAGTGCGTCCAGTCGCCGTGGCCGAAATCGGCTAGGATTGGATGATGATGATGTCAATAACGAATGGATTTTGTTACAGCGGAAACATGGATATTCCGGGATGCAGCAGAAACACAGCTTGCTTGACAGCCTTGGCACTGCTTCTATCATGTATAACAGTGGGTAAGTATGGTATGGTGATGGGTGTATTTTTCTATGTTTCCGGGGTCCAGATTAAAAAAATTGCATCCATTTAGAATTTCAAAATGGCGGACTTAGCTTTTTTTAATTGCAGACATGTTAATTCATCCCATAAATGCTTGATCTGTATGAGCAGCTACACGGAATAGAAAATTCTGTTCTGTGAGCAGCTACGATGAACTATAAGGATAGATAACTATCTATGGCACAGATCTGTGCGATTCTATACGACTGATTCAAGTGGGTGTCGATGAATGGTGAATTCTATGGTTATATTATATGACTATACAATATACAACTTTCTTTTCCTCGCAAGTGTCATGAAAAACATTGTGTGTATCTTGGGCGCTATAGGAATCACAAACTCGAATCATTTCGTTTCCGAATTCTTATAGATTCTCGATACTAATTCCTGATTGACCCTTGATACCTCATTTTGCAGCGCAAGCCATCGACTGCTTCAAGTGCGTGTCGATGAATGGTAAATTCTCCGCATGTGACGACCCGTTCCACAACAACCACTCCCTACAAATGCTGGAGTCTCCATGCATGGGGGGCAGGAAGGGGCGGGACGGGTTGTTCCCTGCTACTTCGTGTATCAAGATCGCTGGGACCTTCGGTAAGTTAATTGTTTTTAGGGTTCCGTACCCAAAGGGTAAAAACGGGACCCTATTACTGAGACTTCGCCGTCCGTCCGTCCGTCCGTCCGTCCGTCCGTCCGTCCGTCCGTCCGTCCGTCCGTCTGTCACCAGGCTGTATCTCAACAACGGTGATAGCTAGACAGTTGAAATTTTCACAGATGATGTATTTCTATTGCCGCTATAACAACAAATACTAAAAATAGAATAATATAAATATTTAAGGGGGGCTCCCATACAACAAACTTGTTATAGATTATAAATATATATATATATATATATATAGGTACGGAACCCTTCATGCGCGAGTCGGACTCGCACTTGCCCAATTTTTTTACTGGTACAAGACAGCTAGTCTAGCACAACTATGTTTCGCGCCTCTTGTCGCGCGACATAGCGCTACCCGTCACTCTCTCACATTGCTGCGCAGAAAGAGACGGGTAATTATCTCGCGCGAGAAATAGTCGCGTGTGACAGTCGTTTTAGAGGTGCGGGTTTAAAGTCAGACCACGATAACTCTTCCAAGCAAAGTTCATTTGCTTCCAAGCATCAAATGAACTGTTAAACCCAGTGGTCAAACCATACAAAGTGAGTCAGTTTGTATGGTTTGACAGTTCATATGTTTGGAAGAATTAGCGTGGTTTTACTCGATTACGCATAGTAGAAGACGCTAGTCGGGCCTTTTTAGGATTCTGTACCCAAAGGATAAAAACGGGAGCTTATTACTGAGACTTCGCTGTCCGTCCGTCCGTCCGTCTGTCACCAGGCTGTATCTCAAGAACGGTGATAGCTAGGCAGTTGAAATTTTCACAGATGATGTATCGCCGCTACAACAACAAATAGTAAAAATAAAATATAATAAATATTTAAGGGGGGCTCCCATACAACAAACTTGTTATAGATTATGGTACGGAACCATTCATGCGCGAGTCGGACTCGCACTTGCCCAATTTTTCGTAGCATTCGGGGAATGCGTTTATGAATCCCGCCTAGCTTAAGAACTGCAGCGGGCATGATGAACTAACCGAGGCTTCGGAATACAGTTTAAAGGTGCGACCACACCGCCGCTCAAAAACGGTGAAGGTGCGTTTACGCAGTGCGCAATAACGTGTTGTAGTAGTGTAATGCTGCTAAAGACTATCTGCTAAATACATCCTGGGAACGTGCAACAACTGTAATGTATGCTAAACCCTAAACTAAAGGTACAGGTCCTTCGTCTGCTTCACCCTCCTCACTAAACTCTACTCCTACAACGAAGCCCTAAGGAAACCCTACAACAATTACCTAAAAATATCTTAACAGCAGCTCCCAGTCTTCTTTATCCTACAACTAAACAAATCTGAATATGAAAGGATCTTTATAACAATTTGAGCTTGAACATTTCTTAAATCTAATGGCCAAAAATGTGATCAATATAACCGTTGTGAACGTCTAGATTGGTAGGAACCTACGTTGTTGTAGCAACTCAAATTCTTTTAGGAGATGTTCAGCCGAGATGTGCTGCTAAATGCCTCTGTACCTATACTGTGCTATACTATTATGTATTTTTGTTAAATAACCTAAATAAATGTGTTTTCTATTATTTATTTAATGCTTGTTTTCCCTATCATACTGCTATCTTGGTTCTTCATACTAATTAAATTTCTAACTTAATTTAATGTTATCTAACCTTAAATTATAAATTTATTCCTTCCTATGTAGTCTAGCCTTCAAAAAAATATCTACAGTTCCTATAGCATGATTCAGCATGGGATATTCCACTCTTATTAAATATTATTTAATCCTATATGAAATATATAACTCATCCAGTCCACTAGTTAGGTATAAATATATTAAACTACTCTATGTAACAATAAAGATCAATATATGAATCAAAACCAAATATTATTAGATTTCTGAGATGAAATATAATTTATACCTTGAAAATGCATGTCTTTGTTCTAAAATGCTTAGTAGGCAAGTAATTTTGTACTTTATGAAGCAGTGCTTCATAACAAATCTATAAATAGATTGAAGTTGCTGAAACTATAAAATATTATTACAAATTTAATGAATCTTAAGTTTTCATGTTTGACTAAATTAAATAATTTTATTCTGATAATTTAATATGGAATTAAGGTATGGAATGCAATGAATTTAGTTGTTAGAAAAATAAATAAATGAGAAAAACAACACATTCACTGACACACGTATAATTTATTGTTTAATGGTACAAAATTACGAATTTGTCGATAATTTACACTGGAGATCACTTCAGCACACGTTTAACACCGAAATCAAAACACACAGATATTAATGGGTTAAAATTAACAAATAATCTTAAATTTATATTTTAGGTTTTTCTAGGGGTTGAATCAAAATGATTAAGTTTCTCGCGACAAATTTAAGAAGAATAATACTGCAATTTGACGAAAACCACAGTCAAAATTCACTCACGTGAAAGGATTTTGGCTGGGCTGAGAATTTTGACTGGGCTGGCGATTAAAAACGGTTACATGAATTGTTGAAAGGCTGGTGAAGAGTGAGGTATGGCTGATGGATGTTATGATTATATTCGAAAAAATGCAGTAAAAGAAGATATGTGCCCGACGAACGAGGCTTTCGGAATTTAGAGGGTTAGTACGAACAAAAAAAGCTTTGTCCGCATTAAAAATCAAATAAGCATTAAGATCACAACTTGATACTGTTAATTAAAACTAACAATTAAATATCGAATAATTTTGAATTGGTTTTGGCCGAATATTACACTAAAATTAAATTATCCTAAATGCACCGAACCGCTCGAAGATGTGCGCGCACCAGTCACGCCGTGCGCGTCGATGACACCAACCTTCTGTAAGCCCTCAAGGGCAGGACTCGTACGTTGGACGGCAGGTTAAATAAACAAACCCGTTCAGGTCTGACGGGCACTGGATGGAGGACTGTGGCTCCCAGTCGCAATCAGATCGTGCTAGACGCACACACAGGATCACACGCCGGCCGGCAAGAGAACCAAGCACTCGGCGCACCGCTTGATGCCGTTACACCGCACAGACCCTCAGAAAAATAAGGGGAGGGCTCCTTATGGGATCACAAAAACGTGGACACAAACTGTACTACTCGGATCGCAAAACGTGGACAAAAACTGTAGTACTCCGGTCAAAATACTTGAATACTCAAGCAATTATATTAATAAGATGTTTCTTGTCTCAAACTCAAAATCTCAATGACAATCCTTCAACCAATTCTTTCCTTGAAAGAAAACCAAAGAACGAACGAAATCTAATTTTTGAAATTCAAATTTAAATTTAAAAATACCAAAATGACAGTTTGCCAGACCTAAATCTATAAGTAAATAAGGCTACGAACTAACGAACGAAACTCGTACAATTGAGAATAGCGACACCTAACGGGAACGGAGCGAACAATTTCCGAAAGCATGCAATCTACCAAGTGAAACCAAAACTCATGCAAGCTAAGACATTAGAAAAAAAGGTACAACTCGTCTGTAACAGATGGCGCTGTGCCGTGATGAAATTAAATAAACAACGGATTAGTAAAAATAAACTCTTAAACCGTAGCGTAATGCTACAACATCTCCCTACCAAACGAAGAAAATGCCAAAAGAACAAGATTATCTAAACAGCCCTAACAGACCCAACTTCCACATCACAAATGAAATTCGACAAAGATCTGTGAATTCACACAAATGAAAAATTACTGGCTAAAACAAACAGACTTAACGGATGGAGTCAAGATAATCAGCTAAAGG
This sequence comes from Apotomis betuletana, assembly GCA_932273695.1. Taxonomy (NCBI): domain Eukaryota; kingdom Metazoa; phylum Arthropoda; class Insecta; order Lepidoptera; family Tortricidae; genus Apotomis; species Apotomis betuletana. The sequence goes on along the minus strand of OW026320.1, from coordinate 10,361,462 downwards.
CAAACAATTGACATACTACCAAAAAAAAAAAAAAAGGTGGAATTGATTGGAATCGATTGAACTAGATGGTCCCAGGCATAAATGCTGATACCAAATCAAACAGGTATCCTAAATTAAAAGCTAAGCTAAACTACGTCTCAAATAAAACACGAATACCAGTCGATGGGACCCGGCCGGACTCCCAACCGGTACACGAGCTATACGACCTAAACCTAAAGATTAAATAAACCTAACCTAACACTAACCTAACTACGCAAAACACAGCCTCGCATGAGCGAGAGAAAAAGATAGCACGGTGCCAACCGACTAATCGCGTGGCCCACACGCAACTATCGGAATAGGACCCAGCCTGCGCCTGGCTACCGACCGTTATCCCTAACACCGTGCCTCCAAGATATAACATCCGAGAGTTAACTTGCAACGCGATACCAACCAAATCCCCACGCCTTGAAAACGGGAGAGATGGGATGAGGTCCGATTCGCGTCAAGCGCCGAAACGAAACCTCTCATACACACGTTCAAGCACGTCGATGATGAGATAATCCCATCATCGGAAGTCAATAATAACGCCCCTAAGGCCAAAAGTCACGTCCGGGAAACAATTGGTGGGCCTAGCCCCCAAGAAACCTACGACTAAAACTCTAACCTAATTCGTAAACTAGACTACTAATCCTAAGAAACAGACTGGTATATGCCTGGGCATCTAGAACAAACGAACCGTCAAAAATCAAGAATCAGCAAACCGAAAGGCGAGGAAAAAAGAAGAAACCACCCACAACAGGGAGGACAATTGAAAACCCTTACAAGCTATTCAAACAGCAAATAACACCCGATGGAAATTCGGACGCAGAAACAGAGTACATGGACCAAGATCTCCACCAAAAAAAAGGTGATCAAATACGTCTCATGACAAACATCATGACATCATTAAGAAAGTCGTCTAAGAAAAGGTTCCCTGCCAAAAGAATCATCAAAAAGGAGTAGGCGGACAAACGCGCTTCTTGAATTTAGAGGGAAAATACAAAAAAAAGTTCCTGGCCTAAAGAATCATCAAAAAGGAGTAGGCGAACAAACGCGCTTCTTGAATTTAGAGAGTAAAAATACAAAAAAAAGTTTCGGACCTAAAGAATGATCAAAAAGGAGTAGGCGGACAAACGCGCTTCTTGAATTTAGAGGGAAAAATACAAAAAAAAAATTACATTGAAATTACTTGAGAATATCTTTCACATGATAGGTACCAATATGATCGGTATCAGTATCGCCCAAAACGTAAACCTGAGGGGATATACGCCTAACTACGCGACACTGGACAAAACGTGGCGCAAACTTCCCGCCTCTAAACGCATCAGCAGTGCCACGCTGAAAATTTCTCCGCCAAACGACCTGACCGTCGACGAACCTGATCGACCTACGGTTTTCATTAAATTTCCGAGCATTACGATAAAATGCCATAGCTAACGAATCCGAAACTCTATCATACACCTCGCGGAGCGTTTCTAGATTCGAAGCACGCTGCACCCGGCTGAGTCCCACCTCTTGGTCCACAACCTGGCCTTCAACGCGCTGCCGAATCATTGGCAATTCACGACCGTACATCAAGAAATTCGGGGTATAACACGTAGCCAAATTTATACATGAATTTAAATAAAGAGCCACCCGACGTAAATGGTCGGACCAACTACGCTGATCGTTCTCGGCTAGAATACTCAGGGTGGTAACTACGACCTGGTTGTACCTTTCCACGACGTTCGCTTGTGGCGAGTAGTATGGTGTATAGCAAGGACCGGGAATGTCATAACTCGCAAGGAAATTTAGGAATTGACGACTATGAAAAACCGTTGCGTTATCACACAGTATGTTAACCGGTACACCATAACGCAAGATAACTTCCGACTCAATAGCTGACGAAACCGACGTAGCGTTAACCCTCTTGAGTGGAGATAACCACACGAATTTGGTAAAGACATCAACCATCGTAAGAATATACCGAAACCCACCGCGGCTATCAGGCAATGGTCCAATTAAATCAATCGAGAGAAGATCCAACGGAGCCGTAACAGGGCGTGGAAACAATCTTTGACCGCGAGGTTGCGAATTGGCGATTTTGTAAGCCTTGCAAACCTGACACTCAGAAAGAAACCTAGTAACGTCTCGATACATGTTCGGCCAATAGTATAAATCCCGAGCTTTCAAGTACGTTTTCATAACCCCAGGGTGTACATTAGGAAACCCATTGTGAATTTCAGCGATAGCCTCTCTGGTCCTCGAAGCAGGAAGAACAATACGCCAAGGATTAGGAACCAACGGGTTTTCAACTGCCATCTCGCGCATCAACACACCATCACGAAGAGCAAACGCCGTAAACATTTGCGGGTTAGCTACAACACCCTGATAAATACGTTCGTACCAAGGATCTCCAGATGGATCGATTCCACGCGCATATGAGACTAGACCCACTTGAGCGCGAGATAAGGCGTCGGGAACGACATTCAAAACGCCTTTCTTATGTTCAACTTCAAAGTTATATTGGGAAATCAAAGTTGCCCAACGAGCCAAACGACCAGTAGGATTATCGAGAGTGACTAACCATTTAAGCGCAATATGATCTGTCACAATCTTAAATTTCATCCCATCGAGGTAACCGCGGAAATGCTTGATGGAATCGACAACAGCAAGAAGTTCGTGTTCAGTTGTCCCATAATTGCGTTCGGCCTTGTTAAATAAACGGGAATAATATGCGATTGGATGTTCAACACCGTCAAATTCTTGGGCCAAAACCGACCCTAAGCCAACCTGACTAGCATCACACTGTAGGATGAACGGCTTCTCAAAATCGGGACAAGCCATTAAGGGAGAGTTAATCAAGACATCCTTCAATTTTGAGAAGGCTGCACCAGCACTGTCATTCCAATCGATTGGATCGCGCCCTTTCTTCTTTCCGATGAGCGCCGTAAGGGGAGCAATAATAGAAGAGAAACCATCTACGAATCGACGATAGTAGGAGCACATGCCGATGAAAGCTCGCAGGGACTTGGCAGTTGAAGGGGTAGGATAATCTTTAATTGCCTCGAGTTTTTTTGGATCGGTTTGAAGACCTTGCTCATTGACAATGTACCCAAGATATTTCAATTCGGATTTACAGAACTCGCACTTCTTCAAATTGACGGTAAGACCTGCTTCCTTCAACCTATCACGAACCTTACGAATAAGTCGCAGATGACTATGAAAATCACGGGAAACTAGAATTAGATCGTCAACGTAACCGAAAATAAAGTCATCGGAATCAGGAGTATATTCGAAATTGACTATCATGTCAGTGAGCCTCTGCATTTCGGACGCCGCGTTTGTCAATCCAAATGGAAGACGCACAAATTCGAACAACCCTCTTTGCGGCACGATAAAAGCCGTCTTCTCACAACTAGCCTTGTCCGCCAAAGGAATCTGCCAAAAGGCACTCCTAAAATCAAGCGATGTCAAAAATTTAGCACCGCGTAGGTTATCAAGAATATCCTGAACCCGTGGCAGAGGATAGGAATCGCGTATGGTGACGCTGTTTAATTTCCTACTGTCAACACAAAACCTGACACTACCATCCTTTTTGGTAACCATCACAACAGGGGAGGCCCAGGGTGACCGCGATGGACGAATAACCCCCAACTCCAACATTTTATCGATCTCTTCATTGAGGACCTTAAGCTTGACAGGAGACAAAGGATAATAACGCTGACGAATTGGAGAACCGACAGTCTCGATTTTGTGAGAAAGCCACGAAGTACACCCTAAACCCGCCTTATCTGAGGATATTTCCTCGAACTCATTAATAACTGACTGAAGCTTAGTTTCCTGATCAACCGTGAGGATCGTACGTGGATGAACATAACGAACCTCGCCTATAACTGGAGGGTTAAGACTTGGAACATGAGGTGGCGGGACAAAAAGCTTCCCAGACAAACCATCCGCGAACGCCTTTTTTAGAATGTCAGTAAGACCGCAAGAATTCCAAAATTCGATTCCCAAAATAAAAGCTGTCGGGAGATCACGGCTTACGAGACAGGGATGCAAAACACGGATACCGCTAAAATAAATTGGGATATCCAAACTGCCCAAAATGTTGATAGGAGAGTTGTCAGCGGAAACGACATGAGGACGAACGTCTTTACAAAAAGCTAAACCGAGTCCTGATAGAAGAGTAACATCCACTAGGGAAGTCTGCGCGCCAGAGTCTAAAAGCGCTAATACCGGAGAATCCGTAACACTAACTTCAATAAAGAGTCTATTATCCGGGATTTTATTAATAACAACGGGTGCCACTGTTGGGCCTCTCAGCACACCCTTTACTAGTTTTTTGACGAAGCAGAATTGCAATGAGGACATTCGCGTGTAATTACACCGAGGCGCTTGCACTTGAAGCATACTGCTCCAGTAATGTTAGGACAGCTACGGTAGTTGTGCCCTGTCGCATCACACTTCATACAGACCACAGGCCCGGGGATGTCAGTACTAACCGCGTTGATGGGTGCTATTGAAAAACGAGAGGGACGCGAAGTTTGGAAAGCTTCGAAATTTCTCGCGACCTCTAACAGTCCATCGATATCCCTGACTACGTTGGTCGCAAGACAAGGGTGATATTTAGGATTCATGCCATATTTAACAATATTAAACAGACTATCTTCGGATACCGGAATGCGGAGTTTAGCGTTGAGATCGCGTGCTTGAATAACGAAATCGACTACGGATTGATTCGCCGACTGTGATAAAGCGCGGAGCTGACTCTCGACCTTGAAATCGTAATCGGCTATATCGAAAGTTTTAAAATAAGCAGACTTGAGCTCTGTGTATGAAAGTCCTGGATACCTGATAGCCCTAAAATATTTCAAGGCACTGCCCGACAACAACTCATGAAAACGCCTAACCACATAAGATGGACCAACACAACGCGCAATTCCTTCTTCCTCTACACGAGAAAAAAAATCGCGAACACAAGTTTCACCGGAAAAATTCAAATTCCACTTGGTAAGAGATTCGCCTTTAATAAGGGTTGGCGGAGTATATCCGGATGTGCGCAGGTCCTGGAAACGAGGTTCCGTGTCAAAAAACTGCTCCTCACCACTAGCCATCGGGTCTAAGACTCGTGGTTGGTAGGGGTTCTGAATTGGGGTAGCACGGGGTGTATCACCGATAGGCTCTTCCATACTTAGATGCGACATCATAAAAAAAAAATTAGGCGAGAAAAAAAAAAAAAAAATTAGGGCAAAAAAAAAAAATAAGGGAAAGAAAAAAAAAATTAGGGGAAAAAAAAAATTAGGGAAAAAAAAAAATTAGGGGAAAAAAAATTAGGGGAGGAAAAAAAATTAGGGGAAAAAAAAAATTAGGGGAAAAAAAAATTAGGGGAGAAAAAAAAATAGGGGAAAAAAAAATTAGGAAAAAAAAAATTAGGGGAGAGAAAAAAAAATTAGGGGAGAAAAAAAATTAGGGAAAGAAAAAAAATTAGGGGAGAAAAAAAAATTAGGGGAGAAAAAAAAATTAGGGGAGAAAAAAAATTAGGGGAAAAATATTTAAGGGGAAAGAGTAAAAAAAATTAGGTAAGTCCTGGTCAAGTTCTGATCAAGTCCTGGTCAAGTCCTGGTCAAGTCCTGGTCAAGTCCTGGTCAAGTCCTGGTCAAGTCCTGGTCAAGTCCTGGTCAAGTCCTGGTCAAGTCCTGGTCAAGTCCTGGTCAAGTCCTGGTCAAGTCCTAGTCACGTCCTGGTGAAGTCCTAGTCAAGTCCTGGTCAAGGGATTTATGGACAGCGACTACAACCAAGATTACACTTCTCACACGTTGAGAAAAGACGAAGAAAATTAAAAATGCACCAAAGTAAGGAAGCCTGGAACCAAAAGAATACTTAGCCAACGGCTAAGTAAGCGAGCAAAGTAACAAGATAAAACTAAGTCTGACTTACCGTAAATTCCCTAACGGTTACGGGTTCAAACTACGGGAACTAAGACAACTAGAAGAAAACTCGGGAAATGTCTGTGGGATTGACAAATAAAAATAAAAGTTTAAACAACAATTTTATTATGTATGTTTCAGAAAGTAAAACACAAATCGTATATTTCGTAACAATTATCAATATTATTATATCCGTGCATGGCGTGAAGAACTTGATAAGTCCAAAATGGCAATTGTTCAGGGCGTCGATTTTAAAGTTTGACATTTTCTCCAAAATCCATTTTCATCTTTAACTCGTGTTTAAAGCTTGATTTATGGATAATTTTCCGCGATCTTTTCATTTACCTTACGTATTCTAGTAAAATCCTCTTATTTTCTGTGATATAAGACTTATCAACATAGGTACCAACGACTTATCAAGTTATTCCCCATACATTAGTGCCCAAATTGGTGAAAATGTTTTTTAATTTAATTCCTAAAAATCAGTTTTTCATAGTAACTGAAACGTCTAAATTGATTTATAGGTAATTTTATGCAAACTTTTCAATTATTTTACTTATTTTGGTGGAAACATTGTATTTTGTGAGATATTAGACTTATCAACATATTCACCATCGACTTATCAAGTTCACCATCGACTTATCAAGTTATTCCCCATACATTAGTGCCCAAATTGGTGAAAATGTTTTTTAATTTAATCCCTAAAAATCAGTTTTTCTGTATAATTGAAATGTCTAAATTGATTTAAGGGTAATTTTATGCAAACTTTTCAATTATCTTATTTATTTTGGTAGAATCATTGTATTTTGTGAGATATTAGACTTATCAACATATTCACCATAGAATATAGGGTATCAATTAAACAATTCTATCGTTTCTATACAACTGTTTTGTTTATATAAGGCGATTTGAATGGATTATATCGCGTGTGTTCGTTGTTTGAGTCTCCTGACGTTTCGGCAACTATTTTTGATGAGAAAAACACAAATTTTCGGTGCCAAATACGTCAGAAAGGCACAAACAATGAATAAATATGATACAATCCGTTTGAATTGTTTTATTTTAGTCACGAAACCCGAAGAAAATAAAATTAAAAGTTATAAAAACATTGAATAAATTGTAGTAAATGAATCGTCTTTAATTCAGTAATGCAAAAGCACTTATTCTACAGAAAAACTAGATGAATTCATCTTATTTTTAACTGGCAACATCTTTGTTTTTCTGATCCAATAAATAAAACTGGTCGATGGTTGACAAGGTACCGGTAATGTGAATGATACATACGAAGACACTGTTAACTATACCCCATGGACCTTAACACATTGTACTAAGGTTTATATGATGTTCACAAATGTACAGTTATCAGTGTTTTCCTTTGTACCAGAGTACACCTCAGATGTGAGAATAACTTGACAAATCGAAATATACATTTCGATAAATTATGAATAATTAATTATGTCAACTTATTATTTGCTGTGTCCATCAACCTGAAAATGATAAATCGACATATGAATTTACGGTAGTTGTGTATAATGAGATAAAACGATATATTCATTTGTTATCGTTAAAGTGTGCTTGTCTTCATTCTAATATCTTGATTTGTCAAGTTACGAACGCTTTTTTTTTTTTTGAGAATTTGTTGATAAGTTGATATGCAATATTTTTTGTGCCTCATCGCGCTGATATCTCGTTTTGTTAAATAAAATCCGCTAAATATCAAGATATCAATATGATGTCACAGGCCATATCTTCAAAAGTATCATAGATATCGAGTTGTCAATTTTTTTCCTACAAAACCTTGGCCGTAGAAAGCCATTACGCCAATAAAAAAAAAAACGTATAAGTCGAGTTATCAAGTTCTTCACGCCAGGCACGGATATATCAGTTGCAGTGTTGCGAAAACGTGCAGTTTCTTCGAACACCGACGCAGATGACAGGTTAAGTCGCCAGACTAAAACTGCAGTTGAGTAAAATAGCATAAAGCGCTTGAGTAAATTTACGTAAAGCGCCTCGTAGTGGTAGGCTGAAACAAAGACGATAGGTTATTAATCCGCGACCGGGTATCGGTCACCGTCCTTCCAACACAAGAAAAAAAATTATTTTAATAACAAATATAAATAAAAATTTCCAGGATTACTTACCATGAGTTCGGGCGCCATTTGCAATGAATTTAGTTGTTAGAAAAATAAATAAATGAGAAAAACAACACATTCACTGACACACGTATAATGTATTGTTTAATGGTACAAAATTACGAATTTGTCGATAATTTACACTGGAGATCACTTCAGCACACGTTTAACACCGAAATCAAAACACACAGATATTAATGGGTTAAAATTAACAAATAATCTTAAATTTATATTTTAGGTTTTTCTAGGGGTTGAATCAAAATGATTAAGTTTCTCGCGACAAATTTAAGAAGAATAATACTGCAATTTGACGAAAACCACAGTCAAAATTCACTCACGTGAAAGGATTTTGGCTGGGCTGAGAATTTTGACTGGGCTGGCGATTAAAAACGGTTACATGAATTGTTGAAAGGCTGGTGAAGAGTGAGGTATGGCTGATGGATGTTATGATTATATTCGAAAAAATGCAGTAAAAGAAGATATGTGCCCGACGAACGAGGCTTTCGGAATTTAGAGGGTTAGTACGAACAAAAAAAGCTTTGTCCGCATTAAAAATCAAATAAGCATTAAGATCACAACTTGATACTGTTAATTAAAACTAACAATTAAATATCGAATAATTTTGAATTGGTTTTGGCCGAATATTACACTAAAATTAAATTATCCTAAATGCACCGAACCGCTCGAAGATGTGCGCGCACCAGTCACGCCGTGCGCGTCGATGACACCAACCTTCTGTAAGCCCTCAAGGGCAGGACTCGTACGTTGGACGGCAGGTTAAATAAACAAACCCGTTCAGGTCTGACGGGCACTGGATGGAGGACTGTGGCTCCCAGTCGCAATCAGATCGTGCTAGACGCACACACAGGATCACACGCCGGCCGGCAAGAGAACCAAGCACTCGGCGCACCGCTTGATGCCGTTACACCGCACAGACCCTCAGAAAAATAAGGGGAGGGCTCCTTATGGGATCACAAAAACGTGGACACAAACTGTACTACTCGGATCGCAAAACGTGGACAAAAACTGTAGTACTCCGGTCAAAATACTTGAATACTCAAGCAATTATATTAATAAGATGTTTCTTGTCTCAAACTCAAAATCTCAATGACAATCCTTCAACCAATTCTTTCCTTGAAAGAAAACCAAAGAACGAACGAAATCTAATTTTTGAAATTCAAATTTAAATTTAAAAATACCAAAATGACAGTTTGCCAGACCTAAATCTATAAGTAAATAAGGCTACGAACTAACGAACGAAACTCGTACAATTGAGAATAGCGACACCTAACGGGAACGGAGCGAACAATTTACGAAAGCATGCAATCTACCAAGTGAAACCAAAACTCATGCAAGCTAAGACATTAGAAAAAAAGGTACAACTCGTCTGTAACAGATGGCGCTGTGCCGTGATGAAATTAAATAAACAACGGATTAGTAAAAATAAACTCTTAAACCGTAGCGTAATGCTACAGGAATTCATACTTTTAGTAAGTTTTAGTATGATATTCTAAAGTAGACTAGGTCTAAACAAGAAGTAATTGGTTGGTGAATAGAATTCTGAGTTTTATTGAAATCCTTCGACCGCATACAAAATATTATCATTAGACTGTGTTATACTGTAATGCTATCATCTCATTCTCCCAAAAATATTTAGTTTTGTTAAAATAATGGCGGCTACCATCATGTCTAATGACATGGGCAATCGGGTAAAAAACATGGTTACTTCATGTGTACATATTGAGGGAAAATCGTTCCTCGGAAAATAAAACAAATTTCTGTTAAATCTGTTTGGTGTGTTATTTTAAATATCACCAAACCCATGTTCTCTGGATGCCGTATGATTGCCAGATTTGATCTTTTATTGGCCTTCGGGCTCTTTTAGAGTAAAGATCTCTCCCGGATCTATCTAAAATCTATGAATCTTTACTATCTATATTTGTTATTAAACAACACGAATTTTCTTCACTCGTGGACTAAATGAATTCTCACTTCATTTATTACAAACAATAGATTTGTATAACTTGGGTTTTCGTTTGGCTATACTCAAAAAAAAATGGCATTCATCCTTGAAACATAATAACTCATTGTCAATTTGAAGTCTCTTTCAACTCGCGAACTTGACTCATTGTGATAAGGGAATTTACTCTCAACCCTTGTGATATTAATTAATTAAGTTCTGAGATCTGTGATGTAAATACGGGAACGAATAACTTTCATTATTGTCATCCATAAGTCCCCGGCTTCTTTTAGCAATTTACACTTCAGATACTCCAAATCCAGCCTTAGGAATGCTTTGTTTTTCCATACTAGACATACTACGCAACAATCAACAATAGAATCTCCTCATCAACACTGGAGCATATTTTCTACAATCCATTTCTGTTTATTGTAGGGATAAAAAGGAATGAAATTCATTTCATTTTTCATGTGATTTGACTAGTGACAGAAATGACTTTTCTCGCTTTAGTGTTGCCATCTCAACACAACAGCTGTAAGTAATATAAGAGCTTTACTTTACCAAAACTTAAATCATAATCGATAAAAAAATAAATTTAACGAAATGTTTCTACAAATCTCGATGTAAAATTAACGGTTCTAAATATCAGGTTGCTCTATTCCCATTCTTTATAAACTGTTACAAGATTTTATTTTCACTACTGACACCCCGAGTCATAGACACTGGTAATACAAGAAATCAGCTGTTTGTATTTTTATACCAGACGAGATTAAAATAAGTTGAATATTATGTTAGTTAATGATAATTGGCCGATTGCTCGGAAGATAAAAAAACCCCGTTCTAATATTCCTACTGAAGTGTACCTATCGCCATACCCCTGTTCCTTAGCTAATACAAGAACACTAGAGACCTGGGTCTCACATTTATATTTAAACGTGTATGGGCCTAGCTAAACTGAACTGTAAGTTCGGGTGATTAGCCCGAAGAAGTGACTATCATCGGTGTATTTAAGCCCCCCCCATGCGGCTAATGAGACGCCGGAAGCATGGAGTAGCTCGCCCTAATATGTGTACATAAAGCAGACATATAAATATATAAGTATATGAGACCAAACCTGGAGGTCCATCTGATTTCAACAAGTGCGGATATCCCGCATGTCCAACGTGTGGACCTTGCATTCACCAGACAAAGCACTCTAGATCTGTAGGCTTATCACTGCGCTTGTAAATGGCAAGTGTCCGGGTCGCCTAGCCCAGATAAAAACTAAAGAGTCTGAAAGATATTCGTTTAACAGCCGCAAGGTTAAATATCTTTCATCTGGCAACCATGTACCAAAACACTATTTCTGGCATGTAATTAAGCTTGATAGCCATAAAACAACAAAATCCCACAACATTTCAATAAATAATTATAGATCAGAAAAATAATGTAATCCCAACAGAAATTCCCCTTAGAATTTAATTTAATACCTTATTGCCAGACAATAATGTTACCCAGTCGAAGTCGCAAGTAAAAATGAATCCCATCCTACTAAGCTCTTGCCTATTTATACCCAAAACTCTAGTCATTCGCCGCTGTCGACCTACTCGACTGACCCGTTCTATTCGACTGCTCTATCTCACTCGACAGCGTCATCTGTCTCGCCCCACTCAACTGCTCCATCTCACTCATCAGGCTCGTCTGCCTCGTCCCACTCGGGACACTCGTCACGTCCTAGGCCCCTCCCACTAAATGCTGTGTATATGGAATTTTGATCCTTATCCAGTCTAAATAAAGCTCAATTCTTTTGTTGGCAAATTTTGTGAATATTAATTTGCTATTCAAAAAATGGCAGGATGCTTACATTTGTATTCGCTAATTTTTAATACTTCTATAAAATGATGATGTTAATATTATATGGTGTAATATGATCTTATTGCTAATGTGATGAGAATTTGATGATGTGAGTCTTACGATGGTGATATATGTTTATATGATGGCGAACACATGACGTGAACATGTGAATCGCTACAACCGCCCCCCTGCGAAAGTTTGAAGTGGATTGACATTGTCAAATAACGTAGAACTTCGCATTCCCCTACTAAAATGCAAAACAACCTAAAAAAATTATATATAAGACAAATTATTCTTTAAGCAAATAACATTTTGTGATAATGTTGGATATCCTAAATCCGTCAGTATTTGAACCCTTAAATGTGTGTGTATTTAAACCAATACTTGGAAAGTCACTTGTGTATTAAATCAGAATTCAAACCATAGAATAATATCATTGAATCGTGAATATATTTCTCCAAATCTCGACCACATCGTAAGAAGTGTTTGGTTGTGAGTCAAACAAGCCCTATTAGCTCGGTTTTGCCTAAACACCTCAAACTTGACCTGCCCATTGCTCAGCCTCATTTGCGAATTCACATTGTACGAATTCTTTGATGAATTGACAAAACTCTCCTCAGACAACATAGCAAGATCTTTGGTATAGATAATGAATATTCATCCTTACTTCAATTCAATAACTGATTCCGATTTTAAATTCTTCTCCAAAATCACATGCGACTCTCCTTTCTCGGTGCGTGTATCACATCAAGAATAAACAAGCCAATTTCAGCTCTATAATCATACAATTGTGTTTGTTTTTTTTTTTTCATTCTTGTAAGACTATAGACTTACTTGTTGAATTGTGTAAAAATGTTTCATTTCAAAATTATGCTCTGACATATTATAATACCAGAAGTCCATACAAATATACCAATTTAGTTTTATCCTGCCTTTACGGATAAACTAAGTCACAATTCTTTTATTTAAAAATATACAGTTGGCCAATCTAATCATTGACATGGGTGTGTGTGAAACCTGCACGTTCTTGCTCGTGCTTGAAGGTTAGCCCGTAGGCCCTGTAGAGTATTGTCTCGCACAAACTACCGCACATCGGTCTTAAATCGAAACTTTGATTTACTAAGCCTAACTTCTAAGTATGTGCAAACCAATTGATGTCTTTAGAAAATACTCCCGTTCGTACCTCTAAAGATAGAAGACCCCCCCTTTTCGGATCCAAATACTTTCGAACTTAGCTTGAATACATACAGACAACATCCAACTCAAAAAGTCCACTCATCCTCCCTTCCATACATCGCGCTAACAGGCTCCTACATTCATTATTCCGCATCGACTTAGTCAGAAGAACATCACCCATTATGTATTCAAAATCCATACTACTCTACCTTCCTATAATATCCCAAGTACCCCTTTACTTCTTTCATTAAAATCGAAATAAAGATTTTCTCTAATATAAATAATAAAATTGTCCATCCACTTCACACATTTCATTTTTTTTTATTCTATAATAAAAACTCGCAATTATTTTATACACCTGGTTCAATTCACCTCTAACTACCCTTTTGAAAATTATCGAATTTTAAGTCATCAGAGAAACTCAAAATACGTATTAATGGAATCGAACCATTACGTAATCATCCATGTAACTTATCGAATTTTCAACTTATTAAAGAACCTCAACATACGTTTTAATGGAATCGAACCATTACGCAAATCATTCGATGAAATATACTACTAGCGACCTCTAGTGAAATTTACGTACAAACTCATTCGTTTCGTACTGTTGCAATACTTTTACTGCGTTATAACGTATATTGCGTCATCACTTTAAAAAAAATCGTCTGTAATCGATTCCTTAATCGATCTTAACTTAATATCCCTATTGAGTGTTAGATTTTAATTAATAAATTACTGAAATACTAGTGCGTTGTCTAATTAAATAATTTATATAAATATATATTTGACTATTCTATAAATGTTACGTTAATCTTACGAACTAGGTAAGTGAATCTATGCCTTAATAATAGCCTACTATTTATGTCATCTTATCTCTTTAATCTGGCAACACTGTCTTATGACATGTCAAATGTCAAAATTTTTTCATAACCTATCTTTCTACGAAATGGGAATGAAATTACGAATAGAAGAATGGACTTCCGGTTCGTGACTTAAGATGGCCGCATGCGTTTAAGTTTTGTTGTTCGTTATTTATTCATTTTTGTTATTCAATGTGTAGTATTGATAGCGTATTGTGCAGTGATCTAACGTATGAGTGAATAGCTAATGAAGAATTCAACTTGAAGCGTTCATAGCCCTTCCTGGGTCAAGGCCCGATAGTCCGCGTGGTTTTTTGTAAATCGCTATCACTTTACAAAAAGCAAAACCTTACCGAACAACGGCATGCTCTACGAGCAAACTCGAAATTGGCGAAATCATCATTAACTTTGATGGAAGCCATATTTTAAAATTAGAATTAGAATAGAAGAATAATGAACAAGAAAACAGATTGTTACGATGAAAACTGTGATAAAATGGGTCTATGATAATAAGGTAACTATTTTCTACGCTCGTTACTATGATCTGGCAAAAAAACGAGTAAAGAAAAGTCGTGCTGTATATTTACAATCAAAATTTGTTTTTGTTACAGAATCAAAACAATTACGTTAACCTCCGCGCAACGGTTATAAGTTATATCTCAAAATTTATGCAAAAAATAATGAAACCCGGATAATGAGACAAGAAGCAATGTAGTCGAACTCCACGCCACCTGAAACATACTATCAAAACGTAAGTTAACAAAAGTTGAATAGTAGTTCTTCTGTACGCCAATTATTGTTTCTTTTCTTGATTCTAATATCTTCTTTTTTCTATTTTCAGACTGCTCGTAAATCTTGACAATTTCTTCTTCAGTGCAAATTTATCTTGAATGAAGCAAAAGTTATGAAGGATGGCATGAACCCCCACATCTACTGCTGCTACTTATTGGAACTTGTTTACAAGGTAATATTATTTATCTTACTGTACTATTGTTTCAATTCTGAAGAACATAGTTGTTTAAAAATATCTTCATGCTAATGTTCATGGAAATGACTTCGATCAAAAACAGTAGGTACTTCTTCGGGGTGGAAATTTTATTAATTTCTTCCTATTATTACTGCTAATTCTCTTCTTGTCTTCATCCTATTGTTTTCTCAAGTCTGTTTCCATCGTCTGATTACAATCTCCATTCCAGTTGAAGTCGAGCAGCTTTATGAACTACATTTATGTTCCTACTGTCATAAATGTTTATATCTCAAATTTAAGTATGTAGATATACTGTACAGCTTTCTAACTTTGTTTTATAACAATTAATATTTAATCTAACTTGTTTCAATAATTATTTATTTTACTTTCCAGATTTTTGGATTTCAACGGCAAGCTCTGGACCAATCTACTATACATCTAAAATGTAACCTGAGTATCATGACTGATGCATAATAAGAACTTGATTAAAGATGTATCTTTATTTACTTAAATATATAGGACCACTTAATAGAACTGAATACCTTAATAAAATCTGATGGTAACAATATAGACATATTTACTCCGCTCAAATAAATTAAATATAAGTAAATTGGTTTTCTTTGTCTGATTCTGTGATTATACTTTTATACTACATGTGAACATATGTAACTAACTGATTCTAATGATTACCTATAAGTGATACATGTGCCAAAATTATTTTAATAAAATTACTTTCATTTCATTTGTTTCATTATGTGTTGAAAGAAAACTCAAAAGAGACCGCCCCCCGAGATATGAAATCACTAACACTCCTATTTTCCCTTTAATTGCTATATTTAATATTTCTAACAAGTCTTATATTAAGCTAGAAGATAAATAACTTAATATTGTAGCTAGAAGCCTTACACACAGTTTAACATTGTAGTTAGTCATGTTTATCAGATCTCATCCTGAAACCTTTCCTAGATTGAGCTAAAGCCTATAAATAAACCCACGCCCCCCCAAATAATAAATCCTTAGTAACCTCATAACTTATTTTTAGTTTCACAACTAATTTTCAACACAACTTGAACTAAAGTAGATAAAATCTCCACAAACTCATTTATTCTGTAGTCAATAACAATGACATCTCTATTCTACCTTACTTATTCAATTTCCTACAACATTCCGACTTTATAACTAAAATAAAATTAAATTTATTTAAATAATCATCCCATCTCGATATCATATTAATTACTGATAACAGATAACACCCTGTCACTTGTCAAATCAACCTGCTCAGAAGGCGTTTTGTTCACTCAGCCTTGCTTATGCTTTTAATTTAAAAATGAATACCAATTATTTTCAATTATGTAAATTATGTGTAAATAATATTAAATATATCCCTAAATATCTAAATTTTATGTTATATTAATAATATGAACACATTGAGTAGGTTGAGTCTACGTGTCTGACTCGAACTAAAGTAAGTATATTATTGCTTAATATTATTATCTTATGTAACGTAAATTATTATCTAAAACTTAAATAAACCACCTATTTAATTATGAATCGTTATTAAAAATAACTTTTTGTAAAGCGTTAACACAAACGTACGAATTTAATTGTATCTCAAATAATCCAGTATAGAACTACAGATAAAATAACAAAATGCCTGAATGAACTGTCAATTAATTATTGTTTGCAAAATATTGATTGATAAAAAATATCATGTTCTAATATAATTCTTTTGTTTCAGGTACTATTACTATGTGAAATAAGAAAAATATAGTGTGTTATATCAAGAAGCTTAGAAGCTACTCTATTCACTATAGTTTGTGTATAAATATGCAACAAAATATATTTCTTGACGACAAGCACAAACCAACTCATCACGGCTAATCTCTTTTCCACTCTCACGTCAGCAATTGTGCCCTTAAGGGCATAATTCAAACTCAAATGTTCAAAGATCCCTTCAATAAAACTGCCAGAAGCGACCCCTAAAATTCCATGGCGAAATAACAAGAATGAATAACAATTGTCGATCTACAAAACGCAAGGAGACAACAAGACATGGAATCACACGATGAACAGCACTTGAACAAATCCTCGGTCAACGGCACGAATTGTAATGCTGCATCATGTCCGCAAATGGTATAATCCCTGGTCATCGGCAGCAATTGTAATGCTGCTAAAGACTATCTGCTAAATACATCCTGGGAACGTGCAACAACTGTAATGTATGCTAAACCCTAAACTAAAGGTACAGGTCCTTCGTCTGCTTCACCCTCCTCACTAAACTCTACTCCTACAACGAAGCCCTAAGGAAACCCTACAACAATTACCTAAAAATATCTTAACAGCAGCTCCCAGTCTTCTTTATCCTACAACTAAACAAATCTGAATATGAAAGGATCTTTATAACAATTTGAGCTTGAACATTTCTTAAATCTAATGGCCAAAAATGTGATCAATATAACCGTTGTGAACGTCTAGATTGGTAGGAACCTACGTTGTTGTAGCAACTCAAATTCTTTTAGGAGATGTTCAGCCGAGATGTGCTGCTACATGCCTCTGTACCTATACTGTGCTATACTATTATGTATTTTTGTTAAATAACCTAAATAAATGTGTTTTCTATTATTTATTTAATGCTTGTTTTCCCTATCATACTGCTATCTTGGTTCTTCATACTAATTAAATTTCTAACTTAATTTAATGTTATCTAACCTTAAATTATAAATTTATTCCTTCCTATGTAGTCTAGCCTTCAAAAAAATATCTACAGTTCCTATAGCATGATTCAGCATGGGATATTCCACTCTTATTAAATATTATTTAATCCTATATGAAATATATAACTCATCCAGTCCACTAGTTAGGTATAAATATATTAAACTACTCTATGTAACAATAAAGATCAATATATGAATCAAAACCAAATATTATTAGATTTCTGAGATGAAATATAATTTATACCTTGAAAATGCATGTCTTTGTTCTAAAATGCTTAGTAGGCAAGTAATTTTGTACTTTATGAAGCAGTGCTTCATAACAAATCTATAAATAGATTGAAGTTGCTGAAACTATAAAATTTTATTACAAATTTAATGAATCTTAAGTTTTCATGTTTGACTAAATTAAATAATTTTATTCTGATAATTTAATATGGAATTAAGGTATGGAATTCATACTTTTAGTAAGTTTTAGTATGATATTCTAAAGTAGACTAGGTCTAAACAAGAAGTAATTGGTTGGTGAATAGAATTCTGAGTTTTATTGAAATCCTTCGACCGCATACAAAATATTATCATTAGACTGTGTTATACTGTAATGCTATCATCTCATTCTCCCAAAAATATTTAGTTTTGTTAAAATAATGGCGGCTACCATCATGTCTAATGACATGGGCAATCGGGTAAAAAACATGGTTACTTCATGTGTACATATTGAGGGAAAATCGTTCCTCGGAAAATAAAACAAATTTCTGTTAAATCTGTTTGGTGTGTTATTTTAAATATCACCAAACCCATGTTCTCTGGATGCCGTATGATTGCCAGATTTGATCTTTTATTGGCCTTCGGGCTCTTTTAGAGTAAAGATCTCTCCCGGATCTATCTAAAATCTATGAATCTTTACTATCTATATTTGTTATTAAACAACACGAATTTTCTTCACTCGTGGACTAAATGAATTCTCACTTCATTTATTACAAACAATAGATTTGTATAACTTGGGTTTTCGTTTGGCTATACTCAAAAAAAAATGGCATTCATCCTTGAAACATAATAACTCATTGTCAATTTGAAGTCTCTTTCAACTCGCGAACTTGACTCATTGTGATAAGGGAATTTACTCTCAACCCTTGTGATATTAATTAATTAAGTTCTGAGATCTGTGATGTAAATACGGGAACGAATAACTTTCATTATTGTCATCCATAAGTCCCCGGCTTCTTTTAGCAATTTACACTTCAGATACTCCAAATCCAGCCTTAGGAATGCTTTGTTTTTCCATACTAGACATACTACGCAACAATCAACAATAGAATCTCCTCATCAACACTGGAGCATATTTTCTACAATCCATTTCTGTTTATTGTAGGGATAAAAAGGAATGAAATTCATTTCATTTTTCATGTGATTTGACTAGTGACAGAAATGACTTTTCTCGCTTTAGTGTTGCCATCTCAACACAACAGCTGTAAGTAATATAAGAGCTTTACTTTACCAAAACTTAAATCATAATCGATAAAAAAATAAATTTAACGAAATGTTTCTACAAATCTCGATGTAAAATTAACGGTTCTAAATATCAGGTTGCTCTATTCCCATTCTTTATAAACTGTTACAAGATTTTATTTTCACTACTGACACCCCGAGTCATAGACACTGGTAATACAAGAAATCAGCTGTTTGTATTTTTATACCAGACGAGATTAAAATAAGTTGAATATTATGTTAGTTAATGATAATTGGCCGATTGCTCGGAAGATAAAAAAACCCCGTTCTAATATTCCTACTGAAGTGTACCTATCGCCATACCCCTGTTCCTTAGCTAATACAAGAACACTAGAGACCTGGGTCTCACATTTATATTTAAACGTGTATGGGCCTAGCTAAACTGAACTGTAAGTTCGGGTGATTAGCCCGAAGAAGTGACTATCATCGGTGTATTTAAGCCCCCCCCATGCGGCTAATGAGACGCCGGAAGCATGGAGTAGCTCGCCCTAATATGTGTACATAAAGCAGACATATAAATATATAAGTATATGAGACCAAACCTGGAGGTCCATCTGATTTCAACAAGTGCGGATATCCCGCATGTCCAACGTGTGGACCTTGCATTCACCAGACAAAGCACTCTAGATCTGTAGGCTTATCACTGCGCTTGTAAATGGCAAGTGTCCGGGTCGCCTAGCCCAGATAAAAACTAAAGAGTCTGAAAGATATTCGTTTAACAGCCGCAAGGTTAAATATCTTTCATCTGGCAACCATGTACCAAAACACTATTTCTGGCATGTAATTAAGCTTGATAGCCATAAAACAACAAAATCCCACAACATTTCAATAAATAATTATAGATCAGAAAAATAATGTAATCCCAACAGAAATTCCCCTTAGAATTTAATTTAATACCTTATTGCCAGACAATAATGTTACCCAGTCGAAGTCGCAAGTAAAAATGAATCCCATCCTACTAAGCTCTTGCCTATTTATACCCAAAACTCTAGTCATTCGCCGCTGTCGACCTACTCGACTGACCCGTTCTATTCGACTGCTCTATCTCACTCGACAGCGTCATCTGTCTCGCCCCACTCAACTGCTCCATCTCACTCATCAGGCTCGTCTGCCTCGTCCCACTCGGGACACTCGTCACGTCCTAGGCCCCTCCCACTAAATGCTGTGTATATGGAATTTTGATCCTTATCCAGTCTAAATAAAGCTCAATTCTTTTGTTGGCAAATTTCGTGAATATTAATTTGCTATTCAAAAAATGGCAGGATGCTTACATTTGTATTCGCTAATTTTTAATACTTCTATAAAATGATGATGTTAATATTATATGGTGTAATATGATCTTATTGCTAATGTGATGAGAATTTGATGATGTGAGTCTTACGATGGTGATATATGTTTATATGATGGCGAACACATGACGTGAACATGTGAATCGCTACAGTAGGTACGTTTTTACCGTAAGCTCTACACTCAATAATCGGCAAGGCACCGTAAAGGCAATCAAATGTATGAAAATGAATTGACGCGTGACGTTTGCGTCTCGTCTTTTTCATACTTTTATACTCAGGCGTCGGTCGGTCAATAGAGTAGCATTTTACATAAACGACAAATATTAAAGTACAATTCCTAGACGGCTTTTTCGAAAAGGAACAAATCCTTATTTCTTCTATGGTGCTAGTTATTCGAGTGATTTCGGCATACATTTTTCAATCCTTAATTTGATAAAAAAACGAATGCCGATAGCTCAAGTCTCGTTAAGGTTGAATATTCAATTTATTCTAGCAAACAATTCTCGTTCTAAAAAAAATAGAAAAAGACGTTCAAAGAGTTTGTACATCGGTGTAAATTAAAAGGGTTTCATGTACTTCTTACAATAGTTCTTTGGAAACTACATAAGTATGTGATTAAAAAGTTATGCATGATAATTTGAACGAATACGGAAGTGGTTTGTATCGATTATTTAGCTACAACCCCGAAATAGTGACGGTGTTACAGTGGCGTCGAACTAAAACTCAATGAAAGCCGGGGTAGTTTTCGCTTTAGTACTTTTACTTTAGTAGCAATGGTGAATGACGCTCCATCGTCGTCGTACTCGTAGATTCGCGGTAGTGCAGCAACCTACCACGCGATCCTGGGTTCGAATTCCGGCAAGGGCAAACATTAGCAAACAGTATTAGGATGTTCGGCTGTATTTCCTAACCTAACCTTATGGTGGGAGGTGAATGGAAATGGACTCAATTTATTATGGTAGTTTAATTTTTAACCCCAAAAAAGAGGGGCGTGTTATTAGTTTAACATTGTATTTGTGTATCTGTGTGTCTGTCCGTGGCATTCTAGCTTTCAAACGAATGGTGACACATTGGACCGGGAATCCAGAGGTACCGAGTTCGATTCCCAGTCTCTTACACAAGCTTACACATAAAAAAAAATCTTTGTGCTTTGTATCAATGGCTAAACACTACATAGTATAAAACAAAGTCGCTGCCTGCTGTCGGTTTGTCCCTATGTAGTATGCTTAGATCTTTAAAAATACGCAACGGATTTTGGATTGATTTTTTAGAGTGATTCAAGAGGAAGGTTTATACGTATACATGCATAATTTACGAGTATTGCACGCGTGCGGGTTGCTAGTTAAAAATAATGATACATTGGTTTCGAAAATGTATAATTCTCGTTGGTTCCAGACGACACGGGAGAGCGGATAACCGTCCGTGGCTGCGGTTTGGATTCGGGCACCGCCACCACTGACACTGAGATCATTCGCATGTCACACTGCGGGAGGTTCTACTACAATGACAGGTAAAGATAGACACAAGAGTGTACTCCCACCTGTGCGGCCGGCAACGCACTTGTGACTCCTCTCGTGTTGCAGGTGTCTATGGGCGACGGTAATCGCTTTCCATCAGGCGATTCTTTTGCTCGTTTGCCCCCTATGACATAAAAAAAAACATTACCTATAACAAAACGGGACGTAGGTAAAATTGAGTCATTTTCAAAAAACATGTACAAACGACGATCTGGTTAGGATCGCGGGCAGAAATTGGATGAGGGCGGCGCAAGACGGATCATTGTGGAGAACTTTCGGGGAGGCCTTTGTCCAGCAGTAGACATCTACCGGCTCATATGATGATGAATACTGTTCTGTTCTAGGTACGTCCACGGCTGCCTGCAGAGCTGCAATGACGCTGACGCGTGCAACGCGGCCACGCCCCGCGCGCCCCTCGACGTAGCATGCACGCCCCTCGCCGTAGCATACACTCTAGCGCTACTACTGCTGCAGAGCTAACACTGAACAGCTGGAGCGGGGATCAGGGATTGTTTCTACGGATACTGGAGTCATTAATCTGATTAAAACTTTCGTGAGACATATTTAATTGCGGTTTACACTCACGTGAAATAGTCAGGAGCGGCCCGACATATCGGACTCGTATCGAGCTCTTCATCAGGGACTGCTACCGGTACAGCCGCGCGGTAACTTCGTCACTGATTCACGACGCTCCGCTCTAAGCGCGCGCGCCGACGGTGCGTGTCCGTCCGGCACTCCAACGTCACTTTTGTCATCCATAGACATTACGCACTCTTGACTAATGGTGTCCACGGGATTGTCCAATGTCGGGCCGTTCCTGATAATTTCACGTAAGTGTAAACCGCTACAATAACTGGAGTAATTAATTTATTTAGGACATTATGGCGGGATCAGATGTTTTTGTGAGAATGTTGGATTTAATTTAACACTAGCCGTAACCGCGCGGTATTACCCGCTTATCCCACGGGATAAAAAGTTATATGTTAATCCAGTGTGTGAGCTACCTTGATACCGACATTTATCAAAATTGGTCCAGCGTGCAGCGGTTTGATCGTGAAGTAACAAACATACACATAAACACACACAAACTTTCGCCTTTATAATATTAGTGTGATACCTACACGCTGCTTTCCGGATAATTTTCTACTCGCCCATCGGTTCGGTGGCCTAATTGGTAACATGTACGTGTACAATTTTTCGCTTTAATGTAAAACAAACTTACACAGTTTGAAGAGTAAGACTGCGTTTCCACCAGACATACTGGTTGAATCGCAGCCTTAAATCTACGTTTTAATTTAACTTATGGTCCTATTACTGGTCACACCTATACGGAGTTGTCAACATCACGGTCAGGCCAGTCAGGTGGTCGACTCGATCAGATAGCCACAATAGGCTAGATGACTCATTTTAGAAATATGTAAAAGCTAGAAAGCTAAATTGTATTAATTGAAAATAGAAATGTCATGATCAGACAAAAACGCCGTTCGCCAATTTTGCCTTTTGCTTATCCATGGCGTGACGTATACCGAGTAAATAAACAGAAGGACTATTCCGATGTTCGAAATTTGACCGTCGTATAGTGCCGTCCCGCTCACTCAAATAAACTTTGACAGGAGATCGCGAAAGACGGCACTATTCGGCGAAGATTCGGCGTCTTCGGGGTAGACCTTCAGTTTTCTTTACGGGTCGGTGACGTCACTATCATGAGTATGAGCGAAAATGGCGGACAGCGTTTTAAGCATTTCAAAATATAGAATAAAAACCATATTTTCAATTTAATTTTTTCATCCATATTCTACTTTTATGAACTGAAAAATATATAAGTATTTAGGTTTCCTAAGCTAAATACTATACGAAATAAACATAAATTCAATTTAACATGAGTCAACTAGCCTATTCAGCCGATCTACATAACATAATATTACCTTCCAATTGTTACCTCACAACCTCAATACTACTTTTTATGAGGTAATAGTTATGTTTTATCGATTATTGTTAAATGTGTCGATCATATTTTAATAAAATAACGCTTAACTAAGCCATATCAATTCGTTGATTTCTTGTTGTAGTTTAATTATATTTAAATATTTGTTATTCGTTATTATTAATCTGCCCTTTTAAGGCAAATGGCGGAAAAACTATAACTATTGAGTTATGTATCATCGTATAACGTCGTTAGTAAAACGCTAAAAGTTTTATGAGGAATCGTTGCTTCATCGTTATTATGGATTCTCAATATAATTTGAAACGATGGCGCCGATCATAAATTCAGAATCTTCACGATAGATGGAGCTACGAAGACAAAGAAAGGATGTAACTGGTTGAAAAATTTGATGGCTCTAATATGGTTTCGCTGGTCTAATAGTCAAGAGGTCCGTGTTGGCAGAAAGTTGGAAATGCGGGTTCAAACCTCGCCCAAACCATGTTTTCTTTTATTTTTGGCTTTTATGGAAACCTTGTGAAGCGCCAGCGTTAACATTCTGTCAATTTACTCGAAATGTTTAAAATAAGTTACCGTCATATCAATGTATGTTACCGTCATTTGAATGTACTATGAGCTACAGAATATCATGGCCTATTTATGAATGAATTCCATACCGTGCAATTTTGCATCCCATAGTACCTATGTTACCACAATTTGAATGTATGTTACCGTCATTATTTTGCAGCAGTAATAAGGCTGTATTATTCATGGCAAGTAAATTATATTGTGAGTTAACGAAACAACCCTGATCTGCCCCTAATTACGCGCAGGGCACAAACGGCAGGGAATTTGTCCATTAAAATATTATTATAATAAATATTAATAATATTGTTAGACTAGTCGCATTTTACGCTATACAACACATTACACCATTCTATTCTATACAAAAATTATACATATTGGTTGGGAGTATTTGAACATAATCCATGTAAATTTTGAGGTAAAACTAGCTTACCTCACTCTGAGGTAAATAAATAATTTGGTAAATAATATTTTCTTCGGTTTTCGCCCCTGTCACATATTTTAAGAATACGTTGAATGGTCAGTCAACCTTTGACAACGGTAACTGGAAAGTTACCGAAAGGTCAGGGAGGCTCAAATAATTAATATACGCGATATAATCCGTTTAAATAGTTTTATTTAAACATTTGGTAACTAATTCAGATTTCTAGGACATTATACTTTACATACTCATTTAAATCTGAGTTATTAAATTATAGGTCAGCAAGACTATTGAAAAGATTGACCAATTTACAGAGATGTATAAGTTTGACAGTCATTTAAGTTTAAAAATCCAGCAATACTTAGGGTACCTTCGGCGCGTAGCTTAATCTTGATGCTTTAGCAATAATGGTTTATAATATATTACAATAAATGAGAACTGATAAAAATGTATTTATATTCAAATATTCCCAGTCACGCTACCATGTACTTCACTCGCCTAAATAGAATATGTACGTAGATTTTGTATATTAAATTAAGTTGCATCCTACTATTTCTATAAGATTATGTCCACGTGTCAAGAAATTATCAGCGACGCTCGCCCCGGGGGGGTAGATAAAATTTAACTTTGCTCTATAACCTATTCCTTCTTTAACTATACGGTTCGGTGCTGATTTTCAGTGATGACTAAAACATGACAACATACCTATACCTAACCAATTTACATAACATATCAATCGCATCATTATCTTGACAATTTTTCTTCTTTTACTTTTACACTATCGTATAACTAATCATTAGTTACTAATGGGAAGAATCGCTATACTGTTTTTATACTGTTTTAAACTGATGCATTTAAATAAAACAATTGAACCGGATTAAATTTCTTAGTCAACCTTTGACAACGGTTGTAATAATTAATATACGCGATATAATCCGCGATATAAAACAGCAGTCGATTGAAACCGAAAAAAATATTTTATACTGTTTTATAATTTTCTTGGCGCGTGGACTCTACCAAAGAAGTTACTATTTAAAATTTATTTTCCTTGACTGTGATGAGTTATCTACTGCTACCTATATACAATAGGCTTCTTACTGCTATGTTCATACATAGTATTTAAATATTATCGACAAATGTTTTGTAGAAACTTGTGAGTTCGGATTCATATTTATGTTCAACTTGTGAATGACAATTTTGGCCTAAAATTAAAGCGAATGCTGAAGTAATACGGTGTTTGACTATAGTAAATATAAATTGTGGCATTGAAACCACTAAAAACACGTTCAAAAATACACGGACCCAAATACACTACCAGTAAGTTTTGGACAATTCATTATTTTTAATTGGACAAAAGCTAGAAGAAGACGTGTTTTGATTACTAATTTTATGACGTCACATGTCAGTATCTTAATAGAAACAAATCTTTTTTGACATTTCATAAAGAGTAGCTGATTTGAGCTGTCATCAAATACCGTATTGCATTGGTATACGATACTATCATCTCTGTAAAGCTCTGGTAATAGATGGTTGATGAATTGATGATTGATTAATTAATTGGTGGTGGAAGACGTAGCGTGGCAAGGCCTTCAACAAGGTTGGCCGACGATCTGGTTAGGATCGACTAATACAAAGCATTTTCCTTACAACATAAAGTGAATCGAACTCAAAATGTTCAACGAAAGTCTCCATATTGCCTACTAAGGGTGAAGTCAGACAAGCGTAATTTGAGTCGCGTAATTTCGGTCGCGCCAGTAAGTGGCTCCGCACACTACGGCTTCTTGTGGCCGCCACAGTACACTTGTCTCTTTTCCAGACTCGAAGTGAGAAAAAGAGATGTACTGTGGCGGCCACTAGAAGCCGTAATGTGCGCCGGCTCTTAGTGTGACGTGATCACGTGACATGATGTATGGCGCGACCGAAATTACTTGCATATTTATATATTTTAACATGGAATTGATTATTTAACTAACAATAGGCATTAGTCGTCTATTTTTCTGTAAGCAATAAGCTTGATGATAATTTTCATACGTACAAGCTAGATAAAAAAATTGTTTCGAAAAAACAAACGATATGAAAAGTCAAATTTGTAATTTAAAGCTGGCTCAGAAATAATGTTCAGAGGCTCTAGTGTAAGTTTGCTTTTAACGCAAAAAGTCAAACGCGTTAAGTGGTACATTCTGAACATAAAGAGTAGAAATTAAAGTGGCAATACTGTAGTGCCGTCCTGTTTTCTTAGATTGATTAGAAAGGGACGACACTACACTCTTTACTCTTTGTAGTCAGACTGTATGTTATAGACCGAGATTGCAAAGCGCCTTAATTTCAGCGAGGCCAAATAAATTTTCGTATGTCCAACTTCGGATGTTCGGTTGTTCTCACCTACAGGTCACATTTCTCAACTAATTCTCGTGAAATCCTGTAATTATGTTAAATACTTAATTACATTGCTACACATTTTGTTTGTCAATACAGTTTTTCGAAATTTATCGAAATGGCGGAGCGGTTGGAAAACGTAAATTAAAACTTATTTCAGATATTAAAAAAAACGCAATCTATAGCTCACACAGCAACTAAATATTTTATACATACTTGTATGTTAACCTTACGCGATGCAGACGTTTTGAAGCGTAACTTACACTTGAGGTTTTTACTTTTAACATTATTCGGAAATAAATTGAGGTTACTTTAACTTTGAGGTAAGTTTAATTTTCCCTATTAACCTGTAAAAAAAACCAGGTTAACCTTTTGAATGGCAAGCGATGAAGAAATTCACACACAGTTTGAATTACGAATTATTATTTTTATATTAAACTATATACAAAGATCAAATTGAAATGAGTAACTGGCTGGACAACATGCTGGACCGGTAATACAGAGGTACCGGGTTCGATTCTCGATCTCTTCCGCCATCTAATTTTTCTTTGAGCTTTGATCTTGGTATAAATGGTTCATCATTAGACGAGTTGGCGTAAATGGCCCAATTTTCCGTCGACGTAAATTGCCGTCTTTGGCGCTCAAAAGGTTAACCTTATGAACGCTTTTCCTCCCATGTCAAAATGTGGCTTATAAGCCAATAGTTGAAAAAAGAAAGAGCGAAAATATACCTTATCTGTCAGCAGGGAAATTGCTTCCGCGATTACCCCTTTAGTGGTCGTTGGCGTTCAAAGGGTTAAAACAGCTCCATAGCCCGTGGTAACCTCTATTTGGGATACATTTTAATTTAATTAGTAAGTGTTGATGCACCGTTATACTAATTATATATTAAAAATATAAAATAAGCTTTATTATTACGCGAGAAAGCAACTTTTGCCTAAATATTGCGAAGTTTTTATAGACATGTATGGATATTTATTTTATACTGATTGTCAGATACTGCCCATGATTTCGAGCAATAAATTAGCTATAAATTACTTTTGTAGTGTTTTCATTTAAACCTATATATATTAAACAATTTTAAGAAGAACCTGTACAGGGAATCTTCGATAACTTGTTGCAAAGGAAAACCAAGCAGCTTGACAAAAAATAGAGTAACATAAACATAGACAACAATATAAAACCTCAACAAAACCCATCCACGCGTTTACGGCCGAGCCAAGACTGCGGCGGACAGCGGCAGCAGCAAGGAGCGGCAATATCTATAGCCACCGAGCTCGGAGCTTTCACTCCGCCAGGCCAGGCAAGGCTTCGCTCACTACACTATCAGCTCCAGACCAGTGGATTTATTTTTCTACGGTACGCGTTCCTACGCCCTGGCCGCGACTTTGCACGACCTAATGATAAGGCACATCGTGGGCCAATCATTAGGCCCATGGATTCATACAAGCTCTTAACTTTTGACCATCGGCGGGACGACTTTTGTTTTTTGAACTGACCCGAATTTCACTCAAAAACTAAAATCCAATAAAATACGGTTCTGAGGCGGCTATCGCGCAGATAAAAAAAACTTAGTATTTTTAAATGTACCACCGCTTTGAGACTTGAGGTACCGTAAAACTATCCAACTATAGTCCAGTCCTTACAACTATGGTCCAATTTAATCCGAAAATTACTTGTTAACATTATGACACGTTAACATTACGAATAAACTCTAAGGTGAACAACATAATTAAACAAACTTAAATAAAAACGTATAAAATCACTGATAGAATATGGATTTTGATAAAAATAAACGAGTTTTGTTTTGGACCATAGTTGGATGATTGCACTATAGTTGGGTAGTTATATGGTACTTACTAAATTCGAGGAAACACAAAACAACAAAATCTGATTAAAAGTGTATATAATTATAACTGTACAGATTTATTAGTGAAACAATTATATCAAATGGTCGATAAGTGCTTGGCTGCAATCGAAACAAGAATAGGCCTTTACCGGAGCAGAGGAAATGCACCAATCAGGCTACTTCTTATAGTGCGCCCGGTAACAATGTCGGTCAAATAAATAAATATCAAGGGACAATCTTCCACAAATCGACCTAGTCCCAAACTAAGCAAAGCTTGTACTATGCGTACTAGACGACGATATACACAATATATTATAGATAACATCGATAACCCAGGAACAAATATTCGAGCTCATCACACAAATATTTGCCCCGGCCGGGATTCGAACCCAGGACTGTCGGCTCAGTAGGCAGTTGCTTAACCTCTGCGCCAACCGCGTCGTCGGTTAAATGTTGCACAGTCACTAAAATTTCTGTCACTACTCTTGAAAACCTCGTATCTAGTTTGTAAATGAGATACGAGCTTTTGCGTTTTGGTTGTCAACAGACTATTTAAATCTGAGAAATGTGATTGATCCGTTTTACGCATGCCTGCTCCGCTCAAAGCAGCCAAAATTTTAGTTTTCGCATTTAAATTCAACAAAAACTACTGAAAATGAAGGAATGATGACGACTGTGGCGTACAAAAGGTTAGAAATAACCCTCAGTCGTATTTTTGCTCCGCAATCTCCTTGTCCGGGGATTCTTCATGCTCTGCTTCAGACGCGGTTTCTGCAACAAGTCACAACTCTTTATAAGTGTCAATCAACTTTTTTCTGTTGCTTGTTGCCATGGTGATGTCCCCTCTGGGTTACTCTTTAAAACTACGATTTTCGGCGGCAATATTCAACAAAAACGTTGTAATTGCAGCAGCTATAAGCCTATTCTTATTTAGAATATCTCTTGAAAATACCAATATCATACAATATCAACACTCTCCTAAGAAGTTTAAACCTCCATTGCCTCCTAGGTGCCGGGACAGAATAACAACAAGAAAAAGTTGATCCACCCATAAACGGCGAATTGTTGACTATTATTTTGACTTCCAGAGTAGTCACTATATAATTATTCATTCATGATCATTCCCGGGGTTTTCGATGCACGAATAACTTAACTAAATATATATATAAAATAAATATAAATAATAATAATAAATAAAATGTATTTATTCAAAACAATAATTTCAGTCATATTACAGTGTATGATGCCTCTTTTTAAGTATCAATATACCTGTGCTAAGAGGTATCACTCTTCCTTATAAGGGTAGAATAACATAAAATATATATATATTTTTTTTAACCTCACACAAATCGATCTAGTCCCAAATTAAGCGCACGAAGGCTTGTGTTATGGGCACTAGACGACGATATACATACTTATATAGATAAATATATACTTAAATACATAGAACAACCATGACCCAAGCACAAATATTCGCCGCACAATTCGTTTGCTCGTTTGCCCCCTTTGCCATAAAAAAATCTCCTATACCTGAACTGGCAGACTCGGGGCTGGAGTCCGGGGCATCGCACTTGCACCGTTTCAGCTCCTCCAGCTGTCTCACCTCTGACGGCAGAAGCTTGGATTTGTCGGGTTCCAGTTCGGCTGGAATTATATTCACTTTGAATTACAGAAATCGTATCGCCCGAAGCGCTGAGTGCTGAAGGCCGTTTCTTTAATCAGGTCTAGGGGCTCTAAGGTCTAGGGGATACGCACAATGATAAATGTGGATCTCGTTGTCTGAATAAATAAAGTTTATTATTATTATATTCTCTTCTTAGGTTAAGTTTTCATACAATTTTATATAAAAAGTAAAAAAAAAATTAACAAAAAAAAGAACCGACTTCAGTAAAACTAAAAAGCCAACAATAACCCGTTCAAGTACCTACAGATTACATTTGACTCACCCTTCGAAGTCGATCCCAAACCACTCAGTTCTTATATTTATATATTATAGTTTAGGTACGCGAGGTTTGGCACCGACTTCGAAGGGTGAGTCAAATGTAATCTGTACTTGAACGGGTTATTGTTGGCTTTTTAGTTTTACTGAAGTCGGTTCTTTTTTTTGTTAAAATTTTTTCTTTTTTGCTTTTTAGTGATTCGTATGTGTGTTCATCATCAGTTTCCTTACACCAAATCCTATTTACTGAATGTAAATTCTTGACTTTATCAATAAATTACCGAAAGCACCGTACATGTCCCTATAACATTTGAAGAGTTCCCTCGATTTCTCCAAGATTCCATCATCAGATCCCGACTTAGTGTCAATGGGACCAGCTCGGAGTTATACCCTTTCGATAAAAAAAAAATTGAAAATCGGTTCACGATTCTCGGAGATATCGAGTAACATACATAGAAAAAAAATAAAATAGTTCGAATTGAGAACCTCCTCCTTTTTTGAAGTCGGTTAAAAATAGAATAAAGTTTTTACAAAATATTAACATTATAAAAAAACCTAAACTAGGGTGCCGTCGGCAGTGGGGCAGGGCCCAGACTACCGGTGGTTAGGGCTGCCATTGGAGTATCTATGATTATTTTTCAGACGGGGCCTGGCCATGGCCTGTGAGATGAAGCCATGAATT
This sequence comes from Apotomis betuletana, assembly GCA_932273695.1. Lineage (NCBI taxonomy): Eukaryota > Metazoa > Arthropoda > Insecta > Lepidoptera > Tortricidae > Apotomis > Apotomis betuletana. The sequence continues at coordinate 10,329,805 of OW026320.1, read as the reverse complement.
TATATCGGAAGCCCAACATCCTGGGGCGAGCACTAGACCATATTGGGGTGGGCACGGCCCTAAATACGCCTACGAGGGCTGCAGAGAGACAGGAACCTCCTGACGATTATTATTATTAATTAATGAATGACCCACCAGTGACTGCCTGATTTACGCAGTGACAGAACGGATCCAAACGTAGAATCTCAAGTCTCAAACAGCCTACAACTTGAAACACATTAAAGCTGACACACATGATCTTTGCTAGACCATGACACGGGACAGAGCATCGACATAAAAGTACGGTTTTATTCTGTCGATAGTTGTGAGTATTATATTCCTTGGTCTAGCCTGTCCTCATCTTCCATGCAGCATCTCCATCTGAAGGCTCATTGACGGTCACAAGTTGACGCTGGCGTTCAGGTCTTAGTTGTGGGTACATGAAGGGGATACTGACCAAAGGACACCGTCGGTCTCTCGTCCACGCAGTAACAGCGCGGGTCCAAACGCAGCATCTCCGCGAGCTCGCGTGCGCGGATTTCTGACGGCAGTTCGGTCGGCGCTGCTCGAATGAAAGAATAGAAAATATAAGCGAGGGGATTGGGAACGTCTGCCCTATTATTGAGTTCATGATTCAGTTTATGTCTTCAATATTATGATAATATCTGTAATCTTAACTTAACTCCTATCTATGAAACGGACAGGTCATACTTTCGAAACCAATTCTGCGCAACTCATTGCGCGTTGTGACTGTCAAATATTCCGCCAGGTCAACGTCATCTATGATAATGATTTTGGAGTCACTGGCCTGGTAAAATAATGGAATTCAGAGGAGATAATTTGTGTAGTTTTGAAAATTGGTAGTTATTAAACATTTTCAGTAAAAGCCATCGTGAAAAAATGGTGCATTTTTCGTGTATTCCTAATACTTAAAAGAATTAGTTCTATCAGCAGGATCTAGTCTGTTACTGTTTACCACCGCTTGTGATTCTACATTCCATAAAAAAATATGATATTATATGACTCAGGGGGGCTCCCGCGTAGCCACTGAGCCCGATTATCGAAGAATATTCTTAAAGTGTCCGATGGTAAACAGTAACAGAGTAGATCCTGCTGAAAGAACGGGCATGCTTGGCGGCCAAGACTCACATGCTTTCGCTGTAAAAAAGTTATCAGATCCCAGGAAAAAGCCAAGCCCGGCCATTACTAACCCTACACCTTGGTTTTAAAAGTATGGCCCGTCCATCTTAACCTGTGAATTTGGGTGCTCTGGTGTTAACTGGGACGAAGCTATGAGGGTTTGAAAAGGAGACCCGTTTCTTTTTTGTTCGTCTTGTCGGGGCACTATCGTGACCACAGATCTTCATTACGTAGCCGTAGTCACCACGCGTGTCGCTCCATGCTAGCCCAACTGAATGACGGTACTCACGGGGGGCTCCCGCGTAGTCACACGCTCGATGGCGTGAGTAAAGATGATCTTCACTTCGTAGCCGTAGTCGCCGCGCGTCTCGCTCCATGCTAGTCCAACTGAATGACGGGACTCACGGGGGGCTCCCGCGTAGTCACACGCTCGATGGCGTGAGTAAAGATGATCTCCACTACGTAGCAGTAGTCGCCGCGCGTCTCGCTCCATGCTAGTCCAACTGAATGACGGGACTCACGGGGAGCTCCCGCGTAGTCACACGCTCGATAGCGTGAGTAAAGATGATCTTCACTACGTAGCCGTAGTCGCGGCGCGTCTCGCTCCATGCTAGCCCAACTGAATGACGGTACTCACGGGGGCTCCCGCGTAGTCACACGCTCGATGGCGTGAGTAAACATGATCTTCTCTACGTAGCCGTAGTCGCCGCGCGTCTAGCTCCATGCTAGCCCAACTGAAGGACGGTACTCACGGGGGGCTCCCGCGTAGTCACGGTCACGCTCAATGGAGTCAGTCAGATGATCTTCATTACGTAGCCGTCCGTAGTCGCAGTGAGTCTCGCTCCATGCTAGCCCAACTGAAGGACGGTACTCACGGGGGGCTCCCGCGTAGTCACACGCTCGATGGCGTGAGTAAACATGATCTTCACTCCGCGCGTCTCGCTCCATGCTAGCCCAACTGAATGACGTTCACAGACAACCCCCACTAGACGGAGCATGTAAGGCAACCCGCGCGCACCAACGATATGGTACGGCAGAACATTAAAGTATCAACACGGCGGCCACCGTTTAGTAGCGTCCTTGTTTATGATCCATGCGTACGTCAACGAAAAAAGAATTTAAATAAATAACTTGGTAAATTGTAGTGTTAAGTGGTGTAGAGAGACCTCATAAACATGGACGCAACTAAACGGTGGCCGCCGTGTTGATACTTTAATGTTCTGCCGTACCATATCGTTGGTGCGCGCGGGTCGCCTTACATGCTCCGTCTAGTGGGGGTTGTCTGTGATGACGGTACTCACGGGGGGCTCCCGCGTAGTCACGGTCACGCTCGATGGCGTCGGTCCGTATGACCGTCATCACGTAGCCGTAGTCGCCGCGCGTCTTCGCCGGGGCGGTGGTAACGCCAGTCGCGCGGTCGATTACTGAAAACAGGGAGGGTTAGATGACATGACATTGTTTATTTCCGGACATTGATATTATCGATATTATTTCTTAATGTGATTATTTGTTATTTTTTCCTTATTTATAATTTATTAATAGCCTTTGCTGTTTTTATAATTATTTTAATGAGATTATTATTTTAATGACATTATTATTATTTTCTTTTTTAATGTATTCTTATTGTTTTTTCTTTTTTTTTTGGTGTCTTAGATATAGGTAATATAATGGTCTCATGTAAACGATTTGGTGCAAACACTGTAAGTTTATATTGATATAAATAAATAAATAAAATAAAATAAAATAAAGCTTGAGAAAAAGACTAAGTTATTACTCATGAGTCCTTTCTTTTTTATAACGCAATTAGATTAGAAGTAGCTATCCTATTAACTTCTCTTTATAGTTGCCGGCAAACTTTTAAAACAAAAATGGCGGATCTGCGCATGTACATTTGTACGTAAATCGGCTACCGCGCAGTCAAGGTTATGCTCTAAAAGTTTGCCGGCAGCTGTGGACGTACAGCAAAAGTAGCTAAGAATTTAACCACGCTCACAATCATCTGCAAAATGTTCGGTGTCATGTTTACACGATAAATTTATTATAACCACGCGAACGTTTTAAAAAAAATCAACTATAAACACAGTGTAAGGGAGACAGGGGGTATGGTTTAGAGAGGGGGGGGGGGGGGAGGTAAGTACGTACTGTGATGTAGCAGATCGCGCGCCTCCTTTAACGTCCATCATTGTCCCGTGACTGTAAACATAGTGTAAGGGAGACGGTGGGATTTGTTTAGAGAGGGAAGGAAGGGGAGGTGAGTACGTACTGTGATGTAGCAGGTCACGGGCTTCCAGCTGTCCTTCCAGCCGCTCGCGCAGCTCCCGCGCGCACTCGCGCCACACCCCAAGTCGGGAGTCCAGTCGCTGCTTCCCGCACCACATTTAAATTTCAAGTAACTTACGAACACTTTCGAGGGAGACCAGCTAATAGACCAGTACTTACCCAAGTAGCACTTATACAGCCTTTATACAGCTTAAATTAGAGTTATAACGGCTGTGCAAGGTATTATACAGCTTTTTTGCTGCCTGGGCAGTCCATCACTTACTATCCATAGCTATATAGCATTCAATTACTATCCGTAGCTATATAGCATCCGATTTGCACCAACTTCTAGTATCTCTGTATGGTTATGGTTGACTGGTAGAGAATGCCATTTGGCATCAAGTCTGCCATTCGCACTGACTTTAGATTGTGCAAAAAAGTTTAAATAAATAAAAATAGCATGGCAGGTGTGAGGTGATATTTGTCGGTAGACGGACAGCGTCCATCATTGTCCCGTGACTGTAAACATAGTGTAAGGGAGACAGGGGTATTGTTTAGAGAGGGAGGGGAGGTAAGTACGTACTGTGATGTAGCAGATCGCGCGCCTCCAGTTGTCCTTCAAGCCGCTCGCGCAGCTCCCGCGCGCACTCGCGCCACACCCCAAGTCGGGAGTCCAGTCGCTGCTTCGCTTCCAACACCGCTGTCAAAAATTAATGCAAAATCAAAACGTTTATTCTAAGCAGGCTACAAGTAAAAAAAAAAAAGTAGGGCTGCCATCTCTGAATCTGAATTCGCCGAACCCGGACAAAGACTTAAAAAAACCCGGACATTTGACGTAAATCGCATCTTTTCCCCGGACGTGAACGAAAATAATGTAATTAAATAAACAATCGCTTTATTTTTAATTCACAAAAGAAGTGTCCGGATTTGGTCCGGGACACTTATTGAAAGTTAAACCCCCCCGGACGGCCCCCGGACGGCCTAGGACAAATCCGGGGAAACCTGGACGGATGGTAGCAAGGGCACTTTTTCTTGACCGTAGACGGGTAAAATGTATCCAACAACCATCTTTGAATTTCCAGCTACTTATCCCTGTACCAAAAATGGTTAAAATTCGTCCAGCCGTTTCAGCACTTTCAGCACAAAACACACAGGTACAGAAATCAATCTACATACAAGCGCGCTCGGGCAAACGCACACATAGACATTGGACACGGACACGTCGAGCGGATGGCACTCGCGCTCGCACTGGTCCGAACTGGTCCGAGATATCGTGTCCGGGAGCAATGTCTATGTGTGCCTGGAGCGCGCTTGTATGTAGATTGATTTACTGTACCTATCTGTTTTGTGCTTTCAGCGTGATGCGAGGACAATGGAAATTATGACCAACAGCTGGCGCCAGACTGGTATGACACCGCGCGCCCATACAAAACAAAAGACGATCCTGCATCACACTATATTTTTTTTCTTGAAATGATAAAACAAAAGTACTTCTTATTCTTACCATCGTCGACGACCGCGTTGAGGAGGCGGCGTATCTCATGCGCTGGTGGGAAGCGCTCTTCCGTGGTCTTCACTACGACTGGTACACCTGAAAAACAATGAATGTGTAGTATAGACTGCTTGACAAGGGGCTAAAATAGGCCATTAATGACATGAAGTTTAAAAAGATTATTTGAAAGAGTGAGCAAAGTGAGCGACGAGAAATACATCTGATGTAATGGAGTACGTCCGCCGGAAGACTGGCTTCTCGCTAAGAGCCTTATCACACTTGCGATTTGCGAGCGAGTTTTCTATACAAATAAGCGACGCGGCGAGCTCGCTGCGTGATCGCCTTCATACAAAAGTCGCTCGCAAATCGCAAGTGTGATAAGGCCGTAAGGGTGCACCAGCTGCAGTCGTTTGTGGTGCGCGTGCCGCGGCCGCTGAAGGACACCGTTGCAAGTGCAAACTTCTGGCCGAAGGGTGTCGTGTCGAGGCAGTTCTGGGTCAATCTGCCGAATCCTTCACCAGATCAGATCACCAGAGAATCTAACTAGTTTTAAGTTTTATTTATACGTACTTTTGTAGTTTACAGCGCCTATTACTGTAATGCTGTGTAACTTATTTGAATAATAAATAATCTGAGTGCCATACATAATGGCTTTTACACACGCGTTATAAACACTCTGCTTTTCACTTCGACTGCGAGGAAATAAAAACCATTCGTAAAGGTTACAGATTTTTTAAAACTATTACATAATTATAACAATCCCAAATAGTTTACGGTTTCATAGAAAATGCTTTCTACCAAATGACACTTCAGCGAAATGAAACGTTCGAAGAGCAATAATTCGGCGGAAAGGAAACCGATCTGTCTGTTTCTGTCTGAAGGAAATCAACTAACTTGTGGTATGCTTCCAGCGCGGGTCATGCCGGTACTTGGTCTCCACGGGCTCCATCGTGGTCTTGCAAGAGAGACAGCGGCACTGCTCATCCAAGGGTTCTCCGCAGCGTGTACAGAACTCTAAAACAAAACGGCACAATAATAGGGATAAAACTATCCAGTGCAGTATTGCCAGTGCAAGAGCCCTTTCCTCCTGCTGCCGCGCTATCTGCGCGGGCGCTGAGTACAGCGAGGAGAGCTGTCCCTGATGAGCTGAGTGAGCTCCATATGAGTTCGAAATATATCGGGCCGTTTCCGACCGTTTTTATAATTGTTAAAGAACAGCACAGTCAAATATCCACATCTAATCTAGCGTAAAGTGAATTGACAGCATTTTTTTTTTACCAGTTTTTTTTTCGAATTAGTGATAAAATATTAAATTATTAAACTTTCGTCATTTGAGCCCGAAGATAGTTCTGCTACTAAATTGCATAATAAAGTACCAGGACTACATAAGCCGTAAAGAGCTCACCTTCTGGAATCTGCGCCTCGTCTAACAGCCCAAAGATGGTCTTTCTCGCCGCCTCGGTCCTGGCTTGTTGCAGAGTGGCCACGCGGTGCCTCGAGGCACACTTGTGGGCTTCGGGCAGGAGGAACTGCTGAACCAGCTCAGCCACCAGCTCGTTCTGCTCTGCTGTTGACCTGGTGTATCAAGGATAAATAACTGTAGAACACAACTTCCCACATTTTATGCTGGTCTCTGTAACCTGAACGTGAACCAAGTTTTCGTTTGCGACTCTCGCCCCGCCGAATACATCTACCCCAACTCGCATCGCCGTATCACGTTGCCGACTTATGCAATGGTGTCAAACTTATTGTTGGTAAAGGTAGACGGTAGTTGGGTTACTTTAAATTCTAGTACAGTAAGAGTAGGGATTTATAGATGCCTCGCCATTGCACTAAAAATACTCTCATAGACACAGTCTCTTGCATCTGCTTGTCTATCATCGGCATCTTCGCGGCTCACGACGTCTTTCTCTACGCCAAGCTTCACACCTTGCACGATCACGTCGTGAAGATACGCATCCACCGTCTCCTGATTGACGCCCATCTCTTTATATCTGATTCTCACCCAGGCTCCTACCAAGCTCTGTCAGCCTGGTACACACTACTCACATATACTCGGTCTCCTGCTGATTGTCTATCATATTCGACACATACTGAGTTCTGATAGCCTGGTACATACAACATTGTCGTGGCGTCTATCTTATTTCACATAGGCTACTTTTCATCCCGAAAAAATGAAGTGTTCCCAACGGATGAGCGGGTAACACGGACGGGCGCAGCTAGTTGGTCATAAAGCTGTGCGAGAGTGTGAGGTCGAGAGATAAAGCTAAAGCTACTCACATATCACATAGACTCATTCTCTTGCATCTGCTTGTCAATCTCATCGGCTTTCCGTTGCTGCACCAAGCTGCACTCCTTGTAGGATCACATCGTGAAGATACGCGTCCACCTTCTCCTGAGTGACGCCCATCTCTTTATATCTGATTCTCACCCAGCTCCTACCGAGCTCTGTCAGCCTGGTAGATGTAGATACAAACTACAACTTACATAATACACGGTCTCCTGGCTGGTTTGATATCATATGCGACACCTACTGAGTTCTGATAGCCTGGTACACACAACAACAGTATCGTGGCGTCTAATCTTATTGAAGAGGCTTGGCTTATCTTTTCTTATAGAGCAGTAGGTACACTGAAAAAAACTCACATAGACTCATTCTCTTGCATCTGCTTGTCAATCTCATCCGCTTTCTTTTCGGCGCGGCGCACAGCCTCTTCCTCCACGCCAAGCTGCACCCCTTGTACGATCACGTCGTGAAGATACGCGTCCACTGTTTCCTGGGTGACTCCCACAATCTGCCGGGACAAAATAATAAGTAAACATAGGTCGTGCCTTTGTGAGCTGTTGACCTCGCGAGTTAGTTACAAAATGTCTGAAATTTGACATGATTTACCTTGTCCCATATTTGCCTACTGAGCCGGCGGTCCTGGGTTCGAATCCCGGCCGGGGCAAATATTTGTGTGATGAACTCGAATATTTGTGCTTGGTCATGGTTGTTCCATGTATTTAAGTATTTGTGACCGTCCATGACTAAAGGGTCCTTATGGCAGGTATTGAGTTAAGCACAGGTTCTAAATCTATGTTAAATAAGCTATTTAACACAGAAAGAATCATGACCCTAAGTCTCATACTTTTTTTTTAAAAAACATCATACTTACACTTGCTAAAATTTCACTTTTGAGAAAACGTCAAAAGAAGTTTGAAACTAACTTTAAGTATGTTCCCATTGGAAGTTACATAGATTATGATTGATTTTGTATCTCAAGGGGTTTTTCTATTGAACTCAGTCATGGTTTCATCAATGTGACTTCCAGATCCTGAGAAAACAGCCTTTGATAACAGCAACACGCTTATAAGAATGAAATTAATAAAAACATGTTTTTCAGCTTTGTCTTTAATTATGTTGTAATCTGAACTATTGTATATAGTAGGACATATTTAAACTTACATTTTAGGATATAAATAAAATCACATAGTTTACGAAATATCTTTATTTTAATGAAAACGTGATAATTATTATACTTTTCATCTTCCCCTATAACAATAACAAATTTAGTACAGTGAGTTCTAAAATATATTTATTCAGTCCACTGGAGTATCACAAAATTATCATTATTGTTCTACAAGTTTTATTTTTTTATTTATATAAGATTAAAGTTACGTAAACTTGACTCCCATACATTTGGGAAAAGGGTCCTTATGACCAATCACACACAAAACATATTAATAATTCCAATATGGCACAATATTAACATTATTTATTTCCTAATCTTGAATTAACACAGAATACCGAAGAAAAAATGTTATTATAAATTTACTCAAAATCTTTATCTGTAAGGAGTTATTCTCATTTAACGTCAACGAATAATTTACACAGTCGGTGACTACTAAGGAACTATTCATAAATCACGTAATAAAGATAATTTCACGCGATTTCTGATCTGACGCGATAAGGGCGAGGGGGGGGGGGGGACACATTCCAATTATAATCATTTGCTAGTAAGTAATGCCCCCCAGGTCATTAATAATGTATACACTTTTTGGCCTTGTCGAATGCGTTTGCTTACAAATTGTAGACGATTCCTCCGTTCGCCCCTTCCCCCGTTGAAGAGTTCGACGTGCAAAATGTCGTGTGTAAGAGAGAGATGGGCTGAGCGGCGGCATAACGCAAAAGAACGTTCGCGTTCGACGCGCGCCGAGAGATGTTTTGACGTCAGACGAAAAATGTAGTACCTACCTACATTTTACGTAAAATCTAAAATGACCATAGGTACTTAGCAAAGAAATAGTTGTAAGCAAGTTTATCTATTGACCTTTGTCATTCTTGTATGCAATTTCCCACAAAGACCCTTTTCTACTAAACTTAAAACTCCGTTTTAATAAAGAAAGAATTAACGTACACAACTGAAACCAAGGTACAAATACAGCTCTATCTTTGTATTTTACTATAATGCATAAAACAAAAAAATGATAATTTTGAAGGATTTTACAAAACAGCAAATATCTCCGTAACTAGAAACTGCCATAAGGACCCTTTTCTCATGGACGGCCACATTTATTTATGTATATAAGTATGTATATCGTCGTCTAGTACACAACCCATAACACAAGCCTTCTTGAGCTTAATTTGGGCCTAGATCGATTTGTGTGAGGATGTCGGATATTTATTTATTTATTTTATTTATATTTACGCCATTTTGAAGCAATGAATCGACAAAAAAATTATTTTCTTATCGAACCTACTCCAAGCTGTAACGGATGCGCTTCGCTCGCTCGGCCTCAAGATGGAAAGATGGAAGACGGTGGAAAGACGGCGTGGTACGATATTTATGTATGGATAGATGTCGACGTCATCACGCCATGATTGGTTGGTTGGTTCTGTTAATCCGTTTCTGTGTTGCCAGTGGTGGTATGATAATAATCCCCGATTCCCTTGTTACCTGTATGAATCTCATAAAATCTTGAGTGTTTAAAATCTTTTTTTTATACGACTGGTGGCATACATTTTCTTTTCCTTTTGGCAACCAATCTACGTCACTAGGAAGTCTCACTAGCCGCAGTGTCATACCTTGTTTTCTTATTGTGGCTTCACACTACTCGCGAAGTCGAATGAAGTTGGCCGAAGTATGGATTTCCGCAGCGAAGTGCTTCTCTATAATATTCGCCCAACTTCGGTCGACTTACATTATATAGTACAAATTATCTAAGCTAAGCTAATCCACTTACCTGCATTCACAATGGTATTGTGTCTGATACAATCCTATCTGCTTTTGTTCTCGTAAGCGCCAACCAGTTACTTACAAAAAAACGGTTAGAACTACATTGCGTGGATATTGAATTTTCAACCTTATTCCTTGTTGAATAGGTTTAAAATGTTTTTCGACGAGAGTTCATAGTCCTTTTTCAAGAGAATACGTTCTTGTGAAGAGTCGGACGGTTGTAAAATTCCAAAAAAGTTATGATCACCATTATTCTGTTAGTGCATTTTGTAGTCCAAGGAAATAGAGTCGATAATCTATATTAACCTTCCAAGGTGGTTACAATCTGCTTTTACTACGAGCTCGTTATCTTAATTTGTGGTTTACCAGTTGTGGTTTGTTCAATGGTATTCAGTTCTTAAGTGGATTAGCTTAGCTTAGATAATTTTTACTATACCAACCTGTTTAAACATCTCATCGTGTTCGCGACGACGCTGCTCCTCCTTCTGTCTCCTACCAGCCTCGGCCGCCTCTCGCATCACTTTCTCGCGCACTGAAACAGGCACAACGTTAGTGTAAAGAAATAAAAACCGGTCAAGTGCGAGTCGGACTCGCGCACCGAGGATTCCGTACAAACACTTTCCATCCTTAAGTGGTTAAGTTTGCACCTGGTATGTATAGCGCTCCATACAAATGAGGAGCAAAGTTAACGCAACCAATCCCGTTTGTTGTATGGGGGCCCCCTTTAATATTTATTTTATTTTATTTTTAGTATATTTGTTGTTATAGCGGCAATAGAAATACATCATCTGTGAAAATTTCAACTGTCTAGCTATCACCGTTCTTGAGATACAGTCTGGTGACAGACGGACGGACGGACGGACGGACAGCGAAGTCTCAGTAATAGGGTCCCGCTTTTACCCTTTGGGTACGGAACCCTAAAAACAGCATTTAAAAAGAAATAAGGCCTCTTAAGCATTTTAAAACATATGACGCAGAGGGCGGGCGGGGCGCTCTAGTAGCGTAGAAACATGGAGTCAAAGATTAGTGTAATTGACGTATCGATGTGATAGCCCAGTTCGTTTGCTCGTTTGCCCCCTATGACATAAAAAAAAAGAGCAATACGCTGGAAACGTAGGGTCGCAAGTTCGAGTCCTTTTTCATTCATAAGTAACCTATGTAAAGCCTGACCAGAAATATATGAGGATGCGCCATATTGCGGAATTTCACTGGAACTAATTTCTAACACTGGCAATGATTTTATGATGGTTTGTCAACAATGTCAATGTCATTCGTGGTGATTTCTTTAAAAGACAAATATTTAAAATTATTCAAAGAAAATGCCGAAATACATTCACCGTTGTGAACGTAAGATTATTACACGAAAAACAGTTAGGAAAAGAGTGCATTCCATTAAATGATTAACATGGTGGAACTGACAGGTATTTAAACTAATGTCATTATAGTAGGTTGCGATTGGTTGCAAAATTGTTGCCATATAAATCTTATAAATAGCGCCCTCTTGACAATCCTCATATATTTCTGGTCAGGCTTTATCAATATTTAGAAGTGTCTCAGACATGTACTTTCTCTGTACCGTTCACTAAATATGATTGGTCATGGTACCTGCTATGATTAAGAAGGCATGCTGCCTTCTCTCCTCCCTCAATCTCCTTAGCTCCTTTTCCAGGAAATCCAGTGCAGCGGACACCGTGCTGCCACACAGCTCGTCAACCAGCGCCGCCACGGCTATCTCCTGCAAACAAACTGTTATTAGTCAAAGACAAACACAACTCAACATGATCATTTCTAACCACGAAACGTTCCCAATAGGGCTTTTTAAAAAGTTAAAGACAATCACTCTTTTTAGGGTTCCGTAGTCAACTAGGAACCGAACCCTTATAGTTTCGCCATGTCCGTCTGTCCGTCCGCGGCTTAGCTCCGTGATCATTAGTACTAGAAAGCTGAAATTTGGTATGAGTATGTGTCGTATGTATGACCCTTGAATCTGTTAATGCAGTAAATAACTATTTTGCTGGTGTTGGGAAATCATTGGCTGAAGATATCTTAAAGAGTAATATAAACCGAGCGCAATACTCTAATTATACCTATCCAAACCTATAGAACCTCATCTAACCTCGTTTGTGTTGTTGGAAACAGATTTTCATGAAGTTCTTACAATTTTAATGAATTTAAAGTCGGACAGTGCCCCTGGTGTGGATAATATATCTGCAAAGTTTCTAAAAATGGCCAGTACTTTAGTTGTACCTATTATCGTTCATCTTGCCAATATCTGCTTTAAGGAAGGAGTTTTCCCAGATGCTCTTAAAGAAGCCCTAATAACACCAGTATACAAGAGTGGAAATAGAGATGACGCATCTAATTATAGACCAATCTCAGTGCTACCTGCCATTTCAAAAATAATAGAGAAACTGCTTAATAACCGGATCTTAAACTACCTAACTAAATTTAAAATTCTATCAAAATCTCAACACGGGTTTAGACCAGGATTATCAACTGAAGATGCAATAACGGCACTCTCATCTCTTATTGTGGACAAAATAGACAAAAACAAGAAATGCTTAACAGTTTTTCTAGATCTCAAAAAAGCTTTTGATACCGTTTCTATTTCTACTCTTGTAGACACATTACAAACCATAGGAATAAGAGATATCCCTCTCAAGCTACTTCAAAATTATCTCCAATATCGTAAACAAAAAGTCAAAATAGGAAACTACATCAGCGATAATACTAATATAACATTTGGCGTCAACGATTTTACCTAAGCGAGAACAACTCAGTGGATATAATATGGTTTACAACAGTATCAACTTGACTTGATTGATAGTGCCCTTATCCTCTGAATTTGCCTCTATTTGGAGTTACTAGGCTGTCAGAAAATCGTAATAGTATACAGCCCACCCCACCTATTCATAAGCCTGTATCTGCATGATGTGGTAGTCGCGGGTGCGTTGCTTCCTTTTGTGAGTGGATCTTTGGGGTCCAGGCGTGATCTTAAATAGTGTACCTTGGTTGTTTTCGATTACACCAGTTCACCAGTATTGGAAGTGTTTCACAATCACTTTAATACTGTATGGATAAAGTTACTAGGCTGTCAGAACATCGCAAGGAGTGAAACATTACCTCTTTGGTAGCTTGTGTATGCATGACGCGGTAGTCGCGGGCGCGTGCCTCCTCCTTCGCGATGTGGATCTTGTCTTCTTTCTGGAGGCCATGTGTGGTCTTCAGCTCCCGTGTCAGCTCAGCAGCGCGAGTGCGGCCTTCATACATCTGAAAATCATAAAGAGAACAAAGCGGTGAACCACGATAATGTGGGTAATAGCCAGCACAGCGGCGGTGCGACATGGTGCTATGGCGCGCAATGGTAGACGCAGTTTGTGTTAAGTTGGGGATAAACATTCTCTGTTTCTAATTTCATACAAAATAATCTAGTAACGTCACCGCAAAGAAGAACATGTTTTCCACGCGAACACCTCTTCGTATTATCTTCAGAGTCAGTCAACTGTGTACCAGGGTAGCATAAAGTAAAGAAGCCTACCAGCGTTTGCACAGCGCGTCCTCTTATAATCCTCTGCAGCGTCAACGCCGCCTGGTGGCAGATCTCATCAATGTCTTGAACCCCATCCACCTCCGGGGTGGCAGGACGTGGAGTTTCTCCTAAGTATCGGGGCTTCAGCAAGCGGAGGGGGCCGGCGCCGCCGCCGCCGCCGCCGGCACCGAGGCGGGCCTCTGGAAGATAGCAATGTGTCGGTTTACAGCAAATGGATGTTTGTCAATAAAGTCGTCACAGACTACAAGGTCAGCAGCGAAACAAGACGAATCGTTTTTTCAGCTAATTGCAGTTGGCTTGAAACTGATCGTGACAGTTTCTCTTGCCAAAGACCAAGACAAATAAGACAATTTGCTTATGCCTACCCAATAGTTCAAAAGTATTAAAAACCTAACCTAAGGGGAAGTGAGAGTAAAGTCGATAGCTAGTCTGTACTTTTAACGGTGGGACAGGTCCCTATCGAAGCCAACGTATTACCCACTGTGACGCGCCTACTGTCTCATGAGTACTACCATAGTAGGTACTTAACCAAAGGTAATAAAAAAAATGTTAACCTTCAGTGACGGACACAGACTGTGATTGTGTTACTACAGATATAAAAAATAATGCAGTGATTGGCTAAAAGGAACGAGTAATAATGAAATAATGAAATAATGAACTTTATTCTGCAAGTAGGCCACAAGGGCACTTTTACACACGGTCTTATAACTTAGAACAAATTAACAGATTCTTATGCTACTCATTTAGGTGGTCAGTCTAACATCTGAAATTGCATCAATTTTAAGTGATATTCAATTTAGTCGAGTTACATTGGAAAAGTTTACCGGTTCTTAGCGAGAGATGTCACTGTTATCGTCTAAATTAAGAGAAGAATTTTAGACGCTAAATCTTATTACCATATTTTGTAAAATAGTTAATTTATATTATTTAACATATGTCCCACTAAAACAAACACTTTTAATCAAAATGCCTTTTTTTTGCAATGGTATCATTCAACATTATAAATTATGGTAACAAAATCTTCCAATATTTACTGCGGATTCCAATTGACGCATGAAATGTTTAGATCAGAATATTCTGAATTAATATTATCAATGATTTTGTCACTACCGAAACAGATTTAAAAGTGTGAGCACTCTTGTAATTTTGAAACGAATATATTTTATGATGTAAGGCGTTTGCTTTATAATTTATTTATTTTTATGAATTATTACTACAAATAATGACATGCTGTATTTTTTGTGAAATGGAACGTGATATTGACATATTTGACGTATAGATTGTGTTGATGTGTTAAATTAAAAGTTTACCGTTTCTACATCATAGAGTATATTTGTATAATATGAGATAGAGATATCACTTAAAGATTTGACATGTAGCGCCATCTCGTGCTTTGTGCCGGTAAACTATACAGCTACATGCGGCGTGCTACGTACCTAGCTCAAGATATTATTTTCGAACTATTTCTATTACACTATGTATCAATTTACATAGTGTGATAGAAATAGCATCAAAATCGGTTTATTGTAAAATAAAACAATATTAAATGCGTACAAGTTTATTTTCTGTAGCGTTATCTACAGTAATTTACTGCCATCATTTACACTTAGTTAGTCGAATTGGTCATAATCAAGTCTACACTACACTACACTACACTACACAAATACTAGCTAAATAAAAGTCTTATGATCCTCGCAATTTATAAACGAGTAGTCCATTACAACTGAAAATATTGTCGTAATATATAATTGCGTAGAAGAAGCAGTCATCACAATCCAGTAGGTAGATTGCCAGAGTAGTCGTGAATAGAAGAATCGGCATCCAAAAACAAAGCCAGGTCGTCGTAAATAATCAATTAAAAGCAGAGAAAATGTTTTGAATGTATCCGAAATGGAAATTGAGATGTAGAAACGGTAAACTTTTAATTTAACACATCAACACAATCTATACGTCAAATATGTCAATATCACGTTCCATTTCACAAAAAATACAGCATGTCATTATTTGTAGTAATAATTCATAAAAATAAATAAATTATAAAGCAAACGCCTTACATCATAAAATATATTCGTTTCAAAATTACAAGAGTGCTCACACTTTTAAATCTGTTTCGGTAGTGACAAAATCATTGATAATATTAATTCAGAATATTCTGATCTAAACATTTCATGCGTCAATTGGAATCCGCAGTAAATATTGGAAGATTTTGTTACCATAATTTATAATGTTGAATGATACCATTGCAAAAAAAAGGCATTTTGATTAAAAGTGTTTGTTTTAGTGGGACATATGTTAAATAATATAAATTAACTATTTTACAAAATATGGTAATAAGATTTAGCGTCTAAAATTCTTCTCTTAATTTAGACGATAACAGTGACATCTCTCGCTAAGAACCGGTAAACTTTTCCAATGTAACTCGACTAAATTGAATATCACTTAAAATTGATGCAATTTCAGATGTTAGACTGACCACCTAAATGAGTAGCATAAGAATCTGTTAATTTGTTCTAAGTTATAAGACCGTGATCTCAATTTCCATTTCGGATACATTCAAAACATTTTCTCTGCTTTTAATTGATTATTTACGACGACCTGGCTTTGTTTTTGGATGCCGATTCTTCTATCCACGACTACTCTGGCAATCTACCTACTGGATTGTGATGACTGCTTCTTCTACGCAATTATATATTACGACAATATTTTCAGTTGTAATGGACTACTCGTTTATAAATTGCGAGGATCATAAGACTTTTATTTAGCTAGTATTTGTGTAGTGTAGTGTAGTGTAGTGTAGACTTGATTATGACCAATTCGACTAACTAAGTGTAAATGATGGCAGTAAATTACTGTAGATAACGCTACAGAAAATAAACTTGTACGCATTTAATATTGTTTTATTTTACAATAAACCGATTTTGATGCTATTTCTATCACACTATGTAAATTGATACATAGTGTAATAGAAATAGTTCGAAAATAATATCTTGAGCTAGGTACGTAGCACGCCGCATGTAGCTGTATAGTTTACCGGCACAAAGCACGAGATGGCGCTACATGTCAAATCTTTAAGTGATATCTCTATCTCATATTATACAAATATACTCTATGCTTTTACATGTCTGAGTCTACCGGCATTTCACAAGAGGAGACCACTGTTGAGAAGAAACGCCGAAAGAAACTCAACAGTCAGTCATTTTTTCAGAAAGCATTATTACTTACCTTAGTTAATGTACCCAAATATGTAAATAATAATCCTACAATATTGATTAGTAGAAACAGCTATGGATCAAAGCTCATATTATTATGGTATAAAGAAAAAGTGAAGTGAGACCCATGGAAATATTAAATCAAAATTCCAAAGCATTTTGATACAAAGAATAAGGCACAAAGAGAAATTGGAATTCGTAACCTGGCGGAAGAGACCGAGAATCAAACCCGGTACCTCTGGATTACCGGTCCAGCGTGTTAACCTCTCCACCACCTTAACACTAGATAACCTTTCGAATTTTTCCTTATGCTTTGTGTGTCGATCTTTGCATTGTTTATTTGAAAGGCTTATACCTTAGCAACCTCTATGTGAATATCTTAATATTCACATCTTACCGCACTACTTTTTCACTGTTATTTTCGAGTTTTTTATAAATAGGTATGTGACTTCAGAGGTACGAAAATTTTATGATTTTTTTTTAACCCAAAAGAAATTTTGAAATTGTTTCTTAGAATCCTCATAATTTAACAAAACAATAATTTTATAACAGCCATGAACTAAAACGCGCTTTTTCACGGTGAAAACGGCAAATTACTTATTTTTTCCATACAAATACTGGGACCCAATCCACAGAGGACGTCATATGTAGGTAGGCCATCTGTATGGAGCGTTTTTAGTGCTCTGTAGGAATGTTGAACTTTGGCGGTCATTTTTGACTTTTAGAGCAGTCTAAGTGTAGGTCCGCCCATATGGATGTTTGATCCCAATACAAAATAGAATCGATTGACATCCTCAAAAAAAAAATTGTCCGCACGCCTATTGCACTGGATGTCGAACTCACTCTTGAGATCATTATGAAGCTGCTCCAAGAACTCCTCGCTCCACTTGGTCTCCCGTTCGCACAGCTGCATCGGATCCCTGGGCAGGTGGTGTCCCGAGCAGGACTTGTGCAGGTTCTGCCCGCACTGGTCGAGCCACGCCGGAGGCTTGGATAGCTTCTCATGGTCCTCGTACGCTGGAACCGTTCTGATGTTTTAGAAACTGGGCATCGTCCTGTCAATGCCTATTAGATCAGGAATATCTTTCGGCCGCAAAATATCGTATCACTATCACCTATCACAAAGCTAGGACTTATGACAAATTAGCAAGGTTTGTCCCAAGGGCTTTGCAGATGAAGATAGCAAGACCACTTGGACTTCTTTTCGTAACTTGCTCAGAACCCAGACGATTGCATTGCAAGTCAATGGCGAGGCCTTTGCTCAGCAGGGGTTCCTGCTTTTTCGCCGAATTATTTTTTTCCGCGGTCTACAGAGGAATAGTCTTAGCAGTTAAAATTCGGCAGAACGAAACATTCGACGAAAACTAATTCTCCGATAAGGCAGAATGCCCAGCAGTTGGACACTAAGATAGGCTAATAAAAAAAAACAGGGAGGGATCATTGTACGGAGATATACTATGCTTCCTGCGCGCCTGGTACCTGTGACGCGCTGCGACGGTGCATGGAGATCGCAAGGGAGGACCGCAGCGGTGAATGAGACAGAGAGCCCCTGCCTCGGGCGTTTTGCAGCTTCTTGACCACGCCCATAATTGACAACATTTCATATTTATAACAGGTGGAAATTAATATAGAGATCGACAGGGCTTTAAGTCGTGTACCTTAAAAAAAAAATCTTTGAATTTATTCTTCTGTATTTAAAGAAATATAAGAAAATACATCAAATAACTACAATCTAAGACAATACGGGCTGAATAGGGTTGTTGTCTAAACCAAAGAGCAAAAAAATTTTTTATTTTTTATTTGACGTTGACAGGTGACAGATGCATACCGAGTTTGATTAAGTTTTTTTTTAATAAGAAAACCGACTAAAGTAACCGTTCCATTAAGTTCTGGTTTCTGTGTTGCCACATTTTAAAATGAGTATGTTTTTATAAATTAATAATAAAGTAAATAATCATCTCAGAAAATAAATAAAAACAGAGATTACTTCATCTTTTTAAGCAGAAATCAGAAAAGTAATAAAATGATAGTCTTAAAAATATGAAATGTTGTCAATTTGTGAGCCATCGTGAACTTACTAACATAACCGGTCAATGAGTTCTTAAGCAAGAACCATCTTTACTCAATAGCGAAGGATCGTAGAATATCTCCGCATGCTTCCTGCGTGCCTGGTACCCGTCGCTAACGGCGCGTGGAGATCGGAAGATGATGAAGAAGAATGAAGATGTGTCCGTGACAAAGCCCCTGCCTCTGGCGCATCAGCCATCGTGAACTTGCTAACATCTAACATAACCGGTCAATGACTTCGTATGAAGCAAGAATCCTTACCCAATAGTGAAGGATCGTAGAATATCTCCGCATGCTTCCTGCGCGCCTGGTACCCGTGCCGCGCTAACGGCGCGTGGAGGTACTACGTGGGATCCGCAGCGATGTAGGTGGCAGAGGCTTCTTATGAAGCAAGAACCATCTTTACCCAATAATGAAGGATCGTAGAATATCTCCGCGTGCTTCCTGCGCGCCTGGTACCCGTGCCGCGCTAACGGCGCGTGGAGGTCCGACGTGGGGTCCGCGGCGGTGTACGTGACGGAGCCCCCGCCTCGGGCGCCGCGGAGCTTGTTGACGAGTCCGTCGCGCCCGTACTCGTGTGCCATAGCCAACTTGCGGAGCTCTGGAAATTGCCGTTTTTATGAAATTTGTTTGTATAATTTCAAATTTTATTAAAACCTTAGCAAAAACCTTAAACCTTATGCAAGCGGTGGTAGCCTAGTGGTTAGGGGCAAGCGGTGGTAGCCTAGTGGTTAGGGCATGCGACTTTCAATCCGGAGGTCGCGGGTTCGAACCCGGCCCGTACCAATGAGTTTTTCGGAACTTATGTACGGAATGTCATTTGATATTTACCACTCGCTTTTCGGTGAAGGAAAACATCGTGAGGAAACCACCTAAGCCCAATAAGGCCTAGTTTCCCCTCTGGGTTGGAAGGTCAGATGGCAAAGGCTAGGAGGATGATGATTAAAACCTTATCTTATCAGTCAACATAAACCGAAATGTTTTCTGTATGACAAGTCATAGTCTATTATGGATTAAATTTCCTGATAAATTATAGTTATTTCCCTTTTTTTCGAATTGGTCTTCTTCACACAGTTATGTGGTAGATTCAGTTATATTTAAAAGGCGTCGCCTTTGTTTACGCACATTTCGGAGTTCAAAGCAAGAGAAATCGTTTGTTACTGAACCAGCAAACTACATACTTATTTGAATTCTAATCCGGTTACCATCTAGTAATAAGTTGGGGTCAATCTGACCTGAATTACAAGAAAACTCCAAACGGTCTACTTGGCCCGATGTTGCTGGAACCTCTGCAGCAAGTAATATGACTTTTGCTTCGACACCTTTTCCACCCAGAAACGCTACCCCGATGTTTGAAATTCGAAGTTCCTACCACACCATCCCTCCTCATCTTGTGTCAAACAATATTTGATTGAGTTGAGTGGGACGGCACGATAATTTCGAACATCGGAGTAACACTTCAGGTGCCAGTTTTCAGACGATGTTTGCTACATAGATTTTGACCCTGGCTTATCATTTCCCCCCACTTTCTTTTAAGTTTAGATGCAGTTTTCAAGGTGTGCTGCTCATGGACCTAGATAGTTTCTAGTGAAACAGCTGCCCCAGTAAATGGTTCGATTCCTGGTCTTCGGTGTAGTATCCACCCGACTTTCGACCTCCAGCTTCTCCACCCAGAGATGCAGCAGGTCTAGCCTGCTGTCTCGCTACCCGTTGATCTAAACTGTTATCTCTGTAGCTACTTGGGCCTTGGTTCTCTGTATGCCAGTTATCAAGCTATCTACTGGAACAGATGCTACTAGGGTAACATACGATTAAAGAAGTACCTCGGATCTCGGATTGCTTTATGTTTTTAGCATTTCTTTATGCATTGTAAATTTTACACCTAGGTGCTATAGCTTCTTGTTGGTAGAGAAGGTGTGTACTCTGCATTGCTATAGCTGCCCCAATACTTACCTCGGTCTCTGGTCTTCCGTATAGTTTCAACTCTTCGTTCTACTTCCACTTTTTTCTCTGCCCAGAGGTTCGCCAGTTTCCTACTGGTGCGGGAGGTCTGTTTGCTGCGCTGCTTCTTCTGTAGGGTATGGAGCAGTTCCAACCTGATGTCTTGGAGCTCGTCGATCTCCTGGAAATCAGAAAAACGTGTCAGTATTACAATGCCGGCTCAATATTACATGGTGAAATTTGAACATAGGCATAGTAAAGCGAAGTTCAATTTGATTAACTACTCTGAAAATCTAAGGGCATTGCAGTGCCCCCGCCAATATAATATTCATCTAAAGATAGCACAATTCAGATAGTAATTTAATGGCTATACCATTGCTACCCATTTCAAGGTATGATCTACCTGGAGGTAAAGTAAATATAATAAAAATAGGTCCGTTAATTCATACAGTATATTAATTCTGGGTATTCGCATATATATCGCAAGGTGTACACTGATGATTTGGTTAAGGTAACAGAAGCCAGTTGTAAGCCGGTAGTGTAAGATCGGCCGAGGTGACGTGCTTTGGACACTTCAAACTACCGATATGTCTACCCAGTCTATCGGTAGATGGTGTTATTGCTTTCCACTGGTCTTTACCACTAAGTTTCTCTCTCGCCAGGTGTCATTTCCGAAGGGAGCCTTGGAGGCTTCCATGCAGAATAAAGTAAGAATTTCGAAGGTACTCACCGCTTCCCTGAAGATCCAATCCCTGGTCTCCACATCGCTGATGATGTTGTCCCTCCGCTTCATCCAGCGCGGCGCCTCTCCGCTCTCGACCACGGCGTTCCACGTTCGAGCGTGGCGCATCCTAAATTAAATAAATATCAGCATCCTCACACAAATACATGTAGTCCCAAATTAAAGCTCAAGAAGGCTTGTGTTATGATTACTAGATGACGATATACTATACATACTTATATAGGTAAATATATACTTAAATACAGAGTTTAGGGGACCTATGATGGTTGCGTTTATCGCGTGATAAATAAGTGACAAAGCATATGTCACTCACACTCGCATTATGTCAAAGCGTGACGGATGCTTTATCACTTATTTATCGCGTGATAAACGCAACCATCATAGGGCCCTAGAACAACCATGATCTAATAAGCAGAAATATTCGAGCTCATCACACGAATATTTGCCCTGGCCGGGATTCGAACCCGGGACCGCCGGCTCAGTACGCATTACAAACTGCGCCAACCGTGTCGTCGTAAAATTCAACATAAGGACTTGTTGTATAATCAAGGGAATGTGCACGATCTTAAGCACTAAAAGCACACAATAGCGAACAAGACCAAAACACAAAAAAATATGCGTCTTGCGGAAGAAACTGGGAATCGAACCCGGTACCTCAGGATTACCGGTTCAGCGTGTTAACCATAGTGTGTGTAAGCCCGTGTACTAATTAACTAATAGTGTACAAAAAATACCTTTTAAATTAATCTTTAAGACGCTTGAGCACTGCTTAGTAGTTGAGATAAATTCACAAAACTTTCAGTATTTATTTACCATTATATGTGTAACAATTTTGAGGGGTGGGGCAGTAACTACAGTTTGAATTTTTCCCATACAACCGTGGACCACCCTAGTGCGTAACAAGCTGAACCGGTAATCCAGAGGTACCGGGTTCGACTCCCGGTCCCTTTCGCCAGGTTACGCATTTAAATGTTTCTTTGTATTTTGAACTTTGTACCAATGGCCTACTCGTAATATTAAAAAATGTGGTGAGTACCCATATTAAAAGAATAAGAGACATTACATGTTTCATAAATTTACACATTATACATACTTATTAATGATCTCTGTGGTGTGAAAATCCGCAGGGAGGTCTCCGAGTCGGTACGGTTTTCCAGGACCTTAAACAGCGTAGCACATTCAATATATAATAAGTTTCTGTCAAAAATGGGGCATTTCATATGAAGCGGACAGGTAAAAAAAAGTGAGATCAGGAAATTTGTTCATATGCGGGTTATTTATACCTCTAGTAGGTATGAAAGCGGACACAGATTTTTTTTTTTCTACGATGTTTATTTTTAAAGTTATGGGCCTTTGAAAAATAATCATAATCAAAATTCCGATTTTTAAGATTTAGTTTTTCGAGTGGGGAAATAATACAAATGAATATGAAACTTAGCGTTTTGTATAGGTTTTTAGATGCTATTTTTAATAAAGAAATTATTTTTTGAAATTAATAAAAAAAACATGTATAAAACCGGAAGTGAAATTTTCAAAGCATTTTTTTTATCACTTCGACCATTTTTATTTTTTATTTTTTTACACCGAAATATAGTCAAAGGTATATTTATAATACACTATGAGTTTCATAGTGGAATGCCCATTACTTAGAGAAATAGGTAAATTAATGTACATGCATGTCGCACTGAGTGTGATGTTTCATACTAACTAATTTACTTCAGGTATATGAAGTGTAATGACATGTATCATTATATTCACGCGAGTTTAAGCTCTAAAAGCTTAGAGTTTAGTATTACTTGTTATTTTAACAAGCATTATTAGAAAATGCCTGGTCCAACTCTCCTTAAAATTAGCCGACTTTAATCTCGACACACACAGCTTTCGATTAAAGCAAACCGCACTCGGATGCAAGCGTTTGAGTAATACGATGCCACACAGACATACAAACTATAACACCACTCTTTTTTAAACTGATGTATAATTAAAGTGAAAATATAGTAATGAAAATAAACGTCATCCCAAATTCAAAATGATTTATTTTCTATTTTTTACTGTCTTACAATGAGAATTTGGGCCATTTCTTGAAGTTATACATACACCCCTTCTGTTTTTTAAGACTTAGGATGTTATAGGTATTTCCTACTCAGAATCCCGAGCACTTTCGATCTAATTAGAAATAAATGTTTCAGTATTTTTTCGTTCGGTAACGGATAGCGGTAACGGAATGGAAAATCAAAAAATATATGAACATTTTGGGACACTTTTTAGTTAGTCTGACGTTGAATTTCTTCTTTAGAGCAGGAGTAAATCAATGTTTGTTTTAAAGACGATTTTTGACGGCGTTACACGCATAACGCCAAAGTGAGGAGTTTCGCTTGATCGTTGTTCCAGTGAAATGTATGTACAACTTCAAAAAATTGCCGAAATTCTCATTGGAAGACAGTAAAAAATAAAAAATAAAACATTTTGAATTTGGGATGACGTTTATTTTCATTATTATATTTTCACTTTAATTATACATCAGTTTAAAAAGAGTGGTGTTATAGTTTGTATGTTTGTGTGGCATCGTATTGCTCAAACGCTTGCATCCGAGTGCGGTTTGCTTTAATCGAAAGCTGTGTGTGTCGAGATCAAAGTCGGCTAATTTTAAGGAGAGTTGGACCAGGCATTTACTAATAATGCTTGTTAAAATAACAAGTAATACTAAACTCTAAGCTTTTAGAGCTTAAACTCGCGTGAATACAATGATCATGTCATTACACTTCATATACCTGAAGTAAATTAGTATGAAACATCACACGGAGTGCGACATGCATGTACATTAATTTACCTATCTCTCTAAGTAATGGGCATTCCACTATGAAACTCATAGTGTATTATAAATATACCTTAGACTATATTTCGGTGTAAAAAAATAAAAAATGAAAATGGTCGAAGTGATAAAAAAAATGCTTTGAAAATTTCACTTCCGGTTTTATACATGTTTTTCTTATTAATTTCAAAAAATAATGTCTTTATTAAAAATAGCATCTAAAAACCTATACAAAACGCTAAGTTTCATATTCATTTGTATTATTTCCCCACTCGAAAAACTAAATCTTAAAAATCGGAATTTTGATTATGATTATTTTTCAAAGGCCCATAACTTTAAAAATAAACATCGTAGAAAAAAAATATTCTGTGTCCGCTTTCATACCTACTAGAGGTATAAATAACCCGCATATGAACAAATTTCCTGATCTCACTTTTTTTTACCTGTCCGCTTCATATGAAATGCCCCAAATGTCATTTTAGTGACAAGCTTTTATAGCCGACTGTACTTTTCTTTGAATATCCATCAAATACTCACTGAGACGATTCTAAAAAGCCCAAACTCGGTAGGATTGCTTTTTCTATTATAGAGTTCCTATGGCCACCTTCCGGCTCCATCATCAGATCAGCCCCAGGCCATGGTACCATATTATTGTATTGTCATCAAAGTTATGTAAGTATGCAAAATTTCAGCTCAATCGGTTGACGATATCTGCTTCAAAATTGAGTTGCAAGATTCCACCCGAACAAACATACTTTAAACATACATACAATGCAAGTTAAATAAAAGCTTGTAAAAATGAAGAATATTCTCTCGGTTCGTTCAATCAAGTTCACGGTCAGTAGACTAAAGATAGACATTTTTATAAATGACACAAAGGTAAATTAAGAAAGAAAAATGTAATGTGATCCACTGCAATGTAAGCAGGACTCGAACCTGCGACTAGAGCTACGTTTCCGGCGCAGTGCTCTCTCAACTGAGCTATCACATCGTTACATCAATCACACCAAATCTCTGATTCCATAATTCTACGCTACTGGAGCGCTACTGCTGTGTTTAAAAATTTAACAAAAAAAGAACCGACTTCAAAAAAACTGAAAAGCCAAATTACATTCATGTACAGATTATATTTGAATCACTTTTTGAAGTCCGAAGTTATTTTTGCTTTTTAGTGATTCAAATAAAATACTTATGGCGGGGTAATTGGGGAGGTTTTGTTTGCATGCATCTCGTTTGAATTATCCCCTAACTCCTAACATTAAGGAGTTATAATACCTTCCATTATCAGCTCAGCATAGGAAGATAATTAATACCATATGCAAATACTTAAATAGCTTTTGAAAATATATGAAAAACATTATGAGTGCCTATAAAATTTGAGGGTTGCCCTCGATTTCCCTGGGATCCCATCATCAGATCCCAACTCGCTTATAATGGGACCACCTCAGGAGTATACTCTTTCAAATTAAAAGAATTTTTAAAATCAGTCCAGAATTGGCGGAGTAATAGACATACATTAAAAAAAAATACATAAGGTCGAACATAGAACCTCCTCCTTTTTTGGAAGTCGGTTAAAAATACTTATACGCAAGTAGTTATTATATGAGAGTTCTGCCCATTGCGGCGGCGGCGCAACCGGAAATTAGCTAGCTCGATGTCGTAGTAGTTCCAAAAAAATCCGCAGTGGCGCCACTGTCGCACATCTAGTTTCAAAGCTGACTCGATGTCGTCGTAGTTCTAAAAAAAATCTGCAATGGCGCTACTGTCACACATCAGTTCACACATTTAGTTTCAAAGCTGACTCGATGTCGTCGTAGTTCTAAAAAAAATCTAAAAAAAATCTGCAATGGTGCTACTGTCACACATCAGTTTCAAAGCTAATTCGATATCGATATCGTAAAAGTCCTCAAGTTTCAAAGCTGAATCGATGTCGTCATAGTTCTAAAAAAATTCCGCAATGGCGCGGCGCTACTGTCACACATCAGTTTCAAAGCTAGTTCGATATCGATATCGTAAAAGTCCTCAATGATATTATAGATGGCACCACTAGACATTAGTTTTAAAGCTAGATCACACATTTTGTTTCAAAGCTAGCTCGATATCGTCGTAGTTCTAAAAAAAATCTGCAGTGGCGCTACTGTCACACCGATATCGTAAAAGTCCTCAAGTTTCAAAGCTGGTTCGATATCGTCGTAGTTCAAAAAAAAATCCGCAATGGCGCTACTGTTACACATCAGTTTCAAAGCTAGTTCGATATCGATATCGTAAAAGCCCTCAATGATATTATAGATGGTACCACTAGATGAATTGCTCAGTAGTTCTCGAAAATATGCTAGAGCTCGATATCAATATCGTAAAAGTCCTCAATTATATTATAGATGGCATCACTAGGTGAATTGCTCAGTAGTTCTCGAAAATATGCTAGATGTTTCCATGCTATAGATTTAGTATTCATAAACTAGCTCATGATATTATAGGTGACGTCACTACGCATGATATTGGTTTAAACTAGGTTTACTAAAAAACGTCTGCTGGCAGATGAGGACATAATGAAATGTTTGAAAAGAAAAAAACATATCACACTTTAGAGGTATTTTAGACACAGCAAGCGGAGAAGGAACTCATTGGACTGCATATCTCAAAAGGGGTGATTATTAGGGTGAAGGGCTGTTAAAATAATATTTTAAACATTTTTATTTGTTTATTCAAATTCAAAAATTCAGTGCAAAAAATTGTGGTCATTTATTCAAATATTTATTACAATGGAAAATAAATTAAAAATATACATACTAAAACTTAAAATTAAAAAGAATCCCCCAGTATTGAAGCCGTCTGAGGCATCGTCCCCAGCACGCTCGCCGCGTTTCCCCTTTGAATGGCGAGGCTCAGTCTTTGAGCGAAAAAGGAGCCCGCTCTGATATTACCCGATACTCCGATTAATTTTTGTGAAATTTCTTTTACAATTTTCTTTGCATCCGAAGACCACGGGCCAAATGTTTCCACTGCCAGTGCCGCAAATTCGTAATTTTTATTTAAGAAGGCATATTTGCGGCGCTTGACGATTTGGGCATCTTCTGCGGCCATCCCCGGTTTTCTGGCGGAACGTTGGACATGGGACGGGGCTTGTTGGGAACGCCAGCAACCACGCCGACAGCGAGACTATGTAACGCCGTGACGACGACTTATGTACTAGGCTAAGTTAAAATAAGACTGATTAATATGTGTAACATGATCTCGTAATTATAAGTTAGACACATAAAAGCTGTCATAAGGTCCTTATATACAATAAGAAAGGTACATAAAAGATACCAACATCCTTATAATAATCAACGATCCTTATATACTTAATATACAAGCACATAAAAGATGCTATAGAACCCCAAGGTAAAATGATCCGATCCCACTGGTAAAATAGTTGCGCCTACGACCCATAAGGTACTGGTTAAATAAGGCGTCACGAAACCCTTATTAAACCATAGGTAAATGGGCCGGGGACGCAGCACCCCACCGTGAAACACCCGAGGCGGCAAAAGAGCTTATGTAACTCGACCACGTGAACCGTTATGAAGCATAACGTAAAACGTAAATGTTTTATAATTCGGTTACATAAGGCCATCTACCGCCTCAAATACATAAGGGGGCAACGAACCCGCAGTATATAACGATAGACCCGAACCCCCTGTAATGAAAACACATAATCCGAACCCCTACCGTAAGCGAATGTAAATAAGAATCCGCAGGAACAATCTTGCAAGATTCTTATTTACAAAAGTTACTCACTATCCGTGAAGTACAACCGAACCCTGTTACCTGAACCCTAAGGTTCAGATAGAACTTACGAGCCCTTAGCGAGCCCCGTCGAACGGGATATGTATAATATGAATCGGACGATAAAGAGCCGAGATATGCTAATTAATGTATAATTTTGATAGACCAAAAAACGGCCGTTATTGAACAGAGCCCAAAAATGTAGAGCCAATCAGAGCGAGGAGCAGGTTTTGGAACATTTAAAATTAAAACTGAACACACTTGACCGAAAGGGGCGTTCCCGAGAGGAAAGGAACGCTCGCTCGCCTCTGATTGGTTCCAATAGGATTATTCCGCTTACAGGAGTTATGTCTGGCGAACCGAACCACAAATGTTATATAATAAGTGAACGAAAAATAAATGTATGCACTACCGAAGAACCAGTCTTGTTATTAACATCGTGAACCTGCCTACCTCCAGCTATCAAGAGCTCCAGCCTGCACGTCGGTCCAAGCGATTCGTTGAGGTCCTGTCCGTCAGTCGAGCTCCGAATCCTTGGACGCGTCCATCGTTACGTCGTACTACGATTCACGTCGCGTCTACGTCGAGTTTACGTTACGTCACATCGAGTCACGTCGAGTCTACGGCAGATCTACGTTGCGGTCTACGTCGCGGCCCGTGCATCCCGCGTCCGTACCCCGCGTCCGAACTACGTCGCGGCCCGTTTACGTCGCGTTACGTGTCCATACGTTTGGACTACGTCGCGGCCCGTTTTCGTCGCGAACGAACCGAGCCGATCCGAACCGAACCTGAGCCTACAAGCTGAACCGAACCGAACCGAACCCGAACCGAACAAGCTGTTACAGGAAGACCCGATCGAACATCATACAGTCCACTGCGAGCTGAGCCGAAGAAGCCGCCCTGTTGAGACCTGTACTCAACAGCGTTGGTCCTTCGAGCCGGATTTTCGAGCCAGAACATCCGAACCACCATGGTGCAGACAAGGAAGCAGACGAGTGAAGCAACTTCGCACGACGACCCGCCGACCGAACCGACCCGAACCTCCGGCGAGACGTCTGCAGAGCTGCTTGGAGCACGTCCGCGAACCACAGAGACACGCGCCCCGGGCATGCAGCCCGAGAAAAGGACATCGCCAGAGTCACCGCCACAGTTGGACGACACGCTCCAATGGCGGGCAAAGCTGGACGAACACCTGCGCAGAACCAGTCTGAACCAAAAAGAACCCGAAGAACCCGCAGCCGTCGGATACTCAACACCGACCGGCGAACATTTAGCGTCCCGTCTGACGCACGCGCCGCGTACCGGCGATACACGCGAGCCCCGCGCGGCTATGACGTCACTCGCGTACGCGGCCTTTGACCCCGCGATCCGCGCACCGATCCCGCGACCCGCGACACCCGTACCGCGCGAACCCCGCACGTTCGATAGAGACCGCGCTCTCGAACAGGTGCGATTCGAAATCGACGAACGCCGCGCGCCGTCGATTACGTCGAGAACCAGCAGCACTACGGAGGCGCGGAAAAAAGAAGCGGAACTAAAGGCAGCAGAGCGGCTTGCTGAAATCAAGCGGAAGCAGCTGCAACTAGAAGAGGAGCTAGTCAAGAAGAGGCTGGACACCGAACTGCATCGCATCGAAGCGGAGGGCTCACAGGCCGGCGGTTCGCAGTCCGGACGTCCGGCGGCAGAGACAGCGGAGGAATCGAAGCGGAGGATCGATGCGTGGCTTACACACCACGAGGTAAGTGACGCTGCTTACCGCGATGACCCGACGCCGAGGAGGCGTCGCACTGTCACGCCCGAACGAGCCGAACGCGAGACCCGAACCTCCCGAGAGCGATCCTCCAGCCGATCTCAGGCGATAGATCGGTTAGCCGACCATCTACAGACGATGGCCCGCCCTCCGCCGAGACAAGTGTACGAGTTGCCTGCGTACTCCGGACACCCTGCCGAGTGGTTGACGTTCTACCACAGTTTTGCAGAATCAACAAAAAGGTACAAGTTCACGGAGTACGAGAACGTCGCCCGTCTACGAGCTGCGCTGAAAGGCGAGGCGCGAGAGTGCGTGCAGCACATGCTCGCGTCGACGTCGAACCCCGATCTCATTATTAGAGTACTGAAAAAGAATTTCGGCAGAACCGACCTGTTGGTCGACCGAGCTCTAGAGGAGCTTAAACGCCTGCCGTCGCTCGGACCGAGCGCCACCGACCTGAACACCTTCGCAATAAAGGTAATGAATATTGTGTCGACACTGGTCGATCTAGACCGTCGAAACTACGGCGGCAACCCGTTACTGATACGGGAGATAACCGACAGGTTAAGCCCGCATCTACGGTCGAGGTGGTGCTCCTTCGCAAAAGACAACGTGAAAGGCGGTGAGTGCGAAATAATATTATTAGCCGAGTTCCTGATGGACGAGAGTGACGCGGAGTTATTATACTCACACGCGAGAGCGCCGTCACGCAGACCCGCGCATAACGCGCCCACGCAACCGCCACCGCCCCGACGAACGACATACCCGAACCGGGGAGCGAGCGGAGCGATACAACGAACGCAACCGACACGAGCCCAGACATTCGCCACGGAACGAGTGGAAGCGTGCTATTGCTGCGGCAATAGTCACCGCACGAACGAGTGCCGCAAACTGCTGAGTATGCCGGTACGAGCAAGATGGGAATGGGCACGGGTAAATCACGTATGCTTTAAATGCATGAACCAAAAGCATCGTCGTGATACGTGCACTGCAAAAGGCTGCAGTGTACCCGGCTGTCCACACTCACACCATATGATGCTACACGAACCGAACCGAACTACATCAAACGTGAGTACAGACAGCGCGGACAATAACGCCCGCCCGCCGCAGTCGCGCGCGCCCGCCCG
The DNA here is from genome assembly GCA_932273695.1 of Apotomis betuletana. Taxonomy (NCBI): domain Eukaryota; kingdom Metazoa; phylum Arthropoda; class Insecta; order Lepidoptera; family Tortricidae; genus Apotomis; species Apotomis betuletana. Next base: position 10,298,750 of record OW026320.1, on the reverse strand, counting down.
CGCGAGCGCGCCCTACACTGCGCCGCCCAGCGAACCGAACACAGCGCCGGCACACCGCCGCGCAGAGCCCACACAAGAGCGAGAGACGATCGCTATGACGTCACACAATGAATCAAACAAGGTGATGTTGAAAATCATGCCCGTAATGTTGCGCGGTCCCAAGAAGGAGGTGCTATGCTACGGGATGGTCGACGAGGGATCGACAATTTCCATCGTCGATCAGGAGTTAGCGAGCGAAGTGGGTCTAGAGGGACCTCAAGCGCCGCTACTCATACAAGGCGTAGGAGCGCTATGCCTGAACCAGCCGAGCCAGCGAGTCGAGGCGACTGTACGAGGCACCGATGGAGGCCCGTCGTACAATATGCGACTCAGAACCGTGCCGCGACTAGGCATTAGGGAGCAGACAATGCCGCGCGACAGTATAGTGCGCTTGCCGCACTTGGCCGATCTAGCCGAAGCGTGCTACACGAATGTAGTGCCGAAAATTTTAATAGGAGCAGATCATTGGCATCTAACATTGCCGTTAGAAGCCCGAACGGGGAAAACGAGCGAGCCGCTAGCCGTACGTAGTCGCCTTGGATGGTGCATTTACGGCTCAGCACCGAGAACGGTAAGGGCCGGCGAAGTAGTCATGCATATGACGGAGCCGGACAAGGAGCTGAACGCGATGATGAGGCGATATTTCGACATCGACGCGTTAGGGGTGAAACTAATAGACAAAGCGAGCCCCCTAGACGAACGAGCAACAAAGCTGTTTAACGAAACGGTAAGACGCATCGACGGACCCCGGTACGAAGTAGGACAGCTGTGGAGGACCGACGAACCGAACCTGCCTCCCAGCTACAACATGGCGTACAAAAGGTTACGCAACTTAGAGCAGCGGATGGACCGGGATCCCGACTTCGCGCACGAGTATACAGCACAGGTAAATAACCTAATCGAAAAAGGTTATGCAGAGCCGCACTTAGGTGACCTAACAAGCCCTAAGGCATGGTTTTTACCGCACTTTGCGGTAAGAAACCCGAACAAGCCCGATCGCGTCCGTCTAGTCTTTGACGCACACGCGACATCGCTGGGAACCAGCTTGAACGACGAGCTACTAGAAGGACCCGACTTACTACAGTCGTTGATGGGAATACTGCTGCGCTTCAGAGAGGGTACGTACGCCGCTACGGCGGACATACAGGAGATGTTCCTGAGAATAAAGCTGAGACCCGAGGACCAAGTATCGCAGTTATTCCTGTGGCGGGGATCGGACCGCCAACAGCCGCCGAAGGTATATAAAACAACGAGCGTGTTGTTCGGAACGAAATCTTCGCCGTTCCTAGCCCATAGCGTCCGCAACCGAAACGCGGAGGACAATGCGGACGCTTATCCGGCAGCCGTGTATGATATCACAAAAAATACATACATGGATGACCTCGTGACCTCTTACGACGATGAAGACGCGGCGGCCGAGACCGCGGTGCAAATCATCGCGTCGCACGCCCACGCCGGCTTCAACTTGCGCGGCTGGACGTCGAACTCTAAAAAGGTATTAGAGCGGATACCTGTAGCGCAGAGATCCGACGAACCAAAGAACCTGGGATCTAAAGAGCAGAAAGTATTAGGTATGTTTTGGAACGCCGAAACCGACGAATTAGGTTTCAACACGGCAATGGTACGAGTCCCGGCCGACGTGCGGAACCTGAACCGAGGGCCCACAAAAAGGGAGGCCTTGAGCGCGGTAATGTCCGTCTTCGATCCATTGGGGCAAATAGCGCAATACACCGTTACCACAAAAATACAAATGCAGCGAATTTGTATTTTAAAACTAGGTTGGGACGAGCCATTGCCGGACGACGAGAAGGAGCTATTTTTACAGTGGCTCAGTAACATAGAATATGTTACGGCGCTGCGGCTACCACGGCGATGCTTGTACACGGGGGGAGGTAAGAGACACCAATTACACATATTTGTAGATGCCTCCGAGCAAGCATACGCGGCCGCAGCCTACTGGAGAACCGAGGGAGGACCTCACGAGCCGGTACGTGTGCAGTTGATTACGGCGAGGGCAAAGGTCACGCCCATTCGCCCGATATCGATCCCGAGAGCCGAACTACAAGCAGCGCTTATAGGTGCGCGACTGGCGCAAACACTGCGAGAGGCGCATCGAGTAGCTGCCGAGCAGATTGTGCTGTGGACAGACAGTCGAACTGTACTGCAATGGGTGCGAGACAATGCACGCCGTTACAGTACTGTGAAGGTTGTGCTTCACGGATGGTGCTTGGCCGTCAACTTAAGAATAAAGTAGTTTTAGATTTAGAATAAGACGTATGACATGAGTCATAAAAATAAAATGTATAGTTAGTTATCGTCTAGCCTCTGGGCAATAAACAGTTTAACGAAGTACCTCTGCTCTTATTATTCATCATCTGAAGCTATCCCCCAGCAGGCGTCACACTTGGTGGAGGTGCGGGGTATAGGATATGCATCTGGTTTAATTTTCTTGTTTAAGCTTCTAAAATCTATACAAAATCTCGGTTTCCCATCTGCTTTCTCTACAATCACGACTGGTGATGCGTATGGGCTTTGAGATCGTTCTATAACGTCATTCTTGAGCATTTCCTGAACTTGTTCTTCAATAATTTGCTTCTGTTTCTCCGACATTCGATATGGCGGTTTATGTACTGGTACCTCATCAGTCGTTTCGATGTCTATTTTATATGCATTGTATGCTCCTAGATTTGATGGACTGTATGCAAATCTATCTTCATACTTATTCAATAGTGTCATTAGCTGCTGCTTCTGAGAATTGTTTAATTCCTCGCCAATTTGTATATTATCCTTATTCTGTTCTGCAAAATATATCGTTTCACATCGGATGCCTTTTTTATTTGATTCTTCCAGTGGCATTGGTTTTCTTGGTTCCTTCCTTATATTATTTACCAATGTCGTGGTAAATCTTCCACGTAAACATATTACATTCTCCTGAAAATCAATGTTGGCACCATTCTGTACCAAAAAGTCATAACCGATGATGATTTGGTCAGAATTGATGTCAATTATATTAAATTTGTGACTATAAACTACATTATCTACAATTATATTTAATTGTACTGAACCCTCAGTACAAACAAATTTGCCACCGATTATCTTCAACGACATCCTATCATCGTCATTAAATTTAATATTCAAACTTTTGACAATAGATAAACTAATGCAAGATACACTTGCTCCACTATCTATCAGAGCTAGATAATTGTCATTAGATATTTCTACATTTATATATGACCTATTATGTATTGGTGTATTATTGCCTGTAATAGTATCGGAGCGTAGTGTGTTTAACGCCGCGCCGCTCCGGTCCCGCGTCGTCCATCTGCGTTTGGGTGATTCTCTTCATTCCGGTACGTTGATCTTGAATGTGCATTTCCTTGGTAGCTGCCACGATAGTTTTGCTGTGTTCTTTGTCTGAAATTATAGGCTGGATAATTTCGGTTCACTGGTGTGTTCACTGCCTGGTCGTTGGTCATCGTTGCACATACTGGTACCGGTGTATGTACTGGTATCGGTGTTGAAAATGCAGATTGGGGTGCCGTAGACACGTTTGGGGGAGAAATGTACATAGGTGATGGTGGATTTCCACCTTGTTGGCTTTGAATCATTGTATACTGATTTTCTTTTATAGGGATCACAATTGAGGGTTTTTGCTCTTGCGAATGATACTCATTGTACCGCTGGATAGCCGCTTTGAGCTCTGCCTTCGTGTTGATCGCTGAAGTTGTAAAGAATAATTTGACGTTGTCATGTAAATTTTTAATGAAATGAGTTATAAAGTCTGTTTCTACAATGTTCCCGGCCTTAGATGCCAATTCTTCCAGAGCATAATAGAATATTATTGGTGATTCATGAGTCTCCTGCCGACGATAATAAAAACTTTGTACATAATTTTGGCTCGACGGGAATTCGTTTTTTAATTTCGTCAAAACATCTTCGAATGATGTGAAAGTTGCGTGATTCGCCTTATAAAATTGTAACGCTGGTCCTGATAAATACGCTGCGATCGCTGCTTGCGACTGTTCAGGTTCATATTTTTTGATTTGCGCCAATATTTTGAATTGGAAAATAAAATCATCCACGTCTGATAAGCCATTAAAAGTACTCGTCTCCATTTTAATGTGGAGTCCGAAACGATGCACAAACAAATTATAATCGCATAGTATGAAAAATGATAATGGGTGATTCAATAATTCGACAACTTCACCCGTCTGTCGAACTCGCTCCGTTGCGGCAGTGCCGTCACGACATACAATACCACACTGTCAAATGTGCACTTAATCTTCGTTGCGCTTCGTACGCATATAGACAGTGCGTTCCGCTCCTGTACGGCTTCTATGCAAACCGTATGCTTCCAGTACGTAATTGTAACATATGCCCAAGAATCTGTGGACAAAATTAATTGGGAGCGGGGAAACTTTCAATACTCGCGTGACTCTAGTTAAAAATTTCGCAGACTCCACCAAGTGTGACGCCTGCTGACCATCCACAGGCGAATGGCTTAATAGAAAGATTCTTCAAGACATTGACAACAGCTATGTCAAAATGTATACAAGAAGATCAGAAGGATTGGTCGTCAGCATTGCCAAGAATTGTCTTCTCATACAATACCTCAATTCAAGCATCTACAGGCGTCGCACCATATCATATAGTTTTTGGACGGGAACCGCATTTTAATCAAGATTTGAAGCTAAGACTACATGAGGAAGAACACACTACGTTAAAGGAGAAAGTGGATTACATACAAGAATTATCAGAGAAAGCAATGAAGAATATAGAGAAGGCACAGCGCTCTCAAAAACTACAATATGACAAGAAAATTAAACCAGATGCATATCCTATACCGCGCATTGAAGAATTATTAACGTGTCTAGAAGGAGCACGTTTCTTTGCCGAACTGGATCTAAATTCAGGATATTGGCAATTATGCCTCGGAAAAGGCAAAGAAAAAACAGCTTTTATTTGTCAATCAGGTTTATATGCATTCAAGAAATTACCTATGGGATTGATAACAAGTATGGCCCATTTTCAGAGAGCAATGGATACAGTTTTAGCGGAAATGAAATACAAAAATGTTTTGGTATATGTTGATAACATCATAGTATATGCTAAGACTTATAAAGAATTTTTAACGGCACTGGAAAATGTATTACGAAAATTTCAGAAGGCAAATTTAACCTTGAAACCAACGAAGTGTAAGATCGGGTTTACAAGTTTAACAGTATTAGGACATACTGTATCAAAGGATGGCATTGGACCCGACATGGAGAAGGTAAAAGCAATGCGAAATGCAAAGCCGCCATCTAACTTAAAGGAACTAAGATCAGTACTAGGTCTATTTTCGTATTACAGAAAATTTATTGACGGTTTCGCTCAGATAACATTGCCTCTGACAGAATTGACGAAGAAAGGCCGTAAATTTGAATGGTCAACAGAAGCGCAAAAGGCCTTCAATATAATGAAAAACAAGATTTGTGAAGCTCCAATACTCAGATATTTCACGACAGATGAAGATGTGACAACAAGACTGTATGTAGATGCATCAGATCAATCTTTGGGAGCATGTATTATGCAAGGCAAATCAGATCTACGGCCAGTAGCTTTTGCTTCGAGGAAATTAAGCGACGCGGAAAAACGTTATACAATTACGGAAAAAGAATGTTTAGGTCTAATATGGGCACTATCATATTTTAAACAATATTTATGGGGCATGGAATTTGAAGTATTTACGGATCATAAGAGCCTCGTATGGTTACGATCACGTAGAGATATGAATGGACGTTTGGCGAGATGGGCCTTAGCCATACAACCGTGGAATTTTAAAATAATCCATTGTAAGGGAAAGGACAATATTCATGCAGATTTCCTAAGCAGAAATCCCCTCTACAATGTTGAAAAACCAGAAGAAAATATCGCACCGAATCAGGACGATTTATGTTTGTATAGCTTTGAAAAAATAGATTTATTACAGAAACAACAGGCTGACGAGGAATATAAAAATATATTTGAAAAATTATCAAATATGAACCAATATAAAGGTTATCACACGAAACGGAATATTTTATGCAAGAAAGTATGGGTTGATAACCAGCTGAAAAGTGTCACAGTTTTACCACAATGTTTATTTACAGAATGTATGGCAGAATTACATGATAACACATGGAGTGGAGGACATTTTGGTTTATTTAAAACCCTAAGAAAATTCAAGAATCGCTATTATATTCCGAATGCAGAAAAGAAAGTAGAAAATTATATAAAGTCTTGTACAAAGTGCCAGGAAAAGAATATTGTACACCAGAGGGCGCCACTGCAAAATGTGAAGATTCAAAACTTTGGTCATCGTATAGCAATGGATGTGCTTGGCCCATTTTGCAAATCAAAGGACGGACATAGATATGTCATTGGGGCTATAGAATACATGAGCAAATTTGCCATTTGTAAAGCGGTACCTAGAGTTACAGCAGAGGTTATCGCACAGTTTCTTGTTGAGAACATATTCTGCACCTTCGGGAGCATCGAATCGATCATCACAGATCGAGGTACAGTCTTCACCTCAAAACTGGTGCAAAATACAGTAGAAGAATTTGGAGGTCGACTTCTTCATACGACGGCATACCAACCACAAGGCGAAGCCAGTGTCAGACAACATGTCAGATTACGTAACATGCCATAGGCTAGTGTCTGCTCATGTCCTGACCCTGGTTATCTCTTAGCAAGAGACCATCTGGGTATGAATGTATGGGTATCCCTGCATAGGTAGGGACTTATTATATGTTAGGCAGGAGTAGTCTGTCTAGTGTTTCTGTATTAAGATGAATTTCCCTCGTCCACCCCGAGACGGCGGGAAATGTGAAGGTTGTGCTTCACGGATGGTGCTTGGCCGTCAACTTAAGAATAAAGTAGTTTTAGATTTAGAATAAGACGTATGACATGAGTCATAAAAATAAAATGTATAGTTAGTTATCGTCTAGCCTCTGGGCAATAAACAGTTTAACGAAGTACCTCTGCTCTTATTATTCATCATCTGAAGCTATCCCCCAGCAGGCGTCACAGTACGTTTGTGTCACACCGACTTGGCGAGATCGCCGAGTTAACAGAGATCGAGCAATGGAGGTGGGTCCCGACCCGCCTCAACCCGTCCGACGACGCGACCCGCGCGGACCCGCAGCGTATCGTAAGAAATACCGACCGCTGGTACACAGGCCCGGATTTCTTGCGACTGCCGGAGGCGCAATGGCCGCAAGAGCAGCGAGATACGACGGAGATACCACACGAAATAATCGAGGTATGTAACGTGGCACAGGTCGTTGACCCGCCACTACCGAAAATAGAGCGATTTTCGAACTTTGACCGACTGATCGGAGCTACAGCGCGAACTCTGCAGTTCATCGAACGACTGAAAAGAAAGGTGAGAGTCCCATTAGAGGTACGACACCTCAAATCAGCGGAGCACCTGTGGATGCAATGGGCGCAGAGGAGAGACTTCGCTGACGAACTACGGGCTCTCTCACGAGGGGAGCCGCTAGCCCGCAGTAGCAGGCTATACGAACTTGATCCGCAACTGCACGACGACGGATTGATGCGCATGCGGACGCGTATAAACGCAGCGCCGCCATCCGTCAACAAGCAGCCCGTCATACTAGACGGCCGCAACCCGTACGTGAAACTACTGATCTTGCGCGCTCATAAGCGAGCGCACCATGCATTTAACGAGACTGTTGTTAATGATCTCAGGCAGCAGTTTTGGATCTTGCACTTGCGACCATCGGTGCGGAGCGTGGCCCGGACATGCATGCATTGCGTGTTGCGGCGCGCGCGCCCGCGCGACCCGCCGCTGGGCGACTTGCCCGCGGCCCGTCTACAGCCGTTCACCCGCGCATTCCACTACTGCGCGGTGGACCTATTCGGCCCGCTAGCCGTCACTATCGGCAGGCGGACCGAGAAGCGATGGGTGGCACTGTTTACGTGCCTCACTACCCGCGCCGTGCACCTCGAGGTGGTGCACACGCTGTCAACCGACAGCGCCGTGATGGCGCTGCGCCGGCTGGGAGCCAGGCGCGGATGGCCCGCTGTCATGTACTCGGACAACGGGACGAACCTGAGAGGCTGCGACTCCGAGCTGCGAGCCGCCTACATCGAATGGCTGCCCGCCCTGCAGGAGCACGGGCAGCTACACCGCATGGACTGGAGGTTCATCGCGCCGGGCGCGCCGCGCCAAGGCGGCGCCTGGGAGCGGATGGTGCGGACCGTCAAAACCGCGCTGTCCGCCACACTGAACACAAGATCGCCCAAGGAGGAGATTTTCAAGACGCTGCTCGCCGAGGTCGAGCACTGCGTGAACTCTCGACCTCTCACCCACGTGAGCGTTGAACCCGATGACCCCGAGGCGCTCACACCGAACCACTTCATACTGGGAGGACCGTCGGGGGTCCCTACCACTGGCCCCTGCGAAGAAGATGACAGAAAAGCTTGGCGCGCCAGCCAAGCACTCGCCGACTCTTTCTGGTGAAGATGGCTACGCGAGTACATCCCATTACTCGCACCCCGGGGATCCTCAAACCCCCGGGAGACCGCCATAGCGGTCGGCGACTATGTCTTGATCGCCGACCCGAACCTGCCAAGAAACACATGGCCAAGAGGCATCGTCGAAGCAGTCTACCCGGGACCCGATGGCATCACACGCAACGTGGACGTCCGAACGAGAGGAGGCGTGTTCCGGAGGCCGACGACGAAGCTGGCTGTTCTGCCCGTCAACAGGAGGTCGCCGCCATGCAGCGACCGAGGGGAGGATGTTGGGAACGCCAGCAACCACGCCGACAGCGAGACTATGTAACGCCGTGACGACGACTTATGTACTAGGCTAAGTTAAAATAAGACTGATTAATATGTGTAACATGATCTCGTAATTATAAGTTAGACACATAAAAGCTGTCATAAGGTCCTTATATACAATAAGAAAGGTACATAAAAGATACCAACATCCTTATAATAATCAACGATCCTTATATACTTAATATACAAGCACATAAAAGATGCTATAGAACCCCAAGGTAAAATGATCCGATCCCACTGGTAAAATAGTTGCGCCTACGACCCATAAGGTACTGGTTAAATAAGGCGTCACGAAACCCTTATTAAACCATAGGTAAATGGGCCGGGGACGCAGCACCCCACCGTGAAACACCCGAGGCGGCAAAAGAGCTTATGTAACTCGACCACGTGAACCGTTATGAAGCATAACGTAAAACGTAAATGTTTTATAATTCGGTTACATAAGGCCATCTACCGCCTCAAATACATAAGGGGGCAACGAACCCGCAGTATATAACGATAGACCCGAACCCCCTGTAATGAAAACACATAATCCGAACCCCTACCGTAAGCGAATGTAAATAAGAATCCGCAGGAACAATCTTGCAAGATTCTTATTTACAAAAGTTACTCACTATCCGTGAAGTACAACCGAACCCTGTTACCTGAACCCTAAGGTTCAGATAGGACTTACGAGCCCTTAGCGAGCCCCGTCGAACGGGATATGTATAATATGAATCGGACGATAAAGAGCCGAGATATGCTAATTAATGTATAATTTTGATAGACCAAAAAACGGCCGTTATTGAACAGAGCCCAAAAATGTAGAGCCAATCAGAGCGAGGAGCAGGTTTTGGAACATTTAAAATTAAAACTGAACACACTTGACCGAAAGGGGCGTTCCCGAGAGGAAAGGAACGCTCGCTCGCCTCTGATTGGTTCCAATAGGATTATTCCGCTTACAGGAGTTATGTCTGGCGAACCGAACCACAAATGTTATATAATAAGTGAACGAAAAATAAATGTATGCACTACCGAAGAACCAGTCTTGTTATTAACATCGTGAACCTGCCTACCTCCAGCTATCAAGAGCTCCAGCCTGCACGTCGGTCCAAGCGATTCGTTGAGGTCCTGTCCGTCAGTCGAGCTCCGAATCCTTGGACGCGTCCATCGTTACGTCGTACTACGATTCACGTCGCGTCTACGTCGAGTTTACGTTACGTCACATCGAGTCACGTCGAGTCTACGGCAGATCTACGTTGCGGTCTACGTCGCGGCCCGTGCATCCCGCGTCCGTACCCCGCGTCCGAACTACGTCGCGGCCCGTTTACGTCGCGTTACGTGTCCATACGTTTGGACTACGTCGCGGCCCGTTTTCGTCGCGAACGAACCGAGCCGATCCGAACCGAACCTGAGCCTACAAGCTGAACCGAACCGAACCGAACCCGAACCGAACAAGCTGTTACAGGAAGACCCGATCGAACATCATACAGTCCACTGCGAGCTGAGCCGAAGAAGCCGCCCTGTTGAGACCTGTACTCAACAGGGCTAGAGTGTCCACACATGTAACATCCCATGCCAAAGGCCGCCCGAGATGCCATGGCACCAGTGTGCAGCCATCCGGTCTCTTCCCGTCTTCAGCGGAAAGTCCCACAGGCTCCAGAGTTGCTGGAACGGATGCTGTGCCAAGGGCCCGGCGAACGAGGTCGTTAAGTGCCCCGTGTCTATAAAAACGACCATCGCTTGACTGGCAAAAGAGGCCGTGTCGTCCGAGGGTGTCAGCAGAGCCTCCGCAACGGCAGCAAGGGTGTGGCTCGCAAATTTTTATACCGAGACGGAGGCAGATTGCGATTCTAAGAGTACTTGGATCTAAGACGGAACCGATGTTGCGTGAGGGCAGGGCATGCAGCCAATGTCCCGACTCCGGCTCGGATACTGCCAGTAGGCGGGCCCGCTCGGTCGCAGTAAGGCAACTGTCTAATAGAAATTTGTGAATGGATTTTACTGTTATGTGATCCCAGGCAGCTTGGCTGGCTTTTTCAGATGGCGCGCTCTCACCCGGGTTCCGAGCGCTCCATGCTGACTCTGCATCCACCAGGTCCGAAACCTCTACATCAGTGGGATTAGAAATGTTAAGAATACCACTGATGAGGGTGAAAGTACTGTGAATGGATGAGAGAAAGGCAGGAAGAGCAAGGTCGCCTGTGGAGCGTATGCCTAGTCCGCCATATTTAATAGGAAGAATTGCCTGGGACCAACTAGATAAATTTTGAGAAACGTTTAGAATTTTGCTCGTGGTTGTTTTTAATAGATCGTCGATAGTAGTGGTCAAAAGGGGGAATTTCCAGACAGGGCAGCAGCGTAAAATGAACATGAATTTGGGTGAAAAAAGACATAAACGTAAAATGTAGATAGCTACATGAGGGCTGATTTTAAATAACAAATCCGAAGAATCACGAAAGTGGTTTAATTTTGAATTTAATGTTGGTGGAATGGCGTCTTCAAAAATTGGAGCACCGAGTAGGGTGAGGGATTCGCGATTAAGTAAAGTGATATTAGGCGTTACACGGTTAAAAAGACTTAAAATGTTACCTCGGCATTCATCTGGGAGTTTTTCTGAGATAAAAAGCTCACACTTGTCGAAGTTAAGAGATAGGCCAATCTCAGAGAACCTTTTTATAACATAATTTAGGTCATTGAAAGCTGAAGACGCCGATCCTCCTAGCGTTCCGTCATCCAGATACCATATATTTAAATCGGAAGTGAGCTGTGATATGATGGAATGGATGGCCAGGCTAAAAATGACAGGGCCGAGCGGGTCACCTTGCTGGCAACCAACGGAAGAGGAGATTTCCATGTCACCGAACATTAATTTTGATGGGGTACCGTAGCATTGTAGTAAATAATTATAAATTTCGGGAAGTTCATTTTGAATTTCATCTAGAAGGGTGCCCCTGTCAATCGAATTGAATGCATTTTTGACATCTAGCTTTAATAGGACTTCAAAGTTAGATTTATTTAATTTATTTATTCAAATTTATTTAACTTAAGAAGAGTGGGGAGACCTTTACCCCAGCAGTGGGAACATCATGGGCTTACAATAATAATAATAATAATTTAAACTTTATTATACAAAACAAAAGTCAGTATAAATAGCAGACTTAATACTAAAGGGTATTATCTACCAACCAATCATAGAGCTAAACAGAGATACACTTGAAGTGGGATGCAAATCAGAAATCTGATGGTACAGACAGAGAGCATCTAGGATACAACTAAATATAAAATATATATTACTGCGTATATCAAAATACAAACTTATATTTATATATATAAAGAATATGAATCACATTTTCTTATATAAAAAAATAAGCACTAATAGTTGTAGTTTCGGAACATTCCTCTGATGTTTCCCCACCCACCGCTTAGAGTACTTAATCACCCGATCCTGGGTACTTAGCTCTCTTATACCTCTATAAGGATGTTCATAATATTCACTGCTAAAATCATTTTCTAAACATCTCCACTTTCTAATGAGGTTCACACCATAGGTAACATCAAACCCGATACCTCTATTCCAAAACACTCCTTTCATGCATAGGACACTATCGAAACTTGTTATGATATATTGCAACCTATAACACATTGCAATATCACTGTTTTCACATACATTTCCCTTTGACCGCCAAAGACGGCAAATCACGTCATCGGGAATTCGTGCCACTGACGCCAACGACGTCTATTGACGTCAAAATTTCAGTGGTCAAAAACATGCTAATTCAAACCACTATCTGACGTGTTTCTTAATCTCTGTTGATTTTGGAGCACTTTTTTTTTTTTTGGTTTGGCGTCAGTGGCACGGCGAATTGCTTTGCCGCTCGGCGCTCAAAGGGTTAATAGTATTCAAAACTCGATCCTCAGCAAAATTCTTTTTAGTTATCGTATCAGATAATAATATAAAATCGATTTTCAAACTTTTATTTTTCCACACTTCAAAGTTTTCTCCTATATTGTTCAAAGAGAGTCTATCATATTCAATTTTAATAAAATCATTTTGATGTAACGTCCGTTTTAAGTTGATGCTTGAGGGTACGAGACAATCCACATCATCGTATGCGTTAGTGTAGCCCAATGCATATGCAGGAAAACCTCCGGATATTGCTAGGAATGGCCGCTGCCAATCTTCTAAGACATCAAAAATCTTATTTATCATTCTATAAATAGCAGGTGCCTCCAAATATAATACTGAGAGGATCTTCTTCCCAGCGTTTGAAGGCTCACAATCGTTATCACTCACCTCCAGTAGAGATAGGAGGAAACCGCTAATAATATTATGTTTCACTCTCTGAATATCGTCCCACTTCCAACGAGTAAGACTATGATTTTTCAAAAGTAGCCGTGAAGCAATAGAAATACTAGGACACTGCATTATCAAGCAGCTGGCAATATGAATACAAGTCTGTACCGGATGAATGTTGAATAGTAAATAATATAATAATATATTGCTTTCATTTTGTTTGATTGATATTAGTCATATAGACAGAGTCATTCTGCGGTTTAGACGTGATAAGGGACTATATTATTATGTATAATTTATATAAGAAAAGCGGTGACAAACCTTTTTTTAAATTATAACTAATTATTTTAAAAGTTATTAAATGAATTATATACAGTATATTTTATATAGGCTATAGTTATTTTTTCTGTTTATAGCCTACGAAAATGTTTTATATTTTCTAACATCTTATTTTTATATGATATAATGAATAGGGTAATGTCCTTCCTCCCAGGACTCAAACTATCTTCATATTGGATTTCATCTAAAACAGTTCATGAGATACGATCTGATGATAAAACAAACATACTTTCATATTCATAGTATTAATATGATAATGTCCTTCCTCCCAGGACTCAAACTATCTCCATACTGAATTTCATCTAAAACAGTTCATGAGATATGACCTGATGATAAAACAAAACATATAGCTGAATAAAAAATATTTATACTATATCAGTTATTTCAAATCTAACAGAAAACTACTAAATTAATAGAAAATGCCATTGTTTTCTATTTACTTTTTCCGTTTAATTACCCTCGAATTATTATAATCACATTTTGAATCTTATGTTTTAGTATAGTTTAATAATATTAATTAATGTTATAGGTTAGTGTACCCTGGGGCCCAATTCGAGAATGCCGTTTGAGATATCGCCAAACGTCAAATCTCCATTAGATAACAGTTATATCGCCATTGAACTGTCATTTAAATGCGATGAGCTTAAAAGTGACATATCTCATCTCAATTTTGGAAATACGAAGGCGATAATGATTGTCAAAAATGTTATTCATGTATATGAATTTCTGTTTTGAACGAAACGTAACGGACTAATTTCACGTACTACGCGGTCAATTTAAAGTATGCGCCTGTTATTTATGCCGTCACATACAAAGGAAGCGAAAATTTTGCGCGTCCGAATTGACGAAGTTGCGATGTTCTAGGGATATCGCCACTTGTCAAGTAGGCACACGTCAAAAGTGACGGATGGCGATGAAAAGGAGAGATCTCCATTATATCTCTAAAATTGGTCGAATACCCCCCCTGACCTGAGTCAATTTGAATGCTGATGCATACCTATCATTAGTTCATAAACAGGTTTTTATGTCTGTGTATTTTATACTATTTACTTGGTTTTGTTTATGTACTGTTGGTGTGTCTTATAAATAAATAATAAATAAATAAATACTTTCACATTCATAGTATCAATATGGTTTAATATAAAAATTTATTTTATAAAAAGTTATCTATTCAAAGAGACCGGATGTGGTATTCTAATATCAGAGTTTGAACCATAATGTAGACTATTCTTATCAAATAAGTAATAATTAGAGTGGGGGTAATGAGTATATATACCTCATCTCACCACTTCTATCATATTCCTTAAAGGTTTTTTGCTGCTGTGGTAACTCTCTCTCCACCTAAGTAAAATGTTCTCCTGTGAATTCTGTGCTCATAAATTCTCGAGGAAATCTGACTTAAAACGACATGTTAGTTATTGTAAGATGCGAAGAGAGGAAGAGTGAACTGATGAGGTTAAGTGCTCTCGCTGTGAAAAGACGTTTTTACGTGAGGATGTTATGAGGAGACATCTTAAGACATGTCGAGCTATCCGTGGAAATCAACAATGTGACACCTCACCCCCCGTGAAGAAACTCAAACAACGATGTGATGCATGTAACATAGACGTTGCTAACCTTCATAGTCATCTTCGAAGCACGGCACATAAGAATAAGATGTGTGTTGAAGTAGATGACCTCATATATTTATTAAGTTGTGCATATAGAGGACGTATCGCTAGTTATAGAGTCTTCAGTCATACATCTCATCTTATCCCCCAGGATTTTATGAGCGATGTTGAAGAGCGAATCATACGATTAATCACTAATAAACAGCAATGTGAGTACGATAGTTCAGTGAAAGTGAACCTTGAGTTATTCGCTGAATATATAAAATGGATGAAGGATGATGATGAGGAAAAAAAAGAAGCGATAGATATTAAATCTTTTAATACAAAAAACAGAGTAGTGCCGCTAGATGGTGGTGATATGAAGATGATATATAAGCTATTTACGGATGAGATAAGCTCTAAAGCGGATGAGTTCCAAGAACGTGACAGCGGATGGGCGATAAGTAGAGTTCTCTATTTGGAAGTGAACATCAATAAATTTAGTCCGCTCAAAGGATCATCGTATATACCCCTCCCAAAGTGGGTGCAGGACAAGCATGCCTGCGTGAATATGATGAATACTGATGACGCATGTTTTGCTTGGGCGATTACAAGTGCCCTCCACCCTGCAGATAAACATAACGAACTCCTATCATCATATCCCCATTATAAGAAGATACTTAACCTAGAAGGAATATCTTTCCCAATGTGTCTGAGCGGGATTAAGCGTTTTGAGGAGCAAAACGATATAAGTATTAACTTGTTTGAAATCAGCGGGAAAATAATCACAGGTCCCTTATATCACACTCAGCGGAAGCGTGATAAGCATGTAAATCTTCTTATGATCGAGGATGGTGATCGTATGCATTACTGTTGGATAAAAAAATTAAGTAGATTAATAAGTAGTCAGCACTCTAACCATAATGGTAAAATATGGTTATGACACCCATCAGTGTCTGATAACATTTTCAAAAGAAATTTATTATAGAGAGCATATAAAACGTGATTGCTCACATGTTAAAACGATTATACCGGATGAAGGAGAAAACATTGTAAGATTTAAAAATTATCAAAATCAATTACAAGCACCGATAGTCGTTTACGCTGACCTTGAAGCATTATTGAGACCTATATATAACTGTTCACCATGTGATTCCTCCTCATATACTCTCAATTATGAGTTACATGAACCGACTAGTTTCGGTTATTTAATCAAGTGCTCATATGATGATTCGCTATCTATATATATATTACGCGAGGCCGATTTTTGTACATCCCATCAGATCTACAGTTATGGTCCGATTTTGATAAATGATATGTAATTAGATTCGTCTCATGCTGGAGAGGTGCATAAAACTCTTGGAATTTTAATTTTTTCCTGAAACGGTACTGAAAAATGGATTTGAAAAAACTACTGTGCGCTAACCACGTGACTTTGACCACGTGACCTGTGATCCCTATTTTGACATAAGATGACCAAATAATAATAAGCATGATTTGCTCACAAACCTGTAGTAAGATGTTCAGCATGATGAAATATTATTTTTGAGTCAGCAACATAATATCCGCAACACTTAAAACATGTACGAATATGCAAAAATAATTTTACAGTTTCTTGACAATGAATGACACTAACCATATTCTGACAACTTTAAATATAATACTAATTGTTTTTCTTTTTAAAATGTTGATATGGAAACTTTTTTCGCATACCTGTTAAAATGTGGAGAAAAAGCCGGTTAAGTGCGAGTTGGACTGGTGCTCGAAGAAGAAAGAAAGTAAAACTAATTTACACGTCATTCAAATAAGTAAATTTATGATAGATTATTATAAATATGATTATATAAGTCCATAAAAAAATAATTCCAAGGAAAATGGCATGAGTTATGGTAAATTAAATGGTATTTTACAAGAAAAAACTTAGTCCTTGCGCTTGCATCTCGACGGGATCGGAAATGTGGTCGAGTTGAGAATATGGACGACATGACAATGTGCCTAAGTTGGGAATGTATCTACATTGGTAATATGGATGAGTTGGTAAAATGGACGAGTTGGGAATATGGACGAGTTGGGAATGTAGATGAGTTGGCAAAATGAACAAGTTGGGAACACGGACGAGTGGGCAATGTAGACGAGTTGAGAATATGGACGAGTTGGCAATGAAGACGACTTGGTAATACGGACGAGTTGGTGATATGGAAGATTTGGCAATAAAGACGAGCTGATAATAAGGACAAGCTGTTATTGTAGACGAGTTGGGTGTATCGTCGAGTTGGGAATATGGACGAGTTGGAAATGTGGATGAGTTGGCAATGTGAATGAGTTGGTAAAATTGACAAGTTGGGAACATGGACAAGGGGGCAATGTGGACGACTTGGTAATACGGACGAGTTGTCAACGTAGACGAGTTGAGAATATGGACGAGTTGGAAATGTAGATGAGTAGGCAAAATGAACAAGTTGGGAATATGGACGAGTTGGCAATAAAGACGAGCTGATAATAAGGACGAGTTTGTATTGTAGACGAGGTGGGTGGATCGTCGAGTTGAGAATATGGACGAGTTAAAAATGTGGATGAGTTGGCAATGTGGACGACTTGAAATTGTGGACGAGTTGGGAATGTGGATAAGTTGGAAAATGAACAAGTTGGGAACACGGACGAGTGGGCAATGAAGACGACTTGATAACACGAACAAGTTGTCAACGTGGACGAGTTGAGAGTATGGACGAGTTGGAAATGTGGATGAGTTGGCAAAATGAACAAGTTGGGAATATGGACGAGTTGGCAATAAAGACGAGCTGATAATAAGGACGAGTTGGTATTGTAGACGAGTAGGGTGTATCGTCGAGTTGGGAATATGGACAAGTTAGAAATGTGGATGAGTTGGCAATGTGGATGACTTGGAATTGTGGACGAGTTGGGCATAAGTCGGAAATGTGGACGAGTTGTATTTGTGAACGAGTTAGCAATATGGACGAGTTGGCATTGTTGATGAGTTGGAAATGAAGACGAGTTGGCAATGTAGATGAGTTTGGTGTATGGGCGAGTTGGTAATGTGGATGACTTGGCATTGTGGACGAGGTGGGAATATGGACGAGTTGGAAATGTGGACGAGTTGTATTTGTGGACGAGTTGGCATTGTGGATGAGCAAGTAATATGGACGCGTTGGCATTGTGGATGAGTTGGGAATATAAACGATTTGGCAATGAAGACGAGTTGGTAATACGGATGAGTTGATAATATGGACGAGATTGGCAATAAAGACGAGTTAATAATAAGGACGAGTTGGTATTGTAGACGAGTTGGGTGTATGGACGAGTTAGCAATATAGATGATTTGGCATTGTGGATGAGTTGGGAATATGGATGAGTTGGCAATAAAGACGAGTTGGTAATATGAACGAGTTGGCAATGTAGATGAGTTGGGTGTATGGACGAGTGGGCAATGTGGACGATTTGGCATTGTGTACGAGTTGGGAATATGTACGAGTTGGGAATATGAACGAGTTGGAAATGTGGACGAATTTTATGTGGTGACGAGTTGGCATTGTGGACGAGTAAGCAATATGGACGCGTTGGAATTGTGGACGAGTTGGGAATATGGACGAGTTAGCAATATGGTCGAGTTGGCATTGTGGACGAATTGGGAATATGGACGAGTTGCCAATGGAGACGAATTGGTAATATAGACGAGTTGGCAATGCAGATGAGTTGGGTCTATGAACGAGTTGGCAATGTGGACGTGTTGGGTGTGTGGACAAGTTGACATTGTGACCCAGATGGGAATATAGACGAGCTGACATTGTGGACGAGTTGTATTTGTGGAATAATTAACATGTTACCCTAACTTGCGAAACTTGATGGTAGAAAATTAAATAACCTACATAGGATGCAAATTTCAAAAAAATCGACTCGCTCAATAATAAATCATATTTGAATTAATGACGTCTGGCTCATCATTCTTATTCACATTCAAAATAAAATTTGTCAAATACTGCTGTGAACAAAACAAATAGATTTTATTAGGCTTCCGTTTTTACCGACTATGGTAAGGAACCCTAAAATTAGGTTTATATTATAGACTTGAGAGTATAGATAGCATCTCCCTTACTCTTCTGACAGACACTATTTCAATGAGAGGAAAGACACGAAAGTTTGAATTTGGAATTCGGGTATAAGGCCTTCAGCTCTAAATTTATTGAAAAAAATATATCTTATATTCTTTTTTCAAACATGTTTAGCTGTTTTATATATTGGATTTTTTTTATTACACATATTTGACACATTCTTTTTTTTATGGTGGAGTATTGTTGGTCAGTAATTTATTTAGATTAGTAAGTAGGGTTTGATTAAGTATAACTGGCGTAAGAATTTCAAACAAAATGTGAAATTGTTATTGAATAAATGATTGATGATGATGTCATGGCAGCACCCATATTAAGAAAATTTGCACGATCTATTGAATTTCATTAAAAAAACAAGCATTGATAATAGTGGTTTTTCGTGTATCTATAAACGTTTTATACTCTCTATTTCATACAATTGAGTTTATGTAACATTTTTTTTTATCAATATTTTGATTTATTTACGATTATAAATGAATACATAAACAGTTACCCACTCCATGATTTCCTTTTTAAAACCTGCGTAGTGAGTGACCAAATCTGTCGTTTCGATTCATGTGCTATTTCTGGAAATTGATAGAAATCGATCAAATCGATAAATTTATGTCCTGAAGAAAGAACAACAAATTAAAATTCTACCAATCTTATGTTCGGTCCTATGAAAATATGTCAATTATTTTTTTACGATTTTGGACTATTGTCATGAATTATATTTTTCCATAAATCGAATAATATGCATTTTATTTGTGAAACAGATCAGCAGATCACATGTCATTAATGCACAAGTCATTTTTACAAAAGAGTTGAAAAAGTTGTCACGATGAACCTGGCAGTTGGCTATCAGGCCTAGCTCTAGCCTGGCATGTTTTAACGTTTTTGAAATATCATTTTAACGTGTTTTTTTACAATATTTATTCTTCGTTCCCCAAAAACTTCTTATCGACAAAGTAGTTATTTTCTGTAACACTACCGGATTTCCATATTCTAGCGGCGGTTCGACGCCGCAACGGGTCTCTAGTCGAAATATATAACATATCGCGGTGAGGGCTGTATGAAAGAGTTCATTCACTCTTTAGGGATAGAGCTAGCACCTTATGTCGATAAAATCAGCAAGGTAGAACCAATGCATCCTCTCACACAAAAACAGCATAAAGATTTTAATTCAGCGATTAATTGTCATATTTGTGGAGGCGTGATGGATGGTGATAGGGTATATGATCATTGCCACCTCACGGGGGAGTTTAGAGGAGCTGCTCATTCTAAATGTAACTTGGATTATAGACTCACAAACAAAATTCCCATAGTAATGCATAATTTTAGCGGCTATGACTCTCATTTTATAATTAGATCGCTGAAAAAGTATGAAAATGTAAATATTGTACCTAAAAATAAGGAAAACTTTATATCGCTTACTATAAAGAGCTCTCTACCTTAAAGCTAAATCTTAGGTTTATAGATTCCTTTAGATTCATGGCATCGTCACTAGATAAACTAGTGCAAAATCTATCGAAAAATCAGCTCAGTAACATAACATCGCATTCCCCCTCTGATAAAGTAGACTTATTAACTCGAAAAGGTGTGTACCCCTATGAGTATGTGAGCGATTGGAGCATACTCGATGAAACATGTTTACCTCATAAAGAGGCATTTTATAATAAGCTAGCAGATTCTCACATCTCTGATATAGATTATCAACATGCACAAAAGGTGTGGGAAACGTTTAATATTAAGACTCTAGGTGAATATTGTGATCTTTACCTAAAGACAGATGTCTTACTATTAGCCGATGTATTTGAAAACTTTCGTAAAATCTGTATGGATGTATACAAGCTAGACCCCGCTCATTATTATACTGCACCTGGGTTAAGTTGGCATGCAATGCTAAGGTATACTAACATCGAGTTAGAACTCCTCACTGATATATCAATGATAAAGTTTATCTCGTATGGAATACGTGGTGGACTGAGTCAATGTTGTGGGAAACATGCGTTAGCAAACAATAGATATATAGAGAGTTATGATGCTAATATGCCCTCTAATTATATAGTTTATTTAGATGCTAATAATCTATATGGATGGGCGATGTCACAATATCTACCCGTTGGGGGTTTCCGCTGGTTATCTGAAGAGGAAATAGCTAATTTCGATATAAGTAGCTCTCACGCGGATGGTGATAGGGGTTATTTCTTAGAAGTGGACTTAGAGTATCCAGCTATCCTACATGATACACATAATGATCTCCCGTTTTGTCCTGAGAATAAGATTCCTTCAATTGGTAGCAGTAAGACTACCAAATTATTAGCTACATTGGAGGAGAAAAACAATTATATTATACATTATCTAAACTTAAAACAAGCTATAAAACATGGATTAGTAGTAAAAAGGATCCATCGTGTCCTATCCTTCATCCAACGTCCTTGGCTTAAATCATATATCGATCTAAACACGCAAATGCGTATGAAAGCAAAAAACGCCTTTGAGAAAGATTTTTTTAAGCTGATGAATAATGCAGTGTTCGGTAAGACTATGGAAAATGTTGATAAAAGGGTTGATGTACGTTTCGTTAGCGCATGGGAGCCGAGGTAAACGATTAGGAGCACGTGTTTTAATCAGTCGATTAAATTTTCATAGTTCTACTATAATTAATGATGATATTTCAATAATACAGATGATGCGAAATAGGGTAAAGTATGATAAGCCTATATATATAGGATTCACAGTGCTAGAGATAAGTAAAATTCTTATGTATGAATTTCATTATGATTATATGATACCTAAATATGCTAATAATATTCAATTGTTATATATGGATACACTCTTTTATATATAATATTAAGACTCATGATTTTTATGAGGATATTAAACCTGATATTATTAGCCGGTTTGACACCTCAGATTTTAATATGAATAATATTTATGCTCTACCTCAAGTCAATAAGAAAGTGATAGGGAAAATGAAGGATGAGGCTAATGGTGAAATAATTAAGGAATTCATAGGTGTCCGATCGAAATGTTATTATATAGAAAAAGCTGGTGGGGATGTTATAAAAAAAATTAAGGGTATAAAGAAAAATGTTATAGCTAAAACTGTTTCCGGTGAAGATTATTACAACTGTATAATGAATGCTCCACCACAGTATAGAAAAATAAATATGATACGCAGTAAATCACATCAGTTATAAAGGGTGGGCCCTGTAACAGGAGCAATAAATTAAAACATAGATTCGTCCCTTGAAACTAAACAACATTTGTTAAGCAACTTCTGAAAATAACGTGTATTAAATGACATTTTGTAGAATAAAGTTTAGACAAAGAGCCAATGTATTGTGAAATGTCCGATATTAGTAGAGTGACAGCTATGTCAATGCTCAGGGAATGTCAACGTTGGACGACATACATTGAAAATACTATTTACTTTGTTTGAAATAATAAAATTTTGAAAACTGTTTTTTTTTTAAAGTTGCTGAACAAATGTTGTTCAGTTTAACGAGTAAAATCAATGTTTTAATTTTTTGCTTATGTTGCAGGGCCCACGTTGTATACTCAAACCATTAATAAAATAGCTCTAGTTAATTATGATGATAAACGATTTCCTATCCCCAACAGTAAACATCGAACCTTAGCATTAGGTCATAATCGAATAGATCGATATTATGATCTATTCATTGATTTACCCAACTGATTCCCATCCTCTACTGTTTTTGTTTGTGTTGAAGTATGTAATTAGTAGCTATAATAATATGCGTATGTTATTTTAATAAAATATTTCAATATATACTGATGTTTTATTATATTTTCCTTCATCATCATCATCATCATCATCATCATCATCATGATTACAGTCTTTACAAATTTTTAGCTATTTCTCATAGTTTTAAAAATAAATTAGCAGTCGACTGATAGAGTTAGCCAACAGTAATTTAGGAAGCGGATGGGATCTTGATAAACGCTTATTATCAGCACTAGTATTATCAGCACTAGTGTTGTACTCTCAATATAAGTATTTTATATATCGATATTACATTTAACTATTAAAAAATAAAACAAGAATCGAATATCATTGTTGAGTGATGCAATAAATAGTTGGTAACAGGAAAATTATATAATTGATATGTATTGCATTGGATTGAGGTGTATGATTCATTTCAATCTAGAGATCGCAGGTTCGCACCCGGTCCCGTACCAATGAGTTTTTCAGAACTTATGTATGGAATGTCATTCGTTATTTACCACATGCTTTTCGGTGAAGGAAAACATCATGAGGAAACCACCTAAGCCCAATAAGGTCTAGTTTCCCCTCTGAGTTGAAAGGTCAAATGGTAGTCGCTTTCGTAAAAACTAGTGCCTACGTCACATCTTAGGATTTAGGTAGCCGACCTCGATTGAGAATTCATTCTCAAAAGATGGAGGTAAAGGCTAGAAGGATGATGATGATAGTTATCTGATACAACAAATAGCTGTAAAGCAGCAACATGTGTATGGGATAAGTAGCTGTTAGTTAATCAATTATTAAATGATGCGTTTAGAAATTTGGCAATGTTTCTTGGATCAGAAAGTTTTGGCATATGTTTTAATGAGATTATGATGCCAGGTATTTTGTAATGGGATGTAAATGTCAGGTGTTTTGTGGGGGGCGTACTGAGCGGATAGAGTATAAATGAGTGTAAGGTTGAGCGATGTTGTGAGTTCTAACTAGAAAGCGAGCGGATTTAGTGAAATGTTTTTATCAAACTTATTACCGCTATCAATATTGTTGACTATTGAGTTATTCGATGGGAGTGAAAAAAAGAATGTGACATTATCGCCTGAGATACGTGATTATTATCATCCTCAATGTACTTCAGCAAGCGAGTGGTTTTTGACAAAAGCGTTGGTGTTGGATAAAACGGATGGTGTTATGCGAGGAGAGTGGCTTATAAAATTGTTTATGGCACCAAAAGGTGTGATGGAACCAGATAGAAATGTTTGGGTGAAGCAGAGTGAGATAACACGAGTGCCAATGTGTTCACCAGAGGAAGATATAAGTGTTGTACGTATAGAAATTACGCATGAAAAGTCTCAGCTGCGCGGTAGACGGGAGGTTACTGTGAAGCAGTCATGGTCAAGCGATAGTTATGTTCAAGTTGTACGGGATGATGTGGGGGTTGAGTTTTCACTTCGAGTGAACAAGAAATCGCCCACTACTCCACCTCCATCGCACGCTAACATTGAGGATGATAATACTGTTGAAAGTGATGATATTGCTGTTGAAGGTGATAAAAATAAAGATAGTGGTGTTAACTTAAGTAAGGACTGCTTTACTTATAAAAAAACATTAGATAATGTAATTCAATGGGTAGAGTCTGAACAGGATAAATTGTTAAAGTTAGAGGATACGATATGTGAAAATATTCCATTCGTTACGAGGCAAAGCTATATTCATGGTAAACAGGAACAGGAACAGGATGTTATTCGAATATAAATTATAATTGGTAGATTAATATTAATTTTAATTGGTGGATTAATATTAATTATTGTTTTGTTTTAAAATATGTGAAGTAAACTTCAGCCCTGCGACTTTGTCTGCGTGCTGTTTTAGATGTTTAAAACGGGTGTGTAATGTTTTGTATAACAACAATTCTATGAATTTTCATTTTACATAAAACGAATTGTATACTTTCAACCTGTAAAAGTGATCATATAGCATAAAAACAAAATGCATACAAATGAATTGTATAATTTCGAAAATTATAGTAGTTTAATTACATAATAGACTAATAGCATAATAGTCACTTTGTAAACTATACCATTGTTATATCATACTTTTTTCATAATAACTTAAAGCATAAATGTTACCTAAATAAATACATCCTAAAAATATAATATTTTTTTCTTATTCTTTCTTCCCCATTACCGAGCCAAATTAGGGGGCAGTTACCTTTTAAAGGTTATAAAAAAACCCTAACCTACCTATCTCTAGGAGCAGTTTCGTTTTTAGGGTTATAAAAAAAAAATAACCGCACCCGTCTAAAACAAATTTGCAAATCATCTTTCTCTAAGCAAATCATGAATAATTCATGATAAAATTGACTCGATTGTTTAAACGAGAAATGATAACAGACAAATAATATTAATGGTTATTCTACTTGTTGTTATGGATTAGGTTTCCGGGAAGTTTTTACATAGCCAGTGCTCCTATAGGAATGATAACCGGAGTATTGTAGTGTGCGTATGCATACTTGTTTTTGTGTGTATTTAAAGCTGATGCTATTTAAGAACTGTGGTAGGGCTTGCGACTTATAGTTCGCTGAGTTATCAGGCGGGGCGGTCACTCGTTGTAACCACCACCAACCGGGAGGTGGGGCCATCTATCAGCGGGTGGAGGTCTGTGGGGGTGGTCACCCCAATGGAGCAGTACGTCACAATGGTTACTGACAACCAACCACCGGGTGTAGGCCACCCCTAATACCCCACCACCACCACCGTCACCACCACCACCACCACCACCACCATCACCATCACCATGACAAGAATGTAAGTTTTTCAAAAAGTTAATATTAAGAAACATAGTAGTAAATTAGCAGTTTTATCAGATATCAGTTTAGTGAATCTTCTGAGTCAGTTCAGGGGAGCTCAACGATGAGATTGTGAAAATATTAAATGATGGCGAACATTTTTCTTACAATATGTTTTTACAATATTTTATGCTACCAATGATAATTTATATGAATATTATGTGTTAATGTGTATTTTGGACTGCATATCAACATTCATTGAGGATTCAATGGGTGATATTAATATCAATTTTAACTGTTTTTTAAAATATTTTAGAAACCGTTCCTTTGGAGCGCTAAGTTTATAATTTCTTTTGCTTAATATAGATATAACAAAAATAAATGTGTGCCTATCACTATTGTTAATAGCGGTTAGGGGCTAACGGGTGATAACAAAAAAATGAGAATAACTTTCTATGGACCTCAAAACAAGACTATTCACTTAGACAAAAAACTTTGTTTATGAAGTTGTTACTACTTCTTTTGAGGTTCTTAAACTTCATTTGATTTTGTTTTTCAAGCATTAATATTTGTCAAAATGGTGTCGAAACAAGAAACGCTGCGAAAACGGTTGAACATTTTTATAATTCAAACTATAACTGGGGGAAAAAGTCTACTGTAGATAATTTTAGTAAAGAATATGTACTTAGTCTCCACTATTTATAGAATTCTTGCATCCTTGACGATAGATCACAAAAGTGGTAGCCGGCGACCAGCGAAGATAATGACCAAGAGAAGGATGAACCTACACCATAGCACTTTTAACGATAATAATCCTATGAGCCAACGAGATGCCGCGAGAAAAAATAAAGTGTTCCCAACCGTGCACTTGTTCGTTCTTGAAAAAGATAGGTCTGAAATGCCGCAAGAAGGTGAGAGCACCGGAATACACTGAACAGCAAAAACTGACTATTATATCACAGTGTCGCTGGATGATCCGAAATTACAAAGGAAAATCATTCATTTTGGACGATAAAAGTTATTTTCCTTTGAGTAAAACACATATATGTACCTGGAAATGACCGATACTACACCAGCAATAATTTTACAACACCAGACGATATAAAACACAAGTATAAGCACAAGTTTGAGCAGAAAGTTATGCTTTATGTGGCTATATCCGACAAAGGTCTTTCGAAACTGTCGTTCTAAACGAGTGGTTTAGCGGTCAACCAAAAAGTGTATGAGAGCGAATGCTTGAAAAAAATACTGATAGCATTTATTCGCAAACATCACTCAGATGGAGAATATGTTCTGGTCGGATAAAGCATCGTCGCATTATGCCAAAAAAACGACGCGTTTCCTAGACGCTAATAATATACCATTTGTACCGAAAATCCGAAACCCCATAAACCTTGCACAATGTCGGCCGATTGAAGATTTCTTAGGTTATTTGAGCAGTTTAGTATACTAAAATAATTGGAGAGCTGAAAATTGTACCCAACTGATATAAATAATTAAAACATGTGTGCGGAAAATGGACAAGAATTCCGTCCAAGAGTCTTGTTCCAACGTCATGTCTATACTGAGTGGAACAGCTGACCACGAGTCCTATTCTAATGTGCATTGATGATTTTGTAAATAGTTTCTATGTACATATTTTCCAATAATATCAAATTGTGCTAAAAAGATACACGAGTATTTTTTTACACCTCTGAACGAATTCTCATTTTTTTGTTATCACCCGTTATTTCATCATTGAATTTCAATAATTGTTTAACTGTATAACTGCTTAGCGATTTTGTATTTTAAATAATTGTTAAATATAACGATCTACCATCTGCTATCTGATATCTGCTATCTGCTATCTGCTATCCGCTATCTGATAACCGATCTAATATCAGTTACCTGTTACCTGATTGTTATATTCATTTCCTAGCACTATATTATTTTAATATTACTCTAAACATTATTCGAGACATGTCCATCACTACATTATCACTCTACTTCCTATCTCCTACACTTCATTCACCGTTAACTATAATTATAATTTTCTTTACAGTTACAATACCGTACGAGAAAACGGATGAGATCTTGAAATAATGATGATGTGAGGACTACTACCACCAATATCAGTAGAATAAAGAAGAGAAGAGGTGATATTATTTAATACTAGCTATGTCTCCGCGATGTTACTCGCTCATCTCACAGAGACACTAAATTTATTCATAGTGAAAAGTATCCTATGTCCTTTCTGCGGTTTAAGCGTGAAGAGGTAACAGACAGACAGATAGATAGACAGATTCACTTTCACATTTAAATATAACGATCTACCATCTGCTATCCACTATCTAATATCTAATCTACTATCTGCTATCCACTATCTGATAACTGATAGATTTGGAATATCCATCTGATTTATGCTACTTGTATAATGACTACCCCCTTTTATGCGGTTAAGGACTATTTCATCATTGAATTTTAATAATTGTTTTAACTGTATAACTGCTTAGCGATTTTGTACTTTCAATAATTGTTAAATATAACGATCTACCATCTGCTATCTGCTATCTGATATCTGCTATCTGCTATCAGCTATCTGATAACTGATCTAATATCAGTTACCTGTTACCTGATTGTTTTATATTCATACCTTAGCACTATATTATTTTAATATTACTCTAAAAAGCGGATAGGAACTATTTAGTCATTGAATTTCAATAACTATTTCACTGTATAACTGCTTAGCGATTTCGTATTTTAAATAATTGTTAAATATAACGATCTACTATCTGCTATCCACTATCTATCATCTGCTATCTGCTATCCACTATCTGATAACTGATAGATTTAGAATATCCATCTGATTTACACTACTTGTATAATGACTACCCCTTTTGTATAGATATGAATATTTTCGATATATCATATATTATTATTATTTGGAGATGGTTGTGATAAAAACTCCGCCGACTCAGGGTACCGGTTAAAAAATCTTTCATTTTTCCAGATATTTGTACTTCTACTACTTCAGATTATCTACATGATGTTAAACTATCTTCTTAAGCTAGTTGAGTTTTATTGTAACCATCTCCAAAAAAAAAAAATATAGTTATAGAAGGCGATGATGAAACTAACGACTACCTATATATAACTGTAACTACGGCTACCTGTCATCGCTAGCAGATTCCTCTGACTCCTGGGTAATCTGATATTCCTGCGAAATCTGAGAATGAAGGCAGTATCAAGCAGTACGTAGATGATGGGAACCGCTCGGTGACCTCATCACACGGTTCCCTCATCACATTTTTATATATTAAGAGACTGTATTCCATTCAATCATAGAAGTCGATGTGGTAACTCTCTCCATGTGTCCAATTCCATCACAACATCCTGGTTCTGCGTAAAGCAGCGGTTGAACTGTAGCAGCTTTTGGATGCGCTGGTCGGGTCCGATCTTGGTGTGCACGTGCCGGCTAAAAAAATCTTTCATTTTTCCAGATATATATACTTCTGATAGTTTGGATTAACTAGAATGAGGAAAGTAGAAAAGGGGGAATATAGACATTTCATAATTATATATAGAGAGTTATCACATCTTATTTTAGTTGATAATTTAATATCTCTATACAAACTTTATAATAAATTTATATACGTGTAAATTATATGCATAAATATAAGTTTATATTCTGATATAAGCAGTAATATATATTCTATATTTAGTTGCGTCCTAGGTGCTCTCAGTAGGTACCATCAGATTTCTGATTTGCACCCACTTCTAGTGTATCTCTGTTTGGCTCTATGATTGATTGGTAGAGAATACCCTTTAGTATTAAGTCTGCTATTTATACCGACTTTTGTTTTGTATAATAAAGTTTAAATTTATTATTATTATTATTATTGTAAGCCCATGATGTTCCCACTGCTGGGGTAAAGGTCTCCCCACTCTTCTTAAGTTAAATAAATTTGAATAAATAAATAAAAATTTTTAAAATATTATTTTAACAGTATCATAGAGAGAGTGTAGACATAAATGATTACAATTTTTTGTACTGAATTTTTTGCAATCTGCTATAATTGTATTCGATTCTCATTGCACCACCATTCATATAATCAATAAACTCTCTGGGGGTCACAGGTCACAGATAGGGTTACCAGATACAAATTTCAAAAGTCCTGACAAAATTCCTGATTTTCAGCCAAAATTCCTGACACGAGTCCTGAAGTTGTTTAATTTGTCAATGTTGATTGATTTTTGTTTATATTGTAAAAAGATTATTACGATTATTTATAAGTTACAACTTATGAAACTCCAAAGTACTTGTGGCTTTACCTTTTTCGTTTTGTAAATAAAAATTAAATTGATTTTAGTTATGTTAACTATTTATAAGTTGTCTTGTAAGTGAAATTTCTGTAATTTCTTTAGACAATAAAGTTTCTTTAAACCGAAATAAAAATAAAAGTTTACAGCGTTATTTTTTTTTTGTTTCTAAGTATTTGCCGAGAATTCCTGACATTTCCCTTTTCCGGCCGCATTCCTGACATATGACTAAAATTCCTGACATGTCAGGAAAATTCCTGACATCTGGTCACCCTAGTCACAGATCACTATTAAAGTATAGATAATAATCACCCCTTTTTAACATATGCAGTCCGATGAGATCCTTCTCCGCTTGCTGTGTCTAAATTTAATATTCCAGTTTCATTCATATGTGGTCCAGATGTTGGTCGGGTGTTTCTCATGAATATATACCTACCTCTAAAGTGTGATATGTTTTTTTCTTTTCAAACATTTCATTATATCCTCATCTGCTAGCAGACGTTTTTTAGTAAACCTAGTTTAAACCAATATCATGCGTAGTGACGTCACCTATCTATAATATCATGAGCTAGTTTATGAATACTGAATCTATAGTATGATAACATCTAGCATATTTTCGAGAACTACTGAGCAATTCACCTAGTGGCGCCATCTATAATATCATTGAGGACTTTTACGATATCGGTGTGACAGTAGCGCCATTGCAGATTTTTTTGAGAACTACGACGATATCGTGCTAGCTTTGAAACTAAATGTGTGATCTAGCTTTAAAAGTAATGTCTAGTGGTGCCATCTATAATATCATTGAGGACTTTTACGATATCGATATTGAACTAGCTTTGAAACTGATGTGTGACAGTAGCGCCGCGCCATTGCGGAATTTTTTTAGAACTATGACGACATCGATCCAGCTTTGAAACTTGAGGACTTTTACGATATCGATATCGAACTAGCTTTGAAACTGATGTGTGACAGTAGCACCATTGCAGATTTTTTTTAGAACTACGACGACATCGAGTCAGCTTTGAAACTAAATGTGTGAACTAATGTGTGACAGTAGCGCCATTGCAGAATTTTTTTAGAACTACGACGACATCGAGTCAGCTTTGAAACTAGATGTGCGACAGTGGCGCCACTGCGGATTTTTTTGGAACTACTACGACATCGAGCTAGCTAATTTCCGGTTGCGCCGCCGCCGCAATGGGCAGAACTCTCATATAATAACTACTTACGCATTAACCATATCCTTAGATGTCCATTTCCACGCACGATCTCCAGTCCTCATTGCTTTACAGCAAGTGTGAGGACCGCGAGAAAGATGGCACTTTTCTCAACGCGTTTCCAGATTGAATTAGAATCGATAAAGGGATTCTATTAAAAAAAGGTTAAATGTAGACACATTTGGAATGAGATGAGATCTATAGTACTCACCCCATTCCAGTTCATTCAGGTAGAGAACCTCTGGTATATTCTCGCATTCTGCCGCCTTTTCCCCCGGAGGCTGCCACGGCACCGTCTGCGCTGACGACTCTCTACGAGATGAAAATAAATAACAATAAGTGTTATGCAAGACTGCAAAGTTGTTATTTGACACGAGTGTTTTGAAAGCTGAGCCAGCGAAGGTATCTAAGATTGATAGAGTGTTGCACGAAGATTTCGCGCTATAAACGGTAGGTTTTCCAAGCGAGTGAGGTGAAAATAAATAAACTATGCCTCGAAATGTTCCCACCTCAGCATAATGCTAACTTGAAAGCCAGTGGCGTCACGCTGGTCACAGCTAGAGGAGTTCCTTCAGTTAGTGTCCAGGTACCTGTATCTCCTCTGCGTGCCCTCGATCAGGGTCGGAAGTAGTTAGCAGCTTATCCTGGCGACGGAGGATGAAGCTGTCGCATCAGGCTGGTCACAGCCAGGAGTTTCTTCAGTCAATTTGTCCACGTACTTGTATCTGCTCTGCGTGCCGTCGTTCAGGGTTGGGAGTCATCAGTAGCATACCCTAGCGACGGAGGATGAAGTTGTCGCATCACGCTGCTCCCAGACAGGAGTTCCTTCAGTTAGTGTCTAGGTACCTGTATCTGCTCGGCGTGCCCTTGCTCTTCGGCCGGGAGTCGCCGGCAGCCAGCCCTGGTAACGGTGGATGTAGCAGCAGCGTCACGCTGGTCATGGCCAGGAGTTCCGTCAGTCAGAGTGTCCACTTATACAGGAACCTGTATCTGCTCCACGTGCCCTTTTTCAGGGTCGGGAGTCATCAGTAGCATACCCTGGCGACAGAGGATGTAGCTGCGGCGTCAATGTGTCCACGTACCTGTATCTGCTCTGCGTGCCCTTGTTCTTCGGCCGGGAGTCGCCGGCAGCCAGCCCTGGTGACGGCGGATGAAGCTGCGGCGTCACGCTGGTCACGGGCAGCAGTTTCTTCGGTCTGCAGTCAAAATTATTACAATGTAATGAGAGTTTACTCCGAAAAATTATCAACTGCCTGCACCAGCGATCGTGGCATAAAGTTAAGTTGTCAAAATCCATTAGTGCCAAACAATAATTTGTTGTAGGGTATCAAGACCTGAGTTGTCAAGTATTTATGGTTGAAAAGGTGATGAGGGGTGCATCTCCAAAGTTAGTTAGTATGTATTTAATCTTGTAAGTTAACCTTTCACCCAATTCCCGATTGTTGACAAGGTCGTTGGCCAAAACCCAGAATCTTCTGCCCGGCATCGAAGCGTAACCTGACTTACCTAGCGAGGTGTTGCGTGGGTTGGGGATCCTGGCCACGTATGACCTGCCCAGTTGTCCAGGTCCAGAACATGCTTACTTAGCAGCGAAGCGGTATGGGCCCCACCTAGTGAACTTTGGTGCGGGATGCTTTCGATCCTTTTGTGTCCTGGCCATATACGAGCTGTTCAGGCGTCCAGTAGAAGATGCTTACTTGGCAGCGAAGCGGAACCGGTCCCTACCAGCGAGCTGCGGCGTGCGTTGCTGGCGATCCTGCTGTATTGTAGGGATGTAGGCCGGTTATGAAGAAGTATTTGGTTTAAATAAAGATTATGTCACTGTCAGGTGAACGACATATTAAAAATGATAGATGATTCCTCTAAGACGCCACCAAACAACCATATTAATTATTGTATTTCGTTTCGGTCTAAAATATATTCTAAATTAACAAGTAAAGTGTTTCCCTGAGCCACGACCCCACAGTATCCTGGCCACGTACGAGCTGTCCAGGTCCAGAACATGCTTACTTAGCAGCGAAGCGGTATGGGCCCCACTAGCGAACTTTGGTGCGGGGTGCTGTCGATCCTGCTGTATCCTGGCCACGTACGGGCTGTCCAGGTGTCCAGCAGAAGATGATTACTTGGCAGTGAAGCGGAACCGGTTCCTCTTGGTAAGTTGTAGTGTAGTCTGCTGTCGGTCCAGGCCTACAACCTGTCCAGGTGTCTAGCAGAAGATGCTTACTTGGCAGTGAAGCGGAACCGGTCTTTGCCAGCGAGCTGCGGCGTGGGTTGCTGGCGATCCAGCTGTATCCTGGCCACATAAGCCGCGTACGATCTGTCCAGGTGGCGGGGCAGCCGGCAGTTGGGGTGGTACACTGCGGTATCATGACATGGGGTCACTTTCAGTGTAAGGGGTTATAACCGTAATAGTTATTTTATACATTTATTTAAGAGCGTAGTGTCCCACTGCTAAACAAAGGCCTCCCTGTCATTCTTTCACGTGCTCCAGCCTCTACCAAGGCGTCGTGATGACGAGACCCCCACAGGAGATGGCGAGACGAACTTGATGTCTTTCAACAAGACTGGTGGGAAATTGCTCAGGACCGGGAATGGGATAATAAACTCAGTTTAAAACTTAAAAATTGCTTCAGGCACAAGTTGTGTCCATCAAATAGGTTCATCATTAGACCCCATTTGATGAATGAATGGTAAGAAAATGACCAAAACAACGAAATTTTGAATTCTTAGCTTCAATATTGGCTGAAATCCAGTCACTGCTTCCAATCAACGTAAATATCTTAAAAACGACTGCTTTTATTATTATTAATTACCAAATTTAGCTAATCCATCTCAACGGGCGATATTCGGTAAAAGAAAAACGCATTTCAAATCGAACCGATCGTTTTGGAGCTATGCCACAGGCAGACAGAGAAAAGAGCGGTGTTATAACACCCGTCTTTTTTTCGTTGGGGGTTAAAAAGTAGGTAGGTCATTCGCTAATTTCGCGAATTCTCTACGAGTTGCCTTCCCTTCCCTTGCCTTCGAAGGGTCTTCCTGCCAGGATCGCAGGCGGTGATTATTGATAATACTCACCAAGTTGGGCACTAGGTGCGGTCTTCAGCTCTGAAAACATCGTCTTGTAGAGCGGCTGGATATTCTGTGGACCACCATAGACGATAGATTTAGTAAGGTAGTATAATACACTCTCAATTCCGCGGGGGACTTCTTTTTCGTTTCTTTTATGTACTTTCTAGCGACCCGCCCCGGCTTCGCACGGGTGCAATGCTGATAAATTATGCATGTATTATACATAATAAACCTTCCTCTTGAATAAAAATCCGCATCAAAATCCGTTACGTAGTTTTAAAGATCTAAGCATACATAGGGACAGACAGACAGCAGCGACCTTGTTTTATACTATGTAGTGATGTTCCCCGGTTCATCAAAAACGGTTAGATCAATTTAGAAAATTATTTTTTTGGGTTACCTATTTGAAACACTATTGTTTCCCTGTAACGTTTCGCCAATTTTTAATTTGTCATAAAGCCATTTTTTTTCAACTAATATTTTTTTAGGATAATTATAAAAAAAATTACGTGAGTTTAAACCGTCTTTAGGGTTCCGTACCCAAAGGGTAAAAACGGGACCCTATTACTAAGCCTCCGCTGTCTGTCTCTCCGTCTGTCACCAGGCTGTATCTCATGAACCGTTATAGCTAGACAGTTAAATGATGTATTTTTACAATTATTAATTAAATATGTCTCACAATAGTCTTAATAATATTAAACGCACCTGTCACGCGCACGCGTTGTATATGCGGCACAAAAAGTCGTAATTTGCGATTTTCCTTAATGTTTACGTGGTTAAAAACCCTACTATCTTATACATCTATGTCATACTGACCACTTGGGCTGAAGCCATGGCAGCTTTGAAGGCGGCGCGCGCATAGTCCCGCGCACCAGAGACGATGAAAGCAGAATCTGGAAACAAACATGTATAAGAATCCTTATGAAGACGTGTTTACTCACGTCGTTTAAATAGAATATTGCTCCACAGGTTTCAAATCGGTTCGCAATTCATCATCAGGAGAGCCGATCAGTGGCGGCGGCCAATCGAACACTATTAAGTATATATATATGTATTTTAATATGTCGTAGTTAGTCCGGCGTTGGCCGATTAAGTCGCTACGCCCAATGGTAATTTTACAAAAACAATCAATAGAATACAGTTCTTGGGCAGCTTTTGCGAAGTGCCGATTTTTCACTTTGCTGAATTTTTATCCTCTGTAGTCTTAAATTTTTCGTTATTCTTGCAAATATCATCCTAGTGATTACTGATTAGGTTATGTTTGTTTTATAATGAAAACAATCTCAAATAGTTTACGGTTTCAGAGACAAAAACTTTCTACGAAATGACAATTCTGCGAAATGGAACATTCCCCGAAAAAATATTCAGCGAAAAGGCAGAGAACCGCTGTCACTTTCTAGTGGGTGTTATAGTGCTTGATACGTTCACGTTAATGATTGTACATGGTATGATACGGTGTAGTGGGTAGAGATCTTGATAAGAGTAAAAAAAATGCCTCAGGCTCGTTCGGTCCGTTTCCTAAAATGTCTGCTTCTCAAACTGGTCTCCTTGCAAGAAATGTTTCATGTACCTAATGTCAGCAAATGGTTTCCTAAGATGCCACTGTCCTTGAATGATTGTTTCCTACTACGTCCGCTTCGAAAATTGTCCTGCTTCCTATAACATCTATAATGATGTTTAATTTTTTAGGTTAAGACATATAAGAGACAAAATAAACCGACAATGTGGAAAGAAGGCCATTTTGAAGCACACAATTTAGGAAACAGACACTTACAGAAGTAGACATCATAGAAAACTGACAATGTGGCAAGAAGACCAGTTTCAGATGCAGACATTTTAGGAAACGGACCGCAGGAACCTGAGCCTAAACAATCTACCAAACATATGGGCCAGACGGTCCGTTGGACTTATTTACGGTACTCTATGAAACGGCCAAGCCATACTTTTGAAACCAAGGTGTAGGATTAGTAAACTCAGGGCTTAGGAGCTTGGCTTTTCCTGGGATCTGATAACTTTTTTTACAGCGAAAGCGTTATGAGCATGTGAGTCTTGGCCGCCGATGTTACATGAAATGTTCTTGGTGGGATAGATTTTATTAGGAAACTTACCGTACAAATAGTCATGCACACGCATGGTGTCACCATGTCCCCGTCGCTCGAACAGCGTCTCACTCATGTTGGTGATACACCTCTTACTACTGATAAACCTCCTGCGGCCTTCTTATCTCCTGGTACAATGCATTCAATATAGGAGCGTATCTCGTAAACAATCAGTAAACATGGTGACGTTATCTGTCAGTTATTGAATAAACACTTTGGTTGCTTAGTTACCGGACTGTTACGTTCATAAATAAAAGGAAGTTTATTTGCAAAAAAATATTTTTCGTCAAAATATTTAAAACAATCAAAAAAATAGAAGCATATTGTCATATTTGTTTGTTATTGAAAAATATAAAAATGCTTTCTAGATAGGATACATTTTTAAATATCGGTAATAAAAGAGGTTTCATATAAATTTATCTTTATTTATTCTTTTGATAGCTTTATAGAAGCTTTATAGCTTTAGGCAACTTCGCCAGGCACATTAAATTTTATATGTGAATATAAACAAAGTGGTTTATTATTTTAATTTGAAAATAGTTCGGTGAATAGAGACTAAAGTACTATGGGTGAGAGGCCTTATTCCTTTTAAAATGCTGATTGTTTAGACATTTTTCTCTATGATCAAACATGTTTCTTAACATTTTATTGATGTTACTACCTAGAACAGGGCTATTGGGATTTATTGGTATATATTTGAAACCTACAGTTTGAATTTTTCATTGATAATTTTTGTTCGAAAATCTACTCGAAATTGACAAAATTCACGTGGAAAACTCGTTTTGCCAACTTATTTTCGACTGCACGCAATGAAAGCATGAAATAGCTATACGTTAGGTACTACCTAGAACTCGGGAAAAAGTATTACCTATTCACTTCAAAAAGTTGGTTGAAATTATCAATATATTCGTCATAATATGAAAAAAATAATTTTTAAAAGGAATAAGGCCTCTTAAGTGTCAGCCACCGACCAGTTTTTTTTTATTGGGTAGGTATCTAAGGCAGAGATCCCATCGGGAATAGGAATGGGAAATGGTAAGTTGAAAAATAAGAAATAAAATTTTTGGTAAAACCACAGCGAAGAAAAAATTAAAGAACTGCAGCTCGTAAATATGTAGCAAGGGCGAATGAAAACGATATAAGTAAGTGAATAGTCTTCGAAAGACTAAGTACGTAAGTACGTATAGGTACCTACTCTAATATGTGGATAAAAATACTGGAAGTAGTCTCATAGTTAGCTCGATATACTTAATATATAATTGACGTTATTGTAATTGAAATAAAAATTTGCAACATTATCTTATAATCACAGCAAGTTTAATCTAGTTATAGATTTTCTATGAAGTGAGGCTTCATAATACACATAAATACTGGTTTAAACTAAACATATTGGGACAAGACATGGTATTCAAGAAAACCAACAGATCACGTGTGTTTTTTTTTATTGGCAGTTTTATGAGGTATAGTTTAGGAACAGTTTATTGATATATGTTCCAGAACATAGTTCCCATACGTTGTGGCGATACACGACTATGCGCGATGCGCGTCATATTATAAACTGACATTGGCAAAGGCCTCGAGCTGTCATTCTCAGCTTAATAATAATAAAAGCAACCATCATTAGCCCGCGCATGCGTCGGTGTCACAGTAGATATATAAGCTAAAGCAGTATGGAAACTAGGCCCTTTTTTTGAAATAAACAGCTACGCGCCAATCGAGCGCTAGGGTTGTCCACTTAATGTTTACAAATGAAGCGAAAATTGAAAAATTTAATGATTCGGACAGGATTCGAACCTGCGTTTCCAACGGCTTTCCGGGCAAACACGGGCGTCCTCCCAATTGGACCACCGAATCAGATGTCAGAGCCATTGAATTTTTCAACCAGTTGCTTCGACATGCCTTAGGGTGGCATCGTAGCGCCATCTACCTACCACTTAATGTAAAATTGAAAAAGTTTTTTGTTTTGTTTATCTGTATATCAACTGTTAGTTAGGCCTTTTTTAGGGTTCCGTATCCGTACCCAAAGGGTAAAAAAACGGGACTGTAGACGACCGCGTCCGTCGATGGCCGTCTAAAAGGGCAACTCCGAAACTCAGGGATGTGCTGTACTGGAGTTACAGGCGATCGAACGGTCCGGCGGACCGAGAGGGACGCTGCTATCTGTTAGAATGAGAGGTGTATATTACTGTCTCATTATAACAGATAGCAGTGTCCCTCTCGGCCGGACCGTTCGATCGTCTGTTAGCTCCATAAGGAGCGAACGGACTGTAAAGGATAGGCGTAGAGAAACTAAGCTGAAACGGACGAATGAAAGGAAAAACGAAGAAAATTAGACGGAAATATATTTAACACATAAATTAACAAAAACAAAGGATCGGAGTAGAATTTAAACAAAATCAACACTTAACTAATATAGTCTGGTGTCTATTAACACTAATCACGACACTAATTTGACGACGCGGTTGGCTCAGTTTGCAAGCACCTGCCTACTGAGCGGCGGTCCCGGGTTCGAATCCCGGCCAGGGCAAATATTTGTGTGATGAACTAGAATATTTGTTCTTGAGCCATGGTTATTCCTATGTATTTAAGTAAATAAGTACGTATATCGTCGTCTAGTATCCATAACACAAGCCTTCTTGAGCTTCATTTGGGAACTAGATCGATTTGTGTGAGGTTGTCTGATATTTATTATTACTGTTATTTACTAATCGCGGATGGTACTACGCTATACTGACACTAAAATACAACATGGTTACAAAAGTGGTTAGTTAAAGACTGAGTAAAGACTCGAATAACTCTTTTGCGACATAAACGGCCGTATCTTTTTTTCACGTTAACGTAGAAGTTTATTTCACAGCTTCAAGGGACCGTAGACCTGAGTATATGGTGTTAATTTCAACTCGATACCTCCACGCGTCCCGAGATAAAGGGTCTTGACAGACAGGCAGATGGACGGACGGACAACAAAGTGATTCTATAAGGGTACGTTTTTTCCGATTGAGGTACGGAACCCTAAAAATCGCGGACAGCGCACGCAATAAACACAAACAATGACCACTCGTCTCGACGCGGCACCCGCGACTGACGGCACTGCGACGTCCGCTTCGGCGCCTTGTAAACACTTGTGTCTGTGTGCGTGCGCTGTTTAGACCATTTATACGTAGTTTCCATACTGTTTTAGCTATATCTATTGTGGCAGTGTTATCTAAATGATCTAAATCAATGCAAAATATTTATCAATAGTCGTTTGGCCTCATTAGAAACTAATGAGTATCTCATGAACTTTGACATTAATTAATAAACAGTTCAATGAACACACCTTAACATGTGTTACTAGCTTTTGCTCGCGGGTTCGCTCGCGTAAATCATATACTATGTTTACTAACATTAGTTTCCCAAGCAGCACATTAGTGAATTTTGCAGCTTATCTTATAGCTTTAAGTTCTAAATTAGTGGTTTAACAGTGTTTGATACAACTTATAGCTTTAAACACAACTCAAAACTGTATATGAGTTCATCCTATCACTTGTAGTTGCATAGGAACGTTTTTTGTTTCTACTTTATTACTTATGGTGGGATAAAGTCGATTTTGCTACTTAAAGTTGCATGCAGGTTCAAATAGTCACTCAATAAGAAGCAATAGTGCTATATAAGGCCTTAAAATCACTTATAAGCAACTTTTACATATAAGCGGGAACAATACCCTTATTTGGAACTAAAAGTTCCAAATGACTAGTACAATAGCGAATTATATCACCAATAGTGGCTAAAGGGATAATTTTACGGCTCTTTTGGAACCAAAAAATATTGCAACTTTAAGGCCTAAGAAGTACCTTATTGCCACTCCAACGCATAAATAGGTCTCAATAGGAGGTTCTTGGAACCAAAAGCAGTTATTTTCACTTATTTCAAACCACTAACGAACTAAAAGTTCTATTATTGTTCCTATTTGCGCCTTGTCAAAATATATTTAATAGTCTTGCTTGTTTAGTAGTCTACAAAAGAGCAAATAATTACTATTGGTACTTAATATCATTCACTGCTTTGCCACTCGCAAGCTACAAATAAGTGATTATTAGACTTGATAGTTCCAAATAAGGAACAAATAAGTGAAAATAAACACTGTAGGATCTTTTTTGTTTCGCCATGTTTACAAATGGAAGCCTATGAAAATTGATTATTTTAACCAGAATTTTATCACACTCACGCATAATCACAGATTTTTAATAGTTGTGACGATGTTACTTTAACATTGTACGTAACCTACAATCATTAAGTCAGGTTTTTAACAGTTTTATTTCTTATCAGTATCTATTCCTTATTTAATTTAGCACTCTCTTTTTTAATATTCCTGATCAAATGAAAGGCGCGTCGAAATTTACAAAGAAAACATACTATAGTTTCACAGTAAAAAAAAAATCGCAAGAATTTCGTGCTTATTTCAATGCTTGTATAACGTAAAGTTTTAATCAGACGTATAAATCCAAAATTAATATGGCAGATCACGTATTACTTTTAATAAAACACAATTTGACAGTTGCCTTGCCACTCAAAGATAATTTTGGCGACTCATTTATCACTCATTGACCGAACTGAAATGTTTTCATTCGTTCACTGCGCATAACTTTTACCCTTAGTTCTAATTTGCCACTTAAGGTAATTGTGAGATCTCTTATGGACGCATAACTTTCACCCATAGTTCTAATTACCACTTAAGGTAATTGTGAGATCTCTTATGGATTCTATTTAGCACCAAAAATAGGCTGCAATTTTTCTCCTTTTGGTTCTATACTGGTGGCATAAGGGTTCTTGCCACCTATATAGCACTTAGTCATGGTGGTAAATTTCACTTAAGCATCTAATTAGATATGATATACGAGCTATTTAGACCCAGTTGTGCTACTTGGGTTAATAAGGTATTTTGTAATTAGTAACAAAATTGGATGACATTATCTGAAATTAAAATTTATTATTATCATTTTATTATTATCTGGGTAAGTACACCAT
The DNA here is from genome assembly GCA_932273695.1 of Apotomis betuletana. NCBI lineage: Eukaryota > Metazoa > Arthropoda > Insecta > Lepidoptera > Tortricidae > Apotomis > Apotomis betuletana. The sequence goes on along the minus strand of OW026320.1, from coordinate 10,257,363 downwards.
ACATCCCACGGGAACCATGTTATTATAGCAAAACGGGACATAATCGCGTTCTAAAAGTCTTTATTTAATTATCTCGACTTTTCGAACGTCATGTTACGCCCATGGTCTCGTCTCGAAGGGACTATCTATCACGGGAACCATGGTTTCTTCGGTACCTTAGCCTATGTATTAAGTTAGGGTTCTAAACTATCTATCGGTTCTAAATTTCATGCAAATCTGTCCAGTTCTTTTTGTTATGTCATAGGAGGCAAACGAGCAAACGGATCGCCTGATGGGAAGCGATTACCGACGCCCATAGACACCTGCAACACCAGAGGAGTCATAAGTGCCTTGCCGGCCTTTCAGGCGGGAGTACGCTCTCTTCTTGAAGGTTTGAAGGCCGTATCGGTCCGGAAATACCGCAAGCGACAATTCATTCCACAATGCAGTCGTGTGAAGTGAAGCATGACATTTCTAGAAAAAAACGCCGCAACTGCCAACTATCTAAGTGGTGAGGATAAAAGGATTGTCGCGTAGAACGATGGCGGAAGAAGCGGCAGGAATCAATCCGAACAACTCCTCGGAGCACTCCCCGTTATATATGCGATAAAAGAATTTGTGAGTAGGTTCATTAATTGTACAAATATGTTTTGTGGGTGATTATTTGAGCGTTTTAACCGCCTCATTAATATGTCCGCAATATCGACGACCTCCGTAGGTACGAAATGTAGAATATATTTAGTAGTATAATATGTTTAGTTCTGCCAGGCCTGTTTGATTTTTTAGGGTTCCGTACCCAAAGGGTAAAAACAGGACCCTATTACTGAGACTTCGCTGTCCGTCCGTCCGTCTGTCACCAGGCTGTATCTCAAGAACGGTGATAGCTAGACAGTAGAAATTTTCACAGATGATGTAGGTATTTCTATTGCCGCTATAACAACAAATACTAAAAATAAAATAAAATTTATATTTAAGGGGGGCTCCCATACAACAAACTTGTTATAGATTATATATATGTCGGAGACGGTCATGAGTATGGAAGCTCAACGAAGCCAGCGCGCCATCGGAAGGCGACAGTAGCGCCCCCTTGAACCTGTTTTGGCGCGCTAGACAGAGTCTTGGCGGTTCACTCAGCGAACGCCCACCGACACTTCACTTTGGGTCACCGTCGAGGGCACTACTGCCTTGGAACTGTCCCATTTCGTTGTGCTATAGTCTATACCAAGTTGAATAGAGTCAGTGTTATAACCCTGCAATGTGCCTAGTGTTAATTTAATAAAGACTATTCTGTTCGAGACTTCGAGACTTAGCTTACAGAACTCTGTGCCAGGAACAGTTATTTTGTGCTTCATTGTATAAGGAATAAATCAAGTTAATTGTATCTGAAGTGTTTCATCTCGCTCGAACTACCTCCTCGTCCACAACTATATCGAATAGCTCAACTAAGGTGCCACACACCACACACCGGCCATTCCCGACCCGTATCCCGACATATATAAATATATATAGGTACGGAACCCTACATGCGCGAGTGGGACTCGCACTTGCCCAAGTTTTTTTTTATTCTAAGTAGCCATGCATTTAACCTTGATTGCGCCTGATGTTAAGTGACAATAAGGCCTAAGATGGAGCATGCTTGGCTAGAAGATGCCTATTGTGAGAGGAAGATCGCGAGCCACTTGCAAGGAGAAATAATTAGACAGGAAACTAGTACGGTGAGGAATAGAAAGGTCTAGGTACGTATCGGTAAGTAAGAGGTCTAGTTTTCGAAATTTTTCAAAATAGCGGACATAGGTATGAGAGTTGAAAGTGCAGAGCCACTGCACCTTTAGCACAACTGTGACACGAAACTTTCTCGCTAGAAATATTACCTATCTCTTTCTATGCAGTACTGTGAGTAGTGACAAGACGACGCTATGTCATAGCATACTTGGATGTAGTTATGCAATAACGTTCGAAGTTGGAACTTCCAAGCCACACGTCATTTAAAATTGAATTTTGAACTTATTGACATATGGGTAGTAAGTTTTTATTAAATTTTCAGCGACTTGTGGTTTGGAACGTTATTGCATAACTACGTCCAGTTGAGCCAGGCGGACTGGTTATAGTAGGTCCGTTTATCCCGTTGCCCCCTACTGACCTTACAGGAATAAATAGACTTCTGTATGAGGTATGACATATTTAACAACACCACTTTGATTATTGGAGCGAATGAAATGATCATTGTTGTCTGTCTACCGATACTTCTATACTAACGGAGCTGCCACGACATTGCGAGACCGGCGCACCGGCAGTAAGCGTCGTAAGAAACACAATCATAAGTCTGACTTATGAAATAATACTCAAAGTTTTGGCGGGAAATATAAAAAAATGTGTCGTAGGAATTATAGTTTTGATACTAGACTATATTTTTGTTTTTTTATGCACACGTAAGGTACCTAAAGAGCAAGGAAATAAGTTAAATATAATATTATGTTGACGTGCACTCATAGCTCACATAATTTCTACCACTATGTACGGCACAGTCAAGAACAAACACATAGGTACCTTTTTTTTTTTTTTTAGGAGGGGAAAATGCGTTACGCATACCACCAGGGTGCGGGGACGGACCCCGGTGGTTATGTGGGACTCCCATGTTGGCTAATGAGGCCTATGGTGTACCCACTAAAAACCCCTCCATTTGCCGCCTCTGTGCTATAGGCAAGGTCACGGGAAACGCTCTTCGCATACTACCGCGACCTTGCTAGCGGCCGTCCGAGCTTCGGACCCGTCTCCGGGGAGCACTGCTCAACCCTGCCTTCGTTAGAGGCGTGCCGATATACGGCCGCCTACCGCTCGGGGACCTTCATGTAGGCGACAGACGTCCCCGTGTCTGCCGCCCACAGGCACCCTTATGGGGGTAATCGGCGGTCGTAGGCCAGCCGCCGTCGCCCCACGCGTTTGAGAGGCCGGATCATCCTCCCTGCCACGCTCCGCTGCCTCCTTCTGCGCCATCACGTCCTCGCAGAAGGAGGACATCGCCTCCCACGACCTGTCGCTGCCTACCATGGCCTCTACCACGGCAGGCAGGGAGAGGTCGTTCCCCACTACGGCCACTAGTGCGGCCCGCTGCTCCGCCCAACTTGGGCACACCTCCAGCGTGTGCTGCGCCGTGTCTTCAGCGGCGCCGCACTCGTGGCATACCGCTGTCGGTTCCCGTCCTGCCACCCTGCACAGGTATTTGCCGAAGTAGCCATGCCCCGAGAGGACCTGTACAAGGTGGAAGGAGAGAAACCCCTCCTTTCTTCCGACCCATCTCTCCAAGACGGGCCGGATCGCTCCGATGGTCCAGTGGCCGGCACTTGGTACCTCGAGTCTGTCCTTCCACTTCTGGATTACGTCACGGCGGGAGTCTAGCCTCCACTGCCTGACGTCCTCCAGGAGTGGTTCGACCCCCTCTTCTCGCGCTTCAGCGACACGCCAATATATATCAGCCAGAGCTGAAGCGTCGAGGTCCCAGGGTGGGGTCCCCGCCAGCACGCAGGCCGCCTCGTGCGAAACGGAGCGGTATGCCCTCGCCATTCTGACCGCCATAACCCGCTGCGGGGCTCGCAATTGGGCTTGATTTTGGGCGGTCAGGGATCCGGCCCAAACACATAGGTGGTTCCCCCTGTTTTGGCATAATATTTTTAGTCATAATTTTGCATGTCATAATCTATGTAGGCAGAATTGACTTTCCGCATAAACTGTTTTGGCATAATCAAGATTCGCATATTTTGATTACGCAGATATTCATTTGTCATAAATTTATTTCGCATATTTTTGTTTGTCCGAATCATGTCTACGCATAAAATAACTAGGCATAATTTCATTTGTCATATTTTATTTGCGCATATTTTTGTTTGTCCGAATCATGTCTACGCATAAAATAAATAGGCATATTCATCATGGCATCATAGAATGAATACTATAGTGGGCAAAACCCATGTCGGTTTTTATAATTTATCTCAGCATCTTACAAAAGAGATGAAATATTCCATGATAGAACTTGAAAAATTAAGCATCGGTGCCCCACCACCAGCGAAAAAAAAGAAAGTCCTGGACAGAGCGTACCGCATTGATCAGATTTTAAAAAATCAGACCGATTATACTAAAAAAGGATTTTTAAAGGCAATTGCTGCTAATTTAAGATTAGTTTAAGGCAATAATGGTAATAATTAGCATGTTATACTTTTGCAACTGTTTTTGTTATAGTACATTACATCAAAGGCCGGGAAAATGAGGATTTCCGGCCAAGTAGGTATATACGGCCGAGCGAGCGTGCGAGCGAGGCCGGATAGTGATACGAGGCCGGGATCCGTTTTCACGACGAGGCATGTATAGTGCTTTTCTCAAACATACAATGAAATAAAAAAATATACTTCAAAGAATAACACTTAATATTGTTTGTCCGATATTTTCCGAATTTGACCGAATTTTAAAAATCCGATTTCAGATTCTGGCTCAGGAGCCCCAAAAACCCCCGGATACCGAATTTCAGCCTCCTAGGACCAATTCGAAATTTTCTCCATACAAATCGTTTTTTTTTTCGATATTTTCCGAATTTGACCGAACTTTCGGACAAGATTTCAGATTCATATTTTTGAGCCCCGAGAGCCCCCCGATACCGAATTTGACCGAATTTAAAAAATCCGATTTCAGATTCTGACTCAGGAGCCCCAAAAACCCCCGGATACCGAATTTCAGCCTCCTAGGACCAATTTGAAATTTTCTCCATACAAATCGTTTTTTTTCGACATTTTCCGAATTTGACCGAATTTTCGGACAAGATTTCAGATTCATATTTTTGAGCCCCGAGAGCCCCCGAATCCGAATTTGACCGAATTTTAAAAGTCCGATTTCAGATTCTGACTCAGGAGCCCCAAAAACCCCCGGATACCGAATTTCAGCCTCCTAGAACCAATTTGAAATTTTCTCCATACAAATCGTTTTTTTTTTTCGATATTTTCCGAATTTGACCGAATTTTCGGACTAGATTTCAGATTCATATTTTTGAGCGCCGAGAGCCCCCCGATACCGAGTTTTAGCCGCCTAGCACCAATTTGAAATTTTGAAAAAAAAAAAGTCGCCATCTTGAATTTTTTTTTCCACAAGTGTCTAACAACCAACCTTTAAAAACAAAACCTGCTTTTTGTCAAACCAGCCAGCTGTGTGAATGACCTTGTTGTTGAAACCAAAAAAAAGTTACTTTGCATGCCTAGGCCTGAAAAGCAGTATGAAATCCCTTTACAGTCCTCTCAAGTTGTTGCGCCCAAAAACCGATACTTCCGAGCCTATTATAAGGAACGCAAAGACAATATTTCATTGCATGTTTGAGAAAAGTATATTTAATGTTAAAAATAAAACCTTGTTATTCATGTCTTCATATTTTTTATTCATCAGTTTACTAATATACTAACCTAACGTAACCTACTTTTCTGCTAGCAGTTCGTTTTTTTGAGGGACGCAATTCTAACCTAACCTAACCTACTTTTCTGCTAGCTGATCGTTTTTGCGAGGGACGCAGTTCTACCCTAACCTACTTTTCTGCTAGCAGACATAGTTTTAACCTAACCTACTTTTCTGCTAGCAGTTTGTTTTTTTGAGGGACGAAGTTCTAACCTAACCTAACCTCCTTTTCTGCTAGCAGTTAGTTTTTGCGAGGGACGTAGTTCTAACCTAACCTAACCTACTTTTCTGCTAGCAGTTCGTTTTTTTGAGGGACGCAATTCTAACCTAACCTAACCCACTTTTCTGCTAGCTGATCGTATTTGCGAGGGACGCAGTTCTAACCTAACCTAACCTACTTTTCTGCTAGCAGTTCGTTTTTTTGAGCGACGAAGTTCTAACCTAACCTACTTTTCTGCTAGCAGTTCGTTTTTGCGAGGGACGTAGTTCTAACCTAACCTAACCTACTTTTCTGCTAGCAGTTCGTTTTTTTTGAGGGACGCAATTCTAACCTAACCTAACCTAACCCACTTTTCTGCTAGCTGATCGTATTTGCGAGGGGCGCAGTTCTAACCTAACCTAACCTACTTTTCTGCTAGCAGTTTGTTTTTTTGAGCGACGAAGTTCTAACCTAACCTAAACTACTTTTCTGCTAGCAGTTCGTTTTTTTGAGGGACGTAGTTCTAACCTAACCTACTTTTCTGCTAGCAGTTCGTTTTTTTGAGGGACGTAGTTCTAACCTAACCTAACCTACTTTTCTGCTAGCAGTTCGTTTTTGCGAGGGACGTAGTTCTAACCTAACCTACTTTTGTGCTAGCAGTTCGTTTTTTTGAGGGACGCAATTCTAACCTAACCTAACGTACTTTTCTGCTAGCTGATCGTTTTTGCGAGGGATTCAGTTATAACCTAACCTAACCTGCTTTTCTTGTAGCAATTTAAGTATGCCAAGATAGATTCGGACAAAAGATAATATGCCAAATACCACTATGCTAAACCAAATTATTCGTAAATATAATCGGCCTAAACAATAGTATGCGAATACAATTTCGGGCAAACACATTTTCGGTAAGTTAGAACTTATGCCAAATAAGGTTTCTGCCACATTACCATTCGTCGAAAACTTAATATGCCAAGTCTGTTATGCTAAAACAGTTTCGGACAAACAAAAGTATGCGACATAGAGGGAACCCCACATAGGTACCTATGTTTACCCTTTCTAACCATATACGTGTAAATAATGGGATCACCTCTAGTGGAATAAAAATTCTTGTCATAAATTCGATTGTCATAACTCATTTCGCATAATGGCTTTCCTCATACATGTTATTTGTCATAAATTGTTAATTGCATAAAAATTTTACCTCATAATTGTTGTTCGGCAGGCTGTTCATAAGCATAATTTAGTATGGCACAAAATTTCAAATCATATTATTGAATGTCATAATAATTGATAGTACGAAGAAGAGCAACGCATAAATTATGGCTTTCATAATTATTAATGGAAATAGACATTATATAGTATAAGTTATATCACATGTACCAAAAATATAACATTTGAAATAATGATACAAAACTTACACAAGCAGAAAAACAAAAAGGGGGGACGGGGGGGCGAAGCCCCCCACAAGGGGGGCTCGGGGGGCGAAGCCCCCCGCATTAAGAAATCCTTCTCCACACTGACCTCTTAGTTGTAGGTTAGGTTAGGTTAGAATTGTGAACCTATAAATACGAACATCGGCCAGAAAAGTAGGTTAGGTTAGGTTAGGTTAGTTGTAGGTTAGGTTAGGTTAGAACTGTGAACCTATGAATACGAACATCGGCCAGAAAAGTAGGTTAGGTTAGGTTAGGTTAAAAAGCGCATGATATGTAGATTGATCAGGGAAAAAACAATTAATCAACATGCTTTATTTATAAATGGCATATACATACGCATCGTAAAATAGAAGTGATAACACTACACTCACATGTAAAATGATATAATTAGTAGGTACTCACTGTATGTTGTTCAGTATTATGCGCCAAAATATGATATGCATAAAAACATTATGGCGTTAAAAGATTATGATTTAGGTTCATATGCTCCAAAATTATATGGCATTCCTTACTTATGCATACAGACATTATGGTCATAAAATGTATGCGGATCAATTAATGCGTAACACACTTATGCGGAAAGATTTTTATGACAAAAGTGGTTATGCACACCGACATTATGGCTTAAAAATTTATGCAACCCAATATGGAACCGTAAATAATACCTAGCTCGATTATACCATATTAAACCATCACCAAAAAAAATACATAGTGCTATGCCAAATTTCAACTCAATCGGAATGTTAGAACTAGTACATAAAGTATCAAAATTATTTATACAGGATCCACCTACTAAATTGTTTAAATCAAAGACAACTGGTGATACCACAAGGAAATATCTGTCAACATTATTTGGCTATCCACAAGCTAGGACCGATGCCACGACTTCAGAGCGGCGCGGGCCGTAGTGTACGTGGCATGGACTCGCCGCTAAGATCGTAGACGTGGTATCTTCGTAATCGACAATTTCATACTTTAATTATACAGGGTGACTGGAAATTCGACGTATTCCTTCATGGTTCATTACCGGGCGATTCTCCGGGCCGAGGTATTTTGCTTGACTTCGGTGGTCAATTTTATTTTTCATATTTTGGATTCGTGACTTTAATATATAAAAACGGCCTAATTTTAAAAAATATTGGTAGCAAAGGCCCTCTTCTGAACTTAGTGGTTCATAAGATATTAAAGATTTTACAATCACCGAAATCAAGAGCCTTACTATTTGCAACTAAGGGATCAAAGGACAAGAGGAAGCAGCTGTCGGAAATTAACAATAAAATAAAAGAAAGTATGAGAAAAGACAGAAAACAACATAGAATGGAAACTATAGAAAGACACGTACTAAGAACAGGAGGTATCAAAAAAGCTTACAAGGAAATATCTCACACAAAGGAATGGGTAGTAAAAGTTAAAAACAGCGAAGGCCAAGAACAGAACAGAAGGCAAGATATTCTACATACTGCCACAACATATTACAGGGAGTTATATAAAGATAAAAATAAAGAAACTAAAATCGAACTGACAGACACCACAGAGATTCCACGTGTTCTTGAAGAAGAAGTCAACTACGCTATTAACACACAAAAAAAGGATAAAGCTCCAGGTCCGGATAACATCAACAACAACATTCTAAGACAAGCCAAGGCAGACATTGTTCCTGTTCTCACTGAAATATTCAATGACATCATCGAAAGTGAAGCCATACCACATCAGTGGACCAAATCTAACATAATCTTATTGTATAAGAAAGGAGACCCACACAATGTTAGTAACTACCGTCCGATAAGCCTGATGTCTAACATCTACAAAATTTTTGCTAAAATACTTCTAAAAAGGATCGAAAAGAAATTAGACGAGCAACAGCCCTACGAGCAAGCAGGCTTTAGAAAAGACAGCTCAGTGATAGACCATATACATGTGGTACGTCAAATCTTGGAGAAATATAGCGAATACAATCTGACATACTACATAGCATTCATAGACTTCAGCAAAGCATTCGACTCCTTGATTCATGAAGTGATATGGGAAACCCTGAGAGACCAAGGAATAGAACACAAGTACATCAGAATCATCAAAAATGTGTATGAAAAAAGCGTTGCATGTGTTCAACTGGAAAAGATGGGAAAAACTTTTAATATACAAAAAGGTGTCAGGCAAGGAGACCCCCTTTCCCCAAAATTGTTTTCAGCAGTGTTGGAAACAGTCTTCAGAAGCCTCGAGTGGGAAAAGCTCGGTCTCAACATAAATGGTAGCAGATTGTCACACCTCAGATTTGCTGATGACATTGTTTTGTTTGCGAATACACCAGAGGAACTGAGTGGGATGCTAGCAGAGCTAGCAAAAGAAAGTGCTAAAGCAGGCTTGACACTGAACCCAGACAAAACCAGACTGATGACCAACGGAGAAGAATGTATTATCAAAGTAGGACCAACTCTAATCGAATATACACAGGAATATATATATCTAGGTCAGTTGATGGCACCATGTAGTAATATAAAGAAGGAAATAGACAGAAGAATTGCAAATGGCTGGCATAGATATTGGAGTCTAAAGGAGGTAATGAAGGACGGAACGCTTCATATAGCTACAAAGAGCAAAGTTTTCAACACCTGCATACTACCTGTTCTCACATATGGTTGCCAAACCTGGTCCTTACCCCAAAGTAGCACGAACCAACTTGTTACCTGCCAAAGAGCTATGGAGAGGAGTATGTTGGGAGTTAGGAAAGCGGATAAACTAAGATCAACCACAATCAGAACGAAATCAAAGGTCTATGACATCATACAAAAAGTTAGAAGATTAAAGTGGTGCTGGGCAGGTCATGTCATAAGAGGGAAGGAAAAGTGGTGCAAGCTGGTTACAGAGTGGTACCCAAGGGAAGGACAGAGAAAGAGAGGGAGACCACAGAAGAGATGGGAGGATGATATATGTCAGGTGGCAGGAAAAACATGGCACAGAGTCGCACGCGACAGGCACGAATGGAAGAGGCTGGAGGAGGCCTTTGCCGAGGGGCAACCAGATTTGCAGAAAAAGAGCAAAAGACAAATATTACAAGCAAACTAAATAATAACAAAATCTGAATGTATAAGGCTAAAAAAAAAAAAAAAAAAAAAAAAATAATAAATAAGAAATCAAAGGCTCAATACTTCAGAGTTTTCGATGTGTAGCTCGCTGAAATGACGACCCTTAGGAATATTTGTAGTGTCAGGCTGTTGAGGCATAATACCCTGATGCACCAGTTCAACGAGATGGGTAAACCATGTGCTAAAATGCCAATGAGATGCCGGTGAAAGCAGCCTAACTAACAGCAACCCACCGAAATTAGTAAACAAAAGAAGCACAGTCAGAACTATGCTGCATTAACAAAATCACGATTATAAGCATTGAAGAACCGATTGAGGGGCATGGCAATATAGAAATAATGTAAAATCAGTTGGTTTTATCGTAAAAATTGATAGCGGTGGCAATTTTTATTGACTTCAGTGGTCAAAAATTACACCGAATCAATGGAAATCAATTCCACCGATTTCAAAATTTAATGTTTTTTATCGATTTAAGGAATACTAAAAGTAATATAGACACGAACAAATTATTATGGACTTACATTCTCCCGGAGATAGTTTATTCACTTATAAAATTGCAGACACACAATCACTGAACAACACAAATTGTTCCACCGAATTCAACAAAACACGTAACCAAATCCACCGAATGACGAACGAACCCACACGAACTCTACCTACAAGCCATTGAGCCAACGTCTACTCTCGGCGGCGGTGAGAACACAACTGAAGCTAGTTGCTTGCGAGCTGCGGGTTTCTAGTATACTTCTTTAAGGCAGTGCTGACGTGTTTTAAAGTTTACACTGAAATCACTAGTTACCCTCGGACGCTCCGAAAAATAGTTTTTATTTAAAATGTTTAGCAGATAAATTATATCTATAGGAACAAAATGATTGATAAACTAATGCTGAATACGGGAACACATTTGAAATCATAGTATCTAGACCCAATATCCAGTTATGATTTTTTATTTCAACAAATCTGGCAAGCGGACGCTCCCAGTGAACGTCAATTTTTGTAATAACTTTTTTTTATTGTCATGTTAATGAATTATCATGAAATGTTTACATAGCTCGCCAGACGAAACTAACCGTTAGGTACTAGCTTGATTTTATTCAGAAATATTCGATGGTAAATTTAACCATTTTCAAGCCCGGACACTTAAAAATGCCACTCCTGAGAAATGCCCTACCAATGATTTAAGTCTAGTCAACTAGGGGTCAAAACTCATTGGTTTTCAAGTTATTGGAGTTTTTAGATTTTTTGGAAAATACCCGCCTATCGACCTACAAGTGGTATTTAAAAAAAAACTACTTCAATTTGGATTTAAAAAGAACATTTTCTTTTAGCCAATGAGTTGCTAATTACGATAAATAACCAGTGGCGTAACTATACCATCTGGGGCCCGTGGCAAATTCTTTTGATGGGGCCCTATCAGTAAAAATCGTCCCGTTGCACCTACTCAGTCTAATTTTAATAAACTTCGAAATTTTCAGCGTACTCAATTACACGTTGTATATGTCCCACTAATGACCACTGTAGTCCCCACGCTAGCCCAATTTGTATTGGAGACTTCACATTCATCCATAGAACATAATATCTAAATGCATTCATCATCTATTCGCTAGCTTTTCGGTGAAGGAACAACATCGTGAGGCCTGCATACATTTGCAATGAAATAGAAATAACAATTTAATTTCATTAAGATATTTACTAAAAAAAAATTTTTCTTAAGCTTTCTGTTCCGCAAAAGTGTCTATCACATCATCAAAGTTTAAAGATCGGGCCATACAATTTTCAATAGACAGAATAGCCAAGTTACATAACCTGTCTTGTCTCATAGAGTTTCTTAAATAGGTTTTATCAATTTTAGTTTTGAAAATGATCGTTCAGCACTAGCTGTAGTCACAGGAATTGTAAGAAATAACATTAATGCAGCGCATACTTCAGGAAAGCTGCAGGACATAAAATGATTTTATATTATTAATAAATCAGCAAGGTCTCTAATACACAAAGATTTTTCTATTTCGTCTCTAAAAGTGGAATTAAAACTGAGAATTTCTCTGGAAAATGATTCAGATATGTCTCTTTTATATATCTCAACAAATTCTAGAGCTTTTTTTAATAGATCAGTATCATTTAAAACTTAAAGTGGAAGGCTGCAAAACACTGAAATTTGAAACAATTTCATTCATTGGAAGGAAACGCTTCAGTTGGTTTATGATGTCCAATACTCGATAAAATATGTTCACTTTGAACAAACTTTCCGGATCTTGGAGACGCTCATCTTCGCAAAGCTCATCAAAATGGCGTTTACCTTCCTCTGACGAGTTTTTGAAAATTCAGGGGTAATGGACCATTTTTCTGCTACACTATTTGCTTCCATTTTTAAATTTTCAAATTCATGTCGATATCTTTCCAATTCTTCTAGATAAATTTTTAAACGTTTTAAGGCATTTGAAAGATTGGTGGCTTTAGACTGAAGAGCTATAGAGGCTGCATCGATAGTAAGTAGGATCTTGCAACGGAACCAATAACATAATAATATCGTAGTTTTCGATGTTCTTTTTGAGTGAAGTGAAACAGCTTCATTTCTTTCATCTGATTTGCCATTTAACAGAACTGTTATCGTATTAGTAGCGCTTTTTGGACTTCAACAAACCGAACTTTTAAAGCAAAAACGGCATCATAACATAACGTCCTGCCCATCTACTAGGGTTTAATGTTTTTAATGTTATTGAAGTTGAAGACTCACTTTCTTTATTAGATATAAAACTTGATAAAATATTCCATCTTTTGATACTAGGTAGGTATGCCCAAAAAATTCTAAATTTGTTTAACTGTTCCAAAAAAAATTGCTTTGGGTATTGTTTAGGTTGGTTGAAATGCTTAACGATTAACTTGAAATTGTATATGGTCTTTAGTTGTCTCACTTTGGATTTTAAGCAAAACTTATAAAAATATACTTTTCAAATAAAATAAAATACTCAGATACAATGTAAAAAAACATTTTTGAGCTCGTGGCCTCTTGGGCCGGGGCCCTTTTGGGTCGGGGGCCCGTGGCATTTTGCCAGCCCTGCCACCCTATTGTTACGCCACTGTAAATAACAAAAACATGCAAAAATGCAGAGCAGAGCTAAAAATGTCAACCATTGTACCTTTTTAGAAAGCTTATGAACTAAGAAACTTATTTCTGTAATTTGTACGTCAAGTGGGTGAATATCACAACAGCGTTTTTTACGTGTCCAAGCTGAGAATCCCAGTGTAATATGCATATTTTTTCCTAAAAATTTTATGGTTGATTATTGGAATAACAAAATAGTTGGCTACAAGTTTAGATTGCAGTAAACATATATATTTATTAAAATAAAAAATAAAAAGTAAATTATTTAAGAACAAGGTGGCTTGTCCTCAACGTACTTCTTATGAAACAAGCGCTCAGCATGGCTATGTTTTAAGCTTATATATAAATAAGTCATCAAATTAACAATTTATGAAGTCATAGCCTCTTAATGTTGGTATAATTTCATCATTTTACCTATTTAAATACACATGACAGAGGATCAAAGTTTGTCCAGGCAAAATTGTAAGTTACGGTGGCGAAATTTCAAGATGTCGTAGCTGGTTATTAAATGGCGCAGGAGTTGTCGCGTTGGTTTACCCCACTTAGGTCAGTCATGCGCTAGCGCTTGCGCGGAGTGGAAGTGCGACTGAGACGGTGTGTTTCCCGCCATAACGTACGTAACCTCTTTGGTGGCATTTTGTTTAACGATTTGTTAGTTTTGGTGGCTCGAATTGTGCGCTTGTTCTTTGTTCTTCGTGTCGGAAGTATACCGTGTTGGATAATATTTTGGTTTGTAGTTTAACCTATTCTATAATTATAATCTTAAAATAAAACATTAAATTATTGCAATTTTTTTTCGTAATTTTTTCAGTTTAGGTGGGTCAGCTTTGGTGGTTTTGGTGGCGCATCCGCGCCACCAAAACTGAATTATGCCACCAAAACTTAAAATCACCGAATTAGTTTTAGTCATTTGTTTTATTTGTTTATAATTACTAAGGTATACCTAATTCGCACCTTATGGGACAATAACAAAATAAATACCTAAATGTTTTTATGCAATATTGTCGTTGTCGTGTAACTAATTTACTTATTTTTAATACATTTTAGAATGCCAAATAGAAAACAAAGTAGGAATGAACGTCTGGAGAAAAAGAGGATCGCTGAAAGAAAGAGGAAGGCAAAATAAAAAAAAGATCCTGAAAAAGCTGAAGAACTAAGAAGAAAAGAAAGGGAACGGTATCACAAAAAAAAAAGGGAAAAAAAAATTATTCCTATTAGCGAAATGCAACCACGTGATCGAAGGATAGCTCAAAGGATAAAGAAAATAGCTAACAAAGCATATTATGAAAAGAAAAAAAGGTGCAAGATTCTAGCTGTCAATTTTGAAAAAAATAACCCATCACTTAGCCATACTGTTGAGAATATATGTTCGCCTGTTCTTGTAAATACGAGCCCGCAAATCCAAGCTAAGACAAGTCCAACGAGAATTTCGCGCATCGACCTTAGCAATGTCAGCCCACATCCTCCTACTTGCTCTTCTAACAAATCTAGCCGTCGCTCAAGAAACTGTCATGAATGCAGAAGCCCAGATGTCTTCGTAAGAGATTCACGCCGAGTCATGTCACCTTCTGTAGATTCAAATGCCACAAACGACACTAATACTAACTATCCAAGAAGTCCCGATCCAAGCTTGTCAAGAAATATATTTACAAGCAGTCCCATCCAAATACCAATTCACTCACCTTCAGTATCACAATATGTCAGCAGCATACATTCTGAATCATCTGGTTGCAATAGTCCTACTTCAGATTCATCCCTTTCTTCAAGCACCTTGACGAAAAAATTCAGAAAATATAGATATGAGAAAGCCAAAGAGACAAAGCTGTTACAACGGAGGATCATGGAACTGAGGAAAGAGAAAGATACTTACAGAAAAAGAGCAGAAAGGGCTGAAAAGCTTATTAACATTCAAATGCAAAAAAAGAATTTATGGAATATTCCAGCAAATAACCCCGTAAAGACAACGATCGCGAGTGTAAAATATGACAAAAGATTACGCGATACTGTAATAAACTTCCTTGAGGATGATGAACATAGTAGAGTTTGTCCTGGAAAAAATGACGTAATTACAAGACATAAACAAAAAAAGCAAAAGAGATACCTCAACGACTCTTTAAAGAATTTACATTGTAAATATACATCATCAGGCAATCCACCAGTGAGTTACACTACGTTCTGTAGAATGAGACCGTTTTGGATTAAGCAACCAGATTTAAACACGCGAAGTACATGCCTTTGTCAAATTCATGCCAATATGGAACTTATAATCGCCGCATTAAAAAAATACAAGATTATAAATGAAAACTGCACATCTGACATATTAAAAAGTTTATGCTGTGACAAAGGAAATGTGAAATGTCTTATGAGGCAGTGCGAGCTATGCAAAGATAGGCAAATACTGTACAGAGAATTTGACAATTCAAATACTATGATTTACTGGATATGGGAGAAAATCTCTAAAACTTATATAAAAAATAATGAGCAAAAAAAGGCAAACGCAGTAGAAAAAGTGAGACATCTAGAAAAGCCGTTAAAAGTAATAGAAATATTTGAAAAGTTACTTACACCTTTCCTTACGCACTGTGGTAATATTAAAAATCAATACAACAGTATAAAACGCATCAAAGAAAACATGTCGGACAATGAATGTTTGGTCCATATCGACTACAGCGAAAACTTTTCAACTAAATATGGGGAAGAAATACAATCGGTCCATTTTGGTGCAAGCAGACAACAGTTAACCCTGCATACAGCAGTAATATATTACTGTGTTAGTGGCCAGCTTAAGACTCAGGCTTTTTGTACAGTCAGCTCTTCTTTAAGGCATGACGCTTCAGCAGTTTGGGCACATCTAGTTCCTTTACTCGCAGAAATTGAAAAAATGGCACCCCAAGTAACTAAGCTACATATAGTTTCCGATTCACCATCAGCGCAATATAGAAACAAGAAGATTTTTTACATTATTTCGCAATTGAAATGTTACTGCCCAAGTGTCACTTGCATCGTTTGGCACTATTGTGAATGTGGCCATGGGAAAGGTGCTCCCGATGGAGTTGGTGGGGTACTCAAGAGAACGGCGGACAAATTTGTGGCATACGGTAATGACATTATCACCATCGACTCTCTCGTTGAACACCTACAATCTTCAGTAAAAGCAGTCAAAATTATTCGGGTTGAAGACTATGAGATCACCGAGAAGGACTGGCTGATACCTAATACATTAAAACCGTTTCCAGGTACAATGAAAGTACACCAAGCGATTTGGACAGAAGGTTTGCCCCTCGTAATAGCGCTTCGTGCTTTGTCGTGTGTTGAACCTCAATGCTTAGATAATTTGGTAGAATGTCCACATGTAAATCATTTAGGCTTCTACAACTTCTCTGATAATACTAAAAATGTTGGAAAAAACGACCGCTCACAACTTGCTGATCCTATTTCGAAAAAGCCATCATCCATTCAAAGCCCAATGTCTAATCTTGACAGTTTGACCAATCAAACTGTCAAGATTATTGCACAAAAAAGTATAAAACCCTCACCTACACAAAAGGAAACGTTTGGTCAAACTGTCAAGATTATTGCACAAAAAAGTATAAAACCCTCACCTACACAAAAGGAAACGTTTGGTCAAACTGTCAAGATGAATGCACAAAAAAGTCGAAAATCGTCACCCATTCAAAGGCCAACGTTTGGCCAAATTGTCAAGATTAATGCACAAAAAAATAATAAGTCGCATAGTGCCCCATTTCCAGGACGTGTTGTCAGAGGGCCGACAGTTGGTATAGAACAAAGTAACATCAAACGTTTCAGAGCATCTGAGGATTTCCTACTGAAATTCAGTAATAAAGCAAAACCATGCACAATCACCTCAAAAGATGTAACAACAGATAACCAAGAAAACCATAATTCATCGTTTTTATCCCAATACGATATTGATGTACAATCTGACGCAGTTCCTTCCTGCTCATTTTTTGAAAATATTACCCCTTCCAAATTCAAGAAATTCGAGATGACTAAAGCCCACGAGGGAAATAAAAATATAAAAATTCAAACAAAATCATATAAACCAGATTATTCCAGTGATTCTGATTTAGACATTTTTTAAGTTACTTTTGCGAAGAAATATTATGTTTAAGTTTTATAATTTTATTTGAGATACAATTCTGTGGTATTATTTTATAACAATTTGTTACGTTTACTTAATAGAAAAGTTTATTATGTCAAATGCTTATATATACCTAAGGTAGACGGCATAGCTGTAATGTATCGTCTTAATAATAATTATGTTATTGTTTTAAGACTACTCAATTTGATCTCAATGTTGATTGATGTGTTGCATTTATCATTAGTTTAAATCTTAGTTTTCAATGTAAAACTGTTGTTGATTTTATTTTTGATCGTCATTTTCAACACATTTCCAAAATTTGGCATTTTTGTTTAAAAATATTCCAATCAAAATATTATGTATACATACGTATAGTCTTAATAATATGTTACTGTTTTAAGAGACTACTCAATTTTGATCTCAATGATGATTGGTGTTGCATTTTTCATTTGTTTAAATCTTAGTTTTCAATGTGAAACTGTTCTTAATTTTTTTTTGATCGTCATTTTCAACACAGTTCCAAATTTTGCATTTTTGTTTAAAAATATTTCAATCAAAATATGTATAAATACATACTTATAGTCTTAATAATATATTAGTGTTTTAAGAGACTACTCAATTTGATCTCAATGTTGATTCATGTGTTGCATTTAACATTAGTTTAAATCTTAGTTTTCAATGTAAAACGATTGTTAATTTTATTTTGATCGTAATTTTCAACAGTTCCATACTTTGCATTTTTGTCTAAAAATATTCCAATCAAAATATCTATAAATACATACTTATAATCTTAATAATATATTACTGTTTTAAGAGACTACTCAATTTTGATCTCAATGATGATTGGTGTTGCATTTTTCATTTGTTTAAATCTTAGTTTTCAATGTGAAACTGTTCTTAATTTTTTTTTGATCGTCATTTTCAACACAGTTCCAAATTTTGCATTTTTGTTTAAAAATATTTCATTCAAAATATGTATAAATACATACTTATAGTCTTAATAATATATTAGTGTTTTAAGAGACTACTCAATTTGATCTCAATGTTGATTCATGTGTTGCATTTAACATTAGTTTAAATCTTAGTTTTCAATGTAAAACGATTGTTAATTTTATTTTGATCGTAATTTTCAACAGTTCCATACTTTGCATTTTTGTCTAAAAATATTCCAATCAAAATATCTATAAATACATACTTATAATCTTAATAATATATTAGTGTTTTAAGAGACTACTCAATTTGATCTCAATGTTGATTAATGTGTTGCATTTAACATTAGTTTAAATCTTAGTTTTCAATGTAAAACTATTGTTAATTTTAATTTTCAATCGTCATTTTCAACACAGTTTCAATTTCTGTATTTTTGTTTAAAGATATCCAGTCAAAATATGTATATTTATACATAACGTAATATATATTTCTAATATTTCCTATGTCAATAAATAGTTATACTTAATTAGAACCATTTTTTATTTTAGTTGAATTAACATTTCTTCATTATTTATATTTTTTCATACAAATAGTAGAGTTTTCAGTTTTTGGTGGGCGATTAAGTTTTGGTGACGTAATTTCAGATAAGGTGGCCAATTTTCAGTTTTGGTGGCAACCTAAAATTTTTAATGCGCATATTTCATTAATCATTGCTATAATTCTTGGGCAAATATGAAAAAAAATAATATAATGAATAGATATTTAGTATTATAACTTAATTTCTTCGTAAAACCTAAAAAAAAAATGTGCCACCAAAACTTAAAAAAATTTGTGTTGTTGATATTCACCCAAGTGTCCTACTTTTTTTTAAAGTTATGTGTTAAAATGTTACAAAATTTGGAAATAAAATCAAGAACCGGTGAATTCAAATCCTTTTTTTTCTGTAAATTTTTGCATTTTTTTGCATGTTTTTGTTATTTATCGTAATTAGCAACTAATTGGCTAAAAGAAAATGATTTTTAAAAAATCCAAATTGAAGTAGTTTTTTAAAAAATACCACTTGTAGGTCGATAGGCGGCTATTTTCCAAAAAAATCTAAAAACTCCTATAACTTGAAAACCAATGAGTTTTGACCCCTAGTTGACTGAACTTAAATCATTGCAAATGAACCATAGAATAACCCCTTTGAAGGAATACGTCGAATTTCCAGTCACCCTGTATAAAATTGTATTGAATATCGGTTTTCTATGGGGGGGTCATTATTTCTGGAAAATAGTGGCGCCATTTGTTGGTAAATTTTTTCTTTGTCCTCTGATCACGCCGAACGGGCTGGACGGATTCAACTAATTTTGGTACAGGGATAGGATCCAAATATGATAGGATACTTTTTATCGATGTTAAAGAAAATGATGATGGTAACGCGGGCGAAGTAGCGGGAAGCTCATAGTTAAGAAATAAAGTAGCATTCCTAGGTGGCCTTAGTAGGATGTTTGTGTGAAGTAAATGATAACATTTAGAAGGAAAAGGCCAAAGTTATCTATTATCTCGATACAGGGCCAGGAGCGGTCCATTCAGATATCTACGACCAGAAGTGCGTGCGCGCATGTAGATTTACACGTCTTAGTACATTGTTAAACGTACCTACCGAGTTAGAGTGAAGCGAGGCCGTTCTAATTGTGCGTATCTTTTCAACATTAGTGGTTCTGTGAGCTAAAGTATCATTTTTCAACCCCAAATCTCCGCTATGTTGTAAAAATTCTGAAATCTGAATCGACAAAAAAAAATCCCCTCAAAATTACAGGCTGCGACCGCGCTTGGCGTGTGTGTTCATTATCGCCCTTCGCCATAAGGGATTAACAAAACGCCGAAATAAAATTGAGTGACATTCAAGAGCCACAAAGTCCGCCTTTTGTACGATAAGTTGTCATTTGTGCAATAAAGATTAGATAAATATTACCTGTACTTAAACACACAAGTGAAGCGATGCATCTTCCATTGTAAAACCTGATCGCCCCCATGATGATAATCGTGACATAGCCGGTCCTTCCTCGGGACTCAAATTATATTTCGCGGTTTAAGCGTGAAGAGGTAACATACAGACAAACAGACAAGTTTACTTTTTCTGCATCTAGTGACATCTAAAGTTTTTAAATATATCTGTGAAGAAGGTTCTGTTACTACCAATTCACTAACTCCTGTGGCGCAGAGATCGTTCATAGATTCCGTTCATCGTTTGCTCAAGTCATTAAAAATACTGGAATGATTGTTTCATGACGACTCTAAACTTATTTTTCAGCATAATGGCGCCGGAAGACAAGTCACCCGCAGACAAAGCATGGGTCCTGGATGAAACCGACGCCGTCACAGAAGACAAGGCGGGAAGCACCCTGGTGCCTCCATCGGCTACGGAGAGGGAGATAAAGATAGTGTGGAAGATGGTGGCCTTGCTGTCAAGCGCACATATTGGCGGGATGTACGGGGTATATCTCTTCTTCACCCAGGCCTTGTGGAGTACGAGGGTGTTCCGTAAGTTCCTATATATTTGCACCAAATAAAAGACTACAGAAGGTTATTGTTTGATCTTCCAGTAGTTAGGTGGTTGCCACTTGAGAACCTTGCCACTCCAGCGCATCTCAGTTCTACGAGTGATATACCCTCCTACTGTCACTCTATTTTGGTTGATTTTTCAGGCTCTGTCGGTTACTTTGGTTCTGCATTATCGTATCTGATTCAATTTTGCGGGGAAACGCCAAGCCCTGTCCATTGTTCTTTAGATGATCCTGATCTTTCTTAAACGGTCCTTATAGTGAGCAACCACGTCTCAGTTCCATGTGTAATCACTGGCAATGGCCAATGTCATTAGATAATTGATGCAGTGACAGAAGAAAAGGTGGGCAGCACCCTGGTGCCTCCATCAGGCGCGGTGAACGCTGGAACCACGAAGCGGGGCTACAAAAGACGAACGTTTAATATACTCTAGTTTAACCTGAGTAGGTTCGTTAGTTCAATAAAATTAACTGAAAATTTGGCAAAATTAAAGGACAACTTGTATCTATCAGGATATGTAGGTTATAGAGCAAAGTTAAATTTTATCTACTCTCCCCCGCACCCCGGGGCGCCCCCCGCGCCCTTTAATGTGACCCGGAGCGCGGTATTTTCCATTTCAAAAGAAAACCGTGAAGGAGACATACAAAATGTGTAGGAACAAAATAATCCTTGTTAAATTTACCATGAACCTTTCATACATACAAAAGCGATATCACTTATGAATTCAGCTCAATCTGTAACCAAATACTAACGTTTTTTTCTGCTAAAAGGTGAGTTCTCTCAAAAGCTTTAGACTTTAAAAAGGTATAATTTATATCTACACTCTTTCATTTACTGTTGTTATGCTATTTTATAAATTTAATTAATTTGCCCATTGAGCGAAATATAAATATTCGTACAGGTTAAACGGTGTTACTTTTAATACCATAGACTTCTTGTATGTTTTCCTGTAATCTATAGATATAGAACTATTTTCTGTATTTTATTTTAAATTTTTAGACTCAGTATTTTAGGAGGTAAGGGTTGTGCGGGGACATCGAAATGAATTTTCGCCTATTTTCATAAATAACTTCAAAACTGTTTAATTTAAAGTTATGGAAAATATACATTTGAGATGTTATATAACATGCCCTTTCATTTGATATGTCACACGATATAGTTTGCATTATTTTTTTCTAATTTGCGCCCCAAAACCGGCCCCCATGTTTAAAATTATTTGATTTACGTTACGTTACGTTACACGACCAAGTTTGGGTCATTAATTTATAAATGTGTACCAAATTTCAATTCAATCGGTCCAGTAGTTTTGGAGCTAATTGGCTATGACAGACGGACGGACAGACACAGATATACGAGTGATCCTTGCTTCCGTTTTTCCTTTTCAGTCCAATCCAAGGTAATGATATGCGGTTTTTTTCGACAAACATAGAATTGGATTAATAAATAAAAAGAACCATGTACTAGATTAGATACATTTTTATGTGTATAATTCCAAAAAAACACAAAATTTTAATATTTTGTTCAGAATTACTTTTTTGTTTTCGAAATGATTTTTTACCTGTTTTCTATCTTTTTAGGGTTCCGTAGTCAACTAGGAACCCTTATAGTTTCGCCATGTCCGTCTGTCCGTCCGTCCGTCCGACCGCGGCTTAGCTCCGTGAGCATTAGTACTAGAAAGCTGAAATTTGGTATGAGTATGTGTATGTATAATGCCGACAGAACGATAAAAAAAAAATAAAAAAAAAAACTTTTTCGGGTACCTCTCGTGGGGGTGATTTTTTAGGGTTCCGTAGTCAACTAGGAACCCTTATAGTTTCGCCATGTCCGTCTGTCCGTCTGTCCGTCTGTCCGTCTGTCCGTCCGTCCGCGGCTTAGCTCCGTGACCATTAGTACTAGAAAGCTGAAATTTGGTATGAGTATGTGTATGTATAACGCCGACAGAACGGTAAAATAAAAACTAAAAAAAAAACTTTTTTTTGGGTACCTCTCGAACACCTAAAGTGGGGGTGATTTTTTTTTTTCGTTTCAACACTAGTGTGTGGGGTGTCGTTAAATAGGTCTTTTAAAAAGAATAGGGGTCTCCAAACATCATTTTTTGATAAAGTCAGCAGTTTTGTAAATATTCGCTCCGAAAATAAAAAAAATAGTGTCCCCCCCCCTCTAACTTTTAAACCACGAGTTAAAAAATTATGGAAAAATTCATGAAAATGAGGCCTTATAAGTACTTTCAATGAAAACTATATTGAATAAAATCGGTCGAGCCGTTTTTGAGTTATCGCAAAATTTCATAATTTTCTTTAAAATGACGTAAGTGCCGCGCGGTGTCCTTATACTTCGAACGTTACACAATACACATATTAGTTAACTGC
The DNA here is from genome assembly GCA_932273695.1 of Apotomis betuletana. Classification (NCBI taxonomy): domain Eukaryota; kingdom Metazoa; phylum Arthropoda; class Insecta; order Lepidoptera; family Tortricidae; genus Apotomis; species Apotomis betuletana. The sequence continues at coordinate 10,234,191 of OW026320.1, read as the reverse complement.
CATATTGCATTAAAAGATTCCGCTCAATCTGGCGCGTATAATCGATGACTTCCAGAAGGTAATAAGTAATTAGAGTTACTTTGGCGTTTACGACCTTTTTTATCGAGCTTGAAATCTTTCTCGTACCTAATTTAAGCCCATCTATTGTGAATGATGGGCAACTACGGAACCCTTCACTGAGCGTGGCCCGACATGCTCTTGGCCGGTTTTTTTTTCTTTTCAACACTGGTGTGTGGGGTGGCGTTGAATAGGTCTTGGAAAAATAATAGGGGTCATATAACATTATTTTTTGATAAAGTCAGCAGTTTTGTAAATATTCGCTCCGAAAACAAAAAAAATAGTGTCCCCCCCCCCTCTAACTTTTTAACCAATGGTCAAAAAAAATCGGAAAAATTCATGTAAATGAAGCCTTATAAGTACTTTCAATGAAAACTATATTGAAAAAATCGGTCGAGCCGTTTTTGAGTTATTGCCAATTTTAATATTTTTTCTTTAAAAAGACGTAAGTTGACTTCCAGAAGGTAATAAGTGATTACAGTTTCTAGGGCGTTTACGACCTTTTTATAGAGCTTAAAATCTTTCTTAACTTAAACCTCGGGCTTAAAACAGCAGTTTATTGTGAAGGATGAAAAAACTACGGAACCCTACACTGAGCAGTGAGCGTGGCCCGACATGCTCTTGGCCGGTTTTTATGTTAAATTGAGTAATTATCTGCCGATGGGCACCTCAATCGTCAAAATCGGAGAATCCGTTCAGGATTTAGATATGTTTTGCTTTTTTTATCAGTAGCGCCATCTCTGTTCCTAAACGGTGAAACTAATTTCTCCTGGAGTGAAATCGTTTTTGATCCATATGATCACTGTGCAAAACGGCTTGCTTCCATCACAAAGTGCAGCTTCCGAGCCAAAAGTGTCCATAACAAATATCACTATAACGAAACAAAAAGGTTAGACCAAAAAGTAGTCTACAATTTTTTTTTGTAATTATTAACTTATTTCTAATGCATGTTATGTTTATTTTCAGTCGTTCTATATTACGTGATGGCCGCTTTGGGCGTTACGGTTGCGGTGCATCGATATTGGACCCACAAGGCATTCAAAGCGCGCTTGCCTTTAAAAATACTGCTGATTATTTTCAACAGCATGGCCTTCCAGGTTAGTTCTTCCATTTTATAAAGCAATGCGTGCTACGTAAGTTTGTAGAAGAAACGTTTCTCTGAAATCAAAAAAGGCCGAGATATTGGACCTCAAAGTTGGCACGATTTTAGGACTTCGGATCGATGGATGTTGGTGTCATTATAACACCCATTTATTGTTTTATCGTAATTAAAACGCTTAAATAGGCATGTTTTGTAGAAAAAACTTTTCTCTAGGTGCGCGGGTCAAATGCGCGCTGACAATAAACCCAGATATAAAGCTGGGTTTTCGTTGGCGCTGCGCAAAACGCGCATGCCGGCAAATGTCGCTTCGCTATACAATATACATGGTCACAATGCAAACCTAACCTAACCTACAGTTTTCGGTTTTGGGACCCATTTTGACGCTCCGCTCGCACATGCTTATTTTAAAGTCCTCTATACGATAGCATCATAATGATATCAACCCCAACCGTACGTCACTAACTGTTTCACCAGCTTAAATATTCAGATCTTAATGGTTTAGGGCATAAGCTCCTAGTTTAGTCTGATCATCTCATTCGCAAAACATCTTCTTCGCAAACGGTATCAATGGCGTACCTTGGTAATTAAGAGCAAAATGATTAAGGCTCCAGTTCGAGTCCAGTCAGTTCGAAGTTTGCCTCCTATGACCTTGGACAGGGATCCTAGGATCTGGGGGCCTCGGGGCCTAGGGCCTTAGATAGCTACACCACTGAACGGTCCCTTGTACAATGCGCCCCATTCGCAACATGTACCTTTCTCTATAGGTCCCATCCTTTTCACAAAATTTCCCTTCTGTAAGCGAAAGGGGCTTTTTTCGCTGACTGTCCCTTATTGAAGGGACTTTGTGAGATGTGGCACATCTTGACCATATTCTAGTCGAGTTTATTAGATATATTAGCATGTGTCATTGTGTTCAGTTATAGTGCTGCTTCGGTCACCGATGTTTACAATAAGTAACCTTGTTGTCCAGGGCCACGTTTTCACCTGGGCGCGCGATCACAGGATGCACCACAAGTACTCGGAGACAGACGCCGACCCCTACAACTCGACGCGAGGGCTCTTCTTCTCGCAAATAGGCTGGCTGCTCGTGCGCAAGCATCCCCAGGTCATGGCTAAGGGTCACACCATCCACTTGGACGACCTTCTCACGGATCCTGTGGTCCAATTCCAAAAGAAGTAAGGGAAGTGTTTACCCATTCCGACTGCGAAAGTCGAATGTCACACGCTTTCACTAAAAACTACTAAAACCCTCGAGACAATTGTATATCCGCGGTGCGATGATCGATCGATGAAAAAAGGTTTCGACATAAAATGTTGTCAAAATGATATCAAATTGGACGGAAAAGGGATAAAGTAGCCCCACCCCAAACCATACCAAACTAGGTACTTAAGCAATTGTTCTATGGATGGGCACTCGCTTCGCGCCACGTCTTTTCGGGTCACCACGATGACTCACTCCGCCTTTATTCGGCTAGGGTGCACACCAGTGCCGTATTAACCCCTAGGCCCACTAGGCCCGGGCAAAGGGGCTCAGGCAGTCTAAGGGACCCAGTCCCAGAAGTAGAACTTGCACCATACTTATGTTCTCCTTATTTGTCACTTAAAATACTACTACCAACTATTTAATTTGCTAAAAAGCGCTTTGAGATAGGGAAGGGGGCCTCAAATGCCAAGTGCCTAGGGGCCCTGGGCCCCCTAAGCGCGGACCTGATTGGCACGTTCGGAGCGGAGCAAGCGCTTCGATTATGACTAGACTAGTTACAACGTGCTAAGCGCGCGGAGGTGTTGAGGTACCTAGTAATGCCCGCCAAGCGCTGATGGATGTCAGCCTTCGGCTTCACACCCATGTAATAACTACAAGTGATCAGGACATTATAAAAAAAAACTGTACTCCGTCGACCGGCATCCTTACTATTCCTACATCTACATAAGTACAACTCAACCTTTTCAGATACTACTTACCAATGATGATCTTCTTCAGCTACATCCTGCCAACCTTGGTACCGACGCTGTGGGGAGAATCCAAGTGGACCGCCTTCTTCGTGGTCGGAGTCCTGCGCTTCATCCTCACTTTGCACGCTTCCGGTCTGATCAATTCCGTGGCCCACAAATGGGGGGATCGCCCCTACGATAAGCATATCAGTCCAGTCGAAATCAAGCCACTGTCTATCTTCGCGCTTGGCGAAGGTTTCCACAATTTCCACCATACGTTTCCCTGGGACTATAAGGCTGAGGAATTAGGAGGATACTCCCTGAACCTCAGCACGTTGTTTATCGATGCTATGGCTAAGATTGGGATGGCTTATGATCTGAAGTCGGTGTCCAGGGATATTGTGGAGAAGCGCGTGAAGAGAACAGGTGACGGCACCCATCCTGTGTGGGGCTGGGACGACGCGGCCGCAGAAGACAAAATGGCGGCGATTATTGACAATCCTGACAAAAGTGAATAAACCATTGGTACAAAGATCAAAGCTTAAAGAAACATTTAAAAACGAGTTACCTGGTGGAAGCGACCGGGAATCGAACCCAGTACTTCTGGATTGCCGGCCTAGCGCGTTAACCACTTCGCTACCCTAACTCCCAAGCAACCTATCGAATTTTTCCTTATGCTTTGTGTGTCGAGGTAACTCATTTTTATTTTTTTCTTTAAGCTTTGATCTTTGTATCAATGGTTTAAATATAAATTGTGGTACATGTTTCATAAATTTATAAAACTGAATAAAACTTTTTAAAAACTCCGACGAACTATTTTGCTTCGATAGCTTAGGTATATAAATGTCTTTTTACAGTAAATAATAGAAGTATGTACTTTTTTAATGTATAAAATAAAAATACACTATTTTTTAAATATTTAACAGTGTTTGTTCATTGCCTTAATAACTGATGGAACTCGATATTTCTAGACTAATAATCAGTTCATTATAAGAACGTTAATAGACGAACTCTTTTGCATTTGCTGCGATGGAGAGCATCGATGCACCGGCTGCTAGGAACGCGAAGTGTTTGTTTTGTAATAATATAGGTAATTTTAAAGTGAAGTGTCCGTTCACGCGCCTGAGCAAAGTATATCACATAGAAGAGAACGACGACTATAGTGAAGAAGAACAGTTCTTCTTCACTATAGTCGTCGTTCTCTTCTATGTGATATACTTTACTGTACTTCGTGGACGGGATAGTTGAGGGTGCACACGGTGAGAACCGAAAAAAAAACCGGCCAAGAGCATATCGGGCCACGCTCAGCGTAGGGTTCCGTAGTCGCATCCTTCACAATAGACGAGCTTAAAACAGCGGTTTCAAGCCCGAGGCTTAAACTACGAGAAAGATTTCAAGCTCTATAAAAAGGTCGTAAACGCCAAAGTAACTGTAATTACGTGTTACCTTATGCAAGTTATCGATTATACGCGCCACCAGATTGAGCGAAATGTTTTAATGCAGTATGGCACTTAACTAATATGTGTAACGTTCGAAGTATAAGGACACCGCGCAGCACTTATACGTCATTTTAAAGAAAATTATGATTTTGCGATAACTCAAAAACGGCTTGACCGATTTCAGGTAAAGTACTTATATAAGGCCTCATTTTCATGAATTTATCCATAATTTTTTGACCCATGGTTGAAAAGTTAGAGGGACGCTATTTTTTCGATTTCGGATGCGAATATTTACAAAACTGCTGACTTTATCAAAAAAAGATCCCTATTATTTTTAAAAGACCTCTTCAACGACACTTAGTGTTGGAACGAAAAAAATATCACCCCCACTTTAGGTGTACTCGAGAGGTACCCGAAAAAAAGTTTTTGTTTTACCGTTTTGTCGGCGTGATACATACACATACTTCATACCGAATTTCAGCTTTCTAGTAGTAATGATCATGGAGCTAAGCCGCGAACGGACAGACGGACAGAACGGAGAGACGGACATGGCGAAACTATAAGGGTTCCTAGTTGACTACGGAACCCTAAAAAGAGCTGCTCGCCATCGTCTTCGGGCTCGAGAGCTTCCATCAGTATGTGCACACATGGAGACGTAACCGTAGAGACCAGTCATAAACCTCTCGAAGCCCTGTTTTCTAAAACAATTTTCCTGCCCGTCTGCAGAGGACACAGACAACCCCCACTAGACGGAGCATGTAAGCCGACCCGCGCGCACCAACGATATGGTATGGTACGGCAGAACATTAAAGTATCAACACGGCGGCCACCGTTTAGTTGCGTCCATGTTTATGATGTCTCTCTACACCACTTAACACTACAATTTACCATGTTATTTATTTAATTTCTTTTTTCGTTAACGTACGCATGGATCATAAACAAGGACGCAACTAAACGGTGGCCGCCGTGTTGATACTTTAATGTTCTGCCGTACCATATCGTCGGTGCGCGCGGGTCGCCTTACATGCTCCGTCTAGTGGGGGGTTATGGAGGGTTATGATTTCAAGGTTGTTTACAAGCCTGGAAAATGTATAAACGTTGCCGATACCTTATCCAGAGCACCCTTATCAGAAAACATTAGTGATAAAATATCAGAGGAAATTAAATGAGCAGTCGTGTCTTTTGCTAGAGATTGTAAGATTCAGCGACAGTAAATTACGCGTGATAAAAGATGAGATATCAAAGGACGAGGTATGCCAATTATTATTAAACATATTCAATCCACAAAATAAGTACGAATGTTGATGAAAAAGTGCGAGGGCACTGGTCGTCGACCGTCTCGAATTCGTGGAAGGTACAATTTTCAAGGATAATTTAGTGTAAGTATATTCCTACAGCATTACGTGCTGAAATGCTAAATCGCGTGCACGAGGGACACATGGGCATCGTAGATAAAATTTAACTTTGCTCTATTACCTAAATATCCTGATAGCATACTGATACTTAGATAAAAGTTCTCTATTCATTATGCCAAATTTTCAGTTAATTTTATTGAACTATTCAACATGTTAATTTATTTATTTTAGATTAATATATTATGTACTTTTAAATTTTTAGCGTTTTTTTTTCCAAACAGTAAACTTGAATTTCTGATAATAGAGGTAGGTTGCGTTCCTAAACGCATACGCATGACTAATTGAATGATAAACGGGTGCGTTCCAATTTTGTTAAACAAGGGTTGGGTGTCAAGCAAGGATCTGTCGAGGAAGGAGGTATTGATTAAAATTCAAATACTTATCTTTCTAATTAATTTCGGGTTTTATTTCATATGCTATTAAATAGAATTTAGGTATTGAAATTAGCTCACTAAAATAAAGAAATGTGTAATAATCAGCGAAATACCGAAATCGAAGTCCGGTATTTTGTATGGAGCCGAATAACGGGATTCGATCCCTGGTTCCAAGTTTAATCCTAACTGGGTTGAGGGGGTCGCGTAGGAATCTTGATGGCCATCTAGGGCCGTGACACCAAAAAGCCGTGACTCTGATCTAAATCAATGCAAAATACTTATCAATAGTCGTTTGGCCTCATTACGAACTAATGAGTAGCTCATGTACTATCGACATTAATTAATAAACAGTTCAGATAAACACACCTTAAGATGTGTTACTAGCTTTTGCACGCGGTTTCGCACGCGCTAAATCATTATATAGGGTACATCCTAGGTACACCATACATCCCACGGGAACCATATTATTATAACGAAACGGGACTTAATCGCGTCCTAATAGTAGTTAATGCAACTGTTACATAATGAGAGGTCTCAATGTACGACTGTGGTTTTATGAAACGAGCCGTAGGCGAGTTTCATAATAGAATCACAGGAGTGTTTTAAGACCTAATTATGTACAGTTGCATACACTACTTTATCTACACGTCTATTCATAATCATTATCATAGATTTTCTATTATGAAAATCATGAAAATGTGAAACACTCAGTCCTGCCAGTCAGTCCGCGGAGCAGAGGAACACATAAGGTGACTCGCGCGGCGGGGGAGGTCACTATTACAGTATCAATTTTGAAATTACATCTCTGATTTTGGTCGCTGCCAAGTTATGTAGGTCCTTACCTATAACATCTGAACTTGTTAGGAATTTAACAAGATGGGTGTAGATAAAAGTGTTTATTTAATTATCTCAACGTCATGTTACGCCTATGGACTCGAAGGGACTATCTGTCTACGGACAACATGGTTTCTTCGGTACCTTAGCCTATGTGTTAAGTTAGGGCATAAACTATCTGTTCTAAATTTCATGCAAATCTGTCCAGTTTTTTTATGTCATAGTGGGCAAACGAGCAAACGGATCGCCTAATGGAAAGCGATTACCGTCGCCCATAGACACCTGCAACACCAGAGGAGTCACAAGTGTGAAAAAAAAAACAGTTCTGGTTTTGTTTTTCGTTTATAAAATCGGTTACAGTATCCTTGCTATTACTAATTTTTGTATAATACACGTAAATTCCAGCAATTTCAACTAACCACCACAATCAATCTCACACTTATTTCACTCACACTCATATATAGGTATACCTACACAAGCACTCCCATCCGTAAGCGTTGCAACGGCGAAGTTTTTGTTTTTGTTTTGTAAGGTCCTGGCAGAATACCAGCGAAGTGGCTTGCTGCTTCATTATGCTGAGTCAGCGCCTTTTCTCTGCCACGACACATGGTTTTAAAAATGTGCTATATAATTGTTATTTACTTGTACTAGTTTTAGGTAGCATGCTTCGACTGTATTATAATATTTACTGTGTCAAACCATGTAAGTTGTGGAAATGAATAAAGAATTTATCTATCTATCTAAGTGCGTTGCCGGCCTTTCAGGTGGGAGTACGCTCTATTCTTGAAGGTTTGAAGGCCGCATCGGTGTGGAAATACCGCAATTCATTCCACAATGCAGTCGTGCGAAGCATGAAATTTCTAGAAAAACGCTCAGTTGTGGTCTTCCAACTATCTAAGTGGTGAGGATGAAAGGATTGTCGCGTAGAACGATGGCAGAAGATGCGGCAGGGATCAAACCGAACAATTTCTCGGAACACTCGCCGTTATATAAGCAATAGAGATAAGCAAGAGAGAGGTAACATCTACGCGGTGGAGTCAAGCCGATCGGAAGCCATGAAGAAGTAACAAACGTGTGTATGTTTGTAGTAAGTTGTAACACACATTTTATTTTCATCAAAACATCCGAATATGTCCGAATTTTCGGCTGTTCTCTCGCCAAGAGAATTTTTGTTCGTAGGTTCGTTATACAGAATTATTTTGTGGATGATCATTTGGGCGTTTTAGTTTTAACCTCATTAATATGTCCGCAATATCGACGAATTCCGTATATACTGAGGTTTTCGGTTCGTCTTGGTGTCAGGCGCGGATTTTTTAAATTCTTATCAAAATTATTGCTTTTATGTATCGGCCAATATTGTGGACATAATCACCCTTGTCGATTCTGTTTTCGATTTGTTCAAAATGGCGGGTGGGAGTTAAACATTAATAAATATAAAATTTCGGCAATTTTGAAACAAATTCTCGAGGTCTAAACAGCTGACAGAGTTCTTGGACTAGGGACAATTTCCCAAGCAGTATTTTTTGATGGCAAGACTGAAAACGCAGGTGCAGAAAGGTTGAATAATAAAGTACCATTTTTTTTCGGAAACAGCCCGCCATTGTCTACCTCGGGCAACAGCTAAAATTTAAATATTAATATATATAATAATTTAAAAAAATATATTTAGACCAAATTTCTCATCAAGGTGGGTTGTCCCCAAGCCGGTTTTGTTTGTAAAATGCCGGGTAAGTCAAATACTATGCATGACAAAGAAAATCTGTTACCATTATCTTATTACCATATAAATAGGTAACGGAAAAAGCACATTACCCGTTATATATCTCCTTTGTATACCCTTGAATAAGTGCATATACGTTTGTCCCGAGAAAACTTCTCATTACCGCCGACAATGTTTCGAACCGATTTATTTCCCAAATTTGATCAAGTATGCCCCCCGTCTCCCGCGCACTTCAAAGAATTAGTCAAGCTGCGGCGCTCGACGAGGCCGGTTGTGTATAGTGGCAATACGTTGGCTTGTATAAACGTGAATATTTCATCGCGGTGGACAGGGGACGGGAAAGGTAAAGTACACTCGCCATTACAAGAGTTGAATTAGTTTTAGAATATAGGGCTTACTTTTTTTTTAAGAAATAAAAATATGTCGTGTTTCTCATTCCACCATTCTCATTCCGGTGTTTCCGGTGTAGTAAAATGACTTTAAACCCCACCAAAATGAGGAAAGCACCGGAATGACATCAAAAGTAGCTTCACTTTTCATAAATATTGTGGAAATAATAATATTTTTTTATTTTGTTTTTAATACCATACTAAGATATATGTTTATATTATTATGTAATGCCAATATAATATATATTACGAATATAAAAAGTAAAATTACTTTCATAATTCGCCACTTTTCTTTCATTCCGGCGTATGAAATTTCATTGCGGTGCACTTATTTTATCATCCTGGTGTACATTTATCATTCCGTTGTGTGTTTCATATTCGATCTCGAATATCTCGAAAACTATTTCAGATATCAGGGTCCCATTTACATATGTTTAATAATATAGTCTAAAGTATCTCTTCACATTTAAAAAACTTAAAAATAATCAAAAATAAAGAATCACACCGAAATGATACAAAAAATGCGTCTTGTTGAAATTGACCCACTAGCTCTCATCACGCCGAAAGGGCTGGCGGACTGAACTAATTTAGGTACAGGGATAACTAGACATCCAAGTATAGTTATAGGACACTTTTTATCGATGGTAAAGAAAATAAATACGCAGGCGAAGTAGGGAGAACCTTCTTGTTAAGGGGCTCCCCGCTCTCAATGACCTTCGATCTGTTGCGATAGATTTTCCCATATTATAAATAGCTAATCATAATAACATAGTTTTTCCACAACAAAATACCGTATCAAGTACCTTTCACATGTCACTGACTTTGAGATACAGGCCGTCAAAGTTTACGATTTTTTCGGGGAAAAAGTTGTGGAAACGGTTTTTTGCATAGTAAATGATAACATTCATTACGAAAAGGCCAAAGTTATATATTGTAGTATCTCAATACGGGGCCAGATTTAGTCCATTCAGATATTTACGAGCATATGTGCATTGTGTAGCGATTCACATGTTCACGTCATGTGTTCGCCATCATATAAACATATATCACCATCGTAAGACTCACATCATCAAATTCTCATCACATTAGCAATAAGATCATATTACACCATATAATATTAACATCATCATTTTATAGAAGTATTAAAAATTAGCGAATACAAATGTAAGCATCCTGCCATTTTTTGAATAGCAAATTAATATTCACAAAATTTGCCAACAAAAGAATTGAGCGTTATTTAGACTGGAAAAGGATCAAAATTCCATATACACAGCATTTAGTGGGAGGGGCCTAGGACGTGACGAGTGTCCCGAGTGGGACGAGGCAGACGAACCTGATGAGTGAGACGGAGCAGTTGAGTGGGGCGAGACAGATGACGCTGTCGAGTGAGATAGAGCAGTCGAATAGAACGGGTCAGTCGAGTAGGTCGACAGCGGCGAATGACTAGAGTTTTGGGTATAAATAGGCAAGGGCTTAGTAGGATGGGATTCATTTTTACTTGCGACTTCGACTGGGTAACACTGTTGTTTGGCAATAAGGTATTAAATTTAATTCTAAGGGGAATTTCTGTTGGGATTACATTATTTTTCTGATCTATAATTATTTATTGAAATGTGGGATTTTATTGTTTTATGGCTATCAAGCTTAATTACATGCCAGAAACAGTGTTTTGGTACATGGTTGCCAGATGAAAGATATTTAACCTTGCGGCTGTTAAACAAATATCTTTCAGACTCTTTAATTTTATCTGGGCTAGGCATCCCGGACACTTGCCATTTACAAGCGCAGTGATAAGCCTACAGATCTAGAGTGCTTTGTCTGGTGAATGCAAGGTCCACATGTTGGGCATGTGGGATATCCACACTTGTTGAAATCAGATGGACCTCCAGGTTTGGTCTCATAAACGTATATATTTATATATTTGCAATATCTACACATATTAGGGCGGGTTACTCTGCGTTTCCGGTGTCTTAGCCACGCAAGGGGGGACCCACTTACACGGATTTTAGTCCAACCTCGGGTTAATCTCCCGAATTTATAGTTTAGCTTACCTAGGTTCCATACACGTTTAAATGTAAATATGAGGTTTAGACCTCTAGTGTTTTTGTGCTAGCTAGGGAACAGGGGTATGGCGATAGGTACACTTCAGTAGGAATATTAGAACGGGGTTATTTTATCTTCCGAGCAATCGGCCATTCATCATTAACTAATATAACATATATTCAATTTATTTTAATCTCGTCTGGTATAATAAATACAAACAGCTGATTTCTTGTATTACTAGTGTCTATGACTCGGGATGTCAGTAGTGAAAACAAAGTCTTGTAACAGGTTATAAAGAATAAGAATAGAGCAACCTGTTATTTAGACTAAACAAATATTTAGAACCGTTAATTTTACATCGAGATTTGTAGAAACATTTAGTTAATTTTTTTTTATCGATTATGATTTAAGATTTGGTAAAGTAATGCTCTTATATTACCTACAGCTGTTGTTTTGAGATGGCAACACTAAAAGTGAGAAAAGTCTCTACTGTCACTAGTCAAATCACATGAAAATTGAAATGAATTTCGTCTTATCCCTACAATAAACAGAAATGGATTGTAGATAATATGCTCCAGTGTTGATGAGGAGATTCTATTGTTGATTGTTGCGTAGTATGTCTAGTATGGAAAAACAAAGCATTCCTAAGGCTGGATTTGGAGTATCTGAAGTGTAATTTGCTAAAAGAAGCCGGGGACTTATGGATGACAATAATGAAAGTTATTCGTTCCCGTATTTACATCACAGATCTCAGAACTAAATTAATTTATATCATAAGGGTTGAGAGTAAATTCCCTTATCACAATGAGTCAAGTTCGCGAGTTGAAAGAGACTTCAAATTGACAACAATGAATTATTATGTTTCAAGGATGAATGCCATTTTTTTTGAGTATAGTCAAACGAAAACCCAAGTTATACAAATCTATTGTTTGTAATGAATGAAGTGAGAATTCATTTAGTCCACGAGTGAAGAAAATTCGTGTTGTTTAATAACAAATATAGATAGTAAAGATTCATAGATTCTAGATAGATCCGGGAGAGATCTTTACTCTAAAAGAGCCCGAAGGCCAATAAAAGATCAAATCTGGCAATCATACGGCATCCAGAGAACATGGGTTTGGTGATATTTAAAATAACACACCAAACAGATTTAACAGAAATTTGTTTTATTTTCCGAGGAACGATTTTCCCTCAATATGTACACATGAAGTAACCATGTTTTTTTACCCGATTGCCCATGTCATTAGACATGATGGTAGCCGACATTATTTTAACAAAACTAAATATTTTTGGGAGAATGAGATAATAGCATTACTAGTATAACACAGTCTAATGATAATATTTTGTATGCGGTCGAAGGATTTCAATAAAACTCAGAATTCTATTCACCAACCAATTACTTTTTGTTTAGACCTAGTCTACTTTAGAATATCATACTAAAACTTACTAAAAGTATGAATTCCATACCTTAATTCCATATTAAATTATCAGAATAAAATTATTTAATTTAGTCAAACATGAAAACTTAAGATTCATTAAATTTGTAATAAAATTTTATAGTTTCAGCAACTTCAATCTATTTACAGATTTGTTATGAAGCACTGCTTCATAAAGTACAAAATTACTTGCCTACTAAGCATTTTAGAACAAAGACATGCATTTTCAAGGACTAAATTATATTTCATCTCAGAAATCTAATAATATTTGGTTTTGATTCATATATTGATCTTTATTGTTACATAGAGTAATTTAATATATTTATACCTAACTTGTGGACTGAATGAGTTTATATTTCATATAGAAATAATATAAATAATATTTAATAAGAGTAGGATATCCCATACTGAATCATGCTATAAGAACTGTAGATATTTTTGAAGGCTAGACTAAATAGGAAATATAAGTTTATATTTTAAGGTTAGATAACATTAAATTAAGTTAGAAATTTAATTAGTATGAAGAACCAAGATAGCAGTATGATAGGGGAAACAAGCATTAAATAAATAATAGAAAACACATTTATTTAGGTTATTTAACAAAAATACATAATAGTATAGCACAGTATAGGTACAGAGGCATTTAGCAGCACATCTCGGCTGAACATCTCCTAAAAGAATTTGAGTTGCTACAACAACGTAGGTTCCTACCAATCTAGACGTTCACAACGGTTATACCGTTCACTATTTTTGGCCATTAGATTTAAGAAATGTTCAAGCTCAATTTGTTATAAAGATCCTTTCATATTCAGATTTGTTTAGTTGTAGGATATAGAAGACTGGGAGCTGCTGTTAAGATATTCTTAGGTAATTGTTGTAGGGTTTCCTTAGGGCTTCGTTGTAGGAGTAGAGTTTAGTGAGGAGGGTGAAGCAGACGAAGGACCTGTACCTTTAGTTAGGGCTTAGCATACATTACAGTTGTTGCGCGTTCCCAGGATGTATTTATCAGATAGTCTTGATGCACATTACGATTGGTGGTCCCGTGACTCAGGATAGCTCTAGAGTTATAGTAAGCTTCGTCGATAGATTACAATTGCTGCCGGTGACCAGGGATAATACCATTTGCGGACGTGATGCAGATTACAATTGCGCGTACATGCGTGCCGATTTTCACGTAGAACATTATTAAACGTTACCTACCGTGTTGGAGTGAAGCGAAGCCTTTCTAATTGTAAGTATCTTTTAACATCGGTAGGTATTTATAGGCGGCAGACCTCGATATAATTTTTCAAAATTACCAAAATATGACTTTTTTTACGGTTTCAACCCCAAAGAAAAAATTCTAAAATCAGAATCGATAAAAAAATCCCCCAAAATTTCAGGAGCATGCCTGGCATGTATCATATTCGTGCTTCGCCATAAATGGTCTAAATAAAATTGAGTGACTTTCAAAGAGTACATAAAAAGGTCTCCTTCTGTACGATAAGTTTTCATTTGTGCGATAAAGATTAAATAAATAAATATTACCTGTACCTTTGAGTATTTAAATACTCAAAGACCTGTACCCACAAGTGAGTGCATGTTCTGTTAGTAAAACCTTTTCGCGCCCATTATGATAATTATCGTGATATAAATTAGCCGATCTCCTTACTCGGGACTCAAATTACATTTCATCGAAATCAGTCCACCGGTTTAAGCGTGAAGAGGTAACAGACAGACAATCCCAGACCCCTTTAGGGGGTGAATTTTGAAAAATCGTTTCTTAATGCACCCCTAGACCTTATAAGAAACCTACGTGCTAAATTTGACCTCTCTAGAACCAGCGGTTTGGGCTGTGCGTTTAAAAACGACACCCATATTGATATTTACACATTTCAACCCCATCACACCCCAACAGGGGAGATAGTATCTCACGTCCGAATACTCCTAAGAAGTTTCGAATAAAATAGTCTTAACTAATCTTGTTTCCCCATACTCACTTTGTTCCCCCATTTCACCCCTTTAGGGGGTGAATTTTGAAAAATCGTTTCTTAGTGCACCCCTAGACGTTATAAGAAACCTACATGCTAAATTTTAACTCTCGAGAACCAGCGGTTTGGGCTGTGCATTTAAAACGAAACCCATATTGTTATTTAGACATTTCAACCCCATCGCACCTCAACAAACTAAACTTACTGTTCAGCATAATGGCACCCGGAGACATGTCACCCGCATGGGTCCTAGAGGAATCCGACGCCGTCACAGAAGACAAGGCGGCAGGCGCCCTGGTGCCTCCATCGGCTACGGAGAGGGAGATAAAGATAGTGTGGAAGATGGTGGCCGTGCTGTCGAGCGCACACATTGGCGCGCTGTACGGGGGATATCTCTTCTTCACCCAGGCCATGTGGAGCACGAGGGCGTTCGGTAAGTTCTTATTTATTAACACAAAATAAAATACTAGACATGGTTGCCACTCGAGAACCTTTCTGCCCCAGCGGTCTCCGTTGTACGAGCGATACTTATGCCTCCTAACTGTCACTCTAGTTTAACGCCAAGCTCCGTCCATTGTTCTTTGGGTGATCCTGAACTGTTGAAGGCAACGGTCCATAGTAAGCAACCACGTCTCAGTTCCGTAAGTTTAGTAAGTTATGTTATCATTGGAGGTGTCCGATGCAGTGAAACAAGACAAGGCACGAATCAGCCACCGGCTTTACCAGCGATGTGCCCACCCACCTATTGCCACTTGGTGATTAGCAATTCTTCGAACTATGTCCGTTACTTTGGTAGTACTGCCAATTTCAACCCTTGAGTCTTCTTAGAAGGTTCATGTAGTGAGCGACCACGTGGACTCAGTTCCATAGCAATTAGATCGTATTAAGTATAGCTCTGGATTTTGGGTTTTTGAGTTTCGTTTCGAATACACCGAAAGGGACCCACTTCTTGACGTTCGATAGGGCCTATAATGGTACCAATTAGATGGTCTGATCATGGAATCGGAATGAGGCCATCGGCACTCCTATACTAGGTACATGAGAGTAACCGATCTTGTATGGGTGATTTGATTCGTCTTAATGAAAACAAAACTTACCAAGACCAAAAGTCCCAAAGTACAGTCTGCAACAAAAGATTTTTTTTTATACTTAATATCTTATTTCTAATCCACGTTATGTTTATTTTCAGTCGTTTTATATAACGTGATGACCGCTTTGGGCGTTACTGTTGCGGCGCACCGATTTTGGACCCAAAAGTCATTCAAAGCGCGCTTGCCTTTAAAAATACTGCTGATTATGTTCAACAGCATGGCTTTCCAGGTTAGCACGACATTTATAAAACAATATCCTATCCTACGATATGTAAGTTTGCGTGTTAGAAGTTACGCCCTTCTGCTGCGAGTCACAAGTCGGATTCACGGTCGTAGGTTGTTGCACTGCACCTAAACAATTGGGATGATGACTATTTCAAATTTTGTAGTATCCCATTTTGTAGAAATCAAACACTGAGTATGCACTAGGCTAGTACCTATTTTACTCGAGTGAGACAAACGTTCTATTTTTATCGAGCACTTAGCGCAATCGCACGTCACTGGTTCACCAGCAAAAGAAACCCGATCTTGATGGTTTAGGCGCATAAGCTCCTAATAGTTTAGTCTCATCATCTCATTCGCAAAACATCTTCCTTGCAAACGGTTCCAACAGCGTACGTTGGTAATAAGGGCAAAATTATTAAAGCTCCAGTGCGAGTCCCAGTCAGTTCGAGGTGTGCCTCCTATGACCTTGGACAGGGATCCTAGGATCTGATCTGGGGGCCACGGGGCCTAGGGCCTTAGATAGTTACGCCACTGATGAACGCTCACTTGTGCAATACACCCCTTTCGCAAAACGTCATCATCATCATCATCATCTCAGCCATAGGACGTCCACTGCTGAACATAGGCCTCCCCTTTGGACTTCCATATATACCGGTTGGAAGCGACCTGCATCCAGCGCCTTCCGGCGACCTTTATAAGGTCATCTGTCCACCTTGTAGGTGGACGTCCTACGCTGCGCTTGCTGGTCCGAGGTCTCCACTCGAGCACTTTTCGGCCCCATCGGCCATCTGCTCTGCGTGCTATGTGGCCTGCCCATTGCCACTTCAACTTGCTAATCCGGTGAGCTATATCGGTCACTTTAGTTCGTCTACGGATTTCCTCATTTCTGATTCGATCACGTAGAGACACCCCGAGCATAGCCCTCTCCATTGCACGTTGAGCGACTTTGAGCTTTGAGATGAGGCCGATAGTGAAAGACCACGTTTCGGTGCCGTAAGTCATCACTGGTAACACACATTGGTTGAAGACTTTCGTCTTGAGGCACTGAGGTATGTCGGACGAAAAGACATTGCGTAGTTTCCCGAACGCTGCCCAGCCGAGTTGGATTCGGCGGTTGACCTCTTTCTCGAAGTTGGACCTACCTAATTGGACCACTTGTCCTAGGTAGATGTATGAGTCAACAACTTCGAGTACCGAGTTTTCAACAGAGACTGGGATGGGCACAACCTTGGCATTTGACATGAGTTTCGTCTTGTCCATGTTCATTTTTAAGCCCACCCGTTGAGAAACCCGATTGAGGTCATCGAGCATCATGCTGAGTTCCTCCATCGACTTTGCCATGACTACGATGTCGTCGGCAAACCGAAGGTGAGTGATGTATTCGCCATTGATGTTGATGCCAAGTCCTTGCCATTCCAGGAGCTTGAAGGCGTCTTCCATAACGGCCGTAAACAGTTTCGGGGACACAACGTCCCCCTGTCTTACGCCTCTTCTCAATGGAATGGCCTTTGTACTCTGCTCCTGAACTCGGACCGACATGGTGGCGTTACTATACAAACACTTCAACACTTCAATGTACCGATAGTCAATATGGCATCGCTGAAGTGACTCGAGCACCGCCCATGTTTCCACCGAATCGAAGGCTTTCTCATAGTCCACAAACGCTAAGCATAATGGCAAGTTATACTCTTCAGTCTTCTGTATAACTTGTCGCAGCGTATGTATGTGGTCTATGGTACTATAGCTTCTTCGGAAACCGGCTTGTTCGGGAGGCTGGAAGTCATCAAGTCTATGTTCGAGACGGTTCGTGATGACCCTTGAAAACAACTTATAAACATGGCTTAGAAGCGTGATGGGCCTGTAGTTCTTCAATAGGGTTTTATCACCTTTCTTGAAGAACAGTACCACCTCGCCTCTATTCCATGCTTCAGGCGTTTTGCCCTCGGACAAGACGGAATTAAAGAGCTTCTGGAGGACCTTAAGTACCGGTGTTCCACCCGCTCTCAGAAGCTCTGAGGTGATTCCGTCTTCGCCCGGCGCCTTGTTGTTCTTAAGGTGCTTCAGGGCCATCCTAATCTCGTACAGACTGATGTCAGGGATATCTTCGGTATAATGTCGGGACAGCTTGGCTCTTGGATCGCCTACCAAGCTGTCAACGGGCTTTGCGACTGAAGTGTATAACTGACCATAGAACCTCTCGATCTCGCCTAGAACCTCTGCTTTGGTCGACGCTATGCTGCCATCTTCCCGTTTCAGCTTGGTCAGCTGGCTTTGTCCAATAGACTTGTCCTTTGCGAACACTTTGGAGCCTTTGTTCTGCTCAATGGTCTCTTTAACAAGGTTCGTATTAAAGAGCCGCAGATCATGTCGCAAGGACTTCGATATACGTCTATTAAGCTGCCTATATGACCTCGCGTCATCGGGAGACTGCAACTGTAGCGAGCGTCGTTCAGCCATGAGGTTTAAGGTTCGATCAGATAATTTCTGAGGTCTATCTTTACGGCGGGGTCTGAAAAACTTAGACCCTACCGTGTGGACAGTTTCCACTAGCCCGTCGTTGATCGCAAAACGTACCTTTCTCTAAAGGTTCCATCCCTTTCACAAAATTTCCCTTCTGTAAAAGCTCCTTTCGCTGATAATCGAGTTAATCGAGTTTATTATTTTTATTAAACCTAATCATCCACAAACCTAAGGCGAGGGATGCTCTCCCTCCGCGCCTCCGGTTTTGGAATAACACTCTAGGGGTAGGACAGACAAGACCACGGGGAGTCGGGATTGCCATAGACTCTGGATGTACATAAGAATCTTTTGACGCTTCGCTCGCTCGCTCCGCTATACGTGGTCACAATACAAACCTAACCTAACCTACAGTTTTCGGGGTTCAGCCAGTTCAATATTTGTCCAAATCCGTTTTTTTTTGTTCAAACGTAAAAAATAGGTTAAATAATCTTTAGTACTCTTGACATTTAGTGTCAGTAATGATTAGGTCTAATAATCATTAGGTGTGGTAATTATTAGGTTATTTCATATTAGTATTGTTGATTATTAGTACAAATCATTATTAGAGTATTCGATTATTAGGTCTAACAACTAATTAGGGTGTACAAATTAGGTGAAATGACATTAGGGCTAATGCAAATTAGAGCTAACGTTAATAGGTGTAATAATATTAGCACTGGCGTTATTAGGTCAAGTAGGGGAGTACCTACAGCCTTATATTCTTACTATAAATTGTTTTTATATGTAATCCAGTGACTTTATACATGCCATACGATAAATAAATAAATAATATGTATTTTTTGTATTTATTCATTTAGACATTTCTCTTGGTAGCGAACGACGTTGTTTTTAATATACCTATTTACTTGAATGTGGTTCAATTTTTGTTTCTCCCGATCAAAGTCACAAAATCCCGAAAGAAACATTGTTTCTCTCGATAAGTTCATTCGATCTGGCAACACTATTCGTAGTGGATCTATGTGAAGCCCGCCTCTAGATTAGATAGCCTTGCCGCGTCCGGTCGTAGCCCTAACCTAACTTTCGTGTCTTATTGTCAAACTGTTAAAAAATTTACAAATAAAATTAATTAAGCTTTAGTAGTTTTTATTCACGTCACAGTAGATTACAGTGAGTGCGTTGTCTCGAACAGTATTAACTTTTTTTTAATTATCAATTGGTTTCAGTGTACTTTTATAAATGTGGTAAGTAACTGAACTACTCTTACTGTCACTCAAACTCGTATTTTGTTGAAACGTGTCGGATGTTTTGTCACTTATTTATCGCGTGATAAAAACAAAGCAACCATCATAAGCGCAGATCACATCACTCCAGTGAGTTTTGTCGCCATACTTACAAGCTTACCATTACCTATTATTATAATTCGACGACTAAAAGCGGAAACGCTGTTAACGCCAATGAATTTCCTTGGCGTTTACAGCGTTTACGCTTTTTGCCGTCGATGTATGTTCGCTTCAAATACTTACTCAGAACGTTATCTTCTTGGAAACAGAGTTCTATAAATACACTGGATGTGTGTGAGATTGAGTCATAACGCAAAGTAAACACAACTGTCGATTTGTATTGAGTGTTATCTAAAGCTGAACTGATATTGTAACATAGGTAGAATGTGGACTAGAAGGGCATACAATTTAATTCAATTATGGTTTCATTATAAATAAATAAATAATAAATAAATATTTATTTATATTTCACACAAATCGATCTAGTCCCAAATTAAGCTCAAGAAGGCTTGTGTTATTACTTTACGTTACTTTTACAAAGTTGAAAAATAATCGAACCGATTACTAATAAATAACTGTGACTTATATAAACGTAATGATGGAAACAAAACAATTTCTGGAGGTAACACTTATTAAATTAGAATTACTTTAATGTTATTAAAACTATCGTGAGAATTCTTTAATAGTTGTAAAAAAAACCGGCCAAGAGCATGTCGGGCCATGCTCAGTGTAGGGTTCCGTAGTTACCCATCACAGACCACCCCCACTAGACGGAGCATGTAAGGCGACCCGTAGGCGACCCGCGCGCACCACCGATATGGTACGGCAGAACATTAAAGTATGAACACGGCGGCCACCGTTTAGTTGCGTTCATGTTTATGAGGTCTCTCTACACCACTTAACACTACAATTTACCATGTTATTTATTTAATTTCTTTTTTCGTTGACGTACGCATGGATCATAAACATGGACGCAACTAAACGGTGGCCGCCGTGTTCATACTTTAATGTTCTGCCGTACCATATCGTTGGTGCGCGCGGGTCGCCTTACAAGCTCCGTCTAGTAGGGGTTGTCTGTGTTACCCATCCTTCACAATAGATGGGCTTAAATTAGGTACGAGAAAGATTTCAATCTCTATAAAAAAGGTCGTAAACGCCAAAGTAACTGTAATTACTTCTTACCTTCTGGAAGTTGTCGATTATACGCGCCAGATTGAGCGATATCTTTTCATGGAGTATGGTAGTTAACTAATATGTGTAACGTTCGAAGTATAAGGACACCGCGCGGCACTTACGTCATTTTAAAGAAAATTATGGAATTTTGCGATAACTCGAAAACGGCTCGACCGATTTTATTCAATATAGTTTTCATTGAAAGTAATTACAAAGCCTCATTTTCATGAATTTTTCCATAATTTTTTGACCCGTGGTTTAAAAGTTAGAGGGGGGGGGACGCTATTTTTTTTCTTTTCGGAGCGTATATTTACTAAACTGCTAACTTTATCAAAAAATTATGTTAGAAGACCCCTATTATTTTTAAAAGACCTATTCAACGACACCCCACACACTAGTGTTGAAACGAAAAAAAAAATCACCCCCACTTTAGGTGTTCGAGAGGTACCCGAAAAAGAGTTTTTTTTTAGGTTTTATTTTACCGTTTTGTCGGCGTCATACATACACATACTCATACCAAATTTCAGCTTTCTAGTACTAATGGTCACGGAGCTAAGCCGCGGACGGACGGACAGACGGACAGACGGACATGGCGAAACTATAAGGGTTCCTAGTTGACTACGGAACCCTAAAAACGGTTTAAACTCACGTAAAAATTTCCAGGAACGGCCCGACATGTTTCGAACTCATATGGAGCTCTTCATCAGGGCCAGTTATCCGTATGGCATTACTTAGCTCACTTAAAATAAGACCCCGTAATGGTAAGGCATTTGCAAAAATAGAGTCTGAGGTCAGTCATCTTGTTAATATCAGACGGATAACTTGAATTGAACGTTCATTAGAGTGATTGCTTCATTTTTCTTTCATTCCATGGCCACTTTCGTTTCATTTTGGTTTACGTGCTACTTTAAAACGCGGTGAAAGATGCAAATTAGTTATGACACGAAACTTAACAAAAAATAAACCATCTGAATCCTCCATGTGATCTTTTTATGTTAAATTTATATTTTTATTTTTATTTTTAGGCCCCTGTAATGACTTCAGAAGTAGACCAACTGATCCACCACTTAGAACAGCTGCAGACGACCAACTATGAAGACCGCGCCGCTGCGCGCGCGCACCACGCCGACGCCGACGCAGCGCTGGATCTGATATTCCACATCGGACGACAACGCGTCGCCTTCACCAGGGAGCAGCAACAAGCTGTGGCCTCCAGCCTCGTCGCGGCGATCAGACCACTGCAGACTAACATCCAAAACCACAGCTACGAGATCACGACGAGACCCAAAACGATTATCTTGAAAAAGAGATCCGCAGTACAGTTTCTAGCGGATGACTACGGAACATTCCATATTCCGGGTAACGGAAAGCTGTCCGCCGTGTTCGAACACGTCCTTCTGACTGAAACTATTCAGATTCTCGACGAGATTATAGCAGAGTACCGCGAAGACGAGGCCGATCCGGACTACGAGCTCGTCAAGCGATTCCGCGAGGAGTTCGGCTCGACGGAGGACCTCTCCGACCGCGATCTGCCGGGTATACCACCTTCGCACTCTTGGTGGGCCTGACGATGTGGAGCATTCTAGACTCCATCCCCGTCGTGGGTCACGTCAAAGCTGTGGTTCACTATGCGTCAGGAGACACCGAAGCGGGGAACCGGGCCCTGCTGGACTCTACCCGGTCGACGGCGGTGATAGGCGCCGGCGCGGTGGGGTTTTTGGCGGGGCCCGTGGGCTCCGCGGCGCTCGGGGCGTCCGCTGGCGCGCTCTGGGACTGCGCCGAGACCGTCGCTACTGATACACCGAAGGGGCTCGTCAGAGACGTCGGTAATATCGTCGAAACCGCTTCAAAAGGTGAAGTGCCCATCGGTGGTATTCTCCAGACCGGTCTGACAGTGACCGGGGACCTGCTCGGTGGAGTGGGAGGCGGCAGCTTGGCAAGCTCCGTGACGAAGGCTGCTGGACAATCCGCAGCTAAATCTGTCGGGAAGTCCGTTGGCAAGTCGGCAGGGGAGACTATCCTTAAATCTGCTAGCGTGCCCGCTGGCGAAACGTTTGGTAAATCTGTTGCCCAATCTGTTGGTAAATCTGTCGGTAAATCAGTCGGGAAATCAGTCGGGAAATCAGTGGCAAGGGAGGCCACTAAAGCTGCTGTGGAGGTTGCAGTAGTTGTAACTACACAAGCTGCTGCCAAAAAGACAAACGAAGCTCTGGAAAATTTACCGAAGTCAAATAAATCCGGTGGGTCGCCACAAAACTCCCAGCCTCCGAGGGGTTCTTCCGGGTCGAGCAGCAGCTCGGCCGGCGGCAGCGCCAGTGCGAGCGGCAGCGGACAGCCGCCGCAGCAGAATCCCAGGAGAACTGATCCAAATGAACACACACAGCCAGAGTCACCTTGGCAAGAATTATTCGAACTATTTGACAACGTGAAATCATTGGACGAGATATCCATTCAGAATGTTCCCCTTTTTAAAAATCTAAAATCCTATCAAAAGGCGTATTTGAAAAGTTTGTTAAAGAAAATAATCAGGAAAGGCTTCCTGAGTAGGGTAATAAAAACAATAGTGAACATTCTGAATACTGTGAAACCAGAAGAGATCAACTTCTTGAATTTTATAAGTTTGGCCGAATTTATAGAACAGTATTTGGAGGAAAAGGCGAAACGTCAACACAACAGACGGGGAAACTCTCCAGGCACCTTCATACAGACCAAGACTGAGATCATAGTGAACATCGTCAGCAGGCTGTTTGTTAAACACGACTGCTCCATTACAAGACTTTTCCAAGCAATACGAAAGCAAATTGAAAAGTTTAATTTACCTATTAATTTTCGAGACATTTTCTGCGCCGTTTACCATTATTTTAAGCACAGAATTGTAAGTAAATACGAACTCAGCGTTAAAAAGTATTACACATTGATAAAGAAGAATTTAGACATAATCATGGCAACACAGGAATATCAAGATTTACTCGACCGTGGTAAAGAAGTAACGTTTGAAAGGTATTACGACATCTACGGCACTCGCTTGGTGATCATAATTAAAAAACAGGGAAGCAGAATTGTAATTTCCACTGTACTGTTTAAGCATGGTACCAACAAAGGTGACAAGGATGGAGATATGTACATTAACGATAGAAAGCTGTAGTAGGTACGAGAACAAGAATAACAAATAAATCCTACCACCTAAATACACAGAAGAACAGATGTTTAGAGCCAAACATATTGTATATTCATTTGATGCAGAACTTATACTTTGATTATGATTATTGTTAGTTAGGGGAAGATTGGCACCATTCGTACACTTTTTACATTACGGTTTTTGTAATTTTTATTTTTAAAGATAGATTCGTCCTTCGGCCGCTATAATATGGCAGATACATTTAGCTTCCTAATTAAAAAGTTAGAAGTCGCCTACTTTTGCAACAAACGAGTAGATCGACTTTTAGTAGAAGCTGTCAAATGTCCGAATCTACCCCACTGAAGGGGCACATTCGTACATGGGTCGGGGAACATTCAGACAGTATGAGATAACTTCGTACATGTTAAATAAAACAGCAATAATAATATCAAAAATAGTTTTAATGGTCTTTAAAAACAAGTCAATACCCGCCAATCCCATTGGCGGATATTTCCGTTTCAATTCTTTGGCATAATCATATGACAGCATTCTGACTTTTGAGCCCGCAATGTATTTTCGAAATGTTTCAATATATTCGATCAATTGTGACTCTGTTTCGTTAGAAAACTCTTTTTTCCTATAATTCCGCACTATTTTTGCTAATTTTCTGAAATAAAAAGAAACATGTTAATAGGGGTACATGCATGACGTATATGAATGTGCCCCAGGCAGTGGCGGATTAAGGGTCGAGAGCGCCCTAGGCAAAAATGTCATCGGCGCCCCTTTGCGCTCCATTGCGCCCCTTTACGGCCTTGCGCCCCTAGGCACGTGCCTACTTTGCCTTAGGGATAATCCGCATCTGGCCCCAGGTGTAGGCGTACGAACCTGCCCCGAAGGTCAAATATAAAATATTGGACTAGTATAGTATTATATAATCTGTGATATTGGTAACTACACAAAATTCATGAAAAGAAATACACAAAATATGTGTACTTTATCATGGAAATGATAGTATTTACTTACCGTTGATCAACAAAGTTTTCAGATTTACCGCTCCACTTAAGCACGATACATCCGAGAACATCGACGAAAATTTTACTTAAAGGGTGCGAAAACAAATAACGCCCTCTCGTGTCGCTCTTGGTAACCGCACTGACAGCTAACTTCGTGGTCCACCGGGCGCCGTCAGCGCCTACCCACACACACAAACCCGTAATAAATATATAGTCCTGATAAGCTGTAATAGTGACATACCTACCTACCTACTTTATTTTGTAGTAATATAAGTACATTGTAACCATAATATTGTAACGCTATACGCGTCATTCATCATTTTGTTTGAGGTTTACAGCTTTCGCTTCATATAATCAAATATAAGTCGATATACATAGTTAGGTACCTACTCATACATAGGTACATATAATTATAATCTTATAGTTTATTGTTTCATCGTTGTTTATCGCTGTAATTGCAACACCTATTTCTATTTAAAAGCATGTATCTATTTAAAAGTAACTAGGTCGATGCAGGCTAAGCTTGCACCATAGATTGGAGCGGAGTTTTTTTTTTTCGAAATTTTCTCTTCGTCACGACCTAGCGAAATTTAATTTGTGCATTTTAAAACAAAAATTTCTAAAATCGGTTGAGAACTAGCTGAGATATGCGCATTGTTACAAAGTCCATTCGAGTCGATCCATGGGAGCTTCGCTCGCTTCGCTCGCTCCGCTCCAAATATATTGTTGAGAGGAAATTGCTTCGGATTGTTTTTGTAACATTTTGTAATATTTTGAAATAAATAATATTTTTAAACATCGTGTAGGTATATTTTATTAAAACTAATTGTCGTGATGATAATGGAAGCTTGAATTATTAGCACTTCCAAGAAACTATAGATATGGTCCTACCAGCCATGGTATAAGAAAATAAGGTATGGCACTATGATATAGCATGTTCCTAAGGTTCCGTGTGTTACTCGCTTTACATACTCACATGAAAATCTTATTTTAGGTGTAACTTTTTTTGGTGTGTCGATAGAATCTAAACGTAAATCAAACTTAAAGGTACAAATTAGGTAGTCTAGTAATATTTACAAATAAATTAAATAGTTGTAACGCTTACAACTAGATGAAACCAGCTTGGTCCAGTCAACCTGACGTCAGAATGGCTGGCCACTTTATTTTTAATATTTTTCCCTTATTAGCGAGGTACCTACAAATTATTTCATATCAGGTACAAAATAGGTACAAAAACATAGGATATCTAAACTTCCAAAATCTCTCTTGGTCCAGTCATCCTGACGCTCACAGAAATACATCTGTGAAAATTTCAACTGTCTAGCTATCGCCGTTCTTGAGATACAGCCTGGTGACAGACGGAAGGATGGACGGATGGACGGACGGACAATGAAGTCTCAGTAATAGGGTCCCGTTTTTACCCTTTGGGTACGGAACCCTAAAAACTAATTTTACGGGTGAATTTTGTCAATTTTGAGTAGTTTTTGAAACAAAAATTATCAATGAAACATTCAAACTGTAGGTTTCAAATATATACCAATAAATCCCAATAGCCCGGTTCTAGGTAGTAACGTCAATAATATGTTATGGAACATGTTTGATCATAGAGAAAAATGTGTAAACAATCTGCATTTTAAAAGGAATAAGGCCTCTTAGGCCTCAACTTTCAAGCGCTAAACTGGTTTCTAGGCGTATTTGTTCTTAGTACATTACATACCTACCGTGAAATCGCTCCATCCATCCGTCTTTGGGAAAAATTGTAGTACAATAAAACAAAATTGAATGGAATCAGAAAAATATAATAATGTGTATAAGTTTCTTACACATAACTTTCGCACAAACGGTCACTCACAAACACTTCCTTAAAATAAAGCCTTACCCTAAATATTATTAACAAATTATCGCTTCAACTAGTATACCAAGTAAGTTTTTTTGGAATCCAAATCTACGTACCTTTGTTACTTGCAAACAATGCCATTATCGTTACTCTTCATTCGAAACGTTGCTATACAATCTGCAAATTCTACCAAACGTATGTTCGTTCCTATGAACATATATTAATTGTTTTTCTAACAAATAAGACGCGCTTCATGCGACCAGCGGGGCGGCGAGCGGCGGCCATAGGTGGGAGCAGAAGGTCCGAGCGTGGTGTCTCATACACTCCTACCGCCGTATAGAAGTGAGGCGGAGCAGAGACGGAGAGAATAGACCAATCATTTGAGTTGAAATCAGTACCTCACCTCCGCATTACTTTGACTGCGCGGTTGGCTCGGTTAGTAGACACCGGCTTACTGAGCCGGCGGTCCTGGGTTCGAATCCCGGCCGGGGCAAATATTTGTGTGATGAACTCGAATATTTGTTCCTGGGTCATGGATATTATCTATATATGTATTTATATATATTATTTATATCATCGTCTAGTACCCATAGTACAAGCTTTGCTTAGTTTGGGACTAGGTCGATTTCTGTATGATTGTCCCTTAATATTTATTTCTTTATTACTTTTGTGGTCGATCCCGCATGTCTCCGTTCCGCTCCGCTTTTTTGAAAACATACCCTTAGTTGTGTCCGTTACTGCTATAAAATTAATTTCAATCCTTGGTTTTAGGTCCGTAATAAAAAAAAAACAACTTCCATTGGGACAAACATTGCCAGCTATTTTCATAAAAAGTATGGGCTAAGACCAAGAAGTTAGCCATACAAAACGAGGAAATAAAAGCGATTGGAATAAGTTCCGTGGTGCGACATAAATTAACGATACGATAAGGAACCTTAAAATAGAACCTTAAGGTACGTTATTGGAAGGTTAACTGTAATCGCACAACGGAGAATTTGATACAAATATTAATTGAGTGAGTTAAGGCGGTAAACTTTTTGGTCTTGACCCGTATGTAAATGCCAAGTGTGCTGATCTGTTCTGCGATAACGCAGCAACGGTTGACATGATTTTTGAGAAGAAATATTCGCCTAATACCCTATCAGACAGAAAGTCACAACTAAGTGTTATTGCTGGCTACACGTACTCTATTCGTACTTAATTCTTTACAGTATCCTCTTGAGTTTACCATACAAAATTTAAAAATGTTTGAATCTGACATACCGCAGACGAATTTGCTAAATAAAATAAACATTATTCGGAAAATAAAATTGGGCAAGTGGACGACTCGCGCATGAAGGGTTCCGTACCATAATCTATAACAAGTTAGTTGTATGGGAGCCCCCCTTAAATATTTATTTTATTTTATTTTTAGTTTGTTGTTATAGCGGCAATAGAAATACGTCATCTGTGAAAATTTCAACTGTCTAGCTATCACCGTTCTTGAGATACAGCCTGGTGACAGACGGACGAACGGACGGACGGACAGCGAAGTCTCAGTAATAGGGTCCCGTTTTTACCCTTTGGGTACGGAACCCTAAAAAATACATTTAACCTTTTGAGCGCCAAAGACGGCGAATCATGTCGTCGGAAAGCTGAGCCCCAGGCGCCATGACGTCACTTGCCGCTATATAGTCAGCCTGGCGTCTGTGTCACAGTTTTCTGTCAATGACATGGGCGGTAAAGAGGTTAAATACCTACTAGAAGGCCCATCATTTCCCGCGTTAATCTTTTTGCTTTACCGTAGTCAGAAAGTATTATACAGGGTGGAACAGATCGAAGGACTTAAGCAAACAGGGAATTGTTCAGACTGAGTACTTCATTTTTCACCAATGAACTATGTAAATATTTCTATAAATTTTTGAGATACAGTTTGTTAAACATTAGTGTAAAAATCTGCACATATCAACCCTAGCATCTTTTGAACATCACTTAAGTTAAAGACAGGTGTCAATTTAAAATGTAAATAAAACCTTTGAATTAGTAGGATTGAAACTGATATTATAATATTTTATTTTGATGAGTTTTTTTTACTTTTAAATCCAGCTTTACAAATATAATAGGTCGATTGTAGATCACTCAGATGACACTATCCTGTCAGCTCAGTCTTTACAAATGTTCCACCCTGTAAAACCAACTTTGGATGTCGTATCTCTTTCCCAAAATTTGTTAACCCTTTGACCGCCAAAGACGGCAAATCACGTCATCGGGAATTCGTGCCACTGACGCCAACGACGCCTATTGACGTCAAAAATGTCAATGGTCAAAAACATGCTAATTCAAATCACTATCTGTGTTTTTCAATCTCTGTTGATTTTGGAGCACTTTTTTTTTTGGTTTGGCGTCAGTGGCACGGTGAATTGCTTTGCCGCTTGGCGCTCAAAGGGTTAAAATACGTCCAGCGGTTTCAGCGTGACGAGCGGACTCTTATGGGGCTTCTAAAAGGGCCATATTTTACTGCAATTTGTAGCCGGCAACTATGGCCGTCCCTCTCTGACACCCTACGCTAGAGCAAGATGCAAATAATGGCCGGCGACAAATTGCAGCAAAACATAGAAGCCCCTTTAAATGCATGATGGTGTATATCTACGTTACTGAAATGACACAAGTCAAAATCTGAATATTGTGACCAAGACTTTGTTAAGATTGTCCCGAAGTCTCAAATTGACGTGGATTTCATTGCTAATTACGTCATTTCAGAAATAATATTAGTGGAATTGTTAAAGAATTTTTTTCGTCACCCTAGGCCGTAAATGGGATTTTCTGCCCGCTACGAGGTTTAGAAATCTCACTTCCTGGCCAGGGCAAGACGTACCTTTAGACAAACCACGGGCGATAATAGACATGTTGACTAATTTTTTTTGAGGATGTCGAATGATTCCATTTTTTTTGTGATCAAATGTCTATCTATATGGGACTGACTACACTTCAACTGCTCTAAAAGTCAGAAATGACCGTCAAAGTTCAACATTCCTACGTAGCGCTAAAAACGCTCCATATAAAAGGCGTTCAGGCTAGTGACGTCACAGGCCGGTATAGGTACCAATCATGGTCTAATAAAACAAGGTCTTCCATTCCCAGAGTGACACAAGCCTACGTCACAATAACATTGCCACTTTATTTCAACATAACATGTTATATGGGTACATTATAACTATGGTTAATTAGTTAAAAAAAATATTTATTATTCTATAATTTTCATTTATATGTATTTCATCTTAAATTTTACAACAACACGTCATTTTTAATTATTCGTTAGCAATATCTTCCGATGCACGAAATAAACTTCAGACGTTCGGGTAATTCTAATGACACTACTGGCATCACAGAATAGTGCTGTCACATTTGACAATCCGTCATTTTGTCCCTGAACGACATCCTTGTCTAACGCGTGTTAATTGTTATTTCCATCTCGCTTACTTTCAGCAATCGCAGCGTTTTCCAAACTGTTCACATCGTAAACTTGGTAATTAATGTTTGTTACGAAAATGGTTGGCTGTTCTATTCGGAACTGTAAGAGTAGGAGTGAAATGGGCATAATAAGATTTTATACGTTTCCTAAAAAAGAATCCGTAGCCAATGAATGGCTCCGCTATTGTGGGCTGAAAACATATAAAAATGGTATGTATACATACTTATCGACAATAATTACTACGAATTATAAAATCTCAAGTTCTACGTTTGCTTGTTGACTAAAATACATTGCCGGCTATGTCGCTTCAAGATTTATGGGAAAGTACCCACATCTTGGGAACCTAACTCGGAACCTGACTTAGAACCTGGAAGTGGTTCCTGTGAGTGGATTAACTTTATATCGAGGGGCAAATTGATTTATCCATGTGAAGAGCTCATAAAAGTCGCTCAAACAGTGGAAAATGAGTTTGAGAAATACCATGGCCGGACACTATGCAAAGATAAATATGCTGGTGCGTTGTGTGTAACAAAGCTGCGTTAGTGCTAAGGATCGTCATTATTTTTGTAGGGTTTGATGAAATAAAACTAAGTAAAGTAGGACGAAAATCGTAAAATTTATCTTTAAAAGCCTAGCTGATATAATAATAATAATAGATAAATATTAAGGGACAATCTTACACAAATCGACCTAGTACCAAACTAAGCAAAGCTTGTACTATGGGTACTAGACGTCGATAGACATAATATACAAATACATATATAGATAACATCCATGACTCAAGCACAAATATTCGAGTTAATCACACACATATTTGCCCTGGCCGGGATTTCAACCCAGGACCGCCGGCTCAGTAGGCAAGTGCTTACAAAGTGAGCCAACCGCGGCGGAATATTGTACACAAGCACGTCAAAAACAATACCCCCAAATAGAAATGTTTATTAGAAATTCGCTGTAATACTTTGCTTTGCTTAGTCAGAACGAGGCGAGGACATAGTTACATAAGACTAAAAGAATTAAATAAAAAAAATCGTTAGTAATCAACTCCAGAAGAAATTAAAACTAAAATTGCTTAAAGTGTCGAACACCGTTTATTGATTTGATGTGGATTGGTTTTTCAAAAGTTTCTCTTGTATAGATAAATAAAATTTTGATTTAATACATTAGATTTGTTTTATTGTACTACCTATGTTTCTACATGAATAACTTAAAATTAATGCCATTTAAATATTTATCACCGTCGGTCAAAATTCTCCCACATTTTAAAGTTTGAGAATCTGTGAACAGCATGATGACGTAGGCTTGTGTCAGTCACGTGGTTCGCGAGTCTCGGAATGGAATACCTGGCGGAGTATATTATTATACCATGGTACCAATAATTGTATGGAGAAATTAAGAAATTTGCCATTTTCACCGTGAAAAAGTGCGTTCAAGTTCATGATTGTCATACAATTATTGTTTTGTAAAATTATGAGGATTCCGAAAACATTTTCAAAATTTCTTTTGGATTAAAAAAAATATCACAATTTTTGCGACCATTGAAGTCACATATTTCCAAAAAAGATCTATTTTTCTTTGTTTCGTGATATATTTAGCTAATTTTATTCATATAACTAACAGTACGCTGTAGAATTCAACATCAGTCAACATGTCTATCGGTAAAGCCCAAATCACATGCAAACACCTGCGACCTGGGACATTCACTATTTCACCTCCCTATGTATGTAAATGTACTATTTAGGATCTTATAATAGTATAGATGTATAGAATACTTTACACATATTTTCAAGTACATTTATAGATATAGGCACCTATATTTTTCTGGTGTGGACCGAATTGTTGTACCGATACAATAGTATCGGTACAACAATGGATATGTATTTTAGTTTTTATTTATAATGTATAAATAATTAATAGGCTAGTTTTCTAAAAAACGTATAATTTGTCCATCAGTTACATCATCAAAAAATTTAGGACACGTATTTTTTTATTGTCAATTAAACAAAAAATAACGTAGATCACGCCCACGCGACATTTTTAACCCCCGTCTAAAAAGAGCGGTGTTATAAGCTTAACATGTGTATCTGAGTGTCTATCTATGGCATCGTAGCTCTTAAACTAATGGTCCGATTTGAATGCGCTATCTAAATCGAAAACCTTGTCTATAGAGTTGATTCTTAACTTTTTTTGCTTGGTTGACTCGGGGGTATTGTACATTTAATTTATTAGCAAGGAGTGACGTCACGTCCCCCCCCCCATCCCACCGAACTCTGATGCGCTTGATCTTGTAGCGACAATGTAACACGATACAGAGACGCCCTCGCCGAACGGGACCGCCGCTTGGCCGGACTGTCCCAACCACTTATAAACTTTATGGGTTGACTTGTCTCCTAATCATCACTCTATCAGCCATCATTTCATCTCATTAATACTATAAACACAATCACGAACACATACTTATTACATTATTTCATTACTCTATTTATATTTATTATATACGATGATTTTTAATCGGTGATCAGGTACCAACTTTTCTAACTCAGTAATTGATGGCGGTCACGTTGAAGTCGTAATTACATGAAAACAAAACTTTTATTTTCTATGATAATTTTTATTTTGAAACCAATTTTGTCTTAAATTCCTTGTCACCGAACTAATCTGTATCGGTGTACTTACAACCTCTTTAATAATTAAATGGGAATGACAATTTATGAGTAATAAATGTCATTGTCATTGTCATTACATAAACAAAGTCGTAGAAAATTTCGAAAAATTTCCCGCCAAAGCGATGACACTTGACGTAGGTATCGTACTTCATGTAATTTATGCAGGATGACCATGTATCTAGTGGTTACTAGTTTTAATTATGTTTTAACTTTTAATTAATTTAACAGTGAGGTAATTGCGCGGCACCTCGCGTATTAAGTTTAATTTTAGCTAAATATTAATATTTTTCTACTCCTGATCACCGATTAAAAATCATCGTGTATACAGCTGGTCATTGTCTCTTAGGGACACAGCTTTACACCACACACTACGCTGCGGGTCTGGAGGTCCCATTCTGTGACCCCACCCGCACTCTCAGACCGCCCCAGTACAGCCGAAGGGCTCGGGCCAACCAGTAATAAAAAAAAAAAAAACGATACAGGACATTGTACGTACAATTATATACCTAGTTACGATACCGTGGGCAAGCAGTTAGTTCCCGCTGGACCGCGTCGCTGTTCACTTGTATCCATTTAATGTTGAAGTATCAATATAATTATTTTACCGTTTGT
This sequence comes from Apotomis betuletana, assembly GCA_932273695.1. Classification (NCBI taxonomy): domain Eukaryota; kingdom Metazoa; phylum Arthropoda; class Insecta; order Lepidoptera; family Tortricidae; genus Apotomis; species Apotomis betuletana. The sequence goes on along the minus strand of OW026320.1, from coordinate 10,200,554 downwards.
TTGTGCTTTTATTGTGGACTCCTGTTTTGCATACTGAACTATAGACCACGCAGTGAATGCAAAAATCTTATTTTTTGTTCGATGGACAAAGAAAAAAATACGTGACCAACATATTTTGATAATCTAACATACGGAATTATTATAATAACATTATTTTACTAGGACTTGTACTTCAAGGCCTCAAGAGGATCTAGGAGATAAAGCTTATTTTCACAATATAAATATATGTATATCTAAAGCTTTGTACATACACCGAGAAAACCTGTACCCTTGTGATGGCAGTGATTTGTCTTACTGTAGTATTCATTTATAATTAAGGACATGGAGTTTTACTTCCATGATTGTCATAATATTATTTTAATTAAAGTGGATTTTCCCACTAAATACTGATAGTCTAAGACACATTAGAAACGATTTTCACTCACCTGATTAATGGATGAAAGTGTTTTATGTCTACTTTAGTATGTTTAAAATTATATCGCAAATGGGTTGTCTCAAAGTAATTTTTTTAACATAATGAATTTGTTCGGTTTCCGCGACTGTCACACATTTAAATAAAACAATTTAAACGGATTATATCGCGTATATTAATTATTTGAGCCTCCCTGACGTTTCAAACGTTTGTTTTGTTTGATTGTTTTATTTAAATAATGAATTTGAATAATATTTTACATCCTTTACGCAAATGGGTGAAGGTCGTTTCTGATTTGTATTTATTCTAGCCATCCCACTCTAACGTAACCCATGTGGAGTGAAAGCATGATGAATATTCCAAATAATAATAGTACCTACTCAGAGCATTAAGAGAACAACATATTTTACTCGAGGTATATGCAGTCGCCATCAGGTATATCGCAGCATATAAGGCGTTCATAAATATCTGAACACGACTTTTATTGACTGGGCGTTACAGTACATGTTCAGATACATAACTTGGTTTTGAAAGTACCAGGTTGTCAGAAATTACACGGCGGCTAGCATAGCATCGAGTTCATGAATCGGTGACCAACTTGAGCGCTTTGAAGGACCACTTTTCTGTAGTGTCATCATATTTTGACATAAGGTACGCCATAAGAAAGCAAGATAGACAGCATCTAGCTCTAGAGAGCATCGGTGGCGACTTTAATCACACTTTGGACGAGACAGCTGTTCTATAATGCGGTCTCACTTTGACATAAAGTTTATGAACGAACGAGTAAGCAAGATGAATATTTCAAATAGTATTCAGAGCTCCCTAAAAGAACAACGAATTTCACTTAAATACCATGCTGCAGTTTGCTTTGAAGTACCAGGCTATCAGAAACTAGGTGGCGGCTAGCATTACGTCGAGCCAGTAAAGAACATCGGTGGCTTTAATCTGATCGCATTGAGGACCACTGTTCTGTAGTGCCATCACATTCTGGCATAAGGTACGCATGACTAAGCAAGTATATTATACCAAATAAATGGTATTTGGTACAAATTCCCAAGAGAACCACGAATAAATACCATGCCGTGGTTGGTATTAAAGTACCAGGCTACCAGAAACTAGGCGGCGGCTAGCATAGCATCTAGTTCATGGAGAGCGTCGGTGGCGACTTTAATCTGGTCGCTTTGGACGCGACCGCTGCTCTGTAGTGCTGTCACGCTCTGTCGCAGGGCGTCCAGTCGTGCTTTCACTCGGTGCTTCTCTTCTGTCAGGAGCTTGTGTGCTTTGTCACCTTTAGGAGTTAAATATACAATTTTAATTCTGCAAACAGGACACACTAACGCTAGAGAGATATAACATGTAATAACTTACAAATGGCATTGGTTTTACAAATGGAAATATGACAGATTGCAAAATGTGGATTAGAAACGGCTGTCATTGATGAATTGATAACGTAGCCATGGGTGTATTTTATGTCTAGGTTTTTTGTGAGTGCACATTCCAAAAATGACACACATTTTGAATTTCAACGAAATTTGCGCTCCAGAAAACGTACGAAGCGACTTTTATGTCGCCTACTCCCAGTTAGTAGCAGAAAGACTTCCAGAAATTTTCCAACAGTTGGAAAATTTCTGGAAGTCTTCACAAAAATTTAAGGCTATATTAAATTTTGAGAAAGTATTTTATCTATAAGAACATAAAAAAAGAAAAAGTTTACTTGAAGATCATGATCGTTTTCGGTCAGCACATCATTAGACATAGCACATACCATGTGTCTTTATTTGAGTTAGACAGACGCCCGTGATTTTTTCAGAACTGCTCTTGATACCAATAAAATTTAAAGCCACTTCGATGAAAATATGTCCACACAAGTGATTTGAAATGTTCAGACCAAAAAATAGCCTTAGGTATATTAGACCAGGCGCACAGAAGAGCATGGCTACTCACCTAGCCAGGGCAGGTAGTCGCCGGCGCGCTCGGCGCGGACGTCCAGGGTGAACCAGTCGTCCATGTCCTCCCAGTCTGACGACGCATGGCCTGCTATAGTACCAGGCGGACAGAAGAGCATGGCTACTCACCTAGCCAGGGCAGGTAGTCGCCGGCGCGCTCGGCGCGGATGTCCAGGGTGAACCAGTCGTCCATGTCCTCCGAGTCTGATGATGGCATGACCTGGTAACACAATAAATGCAAAATATATAGTCACACATTCATAGTCAGTCATTTTGTAGACATTCTTATCGTATAGTCTGCAGCTGCGAGTTATCTGAAGTACCCACAGAATTACAATCGATCACAGACTGATTGTGACGACTGTCGAAATTTCAAATAATTAACAACTCAAATAACTTCAACGATAATGATAAAATTGTTGCCAGGTAAAAAGTCTGTTCCAATATTTCCAATATATTTTCGCCCCTCCCGGGTGTGTTGGCCCAATTGTCAAAATGTCCAAGGGGTCTAGATGTCCAGATATCATAAGCACCACAGGGCAATTTGGCCCGAGTGTTGAATTGTCCAGCACGTCATAATGTCAAGACGCCACAACGACCACTGGTAAATTTGGCCCGAGTGTTGAATTGTCCGGGAGGTCATGATGTCCAGATGCCTGCTGGGGGTTTTGGCCAGTTGGCATTTTGGTAACCGTACGTTCCGCCCATTAGACTTCTTGGAAATTGGACGATTCGGCAATAGGACGTTTTGGCAACTGGACGTAATATTCGCTACACATTATAACAAGTAGGCGATTCAGCAATTGGGAATTTCGACAACTGGAGGTTATGTTCACTATACTTTTTGGCAGTTAGATATTTCGGCAACCGGGCGTTTTTTCATTCGGTTGTTTTGACCAATAGACATTTCGGCTAGTGGGTATTGTGTCCTTGGACGTTTTAACATTCGGACGTTCCAAGATTAGGACATATGTCAATACTCGGGTCAATACACCCCGAAGGGATTTTCGCAACCTGGCGAAATCTCATGTAAGTCATGTCCACGCTGGAACGGTAATCCAGAGGTACCGGGTTCGATTCCCGATCTTCCGCCAGGTTACGCATTTCAATTTTCTTTGTATCAGTGTTTTAACATAAAAATTATGGCGTGTACCCACATAAAAAATTTTTAAATTACATGTTTTTCTAAATTTATAATACAACTAGCTGTGCCTCGCGGTGTTACCCGCTCATCCCACGGGAACACTAAATTTATTCGGGATGAAAAGTATCCTATGTCCTTTCCCGGGTCTCAAACTATCTCCGTACCAAATTTTATCTCAGTCGGTTCAGCGGTTTAAGCGTGAAGAGGTAACAGACAGACAGACAGACAGACAGACAGACAGTACTTTTTCCATAATGACAAGGTGGACGCCGCAACAGAAAAGACCGAGAGACAGGCCTAGAAAACGTTGGAGCGATTGTGTGAAGGAAGATCTTAGGAAGATGGGGAAGTTTACCAGCTGGAAGAAGGTGGCCAGGCATCGTGACAACTGGAGGAAGATCGTGGAGGAGGCCAAGACCCACAAAGGGTTGTAGCGCCAACGGAAGAAGAAGAAGACTTTTTCCATATTTCTGCTCTAGTTTTGCAATAGCAATGGCTACTCACATCGTAGAGGCTGTCGTCTTCGGAGTGGCTGTCCTCGTCGCTGGGAATCTCCTCATCCATCCGCTCCGGCCGCCGGATCGGCTGCTGGGCGCCGGATGGTATCGACGTGTCGTCACCGATGTCCTGCCGGTAAAAATGTAATAGTACATTACGTAACAAGGGTGGTAAACTAGGAAACCAACGAGTATCTATTAGATGCCCGAAGGTGAAGGCGAGGGCTTTAATGACACGAGTTTGGAATTCCTTTACCACCAGAGTCACGTACGACGTTTTTCATCACACTTTGGAGGAAATAAAACAGAAGTAGTAGTAGTCAATAACAAAATTAGTTACCGCCCTAGGGTGTATATATACGACTTACCGCCCTAGGGCGTAATATACGATATACCGCCCGGTTTTCTGGCATGTAAACCCTTAAAGTGTGACAAAAATTACTTACCGCCATAGGGCGTAATTTACGACTTACCGCCCGCTTTTCTAGCATGTAAACCCTTGTTTACGACCAAGTGTGATGAAAAGAATATTGAGTTATCAGTACATATAAATATTGATGTGTTTTTTTTTTCGGTAGATAAAGTGTTTCAAGAGGAATTATATGTACAGTACGATTAAAATCAGTTAACACTTCGGCCAACCTCGGTAATTGTCGTGAATCCCTCATCTCTCACATAGAGTTATCAATTTACAGATATGACCTTTTTATATTACTCGTTGTCTTATTGAAGACAATACAAGAATTCCTAGAAGACACGTGAACCGATTTACAAAATTATTTTTGTATTTGATATACTACCGAGATGTTCCCATGTGAATTTTATCAAAATCGGTCAAGCAGTTGAACATGAACATGAACATAGGCACCACACCCAGCCAGGTCGTAGCCTGACCCGGACAAGCCGGATACACCAGGGGGCACAGATTTATAAGGAGTGACACGCTCTGGGATGGGATAGGAGGGCCGACTAGCCGCAACCGGTCGACCACAATCAGCCGATTATGCAACCTTGAGCCAATATTGGAAGTTAGGTGAGGTGGGGTAGAGCATCGGGGATGAGCGTTGGTGAGTTGTCGCGTGCTCTCGTTGGCGTCTTTGCTTGTCGTGTTCACCGGATAGCCGTCGGGGTATCACGTTTCCTGTTCGTTGGTCTGACTTTCATCCTCCGATTCGCTGTCGGTTTCTTGTAGTTGGTAGATTTTTTGGGCTGCCGTGATGTATTTGTTCTTGTCTGATGCAAGTTCTGCCCACTCAGAGGGGTTCATGTCGTAATATTTCATATCCTGGTGCAACGAGTTTTTCCATGTAAAGCTGGGTTAGCCAACTTTGAGTTTTTGCGCTTTGTGCCGGTACGCGGAATGCAGCAAGTGGGGTCTTGGGCGTCGCAGGATGTGTCCGTAGTAGCATAGTCGAAGGCATTTTATCCTTTTGGTCATAGTTTTTCCCTCCAGTACATATGGGCTGCTTTTGCATTTCTTATCGCTTGCTTGCACCGTTCGTTGATCGTATTTTTTCTGCTGCGGGAGGAGGTTATGTAGGTACCCAAGTAGCGGATTTCGTTCACTGGAGTAACTGTTGTACCGGTGAGGTTAATGAAGTTTCTGTTGTTTTCGTTTATTGGGTCTCGTACTAGGAGTTTTGTTTTTGTCTCGTTCACCTTTTAGATCCACTGATTCCAAAAAGGTTTTGGCCTTCGCGTATATCTGATTTAGTTGTTGGAGGCCGTTCGATATCACGTCATCCGCAAAAGCTAAGATAATCGGTAACTGTATTTCCTCGCCTTGGTTGAGTTTTACGAAGGGCATTTCTTCTTCTAGTGTTCTGAACACGTCGTCCATTACGATGGTGAATAGTCGCGTTTAGAGAGAGCAACCCTGCTTGACGCCTTTGCCTTTATTGATCCACCTGGTTTGTTGTCCAAACCACTTGATGCAGGTAGATTCGTTCATCGCGGCTTTAACTATACGATTGGCTAGCGCCTTGTTTGTTCGCGTGCATAATATGTCCCTCATGGCGTTGAGATCAATTGTGTCGAATGCTTTTTCTAGGTCGACTGCTAGGACAAAAGCTTTCTTGCCTGCTCTCCATTCCTCGTCTAGAATTCGGCGTAGAGTAAACATATGTGACCGTCGGTAGATCTGTTTTTCAGAAATGCTGCCTGGTAGCTTTCGAGGTCGTCAATGGTTTCATCCAGTCTCAGTAGTAGTAGATTAGCGTAGATCCTGTAGTCATTTATAGATTTTAGGTTCGTTGTTTTTGGTAGCGGTACTTGGATTGATTGTGTCCAAGTCTCCGGCAGGGTATTCGTTGTCCACGCTGCCCGCATTTGCGTTAATATTTGGTTGGTGAGTTCGTCTGGATTTGCTTTAAATAGCTCAGTCACCGTTTTTGATGTATTCCAGGGGCCGTACCACTACGCTTCTTTTAAATAATATGCTTTATTTCATCTAGCGTGGGCTCCGGTTGATTTATTGTGTCTTCGACGCTTATTTGCTCAATGCTTGGGCCCTCTGACTTAGCAAGCTCTTCTTCCCATGTGGACATTGGGATAAACGTATTTTTTGATTTTTGTCTTGCCTTGAGCTCGTGTGTCTGTAGAAGTCGTAGGTGATTTTCATCCTCCTTGACGGATGGGTATTTGCTAGCCCCTTAAAGAATATTCTGCATTCCCTTTCGTCTTCTGTTGATTCAAGTATTTGTAGATTTCGTCTGCATTCTCTGAGGTTATTTATTCATGTTACGTCACTTGGGCGTAGAGTTTTCCTGAATGTTGCTTGTTGCAGTTTTGCTAGCGCTACTCTGCGTTCTTTTAAGTACTTTGGATGAAATTTGATTGTTATTTTCGCTGAGGTTTTCATTATCTCCGTGATTCTTGCCATTGGAGTGGGTTTTCTTTTGTACGTTTCTGTACCAGTGCCAGTTCTTGTGCGATGTTCTGATATTTCTTTTTTGTAGTTTTATCTTGGAGCATGTTGTAGTCTAATGTCTTGTAGTTGAAGGATTCTGATTCATCTGAGGTTTTATCTCGGGAGGTTTTGTTTATGTTGGTCTTATTCGATTTTTGTGGTTTCAGTTCGCCCCATATGATTTTATGATTTGATAACGGCGTGTGCTGGCCTTTGATGTAGCTAAAGTTGGATGAGCTCTTGTTTTGGGTCATTATGTGGTCTATTTGTGACTTTTTACTGTCTGATTGCCAGGTTACTTTAGAGCTACTTCGGCCGAATGACGTTTCCAATCGGAATTTCTCGATTCTTATTAGGTCAGTGAGTATTTCCCCATTTCTCTTGCTGTTTTGATGGTATAGGTTTTTACCCATTCGGTGACAGTTGCGTAGTGTTTTTGCATCTTTATACCCGATGCAGTGGCGTGCACCTTATAAAGACAAAAAGACACTGCCTACCCTAGTTGATTACAGAAACGATATATATTATTTATTGTTACAAACATTACCTTTTTATAAAATTATATAAAACAAATGTACAAAAATAATCAATTTGCGATCCGCGCCATCTATCGAGTCGGTGCGCCAAAATTACGTACGTATTGGTCGATTCCGTGGAGGTTGACTTGAACGATTCCGCGGCACTAGCGCCGCTTCGCGCCGTAAGCGGTAAAGACAGGCGATTTTCTGTCTAAATTTATATTTGTGTGCCTCGTGGTAACACGGACCGCGTGTGTGTGCGTTCTTATAAAAATATTGCACACAATAACAAAACTCACGCACACAAATACAGAAGTAAGACATTGTCTCATGTCTTTTACTTCCTTACGGAAGTAGGATGTTCCGACCCGCGACTAGACACGGCGAACAACATTCGGTGCGAGCGAGGCGCGAATACCGCGACGCCCGATGTTAAGCGAACAATTCCGAACAGGTAGCCTGTCTCGCTCTCTCCTTAGCTATTATTTGTAGATTCGAACTTCCGATGTTGACTATGTAACGAATTTAAAAAGGCGCTTTTTTGTAACTTTAATTAGCGCAAAAACGGTACTATTTAAGTTTGTCGTATTTTGCTACCTATAGGTTTTGCATACTTGGACGCCATTATTGTTAATTGTTTGTTTTGATTATTACGTGTGATAGTGGTGACTAGTAGTAAATAAGCGAATAAAAACTTTTAGTGTATTCTTTTAATTGTGATAATTGTGGTGGTGTTTATTGTTTGCGGTCATCAGTTAATAGAAAAAAATATTTAGAGATGGTCGATTTGCTTGATATTTGAGAAGACGAAGAATAAAAACTGTCCCGCAGTATTTCTGTAAGTTATTAGTTTCTCAAAATTTTGTGTCTACCCTGTCGTAAAACTCTGTGCACGCCACTGACCCGATGTATGCATTGAAGTCACCTAGAACGATTAGGGTCGGGTTTTTTGGCTTGAGCTTTATTAATCGGAGTAGGCGTGACAGGTCGTTTGTGGCTGCTGATGTTTCGTTTGACCAGTGTGTTGTGACGACGAATAATGTTGTTTTGTTATCAACGTCGATTGACGCTGCCATGTTGTTCAAATTGGTTTTTGTCCAGTTAATTTTAAGCCTGCTATTTTTCCTAATAAGGATGGCCAGACCTCTGTTGGAGTCATTTCCGCTTACACTCCATTTGTAGTTATCGGATTCATGAGTTCCGGTTTTCAGGTGAGTTTCTTGTAAGCGTGCAATGTGTATTGATTTCGATTCTAGTAGCGTATCAATATCTGATTTTTTCTTAGGTTTAGCTGCTCCTCTAACGTTCCATGTTGCCACGTTAGTTCTATATATTGGGTTGTGAACCGGGTGGTGCGGCCTAGGTCGTGACAGTCGGTATCCAGTTGCGTCTGCTATCTCCTCTGGCGTTCCGGTATTTAGGTTTATTTCTGCTCGCGTGGGTTGTGTGTTATTAGTCGTGTTAACACTCAGGTGATTTTCAAAATAATCGTAGTGGTTGTGACTGTGGACCAGGCCATGGCGCCTACCGCGTCGCTGGGTGTTTTAGGGGTAAAGTGTGTTATTTACTTTAGTGGGGTGCCTTGAAATACTATTACATTGATGCCGTAGTATTCTGCTGCAGATATTAAGTATGTCGGCTCCACCCACACCTCATCTTGGTCTTGCAAAGTCAAATATTTCTTAATTTGTTAATTTTGGTCTGGCTTGTTGACATCAATATTGCTTATGATCTCGCATTTGCATTGTTTGGTCATGTTAGTTCACATCGGCATATCGTGCGAGGTCTCTGCGGATTGCTTGATAATCAAGCGTTGATCCAAATAAGTCGTTGATTTGGTGGGCGATAGCTCGAAGAAGACAGTTACCATCTCCGGGTATATTCTTTATTGCCGTTTTGCTTTCCATGTTTGTAGATTGTTGTCGTGTCCTGCTGTCTAGAGGCGCGCTGTGGGGAGAGCTTAAAGTCTAGGTTATTAGTGGATGGTGTTGTCGGGGGTGTTTATGTGTGTTGCTAGGTATTTTACTTATTGTTATATGGTGTAGTGTTTGTTTTTAATGCAAACCGGCTGTGTTGTTTTGTGCTCCAGTGTGACTTAGGTAGTTATCTATTGTGATCGATATCCTGACTTTCAAACTTGCGTCAACTTTCTACTACTTAATTGCTATTGTTATTTGGCTTGGCAGACTCTCTTTGGTGACTTGTGGCCGCCAGATGATGTTTCGTTCGAAGAAGCGGTGCGCTTTAGATAAAAAAATGGTCTGTTGCGTAGTGCTCTAACAAGGGGTTTTTTTTTTTGATGTCGAGCTGCTTTGGTTGGCAATAAAACGGGGTGTTTGCCGGACTGACCATGTGCTTTGCTGTGAGTGGGTTGTAACAAAGAATATTTTTGTTTGATTATGTCTTATAACCCAAGCTTCTTCGAGATTCTGTGAATTGCGTTGGAAGTGATGGTATAATAATATAATAATGTGTGTATGTATTTTAGGAGTTGTGTTAGGCGCGTGGTAATAGGTAGCAGTTTATGATAGATTTAGTTTCGCTTCGCCAATTAATGAGCCATGAGATTTAGTTTTAACTAGGTGTTTGCGAAGCAAAAAGACCGAAGAAGTTTCTGGCGTCGAACTCGACTATAGCTGTTCGTCGTTCGTGGAGGTTATTTATGTATGTATGCGCTTCGGTCAGTTTAATAAAGGAAAAGGTATAGGATTGATTTGTGATTTAGCGATGTAATTATTAGTGAAGTATAGTTTATATATAAAAATCTGATTTTAGTAATCTTTGTTAGTTTATCAGGGCCTGGAGTTGATCAGTGCATCTAGATTACAGATCCTACGTAGAGGTATAGAACCTAAGTGTGGCGGTTTTAAAGAGGTCGGGGGAATTTTTGAGGTGCAATTTGCCGAGGACCTGACGAGGTCTGTTAGGCACGTGCTTATCTGATCTGATCTTTATAGCTTTTCAGCTCGGATATCTAAGGTATTTAATGGTTCAATTTCGAATTGACATTAAGTAAGCAGTGATAATGGAAAGAGCTCACCGAGTTCTCCTTGGGCCGCTGTGTCGTCAGTAATTGATGCAGCGCACAGCGTGGTTACTCCTGTATTTTGTACTCTACTCGGCAGTTTCTGCCTCCAGCACTAGGTTTGCACTCACTACTTAGGCTATTTGTTATCTAGACGCACTGCACTATGTATAAACCCGATGGTTTTGGTTTGGAGGTATTTAGGGAACGCGGTGGAGGTTAGTTTAAACTAATCTTTCAAGTTTAACGTCGAACGCGCGGTGAGAATTTTGAACTTTATGACGGGGTTGGAACGAACAGACGGCGGGACTATTGTTTCGCGTGGGGCTATTGTTTTGGCTCAAAGATTTAAGTGGCTTTTTTGGGTCGTTCGGGATGGCTTGCACAGATGCGACCGCTCTGTACCGTGTCTCCGACGAGACTCCTATCAAAATCGGTCAAGCAGTTTATGAAATATCAACAGAAATCGGTTGAAATCGGTTATTAAAATTTTCAATTTGGTGATTATTATCAATTATTGGTATCAGCTTTATTCGTCCCATTCGCTTTTCGTTCAATTCTTATTTCGTCTCATTCTGTATTCGTCACTCATTCTTTATTCGTCGTGTTCGCCATCTATTCCTATCTTCCTAAGTCCAATTCTATAACTTGTCTCATTCTTAATAAGTTTTATTCGTTATTCGTCACATTCTTCTTTGGACTCATTCTTCATTCCTCCCTTTCGAATTTAGTCTCATTCACACTTTATCTTTAGTCACATTCGTTATTGGTCTCTCTCTTATTTTGGCGTTACTGGCAAATCGTCTCGTTCTTTTTGGGGTACGTTCGCTACTCGTCTCACTAGATACACGTTTTATTCGCTATTCATATTTCTTTTGACTGGATCGGTTATTCATAGTTGAACAAATTAAACTTTATGATTTTGACCTATGATTACTTACCTACTTTTGAATGCCTATTTATGAAGCGACGTTTCCTGGTGGTGTGTAAAGTTAGGTTTACCTTAAGTTTTTGAGATAGCTAGGTAATTGTATGCACAACAAACATTATTTTATTTGTCAAGATGAAAATACCGTACTGCATCCATATATTTATGAAACATGTAATGTCTCATTTTTAGGGTTCCGAACACGACTTTATGCTCCTGACCTGACAATAGGGTCGTGTTCAGATATTTTTGTGCTCGTAAGTGTGTAGATGTAAATGAACTCGACTGTACTAGTGATCACGGAGCTAAGCCGCGAACGGACAGACAGACGGACATGGCGAAACTATAAGGTTTCCTAGTTGACTGCGGAACCCCTTAAAATGAGACATAGTTGCAATACTGTAGTGTCGTCCCTTTCTAATCAATCTAAAAAACAGGGACGACACTACAATTAATTTCTACTCTTTTTGGTCGGAATGTACTATCGCCCAACGCTACGGGTTCACACTTTCTCAACAAAATCGTCTGCAGACACAGTTTTAAGTATTCACGCCTTCTTTTATGACAAACCAATTAGGAAACAATTTGTAAGTATATAAGGTCGGTACGGTACCTTTTCTTTTGTTTGACCTGACCAGACACAACATCTGGTGACCATCGAATTCGGCCTTTTCTATTAGTTTAGTTGTATTTTAAACGGCTTTGTTGTTAAATTTCGAATGATTCGAAACCTGTGGCTGAGAAATGACAATTCGTGGACGAAAATTGAAAAAAATTAAAAGTCACTTTTGCTCTCGCTGGGAACCAAATCGCATTTTGTTCACTGTTATCACTGCTAACTGTTATCTACAAGGAGAGTCGCGGGTGAAGTGAAATTTAAATTGCGCCCATACGTGTCCCGTTTGGTGTCCCGGTGAGGACCACGTATGAGCGCAGTAAAATTTTTCTTTGCGTGTTGATCTTTGTCTTTATAGCGATATAATGTTATTATTTATTAGGTATTTGCTATGGAATTAGTTTCGGCTCGAATCATCTTATAAAAAAACGGGCCTTATCATTATATGTGTATTAGGTACGACAAAAAACTATAAGGTAACGAGATATTTATCTAGTAATTTCAGCTCTCTTTTTTACGTAGGTAATCAGCAATTGCTTCGGGACCTTTAGGCTTAGGCTCACAAAATTAAAGTTGGCTGTTAAAAGTAAAAAATTCTGATTCAAGGAATATGCCACGTTGTCTCTTTAGGAATGTGATCACCAGATGTTCGGTTGCGTACGATCCATACAATTTCGAACGGTATTTTTATAGCACAAAAAAGGGGCTTGCAGTGATTTCTGAGTCATTCTAATTTGTACCGTATTGTTAAGAAAATTTAAACGAAAATTAATTCACAAGAGTTACTGGTCAAAAAATCACTTGCCGTTTCTATTGGTGGATGATGTAAATAGCGACCGCTGCGAAGTGCATACGAAAATAATCCTAGAGGTGTGTACCCGTAGCGTTGGGCGATAGTACATGAAATTTGATATTTAGACGTAGTTTTATATTTTGGGTTGATCTAAATAGGTTTCATAACCTAGCAAAAATCAGTCGCCCAAATATTGATAATTTAAGATTGACATGAAAAGATAGTTACAATTACAAATAACTACTGAGACTAATAACGAATATATCGAACTTCGAAATAGACTCAAAACGAAAGAGACTAATAACGAATGTGACCAGCATCGAACGTATCGAAATAAATGAGGCAAATAAGTAAATGAGACTAAATTCGAAAGGGAGGAATGAAGAATGAGTCCAAAGAAGAATGTGACGAATAACGAATAAAACTTATTAAGAATGAGACAAGTTATAGAATTGGACTTAGGAAGATAGGAATAGATGGCGAACACGACGAATAAAGAATGAGTGACGAATGCAGAATGAGACGAAATAAGAATTGAACGAAAAGCGAATGGGACGAATAAAGCTGATACCCAATTATTAATCCGACGTAATATCGTACTGACAATAAAATATTGACTCATATATGTATTTTTTCATATATTGTATACAAGTATAGCTTTAATTAATGTATACAAGTATAATTTTATAAATTTCTTAGGTCTACCGGTTAGTAATGTCATCTTGGCAGGTGCCATACATTGCGTTTATGATACTTCAAATTGAATGCTACCTAAAATAAATCGCGGTAATGTATTTCGTGTCATTTCCGTCTCCGGATTTAGGCGATGATACCCGAGAAAAGCCGAAGTGTTAACTGATTTTAATCGTACTGTATAATACATGCATAATATAGTAGAGAAACACTGATAATTTTAGAGGTTTCTAATGAGATGTCGTAAATGAACACATTTTTTGCGCTTACATTACAAACGCTGCCTGATAGATCAAAATACTACGAGATAGATCAAAATAATGTACTACAGTATTGTACACCTGAAAAAGGTCTACAAAAAAGTCCGCGATGGTATATGTCTATCTCTGAGCCATAACCCACAATAACCATTTTTTATCCTTTACTTTTTACGAGAAATAATGGCTTATTTACCAAGCTATTTTAATCAATACGGCATAAATCCATATCCAATTAATTACGTTAAATACATTGTGCATTTAATATAGATCAATATAGCCTTTCACAGCATGTAATTTAAATGGATATTTTCGAAGATATTACAGATATAAAATGCAGGGACATAGCGGTTTCGGCGGTACCGGCAGCTTTGCATCCGTGCGAAGCCGATACCAGGATCGCATAATATCTAAAAGGTTACTCACGTCGTCCAGATCAAATTTGTCATCCTCCAAAAACTCCTTCTCGTTTATGATCTCCGGGTGTTCCTAGGGCTTGTCTTGTGGCTTCAAAAGGGATGGGCTAGCATATCTTGCCGCGAATTCGCTTGTTTCGCGACTAAGCATCATCTGTCTTGCTCGCACGGTGTTAAAACGAAATTGACAGGTAGTACTTGTCGCGCGACAAAGAACCGCGAGTCACAGTTATGCTAGACGTGCTGAAAAGCCGGTACCAGGATCACATAAGTTCTAAATGGTTACTCATACTCACGTCGTCCAGATCAAATTCGTCGTCCTCCAAAAACTCCTCCTCGTTTATGATCTCCGGGTGTTCCTTGGGCTTGTCTTGTGGCTTCAAAAGGGATTTTGCCTTGCTGGAGTACTGCTTCACAGGTGTGGGTTTAGGTTTCTCTGTAAGCAAAATGTTTTTTCTCAAACATGCAATGAAATATCGTCATAACGTGCGTTATGACAGGCTTCGAAGTATCACGTTTCGGGCGGAACAAATCGAGAGAGCTGTAAAGGGATTTCATACAAGATTGAAGGCCTAGGCCGGGAAGTATTTTTTTTTAAACATGGCGTCTGTGTTCCGCTGAATTATGTTATTTGAGTGGTGTACTTTTTTATTTCATTACATATGTTTGAGAAAAGCATGTACATGCCTTAGCCGTGAAAAGGGTTTGCCGGCTTCGTATCACTATCCGTCTATACCTTCTCAACCTGCAAATCCTTATTTCCCGGCGTCTGCAGTAATGTACTATTTCGGACACGTGCGGGGAAAAAATCAATTTACGCCAAATATCCGGGTTTTTTAAAGACTTTGTCCGGGTTACGCGAATTTAAAGATGGCAGCCCTATAATTAGAAGGGAAAGTATCTGAGTGTTTCTCAAAAAGTTGTCCACTTTCTTGAAAATAAATTCTCCCTTCATGAATTATTTGTATAAAAATATTTCCTGACGCAATTTTATACGTACAAAAAGCAAGTAATCTTATAATTCATAAACTGGTTTAATATTTATTTTTTTACTTTGGAGACTTAATATTATATCGAGTTAATTGGATTGTTTTGATGTAAGTATATAAAAAAAGATTGCCTCACAAAATTTCCTCACACATTTTCGTGACGTTTTCTTAACGTCCAAAATTTCACGAAATTGTGTTATAGTACAATTTTTTTAAACTAAGCTCATCCACTTACCTGCGTCCACAATGGCATTGTGTCTAATACAATACAATCCTATCTGCTTCTGTTCCCGTAACCGCCAACCAGTTACTTACAAAAAAAAGTTAGAACTACATTGCGTGGATATTGAAATTTCAACCTTATTCCTTGTTGAATAGGTTTAAAATGGTTGATGATGAGAGTTCATAGTCCTTTTTCTAAAGAGTACGTTCTTGTGAAGAGTCGGGCGGTTGTAAAATTCCAAAAAAGTTATAAATTATCACCATTATTCTGTTAGTGTATTTTGTAGTCTAATGTCCAAGGAAATAGAGTCGATAATCTATATTAACCTTCCAAGGTGGTTACAATGTGCTTTTACTACGAGCTCGCTATCTTAATTTGTGGTTAACCACTCAATGGTTTTGAGTTCTTAAGTGGATGAGCTTAGTTTAAAAAAATGTACTATACTTACTTTTTGTATTATAAATTTGCGTCAGGAAATATTTTTATAAACGTTTTTCAGGAAGGGACAATTTCTTTTCAAGAAAGTTGACAACTTTTGGAGAAACACTCATCTAGACAAGTGATGAACCTGTGCTTACCAGTTTTAACGCTATTAATATATGACCGCGAGTTCTGCGCTCGCGCGGCGGAAGACCGCTGCTTCACAGTGAACATTTTCTTCACTATGTTTACGTCGTCGTCGGACTGAAACGAGAGACGGCGAATAAGCATCTTCTGAATTAAAACTTTCGTGAGATCGGTAGTAATATTGAAAATTACGGTGGTCTACTTGACGCGGAGATTATCGAACATGGGCTTGTGCACAAATCACGTGAGGTTCGATAGGGCGGAGGAGGGGGGGTTGGTCACGAAAAAATCACGACAGATCACGTTGGGGGAGGGAGACGTACAAGGAGACCTCACGTGTATTTTTCTAAGAAAAAATCCACATGACTAGATACTTTTCCTCGGTTTTGTTAAAAATAAATCTTCACTTGTTAAAAAAATAGACGTGAGGTTGTGAGGGGGAGGGGGAAAACGAAGATCCTTACCAAATATCACTAGGGGAAGAGGGGGTTCAAAAAGTAGCCGAAAAAACCTCGCGTGATCTGTGCACAACCCATTATGAATCCAAGTGTCCAAACGAGTTCCAATCATTTTGGGTGTTTTTGGCACATGATCGTGAATACAACCGTAGTTTTCAACATTATATGCTTCTTCTAGTTCGTATACACTATTTGGGTCGAGTTGCGAGTGCGAGCGAACAATGTTTGATCATGATCAATCAAGGCCTATGATGGTTGCGTTTATCACATGATAATTAAGTGACAAATCTGTCACTCACACCCGCATTATGTCAAAACGTGACGGATGCTTTGTCACTCATTTATCGCGCGATAAAACCAACCATCACATGTCCCCAGTTCACGAAATATCGACTCCGCGTGGGTGTGAACACGGACTGATTCGTCAAATCATAGTTGGCTCAATACGCATTTATTAATATTGTAATTATAGTAGCACAAAACAGATAGGTACAGAAATCAATCTACATACAAGCGCGCTCAAGCAAACGCACACATAGACAATTAGACATTGCTCACGGACACGTCAAGCGGATGGCACTCGCGCTCGCACTGGTCCGAACTGGTCCGAGATATCTTGTCCGTGAGCAATGTCTATGTGTGCGTTTGCTCGAGCTCGCTTGTATGTAGATTGATTTCTGAATCTGTTTTGTGATAGTAGTCTATCATTCCGTATACCTATTTCTCACAAAGAACCTCATTTTGGCAATCGTTTCATATTCCCGATGAGTAAAGCATTATTTGTAAAACATGTAATGTTTAATTATTTTTTGAAGTGGAAACTGGAAACATTTTTAATTGCACCATTGATACAAAAAGAAAGCAGAAAGAAAAATTTAAATGCGTTAGCTGGCGGATGAGACTGGGAATCGAACCCGGTACCTCTGGATTACCGGTTCAACCACTCCACCACCCCAATGGGTTACGCATTAAAATTTTCGTTTGTGCTCTTCTCTCTGTGCCAATGGTTCAGAAACTACTTAACATAAGGTATTTGCGCCAAATATGGCCCGGTTCCTAAGATAGCCCACTTCAAAATTTTATAGTTGTAACCGTTCGAACGAATTCAAATTTCGCGCCCTTTTTCGGTTAGTACCATAGACATAATAAGTCATGTTCGGTTAGTACCATAGACTTATTGTATTGTGTCTATGGAACATGGGCGCGAAATTTGAATTCGTTCGAACGGTTATAATTATAACGATAAAATTTTGAAGTGGGCTATCTTAGGAACCGGGCCATCTTTGGCGCAAGTACTTATGTTAAAGTAGTGATTGTTCTGTATAAAAGTCCTCAAAAGTGTACGGTTTAAGAACAAAACAGACTGACATATGAAACATTTAGGAAATGAAGCAGTTTGAGTAGATAATTTTTAATATTAGTGTGCAATAAATTATTATTGTATAATTAGCACATAAAGTTAAGACTATAGCTTAGCAAATGTGTTTATGAGACTTCCATGGTCCGCGGCCGACGGGGGATAAATAACAGTGGAGAAGAATTAAGTTTGTCAAGCTATACAATCAGTTAATTGTTATTATCAAGTTCCGAAATTAGAGATTCGGGAAAAACGTAACTAAAATATAAACCTAGAGCTATTATAATACAGCCACGTCTGAAAATATGTAAACTATTATGAAACATTGCTCCCCACAAATAAATTGGCCGACGAAACAAAATCGGTAAGTATATTCATTCAAAATATATTAATTTATTACATAAATATTAAATAAAATATGCAAGGTCATTAATAACCTTAAAATAACTGACAGAGAGTGACAGTGTTGTCAGCATAGCATAGACCATAAAATAGCACTGGCACGCCCTCAAATCCTACGACTTCTCTTTCCGCATAGACTACACAGAACTCCCATCATCTTCAAGTTGGTCCCAGACAATTTTGGTGAAGATCTGATGACGATCTATAAGGAATTGAGGAATTAAAAAAAAAACTAGGAACAACTATGGCAATGTCGGTGCTTTTTACTGTAACCCGTTCGGTTGTCTTTGGTAATACGAATTCTACTCATTGAATGCGTTTTTTATGTTACATTCTCAGACTTGGCTATATATTCAGATTTTGAGACAAGTTTCAATGTAGTAGGAAAATTGTAATTAAAGGGATAAAATCAAAGCAAAGACAAACAATATTAAAATTAACTAACATTTTACTAAGAGCCGTTTGCATCGGAATATTGTTTTACAATACAAGTACTCTTTATTGCACATCACAAAACATACAAGAGAAATACCACGAAATAAATTACAATTAGAGCTAACACCAAGCGGTCTTATCGCTAAAGAGCGATCTATTCCCGACAACCTTTGGATAGTGGAGAACTTGAAAATTTTGTTATTTGGCGGCGGGGTTTATAATTTTTTCTCCAGCCATTTTTTCGAGTTTTCGCGTAATAAGCACTTGCCTCGAATTTTAAGGAAAGAATAAACTTATTTTGATCATTGCGCTTAGCAACACATTTAAGGATTCAATTTTATTTATATACCTAGATCCCATTTTCATTATGTTTAAGTAAGTAAATCATTCTAGAAATGTATTTCATACGAGCTTTGAGATCATGAAAAGATCTAGATAAGAACACAGCTTTTTAGTTCGCTTGACAAAGTGATTTCCCATTAGAGATAATTATGTACATATTATGTACAAATACAAAATCTTTAAAATACATTACTTTGAAAGTTCTCTTAAAAATCCGACTAATTAAATATAAATCTATCCGATAGTCTACGATCAAATTATGACAAATGGACACAAGTGACAAACGACCCTACGGCCCAGCCACGACCAGCGGCAGCGGAAAGCGGCGAAAACAAAATCATAGCGATAAATTTATGAAACATGTAATGTCTTTTTTTATGTGGGTACACACCACAATTTTTATATTAAACTATTGATACAAAGTTCAAAGCTCAAAGAAAAATTGAAATGAGTTACCAGTCCAGCGTGTTAACCTTTCCGCCACCCTAACACCCAAGCAACCTGTCGAATTTTTCCTTATGCTTTGTGTGTCGATCTTCGCATTGTTTATTTGAAAGGTTTTACACCTTAGCGAGATCTATGTGAATACGTTAATATTCACATCTTACCGCACTACTTTACAGCAGTGAACGAGCAAGCGAGAGAGGGCGCTGTTATTTTATAAATTTATGAAACATGTAATGTCTCTTTTTTTTTATTCAAATTCTAATCAATTTTTCTTTGATCTTTGTATCAATAGTTTAAAATCATATAGATATATGAAGCACGCCACGAGACGCCGCGCGCGGTTGACACTCTACGTGTTCCCCGCCCCGCTCGCCGCTAAGGGTGCGCCTCCATTGCCGCGTCGCGGAGACATGCGGAATAGACCAACCACCTGAGTTGAAATCTTTATCTAAACTCAGCTTCGAAATGAAATGAAATGAAATAATTTATTCAGTAAGCAGGCCACAGGGGCACTTTTACAAGTCAGATTATGAATCTACCGGCATTTCGCAAGAGGATACCGATGTTGAGAAGAAAGCCGAAAGAAACTCAACAGTAAGTCATTTTTCGTAAATCATATTTAAAACAATTACATTACAGCTGAAAAAACACCTGTTCCTAATGGGTATGGAACAGGACGCAACGTGCATGTTCTGCCAAGAGTCAGAGGAGACAGCTATGCATATCCTCTGCTCCTGTGAAGCACTTATGCACAAAAGAAGTATCCACTTAGGGCAACACTTTGTGCCCCCAGAGGAGATACAACAACTCACGGCCCAAAGAATCTGGGAATTCCTGGACTCAACGGGCCTCAGCAGTGAGCTTTAAGACAGGGCTGCCACAATAGATCAATTATGGTCGATGCGGCACACAAAAGGCCCAATTGATAATAAATAATAAATACATTTGTGTTATAATTACATGGGTACACGTAAAGGAGAAGTATAGATACTCCAAATCAATGTTAAGTAGGAACATTTTTGTTTTGTGACAGGTCGATTCCGCACGCCTCCGCTCCATTCCGCTTCAGTGTAAACGTACCCTAAGACTATCGTCCGTGAGGTTATGTCTCACTTCTGCTAATTTGACACACTTTTCTCTTAAACTTTCGGTCCTAAGTTACATGACAACAGCAATATTATAAAGACAAGAAAGTGCCAGCCACTTCATCCGCAAAGGAGGCAAAAGTCAAAACCCTCTCTTTTACCTCAGGCAAAAAGTGCAGACATCATTTTTGTAAAGTTTATATATGAAGCAATACAGGGAACAATGGGTAAGTCACATTAGAAATTTTTACAGTACAGAATATAGAAGTTATCAAATCCTTTATAGCGATGGATTTTTTAGCTATAAGTAAAAATATAGCTAAAAAATCGCGAACCAGCGACTTTAACTTCGATTTTAGATAGTCTTATGATGAACTGAATTTCGTTCGTAACCATGAAAATAAAAAATATAAATTTTAGGTAACAAAATGGACTTAGCCACTTTTCCCCTTCAAATGGATATTCAAGAACCCCTTCACTGACAAGCATTTTGTAAAAAACCTTTTTTCATAGAATGCGCGTTTCGTCAAAAACTTAATTCCCTGAAGTCTCCAATTTCATGATTTAAAAAAAGACCGCTGTCAATATTCCTGCACAGTATACATTACTACAGCACAATGATATTGACAGCTCTTTCTACGTGAATCGCACTAAATTACAGAAGTTGTCAACTTTTTGTTTTTGGTTATTAAAAGTTATTGTATAGAAGTTATCAACTTAGTTTGTCTATAACACTCCAAAAAAAGAGGCTTCAGAAAAAAATATTTCGATGAAACGAAAAATTCTACGAAACGTTCGCCAATAAAACGGGCAAGAAAAAAGTCGTAACTCGTTTTAACCTGAGGTAAATTCAGCCATTAGATTTGTACAAGTTTATAATAGGGTATTCAAAAAGCGGTATAAAAGATATCGTGCGCTCTGTTAGTGACTACGCTACAAATGTTGGTACTTTTAGCGGCCGCGCAGCTCGGCCGCGGAGACTTGGCCGTCTCCACTGCCTCGCCCGGCGGGAGCTGTTCGGTACAATTACAAGGGAATAGCTGGGGATTGCGATCCGGTTCACCGGATCCGGAAAACGTGCCGGATCCGGAATTATTTTGCAGACGTTCGCAAAAGTGGGTGGTGTGTTTTAAAATTGTTGTTATGCAGGGTGATCAATCCAAATGGGCCAGTAGAGAGAAGTCACAAACTATAAGTGATGGGGATATCTGTCCTTAGGAACCATGGCGTCGAATTTAGATTTAACATAAACTGTTATTTTTTTTATAAATCTCACACATCAGCCGGTCAAAACCGTTGTAAAGAATGTTACAATACGACATGCGATTACTTACCGAATTTTAACCAGGTTCAATTCTCGGATATGCATGAGATTTATACAAAAAAAATAATTAATGTAAGTTTCTATCAAATCTCAAATCGTCGCTATGGTTCCTAAGAATAGATTTCCCTATCTCTTACAGTTTTCGTTTTCTGACTACTGATCCATTTGGATTAATTATCCTGTATTACGGAATACGCGTCTCCCCAGCAATACCTGGGACGACCTGGGCAGGTAGCACAACTATACTTCGCGACTCTTGTCGCGCGACATAGCGCTAGCCGTCACCTTCTCACATTACTACACAGAAAGAGACAGGCAATTATCTCGCGCGAGAAATAGTGGCCTGTGACAGTAGTGCTTACGAAACTGGTCATCCCAAGTATCCCTGGGGAGACGTGGTCGAGGCAAATCTGCGTAAGCTGCAAGCCGAAAACTGGCAAGAAAGTTCGCAGGATCGGAACAAGTGGCGATTTCGAAGGCTAAGATTATTTTGGGGTCAATCAGCCAAATAGTACTATTACGCAATACTATGAATGGAGTACTATTTTCAGGTGTTCACGTTCCGAAGGCGATCCGATCCGGAACACCGAATCCGGTATGATTTTATCGCATCCGGATCGAGTACACCCTAAAATAGCACTCCACTCATAATCAGTATTCTGTAATATAATAATATCGAAAAATACCCCTCACTTTTGCGAACGCCTACAAAATGATGCCGGATCCGGCCGAATTACCGGATCCGGTGGACCGGATCACAGTTCCTTGGAATAGCCTTCAGATTCACCTTGTCTCCATTCCCATTTTGTCCACATTCCAATTTCGTCCATTGTTCAAACGAAAACACAGTTAACTATACACACGTAAACCTTGACATGTTGCAATAAGGTTTATATTCGTTTACAAATGTACAGTTATCAGTGTCTTCGATAGTTCCAACTGAACCATATTATCATTTCGTCCATAATAAAAAAAAACGCGGTCTGATACTTAGAAAACGAAACTTGCTTACGTCACTTACTAGTTGCCGCTTTAACTATCAATAATTAATAAGAAGAAAAACTGACTGACAACTTTTTTTTATTATTGTTTTTAGTCTATGGTCACAACGTTTCTCAGTTCATCGCAAGACCGTAGCAGGGTTAGGTAAAATTCGCTGGGATCCATTTTATTTTTTTACTTAAGCCATTCAAGTGTATGCCAACTAGAATTTCTTATACTCATAAAAACTGCAAATGTGACTTTTTTGGCGCCTCCAGCCAAAAAAAAATGCAGAATGTCGCTCTATCAAAATTGTTTTTTAAACTCTCTACTTTAAAAAATTATTTTGTAATAATCATGGCGAGATTTTATAGTCACTTAGGTCATCATCATTTCAGCCATAGGACGTCCACTGCTGGACACAGGCCTGCTCAATAGATTTCCACATGGGCCGGATAGCAGCGACCTGCATCCAGCGAGTCCCCGCAACTCTAACCAGGTCGTCCGACCACCTTGCGGGTGGTCGTCCTACGCTGCGCTTGCCGGTACGTGGTCTCCACTCGAGAACCTTTCTGCCCCAACGGTCATCGGTCCTTCGAGCTACGTGCCCCGCCCATTGCCACTTCAGCTTGCTTACCCGGTTTGCTATGTCGATGACCTTGGTTCGTCTACGAATCTCCTCATTTCTGATTCGATCTCGTAGACAAATCCCGAGCATAGCTCTTTCCATAGCTCGCTGAGTGACTCTGAGCTTCCTTAAAAGGCCCATAGTTAGAGACCACGTCTCGGCTCCGTAGGTCATCACCGGTAATACGCACTGGTTGAAGACTTTCGTCTTCAAGCACTGAGGTATGTTGGACGAGAAGACACTTCGCAGTTTCCCGAACGCTGCCCATCCGAGTTGAATCCGCCGATTGATCTCTTTCTCGAAGTTGGATCTGCCTAACTGAATTGTTTGTCCCAGATAGACGTATTCGTTAACAACTTCGAGGACCTAGTTACCAACCATTACTGGGGTGGGTGCTACATGGACATTCGACATAATCTTCGTTTTGTCCATGTTCATCTTAAGGCCCACCTGTTGGGGTACTCTGTTGTGACCTTCGAGCATCATACCGAGATCCTCCAGCGTCTCTGCCATGACCACGATATCGTCGGCAAACCGAAGGTGCGTGATGTACTCGCCGTTAATATTGATGCCTAGTCCTTGCCATTCCAAAAGCTTGAAGGCGTCTTCCATTGTGTTGGTGAAGAGCTTCGGAGATATAACATCCCCTTGTCTCACACCCCTTCGCAACGGAATCGGCTCCGTACACTGGTCTTGTACTCGGACCGACATAGTGGCGTTGTTGTACACACTTCTCAGCACCTCGACATACCGATAGTCAATCCGGCATCGCTGGAGTGACTGCAGTACTGCCCATGTCTCGACGGAATCAAAGGCCTTTTCATAGTCCACAAACGCTAAGCCGAGTGGCAGGTTATACTCCTCGGTCTTCTGTACAACCTGCCGCAGCGTGTGTATGTGGTCTATGGTACTGAAGCCTTTTCGGAACCCGGCTTGTTCGGGAGGCTGGATTTCACTTAGGAGTCACTTAGGTATAGCAAGAAAAATCTACCGAAAAAAAATGTCTTCGAAAATCTTTACCTATTTGGGATAAGTAGTTACGTAGATGAGATTAGGATGTGGACGAGATGAAAATGTGGACGAAGTGAAACTGAAGGATTAGAGCTAGGGAATAATCGTGGCTATGAAAAAGTCACAATAACGACCGCCAAGAACTGAAAAATTTAATCGGTTAGCACTTTCACGACCAACAAGGACGTGACTTAGTCGGCTCAAGCGGCCACCTGGCGGGCTCTACGGTATCTGGGGTAGTTTATTTTTTTTTCTCAAACATGCAATGAAATGACGTCCTAACGTGCGTTATAACAGGCTTCGAAGTATCACGTTTCGGGTGGAACAACTCGAGAGAACTGTAAAGGAATTTAACACGCGGTTGGCGCAGTCTGCAGACACCTGCCTACTGATCCGGCGGTCCCGGGTTCGAATCCCGGCCGGGGCAAATATTTCGGTGATGAACTCGAATATTTGTTCTTGGGTCATGGATGTTATCGTGTGTATTTACATATCATGTATATCATCGTCTAGTACCCATAGTACAGTCGAGTTCATTTACATCTACACACTTACGAGAACAAAACTATCTGAACACGACCCTATTGTCAGGAGCATAAAGTCGTGTTCAGATACATATTTATGTTCTCGTAAGTGTGTAGATATAAATGAACTCGACTGTACAAGCTTTGCTTAGTTTGGGACTAGCTCGATTTGTTTATGATTGTCCCATAATATTTATTTATTTATTTATACAAAATGAAAGGCCTAAGCCGGGAAGTACTTTTTTTAAACATGGCGTCTGTGTTCATGAGCAGGCTAGACAGCTGAATTATGTTTTTTTTGTGGTGTATTTTTTTATTTCATTGCATATATTTGAGAAAAAAACTATGCCATGCGTTAGCCGTGAAAATTGCTTGCCGGCTTCGTCTCACTATCCGGCCTCCCTACGGTCAGCCGTCTTTACCTACTCAGCCGGCAAGCTCTTATTTCTCGGCGTCTGCAGTAATGTACTATTATAACTATAATACTATAAATTATACAGTATATACCTGGTCGTGAAAGTGTTAACGTCATGAGCTGTCAGCGAGAAGAGCATTTTAAATATAACGCATTTTAAATATGACCATAATTTATGAACATTTTCAAAGTATGTTTTAGCCGTGAATAGGTATGCTTTTGAAGTCGGCTGACATACATTTTAAAAGCACAGATGTAATGAATAAAGTGCTGCCGTTGTATTCTATTGAATAAGCTTATATTTATGTCGCTGACTCAACATTCATGTAGCTTATAATATTTTGTATTACTTTGCATTTATTATCATATCACATCGAAATTAACGACATTTCATATTTCTAACAGATGAAAAATAATATAGAGATTGAGTTTTTTTTTTTGCGTCGTGTACACGCTAATAATATTGAGTTTATTTTTCTGTATGTTAGCAAATATGTATATTTAATTATTATACAAACAATTATACGAATAATTTTCTAGTTAATCTGCTGGACTGTAGCTGGGTAGTTTTACAGTTTCTATCTCAATTTTTTCACCAAAGTTAATGGAAAAAGCGCTAAAACGAACTTTTTGGACAAATACGACGGCAAAACATTACGCACTACATCATTATTAAGTTACATTTTATCAGAGCTAACAAAACTCATAAAAGCGGATGTCCAGCTGTCTCACTCTTACGTTAGCACTTACCATATCGCTGTCCCTGTCGCTCAGGTCCTCGGGCACTGCTTTCGTCGCCTGTTTTCGGATTATGGCATTTTTTGCCACTTTTAAAGTCGTCACTTTGGCGCCCTGAAACGTGTTATCACACTATTATAAAAATGTATCTGCTTTGCCCCAAGGTTGACTGGTAGTGCCTCATGGCATTAAGTCCGCCTTTTATACGATAAGTTATCTTTTGCGCAATAACGATTCAATAAATAAATATTATAAAGGTGAAAGTTCGTCAATGTGTTTGTATGTTTGTTACTTCTTCACACTCAAACGACTGGACCAATTTTGATAAAATTTGGTATGCAGGTAGCTGACACCCTGGCTATTTTTAGGCTATTATTATCTGATAAACCGCGGGTGACACCGCGGGATGCAGCTAATATATATAAATAAAACTGACGGTCTAATACAGCATAATATCAGAATAGGCATCCTCTATAAGGATCCTATTTTAATTGTGATCAAATTTCTATGTAGGATTAACTACACTCAGGCTGCTCTAAAAAGTCAGAAATCATTTCTACGTTGTCGGGTAGTAGTAGTAAGCTGGACAGTCAGTAAAGCAACTAGCCAGTAAGTTTCATAGCTAACCAACTCCTAGCCAGTAAGTTAGCTGATGACAAGTTGGTCAACTAGCCAGTATGTTTCATAGCTAACTAACACCTAGCCAGTAAGTTTGATAGCTAACCAACTCTTAGCCAGTAAGTTAGCTGATGACAAGTTGGTCAACTAGCCAGTATGTTTCATAGCTAACTAACACCTAGCCAGTAAGTTTGATAGCTAACCAACTCTTAGCCAGTAAGTTAGCTGACAAGTTAGTCAACTAGCCAGTATTTTCATAGCTAACTAACACCTAGCCAGTAAGTTTGATAGCTAACCATAAACTCCTAGCCAGTAATTTAGCTGACAAGTTAGTCAACTAGCCAGTGTACTAGTTGCGTTAGGGATTTAGGAAAAGGGGCCCTACCTCGAACCTATACTCGTATACGCAGGAGCGCGTCTCTTTTTTAAATTCACTTTTCTAAATTTGTCAAATTTTGCCAGCTAGCCGGCAAGTCAGCCAACAAACTCCTAGCCAGTAAGTTAGATATCTAACTAACTTCTAGCCAGTAAGTTAGATATCTAACTAACGTCTAGCCAGTAAGTTAGATAGCTAACAAACTCCTAGCCCGTAAGTTAGATAGCTAACAAACTCCTGGCCAATAAGTTAGATAGCTAACTAACTCCTAGCCCATAAGTTATGTGACAAGTTAGTCAACTAGCCAGTGTACTAGTTGTGTTAGTGTTTCATCAAAAGGGTACCTCGAACATATACTCGTCTTCGCTGGAGCGCGTCTCCCGTCTCGCCTTCTTCTCTCGGATCGAAGTTAGGACTTTCTTCTTCTTTTTCTGGTCACCTTCTCCTAACATACGCTGTGAAGTAATAAAAAGAAACATACAAATAGTAGAGTTTTCGAATTTTTCCGTGTGTCGATCTTTGCATTGTTTATTTGAAAGGCACACCTTAGCCTTAGCCCCGCGCCCCGCCGCTCGCTCGCCTGCTCCAGCGGAGAGGTCGAGCACGTCACGTGTGAGTACGTCGACCCCGAGACGTGTTTACGCGGAAATTGCAAAGCGCCCAGCTGCTTCGAAATCCAGGCAGCCGTCATCTCAGGGGTTGCAGGAACCCGTAAAAAAGGACCTGCCAAAGCCGGCTCCAAGGGAGTCCCGATGCGACGAGGATGGCTTCATGAAGGTCGAAAAGAAGAAAAAGAAGCCAGCCTGTCGAAATCGAAATCAGTGCGGTACCGCACCGACTGGACCGAAACATTTGCTGCGTCCCGCTCTACCTACGACGCTGCTTTATGTGTCCCGGCTACATTACACTACGAAGGCTGAAGATATTGCAGAATATGTAAGGGTGAAGTCCGGTATCAACCTGAGGGTCGTAGAATTGGAGTCTCACCACGACGTGAGTTTTAATTCCTTCGTGCTGAGAGTTCCGACGGACCAACTAGCGACCTTCACAAAGGAAGAGTACTGGCCGAAGGGTGTCATGTTCCGGCGTTTCCGTGGACGGCTACCTGACACATCGAACACGCGTAACACGTCGCTGTTGAAAAATGTGACCTAGTTTAGTTACTTATGTTTTTATTATTTTAATATTTAATATGTATGTTAGATTGTAAGGTATTTATCTATGGGCCTTTGATGCCTGAAATAAATAAATTATTATTATTATATTATTATTATTATTAGCGATCTCTATGTGAATGCGTTAATAGTCCTGGATCTAATTTGGATTATTATTTCTGGACCGACAATCCAGAGTTACCTAAACTTTGTGGTGTGTACCCACACTAAAAAAAAATGTGAAATGTAATTTATAAATAACAGCGCCCTCTCTCGCTTGCTCGTTCATTGCTGTAAAGTAGCGCGGTAAGATGTGAATATTTTTATTTATTCGGGGACAAAACATAATTGCGTAGATAAATAGTGACAAACAAAGAAAAAAACATGTACGTATTGACGTATAGGTCGCTAAGGAGTAAGAGTTTTTTTTACATAAGTCAAGTGTGCATAATGTCTATGGATAACAAGTGACCTTGGAGTTCCGGACGGACACGTTTTAGGCTTGTTTTAATATTCATTAAAACTTGTATAGTATTTATTACAAATGAAAACACATACATAATTCATGATCTCGAAGGGGCTGTAAAGTCGGGCAGTAACGTAACATCACGTTACGAAACGTCGAGGTAAGTAGATAATATTTTTTTATGTAAGTCCTGTTGTTATAGTTATAATTATAATAATGTGTGAAAATCGTGTAGTTTTAAATAAAATGTAAATAAATAAATGTTAAGGGACAACCATAATAGACGACGATATACATAACATATAAATACATATATAGATAACATCCATGACCCAGGAGCAAATATTCGAGTTCGTCACACAAATATTTGCCCGGGGATTCGAACCCAGGACCGCCGGCTCAGTAGGCAGGGTGTTTACAAACCGAGCCAATCGCGTCAATTGTTGCTTATCAATATATCGAATATTCACCAGCAAATCATCAGTGTTGTGTCCATCGTCGTCGCTGTGAGCGTCAGACTGCTGCTCAGTCTCGCTTTCCCTGCTTTCCTTCTTCAGCAGATCTTCGAGGGTGTCCTGCAGAGGAATTTACCATTTTAAGACGCTCTATCTATACATTAGAACCGGCCAAGAGCATGTCGGGCCACGCTCAGTGTAGGGTTCCGTAGTTGCTCATCCTTCACAATAAACTGCTGTTTTAAGCCCGAGGTTTAAGTTAAGAAAGATTTTAAGCTCTATAAAAAGGTCGTAAACGCCCTAGAAACTGTAATAACTTATTACCTTCTGGAAGTCAACTTACAACCTTTTTAGTAAGAAAAAATATGAAATTTGGCGATAACTCAAAAACGGCTCGACCGATTTTGTTCAATATAGTTTTCATTGAAAGTACTTATAAGGCTTCATTAACTTGAATTTTTCCGATTTTTTTTGACCCGTGGTTGAAAAGTTAGAGGGGGTGGGACACTATTTTTTTTTGTTTTTGGTGCGAATATTTACAAAACTGCTGACTTTATCAAAAAATAATGTTAGAAGACCCCTATTATTTTTACAAGACCTATATAACGACACCCCACACACCAGTGTTGAAAAGAAAAAAAAATCACCCCCACTTTAGGTGTTCGAGAGGTACCCGAAAAAAAAAATTTTTTAATTTTATTTTACCGCTCTGTCGGCGTTATACATACACATATACTAAATTTCAGCTTTCTAGTACTAATGATCACGGAGCTAAGCCGCGGACGGACGGACGGAGAGACGGACATGGCGAAACTATAAGGGTTCCTAGTTGACTACGGAACCCTAAAAATGGGACCCTATTACTAAGACTCCACTGTCCGTCTGTCACCAGGCTGTATCTCATGAAAGCTAAACAGTTGAAATTTTCAGATGATGTATTTATGTTGCTGCTACAACAAATACTAAAAACAGAACAAAATAAATATTTAACTGGGGCTCCCATACAAAAAACGTGATCGGTTGAGTTAACCTTGCATCTCATTTGTATGCGGCGCCATACACACTAGGTGCAAGGCCTTATGGTTTTATTTGCGCTTTGGCCTCACGAAGTAATGTTACTATAGGTACAAATACATATAATTTTTATTTTAAGAGGCCTTATTCTTTTTAAAAAAAATTTTTTTCATATTATGACAAATATATTGATAATTTCAACCAACTTTTTGAAGTGAATAATACTTTTCCCCGAGTTCTAGGTAGTAAAATAGCTTTTTCATGCTTTTATCACGTGCAGTCGAAAATCAGTTGAAAAAATTAATTTTCCGCATGAATTCTGTCAAATACGAGTAGTTATTGAAACAAAAATTATCAATGAAAAATTCAAACTGTAGGATTAAAAATGCAAATATACACCAATAAATGCCAATAGCCCTGTTCTGGGTAGTAACATCAATAATATTTTAAGAAACATGTTTGATCATAGGGAAAAATGACTAAAGCAATCAGCATTTTAAAAAGAATAAGGCCTCTTAATACCTTAGTCGCAGTTTCGATTCCTTCAAAATCGTTGAGGGTGTCCTCTATATTCTGCTCTGCCTTCATGCTGGCTGCGAAGGTTCCGGAAGCTTCCTGCTTCGGTAGCGAGTCCAGGCTCTGGGTTGGTTCTGATTTGACATTGGAGTCTGCGACCGCCTCTTGGGATGAGTCTTGAGTAGTCTAAAAAATAGCATTGCAAATGTTAGCAATATTTTTTCTTTATTTAAAAAAATCATAGTAGGTAATTTTATTTGTAAAACACCCTATAGGGCCAAATTTTTATTTTTTTTCTCAGATTTCAATAAAATTTGGTGAGTTGGTAAAGTTGCTTCTTCTGACCATGGTAAGCCCAATTTCACAATATGTCCTACAAATTTCTGTCCATTGAGTTACACAAAATGTACTACAGAAATTGGCCCATGGGCCAATTTTTATTATGTTGTCGAATTATTTATTTTTCATTTCGAGCTAAATTTTAGTACAAAATATGAAATTTTGTTAAAAATCATCCATAAATTTTTTGTAACTCAATGGAAAATTTTGTAGGACATATCGTGAAATTGGGCTGACCTTGTTCAGAATAAGCAACTTTACCAACTCACCAAATTTTATTGAAATCTGAGAAAAAAACAAAATCAACAACAAAATAAAAATTTGCCCATAGGGCCAATAGTTCGTATATATATCATTATGATTGTTATAGTAATCGTTAATGAAAACAGAGTCATTACGGATGTTTAGCTTTATTTTATATTTTTGTGATTAATAAATAAAAATCGTTAAGACCCTGGTCCTACCCGTTATAATATACTGACTCATCAAAACGTTGTCTTCCATAGACATACTATATAAATTGCAGTTAATTATAGGGACATACTAAGTCTTATCAGCTCATATCATTGTGCACATGTATTGAATATAAGATAACAATGCATTAGAGAGGGACGCAGGACGCGTCAGTCAGGAGGCTTATCAGAGACACATCACTGTTTATACCCTTTATAGGTTATAGGTCCCTTTTTGTGGACAGTAAAAGTGTAATCATACCCGTGGTTTTCGGTGCACAAACAATAAAACACTAGCCCGATAGTAAGCTCAGTCTAATCATTTGTGCACCCAATATCCCGGGCTATAGTAATCATAATCACATAAATAAATATCAAGGGACAACCTTACACAAATCAAACTAGTCCCAAATGAAGCAAAGCTTGTACTATGGGTACCAGACGACGATATACACAATAAATACATAAATAAATAACATCCATGACCCAAGAACAAATACTCGAGTTCATCACGTTCTTGTTATTGTAAATTGACTTGTAGTAGTAGAAGAGCGGGATTTCCTGACACAGGTATCATTATAAAAAAATAAATAAAATACATGACAGATAATATAAGTACTACATTGTCGAAGACACTGATAACGGTACCAACATTTGTAAACGAATATAAACCTTATTCCAACTATCTATACTTACAAGGAGATCCTAACGTCATTATTATTGTGTCTACTTTAAAGAAATAAAATATTTTCATTTTAATTTTTCATCACATCATTCGACGACGCGGTTGGCGCAGTGGTTAAGCAACTGCCTACTGAGCCGACGGTCCCGGGTTCGAATCCCGGCAAGGGGAAATATTTGTGTGATGAACATGAATATTTGTGCCTGGGTCATGGATGTTCTATGTATTTAAGTATATATTCATCTATATAAGTATCTATATCGTCGCCTAGTACCCATAACACAAGCTTTCTTGAGCTTAATTTGGGACTAGGTTGATTTGTGTGAGGTTGTCTGATATTTATTTATTTATTATTTATTTATCACACAAATATTTGCCCTGGCCGGGAATAAACCCAGGACCGCTGGCTCAGTAGGCAGCTGTATCACAAACCGAGCCAACCGCGTTGTCAACAAGTTCCCCTAAATAGTTGTAATTGTGAAATATACATCATAAGCATACATTGGTCGCCATGTAGTCGTCATCTGTGAGCACTCCCTCGCTCAGCCACTCCTCCTGGCCCTCCTGGCTCTCCATGGTGGAATCCAGAGACGATGCTTCCACCTGTAATGAAATGAAATTTAATGAAATTAAATGAAATAATTTATTCAGTAAGTAGGCCACATGGGCACTTTTACAAGTCAGATTATGAATCTACCGGCATTTCGCAAGAGGAGACCGCTGTTGAGAAGAAAGCCGAAATAAACTCAACAGTAATTAATTTTTTCGTAAAAAATATTTGAAAGAATTACATTACATTTGTGTTATAATTACATGGGTACACGTAAAGGAGAAGTATAGATACTCCAAATCAATGTTTAAGAAGGATCATCAAAATAAAATTTTAACAATCAATTTAAAATACTAAATATACCCAGAGATGTATAAAGTCTCTAGGTGTCACAACACAACATACAATAAAATACAATTACTTAATTAGTTTAATTCCACAGAGATGTATAAGGTCTCTAGGCGTCAATGTGAATAATTTACAAATCAATTAATAAATCGATCACAAGGCTGTTTCTCCAAAGTTTCATTTGTTTTCATTTGTTTGAATGCATCATAATTCCGAAAACCATGTAGTGCTCAAATATTTAGATTTTTTTGGGATTTCATATAAAGAAAAGAAAGAGAAAGAAAGAAATACATTAGACCATAGAACATAACTACAAATAGTGAAAAAAATTATAAATTATATAAAACAATAAGAAACTATACTACTATGGCTGTGCCACCAAAGGGTCCCACCTCACCATGATGCTAGCCCAAGAGCCAGCGATGATCTTCCGGTGGGACCATAGATGGCGCCATATAACTAGGGTTGCCAGGTGTCCCGATTTGCGCGGGATGTCCCGATTTCAGGGGTCTAGGGACGCGTCCCGATTTGCACCTGATCGGGACGTTATATGTCCCGATAAATCATGGGCGTCGCCAAAGGGGGCAGGGGGGAGGCAGCTGCCCCCCTAGAGATTCAAAAATATGTCCAGTCACTTGACTTTTCTGATCGTTTGCACTTAGAAGTTGTAACAGAGTTGCTTCTCTCGCTTGGTTGATGAAGCTATGTGATTTTAACGTAAGTCTATTGGGCAACCTCGAGTCTTTACTCATCGCATCCAGTGGATCTTCGGCTCGTGGCAAGATCTCCCGGTGCCGTGACTCGTGATTATCCGCACTTGCATCAAATACATTAAATGATTGTCTTTCAATTTACGTTATTGCTAACGAAAATTTTCGCGCTCGCTGCGCTCGCGTTTACATTTGGATTTATTTTTACCCTTCCTCACGAAAAATGTCAGGCTCGCTACGCTCGCGTTTGATCTGGCTATAAGAATTTTTAATAACCGTCCCTTCCAAAAAATTTCGCGCTCGCTGCGCTCGCGATTGATCTGACTATAAGTATTCCAAAAAATTCGTCCCCTTCCAAAAAATTCGGCACTTGCTACGCTCGCGTTTGATCCGCAATTCCGCACTACGCTTCTATATTTTATGTGCTTGGTTAAAGCTTCAAATCCTCTAGCATTTATGGGCATATTTTTATTTTGTTGTCGTTTTTTTTTCTCAGATTTCAATAAAATTTGGTGAGTTGGTAAAGTTGCTTATTCTGAACAACAAGTTACAAAAAAATTTATGGATTTTTAGTAACTCAATGGAAAATTTTGTAGGGCATATCGTGAAATTGGGCTTACCTTGTTCAGAATAAGCAACTTTACCAAATCACCAAATTTTATTGAAATCTGAGAAAAAAAAAACGACAACAAAATAAAAAATTTGCCCTTATATCAACTTGCCCTGCCTCCCCCTGGACCTTAGTTCGGCTGGCGACGCCCTTGCGATAAATCGAAATTTAAAAACCGATATTGTCGATTAAAATAGGATTTACTGGCAAGTAATATTAGTTCCGAAAAACAATAAATGAAGCATTTATAAGAAAGTAAAAAATATTTTATTTGTCCCGATTTAAAAACCAAAATCCCGATGTGTGAAACCATCTGTCCCGATTTTAATCCGATCGGACCTGGCAACCCTACATATAACCCTAACCTAACCTAATTATAGTATTAACATATGACCTTGGCTTTTACTGTTTACTGTATTTATTTAGTTAGTCAGTTCTCAAAAGACTTTTAATTTATTATTTATTCTGACATCTGTTGACATCTTCTACTTATCGTAAATTTTATATTTTAATATTATTCAGATTATTTTGAATTTTTTAATTCGTGATATCAGCGTCTTTTAATGTGTAGATTAGGTTAAATATAAGAATAATATCAAACACAATGTATATTGTTATTGAATAAATAAATCAAACTCAATTTATTCTAAGCCTATCACAACATTATGCTATTTTACACGACTCGTGTAAACTAGAAGTACGTTACACAAGTGTTATAGCTATACTATAGCAACATTATTTTACATAAGTAAATGACTGCTGCAAAGCGTAATATCGAACGAAACTGGTCAAACGAAAAAATAATACATGGTTTGTGTTCCAAATAACAATCGAAATCCGAAATTAAAGAAGATAGTGGGATGAAAATAAAAACTTTGTACACCTTTTTAAAATAAATTAAGAAAGCCTCTGGCATACATTGAAGCAAGACGCTACCGCCCAATAAATGGTATTCGGAATACTTACTTCCATTTTTAAAACCTTAGTCGGAGGCTCTTCTATTCCTGACATAATAATGACTAGGTTTACACTGATTATCAATCACGAATTTGTTTTATTAGATAAAAATATCAATTCACCAAATTAAATCAATAACATAACCTCAAACTCTGGAGTGACATTTTGTTTTTTTTTTTAATGTTGTGAATGTGTTCCGATACACTATCCAACGATCGTGTGCAAAACGATCGCAGCGCTCCATTTACGTCAATGCAGCGCTCGTAGAAATATTGAGACTGAAATATAAAATACGATCTAGTTAATACTTATTTAGCATAATCAATTAACACCCAACTCCGCGCCAATGGAAACCCACCCTAAGTCTGCATAAAAACCGTCCTACCACAACCTTCGAAAATACACCAACTTATTTAATTCTCTGTCTCTAGAAGGAAAATTGGTAATACCTATACTAGGACAATTCAATGCGAGTGCTTTCTCAAATCATGATTTAATTTACGCTTCTTTTAAAATTCGTCCCCCAAAGCGGCGTCATAAAATTATTATGCGTCGAAATCTTACTAACGTTGATCTGCAGGCGCTTCTTTCTGACGTAAGCCAAATAAATTGGGAGGGCTTGAGGGAGTCCGGTGACATTGATGGTAAGGTGGAGGCTTTTAACGACATGTTGCTTGCGACTTTTGATAGTCACGCACCCTTAAAGCTTACACGTGTCAAACACTACCCAGCGCCTTGGCTTACCTCCGACATCAAGGAGTTGATGATAAAAAGGAACCGAGCTCGGGTCAAACTTAGGCATGATCCTTCGGAGCAAAACCATTCTGCTTATGTTTGCTTGCGTAACAGGTGTAATAGGGCTTGTAGATATGCTAGGCGTAGGTATATACATAAGTCAATTGATGATTGTCCTCCTGCTGAATTATGGCGTTTTTTAAAATCACTTGGAGTGGGCAAAGTCCAAAAAACTTCTGATGATGTTCTAGACTTAGACGCCATGAATCAACACTTCAGCACTTCTCCAGTCGCACTTGACGTTTCTGTCAAGCACCGGACACTTTATCTCTTCTTGCCGATACTCCACCCCCCGATATTTCTCCTTTTGTATTTGATAATATTTCACCGCAGGAAATCCTAGCCATTCTCAAGACTATTAAAACAAAAGCCGTCGGTGACGATAATCTTAGCTTGGATATGCTTATGCTCGTGGCGGATTCTATAGCTCCTATCCTTTCCCATATTATTAATTTTTCTTTCTCCTCCGGGACGTTTCCTTCTATTTGGAAATGCGCCCATGTGATTCCTCTCCCTAAAACCCCTAACCCGTCGTCGTTTTCGCAGTATCGTCCTATATCAATTCTTCCTGTCTTATCCGAAAATCATTGAATCCTTTGTAAATCGACGTCTCTCATCACATCTAAATAGACATAACTTGTTCAATCCTTGTCAATCCGGTTTCCGTCCTGGGCATAGCACAACCACAGCTTTGGTTAAGATCACCGACGACATTCGTCTTAAAATAGAAAAGTGACTATATTGATGCTCCTTGATTTCAGCAGTGCTTTTAACACTGTTGATTTTGATATCCTTCTTAGTTACTTAGTACTTAATATTTGTATAGAATCTTTATCGATTCATTTTTTATATGGTAATACCACATTTTTATTTTTATAAATAATGACACAAAGGTAAATTAAGAAAGAAAAATTCCCCGCTTGGATTGTAGTGGATCGCATTCAATTTTTCTTTCTTAATTTACCTTTGTGTCATTATTTACTTAGTACTTAGTTTACTTAGTACTTTAAATATATCTCCAACTTCACTGTCCTGGTTTCGTGATTACCTCTTTGGGAGGCAACAGCGGGTTCGAGTTGAGGACCGATTTTCTAGCTGGTGTGAACTGTCTGCTGGTGTCCCTCAAGGGGGCATACTCTCTCCATTACTCTTTTCTATCTTTATTAACGGAATCACCAAGTCACTCTCCTCCTCGTTTTATCTCTATGCAGACGATTTGCAGCTTTACGCAGCGGCCAGCATCAATGATTATGGCTCCTTGGTTTCTCAAATCAAATCCGACCTGGAATCAATCCGTGCTTGGGCTTCATCCTTTGGTTTGATGGTGTATGCCAAGAAGTCGCAGGCAATTGTTGTTGGAAGCCCCCATTTTATTTCCAAGCTCTCAGATCAAAATAAGCCAGTTATTTTCTTTGATGGTAGGTACTCCTATACCTTTCTTTTCTACTGTTAAAAATTTAGGCATTACCATGGATCAAACTTTGTCATGGGCACCTCATATTTCTGAGATCAGCAAGAAACTCTTTGCGTCCCTTCATTCATTGAGGCGTCTGCAGAATTTCCTTCCTCTTCATACGAAGAGCATGCTTGCCCGCTCTCTTTTGCTCCCACTACTCGACTACGGTGACGTTGCTTTCCTGGATCTCCGGGGGGAGCTGCTTGACAAGCTGGAGCGCCTACAAAATGTCTGTATCAGGTACACATTTGGTCTCCGCAAGTTTGATCATGTGTCGCAATATAGCGCCCAACTTAAATGGCTTCCGATCCGTCAGCGCAGAGACTTACATGTTCCTTGTCTTCTGTATAATGTCCTTTTCATTCCTTCTTCTCCTCCTTACCTTGCAGAGAAGTTCTCTTAAATGGCAGATGGTAGTGGCCATCGCCTGCGGTCTAGTGCGAATCTAGCTCTATCGATCCCACCGCATAGATCGCATGTTTACGATATGTCTTTTGCTGTGCGCGCCGTGAAATTATGGAATAAGTTGTCTCCCGCCCTAAGGCAGACGCAGTCCGTAGCATCGCTCAAGGGGAAGTTGAAGGGATTGTGGCTGTCAAACGAACAATAGGTTGCTGTTTTTGTTGTAATTATGACTATTTCTGTTTAATTTAATATATATATATATATAAATCAAACTATAATTAGGATGATTTAACAATAATACTTACACATGAAAATGCAAAAAAAACAAAATAGAGAGAGATAGGCAAATTACGTATTATATGTACCTATTATATTGACTGTTTGCCTATCTCTCTCTATTTTGTTTTTTTTTGCATTTTCATGTGTAAGTATTATTGTTAAATCATCCTCCTTCGTATTGTACATGTTGCTTTGGTTGTCTACCGTTTACATTTGTGTTTAGCACTCATTTACTCAAAGGTTAACTGGAAGAGATCCCTTAAAGGGATAAGTTCGCCTTTGTACATGTATTTCTTTTGTTTTGATGTATTTCTGTTTTTGTGTAAAATAAAGTGTTTACATACATAAGTGTTTACATACATACTAGACAGCGAATATTTTTCGACTAAGGACATGTTGAAACAATAGTTTAACCTTTAACTGTTGACTCATAGTCTTCAAGACGGAATTTTTAATAAATATTATTTAAAATTGTTTAAAAAATATTTAGGGTTCAGTTATCAACTACACGGTTACAGCTTCGCTACATTCGTAAAATATCACCAAAAAGAGTAGAAATTAAAAAGCGGCAACACTGTAGTGTCGTCCCCGTTTTCTTAAATTGATTAGAAAGGGACGACACTACAGTATTGCCACTTTTTAATTTCTACTCCTTTTGTTCAGACTGTACGTATGTAATATCTATTTATTGTAACAAAAGTGGCGTTCAAGTGTTTACCTATTTAAGAGGCCTTATTTCTTTAAAAAATTTTTTTTTTTTTCATAGTATGACAAATATATTGATAATTTCAACCAACTTTTTGAAGTGAATAATACTTTTCCCCGAGTTCTAGGTAGTAACATAGCTATTTCACGCTTTCATTGCGTACAGTCGAAAATAAGTTAAAAAAACTAATTTTCCGCGTGAATTTTGTCAATTTCGAGTAGTTTTTGAAACAAAAATTATCAATGAAAAATTCAAACTGTAGGTTTCAAATATATACCAATAAATCCCAATAGCCCTGTTCTAGAAAGTAACATCAATAGTATGTTAAGAAACATGTTTGATCATAGAGAAAAATGTCTAAACAATCAGCATTTTAAAAGGAATAAGGCCTCTTAATATCTCGACGTTCGAACGTGATTGATGTTACATTCATAGTTGTCAAGGGGCAATTAAGTCCCGTTAATAATTTGGATGTTCAGCTATCGCTGTACCAAAAGTGCAGCCACATTAGAGGACAAAGAATACTTCACCAACGGATGGCGCTGTGTGACCGGCCCCACGCTGCTGCATTCCCCTGTCAAGATATATTTCTGAAATTAAATGACTCCTCTCCATAGAAAACCTATCTTCAATACAATTTTAGAATCTCCCAGAAATTTTCGTTCAGTGACACCTAAATAGCCTATTTTTACTTATTTTCATCAACAGACTTACAAAAAGAGAAAGTTCTCAATTCGATTGTATGTTTTGTTATTGTTTAATGTTTGTTGCCTCGATTTGGAAAATTCTTTAATTCTTTAACATTACATTAGACTGTGATATTATATTACTACCTAATACCACAGTCTATCCACTTGACCATCCGACGATAGCATAGTATCCAAAACCAATATGCTCCTAACCGTCCGCGGATACCTTACTATCCAACCTACGCGGATACCTTACTATACCTTACTATACTGATTATCTTGATGCAACAACGTAGCCTAACCAAATAACTAGTTTGCTGTAAAAAATATAAATGGCAGTGTAGTTACGCTAGTTTTGTAGAAAGTTGAGTTGGTTGAGGATGCGCAGCGCGGGGCGTGCGTCGCTAAAAATAGTCTCGCGGGCTGGACGGTCAAGTGGGTATTGTAATGTTAAGATAATAGAATAAAGGCTTTTTTATTTTTATTTATTTTATTTAATACCACAGTCTAAAAAAATTCGTCCCTTAAAATGGTCCCAAATGGAGAGAGGTATTATTTACCCGACTACGGTAAAAGGGAAACGTTTTACGCAGACAAATTCGTGGGTATCTTCTAGACTAGTTGTAACACTAGTAAACTTTATTATATCCGCAATGGAACCCTACACTGAGCATAAACCGAAAATGTTTATGGATATCTACTTTTTACTGCAGTTTCAGACTTTGCTCAGTTTCAAACACCTATATAATAAATAATACCTACTCATCAATAATCAATCATTACGGTTGGCACATGCGACGACACCACACACGATTGGGAAATTTGTAATATAAATATAATACTAGTACTTATACTAAAAAACTAAAGCCGTCTCGTGGAGCCTAAACTTTGGTATGTTTTTTTGCGTTTAAGTTCATGGTTCATTAATAGTAGATTGTTCAACAAGGGACTAAAACAAGCCATAATGACACGAGATGTTTTAGCCACCCGAGCTAAGAGAGGGTGGCTAATAGTTCGAGTGTCATTATGGTTGTTTAGTCTCACGTTAAACACTCTACTTTTCACTTTGAATGCGAGGATAATAAACAACGTTCAATATATAATTACGATATTTATTATAACAAAGTTTCTTACAATTACGTAGTACAGCCGTCAATCTAACCTCAGAAAAATTGAACGGGAAATTTGTACAATTCTTTACATTTAAATGTATGGTTTTCCCCTGTAAATTAAGCTGGGTCGGCGTGGTTTGTAATTGACTCGAAGTCGAAGTAAAAGTTGGAGAGAATGGAGAGTATAGTAGAGACGTAGACCTTTTCTCAAAAAGGTTGCCGATGGTCATTTCATTAGGCTCATTCTCATCCCGCGATATTGATGGGGGTGGGTCAAATGTTGATTGTGATTTCTGCTTTGAGGATATTTTAATTCCTTCAATATAGTATAGCCTAATAGGTTCGATAGATATCGCATTTATTTTGGATTGACTCCTCTATATAGCCTTTAGCTCTATTCTTCTTCATTGGAATGAGTGAAATTTGGTATGAGTGTGAGTTATCGCGCCGACAAAACGGTAAAATAAAAACTAAAAATAAAAAAAAAACGGGTGCTCTCCAACACCTAAAGTGGAGGAGAATTTTTTTTTTCGTTTCAACACTAGTTTGTGGGGTGTCGTTGAATAGGTATTTTGAAAATAGTAGGGGTCTCTAAACATCATTTTTTGATAAAGTCAGCAGTTTTGTAAATATTCGCTCCGAAAATAAAAATAAAAAGTGCCCCCCCTATTTCTAACTTTTCAACCACGGGTCAAAAAATTATGGAAAAATTCATGAACATGAGGCCTTATAAGTACTTTCAATGAAAACTATATTGAAAAAATCGGTCCAGCCGTTTTTGAGTTATCACAAAATTTCATAATTTTCTTAAAAGGACGTTAGTTGACTTCCAGAAGGTAATAAGTAATTATAGTTACTTAGGCGTTTACGACCTTTTTATAGAGCTTGAAATCTTTATTGTAACATAAGAGGCCTTATTCCTTTTAAATTTATTTTTTTTCGTGTTACGAAAAATATATTGATAATTTCAACCAACTTTTTGAAGTGAATAATACTTTTCCCCGAGTTCTAGGAAGTAACGTAGCTATTTTATGTTTTTATTGCGTGCAGTCAAAAATAAGTTGAAAAAACTAATTTTTCGCGTGAATTTTGTCAATTTCGAGTACTTTTTGAAACAAAAATTATCAATGAAAAATTCAAACTATAGGTTTCAAATATATATCAATAAACCCCAATAGCCGTGTTCTAGGAAGTAACATCAACAATAGTAAAGAAACATGTTCGATAATTAAGAAAAATGTCTCAAACAATCAGCATTTTAAAAGGAATAAGGCCTCTTAAGTGAAGGATGAGCCACTACGGAACCCTACACTGAGCGTGGTCCGACATGCTCGGCCGGTTTTTATTTACTGTTTATGTTTGCGCTTTTATGGTTATAGACCCACCAGTGGGCATAACGGCAGCGGCGTGGGTTTAAAAAATAGATTCCAGCGCCATGGCTCCTGCTGAGAAGTCGGCTGGATGGGTCCTGGAGGAATCTGATGCCGTTACTGAAGACAAGGGTGTGACCTCCCTGCTCCCTCCGTCAGCTACGGACAGGGAGGTTCGGATAGTGTGGCTGAATCTATTCTTAATCACAGCTGTGCACATCGGTTCGGTGTACGGCGTATACCTATTCTTCACC
The DNA here is from genome assembly GCA_932273695.1 of Apotomis betuletana. Lineage (NCBI taxonomy): Eukaryota > Metazoa > Arthropoda > Insecta > Lepidoptera > Tortricidae > Apotomis > Apotomis betuletana. The sequence continues at coordinate 10,158,162 of OW026320.1, read as the reverse complement.
CGAGCTTTGTGGTCAACGTGGCTTTTCTGTAAGTACCGATTTATTTGTAAAATATTGCTTTATATATTATTATGTACAGTCGAGTTCTAAACTTCTGACCAAAAATCTGTACACGGCTCTACGCCTATATTTTTGATAAAATTTTCGCTCAGAAGTTTAAGAACTTGACTGCGCGACTGTACCTACCGTGTATACCTACAAAAACGCTCATTGACCGAAATAACTACTCACAGGGCGTTGTGATCTGTACTCTCGTATCGAGAAATTCGTGCTAAAACTCTTTTTTAATTCCTTTCTACCAAAAAACGCGGTGCGTACATCTCAAAACGGGCACATTAAAATTCTTGTCCAAAAATGAATTCTGTGTCATAAAAAAGATATATTAATAAGTTTCTGTCAAAAATGACATTTTAGTGGCAAGTTTTTATAGCCGACTGTACTTTTCTTTGGATATCCATCAAATGCTCACTGAGACGATTCTAAAAAGCCCAAGCTCGGTAGGATTGCTTTTTCTATTATAGAGTTCCTATGGCCACCTTCCGGCTCCATCCTCAGATCAGCCCCATGGTACCATATTATTGTATTGTCATCAAAGTTAAGTAAGTGTGCAAAATTTCAGCTTAATCGGTTGACGATATCTGCTTCAAAATTGAGTTGCAAGATTTCACCCGAACAAACATACTTTAAACATACCATGCAAGTTAAATAAAGGCTTTAAAAAACCGCCTGTTGTTTCCCTATTTAACGTTGCTTTATTTCTTTGTTATTAATCTTTTTCAAGTGGTGCACAATAAAGGATATTATTATTATTATTATATTTTAAAAGTAAAAGTATATTATTATTCGGAACTACTTGCTGTTTTGCACAACGATACGATAACAATATACTTGTGTAGTGCATGTAGGTATATCATTTTTTCATAAATGATCATTTTTAGTCTTGGAAAGTGATTCATCATCAGTATTTGAGCATAACATAGAAAAAAAAAGTTGGCCTTAACTATACGTACCTATCCGGTCACTGACGTACCTATACCTATTTTCGAATATTTACTCATAACATTTATTTTTTGTTTTCTCGCGCTTTCCATAGCCATACAGCGTGGGCATGCTACCTACGTCATGGGCAGGGCATTACCGAGAAGTCTTAGGTTTAGAAATATTTTTTAATCTTAGTTTAGTGTTTTATAATAACCCAAAAATATTTTTTGCTTTCATTTTGGCCTAAAATAAATATACTTACTAAGTCATCATCATCATCATCATCTCAGCCATAGGACGTCCACTGCTGAACATAGGCCTCCCCTTTGGACTTCCATATATACCGGTTGGAAGCGACCTGCATCCAGCGCCTTCCGGCGACCTTTATAAGGTCATCTGTCCACCTTGTAGGTGGACGTCCTACGCTGCGCTTGCTGGTCCGAGGTCTCCACTCGAGCACTTTTCGGCCCCATCGGCCATCTGCTCTGCGTGCTATGTGGCCTGCCCATTGCCACTTCAACTTGCTAATCCGGTGAGCTATATCGGTCACTTTAGTTCGTGTACGGATTTCCTCATTTCTGATTCGATCACGTAGAGACACCCCGAGCATAGCCCTCTCCATTGCACGTTGAGCGACTTTGAGCTTTGAGATGAGGCCGATAGTGAAAGACCACGTTTCGGTGCCGTAAGTCATCACTGGTAACACACATTGGTTGAAGACTTTCGTCTTGAGGCACTGAGGTATGTCGGACGAAAAGACATTGCGTAGTTTCCCGAACGCTGCCCAGCCGAGTTGGATTCGGCGGTTGACCTCTTTCTCGAAGTTGGACCTACCTAATTGGACCACTTGTCCTAGGTAGATGTATGAGTCAACAACTTCGAGTACCTATTCTTAATTTGTTCATAAGGATATTTGATTTTAGCGGTTCTATATTTCATAATGAGTGGGATGGGCATCACAGTAGGAGCGCACAGACTGTGGACCCACAAGTCGTTCAAGGCGCGCCTTCCATTGCAAGTGCTTCTGATCATGTTCAACAGCGCGGCCTTCCAGGTTAGTACTTACGGAATCGATAGCATTTTCAAAGTGAAGAATAAATAAAAATTGGGCAAGTGCGAGCCCGACTCGCGCATGAAGGGTTCCGTACCTATACATATATATATATAATCTATAACAAGTTTGTTGTATGGGAGCCCCCCTTAAATATTTATTTTATTTTATTTTTAGTATTTGTTGTTATAGCGGCAATAGAAATACATCATCTGTGAAAATTTCAACTGTCTAGCTATCACCGTTGTTGAGATACAGCCTGGTGACAGACGGACGGACGGACGGACGGACGGACGGACGGACGGACGGACGGACGGACAGCGAAGTCTCAGTAATAGGGTCCCGTTTTTACCCTTTGGGTACGGAACCCTAAAAAAGTGTCTTAAAATTTGTATGGGAATTATAATTTCCAGTACGTAACGCTCGTGCAAATAAATAAACTTCATATTCAAACGTGACGCAACTGGGAACATTTTAAAGAACTATTTTCTAGTTTAGAGTGTTTTATTTTATAGTTTTCTAAAGAATTGCTTAATTAATTTAAGACCTCAATCTCAGACTCCAAAGAACCTATCATAGTAGTTCTGTTATTAGGTTTATATTTGTATTAATGGTTGGTAAGGTGGTTGATATGAAAATGACAAAGAATTAATGAAACTCCTCAAGTGTAATAAGCACATGTCGTGTGATAAAACGGTTTATATTAAAAGTTTAAGTTTGTATAAAAGTAATATAGCTAACGTTTGCATTATCCCAGGGCCACGCGTTTGGCTGGGCGCGCGACCACAGGATGCACCACAAGTACTCAGAGACGGACGCGGACCCCTACAACTCGACGCGAGGGTTCTTCTTCTCCCACGTGGGCTGGCTGCTCGTGCGCAAGCATCCGGAGATCAACGCGAAGGCGCACACCGTCCACGTCAGCGACCTTGTCGCCGATCCGCTGCTTCAGTTCCAGAAAAAGTAAGGTTTACGGCCCAGCTTCGGCGGCAAGCGGTGGCTATACGAGTGAAAGAGACACTACGGAACTTTCTCACTCGTATGGCCGCCGCGTTTGGACTCGGAAAGCTTGAAAACATTTCAATAATGACATGTACAGATTGATTTGTCTGCAGCTTAACTGTTTGTTTCAGATACTACCTGATACTGATGATCTTCTTCTGCTTCTTCCTGCCGACATACTTGCCGACTCTGTGGGGAGAGTCTCTATGGGACGCCTATTTTATGGCTGTTTTACGCTTCGCCTGTGTCCTAAACACTACTTCACTGGTCAACTCCGCGGCACATAAATGGGGCTACCGTCCCTACGACAAGAACCTCAAGCCAGTTGAAATCAAGGCTTTATCCCTCATCGCGCTCGGCGAAGGCTTTCACAATTTCCACCATACGTTCCCCTGGGATTATAAGGCCGAGGAACTCGGAGGATATTCCTTGAATATTAGCACGTTCTTTATCGATGCTATGGCTAAGATTGGGATGGCTTATGATCTGAAATCGGTGTCCAGGGATATTGTGGAGAAGCGCGTGAAGAGAACAGGTGACGGCACCCATCCCGTGTGGGGCTGGGATGACGCGGCCGCAGAAGACAAAATGGCGGCGACTATTGACAAATCCCCATAAAACTAAATAAATTGTTCTCAATTGAAAAAGTGTATTATTTGCATGTTATGTTACTGTTGAATGAGAGGTCTTAACCCATTCACGGCCAAGCGCCGTTGACCGAACACAATACGACAGGCCATCATACAACCATCTTTTTAAATTTATGAAACATGTAATGTCTTTTTTTAGGGTTCCGTACCTCAAACGGAAAAAAACGGAACCCTTATAAGATTACTTTGTTGTCCGTCCGTCTATCTGTCTGTCTGTCTGTCAAGACCTTTTATCTCGAGAACGCGTGGCGGTATCGAGTTGAAATTAAAACTATAATTTATTATATATGCGTTTGAAACTCTGAGCAAAGTCTAAAACTGCAGAAAAAACCGGCCAAGTGCAAGTCTGACTCGCGCAACGAGGGTTTCGTACAAATACTTATCCCATCGTAACTGGCATGGTTAAGTTTTAAGTTTGCACGTGGTATGTATAGCGTCGGATCGGATACAGATGAGGCGCAAAATTAACGCTACCGATCACGTTTGTTTGTTGTATCCCAATGAAATATTTATTTTATTCTATTTTTAGTCAACTAGGAACCCTTATAGTTTCGCCATGTCCGTCTGTCCATCCGTCCGCTACTTAGCTCCGTGGTCATTAGTACTAGAAAGCTGAAATTTGGTATGAGTACGTGTATTGTTTGGTATGTGTATGTATCATGCCGACAAAACGGTAAAATAAAAAATTGGGCAAGTGCGAGTCCGACTCGCGCATGAAGGGTTCCGTACCATAATCTATAACAAGTTTGTTGTATGGGAGCCTTCCTTAAATATTTAGTTTTATTTTATTTTTAGTATTTTGTTGTTATAGCGGCAATAGAAATACATCATCTGTGAAATTTTCAACTGTCTAGCTATCACCGTTCTTGAGATACAGCCTGGTGACAGACGGACGGACAGCGAAGTCTCAGTAATAGGGTACCGTTTTTACCCTATGGGTACGAAACCCTAAAAACTAAAAAAAAAACTTTTTTTCGTGTACCTCTCATACACCTAAAGTGGGGGTGAATTTTTTTTTCGTTCCAACTCTAGTGTCGTTAAATAGGTCAGCGATGCTGTAATTTTGTTGATTACTAAGGAATCCTAAATAAAAACTATGAAAAATTGCGTCTTAAAACACTCCTGTCAACAGTTAAAGGTTAAACTATTGTTTCATCGTGGCCTTCGTGCAAAAATATAATGTACCTAGGTAAATAGGTACCTAATACCAATTATCCTATTAGAGACAGTGAAATAAGTTGGTGTATGTGTGTTGTCTCACGATGCGATACGTAAATAACATAAGAGATAAATGTGAACATGAATAAATATAATGATAATAAATCATATTCATTGGATCACTGCAGTTGGTTTTTTCTTTTTTTTGTCAAATGTTTTTTTTTGACACGCTTTTTTTGCCGACTGTACTTACTTAAACAAAGGTTAACAAAATGGCTTAATAAGATCAATTAAATGAACCAAAACACAATGGGCTTTACTTGCGCTGTTTAGGAGTTCTTACACTCGTCTCCCTCATCAGATCAGCTCCAAGATACCAAATTATGCTATTGTAACGTGAAATACCTACATATGAATGTTACAGTCGAGTTCATTTACATCTACACACTTACGAGAACAAAAATATCTGAAGACGATTTTATGCTCCTGACAATAAGGGTCGTGTTCAGATATTTTTGTTCTCGTAAGCGTGTACCTTGTAAATGAACTCGACTGTACAAAGTTTCATTTCGATGCGATAATTAGAAAAAGCGGTCAAGTGCGAGTCAGACTCGCGCACCGAGGGTTCCGTACAAACACTTTCCATCCTTAAGTGGTTAAGTTAAGTTTGCACCTGGTATGTATAGCGCTCCATACAAATGAGGTGCAAAGTTAACGCAACCAATCCCGTTTGTTGTATGGGAGCCCCCTTAATTATTTATTTTATATTATTTTTAGTATTTGTTGTTATAGCGGCAATAGAAATACATCATCTGTGAAAATTTCAACTGTCTAGCTATCACCGTTCTTGAGATACAGCCTGGTGACAGACGGACGGACGGACGGACAGCGAAGTCTCAGTAATAGGGTCCCCTTTTTACCCTTTGGGTACGGAACCCTAAAAAGGTTAAAGTTTACTACAAAGGTTTGTTTACGTTGTCATTTGTTTGTTACAATAAATGCGTGTTAATAATTAGGTGTGTTGAGTTAGTGATATAATATCTAACAAACAACAAATATTGGTACTTACCACATATTGTTCGTACTATCTGTCCTAATATGTTAGGGGATGTCTGTGAAGTGTGAACGCGTGTTAAATAATTTCATTAGTATTTTGGCTTTTGGCATTGTTGTTAGGTACATACAAACAGATAACTAACTTGGTCTCAGTAGTTCAATCTCACTATTTAACTACATATGGTGGCTTTGTTTGTTATTGTACACGTATGTAACATAACTATAATGGGACATTGCCAGCGAACAGCATGCCTTTTTTCCTAAGAGGTCTGTGACCACCAACTTGGTTCAATTGGTGGACATTCTCTCGGGCGAGATGGACAGCCGATGTCAGGTGGTTGTGTCTACCTTGACTTCCAGAAAGCGTTTGACAGGGTAGATAATGATATCCTGTTGATTAAGCTTGCTCAAATGGGACTCACCCCTCGTTTACTGAAACTATTTGCCAGCTATCTCAGGGACAGGCAACAATTTGTTAAATATGGCCCATATCAATCTAAGCCTTATCACACGCGATCTGGTATAAGTCTGGGATCTAACTTAGGGCCATTCCTGTCCTTAACTCTAATAAATGACTTCCCTGAGATAATAATATAGGTATATAGATTCCGGATAACTAATAGGCTAGTTGAAAAATATATTTGTAATGGTTAATGCTCTAAAAAAAAAGTCTTGAATTTTTGTGAGAGCTAGAAAGCTAAATTTTATTAATTGGAAATTAGAAATTTCATGAACAGACAAAAACGCCGTCCGCCATTTTTGCCTTTTGCTTATCTGTGACGTGACGTAGAATACCGAGCGAAATTCGACCGTCGTATAGTGCCGTCCCGCTCACTCAAATAAAATTTGACAGGAGATCGAGAGAGACGGCACTATTCAGTCGTCGGAGTAGCCCTTCAGTTATCTTTACAGGACCGATGACGTCACTGTCATAAGCGAAAATGGCGGACAGCGTTTTAAGCATTTCAAAATACAAAATGAAAATCATAATTTCAAATTAGATTTTTTCAGCCATCTTCCACTTTTATGAACTGAAAAATACATAATATATATTTAGGTTTCCTTTGCTAAATAGTATACGAAATAAACATTAGTTTAATACAATTTAACATGAGTCAAGTAGCCCATTGTTAGAATTCCTTAAGAGTCCGCAGCAAGGTCCGCTCAACTCCGCGTTGAGATCGCGCGCTTACGCTTTAAAATGTTGTTGTTTCACCTAGAGGAAGACAGGGCGCTATAGAGTCTGTCTAATGAAAGCTGAACCTGCGAAACAGCGGCAAATTTAAAAAATCATTACATGGTATTACCTATCAAAGTAGGAATAAACGATTTTGATACTTTTCTTTATTTTGGTGGGTACTAAGGGAGAGGAAACGCCTAATATTTCATGAACATTTATTTATGTTTTTGATTTTATGGCACCAAATAATAAACTTATCATACAAATGGCGGACTTAATGCCGTAAGGCATTCTCTACCAGTCAACCTTTGAACTAAGCAGATAAATTATGTGCATTACAACAAACTTAAAAACAAGTTTCACTAGATATATACTTAAATAAATAAAAACATAGTCTTATAATGTATACATGTTATACACACACATACACACTTTTTTTTGTCGGGGTTAAATTAAAAAGTCAAACTAAAGTTAAAAGTTTTATTTATTTTAAGAACTATAATCAAAATCGGTTTCTAGAAACTCTACTTCCATTGATTCATCTGAACTACTGTCAGACTCATCATCATGCACACTTATAATAAATGATTCCAGGTTTTCGGTTATTCCATCCCTGGCTTTGTACTGAGCTTCAATATTAAGCACATGATCAGTAATTTTCTTCCAATGCTCTGATGTTATGCTCTCAAAAGCCTCTTTAATATTTTTTTCCATTTCAGCTGCTGATCCGGCAATATTTTTACTTGCGATTTTTCTCTTCGCCGAACTCCATATTAATTCGATTGGGTTCAGATCACAATGATAGGGTGGAGGTCGCAAGACCTCATGACCATGCTGTCTTAGAATTTCGTCTGCTTCGTAGATTGGTTCCGGTTTGTGTTTCTGTACCAATACAAGAAGTTCTGCAATGGTATGATATTCCTCATAGTGAATTTGATTCACACGAAGCCACTCTTTTATTTCTGCTTTGCGGGTGTTGGTATTTGGAGGCTTATTAATTTGCACCGTATGGTAGCTGGCATTGTCCATGACAATCACGCTCGGTTTAGTCAAGTTCGGAATAAGCTTCTCATGTAACCACTTATTAAAATTTGTGGCGTTCATGTCATGGTGGTAGGCAGAGGTATGCGGCATAATGAGATGTGCACAAATAATAGATGAATGTTCACAGGAAGTGGGATCTGTCGTTATATACACAGACAGCCAGGCTGCACTAAAAGCGCTAGACAAACAGACGGTAAGCTCGTCCTTGGTAAAGGAATGCAGAGAAGCCCTGAACAAACTTGGAGGACACACCAGGATTACGGTGGCATGGGTACCTGGACATCAGGGTGTGACAGGGAATGAAAGGGCAGATGAGATGGCAAGGCTAGGAGCAGAGAGGAAACTCATAGGTCCCGAACCTGCACTGCCAATATCGGCAGAAGTCACGAAAGGAGTTATAGCTAGGTTAATGGAGGAAGAGGCCAATAGGCAATGGCAAGAGACAACGGACTGTCGGCAATCGAAGATGATCCTAGGAGGTATCAACAGAAAAAGGACCAGGTACTTACTGGAACTAGGTAAGAGAACTCTCAGATTATTAACAGGTATAATCACGGGACACAACAGCCTTAACAGGCACCTACACATTATGGGTGTAGCAAGTGATCCATACTGCTCGCACTGTGGACAGGAGGAGACGAGCAAGCATGTTATAGCAGAGTGTGGCATGTATGCGATAGCACGATATAGCATCTTCAGAAAAGATAAACTAGAAGAGGAAGAGCTGAGGGACATTAACCTTAAAGATGTCCTTTCCTTCTGCAGGAGAACAAGAAGATTCGAGGAAGAAGGCTGTATGGGAGCGCCGCCGGGACAGTAACCGTTGGCTCCAATTGGGAATTGGGCTGAATGAACGCAGTCAAGCGATCGACAGCCCGCCTGTTTCCGGCCGGGCGTCCCTACACCAAATCATCAATCATCATCATGGTGGTAGTCGGCTTTAATTGATTTTGTGCTAAATGTTAATAACGCATTAGGCACAAAACCATTTTCTGATCCAGCGTGAACAATAATATATCGTTTACCGGACGAAATATTGTCAACTAGACCTTTGGTGGAAGGCCCTTGCCATGATCGTTTTAATTTGTAATTCTGGTGTACGTAAGTCACGTCCAGGTATATTATTTGTTTACCTTCAGCACGTTTTGTTGCAATAGTCCGTAAGTAACGGTGTCACCAAGCTGCAATGTCAAAGCGCTCAATAAGAACTGAGCGTTGATTAATATTTTGTTTAAATTCGTATCCATTCGCATATAATATTCGGCGTAAAGTTTCAAGGCATCCGGTAAAATTGATGCTTTCTCTCAACTCTGCCAATAGGTACCTGAGTGTAGGCACTTGCTTCTTTACGATATAAAATTCGTTGATTTTATTTCGGATGGCTTGGATGTCAAAGCTATCCAAATTGGATACTGTGGCTTTGTGAGGTCGCTTTTTTCCTGGGGTACTGAAGACACCACTGTTTACTTTTCCTTCATTGTTTATTCTCTTCAAAGTTGAAACACTGAGATCAGTTATTGACGATATTTCCTCTAAATACTTGTTTTGACTTAGCAATTCATTTTGCTCCAACTCTTTCAACTTCCCAAGATTATCCAAAAGGAGTTGTTTTTCTTCAGAGTCGTCAAGTTTATCTGAAATGAATACATCATTTATGAAAAAATTAAAAAGAAATATCAATTTAAAAAGATAGTTTGGACGGGAAACGATATATTGTGAATCTTTGGATTGAAGATAATTATAGAAATAATAAGTATCAAAATTAATATGCCTTACTAACCTACAAATGCAGTCACCACATCTAAACACTCTTTTTTCTGTTTGAACAAGGCTTCCCTCTCCTCTTGTTTTTGTTTGCTTTTGCTTATCATAGTAAAAATTATCTGACGCACACCACTTTTAATTGTTTTACCCATGTTTCAGCAGTAAACTTTCGAAAGATCTCTTCTATTTGACACTCGAATGCAGCCTCAAACTAACCTCAACAACAACGACTTTGCTAGTCAATGTCAAAATGACATTTTAATAGTGTTGCCGCTCAAATAATCGATGGGTTCAGCTTTCGTTAGACAGACTCTAGCAGTAAAGCGAGAGCGCGCTAGGAGCAAAGAGTATGTAATCACTACGTTTTAAGAGACGGGAGTGCCATACAAAAAGCGTGAACTCGCATTAGTATGAAACGGGGGCGAAACATACTGCCAATATGAAGCCGCAAACGATATCAGTGTCAGTGTCAACTCATGACATAATGCCAACATCAAGAACAAAATAGGGATGTCACATGTTACACAAATTATCGAATTATCGATATCGATATCGGTATTAAAAAAAAATGGTTCAGGCGGGGTTCGCATTCGCACCCGCGTCTCCAACGGCTTTCCGGTAATTTAAATCATTAAATATTTCGCTTCAATGTAAACATTTGGTTTACTTTAGGTTACTGACTTCATAAAAAAAACAAGTGTGCAAATAATTTTATTTCGTTCAAACTTTGCTTGGCTTGCTGATAAACATAGACGAAAAAAGCCGTTTCATCACTCCAGTCTGTGCTCCAGGTTGGAAGTTCTGCAACACAAATAATACAGGGTAAACAGAAAATTACAGAGTAAAAATGAATCTGTTTGTCCAGATGAAACCGTACCATTCATAGTCCATTGAAGATTTTTCGTAAAATATTTCTGTGACCATAATCTAACTCAAACTGGCATAAAAAGTAGTGATAATAATGTCTTATCCTCTCATCTGAGACGGCTTTAACAGCTGTATTCAAGTGCACACTTTTGTATAAGTACACATACCAATAGGCTTTTGCTTGAAGAAAGATATTCCGTGTTTACCCAGGTATTTTTCACTTCAAATGAAAATTATCGATAAAACTTACATACAGCACTATTGTTTACATACGTATAAGGGTATGTATTATTTTACCCGAAATACCAAGTTTTCAATGAAACTTACGATTAACATGGTTATAACACGCAGTAATTAAGTATATTTTTTACTTACCGATCTTCGAACGGTGGAAATCTTGCCATGAATAGTCTTTTTTGACCGTCCATTCGACACGTTTTCATTCTGCATATTTCGCACTTTTTCCTTTTCAATCCACTCATTTTTGCAATTGTGATTGTCTTGTGTACCTTCTAGACGACCACTACACCCAAAGAATGCAAATTATTAGATTATTTGTGAAATTTGAATTATTTGAAAAGATCGCAGAACCTTGACAGAAGTGACAGACTACACAACAAAATAGAAAGTAATAGAAACGTCATCTAACATGGCATGGCGGACAAAAATGGCGGCTGAAGTACAACCCGCCTAAATTCGATTGTCGCCAATTATCTAATGCTTTGTAGGTTTCAACGTTCTTTCAAACTTAGGTAAAAAATTCACCTCCGTTTCATACAGCCGTTGTCGATCGTTTTTTACCTTGAGAGTTGCGCGAGGCTGGCTAGGAGTAGCTATGATAAGGGCGGTGCTTACCGCCGCCCCCCCGGACCGTTCCCCGCGCTAGAGTAATTCGCTGCAGTTTCGCAACAATTTTTTGTAATTTATTTTAAGGTTTTCGTAGTTACGCTCTCATTTTAAAACTACGAGATCAATTTTGATAAATCTTTTTTCTTATCAAACTGCATAGTTTAATCGACACCGGAAATAGGTTTTGACTTCAATCTAAACTATATTTTGGTCGTAGTATGCCGCCGAACTGAACAACTTTCTGGGGTCTAAAAATGCAAAACTTGTACTCGCTCTATTTTCTTTCTATTAACATTTCAAGAGTCATAAACTAGTTTTAGCCCTAGATATATCTTATCTCATTATATTTAGAGAATTTCGTGATAATGTGACATGTTATATTAAAATAAGGACGTAACTACGTTTGTATGAAGAATCGAGCTTGCTGCGGACTCTTAAGGGAACTCGAAAGTGAACACAATTTTATTTACGTTTGAACGCGCCCCCTTATCAGTGTCTCATTAAGTGACCGCCCACTAGGGGCTATTTTACGAAATTTGTGATGAAAGTGACCATTTACAACAATGGAACTTCAAGAATCAGGTATGTGGTTTCATTTTATCTTACTTATTTGACATGTTTATTGAAAATAAGGGTGATAACAAAAAAATGAGAATAACTTTCTATGGACCTCAAAACAAGACTATTCACTTAGACAAAAAACTTTGTTTATGAAGTTGTTACTACTTCTTTTGAGGTTCTTAAACTTCATTTGATTTTGTTTTTCAAGCATTAATATTTGTCAAAATGGTGTCGAAACAAGAAACACTGCGAAAACGGTTGAACATTTTTATAATTCAAACTATAACTGGGGGAAAAAGTCTACTGTAGATAATTTTAGTAAAGAATATGTACTTAGTCTCCACTATTTATAGAATTCTTGCATCCTTGACGATAGATCACAAAAGTGGTAGCCGGCGACCAGCGAAGATAATGACCAAGAGAAGGATGAACCTACTCCATAGCACTTTTAACGATAATAATCCTATGAGCCAACGAGATGCCGCGAGAAAAAATAAAGTGTTCCCAACCGTGCACTTGTTCGTTCTTGAAAAAGATAGGTCTGAAATGCCGCAAGAAGGTGAGAGCACTGGAATACACTGAACAGCAAAAACTGACTATTATATCACAGTGTCGCTGGATGATCCGAAATTACAAAGGAAAATCATTCATTTTGGACGATAAAAGTTATTTTCCTTTGAGTAAAACACATATACCTGGAAATGACCGATACTACACCAGCAATAATTTTACAACACCAGACGATATAAAACACAAGTATAAGCACAAGTTTGAGCAGAAAGTTATGCTTTATGTGGCTATATCCGACAAAGGTCTTTCGAAACTGTCGTTCTAACCGAGTGGTTTAGCGGTCAACCAAAAAGTGTATGAGAGCGAATGCTTGAAAAAAATACTGATAGCATTTATTCGCAAACATCACTCAGATGGAGAATATGTTCTGGTCGGATAAAGCATCGTCGCATTATGTGAAAAAAACGACACGTTTCCTAGACGCTAATAATATACCATTTGTACCGAAAATCCGAAACCCCATAAACCTTGCACAATGTCGGGCGATTGAAGATTTCTTAGGTTATTTGAGCAGTTTAGTATACAAAAATAATTGGAGAGCTGAAAATTGTACCCAACTGATATAAATAATTAAAACATGTGTGCGGAAAATGGACAACAATTCCGTCCAAGAGTCTTGTTCCAACGTCATGTTTATACTGAGTGGAACAGCTGACCACGAGTCCTATTCTAATGTGCATTGATGATTTTGTAAATAGTTTCTATGTACATATTTTCCAATAATATCAAATTGTGCTAAAAAGATACACGAGTATTTTTTTACACCTCTGAACGAATTCTCATTTTTTTGTTATCACCCGTTATAGATATAACGATGGGTCTACGCCACGACATATTTTAATAAAATAATCTTCAAAAATATTATTAACTTAAGCTTTTAACTATGTTCCTCTCGAAATCCAATACTTTTTTTCTTAATTAAAAGGTCAAATGTGTTTAGAGCAACGGCCATAAACCTTGTCTGCGGATATTTTGCAGACTGGATAGTTAGAATAGAAGCATTCTACGCCTGCGTAGACCAATGTGTAGCACCGCTACGCAAATATGTTACGAATATGTATTAACTATGTTTTATTTTTCTGATGTGTAGTACCTAAATGGAATCCTTTTCAATGGCTTTTATATTTGATGCACAATCATAGCGCTTTTAGGCGCAATCAAGCCTTGTTTTTTTGCATTTCGAAATGATTTTCTACTTGTTTTCTATTTTTTTTTATATTTTTTTCAGTAATTAACTGCCGATTGGCACCTCAATCGTCAAAATCGGAGCATCCGTTCAGGTTAAAACTTTTTTGAATAAGTGGCGCTATCTCTGTTCCTAAGGGGTGAAATATGTATCGTCGAGTGAAATCGCTAGTTTTGGTCCATATCACTGTGCAAAACGGCTTACTTCCATCACAAAGTGCAGCTTCCGGACCAAAAGTGTCCATAACAAAGTAACACTATCACTACATAGTATAAAACAAAGTCTCTTCATGCTGTCTGTCTGTCCCTATGTATGCTTGGATCTTTAAAACTACGCAACGGTTTTTTTAATAGATAGAATGATTCAAGAGGAAGGTTTATTTTATTTGTATAATACGTGCATAGTATATTTAGTATCAGCATTGCACCCGTGCGAAGCCGAAGTTTACAAATAAAGTTTGATGATCAAAGTGAGTTGAGCTTGTACTTATTATCTATTCTGTGGTTGAGCGCATACGCACACAAGCCACGCCCCTTGCGCCCTTTGATTGCGAGGCAATCACACCGCTATATAATGAACGGCCGGCGCTGGCATTTTGATTTAGAGTCACGGCAGCGTCGCCCAGCTCTCAAGTTCATATGAAGAAAGAAAAGGTATATTTTTAGTGTATCTACTAAGTTACAGTCCTACATAGAAAACCAATAATATTAGGCCATTCGTTTTAATAATATTACCTACTTATACTAAAAAAATTAAGCAGTCTGGTGGAGCATAAACTTTGGTAGGTACGTTTTGTAATAGTACATTACGGCAGAGACCAGTAAGTAAGCCATACTGGCCGAGTAGGAATTAGACGGACCGAGCCGTAGGCGAGGTCCGGATATAATACGAGGCCAGGATGGCTCTTACGGTCGAAGCAAGTATAGTGCTTTTCTCAAAAATTAAACAAGAAAATTAGATTAAAATTATATTTTATAGGTGACATTCATATTCGGCCATTTTCCAATGAATATTTTTGTTATATCCCATTTTTATTATTACACATTGTGATATTCGTCGTCGCAGGCACCATTAACTCCCACGATAACAACCTATAACAAAAATAATTATGAGTTTATACTTGGATAAAAGATATAGTTATATCGTTATCAAATAGTGGCAGCATTTATTTACCTTCATCGCCAAACTGTTTATCATCTAGAGCTTGATTTAAGAACTTTTCTATATTTTGCTGCTGAATATTTGTGATTTCTTTCCTTTGTAGCCATCCGATTGTCTCAGAAAGATTGTTGAAATATTCAGACCTTATCACACATTATCTGGCCAACTATTAACTTGATTTTCTTCCTTCCATTTAATGAATCTCTTGTATTTTTTATATCTCCTTGGATTTAGTCGGAAGTAAATTATTTTAGCTAACTCTGCCTCCGCTTTTAAGTATGGAGGAGTGCCGTCTATTCGGAATCAGACTCGTCTGAACTCATTTTTGCTGAATTATTGTAATAGATCACACAAACAAATTTGAAATTTTTGTCTTTTAATTTAAATCCCGCCTTAATTTCTTTTTTTATAAATACTGCGTTTAATTATTTGCACTGTCTTACAAATCTAAGTCTTAAAGATAAAATTTAATTATTGTTATACATTGTTGTATTTTCTAACTAATTTTCATATCATAAAGCTTACCTTCAATTTTAACTCCGAGGTTTTTTCTAAAAACACAAAAAAGGAAGGAATTTCGAAATATCATTGTCATTTTACACAGCACAATTATGAACTAAACGCTGCATACAAACTTCCGCACTAAACCTTGTCGCTACTTTTTTTTTTTTTTTTTAATATGCATCTTGAGTTACGTTTATACTGCCAATAGTACTAACCTCTTTTTATTTTACATTTGCTCTTAGTGTAAATTGCAAGTGTATACTGGAATGTCGTCTCTTTCTATTTAATCTATGAAAAAGGGACGCCACTTTTTAATTTCTACAATTTGCTCTCGCACTGTACTTATAATTAAAACTATTTGTGGAATGCATCCTTTTTACATTTATATACGACCTCATCGCCTTCACATCCTTAGTTTTTTTATAGGTCGGTGACGATGTAAATCGTGTTTCGATATTCAAATATCTTGATACGTAATAGGAATTACATACTTACTTACTGGACAAATATTGATTCCAAATTTAAAATCTCGCTGTTTACTGGACACTTCTAAAAAGTCTCCGGTATGTTCCACTTACTGTAGTCTATCTAGCGATGGTAAGGCAACATTACATGCAATTTTTGAGAAAATACTGTTTACCTACTCTTAGAAACTGCGTCCGCATTTGTTTTCTTTGGCTATAGACGGACAAAAAGTAGATATTAAATAATAAATAAATAATAAATATCAGACAACCTCACACAAATCGATCTAGTCCCAAATTAAGCTCAATAAGGCTAGCTTAAATTGTGTTATAGGTACTAGACGACGATATACATCCTTATATAGATTTGCGTTTAGTACCTATAGTTATGCGTTTGGAGTTGCTGTAGCATTTCGCAGCAACCCCAACATTTTATTTCAGGAAATTCACCTAAATACTTAATTTTTCTGCAAATAAGAGGCCCAAAAAATTGTACTACGGTTTTTACCGTTGAATGAGAGCTAGTTAAATTACCTAATTGTGGCCAGGACGCGAGCGCCTCCAGGCGATAACATTTATATTATTTCATCCTTCCGTGCTATTTCTTCTGTGCGCCTATCTTCGATCTTTGGATATACCTACCTTGTGTGCTGTGTTATTTATTGAGACAATATTAACACGTAGTGGAGATAAAGTGGTTGTTTACGTTACTTCCCAACAAGAACTCAAGGTACTTTAACTAACCCTAAGGTATCTACGTAAATGTCTGTAATTTCGGCATTTTAAGGCTCTTAGAACTTGAAAAACTACCGTGAGTCTCTCAGACAATATTAAAATACATAAACGGGTTCACTCATGTCGTAGAAGTGGAATAGGCCTTATTCCTTTGAAATGCTGATTGTTTTAGACATTTTTCTCTATGATCATACATGTTATTTAACATATTATTGGTGTTACTACCTAGAACAGGGCTAATGGGATTTATTGGTATATATTTCAAACCTACAGTTTGAATTTTTCATTGATAATTTTTGTTTCAAAAACTACTCGAAATTGACAAAATTCTCGCGGAAATTTAGTTTTTTCAACTTATTTTCCACTGCTCGCAATAAAAGCATGAAATAGCTATGTTACTACCTAGAACTCGGAGGAAAGTATTATTCACTTCAAAAAGTTGGTTGAAATTATCGATATAATTTGTCATAATATGAAAAAAATAAATTTTAAAAGGAATAAGGCCTCTTAACCCGTTTATGTATTTTAATATCTCTTAGAACTTTGTATTTTTTTTAACACATTACTAAACGTGATAGCACTTTGAAAGTTTTTGTGTGATAAACACTGGTATTTTGCCAGTATTTTAATACCTACATTATATAGTTTTAGTTTAAACTTTATTTTATATAAATTTATTTGTGGACCTCTTGTTTGAACCCCTTTTCCATTACAAATAATTTCAGATACTTTGACTCTGTTCATAAGTTCGTAAATTCGTGGCCCCTGTTTTGAGATAACGTTTTCAAGAGAAAGTTATGATACGAAAATAAAAAAATTGGGCAAGTGCGAGTCCGACTCGCGCATAAAGGGTTCCGTACCATAATCTATAACAAGTTTGTTGTATGAGAGCCCCCTTTAAATATTTATTTTATTTTATTTTTAGTATTTCTTGGTATAGCGGCAATAGAAATACATCATCTGTGAAAATTTCAACTGTCTAGCTATCACCGTTCTTGAGATACAGCCTGGTGACAGACGGACGGACAGCGAAGTCTCATTAATAGGGTCCCGTTTTTACCCTTTGGGTACGGAACCCTAAAGAGATACATATTTACCTACTTTACTTAAGTACGAACAATACTTGGCTTGTTCCAAGTGCCTGTTAGACTCGCGCTCGAAGGGTTCCATACCATAAAAACGAATACAAACACGATTTTTGTATCGGGACCCCTTTAATTTCTGTCGTTTTACTTGTCAGTATTTGTTGTAATAGCGGTCATGTTACATACCTACATTTATTTTAGCATATTGCATGTTCTTGTATCTATAAATTTTAGGGCAGAGAACTTGGCACCCATATAGATCTCAATTTTTTTGTCGGCGAATTCGACAATGTTGCACGCGATATTGAACTTGGCTCTCATTTAACATTTATGTTTTTGATGGGATTTGGAAAACTACTGAATATTTTTTATACTTTTATGGCTATAGACCACCAGTGGGCGCAATGGCAGCCAGGACGGCTGTATCATGGCTCCTGATGACTCGGCTGGATGGGTCCTGGAGGAATCTGACGCCGTCACCGAAGACAAGGGTGTGGCCTCCCTGCTCCCTCCGTCAGCTACGGACAGGGAGGTTCGGATAGTGTGGCTGAATCTATCCTTATACATAGGTCTGCAAATCGGGTCGGCGTACGGCGTATACCTACTCTTCACCCGAGCTTTGTGGACTACGTGGGTTTTCTGTAAGTACCGATTTATTTGTTAAATATTGACTTAAGATCATTATCGGTTTGAATATTATGTACAGTCGAGTTCCTAAACTTCTAACCAAAAATCTGCACACGACTCTACGCCTATAACAACCATATTTTTGTTAAAATTTTTGCTCAGAAGTTTAAAAACTTGACGGCGTGACTGTACCTACCGTATATACCTACAAAACCGGCCAAGTAATCCAGTTAATAAAGGAGTTTGACCTTACAAACGGTCCGGTAGTTTTGAATTTTTGATATATTGTCTAGGATGGTTAGTCAGTGTTTAAAATGTAAAATGCACAATTCCCCCCCTCCGCGCTCGCCGCCTTATTAAAAAAAATTGGGCAAGTGCGAGTCCGACTCGCGCATGTAGGGTTCCGTACCTATATATATTTATATATAGGTATATAATCTATAACAAGTTTGTTGTATGGGAGCCCCCCTTAAATATTTATTTTATTTTATTTTTAGTATTTGTTGTTATAGCGGCAATAGAAATACATCATCTGTGAAAATTTCAACTGTCTAGCTATCACCGTTGTTGAGATACAGCCTGGTGACAGACGGACGGACGGACGGACGGACGGACGGACAGCGAAGTCTCAGTAATAGGGTCCCGTTTTTACCCTTTGGGTACGGAACCCTAAAAACCGGCACTTTCTTCATATTTTTGCTCATATCTTCCTTTAGGAGCATTTTAGCTAGAAGAAAGCTTAGACAACGTTATAGAGAGTTAAATTTAATATATATTCGCCATTTTATATTTTGTTTCTAGGACAGATAGTTACGGAGATATGCACATTTAAAAAAACGTAAAAAAATCGCAAGTCCCAACTTAAAAACAAACTTCTGGATTATATCTTCGTTTAGGAGCATTTTAGCTAGAACAGAGCTGGGGCAATGTTATAGAGAATTAAATTTACTATAATTTACATTTAAAATTTTGTTTCTAGGACAGATAATTACGGAGATATGTAAAAAATAAAAAAATTGGGCAAGTGCGAGCCCGACTCGCGCATGAAGGGTTCCGTACCTATACATATATATAATCTATAACAAGTTTGTTGTATGGGAGCCCCCTTAATATTTATTTTATTTTATTTTTAGTATTTGTTGTTATAGCGGCAATAGAAATACATCATCTGTGAAAATTTCAACTGTCTAGCTATCACCGTTGTTGAGATACAGCCTGGTGACAGACGGACGGACGGACGGACGGACGGACAGCGAAGTCTCAGTAATAGGGTCCCGTTTTTACCCTTTGGGTACGGAACCCTAAAAATAAAGTCACATTTCCGAAATTGGGGGGAATTGTGCATTTTGCATTTTAAACACTGACTAACCATCCTAGATAACATATCAAAAATTCAAAACTACCGGACCGTTTGTAAGGTCACCCATAGTACCTACTTTAGTCTCTATTCACCGAACTAAAGAGCATGTCGGGCCACGCTCAGTGTAGGGTTCCGTAGTTTTCATCCTTCACAATAGTTAAGTTAAGTTATGAGAAAGATTTCAAGCTCTATAAAAAGGTCGTAAACGCCAAAGTAATAGTAATTACTTATTACCTTCTGGAAGTCAACTTACGACCTTTTAAGAAAATTATGAAATTTTGCGATAACTCAAAACCGGCTCGACCGATTTTGTTCAATATAGTTTTCATTGAAAGTACTTATAAGGCCTCATTTTCAAGAATTTTTCCATAATTTTTTGACACGTGCTTGAAAATTTAGAGGGGGGGGACACTATTTTTTTGATTTCTGGAGCGAATATTAACAAAACTCCTGACTTCATAAAAAAATAATGTTTGGAGACCCCTATTAATTTCAAAAGACCTATTCAACGACACCCGACACACTAGTGTTGAAACGGAAAAATTCACCCCCACTTTAGGTGTTCCAGAGGTACCCGAAAAAAAAATTGTTTTTTAGTTTTTATTTTACCATTTTTTCGGCGTGATACATAGGTACCCATACTCATACCAAATTTCAGCTTTCTAGTACTAATGATCACGGAGCTAAGCCGCGGATGGACAGACGAACAGACGGACAGACGGACATGGCGAAACTATAAAGGTTCCTAGTTGACTACGGAACCCTAAAAACGCTCATTGACCGAAACGCCTATTGACAGGGCGTTGTGATCTGTACTTTCGTATCGGTATCAGACAACCCCCTGCCTGCCGACGGGGTCTTACTTTTAGGAATATTTTCTGATCTCAGTTTTGTTTTATAAAAATAAAATAAATTCAATTTATGCTTTTATACTTTCATTTTCGCCTATAACCCAGATAGCCCGACCAGGGGCCCTATGATGGTTGCGTTTATCACACGATAAATAAGTGATAAAGCATCCGTCACGCTTTGACATAATGCGAGTGTGAGTGACAGATGCTTTGTCACTTATTTATCACGTGATAAACGCAACCATCATAGGCCCCCAGGTGTTATAATGTACGATTCCCACTGACCGGGCGGAGTCGGCGCGCGCTGAAGCGCATCTAAATAGTTTCCAAATGAATGTAAAGCTTCTTTACGACAGTCAGATCCCATATTCGAATGTTATTGGCGCCGCTGCCGGCCGATCGGGCGCTTGCGGACGCGGACGGAGGTGCTCGGCTGTCGTCCGTCGCGCGTCAAGCGGCTCCGTTCGGTCGCCGCCGCGCGCCGTTGGCTACGTTCAGTTACCGCCTCGCGCCATCGGCTACGTTCAGTTACCGCCGCGCGCCATCGGCTCCGTTCGGTTACCGCCGCACGCCATCGGCTCCGCTCGCACGTCCGTCGCCCTAGAATTTGATCGCTCGACGGACGCAGTCGGCTGCCGCGGGGCGCTCCAGCGTCCGCTGGAACGTGGCGGCAGCCGAACCCGCCCGGCCCGGTCTATGTGAATTGTACATAACACCGCTCATTTTTTTTTAATAATTTACTCTAATGCTTGTTGCGATTTCAGATATCGCAAAATTTACCCAGGTTCCAAAAAGTTCGTTTAGGTGAAAGTGGGATAATAAATATATAAATATGTTTATGTGTTCTTAAAATACTCATAATATTTGATTTTAGCGGTTCTATATTACATATTGAGTGGGGTGGGCATCACAGTAGGAGCGCACAGACTGTGGACCCACAAGTCGTTCAAGGCGCGCCTTCCTCTACAAGTGCTTCTGATCATGTTCAACAGCGCGGCCTTCCAGGTTAGTACTTACGAGATGTAAATAAGCAGCTGGGAACATTTTAAAAGACTGTTTTCTAGTTTAGTATTATTTTATATATAGTTTCCTTAATAATTACTAAACGAATCTCAGACTCCAAAGACCCTATCATACGTATACCTAGTTCTGTTATTAGGTTTATGTTTGTATTAAAGGTTGGTAAGGTGGTTGATATGAAAATGACGAAGAATTAATAAAACTCCTCAACTGTAATAAGCACTTGTCGTGGATAAAACGGTTTATTTTAATAGTTTAAGTTTGTATAAAAGTAATATAGCTAACGTTTGCATTATCCCAGGGCCACGCGTTTGGCTGGGCGCGCGACCACAGGATGCACCACAAGTACTCAGAGACGGACGCGGACCCCTACAACTCGACGCGAGGGTTCTTCTTCTCCCACGTGGGCTGGCTGCTCGTGCGCAAGCATCCAGAGATCAACGCGAAGGCGCACACCGTCCACGTCAGCGACCTTGTCGCCGATCCGCTGCTTCAGTTCCAGAAAAAGTAAGGTTTACGGCCCAGCTACCACTTCGGCGGCAAGCGGTGGCCATACGAGTGAAACAGACACTACGGAACTTTCTCGCTCGTATGGCCGCCGCGTTTGGACTCGGAAAGCTTGAAAACATTTCAATAATGACATGTACAGATTGATTTGTCTGCAGCTTAACTGTTTGTTTCAGATACTACCTGATACTGATGATCTTCTTCTGCTTCTTCCTGCCGACATACTTGCCGACTCTGTGGGGAGAGTCTCTATGGACTGCCTATTTTATGGCTGTTTTACGCTTCGCCTGTGTCTTACACACTACTTCACTGGTCAACTCGGCGGCACATAAATGGGGCAACCGTCCCTACGACAAGAACCTCAAGCCAGTTGAAATCAAGGCTTTATCCCTCATCGCGCTCGGCGAAGGCTTTCACAATTTCCACCATACGTTCCCCTGGGATTATAAGGCCGAGGAACTCGGAGGATATTCCTTGAATATTAGCACGTTGTTTATCGATGCTATGGCTAAGATTGGGATGGCTTATGATCTGAAAACGGTGTCCAGGGATATTGTGGAGAGGCGCGCGAAGAGAACAGGTGACGGCTCCCATCCCGTGTGGGGCTGGGACGACGCGCCCGCGGAGGACAAAATGGCGGCGATTATTGTCAATCCCCATAAAACTGAATAAATTGTTCTCAATTGAAAAAGTGTATTATTTGCATTGCATGTTATGTTACTGTTAATGTCTTAACCGGTTCACGGCCGACCAATACAACTTTTTGCTTAAACAAGTGACTTAACTTATGGATCACTAGCTCAGCGCGTACGCTAAATGATTTTATGAAATCGAGTTTCATAATTTAGAATCACACGAGTGTTTAAGGTACACTTATAGTATATAGTTGCACAGTCTACTTTGTTTACACACATATTTATCATCATATCATAGATTTTCTACCAGTAACTCCCGCGCAGCGTAAGAATGAATGAAGGTCGCCTTAACGTAATGTTATGAAATCATGGACATGATGTGTCCGTGAAACGCCAGTAGAGCTGATCTCTGCGACACCACTTGTGTTAGCCTCCGCAGAGCAAACACAAACCTAAGTCTTTCCTTAAGTCTACTAATTAGTTGGTCAATATGCGCCTCCCAGTTGCAATGACAATCCAAAGTTACTCCAAGGAATCGCATGGTGTTAACGCTTTCTATAGGTATTTGATTATGTTCAATCATTATGTTCCTCGATTTTCCTTGGGGAGCAAAGAATTCCATTAATTTAGTCTTGCTGATGTTAACATTTAGTCTGTTTATTAGTAACCAAGCGATAATCTTGTTGAATGCCAAGTTTACCTCCGACTGGTAAGTTGTAGGGTCTTTGCTGGGAATGACTACTGTACAGTCGTCAGCGAAAAGAAGGACTTTGTTTTGAGTGACATTGGGGAGGTCGTTGATGTAAATTAAAAATAACAATGGACCCAGTAATATGCTCCCCTGCGGTACGCCTCTACTGACGTCTGCCTGTTCAGAAAGTACTTTAGTTAAGGTTTTTGTGTCAGCACGGTAGGAACTCACTTCCGTTTTCTGTTTCCTGCCAGATAGGTATGATCGTAACCAATCGTAGCAGTTTCCTCGAATGCCGTATCCGTAATAAATCCGTTGCGTAGTTTTAAAGATCTAAGCATACATTAGAATTAAACAGTAGATATATATATGTATGTTACATTTAAATCTTGTAAGGTAAATAAGAAATATCACCTTATAATGTTATCTCTATGAAACACACTTCACACACTGCACTGGCTGATGTCAGTGCCGTATTTTACCCCTCTCAGCCGGCATTCGAAGCCAAGACCGCCGGCTCAGCAGGCAGGTACAGATGGCGCCAACCGCGTCGTCTTTTTGCATCTATGTGTGATATACAAGTATATTCAAGTTACATGTTACCTTTAGCTCATTAGTTCAATGTTTTTCATTAATCCAATGAATAAAGGGGATTTACCTTACAAACGGTCCGGTAGTTTTGAATTTTTGAAATGTTGTCTAGGATAGTTAGTGAGTGTTTAAAATGCAAAATGCACAATGCCCCCTCCTCCGCGCCCGCCGCCATATTGAAAAAACCGGCAATTTTTGCTTATATCTTTGTTTAGGAGCATTTCAGCTAGAAAAGAGCTTAGACAATGTTGTAGACAATTAAATTTGCTATAACTTACATTTTAAATTTTGTTTCAAGGACAGATAGTTACGGAGATATGCACAGTGACAGATATTTTAGTGTGTTTTGGTTGTCACCTGGCAAATTAATATATTTTTGTCGGGAGTGATGTAGGTCTTTGTTTATTGTAGAATAAAATAACTAGTAATTTTAAACATGTTTTATTTTTGCCTCTTTAATACAGTAAACTCGTCCGCATTATCCTAAATTCGTTACAATTAGTACTTAACTACACTATATACATTTCGTACATACTGATCCAACCTTACCCATGGACTCTCACTTGGCTGGACAAATATAACCTCGACTTACTTACATTTTAGTTCCAAATTCAAAGTTTGTATTGTATCGTACCGATGCTCTCGCTACTAGTAAAATAATGCATTTTTTTTAATTTATTTCATGCCCATGGAATCAGGAAAAATGCTCAATACGTGGGGTTGCCATCTCTAAAACCTGGCTACCAGAACAAGAAACCCCCCGGATTTTGGAGCTCAGAATGGCGGACATGTCCATATTTTTTTTAAATTAAAAATATATTTAAGTATATATTTATCTATATAAATATAAGTATGTAAATCGTCGTCTAGTACCCATAACACAAGCCTTCTTTAGTTTAATTTCGGACTAGATTGATTTGTGTGAGGTTGTCTGATATTTATTTATTTATTTTATCAACCTTCATACAAGGAAGGAAGGAATGCCGGTCTTAAAATCTTCGGCCGGCTGTCGACGGATTGGTAGTTTCACGATGATAAAAGTCACCGTCCACAAACGTGGTCCCGTATCACGAGCGACCTAAGTTACGTCTCTCGACGTACTGTGCGTGAACATGTTAAACCCGGACTACAAATAAACCCCCGCCCGGACGTTCCGCGGACGCCCACTAAACTAAGACAACTCTAAATACGAGGAGTTTGGCTACAGAAATATTACTCAAATTTTTGGCGGGCTATTCAAAAACCTTGGGCTGGTTAGTCTTAGTTTGACATATTTAACTTATTTCCGTAGCTAACTTACGTGTGGACAGAAAATTTAAAATATTTTCTAGCATCAAAACTATAACTCCTACTAAAGTCGTTATCTCTTCAAAAAACAAATGTATATATAAAGCACACCGGTTGCCGCTTATTCGTTCCCATGCTGCGCCGCTCGTCTCTAACGAAGACTGCGCGACCAGCGACGCGAAGAGCGGTAGAGCGACATCCGAGCGCGGCGGCCATACGATCGAGCGAGACACACATACCTACACCGCTGCCGCTGCTTCTGTAGGATCAGAGGCGCGACAGCGGCCTATCGGTGTAACTCGGGCGTCGGTGACCTTGTAACGCCGAATTCTTCGACGAGGCATTCACGTGAATGCCCTTCACCCCCGCGCGCGTCCCGTACTCGCCCCTCGACACGCACACATAGCCGCGAGTTTTGTTACTGCACACAAGTGTCACTGTCGTTTCTTTTTACGTTAGTATATTCTTGGTAGGATCGAAGTCGTGGTCAGGCCGGTACGGCCAACCACAAAGACCAAAATCGCATCTGACCAAAAACGTATTTGGCGAATATGATGATAATATTCTGTCACAAGCATCGTCGTATCTGAAGATCTATAGTTGCGCTATCCAGAGATGGTAACGTCACATATTTTAAATAAGTCAACATGACTGGGTGAGGCCAGACGAGCGAATTTGAGTCGCGTTATTTCGGTCGCGCCATACTTGGTGTGACGTGATGTATTGCGCGACCGAAATTACGCTCGCCTGGCTTCACCCTTATACATGCTTCAATCATATCCTCTTCTTATACAATCTTATATATACATGAGTAAAGTTTTCACACAATTGCTGGTACCTACACAGAAATATCTGGATTATAAGTCGTTGGCGTCGCCAATGGAAACTCATTCTAAAGTGAATAAACGACTTCAACCAAGGGAAATCCAGATAAATCCTCACATACACGCAGATATGGACATCAAAATTGAACCTCTAGCATTACATTGTGAACATAAAACATTTCTAGACGTCTACATTTACACTAAATAGACGGGGCAAGTTAGGCGACCAATTATTTAGGGGGCGGTTGCATTGACGCAGCCGGGTGAAGCACATCCAGTTTTACCATCTATCGTCATCCTTGACGTATCCGTCAATGGCGAAACCTGGCTCCATGACCTTCACGAGCGTCGGTCATGTGCACGAATGTGGTTTGCAAGACCGAATTGTTTACCGATCACCACGTAATTTAAGGATACACAATTGGGGTAACTTAGGCCATTCCGTATAACATTGGCCTACGTACACGTCGTCAGTTTTGAACGCCAAGAAGCTATAGGTACATACTATAAAAAATAATGCTCCAATATCAATAGTGATTGACACTTTGTAATCTATCGACGAAGCTTACTATAACTCTAGAGCTATCCTGAGTCACGGGACCACCAATCGTAATGTATGCTAAGCCCTACTAAAGGTACAGGTCCTTCGTCTGCTTCTCCCTCCTCACTAAACTCTACTCCTACAATGAAGCCCTAAGAAAACCCTACTACAATTACCTAAGGATATCTTGACAGCAGCTCCTACCTCCTAGTCTACCACAACCTACAACTAAACAACCTTAGATATGAAAGGATCCTTATAACAATTGAGTTTGAACTTTTCTTAATAACGTATGGCCAAATGTGATCGGTATAACCGTTGTGAATGTCTAGATTGGTCGGAACCTACGTTGTTGTAGCAACTCATATTCTTTTAGGAGATGTTCAGCCGAGATGTGCTGCTAAATGCCTCTGTACCTATACTGTGCTATACTATTATGTATTTTTGTTAAATAACCTAAATAAATGTGTTTTCTATTATTTATTTAATGCTTGTTTTCCCTATCATACTGCTATCTTGGTTCTTCATACTAATTAAATTTCTAACTTAATTTAATGTTATCTAACCTTAAATTATAAATTTATTCCTTCCTATGTAGTCTAGCCTTCAAAAACATCTACAGTTCTTATAGCATGATTCAGTATGGGATATTCTACTCTTATTAAATATTATTTCTATATGAAATATAAACTCATTCAGTCCACAAGTAAGTTATAGATATATTAGATTACCCTATGTAACAATAAAGATCAATATATGAATCAAAACCAAATCTTATTAGAATTCTGAGATGAAAAATTATTTAATTCTTGAAATTGTATATCTTGTTCAAAAATGTTTGGTAGACAAATAATTATGTACAATATGAAATTACACTTCATAACTATTCTATAAATAGATTGAAGTCACTGACAATACAAGGTTTTGTTACAAATTTAATGAATCTTAAGTTTTCATGTTCGACTAAATTAAATAATGTTAGTATGATAATTTAGTATAGAATAAAGGTATGGAATTCATACTTTTAGTAAATTCTAGTATGATATTCTAATGTAGATTCTGGGTCTAAACAAGAAGTAATTGGTTGGTGAATAGAATTCGAAGTTTTATTGAAATCCTTCGACCGCATACAAAATATTATCATTTGACTGTGTTATACTAGTAATGCTTTCATCTCATTCTCCCAAAAATATTTAGTTCTGTTAGAATAATGGCGGCTACCATCATGTCTAATGACATGGGCAATCGGGTAAAAAACATGGTTACTTCATGTGTACATATTGAGGGAAAATCGTTCCTCGGAAAATAAAACAAATTTCTGTTAAATCTGTTTGGTGTGTTATTTTAAATATCACCAAACCCATGTTCTCTGGATGCCGTATGATTGCCAGATTTGATCTTTTATTGGCCTTCGGGCTCTTTTAGAGTAAAGATCTCTCCCGGATCTATCTAGAATCTATGAATCTTTACTATCTATATTTGTTATTAAACAACACGAATTTTCTTCACTCGTGGACTAAATGAATTCTCACTTCATTCATTACAACCAATAGATTTGTATAACTTGGGTTTTCGTTTAACTATACACAAAAACATGTCACTCATCCCTGAAACATAATAACTCATTGTTGTCAAATTGAAGTCTCTTTCAACTCGCGAACTTGACTCATTCTGATAAGGGAAATTCATCTCAACCCTTGTGATGTTAATTAATTAAGTTCTGAGATCTGTGATGTAAATACGGGAACGAATAACTTTCATTATTGTCATCCATAAGTCCCCGGCTTCTTTTAGCAATTTACACTTCAGATACTCCAAATTCAGCCTTAGGAATGCTTTGTTTTTCCATACTAGACATACTACGCAACAATCAACAATAGAATCTCCTCATCAACACTGGAGCATATTTTCTACAAACCATTTCTGTTTATTGTAGGGATAAAAAGAAACGAAATTCATTTCATTTTTCATGTGATTTGACTAGTGACAGTAATGTAATGACTTTTTCTCGCTTTAGTGTTGCCATCTCAACACAACAGCTGTAAGTAATATAAGAGCATTACTTTACCAAATCTTAAATCATAATCGATAAAAAAAATTAACTAAATGTTTCTACAAATCTCGATGTAAAATTAACGGTTCTAAATATTTGTTTAGTCTAAATAACAGGTTGCTCTATTCTTATTCTTTATAACCTGCTACAAGACTTTGTTTTCACTACTGACATCCCGAGTCATAGACACTAGTAATACAAGAAATCAGCTGTTTGTATTTATTATACCAGACGAGATTAAAATAAATTGAATATATGTTATATTAGTTAATGATGAATGGCCGATTGCTCGGAAGATAAAATAACCCCGTTCTAATATTCCTACTGAAGTGTACCTATCGCCATACCCCTGTTCCCTAGCTAGTACAAAAACACTAGAGGCCTAAACCTCATATTTACATTTAAACGTGTATGGAACCTAGGTAAGCTAAACTTTAAATTCGGGAGATTAACCCGAGGTTGGACTAAAATCCGTGTAAGTAGGTCCCCCTTGCGTGGCTAACACACCGGAAACGCAAAGTAACCCGCCCTAATATGTGTAGATATTGCAAATATATAAATATATACGTTTATGAGACCAAACCTGGAGGTCCATCTGATTTCAACAAGTGTGGATATCCCACATGCCCAACATGTGGACCTTGCATTCACCAGACAAAGCACTCTAGATCTGTAGGCTTATCACTGCGCTTGTAAATGGCAAGTGCCCGAGTCGCCTAGCTCGGATAAAACTAGAAGAGTCTGAAAGATATTTGTTTAACAGCCGCAAGGTTAAATATCTTTCATCTGGCAACCATGTACCAAAACACTGTTTCTGGCATGTAATTAAGCTTGATAGCCATAAAACAATAAAGTCCCACAACATTTCAATAAATAATTATAGATCAGAAAAATAATGTAATCCCAACAGAAATTCCCCTTAGAATTAAATTTAATACCTTATTGCCAAACAACAGTGTTACCCAGTCGAAGTCGCAAGTAAAAATGAATGCCATCCTTCAATTCCCCTCCGTATTTATACTTAACTGTGGACAAAGTGGACAAAATGGACAAAATGGACAAAATGGACAAAATGGACAAAATGGACAAAATGGACAAAATGGACAAAATGGACAAAATGGACAAAATGGACAAAATGGACAAAATGGACAAAATGGACAAAATGGACAAAATGGACATAGTGGACAAAGTGGACAAAATGGACAAAATGGACAAAATGGACAAAGTGGACAAAGTGGACAAAATGGACAAAATGGACAAAATGGACAAAGTGGACATTCACAATTTTGATCCTTACACAGTATGAATAAAGCTCAATTCTTCCGTTGGTAATTTTTGTGAATTGTAATTTTGTTATTTTAAAAACGTAGAATGCTTAGTTATTGGAATATTTTTACTTGCTTTCGTAAACATTCATACTGCTAATTCTATTAGACATTTGTATTGTATTATAACTATTAAATGATGATTTTAGTATTAGGTGGCGACTGGCGAATTATGATGCTAGTGTCGGGAACTTGATGATGACAATGATGATGTGAGTCTTACGATGGTGATATATGCTTATAATATGATGGCGAATTATGATGCCAATGTGTTGGGAACCTGATGATGACAATGATGATGTGAGTTTTACGATGGCGAGCACATGACGAGAACATGTGAATCGCTACAACCGCCCCCCTGCGAAAGTTTGAAGTGGATTGACATTGTCAAATAACGTAGAACTTCGCATTACCCTACTAAAATGCAAAACAAACTAAAAAAAAAATTATATATAAGACAAATTATTCGTTAAACAAATAACATTTTGTGATAATGTTGGATGTTCTAATTCCGTCAGTATTCGAACCCTTAAATGTGTGTGTATTTAAACCAATACTTGGAAAGTCACTTATGTATTAAATCAGAATCCAAACCATAGAATAATATCATTGAATCGTGAATATATTTCTCCAAATCTCGACCACATCGTAAGAAGTGTTTGGTTGTGAGTCAAACAAGCCCTATTAGCTCGGTTTTGCCTAAACACCTCAAACTTGACCTGCCCATTGCTCAGCCTCATTTGCGAATTCACATTGTACGAATTCTTTGATGAATTGACAAAACTCTCCTCAGACAACATAGCAAGATCTTTGGTATAGATACTGAATATTCATCCTTACTTCAATTCAATAACTGATTCCGATTTCAAATTCTTCTCCAAAATCACATGTGACTCTCCTTATTGGTGCGTGTATCACATCAAGAATAAACAAGCCAATTTCAGCTCTATAATCATACAATTGTGTTTTTTTTTGTTCTTGTAAGACTATAGACTTACTTGTCGAATTGTGAAATAATGTTTGATTTCAAAATTATGCTCGAAAATATAATTATACCAGAGGTTCATACAAATATATCAATTCAGTTTTATCCTGCCTTTACGGATAAACCAATCCACAATTCCTTTTATTTAAAAATATACAGTTGGCCAATCTATTTGTTGACATGGGTGTGTGTGAAACCTGCACGTTCCTGCCCGTGCTCGTAGAAGGTTAGCCCGTAGGCCATGTAAAGTATTGTTTCGCACAAACTACCGCACAATCGGTCTAATCGATACTTCGATATACTAAGCCTAACTTCTAAGTATGTGCAAACCAATTGATGTCTTTAGAAAATACTCCCGTTCGTACCTCTAAAGATAGAAGACCCCCCGTTTTCGGATCCGAATACTTTCGAACTTAGCTTGAATACATACAGACAACATCCAACTCAAAAAGTCCACTCATTCATCCTCTCATACATCGCACTACAGGCTCCTACATTCGTTTTTTTCGCATCGACTTAGTCAGAAGAACATCACCCATTTTGTATTCAAAATCCATACTACTTTATCTTTCTAAAATATCCCAAGTTCCCCTTTACTTCTTTCATCAAAATAAAGACTTTCTCTAATATAAATAATCAAATCGTCTATCCACTTCACACATTTCGTTTTTTTTTTTTTTATATTCTAATAAAATTCATAACTATTTTATCCACCCAATTCAATTTACCTCTAACTACCCTTTTGAAAATTATCGAATCTCAACTTATTAAAGAAACTCAAAATACGTATTAATGGAAACGATCCATTACGTAATCATCCATGAAACTTATCAAATTTCAATTTATTAAAGAACCTCAAAATACGTATTAATGGAATCGAACCATTACGCAAATCATTCGATGAAATATACTACTACCGACCTCTAGTGAAATTTGCGTACAACCTTATTCGAACCTTAACTTACAATATCTATACTGTGGTACAGCGTATAATATGACATCACTAACGTCTAAAAAAAAATTTCGTCTGTAATCGATTCCTTAATCGATATCTTAATATCCCTATTGAATATTAGATTTTGATGAATAAATTACTGAAATACTTGCACTTTGTCTAATTAACTAATATATAAATATGTATTTGACTATTCTCTATAAATGCTACGTAAATCTTGTGAACTCGGTAAAGTGAATCTATAATAATAGTCTACTATGTATGTCATCTTATTTCTTTAACCTGGTAACACTGTCTTATGACATGTCAAATGTCAAATTTTTTTCATAACCTAAATCTATTTCTACGAAATGCGAATGAAATTACGAATAGAAGAATAATGAACAATAAAACGGATTGTTATGAAGAAAACTGTGATAAAATGAGTCTACGATAATAAGGTAACTATTTTCTACGCTTGTTACTATGATCTGGCTAAAATAACGAGTAAAGAAAGATCGTGTTGTATGTTTACAATCAAAATTTGTTTTTGTTACAGAATCAACCCAATTACGTTAACCTCCGCGCAACGGTTATAAGTTATATCTCAAAATTTATGCAAAAATAATGAAACCCGGATTATTAAACAATATGTGATGAAATCGAACTCCACGCCACCTGAAACATACTATCAAAACGTAAGTTAACAAAAGTTTTAACTGCGTTTGTTCATAAAGTAATTCTTGATTCTTCTGTACGCCAATTTATGCTCTTTTTCTTGATTCTAATATCTTCTGTTTTCTATTTTCAGACTGTTCGTAAATCTTGACAACTTCTTCAGTGCAAACTAATCTTGAATGAGGCAAAAATAATGGAGAATGACTTGAACCCCCACATCTACTGCTACTACTTATTGGGACTTCTTTACAAGGTAATATTATTTATCTTACTGTACTATTGTTTCAATTTAAAAAGAACTTTGTTGTTTAAAAATATCTTCATGCTAAATTTTCATATAAATGACTTCGGTCAAAACTTTATTTACTTCTTCCTATTATTACTGCTACTTCTCTTCTTGTCTTCATCCTATTGTTTTCTCAAATCTGTTTCCATCGCCTGATTACAATTTTCATTTCATTTGAAGACAAGCAGCTTTATGAACTAAATTTATTTCCCTCAACTATTGTTATAAATGTTTATACCTCAAATTAAAGTATGTGAATGTACTGTATAGCTTTCTACGTCTGTTTGATGACAAATAACATGTAATCTAACTTGTTTCAATAATTATTCATTTTACTTTCCAGATTTTTGGATTTCAACAGCGAGCTTCGGACAAAATTTACCACAGATCTAAACTGTATCCTGAGTATCATGACTAATGTGTAATAAAACTTGGCTGAAGATGTATCTACTTATTTATAAGAATACTTAACAGAACTGAATACCGTAATAAAATCTAATGGCAACAATACCGACATACTTACTTCGCTTCAAAAATAAATTAAATATATGTCGATTGGTTTTCTTGTCTGGTTCTATGATTATACTCTTATACTACATGTGAACATATATGTAAGTCACTCTAATGATAAACTATAAGCCATAAATGTACCAAAATTATTGTAATAAAATTACTTCCATTTCATTTGTTTCATTATCTGTCAAAAGAAAACTCAAAAGAGAGCGCCCCCCCAGACATGAAATCACTGGCACTCCTATTTTCCTATCTTTGCTATATATAATGTTCCTAATAAGACTTATATTAAACTAAAAGATGAATATTGTAGCTAGAAGCCTTGCTTATACAAAGGTTAACATTGTAGCTAGGGTCATGTTTATCAGATCTCATTGTGAAACATTTCCTACATTGAACTAAAGCCTATAAATAAACCCTCGCCCCCTCAAATAATAAATCCTTAGTAACCTCATAACTTATTTTTAGTTTCACAACTAATTTTCAACACAACTTGAACTAAAGTAGATAAAATCTCCACAAACTCATTTATTCTGTAGTCAAGAACAATGACCTCTCTATTCTACCTTACTTATTCAATTTCCTACAACATTCCGACTTTATAACTAAACTAAAATTAAATTTATTTAAATAATCATCCCATCTCGATATCATATTAATTACTGATAACAGACAACACCCTGTCACTTGTCAACTTGTCAAATCAACCTACTCAGAAGGCGTTTTGTTCACTCAGCCTTGATTATGTTTTTACTTTAAAAATGAATTACCTATTATTATTTTTCCCAATTATGTAAATAATGCATAAATAATATTAAATGTATCCCTAAATATCTAAATCTTATGTTATATTAATAATATGAACATATTGAGTAAAATTGTCTACGTATCTGATTGAAACTAAAGTAAGTATATTATTACTTGATATTATTATTTTATGTAACGTAAATGATTATCTAGAACTTAAATAACACACCTATTTCATTATTAATCAATATTAAAAATTAGCTTTTTGTAAGCCTTTACACTAACGTAACGCATTTAATTGTATCTCAAATAATCCACTATTGAACCATAGATAACACAACAAAGAACTTGAATGAACTGTCAATTAATTATTGTTTGCAAAATATTGATTGATAAAAAATATCCCGTTGTTCTAATATAAATCTTTTGTTTCAGGTACTACTACTATGTGGAATAAGAAAAATATCGTGTGTTTATAACAAGAAGTTACTCTATTCACTATAATTTGTATATAAATATGCAACAAAATGTGTTTCATGACGACGTGCACAACACCCATCACGGCTAAATTCTCCTTTCCGCTCTCACGCCAACAATTGTACCCTTGAGGGTCTCATAGTTCAAAGCTCAAGTGTTCAAAGATCCCTTCAATAAAACCGTCACTAACAACTCCACTAAAATTTCATGGCAAATTGACAAAACGAATAACAATTGTCGATCTACAAAACGCAAGAAGACAACAAGACATGGAACCACACGATGAACAGCAATTGAACAAATCCTCGGTCAACGGCACTAATTGTAATGCTGCTAAAGCTGGTAGCTAGTGGTATAATCCCTGGTCACTGGCAGCAATTGTAATGCTTCTAAAGACTATCTGCTAAATACATCCTGGTCACGGCACCAATTGTAATCTATCGACGAAGCTTACTATAACTCTAGAGCTATCCTGAGTCACGGGACCACCAATCGTAATGTATGCTAAGCCCTACTAAAGGTACAGGTCCTTCGTCTGCTTCTCCCTCCTCACTAAACTCTACTCCTACAATGAAGCCCTAAGAAAACCCTACTACAATTACCTAAGGATATCTTGACAGCAGCTCCTACCTCCTAGTCTACCACAACCTACAACTAAACAACCTTAGATATGAAAGGATCCTTATAACAATTGAGTTTGAACTTTTCTTAATAACGTATGGCCAAATGTGATCGGTATAACCGTTGTGAATGTCTAGATTGGTCGGAACCTACGTTGTTGTAGCAACTCATATTCTTTTAGGAGATGTTCAGCCGAGATGTGCTGCTAAATGCCTCTGTACCTATACTGTGCTATACTATTATGTATTTTTGTTAAATAACCTAAATAAATGTGTTTTCTATTATTTATTTAATGCTTGTTTTCCCTATCATACTGCTATCTTGGTTCTTCATACTAATTAAATTTCTAACTTAATTTAATGTTATCTAACCTTAAATTATAAATTTATTCCTTCCTATGTAGTCTAGCCTTCAAAAACATCTACAGTTCTTATAGCATGATTCAGTATGGGATATTCTACTCTTATTAAATATTATTTCTATATGAAATATAAACTCATTCAGTCCACAAGTAAGTTATAGATATATTAGATTACCCTATGTAACAATAAAGATCAATATATGAATCAAAACCAAATCTTATTAGAATTCTGAGATGAAAAATTATTTAATTCTTGAAATTGTATATCTTGTTCAAAAATGTTTGGTAGACAAATAATTATGTACAATATGAAATTACACTTCATAACTATTCTATAAATAGATTGAAGTCACTGACAATACAAGGTTTTGTTACAAATTTAATGAATCTTAAGTTTTCATGTTCGACTAAATTAAATAATGTTAGTATGATAATTTAGTATAGAATAAAGGTATGGAATTCATACTTTTAGTAAATTCTAGTATGATATTCTAATGTAGATTCTGGGTCTAAACAAGAAGTAATTGGTTGGTGAATAGAATTCGAAGTTTTATTGAAATCCTTCGACCGCATACAAAATATTATCATTTGACTGTGTTATACTAGTAATGCTTTCATCTCATTCTCCCAAAAATATTTAGTTCTGTTAGAATAATGGCGGCTACCATCATGTCTAATGACATGGGCAATCGGGTAAAAAACATGGTTACTTCATGTGTACATATTGAGGGAAAATCGTTCCTCGGAAAATAAAACAAATTTCTGTTAAATCTGTTTGGTGTGTTATTTTAAATATCACCAAACCCATGTTCTCTGGATGCCGTATGATTGCCAGATTTGATCTTTTATTGGCCTTCGGGCTCTTTTAGAGTAAAGATCTCTCCCGGATCTATCTAGAATCTATGAATCTTTACTATCTATATTTGTTATTAAACAACACGAATTTTCTTCACTCGTGGACTAAATGAATTCTCACTTCATTCATTACAACCAATAGATTTGTATAACTTGGGTTTTCGTTTAACTATACACAAAAACATGTCACTCATCCCTGAAACATAATAACTCATTGTTGTCAAATTGAAGTCTCTTTCAACTCGCGAACTTGACTCATTCTGATAAGGGAAATTCATCTCAACCCTTGTGATGTTAATTAATTAAGTTCTGAGATCTGTGATGTAAATACGGGAACGAATAACTTTCATTATTGTCATCCATAAGTCCCCGGCTTCTTTTAGCAATTTACACTTCAGATACTCCAAATTCAGCCTTAGGAATGCTTTGTTTTTCCATACTAGACATACTACGCAACAATCAACAATAGAATCTCCTCATCAACACTGGAGCATATTTTCTACAAACCATTTCTGTTTATTGTAGGGATAAAAAGAAACGAAATTCATTTCATTTTTCATGTGATTTGACTAGTGACAGTAATGTAATGACTTTTTCTCGCTTTAGTGTTGCCATCTCAACACAACAGCTGTAAGTAATATAAGAGCATTACTTTACCAAATCTTAAATCTTAATCGATAAAAAAAATTAACTAAATGTTTCTACAAATCTCGATGTAAAATTAACGGTTCTAAATATTTGTTTAGTCTAAATAACAGGTTGCTCTATTCTTATTCTTTATAACCTGCTACAAGACTTTGTTTTCACTACTGACATCCCGTGTCATAGACACTAGTAATACAAGAAATCAGCTGTTTGTATTTATTATACCAGACGAGATTAAAATAAATTGAATATATGTTATATTAGTTAATGATGAATGGCCGATTGCTCGGAAGATAAAATAACCCCGTTCTAATATTCCTACTGAAGTGTACCTATCGCCATACCCCTGTTCCCTAGCTAGTACAAAAACACTAGAGGCCTAAACCTCATATTTACATTTAAACGTGTATGGAACCTAGGTAAGCTAAACTTTAAATTCGGGAGATTAACCCGAGGTTGGACTAAAATCCGTGTAAGTAGGTCCCCCTTGCGTGGCTAACACACCGGAAACGCAAAGTAACCCGCCCTAATATGTGTAGATATTGCAAATATATAAATATATACGTTTATGAGACCAAACCTGGAGGTCCATCTGATTTCAACAAGTGTGGATATCCCACATGCCCAACATGTGGACCTTGCATTCACCAGACAAAGCACTCTAGATCTGTAGGCTTATCACTGCGCTTGTAAATGGCAAGTGCCCGAGTCGCCTAGCTCGGATAAAACTAGAAGAGTCTGAAAGATATTTGTTTAACAGCCGCAAGGTTAAATATCTTTCATCTGGCAACCATGTACCAAAACACTGTTTCTGGCATGTAATTAAGCTTGATAGCCATAAAACAATAAAGTCCCACAACATTTCAATAAATAATTATAGATCAGAAAAATAATGTAATCCCAACAGAAATTCCCCTTAGAATTAAATTTAATACCTTATTGCCAAACAACATAGTCTTACTTGCTATGGACGGTTTTGGCCTGGAAGCTGCACTTTGTGATGGAAGCAAGCCGTTTTGCACAGTGATAATATAGACCAAAATAAACGATTTCACTCGAGGCGAAATTAGTTTCACCCCTTAGGAACAGAGATGGCGCCACTTATTAAAAAAAAGTTTAAAAAATTCTAAATCCTGAACGGATACTCCGATTTTGACGTAAGAGGTGCCAATCGGCAGATAATTACCCAATTTAACATGAAAAAAATTAAAATTACGTAGAAAATAATTTTGGATACCTAAGAAATAATATTTTCTGAAAAAAATATTTAAAATTTGTGATTTTTGGAATTTTACTCGTAAAAATGTATGTACATGGTACTTTTTTTATTTATTTATATTAATACACAACTAATTTTACATTTACGAAAAAAAACCGCATATCATTAGCTCGTATAATTCCAAAGTTATTGAAGAATACAGACATGGCGCCGCTGGGTCAAAAAATCTTACAAAAAATCTAAAACCTCAACGGATATTCCGATTTTGATAATTAAGATGCTAATCGACAGATAATTACTTAAATTAGTTTAAAAAAATAAAATAAAAATTCAAATAGGCAAAAAGTAATAATATTTCCAAAAAAAAACATACATTTTGAAAAAATATATTTTTTTTTGGGGCTTTTATGTAATTTCATATAAAAAAATTATGAATATGGCTTTATTTTACTTATGTATATTATAACACTATTAGGTAATTGATCGTTTAATAAAAAACCGCATATCGAGAACTTGTACTGTTCCGACGGTATTGAAGATTTTACTATAAGGTGCCGGTGCGATGTTGCCGCCACACGTGGACACGTGCAACTTATGTACATGTATCTAGAAAAGTATTCTCCCGTTTCGAAGGTACTGATTACCCTGAAAATATAACCACAATTGAAAGTACAAATAATAATCATCCCAAGTAGCACACAACACACTTATATCCCTTGTACAGCTTAAATTAGAGTTTTAACGGGTGAATAGGCTCTTATACAACCAGTTTGCTAATATCACAAGTATATTCTGCATATTTTCACTAAACTGTGCATTAGCATTGTAACGTGCATGTTAGGCCGTTGCATCGGCTGCAACAACGCATTTTTCCATAGCTCGATTTGCACCCATACTAACTGTTCTATTGTGGATCGCACTTGCAACCTGCTTCCAACGCCATTCCATTCCCAAAAAGAAAGGACTTGGGACAGGATATATCCAAATTAAGACGTTTATTTCACATTTGGCTCGCTTGAAACGCTACACGCAGAACATGTTGTTCAATGGCAGCTGAAGTAGTCGGCGAAAGGCTTGTCGCCAGCTCTGTGAAAGCATCGAAGCATTCAAATTGCAGTCGTCAGTGCAACGGTCTACTAGTAGCAGTTTACAAAACAGTTATTACTTTAAGTAATGAAATTATGACTGCACTTCAAGGCTTTCACAGAGTATGACAAGACGTCTAATTTTAATACAATAAGAAAAGAGACCTGTTTTAAAACTTGCATGTTATACCCTGAAATAACTACTGCTTTTGCAAGTACATCGCTATCTATAGAAATTCTCTCTCGATACGTAACGGCTCATGTGAAACGATTACATAGGGCCATTTTTGTTTCTTTTTTTTAGGGTGTGTTTACATAATTAAGGCGACTCCGTACGTGGAATGGTGATTTTTAAAGTCCTAAGGCTCGTAATCTAGCCAACGGAAAAATCTGAAAAAAATATATGTTATTTTTGACTATTTCTTCTAAAAAATTATAGTTGGATTTTTTTTAAAGCAATAATTACTATGGAAAATATAATGTTGAAATAGGGTCGTTTTCAATTTTCAATTCCCTAAGGTTTCTAAACTACAAATGATATTTACACGGCTCTTTCGCAAGAATATTGACAATTCATTGATCTTTAATCGTATTGTTTAAAAGTTTGTAAAATGTAAATTCGGTCTAATAAAGCATCAAAAAAACTGAATTTCCGCGAGCGCGGCCGTGCCCGGGCTGCGAGCTCAGTGTAAATCTAACCGTTGAAGGGGAAGGCTGTGTCACTTGCTCTCGCGATCCATCTAGTTACGGAAAATTGTTATAGTACCGGATACCGCGGAGGTTCGATCTGTCTTCGTGCGTTTGAAGTGTATTTGAAGAGAGTGTAGTTCGTTTTTTACGACTACGCTATGCGACATAACAAAAAGCACTCATTTTCATATAGAATTAAATGTAACTGTTTTTTTTCGTATTTAGGTATCTATTAATTTTAAGTACTTATAAAAAAAAATTGTCATAGCTTAGCATTCCCGGACACATTTGGATACTTAGATATTCTCAGTCATGGGCCCACACCAGACAGGATTCCCAGAAAATAACACTTTTGGTGTGGGTTTTAGGGCCCTTCTCTGTGTAA
Organism: Apotomis betuletana; assembly: GCA_932273695.1. NCBI lineage: Eukaryota > Metazoa > Arthropoda > Insecta > Lepidoptera > Tortricidae > Apotomis > Apotomis betuletana. The sequence goes on along the minus strand of OW026320.1, from coordinate 10,117,501 downwards.
TATTAGAGTACCGTAGGTATTTCGGTTAGTAAAAAATTCTGATAATACAGATATTTAAGTATGATAACGTCTAATGATCTTTATTAATTCAACCCTAAGAGATATGAATATCGTAATGCAGAACAAGTATTGTTCGTTTGAATACCATTGTAATATTCGGTAAAACGCTAATTTACGAATACGAATATTTATTGTAAGTATTCACATTCGTTGCTTCACTAGTACAGTAAGTACATGACATATGATAAAAATACATTATCAAAAATTACAATAATTTTCTAGTTCAAGAAGGCAAGTGACAATCTGGGCATGAGGGCTTATTTATGTAAATATAGTCAGAATACATATTTGCATCAATAAATTTCCCACTTCATATTTAAATCTAAATGAGCGTTAGTAATTATTGACATATCCGCCGGGCCTAGCTAGACATACCTAGCCTGGCCATAAGTTCTGTTCCAATTGTTTACCGTTTATAAAATAAAAACCTGATTTTTATTACATATCGTTTAAAAGCCATATATTGATCGGATTACAGTTGAATTAATGAAAAAATATATAACTTTATTTAGACTCATCGTAATGCCCAGACTTGATTTTTGACTAATGCTCAGAATTTTTCTCTAAGTTTGCCAGAGGGCAATGAAACGATCTTGGATCAAATTAATCGATCGCGGAAGGAACGCCAAAACCCAAATAGCTTACGTAACTCAGACAACCGCTAAACTAAAGTAGGGCTGACACGTTTGCCGCATGTCAACCGATCTGCAGATCAAGAAATCTACACCCACCCAATAAAATTCGGAACTTCTAAGTTAACGTAAAAAAAAGATACGGCTCTTTATGCCGCAAAAAAACGTATCTACGCTGGAAAGGAAAATTATCCAAGAGACACGGAGCTAACTTTACAGGACATCTAAAAAACTACGAACTTTTAAAAAAAAATAAAAAGTTTTAAATATTCTCTGGACCTACTTTTTAAATGAAGCATTTATAATTATAAACAACATCATTTTCTCTACATGTCGCTTTTGTTATTTTGTCTATTAATGGAATAATTTAAAATTTAGCATCGCTTACGCAAAATGGCTGTCAAAATAGAATTAGGTAAAATTATCTAAACGACACATTTCCCGAGATATTAGGTAAAATAGTATAATCTACATTTTACACAACAATCAACACAGTAAACAATATCTATGTGCATACGATGCTCATTTTATATAAACAATATCATGTTTTTTACATGTTGCTTTTGTTATTTTGTCTATTAATGGAATATTTTAGGATTTAGCGTCGCTTACGCAAAATGGCCGTCAAAATAGAATTAGGTAAAATTATCTAAACGACACGTTTCCCGAGAAATTAGTCAGGTAAAATAGTATAATCTACTACACAACAATCAACACAGTTAACAATATATATGTGCATGCTCATTTTATAGTCAGGTAAATATATAAATGTGCATAAATTAGCATGAAATAAATCAAGAAAAATTATCTAATCGCCTTTGTAGGAAATATTTCAGACATGAAAAGCTATTTATCGTACAATAAAACCTCACGATTAATGTTTTAATTAGAGAAAAATATTTATTTTCAAACATTAAAATTAATGAAGTGACATTTAAAGTTCTCTAAGACAAAAACTTATGGTCCAACTACGCAAATACAAAAAAAACTGCTTTAGGAATTAAAGATTTATTCATCAGATATCACGTGAAATTTCAATTTTATAAATTTTTATGTGTGATCTGCTGAAAGATTTTCAGTAGTTCTAGACCAATGTATGGTAGCAAACGATAGCTATGACTAATGAGAACAGCACAAGAGTTCTCAAGACTGCAGTCACTCGGTACTCATTAAGGAATTTTAAATCACGAACTACGTGAAATTTCAAGTTTTACAATTGCAATGAGATAATATCCTATCCTAACAAGAATAACAAAACTACCTACAACTCTGTGTGGTATAAGTGACGTCTCGTAAGACACTGTTTGAGTGAGATGGCGTTTGGGTCCATCAAGCGAGTCCAAAGTAATGCCTTAGCGCCACAGACATAGATTTACGCCGCAGATGGGCCTAACGGCCTTTATAAATATATTGAATTACTACTAAATGTGTGATATTTTATAAAACAGAACCGGTAAATTTGTCTAACTACCAATTTAACGAAAATATTTGTTTTTTAGTACATTCTATGCGACAAATACGACTCAATTGTCATTCAAGCAATTCAAGATAAGCGACAGTAGTCGATCAAAGTCATATTAGGTAAAAAAGGATAAGCGACAATGGTTTCATAGTATCAAAGCAGGTAAATTTGGATAAACGCCAATAGTTAAGATAGTTAAGATAGACAATCAGGTAATTTATCTAACTATGTTATTTTTTTTATAGAATCTTATATCGATTCTGTTTAATAATGTGGAAATACCACATTTTTACTTTTTGGCTAATGCGCATAAGCATTTTAAACACACATGACATGACACAGAGGGCGCTCCAGTAGCGAAGAATTATGGAATCAAAGATTTAGTGTGATTGACGTAACGATATGATAGCTCAGTTGGTAGAGCACTACGCCGGAAACTTAGGGTCGCAGGTTTGACTCCTGCTTACATTGCAGTGGATCACATTCAATTTTTCTTTCATAATTTACCTTTATGTTAATTTTATCATAAAGACATAGGTAACATGCCTCAAACGACATTAAAATATATTTTACGATCAGATAAAAACAGTTAACCAACAAGTGCAAGGTTAGTTGCAATAAAGAAAATTATCCAAGTTGTTTGATCTGTTTTGACAAATAAGTAAAAAAGCTCTAAGGTTCATTATTATGCAAAAAACTTTTTATGTTATCTCCATTTTGCAAAAAAAAACTCAAAAATCAAGTCGTTTAGTAGAAAAAAAAGTAGAGATTCTCTAAATCACCGACGGGATAAGCGACACAAAAGTCGTCAGACAGATGTATACGAGACCCAACCCATTCGATGCAGAAAAATCTGCCGATCCCAACAGTGTGTATAACTCAATATCCCCAAAAATGTCGCTTAGATAAGTTCTCCTTTCCAGCATCGGCATATTTTGACACTCAAGTAAATTAACATTTATAGGGTATCCATTGACCTTGAACATTGAAATTAGCCAAAAAATTCGTCTAGTAAAATATCGTCAATATCAAACAAGTATAGGGGAAAATCTGAGAACATTACTAATGTAGTCATAAAAAACTATCACTGTTTATAAGTAGGTAAAGGACGTAAATCCGTTTTCCAACGGTAAAGTTGAGTTTGTCGCTCTATTATTTATAGTTTATCTTTTCATTATAGCAGCATGACCCGGGGGATAAAGCTGTACCTCCACTACTACTTATGTTAAAATATCGGTTCACGATATGATTTATTTATTAAAAAACGGTATTTTTTATTTCTGCATGATTTTACACGTATAATCAAGAATCTTGTCGGCATTTTAACTATTTTTGGTAGGTACCTACACATACAAAAGAAACTAAAAAGTATTTTTCGATGCGAGACTTCCAAATGGCCAATTTCACTTATTTTTTTGGAAAATAGCTTTAACGCATTTTATTTTTAATATTCTACTGTAGTGGGTAAATAGATATTTAGTAATCCGCAATAATTATATCATTGTTTAAATGATTTATTTTACTTCGAGATTTTTCAATGCCTTTAAATATTATACCTATAAGGTTTGTTGATCTTCAACTCTTGCTCGGACTATGCGAGTGTATGAAGCTGCTTGGACGCCACTCAACGAGATTATGAACGAAGTAATGTTCCGGGGGCGCACGGTCGGCGGGGGGAATAACGTTAGGCTCCGCCCAGATCCTCAAGGACGTTGGGATTAGGAGTCGCCTTAATGTCATTCATTTTTATAACAAAACGGGATTTAACCGAGTTCAAAAATGTTTATTTACCGCAATTAAGTCCCGTTTTATTATTTTAATATAATGTGTGAAAATCGTGTAAGATTCAATCACTATATTAATGTCATTAATTGGTTCTCAATTATTCGTAACGTTGTTGGTCCCAGATTCACATGCAGGCTATACGATGCTCCAACAGAGCATATATTATTACTGTTAATGCGATTCGAAAAGATCTGTTTAAACTAAAAAACACTAAACTAAACAAGCTTGTGAGATACCTTCCATCTATTTCAGCTGCCATTGAATACCGTTTCATGCAAACCAAATGTGGGTTCACGTTTTAATTTGGAAATATCGAGTCCCAAGTCCTTCTTTTTGGGAATGAAACGGCATCAAAGGTGGGGTCCACAATAGTTGAAGGTTAGTTCAATTTGGAAACTCCTTGAACATTATGGATACAAATTGGGCTGTGGCATAATACGTTGTTGTTTTTTTTATGATGCGACGGCCTAACTTGCACGTTTCAATGCAAAGCCTGCAAAAACTAAAGTGAAAATAAAACATAAAGTAAGTAAAATATTGATTCAGAAATGCTATTTAGCATCTAATATACTTGTGATATTAGCAAACAGGTTGTATACAATACAATACAATACAACAACACTTTATTGCACACCAACAAGAAAAATATTACATGAGAAATCTTAAATTAAACAATGGTAGACAATAGGCGGTCTTATCGCTAAAGAGCGATCTCTTCCAGACAACCTTTGGGTAGAGGAGAAAACAAAATTAAACAGAAAATAGTAGGTGGTGAGATAAGAACTTCAAGTAAATTATACATACAAAATATTAGACAGATAGGTCATACACTTACACAAATAAGTATCTATATATATAAACATACATACATACAAAAGGGAAGAATGAAAAGAATATCACAGCTAACATTAGACTTATAATGAAAAACGACAGCATAGAATTATAAAAGGATTAGGCTACGGTAGAGACAAATAGTGATCTTTTAGTTTATGTTTAAAAATTACAGTTGTATAGGAGCCTATTCACCCCTTAAAACTCTAATTTAAGCTGTACAAGGGATATAAATGTGTTGTGTGCTACTTGGGATGATTATTATTTGTACTTTCAATTGTGGTTATATTTTCAGGGTAATCAGTACCTTCGAAACGGGAGAATACTTTTCTAGATACATGTACATAAGTTGCACGTGCGGCGGCAACATCGCACCGGCACCCTATAGTAAAATCTTCAATACCTTTGGAACTGTACAAGTTCTCGATATGCGGTTTTTTATTAAACGATCAATTACCTAATAGTGTTATAATATACATAAGTAAAATAAAGCCATATTCATAGTTTTTTTAATATGAAATTACATAAAAGCCCCAAAAAAAAATTATATTTTATCAAAATGTATGTTTTTTTGTAAATATTATTACTTTTTGCCTATTTGAATTTTTATTTTATTTTTTTAAACTAATTTAAGTAATTATCTGTTGATTAGCACCTTAATTATCAAAATCGGAAAATCCGTTGAGGTTTTAGATTTTTTCTAACAGTGTTACCCAGTCGAAGTCGCAAGTAAAAATGAATGCCATCCTTCAATTCCCCTCCGTATTTATACTTAACTGTGGACAAAGTGGACAAAATGGACAAAATGGACAAAATGGACAAAATGGACAAAATGGACAAAATGGACAAAATGGACAAAATGGACAAAATGGACAAAATGGACAAAATGGACAAAATGGACAAAATGGACAAAATGGACAAAATGGACAAAATGGACAAAATGGACAAAATGGACAAAATGGACAAAATGGACAAAATGGACAAAATGGACAAAATGGACAAAATGGACAAAATGGACAAAATGGACAAAATGGACAAAATGGACAAAATGGACAAAATGGACAAAATGGACAAAATGGACATAGTGGACAAAATGGACAAAATGGACAAAATGGACAAAATGGACAAAATGGACATAGTGGACAAAATGGACAAAATGGACAAAATGGACAAAGTGGACATTCACAATTTTGATCCTTACACAGTATGAATAAAGCTCAATTCTTCCGTTGGTAATTTTTGTGAATTGTAATTTTGTTATTTTAAAAACGTAGAATGCTTAGTTATTGGAATATTTTTACTTGCTTTCGTAAACATTCATACTGCTAATTCTATTAGACATTTGTATTGTATTATAACTATTAAATGATGATTTTAGTATTAGGTGGCGAATTATGATGCTAGTGTCGGGAACTTGATGATGACAATGATGATGTGAGTCTTACGATGGTGATATATGCTTATAATATGATGGCGAATTATGATGCCAATGTGTTGGGAACCTGATGATGACAATGATGATGTGAGTTTTACGATGGCGAGCACATGACGAGAACATGTGAATCGCTACAACTTGTAGCGGTTTGAAGTAGATCATGATACCTTAATTTGTAAACTAAATTTTTATGGCATTAGTGGTCATGCATTGGATCTCATCAAGTCATATTTAACAAAGAGAAATCAAAAGGTAGCGATAAATGGAGCCATTTCTTCAGAGACGGTGGTAGAGATGGGAGTGCCCCAAGGATCTATTCTAGGCCCATTCTTTTTTCTTGTTTATGTAAAATGATCTTCCGTATATGGTAAACCGAAGATCAGGCATTGTCATGTTCGCTGATGACACTTCGGTACTGTTCAAGGTTAATAGGAAGGATACTGAGCTCACTGAACCAAATATTACCCTCTCCATGATATCTGACTGGTTTGCTGCTAATAACTTAGTGTTGAATCCAAAAAAACTAAATGTATAAAATTCTCTCTAGTGAATTCATCAGATACAAACTTAATATCGAATATAAAACTTAATGGTGAAACCCTAGAATTTTTAAAAGAAACTGTATTTTTAGGTATTACATTAGACTCAAAATTGCAGTGGGGTTCCCACATAACAGCAGTAGGAAATAGGTTGAGCTCCGCTGCTTTTGCAGTCAGTCGGTTAGTTACTTCGCATACTTCAGTAGTATTGTTACTTATGGTCTTATTTTGTGGGGATCAGCCGCGGATATTGAAACAAATTGAAAAACAAAGAGCAATTTATAATCTAGTGCCGCGTGAGTCATTAAGAGAACTGTTTAAGGAAATAGATATTTATTTATTTATTTTATTTATATTCTAACACTGCCGTCGCCATACGTATATGAAACTAGCTTTTGCCCGCGACTACGTCCGCGTGGAACTTGGAAGTATGGAAGCAACCTCGTACAACATGATAGATATCCACCTAATCACCTTAATCAATAAAAGGGATTATTAAAAGCGCCTAAGCAAATGTAAGAGCAATTGTGTTTTTGGTCTAATAATTACATTTCCTACAGGGTCATCAATGCCATCATGAATTACTTACTCACTTTTCAATCTTTTTAGGGATAATTTCCAGGATGAAAACTATCCTATGTCCTTCCTCGGATCTTAAACTATCTCCATGCCAAATTTCATCAAAATCGATTCAGCGGTTTAAGCGTGAAGAGGTAACAGACAGACAGACACACTTTCGCATTTATAATATTAGTATGGATGGAGTATGGATTAGTAATATGGATTCAGTTTCAGTCGCTTTATCAATAATACGAAAACACTGACTTAATCGACTACTTTAAGGCATACGCGATCATTTCTGTATCTTACTACATTTTACTGCAACTGCAGGCTTTAAAAGAGACGGACTGCATTACGATTGCATGGGAACGGTTTACGAATGTTTCGCAGGAAATGATTTTTCATCTCACTTGCTCGTAGTAGGGTTTAAATGCTAGAAAAGCGGGCGGTAAATCGTAAATTACGCCTTAGGGCGGCATGTAATTTCTATCACACTTTAAGGGTTTACATGCTAGAAAACCGGGTGGTAAGTCGTATATTACGCTCTAGGGCGGTAATTTGGTATTGGCATTAACTATTTATTGCTTATAGCGGCAAACGGCGTCGTGGCGCTGAGATGTCGCTTCCCGTTGACGTGATTTGCCGTCTATGGCCCTTAAAAGGTCATATCAAAGTCACCTGCAGTTGCGGTTAATCGCAAATTCATGTCTATAGGGTCAAACATTTATTTGCTTCGGTTTTATTTGTATGTCAAACATTACTTTCAAAGTCGTCTAATTTATTTACAGGCAGGTACTTTTACAGTGTTGAGTCTCTAGTGATTATTGTACAGTGGAGTTCTTAAGTTTATGAGCAAAGTTGTGATCAAAAATATCTGAAAACGCCTCTGTGCCGTTAACAGTAGAGGCGAGTTCACATATTATTGATAAAATTATTGCTCATAAATATATAAAAAAATATCTCGACTGTACAATGATCGACTCGTCGTTTATGATTATGACTTCAACTGTACCTAATTACCTATGTATAAATTCTTAGAGGCTGGGCTAGGATTGTCTGTATATACACATGCACCCGTCTCACACAACACTCGAAACCTAAGCCAATATTTCTCATTCTCATCATATTATGTACAAGATTCAAGCTAGGCGGATAGCGAATATACAATATGTCCTCGTTCCCATGGTAAATTTACAAATCTGAATTTTCACATTTGACCTAAAACTATACTGAATTCGATCTAAAACTTACTTTGGGAACGACGATGTAATAAGAATAAGACTGAACCAGCCAGATATGATATGACAGACGAAAATCGCGTAGGTAATGGTTTAAAGCCTAAATTTCACGCTATTTCCTACACATTTTTCTCCATTGAGTTACAAACAATGCATTGCAGGTTTCTGTAACGCGTCTTAATTTACAAATTATTTGTGATTAATTAACTTAAATAAATGAAAAAAAAAAAAAAAAAAAAAACATAAATTGGCCCATGGGCCAATTTTTATTTTGTTGTCGATGATTTTGTTATTTATTTTTTCATTTCGAACTCCTCATTTTGTACTAAGTTTTAGTACAAAAACGAAGTTTAGTTACGAAATTTCCATACATTTTTGGAAAAATTTGTAGTAAGGTCAACCGGGGTAATGGCGTCACTGTTTTTTTTGATATTTTATACTCTCATTTAACCCCAAGTTATGAAATATTTAATTAGTGTATAGAAATATTCTTACGCGCTGTGCTTCCTGTGGCTTTTTTCCAAGAAAATTCGTGTAGTAACGTTTTTGGCTTGCTATGATTAAACGATATACAGATGTTTTTTAAAAAAACGGACATTTAGACGCATTAGTCCCAGTTGGGATAATTGCGTCTTTTTTAAGCCATTCACGATCAATTACGAAGAGGCTTTCAAAAATTCATGAAACATTTTTGCAATACAGTATTCTAGAAGATAAAGCTAAATACAAGGGATCAAAAACAGTTATAACGACCTCAGATAGAAAATAGTATAATCTGGGTAAACGCGTCTACAATATGTGGACGCATTTATCCAAACCTAATTTCCAGATGTTGTAAACCTTTTAGTCGGTCAAAAGTCTTAGATCTAGAAATGTTCCGAGAGCTTTAATTTTTATCTTTGTCACTGACCTATTTAATGAGTGAAATTTAATAGTGGAGATTTTATCCAGATGAGGTGTTTGTTAAAGATATTTAAGGTCAATACTTTCTTCTATGTACTTACCCATATTTTTTAGCGGATTGAATTACGGAGTTGCTTGTCATCACACTTATACCCCTTGCGGCGAACGATGAGTCCTATGACACCAGTACATTTTTCCGATTATAGGTTATAAAATGTATTGAGATGACAGCTGTCATAGGACTCATCGTTCGCCGCGAGGGGTATAAAGAATAGGAAAAATACATATAAAAAAATGAGAATTCCCCCTGCTGTGTTCCATGATAGAAAAATATTTCAACATTATCATTTTTTTACCTACTTTGTACTTTGTAAGTAATAATCATATAATCCTTTGGGATATAGAAAACGAAAATGAAATCACATTTGCGGCAGAGAGGCAAAACTTTGTTCACGATTTGCAGCAGGCCCTCTGGCGTTGATTTAAAAAAAAAAAAAAAATTGGGAGTTTATCAGTAGACGAAATCCCGAGTAGGTTCTTACTTAAACTTTGACACTAAAAGTACATAAAATGCATTAATTCTGGTAAAAATAAGCTCGAAAATGTTCGATATACTGTTAAAACCAAGGATCAAGAAAAAGGTTGTCGACACCTGACATTGGGGCAAATGCGATACACAGACGCAATTACCTCAAAGTATTAGACGCATTTTGCCAAATTTAAAAAATAACCTCCAAGAATTTGACATCGATTTTTTTCCAAACCCAAAGCATTATCAACAAAAATAGTGGTTCGAACATATCGTCGTACTAATAGTAGTCACATTTATTACAAATAATTATCAAATATCTAAAGAAAAAACAGGGATGTAAACATATTTTGTTGACTTACCTCATGCAACGTGTAAATCTAGCATGACACTAAATTTCAAAATGGTCGACCTCTTGACCACGATACGCCAAAACGTCCTGTATGTTACGTGTTGCCCTCCAAGTAGTTTATTCCTATATCACTAAATGGCAGAAGTTGTAGTAACTAACGTCGTTTAAAAAGTAACTGAAATAGACGCAATAACCCCAAAGTGGCAATTACCCCGGTTGACCTTACATACATAGCGTGAAATTGGGCTTACATTGTCAGAATAAGCGACTTTACTAACTCACCAAATTTGATTGAAATAGGAGAAAAAAAGAAATCGACAACAAAATAAAAATTGGCCAAACTATAGTTGCGTGGTTGTAAAATGGCATTAGTGGTATGAATAACATATGTATCGTTCGATATGCTATTGGCGCTTGTCCCGCTAGCGGAGTTATCCCGATCCCGACTGATTTATTTTATATTTTCACTGGACGTATTTGATGCAACTAATCTAATTCTGGTATGTACGGTTAATTGAAGAACCCATTGGCGTATCTAAGATTAATTTTCAGAAGGGGTGGGTGGGGGCCTGAACATGACCTTAGAGATGAAGCCATGCATTTCTATCGGTAACCTAAAATCCTGGGGTGGACACTTGACTAGACCATATTGAGGTGGGCCCTTACGCGGCCACCCACCTAAATACGCCCATGCACGTACCTTTTGACCCTTGTCATTGTGACAAGAGTGTTTCAAATTCCTTGACTGTACAGTCAACCAATTTGATTTCTAGGCCACTATAGAACCTTGTCACAATGACAATGTTATGAGATTTCAAGCGGCTTTCATACTGACGTGTGTGACAAGGTACGAAATGACCTAGGATTCAAATTGGTTGACTGTACCTGCGATATTTAATTACTTTAATTAATTAGGCAAGAAAACATTTTATCCGGCTGATTCTCGTCTCTTTTATTACATCGACGCCTTAGGATATCTAAATTTGGGGCAGTGATTCTAGATGTACACATTGGTGTAACTGTAACAATTTATACATCTGACAATACACAAAATTTGTTACTATCAAACTATCAATACTAGGACTCGTTAATGTAAAGGTCACACAAAGAGAAACGAGCCGAAGGCGAGTTTCATAATAGGATCAACCGTGTTTTATGACCTAATTATGAACAATTGCATACACTACTTTATCTACACACATGTTCATCATCATAGTCATAGATTTTCTTTTATGAAAATATGAAACACCCCGTCCAGTCAGTCAGTCCGTGGAGCAGAGGAATAAAAGAGGTAACCTCGCGCCGCGGGGGGCGTGGTCTCCTTAACAGTATCAAATTTGATACTGTTATGGTGACCACGCGGGGATATGGTAGGTACTGTAATTAAATAACATCTCGGATTGTGGTCGCTGCCAAGTAATGTAGGTGCTTTACTATACCTATTAGTATCTGAAATTGTTATAGTAATTTAACAATATGGGTGTAGATAAATAAATACTGGACACCTAACAAGTCAACATCAAAAATATTAGTTTATCGATGTGTGATCTTTACATATTTAGTAACTTCCAAAATCGAACTATCTATAGGACTAATTTATGGGCAAATAATTTGACCGACGTTGTTGGCTGTCTTCCGGTGTTACTCTAAATGCCTCTGGAATTACCAGGAAATCAGGCTTTTAATATACATATTTTTTGTTGATAAGGTTCAATAGTTAAGAGGGCGCCGAGCGTTTGCGACTGACCCATAGAGCGCGGGGAATGCGTATTTAGATCGGCGCGCGGCCGCCATAGTAAAAATGTATGGAGAATTAAAAGCACTTTTTGATAAATCTGGACCTTTAATACCAAACAATAATTGAAATATTTGATACGGACAAATTGTAATGTAAACATTCATCTTTTTTTTAACTGAAAATCAGAATAGATTTCCATTGTTAAAGTATAAAAAAACACTTAACGCCTGCTTACGATTTTACAATTTTCGTCCAACTTTACTTAGTTCTCTAGGATAAAATATTAATAATCTTACAATTTTTCCACGGTGAAGTTGTTAACACATTCTTCGAAATGCTAAATATATAGTTTAGAAATGGATTTAACAATTAGTGCTGACGTTATCTACTTAACGGCAACTGCCTATTTTTTCACATTTCGCTCGGTGCAGTCTTAAGTGATATTGAACGTTTTAACGTAAATCATAAATTTAAACATAGATAAGCCATTATTTATAGGTGAAAATCAATGACTTTTTGATTTTCACCTATGATTGAATTTGTCTAAAAGGAAAAATTACGAGGTATATAAATGACGAAATACTACTCAAAAGTATAAATGACGAAGTATAAAAATGACGAGACGTAATAAAGACTAACTGATAATGGTCTAAAAGTTTATATCGGCGATGTCGAACTGCCCTAGGTCTAGGTAGGTTAGGTCCTTAGGTCCGTTAGTCATCTTCAGATGCCCGAAGGGCAAATTGCACAGAAATAGAAGCCTCCGTCAATTTTAAGGCAGAGTGAAATGAGTCATTTTAATGTGAGCGTCAGGATGGCATCAACGAATGGAGCTGCGTTATAAGGTGTAAGAGTGATTCACTCTTACACAGAAACTCCTACTCTTTAACCGCTCTCTGAATTTGATTGTGCTTCATACATGTGGAATCACATTGCGAGCACTAACCTTAGGCAGTTCTTTCACCCTTTATTAGGCAGCCATTAGCTAGAACTAGAAATGCACCCGCCAACCTGTGCTAGCACTAGCTCCTAACGTACCGCAGCTCCATTTGCTGGTGTACACCCGCCACCCTGACACTCGCATTTTAATACCTCAACTAAATTCTATTTTACATTTTTAGTCCTCGACCTAATGATACTTTGTCATTTTTATAAAGCGTTTTTTTACATTTTTATGCCTCATTTCTCCTTATAGACATTAGTATCATAAAGGGTGAAAATTCACAACGAAGTTTAGAGTTGTGAACAGATGTGCGTCGGTCAGGTTGATTCGCCCTTATATTTGTGTATTGCCTTGTTCCAAAGTCAACGTGTCCTAAAACTTACTATACATATATACTTTATAAGCTTTATATTTATAGATAGTGCTTGCCTCTTGACACCACCACAACTGTTAGTGACGGCAATCGAAAAAAACTCACCAAAATCACATTACAGTACAAATCTTTATTTACAAAAAAATAACATAAAAACACAGTTAATATATTTTAAAATAAATGTAGACAACAGGCGGTCTTATCTCTAAAAAGCGATCTCTCCCAAGCGAGGTTCTTAAAATACGCATTGATATATTTCATTTATAAAGCATAGATATAACTGAAATATATCAACAGCCGTCCTTTCCTCACTCGTAGAGTTAAAAAGAGACGGACGTTCTGGCATTTGAGATAAACTTAACATGAAATTAGACTACATTATCACCTTATCAAAGCATTTCGAATCCATCGTCTCCCAAGTTTGCTAACCCATATTACCAGGGTAGCATAGCAAATCAGGCTACAGTCAAACCATGCTAACTCTTCAAAGCAAAGTGAGCCAGAACTGAGAAGAAGAGTTCACGTGGTTCGAATCTAGATCTCCTAATCTGTTATGCTATCCTGGTACACTAGCACAAGATTCTTGAGTTTCTGGTATCAAATATGGTATGTGAAAAGTTTTATAAAGACAATTAAATGATGTATTTTTTCGATAGCAATAGGGACCTACTTAAAAAAGTTGACAAGTGTCAACCATCGCAGTATTTTTTTATTTGGGGTCTGGAACCACGAAATAGCATATCGCCAGTTGAACTCTCTAAAATATCTGTCAATAATCTTCAAAATCTCGTATCTATATTGTAGATTGATACTGATATATACGAGCTTTGTTTTGAGTAGGTATTTGTTAGTGAAATCTTGTCAATAGACGATATAGCCATGTCGAAAATTTAAGAACACATCTTGGAAATACCATGGTTTTCCATTTTAAGAGCTGCAGTTTCTATATCTTAAAAAAAAAATGACTTTAAAATACATTATGTGATAAAAAAAGTCTCTCTTTTATACAGCCCAGGCCAAAAGTATGGAAACAAACTTATATTACAATACAAACCTGTGATTCTCTTACGGAATAAATTAAAAAATTACGCAATAAATATTATAATAAATATTTTAAAAGTCAATAACCCAAGTTCTGCTTATAAAAATTGCCATTTTAACATTTTGTAGGCAATAAAAAAGGCGACATGCAACTTTTTCCCGGAGATAAGGAAAGTAGGTATATAATCTTTTGACAATATTATGATGGTTTAATAGTGGACGTTTAATGTTTTAATATTTTGGGGGTGGCCGACTGGTCACTAACATTTACACAATGAATAATTATTAGAAAATATTTAAATATTAAAAGAACAACTTTGTTTCCATACTTTTGGCCTGGGGTATAATTAAAACACCATTATCAATATTTCGTGTTACATACCAATATTCGATACCAAAGAATCGAAATCCACGCATCCTAGTACCAGGGGCACAGAGCCAGCCAGGAGTTTCGACGCAGCCACTAACAGTTGAGATCGAGGTATAACATATAAAACTCTTATACACCTCTCTATACAAGCTTAACCGAATCAAATTTACATTTTGCGAAATTTACAAAATAATGTCACCATCAATTAGAAAAACGTATCGCTATCTATTTTTTATAAGTTTGATAAAATAGGGTCGAAATCATCGTACCGATAGTGTCGTAAAACATTCATTCGACCCTCCTGCTCGCACGCGTTACTTTTTCTATAGAGCGAGCGAGACGACTAGTTTAAGACTCTATCGGCACGCTCATTTCGGCCGTAGAACGGACTAAAATGGGCGTGGTCACACGTCAAAAAGAGACACATATATTCATTTAATTCGAATTTCATGGCGGGATATATCTTTCTCGCTTCGACGTATAACTCCGTCCTTATAATTTCTGTCTGAACTACCTAAGTATTAATATTGAACTAAGATGACCACAAAACGAGTAGATTCAGGTTTTACCACAGACGGCGAGAGACTTACTGACGATTTTCATTTTTTCAATAACATAATTCAAGGTCAAAATACAAGTCTTTTAAAGACTGTATATAAATCATCGTAGTAACTACAAAAACGGTTTAAAGTCACGTAAAAAAAAAGGGTTTAAAATCACGTAAAAAATCCGTTCCTGACGATTTTTACTTTTACTGTTTTTTTCACGAGTTTAAACAGTTTTTATAATTATTTAAGATGTCTCACGATAGTCTTAATAGTATTAAATCATCTTAGGTTCCGTACCTACTTATATGCCTAGTAGTCCCCTGAGATACCTACTCATTTTGGGAGCCATTTTAATTTACAATACCAAGGCCAATAGTAACAATTTGGTTTGTTTAAACCATTGTTTGGATAAAAGTTAGTTTATAGACTATATTAGTGACGTCAATAGTACAGTACAGTCCGTGAGCTTGGGCGAAAACTGAGAAGTTCTTATCTGGATCGCATAAGAGAGAACGAGACAGGTATAAAACGCGAATCGCTTTGACAGCTCATGCACTGAAATGCTATGGATTAGGGGCGTATTTCAACATGTCAACCGACTGAAATATCGCCACTTGGCGTCAATTTTAGTAATGTGCTCTAATTGCCTTTTAATGACACCAAATAAATACATCTCTCAAATAGCTATATGTCAATGCGATTCGAATTATGCCCCAGATGCGTACCATCTTGAATTATGCTAAATGTATTTATTGTATTTAGTATGACACCCAAACTTACTAAAACCTGGACTATTCTTTAAAACCTCGTATCCGATAACCATACCCCGTGGTATTCGATGCATGATTGATTTCGTGCATCGAATGCCACGGGACGTGCTGATAACTCATTCGATACTATTACAAACTTTCTAAGTAGTTGTTACATAGTGAGTTCTGGTTCTCAATTGGTGTGAGCATATTCTATATCCAGCAATTAACTAAAATACGTCGGGAAATGTTCTTTAACCCTTTGACCGCCAAAGACGGCAAATCACGTCATCGGGAATTGACGCCTATGGACGTCAAAAATTTCAATGGTCAAAAACATGCTAATTCAAACCACTGTTTTTGAATCTCTGTTGATTTTAGAGCACTTTTTTTTTTGTTTGGCGTCAGTGGCACGGTGAATTCCTTTGCCGCTCGAAAGGTTAATACATTCACCAGAAACCGAGAGCCCGCTAGGTGGGCGCAACCCCGACAGAGCTCGCCAGATGGGCGCTTGTATAGTACAGCCGGTGAGCTGGGCCGGCAGCTAAGTTACGAGCGCCCACCAGGCGGGTTGTTAGTCATGAAAGTGTTCAAAGTATAATGATCTTACTGACGTCACTAATATTACAACGAGGATGTTGGAATTTCATGTCATAGTGACTATTACGTTAAATCGATGATATAATTTTTTTAATATTTTTTCATTAAGCTAAGCATCCCCATTGCTAATCTATAAAAAATAAATAATTGAAAAGTATTATGATTATAAATTAATGATACATGTAATGTCTCATTATTTTTTAATGTAGGTACAGTCGAGTTCATTTACATCTACACACTTACGAGAGCAAAAATATCTGAACACGATTTTATGCTCCTGACAATACGGTCGTGTTCAGATATTTTTGTTCTCGTAAGTGTGTAGATGTAAATGAACTCGACTGTACACACTACAATTTTTATATTAAGCCATTGGTACAACAATCAAAGGACAAAGAAAAATTGATATGCGTAAATTGCACCTCTAGCATAACTGTCATACGCGACTGTTTCTCGCGCGAGATGTATACCCGTCTCTTTCTGTGCAGTCATGTGAGAGAGTGACGGGTAGCGATATGTTGCGGAGCCAAAGAACATATATACTAACGTAAAAAGAAACGACAACGTAACAAAACTTGCTATGTGTGCGTGTCGAGGGGCGAGCGCGGGAAGCGCGAGGTGGGGAAAGGCATTCACGTGAATGCCTCGTCGAAGGATTCGGCATTACAAGGTCACCGACGCCCGAGCTACACCGATAGGCCGCTGTCGCGCCTGTGGCGAAGCATAGTTGTGCTAGACCAGCCAGGTAACGCATTTAAATTGTTCTTTGCTTTGATCTTTGTATCAATGTTGTAGTATTATGATTGTGAAATGTGTTACTTTTTTTGACAATGTCCGTAGTTTCAGAAAGCTGCGCCCGCAATCCACTCCCCCCTATGGATTTCTATAAACCGTTGACGGATGCAAGTGACCTACTCGCCACACAATTTGTCACTTTTAGGTTATAGTTTTTAGTTTCTGAACTAAGCCAATCCACTTACAGAAAAAAGCTATATCTTCACAATAGTGTTATCAGTTACTGTGTTTGTACCCAAAGCTGCTAAATGTTTTTAACCCTTTGAGCGCCAAGCGGCACAGCAATTCACCGTGCCACTGACGACAAACGAAAAAAAAAATGCTCCAAAATCAACAGAGATTGAAAAACACAGATAGTGGTTTGAATTAGCATGTTTTTGACCATTGAAATTTTTGACGTTAATAGGCGTCGTTGGCGTCAGTGGCACGAATTCCCGATGACGTGATTTGCCGTCTTTGGCGGTCAAAGGGTTGGATATTGAGCTACCAACCCTATAGTTTAATAAAGAGGGTCTAAATGGAGCAATAGTGGATTGTCAGAACTATTTTCACCACATTTTTTTTGTTTACTGTCGGGCAACCGATCGCAAATACATATAAGTATATGCTCTATTATACAGTAAATAGAATCGATAAACCTTCCGAATTAGTTATGTATAATCTTCTTAAATTATGTTCTCGTTATCATAGTTTGTTAACCTCTGAATGACGCTCTTAAAGCGGATTGACTCAGTTCAAAACATACAAACTATACTATTGTAACATTCTTTAAGTGGATTGGCTCTGTTCAAAACATAAAAACTACACTATTGTAACATTCTTTCAGTGGATTGGCTCAGTTCAAATAGTAAAAACTATACTATTGTAACATTCACTTGCTTGTCAGAAAGAAGCCATTGTAAGTTATCTCGGACACGTCATTTTTAGTTGAAGAAAATGTATGTTGGTTTTGATTACGAAATTTACAGTTTTCCAAATTAAAAGTGTCATTCCAGTGACGTCAACAGCATTCAACTTTTATGTCAAAGAATTAAATTGACAGCAGCAGTCAACTTCGAAACCACACCTTAAACGTCACTTTCACTTTTCAATTATTTATTCCAACTAACTTCATTCAAATTTCGATTCTAGGGCACTAAGTCAATTGGTAACATCGGATACAGTTTAAAAATTAACATTTAATAGTATAATAATATTTAATAATAATTTATTTAAAGTCCACGATTCGTTTAGATCTATACGTTGCGAACACGACACATCGCACTGTTAAGTTATTAAAAATATAATAATAGTCTCCTTGTGGGCTCCTATGTTTACCTGAAAAGAAACAATGTGACATTAAAAAGGTGAAAAAGAAATTTTATTTATAACTAGCTGTGCCCCGCGGTGTTACCCGCTCATCCCACGGGAACACTAAATTTATTCGGGATGAAAAGTATCCTATGTCCTTTCCCGGTTTCAAACTATCTCCATACCAAATTTCATCTAAGTCAGTTCAGCGGTTTAAGCGTGAAGAGGTAACAGACAGACAGACAGACACACTTTCGCATTTATAATATTAGTATGGATAGTATGGATGATACTTTAAAGTGCAAATTGGTATTTTACCCTATTCAGCCGCTCCAGCATTAAATATAGCCCAGTGCGTCTAGCATGCAAAGGATTGATGCACTCGAAATGTGGTGCTGGAGACGGTTGCTGAGGATTAAATGGACTGCTCGTCGAACTAATCTCTCCATCTTGAAAGAGCTTAAAGTCAAACAAAGACATTCGTCGATTGTGCAAGTGCGAATCTTGAAAATGTTTGGACATATCATCCGCAGCGAAAAGTCGATGGAGGGTTTGGTAGTGCAGGGGAGAGTAGAAGGTCAACGTTCTCGCGGCCGATCTCCTACTAGGTGGACGGATCTCATAAAGTCCACGACGAGACGTTCCCTTATGCCCGGGTACATGAGGCTAGTTTTTCAGGCTAGGATAGCAAGCTAGTGTTAGTAAGCTAGCAAGCTAGTACTTCTGGCTTCGTGTCGACAAAACTATCTTCATTTGTAAGCTAGTTTACAAGCCAGGACAGTTTTTAATAGGATGGAGTTCTATTTTCAGGCTAGTAGCGTCCCCCCACCACTGATTTTACTATCCTGGCTTGTTTACTAGCTTCATGTGACCGGCGAAGCTAGTTGTTATTAAGCTAGTTCATTTTGGACGAGCGATCACCTCAGCACTCCAGTAAGTACTAGCTTAAAAAAATCTATCCTCATGTGAACAGAACTAGCATGCTCCAAGCTAGGTCAGCAAGCCAGGACAGTTTGGTAAAAAACTAGCTTGATATCCTAGCCTGAAAAACTAGCCTCGTGTAGCCCGGGCATTACGGAGTGTCACAAACAGAGAGATGGAGAAAAATCGCAAAAGCCGTCATTAATGTAGAAGAGGACAATCCATAACCACGACCACTCTGACAAGAGTGTACGACTAAGAAGAAGACGTCTAGCATAACTTTGACACGCAACTTTTTGTCGCGCTACAAATACTACCTGTCACTTTGTTACCTGCGGCTAGTCGTACAGGTCGCGGTCGTGGTCGGGCGAGCGAGGCTCCTCCACAGTTGAGCGAGTACCAGGCAATCATTACATGAAGGCGGCGTTACCTGCGGCTAGTCGTACAGGTCGCGGTCGTGGTCGGGCGAGCGCGGCCGTGGCGGGCGAGGCTCCTCCACAGTTGAGCGAGTACCAGGCGATCATAACATGAGGGCGGCGTTACCTGCGGCTAGTCGTACAGGTCGCGGTCGTGGTCGGGCGAGCGCGGCCGCGGCGGGCGAGGCTCCTCCACAGTTGAGCGAGTACCAGGCGATCATAACATGAGGGCGGCGTTACCTGCGGCTAGTCGTACAGGTCGCGGTCGTGGTCGGGCGAGCGCGGCCGCGGCGGGCGAGGCTCCTCCATAGTTGAGCGAGTACCAGGCGATCATAACATGAAGGCGGCGTTACCTGCGGCTAGTCGTACAGGTCGCGGTCGTGGTCGGGCGAGCGCGGCTCCTCCACAGTTGAGCGAGTACCAGGCGATCATAACATGAAGGCGGCGTTACCTGCGGCTAGTCGTACAGGTCGCGGTCGTGGTCGAGCGAGCGAGGCTCCTCCACAGTTGAGCGAGTATCAGGCGACCATAACATGAAGGCGGCGTTACCTGCGGCTAGTCGTACAGGTCGCGGTCGTGGTCGAGCGAGCGAGGCTCCTCCACAGTTGAGCGAGTACCAGGCGATCATAACATGAAGGCGGCGTTACCTGCGGCTAGTCGTACAGGTCGCGGTCGTGGTCGGGCGAGCGAGGCTCCTCCACAGTTGAGCGAGTACCAGGCGATCATAACATGAAGGCGGCGTTACCTGCGGCTAGTCGTACAGGTCGCGGTCGTGGTCGGGCGAGCGAGGCTCCTCCACAGTTGAGCGAGTACCAGGCGATCATAACATGAAGGCGGCGTTACCTGCGGCTAGTCGTACAGGTCGCGGTCGTGGTCGGGCGAGCGAGGCTCCTCCACAGTTGAGCGAGTACCAGGCGATCATAACATGAAGGCGGCGTTACCTGCGGCTAGTCGTACAGGTCGCGGTCGTGGTCGGGCGAGCGCGGCTCCTCCACAGTTGAGCGAGTACCAGGCGATCATAACATGAAGGCGGCGTTACCTGCGGCTAGTCGTACAGGTCGCGGTCGTGGTCGGGCGAGCGAGGCTCCTCCACAGTTGAGCGAGTACCAGGCAATCATTACATGAAGGCGGCGTTACCTGCGGCTAGTCGTACAGGTCGCGGTCGTGGTCGGGCGAGCGCGGCCGTGGCGGGCGAGGCTCCTCCACAGTTGAGCGAGTACCAGGCGATCATAACATGAGGGCGGCGTTACCTGCGGCTAGTCGTACAGGTCGCGGTCGTGGTCGGGCGAGCGCGGCCGTGGCGGGCGAGGCTCCTCCACAGTTGAGCGAGTACCAGGCGATCATAACATGAAGGCGGCGTTACCTGCGGCTAGTCGTACAGGTCGCGGTCGTGGTCGGGCGAGCGAGGCTCCTCCACAGTTGAGCGAGTACCAGGCGATCATAACATGAAGGCGGCGTTACCTGCGGCTAGTCGTACAGGTCGCGGTCGTGGTCGGGCGAGCGAGGCTCCTCCACAGTTGAGCGAGTACCAGGCAATCATTACATGAAGGCGGCGTTACCTGCGGCTAGTCGTACAGGTCGCGGTCGTGGTCGGGCGAGCGCGGCCGTGGCGGGCGAGGCTCCTCCACAGTTGAGCGAGTACCAGGCGATCATAACATGAGGGCGGCGTTACCTGCGGCTAGTCGTACAGGTCGCGGTCGTGGTCGGGCGAGCGCGGCCGTGGCGGGCGAGGCTCCTCCACAGTTGAGCGAGTACCAGGCGATCATAACATGAGGGCGGCGTTACCTGCGGCTAGTCGTACAGGTCGCGGTCGTGGTCGGGCGAGCGCGGCCGTGGCGGGCGAGGCTCCTCCACAGTTGAGCGAGTACCAGGCGATCATAACATGAGGGCGGCGTTACCTGCGGCTAGTCGTACAGGTCGCGGTCGTGGTCGGGCGAGCGCGGCCGCGGCGGGCGAGGCTCCTCCACAGTTGAGCGAGTACCAGGCGATCATAACATGAGGGCGGCGTTACCTGCGGCTAGTCGTACAGGTCGCGGTCGTGGTCGGGCGAGCGCGGCCGCGGCGGGCGAGGCTCCTCCATAGTTGAGCGAGTACCAGGCGATCATAACATGAAGGCGGCGTTACCTGCGGCTAGTCGTACAGGTCGCGGTCGTGGTCGAGCGAGCGAGGCTCCTCCACAGTTGAGCGAGTATCAGGCGACCATAACATGAAGGCGGCGTTACCTGCGGCTAGTCGTACAGGTCGCGGTCGTGGTCGGGCGAGCGAGGCTCCTCCACAGTTGAGCGAGTACCAGGCGATCATAACATGAAGGCGGCGTTACCTGCGGCTAGTCGTACAGGTCGCGGACGTGGTCGGGCGAGCGAGGCTCCTCCACAGTTGAGCAAGTACCAGGCGATCATAACATGAAGGCGGCGTTACCTGCGGCTAGTCGTACAGGTCGCGGTCGTGGTCGGGCGAGCGCGGCCGCGGCCAGCGAGGCTCCTCCACAGTGGAGCGAGTACCAGGCGATCATAACATGAAGGCGGCGTTACCTGCGGCTAGTCGTACAGGTCGCGGTCGTGGTCGGGCGAGCGCGGCCGCGGCCAGCGAGGCTCCTCCACAGTGGAGCGAGTACCAGGCGATCATAACATGAAGGCGGCGTTACCTGCGGCTAGTCGTACAGGTCGCGGTCGTGGTCGGGCGAGCGCGGCCGCGGCACGGGCGCGGGCGCGGCGGGCGAGGCTCCGCCGTAGTTAAGGAAGTCCCACACCAGGATCGTGTCGTCGTGCGACGACGACACGATTTGGAACTCGTCGAACTGCAGTCGGAACACGCGCCCCGTGTGCTCCTGGGGGCAAAGAGGCTTCTATACGACACTGGACATATCACATCTATAGGATGGGCAAATAAAAAGTATTAGTACATGCAATGAGGTTCACTATTTAACCTTTGACCACTGACGCCAAACCAAAAAAAAAAAATGCTCCTAAATCAACAGAGATTGAAAAACACAGATAGGTAGTGGTTTGAATTAGCATGTTTTTGACCATTGAAATTTTTGACGTCAATAGGCGTCGTTGGCGTCAGTGGCACGAATTCCCGATGACGTGATTTGCCGTCTTTGGCGGTCAAAGGGTTAAGGTCCGCGGCAGCGGCAAGCGCTGGCCATAGGAGTAAGCGAGACACCGTGCTCGAGCCTTCCGCTCTCCGCTGCTGCCTTAGACCGTGGCGTATCATGGCGTGGCCGGATTGTTTATTTTATAAAAAGCTGCGCGAAAATGAGAGAGCGACTTTTTTTGAAACTATAATGGGGCCCAAAAAAGAGTAATCGTGGATTATGCACGATGCGTGTGAATCTAAACTGCTCTATTGATGCCATCGATATTGTACGCAACTTTTGCGCACTAAGTTGGTTCGATCTCGCACAAAAAGATCAAGCAAACTAAATACAATTCTGTAAGTGACTTAGCGACTACATTCATCGAAGAAATATTTGTCAATCCTTTTGTTCGGCACAACATTTCAAAGCCCATTAACTGGCTTACTGACAGCAGCTTTCGTCGCGGTTCTTAGGTATGTATGAAGAACGTCGCTTTTTACAAGCTTTTATTTAACTTGCATTGTATGTTTAAAGTATGTTTGTTCGGGCGAAATCTTGCAACTCAATTTTGAAGCAGATATCGTCAACCGATTGAGCTGAAATTTTGCATACTTACTTAACTTTGATGACGATACAATAATATGGTACCATGGGGCTGATCTGATGATGGAGCCGGAAGGTGGCCATAGGAACTCTATATTAGAAAAAACAATCCTACCGAGCTTGGGCTCTTTAGAATCGTCTCAGTTAGCATTTGATGGATATCCAAAGAAAAGTACAGTCGGCTATAAAAGCTTGCCACTAAAATGTCATTTTTGACAGAAACTTATTAGATGTTTAGGAATAATAGGGTAATCCAGTAGCTATATACTCACCACTAACGTCCCCAGACACAGCTCCTGGTGCGGCGTGCGCACGTCCAAGGCCGCGGGCAGGTCCCACACTTTGATTTTGCCGTCGTACGCGCCGCTCACTATCCTCTTGTTGTCGAACCTGTGAATAGAGGTTACGATGACTAATCAACACTTAACACTACTAGTTGGGATATGATAGCCTGGTAGTTTTACTACGTGTTGTGATAGTTATCTCATGCGTATTCGTCTAACGATTGTGGCCTATGGATGAAAATCACATTAAACGCTGAGGTATTAAAAATACTATAGCCTAGTATACACCAGTTCTTCAGCCTGATGGTTTTCTCAAAAGACTCTGAGATCAATAGGCTCTATCATTCTATGATCCCCTAGTCCTTCACCATATACTGGAGGAGTTCTTCGTGACGCTGCTGCGACTATTCGATGTTTATTGCCCAGAAACCGCTACTATCTTATGATAGCCTAACAGCCTAGTACACACCAGTTCTTCAGCCGGATGGTTTTGTCCAAAGACTCTGAGATCAATAGCCTCCATCGTTCTATGATCCCCTAGTACTTCACCATATACTGGAGGAGTTCTTCGTGACGCTGCGACCATTCGATGTTTATTGCCCATAAACCGCTACTATCTTATGATAGCCTAGTGCTTTACGTGTTTACTCACAGTATACCCCACACCTTCTCCTTCCCATAACCGAACGATGCCATTGTCAAACGGCTGTAGATACCACCAGCCTCCTATGATCTCCTGGTGCTCGACTCACCGTATACACCGCACCAGCTCCTCGTGCCCCTCCAGCACGCGGATGCACTGCCCGCACTCGATGTCCCACAGCCGGATGGTGTTGTCCGAGACACCACCAGCCTCCTATGAACTCCTGGTACTCGACTCACCGTATACACCGCACCAGCTCCTCGTGCCCCTCCAGCACGCGGATGCACTGCCCGCACTCGATGTCCCACAGCCGGATGGTGTTGTCCGAGACACCACCAGCCTCCTATGATCTCCTGGTACTCGACTCACCGTATACACCGCACCAGCTCTTCATGCCCTTCTAACACGCGGATGCACTGCCCGCACTCGATGTCCCACAGCCGGATGGTGTTGTCCGAGGAGCGACACCACCAGCCTCCTATGATCTCCTGGTACTCGACTCACCGTATACACCGCACCAGCTCCTCGTGGCCCTCTAACACGCGGATGCACTGCCCGCACTCGATGTCCCACAGCCGGATGGTGTTGTCCGAGACACCACCAGCCTCCTATGATCTCCTGGTACTCGACTCACCGTATACACCGCACCAGCTCCTCGTGGCCCTCTAACACGCGGATGCACTGCCCGCACTCGATGTCCCACAGCCGGATGGTGTTGTCCGAGACACCACCAGCCTCCTATGATCTCCTGGTACTCGACTCACCGTATACACCGCACCAGCTCTTCGTGCCCTTCTAACACGCGGATGCACTGCCCGCACTCGATGTCCCACAGCCGGATGGTGTTGTCCGAGACACCACCAGCCTCCTATGATCTCCTGGTACTCGACTCACCGTATACACCGCACCAGCTCCTCGTGGCCCTCCAGCACGCGGATGCACTGCCCGCACTCGATGTCCCACAGCCGGATGGTGTTGTCCGAGACACCACCAGCCTCCTATGAACTCCTGGTACTCGACTCACCGTATACACCGCACCAGCTCCTCGTGCCCCTCCAGCACGCGGATGCACTGCCCGCACTCGATGTCCCACAGCCGGATGGTGTTGTCCGAGGAGCCGGAGACCACGAGCCGGTCTCGGTACTGGAGGCACGCGATGCCCCGCTTGTGGCCATTCAGCGTGCGAACGAATTCGCACGACGATGTGTTCCACACCTGGAAATATAAGTGAGATGATGTATAAGTTTGCTTTATGAAAGCTGTTGATGGACAAGGACGTTAACCGTCCTTGCATTTCATTGTTGAGTATGTGTAGTAAGTAGTAACATTACCACTTTAAATGAGGTAAATTTAAGGCCCAATTCCACCATGCTCTATCGGATTGATTGTGAAGTAAATTTCAAACCATTTAGATAATTTTGGAATTGTGTATTAAAGATGTATTTACGTCGAATAGCCTCAAACTCATGTTTGCTTGTCTTGCCAATCAACATAAAATCGACTAAGAACAGGGTGGGGTGGGTGGCAGTCTAAGCATTGTATTCCGCCAAAGCACCCTCTGTATCTACCTAACTTGTAACTTCTGTTAGCCTAGTACTCCGTCCATGTTGGTCAACCTTAATGTCGAATTTAATCGAGCGCTATTTGGTTTCAACAGCTGATTTCCGCTGTCAAATACGATAATTTAAAACGTGTAAATCAGCTGTTACTAACTAGCAGAGAATTATGAAATCGCACCGTATGGTTGAGTAATTTCAATAGGTGACAGTACTAGGCAAACATGAGGCGACAGAGCAATAATTCCGGCCAACGTACCTTAATAGTTCTATCTCCGCTGGCGCTGACGATGTACTTCTCGTCGAAGTCAACGACGTTGACGGCAGCCCTGTGCCCGACGAGGACGCGACGCAGCATTATCTCCGTCGTCGACGTCATATCCCATACCGCTATCGAACGGTCCTGTTGACAAAACATTGAATTATAAATAAATATTAACGCATTCACTACCGCGTAGCGCTACGGGCTACGCTCGTAGCCGATAACATGGGAAAAACCGTATGTAGCGAAAAGTTACTACGAGCAGAGCGCCCGGCTACCGGGTTGCTGGTGTCGAAAGTGTTAAGGGACAATCTTACACAAATCGACCTAGTCGCAAACTAAGCATAGCTTGTACTATGAGTACTAGACGTCGATATATAAATACGTATATAGATAACATCCATGAACCAAGAAAATATTCGAGTTCATCACACAAATATTTGCCCTGGCCGGGATTCGAACTCAGGACCGCCGGCTCAGTAAGCAGCATTACAAACCGAGTTAACTAAAGTTTTGTTTTAAACCTTCACAATTCAGTACTAATAAGTTTCTGTCAAAAATGACATTTTAGTGACAAGCTTTTATAGCCGACTGTACTTTTCTTTGGATATCCATCAAATGCTCACTGAGACGATTCTAAAGAGCCCAAACTCGGTAGGATTGCTTTTTCTATTATAGAGTTCCTATGGCCACCTTCCGGCTCTATCATCAGATCAGCCACATGGTACCATATTATTGTATTGTCATCAAAGTTAAGTAAGTATGCAAAATTTCAGCTCAATCGGATGACGATATCTGCTTCAAAATTGAGTTGCAAGATTTCACCCGAACAAACATACATACTTACATACATACATTGCAAGTTAAATAAAAGCTTGTAAAAACTGCTTATAGTTGTATATTGGAAAACTGTAAAACATGTAGCACCTTCGTAGTTTTTTTTTTATATACATAATTAATATTAAATTTCTTGCCGTGCTTAAACCACAAATGCTGCATGTCAAATTAAAATGTTTGATTTTTTATTGATAATTTTTGTTTCAAAAACTATTCAAATTTGACAAAATTCACGCAGACATCTGTTTGTTTTTTAACTTATTTTGGACTGCAAATGAAAGCATGAAATAGCTATGATACTTTTTAGAACTCAAGGAAAAGTATTATTCGCTTAAAAAAGTAGGTTCAATAAGTTTTTTTTTTAAATGAATAAGCTTAACATTTTAAATTGAGTAACCTAGCGCAAAAGACCCGATTACCAGCTCAAGACGTCAACCACTCTACCACCCTAACGCCAGGAAAACTCTCAATGTTCCGCGTGCTTTACAGCAGTGAGCAATAGTAACCACCGACTCTCACCTTGCTGCAGGTGACCATCATGCCGTTGCAGAACCGCAGGTGCAGCACGGCCTCGCAGTGGTGTATGAGCGTGTTGAGCATCGCGCCCGAGCTCACGTCCCACACGCGCACCGTGCTGTCCGAGGAGCCCGAGATGATGGCGCGCCCGTCGTGCTGACTGTACGCGTCACCACCGACTCTCACCTTGCTGCAGGTGACCATCATGCCGTTGCAGAACCGCAGGTGCAGCACGGCCTCGCAGTGGTGTATGAGCGTGTTGAGCATCGCGCCCGAGCTCACGTCCCACACGCGCACCGTGCTGTCCGAGGAGCCCGAGATGATGGCGCGCTCGTCGTACTGCAGACACAGCACGGAGCCCGTGTGCCCTTGCAGCTCCTGGGGAATGGGACGACATATTTTTTAAAGCTTTTATTTAACTTGCATGGTATGTTTAAAGTATGTTTGTTCGGGTGAAATCTTGCAACTCAATTTTGAAGCAGATATCGTCAACCGATTGAGCTGAAATTTTGCATACTTACTTAACTTTGATGACAATACAATAATATGGTACCATGGGGCTGATCTGATGATGGAGCCGGAAGGTGGCCATAGGAACTCTATAATAGAAAAAGCAATGCTACCGAGCTTGGGCTCTTTAGAATCGTCTCAGTGTACAATTGATGGATATCCAAAGAAAAGTACAGTCGGCTATAAAAGCTTGTCACTAAAATGACATTTTTGACAGAAACTTATTTTACTCGTGTACTGTTCTCCCAATTATAATTACACAGACAAAATAACTACAACGCACTTTTTAAACATGTACCAAAATTCAATACTGTATGGTACCCGCTACATAAGACATCTCTCTAGTCAACTCAAATGATTTTCAAAATGAGAAAATCAGAATATTTGATAAAAAAAAACACGCTACTGTTGGGTTGAAATTACTTGTTAACACTTTCGCAACCAGACAAAAAAGTAAGACATATCCCAGAAACCGGCCGAGCCGACTTTTATAGCATCAACCCCGGCTACCGGGTTGGCCGGCATCTGAACAAAGTTTACGAGCGCCCGGCCTCCGGGTTGTTGGTGTCGAAGGTGTTAAAAAAATTGCCAATCACAAGGCACCTTTAATATATCAGTTTAAGTTTAATGAAAAAGGTTACATTAAAAATAATAAAACATAGTGGGGAGTAACGATTAAAGTAAAAAATGTTTTTCTGCGTTTTGTTCGTATAAAAAGTATTGTATGCTATAGTTACACAACTAGTTATTAAAATCTCGTACCTGAAACCCAGTACTTGATTTTGGGGTCCCCCCAACCATTTAAATTTTTCTTCGAGCTTTGATCTTTTTAGCAATGGCTTAATTGTGGTGTGTACATTAAAAAAAAATTACATTACATGATCCTAAATTTAGAAACACTCAAGTTACGTTTAACGCTACCGTGGAGGGGGTAGGAAAGCACTGTTGCGTTAAACGTTCAACGCAACAATCCCACGGACAATGCGACGGATTTCAGGTTATGTCAAGGTACGTCTCTTGTGAATATCAATTGATTGTTAGGTTTTCTCTTTTGAAATTATAATTTCTACCCCTTCCTATTTTCATTTCCACATTACGAAGTTTCACTTCTTCCGCGCGGAGGGCCTCCACGCACTATTTTTTTATATTAGTTACACTTTAAGCACTCACCTTAACGCACTGCAAAGTTTTTCTGTCCCATATTTTGATTGTGTTGTCCCTCAGTCCTGAAACTATTTTGTTGTCGTCGTATTGCAAACAGTACACGCCTTTTGAGTTTTCCGATCTGCAGTTTATCCTCTGAAACAAAAGTGTAAAAATTTAATTTAAAATCTAAATCCAATATTGATGTAATATTATAAAGTTGGAACCCCTTTAGATTGGGGTTAACCCTTTTTGGTGTCAGTAGATCACTGTTTCGTGCGAAATTATTGGCCGACAGGGTGTTTTTCTGCCCACGCGACCAGCGTAGATTTTTTGTCTTAATCAATGAGCGACCCACCTCGCCTTTTGCTTTATGAAAAAACATCTTTGGTAGCTTTCTGCATAATAGTCAACTTATTTTACTGGCAGTTGTTAAGACATACAAAAACGTATTTAAAAAAACTTGCGATCACAAAATATTGAATAACCTAAATTAAAAATTTAAACAAGTAGTTGGTCATCGTGAGACCTTCATTCAATGAGTGATATAGAAAATGCTACTAAAACTGAACATAACTACAAAATTTGGAATTCTTAGCCTCAATATTGGCTGAGATCTTGTCACTTGTTCCAATTAAAGCTGAATATCTTGGAAACTACTGGTTCTATTTCCACCAAACATAGCTAAGAACCATCTCGACAGACAAGTATTTCGATTAAAACCCCGCACTCAAATTGGTCCATCCGTTTGGGAGCTACTATGCCACAGACAGACACACAGATACAAATGTTAAACTTATAACACCCCTCTTTTCTCGTCAGGGGTTAAAAAATTGGGCAAGTGCGAGTCCGACTCGTGCATGAAGGGTTCCGTACCTATACATAAATATATATATATATAATCTATAACAAGTTTGTTGTATGGGAGCCCCCCTTAAATATTTATATTATTTTATTTTTATTATTTGTTGTTATAGCGGCAATAGAAATACATCATCTGTGAAAATTTCAACTGTCTAGCTATCACCGTTCTTGAGATACAGCCTGGTGACAGACGGACGGACAGACGGACGGACAGCGAAGTCTCAGTAATAGGGTCCCGTTTTTACCCTTTGGGTACGGAACCCTAAAAAACGTAACAAAAGAAACTTCTAGTGTGCACAAAATATTTATAAATACCTGTAAGTTATGTCGGCCCATTCTCCAATTGTCCTCGATGGAACGTATGTCCTGGATGATTTTGGGGTATAACTGTCTGTAGAACGAGTGTGACGGGTGCTGGCAGCCGGGTTTCGGTTTGAACAGGTACTGGATCCTGAAATTAGGAACATTATATCAATATTCTACTCTTCTTCCTCGCTTCCTCATGACTGAGGGTGACCATTTCAGGCCATTATCCCTTGCACTAAAGCTCTCCACTCGACGCGGTTTTCCGCCTTCCGGATTGACGCCTGTATTTTCCTGACAGGCTTCTTTCACGGCATCGGTCCATCGGCTCCCACGAGCCCTTTTTCCTTCCACGTGGCACAATGAGCTTATATCAATATTGGGACTAGAAAAATTATGTAGACGTTTAAATTTGAGATTGATTTGTCTATCTCCCTCCGCTCCGCTTGGACAGGCTTTGACACTAGGTATAATAGGACATATTATACAGGTACCCTACCAGATTCCCACCCCCTCAGACCACCCTGGTATTATTATGTATGGTATGTTATCCCTTCAGATCGAATCTATAATACTGCCTCCAAAACACCAGAACGTAAGTCATCATCAAATTTCGTGAATTCTACTCAAAAAACACCAGGAGCTCATAAGACACAAGGAGCCCTCATTTCTCTCAATCTCACCCCATTAATAATGTATACTTTAGACTATGCCTAATTGTTTTTGTTACACATTTACTTCTATCCAATAAAGAAATAAGTAAATTGCAAAAGCTCGATACACCAGCCTCTCTAAGTCACAATAACCTACAGTAAATTCGTTATAAGCTTTCTTGGAATTGTTTTTGTTACACATTTACTTCTGTCGTTTCTCCAATAAACAAATAAGTAAATTACTAAAGCACGATACTGACTGATTTAGTTCCTGAATTCTGTTAAGAACTACCAGGATCACATATAAAACAAGGAGCCACCAACCTCTCTTCGTCACAATCAACTGTAAATCAGTTACAAGCATTCTTGGAATGCCCAGCGTGCACAACATTGGCGTTTTTAAAATTGTTTTTGAGACCCTATGAGATGAAGCCATGAATTTCTATCTAAAATCCAACATCCTTGGGTAGGCACTAGACCATATTGGGGTGTGCACGGCCTTAAATACAACAATTTACTTCCTGAACCGAATCTAAAGTACCAGGATCACATAAAAACAAACAGTTACCATCCTCTCCGCTCAGCCAGGCCGCGCCAGAGCGAGTCGGTCCGCACTTTTCTCTCCACCAGTTTCTTCCACAACATGCCCTCTGATATGACCCGTTGCCACTCGCGACAGACCAGCTCGGCCGCGCAGAGCGAACTGGCGTCTAGATACGAGAGAATGTTCTCGGCTACGTGATCGAGTCCTTTCTCTGGAAAGAAATATGGTTTCATTAAAGATTACTCAATATGCTACCGGGTGAAGATTGACGTCTCATGTTTATATGATAATATGCTTCCCTTAAGGACAGACAGACGGGTGACAAAATGATCCTATAAGGAATCCGTTCGCCGATTTAAATACGGAACCCTAAAAAAGAAGTACGACCGTTACGCATCCGCGCTAAAATTTATCACCAGAATAGAAGCAACCGACATCATTTTATCAAATCTGCGTCTTATACTAGATAACTGAAAATGGCGCCTGCACATACGCTCTGGCCACGTGGTCCTGCTGTCTTTATCCTACCGATCGTACCACATGAACTTTATTTTCCGGATGGTTCGATTAAGTAATCGGACTATGGAAACTATCATTTTTTTAGACCACGTGGTCCCGCCGTACGAACCACGTGAACTTTTAATTTCCTGTTGGTTCGATTAACTAGTCGGACTATAGAAACTATCGTTTTCTTAGACCACGTGGTCCCACCAATCGGACCACGCGTTCTACATGAGTAACTGTGTTGACACTGTTTACTAGAAACCAAATAGGTACACCTGAACAGAATGGTCGGTAGGTCGAGTTCTTTTATAATTCGGTTAAAAATGTAATCTGTGTCATGTTTCCCATTCAAAAGAATCGTTTGATACCTCATCATTAATCATTATCTATATCGGACGAGTAGTTTAGTATAGTCCGCAATAATTTACACAAACCTACTACAGTCTGTTTTTTTTTAAACACATTTTCGAACCTGCATATTTTTTTGTTATTTTGTGTAAATCTATATTTTTTTGAGCTACGAGCCGTCGGACTCAATGGAGCTTTTTATGTAAAATAGTAATTTGTTTTATTGTTCATTCTTCAGGTTATCAATTTATCGATTTAATCGATTTATACCAATTTACAGAAATAGCTCATGAATCGAAACGCAAGATTTGGTCAGAACACAGCTTTTAAAAAACGTTTACGTAGTAGGTACGTAACTGTTTATGTAAAGATTTATTATCATTAAATACTTCAACACCGTGATAAGAAAAAATATAACATGAACGTTTATACATACTTGAAAACCATTAAGTCATTGCTTGGTTTTTTATGAAATTCAATAGGTCGTGCAGATTTACGTTATATGGGTGCTGTCATGTGTCAAATGTGTGCATAAAAAACAAACAGACTTTACTTAATTAATACGAATTTGGAGAGTATCAGGTTATATTGGACGTTAAAAGGAACCAGCACAATCAAAACCAGACAAACTATAAACTTCTTAAAGGTTCTCCTGTAATCTACAAGCCAAGAGCTACATCATATATGTATCAAATTATAACTTGATCGGTCCAGTAGGTTCGTAGGAAATCGGTGGTTACAAACAGACAGACAATCGAGTGATCTTATGAGGGTTCCCTTTTTTCATTCGGATGTTCGGAGCCCTAAAAAAATAACTCCATACTGTAAATTGTATACCTGGAAAATCACTGAGTAGTTACAAATAGCTAGCCAAACATCTTCTAAAATAACTCCATATTGTAAATTGTACCTGGAAAAACACTGAGTAACTTACCACTAACAAATGTCTAGATACAGATTTCTCGTCCTTAAAATATACAGCATTTCAATTTGTTTACGCCAAGTTTCGCGTTTTAAATTTCAAATCACTGTTGCCACGATTTGCGATTCAATCAGGTCTGAAAGCCTTTTAGCATGAATAGGGTAATCGGATCAGTTTTCAATATGATATCGCGTTGATATTCAGACGAAAAACATTGGAAAGAAGCTATACAGAATTAAGTGTAGACTAAAACCAATATCTAAACTTAACACTACTATTATAGCGTAACAAGCGTCCGGCCCAGGGATAGTAGCGCTACAAACAGCTTTCATATGGCAACAATGCATACGTCATATATTTGCATTATGAAACGTCATTAGCGATTTGTCAAGGATTTTTCATTAACCAAATTCAAAACATTGTTTACCGGAATGCTGATCAATCTTTCGTGCTTCTTGCGAAATAAAAACTGAATCCTATTGAAAAAAAACTTGACTTTCATCACTGTGGATAGTTTTGGCTTTATTATT
Source organism: Apotomis betuletana (assembly GCA_932273695.1). Taxonomy (NCBI): domain Eukaryota; kingdom Metazoa; phylum Arthropoda; class Insecta; order Lepidoptera; family Tortricidae; genus Apotomis; species Apotomis betuletana. The sequence goes on along the minus strand of OW026320.1, from coordinate 10,083,289 downwards.
CAAAAACTACTTGAAGTTTGCGGAATATTTAGTCTCGTTTCCTCTTTGTTTACATCAGTGACATTCACCAACTTTAAACGTCAGTTACCAAAAATTGGTCGTTGCCAGTAAAATAAAGAGACTCGACTAAGTATTTAGGACACCATTTATTGCAACCTTCTAACCAAGCATGCTATAAAAAAATAAGATATGACACTCTGGCCAGTGAGACTTTCTAGTGACAGTCTCACTTATTAGTTGCCTTTATGGTAACAAAATAGACGTAAGACGTACAAAAAATAACAATTATCCGTTTGGGTCAATCAACTATTTTCTGCCACTCGTTGCCATTGTGATGTCCCCCGGGTCACTTTTTATAACTATGATTTTCCGTGGTTATATTTAGCGAAAGCTTTGTAATTTAACCAGTTATGAGCCCATTCTTATGTAGAATATCTCCTGACAATATCAGTAATATAAATTATCAACACTTCTTAGAAGATTAATCACTATTGACCCAGGGGTCACGGGGCAGAATAACAACAAAAAAAAATTGGGCAAGTGCGAGCCCGACTCGCGCATGGAGGGTTCCTTACCTATACATATATATAATCTATAACAAGTTTGTTGTATGGGAGCCCCCTTAAATATTTATTTTATTTTATTTTTAGTATTTGTTGTTATAGCGGCAATAGAAATACATCATCTGTGAAAATTTCAACTGTCTAGCTATCACCGTTGTTGAGATACAGCCTGGTGACAGACGGACAGACGGACGGACGGACGGACGGACGGACGGACGGACGGACAGCAAAGTCTCAGTAATAGGGTCCCGTTTTTACCCTTTGGGTACGGAACCCTAAAAAAGTTGATCCACCCATTTATGCATTACGATAAGTCATGTCCTTTGACAAGTTTTATTTTGTCGTAATTATTGATTTAAAACACTCACGAATTTATGAGATTCATACAGGTAACAGGGGAATCGGGGAGTATTATGATGATACACCACTGGCAACACAGAAACGGATTGACAGAACCAACCATTTGGCCGGCCATTTGTAATATTGTACTTACTATTTGTTACAGTAATAAATAATTTTAATTTTTTTTTTTTTTACAAAATTGGTTTCAAAAAAAAAAAAAAAATTAACATAGAACCAACCAATCATAGCGCGATGACGACATAAGTCTCGCCTTTCATTCCGGAGTGCCATACCTTATTTTCTTATACTATGTAGCCAAGCAAGTCTCGCGAACTAAGCGAGTGTCGCGAAGACTCGAGTCTCTCTCTGCGTTCGAATCCTTTGGTGTAACGAGTCGTACCAACCCACCCTGCGATTAGGGTTTGGATGTAAACTTATAAACTGAGAAGTTCTTATCTGCATCGCGTAGAGCAAGTGCACAGGCATAAAACGCGAATCGCATTCTGATAGTACAACTCACGCACTGTACACTACATTTTCAAATACAACTCACGGCTGATCGACGCTTCGGGAGACCCCAGAGCTGGCGCCTACCTCTGCCAGAGATATCTCTGGCCATACAAAGAGGTAACGCCGCCAGCATACTGGGGACCATGCCGCAGACGGACCTTTTGGATGGGGTATTCCTTTTATGACCCTTTTTTTTTTATTATTGTATTATATATAGGTTATTTAGGGTAAGGTTTTTTACATACGTTTTTCTTAAATATTGTTTCTTTAAATTTATGTGTAATTGCAGATTGCACTAGAAACTAAAAAGGTCCGAAACCCGTAGCCGTAAGTTACTCACGCACTGTACACTATATTTTCAATTGAACACATTTTCACCGTTTTCATTGAGGCGTATTGCGAAACGCGAGTCAAATTTTGAAACTAATAGTGGCAGTGAACGGCTATTATGCAGGTGTTGTTTACGCAGCCAAATGACGTCATGACCAAAGCACAATATGGCGCCTGCTTTGTCCAGAGTTGTCGTAAAATTACGCGCGAAATTTTAAAATGTATAATTTAATAGTAGATTGTACAACAAGTGCATAAAACGCACCATTTCACACGAGACGTTTATGCATCCGAGCGAGCTTGCGAGCGAGGATGAATATAAAGTCGAGTGTAAAATGCGTTTTATGGACGAGTTGTACACTCTACTTTTCACTTCGATTGCGAGGAAATGAAACTGCATCATGTAAATACTATACTTAAAAACAAATTTAATTAAGATTTAAAGTTCCATTAGAGCAATGAGAAATAAATTTAAAAAGTAATAAATTTTTTCCAAGAAGTTTTATTGTGTACTTTGGCTGTTGGTATCTTTGCCTTGGTCTTAGAATACTAACGAAACGAAACAAAATAAAGAGTTTATTCTATGAAGTTTTAAGTTTTTTTTTATTTGTTTACTAAGCGACTTTTATCATTGTTATTATTATGCCAGCTAAAACCCGTTCCAGACCTTCCGATCCGATCCTAATTATCGGATGAAATCGGATAATGTGTAGTGTAGTGTAATACCTAGATCCTAACAATTACACTACTCCTTATCCGATTTCATCCGATAATAAGGATTGGAAGGTCTGGAACGGGTTTAAGTTTTAAGTTGTTCGTGTGGCTGTTGGACCGATCGCCTTGGTCTTCGACGACGATTTTACTTTATGCTCTAGAGCATAAAAAGCGATTTTATGTCGCCTGCGCACAGCATAAAGTCGAACTTTTAGAGCATGAGAAGTGAAAAAGCATTTTACGGCACTTATCGATCGAATAAAAGTTTTGTGTGTATAGTTTACTAGCACCATAGAATCTACGATTTTTCTGCTTTGCCTAAGGTTGACTGGTATGCCTCGTGGCATTCAAGTTCGCGTTTTGTACGTTATGTTTTTGTTTTGTGCAATTAAGATTAACCCTTAAATGCATACAATTACGCTAATTTTATTTCTGAAATGACGTAATTACCAATGAAATCCACGTCAGTTTGAGACTTCGGGACAATCTTGAAAAAGTCTTTATTGACAATATTCAGGTTTTGACATGTGTCATTTCAGTAACGTGTATATATACATCATCATGCATTTTAGGGTTAAACAAATATAATCTAATTGAGACACTTTAAAAATCTTTGTAAGTGCCACACTTAGACGCTGATTAAATATTTTTTTTAATCCCGAAAAAAGAAGTGTTATAGGTTTAACATGTGTATCTGTGTGTCTGTCTATGGCATCGTAGCTCCAAAACGAATGGTCCGATTTGAATGCGATTTTTTTTAATCGAAAACCTTGTTTGTAGTTCTTAGCTATGTTTGGTGAAAATAACCGCAGCCGTTTTCAAGATAATTCAGCTTTGATGGAAACAAGAGACAGGATCTCAGGCAATATTGAAGGTGATTTCCTAACTTTGTGGTTATGTTCAGGTTTAGAAGCATTTTTATGCCACGCATTAAAGGGTCTCATGATGACCAACCAATTGACTCGAGGGTCTTTCAAACTTTGAATTTAGGTTATTTATAGGCAAACCCGTAGAACCGATGGCCGTTGGGGCAAAAAGGTTCTTGCGTGGCTACCACGGACCAGAAGACGTAGCGTGGGAAGGCCCCCAATAAGGTGTACCGACGACCTGGGGGCGGTAGATGGTGGGAAGTCGATACTGCAGTGCCTCGGGCATGTTCGCGGAGGCCCGCACGGCATGTTTCCACAGCACTATTTAAAATTAATTTACTGTATAAAAGTCTATGTTGTTCGAAATAAATGTATTTATTTTTAACTAGCTGTGCCCCGCGGTGTTACCCGCTCATCCCACGGGAACACTAAATTTATTCGGGATGAAAAGTATCTTATGTCCTTTCCCGGGTGTCAAACTATCTCCATACTAAATTTCATCTAAGTCAGTTCAGCGGTTTAAGCGTGAAGAGGTAACAGACAGACAGACAAACTTTATAATATTAGTATGGATTATAATAATGGTGTAGGGAAGTAGGTACTCACTGGGTAGCATGCTGATGAAGTCTCTTTGCAGCATCGGCTTGAGGTACGCGTTGATGTGTCCGTGCTGATAGTGGCACATCCGCGCCAGCAGCTGTTCCACGAATTCCACCTGCCCACAGACATCCATATAAATCCGGTCAAGTGCGAGTCGGACTCGCGCAACGAGGGTTCCGTGCGAACTATGAAAGCACTGCATATTGCTCTAACGAAGAGATAAACTGTACTGAGCGACAAACTTAACTAAAGTTGGGAAGCTGTTTTACGTGCTTTAAATAAAGACTACCTATATCTTTGTGATTCAATTACAAATATTTACTTTCAGATTTTTCCCTATCCTTGTAGTACAAGACGGCATTACTTGCCAAATTTCATAGTTAGTCAACCGAAAATACCCTATAAATTTTGTTTCCTTTGAGAGTGTAGAAATGTACGTTTTTTGCGGCGTAGACGGCCGTATCTTTTTTTTTTACGTTGACTTCCAAGTTTGATTTTTTCACAGTTTCAACGTATGTAGACCTGATTATATGGATTTAATTTCAACTCGATACCTCCACGCGTTCCTGAGATAAGGGGGCTTGACAGACGGACGGACGGACAACAAAGTGATACTATACTAAGCATACGCAGCCTTTGAAATTCCAAATATTGGGTTGAAAATAATACGGATGAATGAAACTTCGGAAGTTTTGGATATTCCAGTTTTGTGCAGACTTAGAATAGAATTTACGAATCAAAACTAAATGTCACCTGGTCTGTCTCGTTCCATCTCGCAAAGATGTTGAGACATGTGTCCCTTTCCGCTGTGTACGCTGGGCTGCTCGGTGCGGGCCGCACTCCCGTATCCAAGGATGTCAATGATGTCACCTGGAAAATAGTGAAATAGTACATTACTGCAGACGCCGGGATATAAGGGCTTGCCGGCAAAGCAAGCCGTTGTCACGGCTAAGGCATGTATAGCGCTTTTCTCAAACATATGCAATAAAATAAAAATACACCACTCAAAAAAACATAATTCAGCTGTTTAGCCCGTTCATGAACACCGACGCCATGTTTAAAAAAAAATTACTTCCCGGCCTAGGCATTCAATTTAGTATGAAATTCCTTTACAGTTCTCTCGAATTGTTCCGCCCGAAACGTGACACTTCGAAGCCTGTTTTAACGCACGTTATGACGATATTTCATTGCCTGTTTGAGAAAATGTATATTACTACAGAGGCTGGGAAAAATAGGATTGCCGGCAGCATAGAACAGCTATACTCAACCTAAGGCCTGCCAAGTTTTTATGAAATACCTAAATACCAACTTTAATATTTGGGACCCTTATAAGAAAAAGGTTGAGTATCACTGGTGAGTGGTGGTATCAGCTTGTGTTGTCCTATTAAGTTTTTTATAAAGTTCTTAGTTCCTGAATAAGTTTACTATTGTTACCAACAAAATATGGATTTAAATTTCCTTCCAAAAAAAAAATACATTACATTCCTTCGATTCATCTCATTCTGCTTTCATTTCTTGATTCATCATTTTGGTAGTCTTTGTAATATTTTTTCACACTTTGTGTGAAGTACTTTTCTTATTCAGACGCTTTTGGCGTTTGTCACTATTATTTGTCATTATTATGCATGTAAATTGTCTTAGCGTAATTTATACTGACATTTTATATTATGAAATAATTAAATCTAATCTAATCTATCTTTGGACACATTCAATGTTAGTCTATTTTATTTGTCTGTTTCGTTATTCATGCTGTTGTCTTTGGTCTATGAAATAAAAAATTTCATGACGATTTTGAAGCCTAATATAAGGTTTAAAATGGCTTACAAAAATATGTTTACATTTGCAGATTTTAGCACCCATAGTAAAATGGTCTTACATGTTTTCAAGGCTCTGGAAGGTAACTTTTTTCTATCATTTAACATCATGTATATACATATGTATTCTTAAATCCTGGTGAAAAACGATAAAGCATAATTTCATTCAAAGAATTTATTTGCAAGTCACATGATGTGTCAGTAATGAAAAACAGAATAAAATTAATATTTAATTGGGGCTCCCATACAACAAACATTGGTTACGTTAACTTTGCACCTCATTTGTATGGGTGCCATTCATACCAGGTGCAAACTTATTTGGGCCAGTTAGGATGGGAAGTGTTTGTACAGAACCCTCCGAGCGTGAGTCCGACTCACACTCGGCAGGCATTTTTAAATATTTTCTTTAGTGTAAATTAATACATGCAGTGTTATAATAGTTAAAAAAACTTATCTTTAATTATGCAGATCCCCAAGTGCCCATGAGACACTTAGATGAGTGAAAGAGTATATGGCTGTCTCATTCAATTTGGAAGGAGAAAAAGAAAATGTTGTATGTTGACAACCAGTGCTCACTAAGTATTTAGGTAACAAATACCTACTTAACCAAAGGTAGTTTCTCAGTATCTATGTACAAACTAGATATGATATTTTGCAGAGTAGTGTCAGAAATTTTAGTGAGTTTTGGTTGTCACCTGGCTATATAATACAGTATTTAATGTCCGACCAATTACATATTTATATCGAAATTTTAAAAACAAATAATAATAGATAAAGAATATATCCTATAGTTACAAATGATAGTTTCAGAGACTAATGTGACAAAAAGGTGACAACATACAGTACCATACTGACTTCATTTTATTGAACAGGTTTTTGTAAATGTAACAGGAGTTACATTTATATAAAATCAAATATGTAACATTCTTAACATGAGAATTATAGTATTATTTACATTAAAAGAGATACAGCGACATTCCATTTGAATGTTAGGCACATGACCTCATTATTATCATACTTCTAAGAAAGTTACGTAGTACATTTTACGTATGTCAATATTTTATAACTTGGCTTTGTATTTATAGTGAATTCTTGTACTTTTATGCTTTTAAGGTAGCTGTTATAACATGCCCAACAGAGTAGACATTCTGGTGGAATGCAGTTACAAATGAATTGTTTATAAACAAATATGTATAACGGCAACATTTGGCTGTAGTAATATTAGACTTGGTTTCTTAAGATTCATCAAATAATGATCACAATTATGACATTTAAATGCTGGTATTCTTTTTTAACATGACCTTTACCACACCTGCAGATTTTTATTCAACATTTTTTTTCTGAGTCATATTTTACTGTACAATTAATAGACCTACAAAGACTCATACAAATAAACAGATTTCGAAATTATAATTATATTCTGTGATATATATTGTTAGAAAATCAAGGATTTTTATTATTTATTTTTATACCTTAATTATTCTGATTTCGACTTGTAACAATGGTACAGTCTTAATGTCAAATTGCATACTAAAATTGTTAACTACTTTTGCTGTTGACTGTACTTTAGTAAATTCAGATAAGTAATCAGAACGCTCATAACGACTACATGTAATCGACAGTGATGCGGAACAACTGGTTATGTCATGACAATCTTCTGATCATCGCGAAATTGCGAAATTTGAGCGAAAGTAGCACACCACATTATTTCATGGTAACCAAGCTCAAACGTCAATAAATATGCCTTAAAACCATGAAAAGTTAGATAAACTTTGTAGTTAATGCTGGTTTAGTATGTTTTGCTGACGATTTGAAAGGATTTTTCAGTAAATTGTAACGGTATCCAAGGAAATTGAAAGTCTGACGCTAATATCATCTATCTCGCTATTTTAGTCATAATTTATTTACAGTTAAAATAAGTAGAAAGATTGAAGAATTTGGTCTTACACAATTGAAAATATAACTGAATTCAAGAGTTGAACAAAAAATATGATTCTCGGAAACGTCCGCAATGCAGGAAAAAGTTATTTTATTAGTTTAAAAAATTGTTAACTATATCCTACGGCTGTGGAGGATACACGAAGAGATTTTAAATAGTAACTAATAGATGCTTGATACTGGTAATAGTTATCTGATGCTAAGTTGCCCTCAAAACACAAAATAATCGAAATCAAACTGAGTGGTGCCAAAGATGGCGGATCAGCCATGACAGAACGGTATTGCTCTAAATAATAATTATGACCGTACCTGAGGCGGCGCTGTATCTTCTATCATCCGTTCAGTCTCCATTTTTGCTATATCACTGAAAACATCAATTAGTCTAGTAAAATCACCACTAATAACTAATAAATCACAATCGCTCGGTTACAATGGTCATCGCTCGCATGACGTCAAGCACAAGCACTAACTCACGTTATGACTGATGCTATTTGAACTGTTTTATCTAGTCGTATGTCAGGGAACAGTTGGTGACGTTGAAATTCTGTATAATGAATAAAAACTTTCAGTTTTGATAAAATGTACCAATCTTCAAAAGTTTTATAACGCATATTTAATATAATGCATATTTGGAAGTACATTTGAGGTATATTTTTGAAACATTTATTCAACAAAACCATTTAATAAGTAAATTCGCATCTATGTAAACGTAGTAGAGCAGTTCGGAAACACGTGTCGGGGTTCCATAGCTAAATTGTAACTTAGAACCCCTACCACATGGCAAAATAACAAGAATCCAGACAACAATTTCCACCGGAAGTTTATGAAAGAGAAAAAAAAACAGAGTTGCCATACATTTAAAATTCCCTTCAAACTAGTCACAATTTTAATATAATGCATACAATTTATGTTACAAATTATTATTTTTTAGTTCCTGATTTGTTTTTATTTGATATGTATGTTAGCTTCAAGGTATTTGTATGTTTATGGGCCATAGCATCCAGTCAAAAGTTTGAAATTATTATTATTTTATTATTAAACAATTAAATGCATATTGTTGTCTGGCGCCTTTAACTTAAAGATAGCGCAAGCTCGTGGTCTCAGGTTTCAATAAATACCAAGAGCTGATGTTTTTATGATAAGAACAAACAAAAAGTTATTGTGCTGATACCAACACCTCTAGCACAACTCTGACAGGCGAGTCTTTCTCGCGCGAGATAATTGCCTTTCTCTTTCTGTACACTAATGTTAGAGGGTGACGGGTAGCTAAACATGTTGCTCGACAAGAGTCGCGAAGCATAGTTGTGCTAGACGGGCAGTACTGTTTAGTTTGTAGGTAAATATTTCTTTTTATTGGGGGTATTCATTTTGCTATAATGGCAACACAATTTGCAACGTCAAGTCCGTCCGTCAAGCTTCAAGTCGACGAGATGCAGACTGTCACTAAAATGTCACTATACATTGTATACAAGCAAAGTCCACAGCTGTATAGTGTAAACAATGTTCTGCTTTATTGTTGATATTTTAAGAAACAAGAGAGTATAATGACCCTTGTAAAACTATTTCTTCTCTCATTCATTCGAAAAAGTTTCGTGGCAACGCTCAGTCACAACTGAGTTCTTTGATATCGAAGTGATTTCTTTGTGATATTATTTCAAAATGAAGATCAAAGTTGACAGGAGTTTAGTGCCTATTAAGGCACATTTCTTCTTCTTTTTCGCTGGTAAGTTTTTTTTTAATTTGATTGCTCGACTTTTCAATTTATGGTATGCAAAGTTCTTTAAAAAAAGAACAATTAAATACTCGTTAGTTTATAAAACTTGATACAGTTATCATAACTTGAGTCTCATTAAAATGCAAATGACTGTTCCACTTTTTCACATTATCATAATCGCTAAAACTTGTTATCTGAGATATCATACATTTATTTTTTAATTTGTATTGAACTGAAAATGTTTGATTTAATTTAAATGAATGTATATTATTTGCTATCGTAAATTGTAGTTATTCAATGAGAACAATTGATTCTAGTTGTTCATTCTTTATTAATGTATTTGTGTCAATTGATGCAAATACTTACTGTGAAGTTGACAAGGACGGAAAGTTTAAAAAGGAATTGTCTGTTACATCTTTTACCCAGTTATCCATACAATAGAGAAAGAAAAAGCAATATGGTATTTGACTATTGTGAAAATAAATTGTGTTATTGAAAACACTAAACACACATTAAAAAATATGCAGAACGAAATAAACTACCACTAACTTTTGGACAATATACTATTTTTAACTGTACAAAAACTAAAAGAAAATGTGTTGTGACTACTGATTTTTATGACTTCACAAGCCGGTTTCTTCATACTAACTCATCATTTTTCTTCATAATGTTTCATACAGAATAGCTCATTTGGGCTATCATCAAACACTGTATTAGATAAAGTTCAGTTGTGCTACAAAAACTTACGATACAATAAGGAACAACGGAATAGAACCTTAACCCAGATAGCCCGACCAGGTGTTATAAGACCGCTCATTTTTTTTAAATAATTTAATCCAAAAGAAGGGGAGGCCTTTGCCCAGCAGTGGGACACCTAAACGGCTATAAAAAAAAAAAATTAAAATTTAATCCAAAGCTTGTTGCGATTTCAGATATCGCAAAATTTACCCAGGTTCCAAAAAGTTTGTTTAGGTGAAAGTGGGTTAAGGTACATAAGGGTGCGGGTGTCGTTGCATGACAGAAACTTTCATACGAATTTTAATTGAGTGAGTTTAGGTGCTAAACATTGCGGTCTTCAGGTAATGAATAATTATTAAAAATTAAATAAAGATGATATAAAATAAGTTTCTGTCAAAAATTTCTTTTTTTGACAAGCTTTTATAGCCGTCTGTACTTTTCTTTAAATATCCATCAAATGCTCACTGAGACGATTCTAAAGAGCCCAAACTCGGTAGGATTGCTTTTTCTATTATAGAGTTCCTATGGCCACCTTCCGGCTCCATCATCAGATCAGCCCCATGGTACCATATTACTGTATTGTCATCAAAGTTAAGTAAGTTTGCAAAATTTCAGCTCAATCGGTTGACGATATATGCTTCAAAATTGAGTTGCAAGATTCCACCCGAACAAACATACTTACATACAAGGCAAGTTAAATAAAAGCTTGTAATTAAGTTTTACAATCAAAATTGTTAAAAAAGGCTGTTAATCCGACTCTAGAATCGTAAATAAACATTCTAATTGCTGCATATATTAGAAACACCTGTGCTAAACAAATATTTAGTTATATTTTCTTTACGCACCAAAAGTTACAATTTTCTGTGGAATCTGAAAGTTTCATCACTTTTCGATTTTGTGTAGTGGTTACAGCTTCCAATCTTGGGATTCGAAGCCCTAGTAGGGCCATTTTTTCTAAAGTTGTACACCCCACCTTTTTTTTTAATTTTCGATATTTTGGGTATTGGGACAGTTTTTTTCCCCTAATTAGACCAAAAGAGCTCGTGATTCTGAGTAGAAAATACCCAAAATGTCGAAAATTAAAAAAAAAAGTGGGGTGTACAACTTCAGAAAAAATGGCCCAGTAGTGGTTAAAAGTGACAAACCTTTTAATTTTACGACTGTACATAAGACAATTACTAAGATGTCGTTAACTTCTTAAATGTTCTTTAATTCTCCTCCATCTTTTTTATTTATTTATTTATAGCCTCTTCTCAGATATTCCTCTCAGATCTCCTCCATCTTACATCATGTAAATGCATAACTTGAACAAATGTTAGAATGTTAATTTATTCGTTCGTTTGGTTACTGTTTAAAGATATAAAAGAATCGCCGAAGCATTGTTATAGTACATTGATTGATTTTCTGTGAATTCTCGAATGTCCCATCCCAGTTCGCAGGTGTTTGTGCAATTTGACCATAAATATGGTATTTGGAACTTTACGAATTACCGCCCGTGGTTTGTGTAAAGGTTTAGGTCTTTCCTTGGCCAGGAAGTGAGATTTTCTTCAAAATCCCACGTCCGAGGGTGACGCAAGATATATTTAATATCTTTTTTTTTATCATCAACCATCGTTTTAAAAGTTACTAGTATTATGCTACGGTTACGTTCGTTCAGATGCCGCACGTATTAAGGTTCGACCACACCGCTGCTAAAAAACGGCGACTGTCCTTTTACGCAGTCAAATATATGAATAATAATTCGCGCGATTTTAGCTTTAGGTATTTTCATATGGCACCGTCTTTAGAGCAGCGGTGTGGACGTACCTTCTACACAAACAACCAATAAAATTCGTTTCTCAAGCGGCCTTTGCTTACCTAATAGAATAAGACATTGAAGAAGGCTTATTGGTCTTTTGATATTAGGCTAATATCAAAAGACCAATAAGCCTTCTTCAATGTCTTATTCTTGATTTTACGAGCTACCTTTATTAGCTTCACTTGTAATTAAGTTAGTTTGTAATTCATGGAATATTATTTAATTAAACGGGACTTAATCGCCTTTTTAATAACCTCGACGTTTCGCATGTGATTCTCGTCTCGAAGGGACACTATTATAATTTTAATAAATTATACCACTTTTTGAACGCGAATTAAGCCGCGTTTTGCTATAATGTGTCAAAAACGTGTATTTTTAAATCAAATCATGTATTTTTTTGCCTTTAGCCTTTACGCAAATATAGCCATAATACGGGCAATATTCCTCAGTCCCAGGCTTATCTGAAAAGTAGATTACGTTCTTTGTCATATAGAATAACAATAAACTTTATTGTTCCATCTTCCGCCCGGTTGTATTGCCTTTATTTTTGCAATAATGTCGAGATGAGTATATTATTATGGAGAGATAATTATGATTATGAATGAAGATCTTCTTCGGTATCCGCGACCAGCCTTAGCCATAAAGGCGCCCTGGGCCTGTTATTCATTATTTAGCGATGTGAGGTCCTAGGCGCATGTAATGATTAAAAATAGGCCCTTTAGGACCCAACGCCCCGGGCGGCCACCCCGGTCGACCCCCCTAAGCCGCCGCTGTCCGCGACTGTCGCACATTTCAATAAAACAAGTAAAAAAAACAATTTTTGTGATCCTTTTTTTAGTTAGATCATACTTCAGAGGCCGAACTTGAATTTTATCGAATTTGATTGAGCGCTTTATGAGAAAATCAAAAAAAAAGATAATATACACCCATTTCGCTCTCTGTAGTCGGTTATTTATTGTTAAAAGGAGGATATCGTAACTTCAAAACTACTTGCGTGATTTATATGGAACAAAGCAAACGTATTTCTAAGCACATATAATTGTAATGTCATAAACTAATTGAAAGGAAACAATAATATTCTCCATTGGTTACGGATATGCTTATTGTTTGAAAGGCCTTTGACTTTTTAAAAGAACATTTAAGGCTACTTATCTGTTAAAAAATGGTGATTGTTTTAGACATTTCTCTCTATGATCAAACATGTTTCTTAGTATATTATCAATGTTACTACTTAGAACAGGGCTATTGAGATATATTGCTATATATTTGAAACCTAGTGTTTGAATTTTTCATTAGTAATATTTGTTTTAAAAACTGCTCCAAATTTACAAAATTCACGCATAAAACTGTTTTTACAACGTATTTTCGACTTCACGCAACGAAAGCATGAAACTATGTTACTATCTAGAACTCAGGGAATGTATTATTCACTTTAAAAATTTGGTTGAAATTATCAATAAGTTTGTCATAATATGAAAACGATACAATTTAGAAGGAATAAGGCCTCTTAAAGCGTCCCCAACTTCTTTCTGACGTATCAGCAGGTAAAAAGCATCCTATACTATATCTTTCCCTATAGTTTTTGTGATGTTTTTTGTCTATAGCATAAATAGAAGGATGCATCCAGTTTTTGTTTTATGTTAAAAAACCTTGTCAACCAAATTGTTTTGTTGGATTGTTTGGTTGATTTTAGTACTTTGTGAGTGTTTTTACGACTGCACTCGTATTTAAGACGTGTTTGTACGGAACCCTTGGTGCGTGAGTCAGGCTGGCACTTGGCCGGTTTTTTACATTTTTACTGTGCAATTTTGAAACATTCAAAAATACACCTACTTACCTACTTACAAAATTTCATGATCATGGGATTCGGCTGAGAAATGCGACCTATAGGCGAGAACGGCCGGAATGCGTCTAGACATCCAAACATCTGGACATACGAAAGTATTTCGGCCCAAGCTGAACCTGAGACACTACGCTCACTAGGTCAATTAAAATCCGTCAGTACAATAACGAGTGTTAATTATAGCAATAAAGCAATCAGTTTGAAGATAAAACTTTATTTTTAGCAAACAATCATGATGATAATTAACGATTAAGTGGAAAATCCTTCGCGACCTTCGGGGGAATCTAAGTACTTGCGACCAGCGGTTGAGCGAGAAATCCGAGCGGCTATACGAGTGAGCGAGACACACGCACCACGCACCGCTGCCGCTCGCCGCTGGCTCATGGCCAGGCCGTTAGGGCTTGTGCACAAATCACGCGAGGTTTTTTCGGCTACTTTTTGACCCCCGTCCCCCCTGGTGATATTTGGTGAGGTTCTTTGCTAAAAACCCCCCCCCACTCACAACCCTACGTGTATTTTTTTCCGCCCGAATTTCGTAAAATAAACGTAATAAGAGTATTAGTATCAAGAAGAAGATTTATTAACGAAACCGAGAAAAAGTATCTACCACAGACCATAGTATCTACTCATATACTTAGTTAAAACTTATTGAACCGGGTTCATCGCGATATTTTGATTTACCTTCATTGCCTGACGTTTCAACACGGTTTCACGTGCCGTGGTCCCAGGCGTACTGATGAAACAGCCAGTTGTTACTGGAGATGTCGGCCAAATCTCTCACTACCCGATGAATCCATACTTAATATACTTATACTTAATATTATAAATGCGAAAGTGTGTCTGTCTGTCTGTTACCTCTTCACGCTTAAACCGCTGAATCAATTTTGATATCCTGGAAATTGTACCTAAAAAGATTGAAAAGTGAGTGAACGTTTCTGCTGGGGTGCGGTGACCCTGTAGGAAATGTAATTATTAGATCAAAAGCACAATTGCTCTTACATTTGCTTAGGCGCTTTTAATAATCCCTTTTATCAAGTTCCACGCGTACGTAGTCGCGGGCAAAAGCTAGTTGTGTAATAAAACGGATACTTAGTTCGTTCGCTTCCCCAAGCTGATGTCGTGATTTTTTCGACACCCCTGTTTTCAAACATGCAAATAACGTGCGTTATAACAGGCTTTGAAGTATCACGTTTCGGGCGGAACGACTCTAGAGACCTGTAAAGGAATTTCATACAAAATTGAAGGCCTAGGCCGGGAAGTAATTATTTTTTAAACAATTTGGCGTCTGTGTTTTTTAAGTGTAGCATTTTTTTATTTCATTGCATATGTTTGAGAAAAGCACTTTACTTGCATTAGCCGTGAAAAGGGCTTGCCGGCTTCGTATCACTTTACGTCTATTCGCACACACACACAATCCCTCGCACAAACGTATGCAAACGTGAAGTAATGTTAAAAACAAAAACCTACCTGTTTTACTTTTATTATTAAATACACTTTAGTATAGTAGTAGCTAATATTTCATAGGCTAATACTTTATTTCTAATTTGTTATTAGGTATAAATGTATTATTTCTAGAAATTGTAAATTGACTTGTAGTAGTAGAAGAGCGGGATTTCCTGACACAGGTATCATTATACTTACTAGGAGATCCCAGCCAGGAGAAATAAATTATTTTCCTTTTTTATTTTCATTTTCTATATCTATTCACCCGGCAAGCCCTTATATCCCGGCGCCTGCAGTAATTAAAAATTAAAAAAATTAAATTAAATTAGTAATGTACTACCTCTTGCCAACCCTAGCGCATGTCATTCCCATGGCACTAGAAAGTGATTGATGTCGCATTAACAGCAGGAAGCGGGTTAGGGGACCTTGGCAATGAATTGGATCGCCGATTTAAAGGAGTGGCCACACCACTGCTCAAAATACGCTGAGGTTGCGTTTACGCAGTGATGTGTTTACGCGTCAAGTTTTTTGCACATGCTGACGACACAGAAACTCAAAATACGCTAAAGTTGCCTCTAGTGTGAGTCGGACTCGCGCACCGAAGGTTCCGTCCGTACAAACTATGAAAGCGCAGCATATTGCACTTACGAAAAAAGTTACTGAGCGACATACTTAACCGTCGGAAAACTGCTAGTTTATGTTTGGCCTTGTGGTTAACTGGTAGAAAATGCCTTATGGCATTTAGTCCGCCATTTGTACTTTTACTTTTGTATTTTATGCCCCATGTCAAAACAGGGTTAGTTTACCAACAGAAAATAAGTTTTTAATCACAAAAATATAGATTTATGACAACGTAACTACATATTTACAGTTTTCGGACGTTTTTATCTACTTTTGCTACATGATATTATTTTTTTGTCAAATTAAGAAAGAACAGAAGTACTCTATAGGTTTTGATTCCCTTGCCGGCGTCAATAAATGCAGATTAAATTCACATGTCTTTTGATTGCGTTTTTTTCACGGCTCCAAGGGTTGTCAGACCTGAGTATTAGATATTAATTTCAGCTTGATACTTCCACGCGTTACCGAGAATTATTTTATGGCATACATATTGCGAAAAAACTAATAACAGACCAAACAACAGCACAAAGTGTATGAAGTGATGTAGATAGTGGTATCAGTAATTTACCCCGACTCTTTATTTCGTTGTCTGCGATTACAAAAGTGGTTTATCTGTACAGTAAAATGGGGAGATAAAACTGTCTAAATCATGTAATTTATTGAAATGATAACGCAGTTTTCTGAAAACGAAAGTCTTGATCAGAAACTTATTACTTACCCCCTATCATTTATTATTCAAATAAGTTACAGAGCAACAAAACCAAGGCATCGTGAATTACAAAAATACATGTAAACACATACAAGACTTAAAACTACTTAGATTTAGGCTACATAATGTCGTGGCTTCGTTGCGTCTGATCTGGTGTAGGATTCGGCAGATGTCGCTACACAACCTTTCGGCTAGAAGTCTGCACTTGCGATGGTGTCCTGCAGCGGCCGCGGCACGCGCACCACACACGAGCTGAAGTGCACGTAGTGGCGGAACAGCTGGTGCACCCTCAGCGAGAAGCCAGTCTTCTCCGGCGGACGTACTCCACCACATCGTTGGACATGGCGGAGTGATGTAAGCGCGACATATAGAGCGCCTTACTTGGTGTCGCAATCCGAAGACCAGAATCAACCCAACACATACTAAACTTAACTAAATAGATAAACTATACACGCAGGTTTTATAAAATAAGTAGGTAAACATTGCCCTGTTATAACATAATCAATTTATAACGAAAATCCCGTCAAGTGCGAGTCGGACTCGCGCACCGAGGGTTCCGTACAAACGATGAAAGCAATGAATATTGCTCTAACAAAAAGATTAACTATACTAAGAGACAAGTTTTGGTGTGATTGACGTAACGATGTGATAGCTCAGTTTGGAGAGCACTGCGCCGGACACGTATTAGGGTCGCAAGTTCGAGTCCTGCATTGTAGAGGATCACACTAAGATTTTCTTTTATAATCAACTATTGGGTAAATATTTGTTTAATTTTATTCTGGGTTAAGCTGTGTTGTTAAATCGTATATTTGCTGAGCCTTAGCCGAGATATAAGTGGTATTGTTCTACGATTACAACTGATGCTATCTTGTTTCAATAGCAACTCGCAATTAAGATTACATTGGATGGGTAGTCTATAAAAGATAACTCGAATATTTTTTGCATCCTGATAGAGTCAATAGATATTACGGGAAAATCTTACACGATCACTTTTCACAAAAAATAATACACTTCATTGTGAAGATTTCTACAGCTGAAAAAGTTGTTATAAAACAACCGAAATCGTTCAAGTTATGCCTATAATATTAGACAAGTACCTACACTCGATTCCACATGGACCTTCACAGTCAAACTATGAACACAGTTTTGAGGGACGATGTCCCTAGTGCATGAAATTTGAATGAATGCATAGTTGTATAGTCTATCCGGAATTTTAAGATCAAATTCTGTCAAACTGGCACAAGTGAAAAACGACCTTAAATTTACATTTATACGGTTGTTTGTACCTTGTGCCAAAGTGATTTCATTTGAGCTTAGAGATCGGACAGGCTATGTACATTTTTAATTTAGGTTATTATTCTATAAGAGACTAGAAGGTGCCACTTCACCCGCGATCCTTTAATTATCGTGTTCGAGTAAAAAGTATCCTATAACCATCTCTGGATGTCCAGTTATCCCAGTACCAAAGTTGGTTAAAATCCGTCCAGCAATTTTGGACAAAGAAAATTTTACCAACTGACGGGTCCCTATGGCTGGCACCGCGCGCCCTTACAATATCAGACGCACAAATCACAATCCATCGTGCTGTTCAGATTTTTACTGAAATTATGACCACTCTCCATAGGAAACTGATTTTCAAGTCAATTCTAGAAATAAAGGTGTACCTACATACTATGCCAGATGGTTAAATGTGTAATGAAGTTACACATGTGCCAGAAGGGCAGTATAATTACTTTATTGAAATATATCTACCAGCGGTTCACTGTTAAATTTTACTAAGGAGAAAGAACCGCCAAAAGAAAACTCCGATGCTGCCTTATTACTAGGTTATACTTTTAAAACAAAGCCTCTACAAGTCTACATATATATTACTTATAATACATTCAATATACTCAATGTACACTACTTTGAACACAATTTTTTATTTTACACCGTTCGAGGTCCGCGGTTTCCGTTTAAGGACTTGCTCGTATGTACATCTTTATTAAAAAAAAACATACTTATAAAATGACTAGTTTTTCAATTCTAGAATTTTATAATAGTATATAAAAGATTGGACTTTTAAAATATCTTCGCAGGAAATAGATCCGGCCTGACATGTATCAAAAGCAAAACAAAAAACTATCTAAATAATATTCTTAAAATTAACTGACACGTTTTATCCTCAGCGTTAGGTCCAGTTCTGCCGCAAATGAACGTATTCGGGAGACAGCTAGGCATATCACCCGGCGCCATGGGGATAGTGACGTCCGTGCTGCCACTGCTGTGGGCTGCAGCGAAGCCACTCTTCGGATATGTTGTGGATTACTGGCCTGTAAGTCATGGACTAAGTCTACTCATGTTGGCGAGCTAGGTATATCACAGGCATGGGGATAGTGATATTCTGCTGCCGCTTTTATGGGCTGCACCACTGATATGTGGTGGATTTCCGGCCTGTAAGTCTCTTGCTTTCTTTGACGCTCCAGAGGTTTATCTTTGGAAAGGGTTTGGAGGACGTGAAGGGCATCACCGCCTCCCCCTAACCTGAACGCAAGATCCACTCGAGATCGAGACTTAACATTTAATTTTTTCTTTTCCAGAACCACAGAAAACTAGTCTTCATGCTTCTAATAGCGACCATGACAGGCTCCTACTGTTGTCTTTGGTTCCTGCCCATGCCGGATCCACCGTCACAGATAACAGAAAACGTGTACAAACTCAACGATACCGTATATCTGAAAAAAGTAAACACCGCGACCATAGAGGAAGATTTATTGCAGAAATTCAGTTGTCATTGGACATGTCACAACGAGACTTTTGACGTTTATCTGTCAAACTCGACTTACATTAACACTTTATATTTAGATCAGGATGTAGGGAATACATCTTGCTCGCTCCATAGTATGGAATTCGACACGATTAGAGAGGGAGAAGTGATATGCGTGCCAAAAAACGAGTGTAACTTAATATGTTTGGATAATGAGTTGAATGGGACGGACTTTAATGCGTCGAATAGTTCAGTAGTGGATAATTTATCTGTGGAAAGTACAGATAATTTATATATGACAAGTGTGTTCTGGGCGTTTGTGGTGTTGATGTGCGTTGGGACTGTTGCATTCAATGTTGCCAACTGTATTGGCGATGCCGTGTGTTTCGATGTGTTGGGTAAGCAATTTTTTCTTCTTTAAGATTTCTTTTATGCAAGGCGAGCTGCGTCCCGCCGTGTTACCCGCTCATCCCACATGGACACTAAATTTGGAAGTTTGGCATGCCTTCATCTGCTGAGCTATTAAAAAATTTAACTCTTTGCCGGCTCATGTGTTTCCTCCTTATAACATGGGACCCTTCAAACGAAGCATGAAGAAGCATATCTCAGGCCAGCATGGCAGTTTTAACTGGCACCGTTGGTTTCTTGTCAGTTGCCATTGCGACTTGGGCTCCCCTTTTTGCTTACCATTCAATCAGGCGAAGTGAAGCCACTATGTTGTGCCTTTATTAAAAAAGAGTGAGACCTCACTGAACACCAAGTTCTTACAAAACTCCTTACACCATAACTCCTGTCAAGTACAGCGTTATGCCTGACAGTAGCTGTGATCTAAGTAGTTTTGGAAGAATTTGGTGTTCAGTCAGATATCACTTCTTTAATACCGTTTACGAACTTGTATTTTTTTCACATTTATGTCTTTGATGGGATTATTTTTTCTAGGCCAAGAGCGAGCCTCAAAATACGGCGCCCAACGCGCCTGGGGCACGGCTGGCTACGGCCTCACTGCCCTAATAGGTGGAGCCCTGATTGACCTCACCTCTGGAGTCCACAAGGATTTCACACCAGCCTTCATAATAGCGCTCGCTGCCACTGCAGTAGACCTGTACAGCTGTAGAGCTCTTACTGTGAGTAGTTTAGAGCCATCTATCGGGAATTAACTGTATTATCAGAGTCGATTATAGCTACTATTATAGAGTCCTGAATTTCGTATATTACTACCCATAAACACAAGCCTATTTGAGCTTAATTTGGAACTAGATAAATCGATTTTGTGCGGTAGTGTGATATTTATTTATTTATATAAGGCATATTCCAATGCTAAAGCGAAACTGTTTCTCCATAAACATTAAAATGATACTTTAAGAACGAACTCGTAATACATTATCACGACGTGTCCTTTTTCAGTTACCGTCTCTATCAAGTCCAGATGACTCTGGGAAAGCTCTTAAAGACGTTTTAAAAATGCCACGGGTACTAGTATTCATACTGTTCGCCGTGGTGGCCGGCACGTTTGACAGCTTCATCATATACTACATGTTCTGGTGAGTATATATAGCCCCACAGGCTTTTAAAACCCAAGCCATATTGCGGATTGGAAACGTGGTCGCTTACAATGGGCCTCATAAGAAAGCTCAAGGTTACTCAAAGGGCAATGGAGCGAGCTATGCTCGGAATTTCCTTGCGGAATCGAATCCGAAATGATGAGATACGCAAGAGAACCAAGGTTGTAGATATAGCTCAGACAGTCGCCAAACTTAAGTGGCAGCGGGCGGAGCACAGCTCGTAGAATCGATGGCCGTTGGGGCAGAAAGGTTCTTGAGTGGCGACCGCGGACCGGAAGACGCAGCGTTGGAAGGCCTCCAACACGGTGGACCGACGACCTGGTTAAGATCGCGGGTAGAAATTTGATGTGGGCGGCGCAAGATCGATCGTTGTGGAGAACTTTGGGGGAGGCCTTTGTCCAGCAGTGGACGTCTATCGGCTGATATAATGATGATGATTTTAATGGCAACGGTATTTTTTTATAATTAGGCACTGGTGTACGCAAAGTGAAAACAGGACTAAATATTACGCAAATTTCAAGTAGGTAAGTTTTGCATAATAAAGCTTTCCACGGTAATTAAAGTGAAGTTTTTTTAATAGGATTCAGTATTTATTTCCCAAGAAAAGCGAAGGTATTGAGCAGCATTCCGGTAAACAATGTTTTGAATTTGGTTAATAACAAATAGCTATTGACGTTTAATAAAGCAAATATATGACGTATACACATTATTGCCGTATGAAAGCTGTTTGTAGGGCCACTATCCCTATCAAAATCCATCACATATCACATCTAAGGTTTCGTCGAATAAGTTTGGTCCTTCGAGCCGGATCTGAAACAGCGACCTAATACAATTAATTTTCACTATATTCAAATACCGTATTGGGTACTCCAGTATAAAAAAAAATATGAATCGATAAAAAGATTCTATACAAATACTCCAGTATAGTTCAGTAGTACAGTACGATTAAAATCAGTTAACGATTCGGCCAACCTCGGTAATTGTAGTGAATCCCTCATCTCTCACATAGAGTTATCAATTTACAGATATGACCGATTTACAAAATTCTTTTTGTATTTGATAGGGTATACTCCCGAGATGGTCCCATGTAAATTTTATCAAAATTGGTCAAGCAGTTTATGAAACATCAACAAAAATCGGTTGAAATCGGTTTTTTAAATTGTTTATTTGGTGATTATTATTATTAATCCGACGTAATATCGTAGGTACTGTTACTTATCAAACAGTAAAATATTGACTTATATATGTTTTTTTACATATCGTATACCTACAAGTATAGCTTTAATAAATAATGAATGTTAAAATTCATGTCGCTTCTGCATAATACATTTCTTAGGTCTACCGGTTAGTAATGTCATCTTGGCAGGTGCTATACATTGCGTTTATGATACCTCAAATTAAATGCTACCTAAAAGAAATCGCGGTAATGTATTTCGTGTCATTTCCGTCTCCGGTTTGAGGCGATGATACCCGAGAAAAGCCGAATCGTTAACTGATTTTAATCGTATTGTAGTAATAGTGCAAGGAAACGACAAGGTTTTCGGTCATCAGTTGTTTCCCTTAATCCTTTTCTAAGAGTCTGCGTTTAATTGCAGGTTCCTAGAAGAGTTGGCAGAGGAGACTGGTTCTATGGCAAAAATTAAACTCATAGAGGGCGTGGTGGTCGCCGGACAGAGCTTCATCGGAGAGATATCCTTCTTCTACTTCTCGGGTAAGTGCTATTATGATAAATTGGTAACAGGCGGTCTTATCGCTGAAAAGCGATTTCTTCCAGACATCCTTAGGGTAGAAAGTAAGCGAAAAATAATTATGGAAATGGTAGTGCAATGTTGTTGAAAACGACGTATCAAGTTTTTCTTTTAAGGGGCTCCCTACAGAAATCAGCCAATTTGATGATTTTTACATCGTATCTAGTTTGTGGATTATAGAGTTATAATGTCCTATTTGATATATATTGTAGTATGGTCTATGCTTAACACTTTGTAGTGACCCGAATTTTGATTTAACGACTGTGTATTTTATAAAAAAATATTCGGTGAAGGACCAAAAATACACTAATCTCGTTTCTACTTTTATCCCCGGTGTATATGTAGAAAATATCTTACATTTTATTGTTCTAAACCATATTCCACAAAATTTGTTGTGAAGATTTTTCTATTTTTCTCAATACTTTTCGAGAAAAACGCAAAAAACCGTTTCCACAACTTTTACCCCGAAAAAATCGTAAACTTTGACGGCCTGTATCTCAAAGTCAGTGACATGTGAAAGGTACTTGATACGGTATTTTGTTGTGGAAAAACTATGTTATTATGATTAGCTATTTATAATATGGGAAAATCTATCGCAACAGATCGAAGGTCATTGAGAGCGGGGAGCCCCTTAAGGTGAAACGAATTGTATCTTTATTTTTTAAACGGTTTTTATTTGTTATTTTTGCAGGTAAAATAATAAAGCGGTGGGGCTACGGTGCCACGTTCACCATGTCGCTGTTCTGCTACGCGATCCGGATGGCGTGTATCTCCTTCATCCAGCATCCGTGGCATCTGGTCGTCATAGAGGTGAGTTCTTTACGGGCAGCCATGGACAAGATTACCCTGGTCATTGTGATCAACGTGATAGATCACCGTCATGGTTCATCGTGATCATCTTGTGCATCTTTATAATCGTCATTGTCATAATCGTCATAATCAACGTCATGGTTCATGAAGACCTTCATGGTTCATCATGATCCTTATTCATCAACGTCGTGGTTTATCAAGACCGTCTAAACCATTATCATCATGCGCATCTTTATAATCATCATTGTCATGATCGTCATGATCAACGTCACTAGCATTGTGGTTCATCAAAACAGTCATGGTTCATCATGATAATTATTCTGATGGCGTGTATCTCCTTCATCCAGCATCCGTGTCATCATGGCATCAGGTCTTCATAGAGGTGAGTACTTTACGGGCAGCCATAGACAGGATCACCATGATCGTGGTCATCAATATGAGCAACGTGGTCATTAATTTATCATTTTGATCATCGTCATGGTCATTATGATTCGACAGGACCGTCATGGTTCCATGATCGTCATGTGCATCTTTATCATAGTCATTGTCATGTTCGCCATGATCATACCTCGAGGTTTTCGGAGCAGAAATGATTTGACAGATTTGACAGGCCGACGTAGGCGTGAAATCATTCGTGCTCCGAAACCCCAGGGTATGGTCATGATCATTATGTAATGGTTTATCAAGACTGTCATGGTACCTCATGATTTGTTATAATTATTATCAAAGCCATTGTCACGATCGCCATTATCATCATGATCACCGTCACGATTGTTCTGGTTCATCATGATCATTATGTCAGATTCAGATTCTTTATTGGTAAAAATAAAACATTTTACAAGTCAATGTCAACAATAAGTAGGTACATATAATTACATAAGTAGGATATGTCATTTTAATAATTTTATCTAAAGATTGTGTTACATTATAATATATTTAGGTATTTGATTGTTCAAACATTTATGTTAATGTTTTGTTTGGGTTAGTGATGAGATGATATTTTGTGGAAGAATTCATCAGTGCTATAAAAAGCATTGTCTAATAAATATTTCCTCACTTTATTAAGGAAGATTGCATCACTCGGTGAATTTTTGAAGTCCGTTGGAAGGGCGTTATAAATTTTTATGCCTAACACGGTGTATGTGCTTTGTTATAATTATCACGATTGTTCGTCATCACCATGGTCCACGCTCAACGTCATGTTTATCATCGCAATAAAACGGTGGGGTTATGGCGCCAGACGACGATACTATTATCACCTTAAATCGAATTATTCCAGTAACTTCTGTTGCTCCGATTGAGCGAAAACCGCACGTGCCATTTTAACATACAATTTAAAGTCAAATCATTTATTTGTAAACATAGGTTTGTGGATGTTACATTGAACTATATGTAAGTGTATCACTTTGTTTCGCCATAAGGCAAATATATTTAGATATGAAACGAAATATTTCCTTTATCTCGGCATTTTGTGGCGTTTTTGCACGCTAGGTTTGATTGACTTTTGGAGCCAATAAGAGTGGAAAACGGAAAAGTCGAAGAAAAATAAATTATGAATTATGACATTTCTTACTCTTTGTGTTCCAATAAAATATATATATATATATAGACCTGTCTTACGGCCACATCATAAGGATCGTCATATTCAATGTCATGATTGTCATCGTGATCATCAGGGCAGCAGTATCATCATGAACATCATGATTAACGTCCTCAACATCTAAGTCGCGCTCATCATAATCGTGGTCCATGGTCAATCTGTTCATGGTCATGATCATTGTGGTTATCATGGTCATCATTCTGATCATCGGGGTCATCGTGGTCACCATTAAGATCGTGATCATCACTATCATTATCATCATGGTGTTGTAACGGTGGGGGTGTGCCGTACTTCTGAACATTTTGGATGGCTTGTATTCCGCTATGAATTAGTTTGGATCCCATCTTCAATCGTTTGAAGGTTTGAGGTTCGTTTCATACTTGCATATTAGGGATGACAGATGTTGAATCCTATAAGATAATTACAACATTAAAAATAGATCTATATGTCATGAAATACAGAACAATAAAATAAGTTACCCTCTGGCGGGGGAGCCCAGAGATCAGACCAGACCTGACCAGAGAGATTTATGTAATGTTGTGAATTGTAGTTGGGTCCGTATCACGCGCCCGTATAGACATTCGATCTCTACCAAAAACGTGGTCGATTGTTATCTAAAAAAAAATCGCTATCCAAGTACGTGAACTCTTCAAAGATCAAACCGAACAGAACATTTAATAGTACATTACTGCAGACGCTTAGAAAAAAGGGCTTGCCAAATGAGTAGGTATAGACGGATATACGAAGCCGGCAAGCCCTTTTCACGGCTAGGCATGTGCTTTTATCAACAGACGCCATGTTTAAAAAAAATGTTGCTCGACTCAGTTCTCTCGAGTTGTTTCGCCCGAAACGTGATACTTCGAAGCCTGTTATAACGCACGTTATGATGACATTTCATTGTATGTTTGAGAAAAATACCCTTACCCTTCACACCAGGAATTGAACTTAGTACCATTGGATACCAGTCCATTATTTCATCCATTCGGTCAGACTTCTAGACTTCTAGGATGGAGAAGCAAATTAGGTTTTCTTTGAGCTTGATCTTGTGTTTTGATGTGGTGTTAATTTATCCACATTAAAACGCCGAAATACATGTTTGTTGTATGCTTCGAACGTTCGAAAGATAAAAATCGCCTTCCTTATGTTAGAAAAGCTTTTCTAGATTATTCTATTTTACAGTTAGGAGTAACGTTGTATTTGTAGCATTTTTATGTAAATTTATTTTTTATCAATCAATTTTTTTCTGCTATATATCACGACAGTAGATGTCATTAGAAATGGAGGTATGGCCTACGTGATTTTGTAACTTTATTCCTTTAAATAGGTAGTAACCAAATACTAGTATTCAATGAATTAAAGTAAGAAACTACATCCTGTACTCGATTGAAGTTATTCAATGTTGATTTTAAGTTTGAACTCTTAAGGCGTTAATCTTTATCACACTTGCGATTCTCGAGCGAGTTTTTTATATCTACCTATATATACATATAAGCGCCAAGGGGAACTCGTTGTGTGATCTCCTTCATACGAGATTCGCTCGCAAATCGCATGTGTGGGGCTAATCCAATGTTCGAAATTCGACAAGTGCCGTCCCTCTCAATCTACTGTCGAACTATATCTGGGTGACCGGGACAGCACTATACGACGGTCGAAATTCGAGCATCGGAGCATCCATTCCGCAGAAAAAGTATCCCTAAATTTCTATTCCAGATCGTCGCATTTTCGTATGTACGTTTTTTTATTTCTTTAAACGTGACGCATTGGAAGAACATTTTGGGACACTTTTTTTTCTTTTATGAAAAAGCTAAAATGACGTAATTCTTGACCAGGCGAAGTGAAATACATATTTTTTGCCCTCAGTCAATCATGCAAGGACCGACATACGCGCTATGCTACTCGTGCATCGTTGGCTACGCGGCGTGCGTTGCCCCTGAGGGCTATTCAGCCACAGTACAAGGCGTTGTTGCCGGTATGGACGATGGAGTCGGTACGTAACACACATAAGACTCCTAACGTTTATGACAGCCTAGTTGCTCGTGTATCCCACGACGTATGTCGCCTCCGAGGAATATTCAGCAACAGTACAAGGCGTTGTCTCAGGCATGGACGATGAAGTCGGGACGTACACACACACTATTATGAGAGCCGGATACGCAGGCACCTTAGTTTCTGTACAGTTCTTTGTGTTCAAAATATGTAATTATCTATATACGTATGTTTATCGTCGTCTAGTGTCAATAACACGAGCCTACTAGAGCTTACTGTGGGACTAGATTGAGTCTTGAGAATTGTCCGATATTTATCTTTTTTTTTTATGTTAGCCCTGAGGGCTAACTACGCTTAGTTGTGCGCTAATAATGTTATAGACCGTTTTTATATTTAATGCAGGTTTCGCGCTCGGCTCGCTTGTAGGGGGTCAGCTGTACAGCTGGGCGGGGGGTCGCGGCTCCTTCCGTATGATGGCCGCCACCGCCGCCGTCGCGTCTGTGGCCCATCTGTTCGTGTACAGGTTCATGGATAATAAGGCCAAAGGTGAGCTTTTGTGTAGTTATGATCTCCTGGTAGCTCAAGTACTTAAGTAAACAAACCGTGTAAGTACTAGAACCTCCGCTGTACACCTATGGTATAGTAATTCGGTTGGCGCTGTGTACGATCCACTTATTTATTTTTTCATATCATGACAAATATATTGATGATTTCAACCAACTTTTTGAAGTAAATAATACTTATCCCGGCGTTCTAGATATACCTATTTCATGCTTTCATTTCGTGCTGTCGAAAATAAGCCGAAAAATACAGTGTTCTGCGTGAATTTTGTCAATTTCGAGTAGGTTTTGAAACAAAAAAATATAATTAAAAATTGAAACTGTTTCAAAAGTGTACCCATAAATCGCAATGGCCCTTCTCTAAGTTGTAACATTGATAATATTTTATGAAACATGTTTGATCATAGAGAAAAAAAAATCAAAAACAATCAGAAATTGAAAATGAATTGCCATTTTCGTGGATTATCGACTCTAAGGCTTTTGCCAACATTTAAAATTGCTGTCATAATGGGGCTTCTAAACGGGCCATATTTTACTGCAATTTGTGGTCGGCAACTATGGCCGTCCCTCTCTAACACCCTACGCTAGAGCAAGATGCAAATAATGGCCGGCCACAAATTGCAGCAAAACAGGGCCCATTTAGAAGCCCCTTAACTGAGAGGTTCTTATCTGGGTCGCGTAAGAGCGAGCGAGACAGATATAAAACGCGAATCGCATTCTTATAGCTCACGCACTGTACCTTAATGTAAGCAAATCATCATTAATACGAATATTATCAGCTATCAAGTGTTTTTACTATTTATAAAATTTCTTTCACAGAACAAAAAGAAGACTTATCAACGCCAGAGGGCGAAAAGATGTTGGAAATCGACAACGCCATATATCGGGCGACGGTCGTACCGCTGAGCGAAAAAACCGACGGTAGATAGCCATACTAGTAACACTATTCGACCACAGATGGCGGGTTTGTATTGTTGAATTGTAAATATAATTAAAATAGAGGCAGATGTCTTCAATAATAATTTCCCATCGGAAAATATTGGAGACTCCTGAAGTATTATTTAATAGTCATATTAAACAATGCAAAGATCGACACACGAAGCATAAGGAAAAATTCGAAAGGTTGGTTGGAGTTTGGGTAGCGAAGTGGTTAACGCGCTGCACCGGCAATCCAGAGGTACCGGGTTCGATCCCCGGTCTCGTCTCATTTAAATTTTTCTTTGATCTTTGATATCTTTGTATCAATAGTTTAGTCATATGAAGTTATGACTGTTCATGTGTTTATCTAAAGCCTGACCAGAAATATATGAGGATGCGCCATATTGCGGAATTTCGCTGGAACTAATTTCTTACACTGGCAATGATTTTATGATATAGGAACTGACAGATATTTAAACTAATGTCATTAGAGTGCGGATTGCGATTGGTTGCAAAATTGTTGCCTATAAATCTTATAAATAACGCCCTCTTGACAATCCTCATATATTTCTGGTCAGGCTTTACATACATATTGTTTAAATGGAGGATCATGTATAAAGAGGATTTGTATTTGAAATTTTATTGTAATGAATTTTCCCTATAGGAAATTATTATTAAAGCCTGACCTGAAATATATGAGGATTGTCAAGAGGGCGCAATTTATACGATTTACATGGCAACCATTTTGCAACCAATCGCAACCCACTATAATGACATTAGTTTTAAATACCTGTCAGTTCCACTTCGTTAACCTCGTAATATCATTTAATGGAATGCACTCTTTTCCTGACAGTTTTTCGTGTAGTAAACACATGTACACTTTATTTATAATCTTACTTTCACAATTGTGAAAAGTTTTCGGCACATTCTTTGGATAATTTTAAATATTTGCCTTTTAAAGAAATCACCACGGATGACATTGACATTGTTGACAAACCATCATAAAATCTTTGCCAGTGTAAGAAATTAGTTCCAGTGAAATTCCGCAATATGGCGCATCCTCATATATTTCTGGTCAGGCTTTAGCTACATCTACAATTTCGAGTTATTAAAGTTTGACGGAGATCGAAAGTACATTCATATATTGTTTAATGAATTTGCCATATACTTATGATTATACAAATTATATTTTTACCATAGTCATTGAACTGTATTTAAGACCTTTTTTATTTAATAGTTTACAAAATACAGTCAGATTTTTAGTTTGAGACTGTAAACTATATGTACATATATACCGAAGCGAAATATAATTAAATTTAGGCTTCGAAATTGCGATTCCAACGGCTTTTTAGGGCCAACACATTAAACCAAAGTTAAATCTATTCCCTATGGTTTCCAAATTCGTTATGGTTTAAATTCCGAAAATTGTATTTTATTTTTCTACGAAACTATATTGTTTTAATTATGCAATGGCGCAAGTTATGAATTTATGCAATAGTACATGCAATAATATATTTTAAGATAGGTACATATTTAAATGATGACCAATTCGAACAAATAGTTCATAAGATTTTGTACTTTTTACATTTTTTTTTTTCTTTTTAATAACTTATAATGCCTTCTACGGCAGTTACGTACCTAATTTTATTTTCATGTAATGTGCCTAATATTTTAAATTTGTTTCGTGCCATGCCGAAGCAATAATTATATGTATATTATTGAATAGAACCAATGTTGATACCATTTTTGTGATGATACCACATTTCTTATTCGTACGTATTTATAGATACAAAGCATAAATATGGGTTTACTATTGTTTTGTAGACAAACATTTCATCGAATTTTCATTTCATAGAAATTTCATCGAAGGCAGTTTTTTATGAAACCATAAAAAAAATTCAAATGTGATAATGCAAACCTAACCTAATCTACCTATAGGTAGACATTTTAAATATTTCTTAACACTTTGGCGATCAAGGATTTCGTAGCGTTACGCGTGTAGCCGATTACATGGGGAAATGCGTGTGTAGTGAAAACTCGCTACGAGCACTGCCCACGGAGCGGGTTCCCGGTGTTCAAAGTGTTTAAATGTATGACTTGCGGGTAAAAAAAAAGTCTATGAAATGAAAATATCGATGGAATGAAGTGTTTGTCTATACATAAGAAGCCTGAATTTTGAGAAACGTTTCATCGTATCGTCATTTCATAGAAATTTCATCGAAAGCATTTTTATCTGAAACCGTAAAACAAAATATTTTCGAATGAGATAACACAAACCTAAACCACCCTAAACTAATCTATAGGTTGACATTTTCAAGATTTCTGAAAAATTTATGACTTGTGGGGAGTTTTTTTCTATGAAATGATAAATAAATAAATAATAATAAATATAAGGGACAATCTTACACAAATCGACCTAGTCCCAAACTAAGCAAAGCTTGTACTATGGGTACTAGACGACGATATACATAATATATAAATACATACATAGATAACATCCATGACCCAAGAACAAATATTTGCACAAATATTTGCCCCGGCCGGGATTCGAACCCGGGACCGCCGACTCAGTAGGCAGGTGTCTACCAACCGAGCCAAACGCGTCGTCAAATGGATGAAATGGATTCGATGAAGTGTTTGTATATTGAAGAAGAGGATGCCATAAATAAGAAGCCTGAATTTTGTGCAATCCACGGAAGTCCAAGTGGGGATTAAAATCGAAGATGTTATTGAAACTTTCGTGAGACATATTTAATTATCGTACGAGTATAAAGCGGTTCACACTCACGTGAAATTGTCAGGAACGGCCCGACATGTGCCAACTCGTGAGCTCTTCATCACGGACTGCTACCCGTACAGCGGATTCGATAATATGGATGAAATGGATTCGGTGAAGTGTTTGTATATTGAAGAAGAGGATGCCATAAATAAGAAGCCTGAATTTTGTGCAATCCACGGAAGTCCAAGTGGGGATTAAAATCGAAGATGTTATTGAAACTTTCGTGAGACATATTTAATTATCGTACGAGTATAAAGCGGTTCACACTCACGTGAAATTGTCAGGAACGGCCCGACATGTGCCAACTCGTGAGCTCTTCATCACGGACTGCTACCCGTACAGCGGCGCGGTAACTACGTCACTGATTCTTTGATCGACGATCCGCTCTTAAGGCGACGGGTTTTTTTTTTTTTTTTTTATGTCAAAGGGGGCAAACGAGCAAACGTATCGCCTGATGGAAAGCGATTACCGTCGCCCATAAACACCTGCAACACCAGAGGAGTCACAAGTGCTTGCCTACCCGGAGGACGAAGATAGAATGCCTCTATGCTAGTAATTTCACCGGCTATCTTACCCCCACACCGGAACACAACAATGCGAACATTGCTGTTTGGCGGTGGGTTAGCAGGTAATGCGAAACTAGCGCCACTTACGAAATTTTATTATATCTTCCAAACCAGATCAATTTTCAGTAATTGCAAGATTTGAGGAGCTGGAAAAACACCTTTAGTGTTTATTAAATCATTATACACAATTTCTTGTTCTTTAGTTGTCTCTAAAAACTTGCCCAAAACTATTGTGGCCGCTTTTGACGTGAACAAGTGACAGTGAACAAATTGTATATAGTGTTTTAAGTGTAGTGATTTAATAAATATTAAAGGTGTTTGATAGCTCCTAGACTTCAGCTATTTCTAAAACAATATCAGATTATGAAGGTATAAGAAAAAAATCAAAAGTGGCGCTAGTTTTGCATTACCCGTCGTCGCCTTAATAGCACGCACCGATGGCGCGAGGGTGGACAGTGTTTGCAAGCGTGCAACTTGTCCATACGAGTTCGAACCATTTCACGTTTATGTTGAAAATACTAAGCGCATTAGCCAAGCCCCAAAACGCACGCATTCACGTAGGTACGTTCAATGTTCCACCGCTTTCCAGTAAGTGTTAGAACAGCAATTTTAGTAATACGGCATTTGACTATTAGTGAAAATGTATCATGTCATTGAAACCACATTCATTCAAAAACTAGAACTAAATAAACTACCACGAATTTTTGGACATATTAATTGTACAAAAACTAAAAAGAATACGTGTTTTGACTACTATTTTTTATGACGTCACAAGCCAGTATCTTCATAGAAACGTCATACTGACAAATCGTTTTTGACATTTCATAAAGAGTAGCTGATTTGAGTTGTCATCAAATACCGTATTTTGTAAAGGTCTTGAATTACGGAGCTGTACTTTTGTAATATTTTGTTATTGTTATTTTATGACTTAATTTCACAATCGACTGACAATTTGCCAAATTGTTGTTTATTAAATGTTGAATATACATACGTACCCCTATTGTTTTACTTTACTCATTCATTTGGAATATATATGTTTTCCAAACATGCAGTGACATGTCGTCATAACGTGCTATCACGTTTCGGGCGGAACAACTCGAGAGAACTGTAAAGGATTTTCATACAAAATTTAAGGCCTAAGCCGGGAAGTTTTTTTTTAAACATGGCGTCTGTGTTTATGAACAGGCTAGACAGCTTTATAATTTTTTGAGAGGTGTATTTTTTATTTCATTGTACACGTATGGGTTGGTCCCCGCCGCAACTAATCGGCACTCATGAGGATGAATCGCGAACCGATTCAAAACATGTGGACATTCGACTTCTACTTTGAGTAAACCCCGTTCAAATGTTTAATAAGAATGAAGCTCTAAAATACGGGATAAAGCTAAATAAAACAGTTTAATATTCAATGAAACTCATTTACTTTCATAACTAACCTCTGGATGATGCGTTTTCACATGCCCTTTAAGACTACATTTCTGTACAAACGCTTGCCCACACACAGAACAGGTGAACCTCCTATCATTATTATGAATCCTCATATGCTCCGTCAAAGTTTTCTTCCTCGCATATGCTTTCTTACAAATAGTACACTCAAAAATCCTAGCTCCGTTGTGTTTCACCATATGAGCTTCCAAGTCCCGCCTCCCAAAAAACTTATGGAAGCATATATCACATTCAAAATAACGTTCTTCCAAATGATCGCGCTTCATATGTCTTGATAGCATGTATCTTCTAGCATATATCTTATCGCAGACATTGCATTTGTATTTTAACTCCGCTACACCATGCGTTTGGACTAAATGTTGATGCCGCTTAAAGTAATCGGTGAACCGTTCACTACACTTCGGGCATTTGAATCTTTTTATCAACTTATGCACAGTATCAACATGGCTTTTTAGCTTCTGTTGCGATGGGAAAACTTTGTTACAAGTATCACACTTAAAACTACCTTCAACATGCATGGTCTTAGCATGGACTTTCATCCGATAACTAGTCACATAACCCGCCCCGCACTCATCACAGATATAATTCCTAAAATGTCCATTCATATGCCTCTCTATAGCCCCAAAACTTTCAAACTTAAACTCGCAGAACTGGCAAATATAGTTATTATCCATTGGCATTTTGAACGGTATCACTCGGTCTTCAAATTCGGTGTAGAACTTCTTGCTATGAACGGACACTAGATGAATTTTCAAGTCTTTTAAATTACTTATACTAACATCACATAAATTACACTTTAAGTCTGTTATATCCACATTAACTATTAGACAATAGGGGCTATGACTGGATAAGGATTTTTTGATATCGCTTCTTGTATGTTTCTTCTGATGACTTCTTAATACTTCTATATTTTCAAGGACATCTTTGCAATAGTAGCAAGGTATTCCTGTTCTACTTTTCCCTTTGAAGGCAGTTACATTGGAGTTTTCTAAGATTAGAGCGGCGTTGGCGACGTGGGCAGTTTTCTCAGTGATGTAACGTTTGTGCTCTCTCCGTTTGGGTTCGTTCTCATCCAGCAAAGCTTCTATGTCTTTAGTTTGAGTATTCTTTCCTGTAAAAGAAATTGGGCGTCATGAGTACACATAAACAGCTAAAAGGAAAGAAAGCTCAGGTGAATGAGGTGGGTCGCGACTTCGCGAGGTCTGTGGGGAGACGCGCCTCGTCGCGCGGTCTTTTTTATATTATCATTGACTGACTGATCAAAACGACCCTTAGGCCCTTAGGCCGGTCGTGCCTCTCTATCGCTTGTTCCGCGCTCTCGCTTGCACGCTCGGCTCAGGCGGAACGTGACAATGAGTCATGCTTTTTGTGGGTGTAGCTGGCTTTCATCGATTTATAAAACGTTATCACGTCAAAAACTTGAAATTTGGCGTGCGTAGAGTTTTAAGTAAGTATAGGTAATATAAATGACAGTGTTACCTTGCAGCATATCCAGGTGCATGACATACTTGGGGCAGACGTCGTACAGGGTGTTTCGCGTGGGGAGCGCGCGCAGCTCGTCGGGAGGAAAGCGGGCGAGCAGTAGGGCTTCGTCGCGCGCTAGCCGCGCGGTTTCTTCGTCGGTACCTATACCTGTCGTATATGGTATACCTTAATACATTTTTGACCAGATTTTTGACACATGCTTTTAATGAAAGAAAAACATTTATTGTCATACCAAAGATCAAATAGGTACATGGAATAAACAGGAACACATTATCATTAGCTCATCAAGACCGTCATCAAATGAACCCAAACATTATATTCCGTCAGTGCCCACTGTGCGAGATCGAATCAGAAATGAAGAGATCTGTAGAAGAACCAGGGTAACCGCCATAGCCCGAAGGATAGCAAAACTTAAGTGGCAACCGACGGCCGCTGGGGCCACCGAGTTCTTGAGTGGCGACCACACACCGGACGACGCAGCGTGGGTAGGCCCCCACAAGGTGGACTGATGACCTGGTGAAGGTCGATGGATGCGGGAGGCGCAGGACTGGTCATGGTGGCGTTCTCTGGGGGAGGCCTATGTCCAGCAGTGGACGTCTTTTGGCTGATAATGATGATGATGATGCGCACTGTACGAAATTTTGTTTTTTAAATATTAAACGCATTCACCCTACTTCTAGAACGTGCGTTTACGCAAAATCCAATTTCCCCGCCCTCTTCGCTTCTCCAGGAAGTGTTAGAACAGCAAGACAGATGGCGCTATTGTCAATATTAGACAAAATTCGCCCATATTTGTTATCTATTGTGGAATTACTACATCCATACTAATATTATAAATGCGAAAGTGTGTCTGTCTGTCTGTCTGTTACCTCTTCACGCTTCAACCGCTGGACCGACTTAGATGAAATTTGGTATGGAGATAGTTTGAGACCCGGGAAAGGACATAGGATACTTTTCATCCCGAATAAATTTAGTGTTCCCGTGGGATGAGCGGGTAACACCGCGGGGCACAGCTAGTTTACTATAATGAATATTCTTTTTACACTACATTGCACTTGTCCAGAGTAGTGCTCTGACACCTGAGCTACCACACAAATATGTCCACGTTACGTCAAATATGTCCATATGGCATATGTCCAGCAGTGGACGCATATATGCTGAGAAGATTTATTTATTTATTTATTGAAAAGCAGGTTACATGACATTACGGTTTACACCAATGCGTCATACCGAACAATGTTTATTTAGAGGCGAAACGGTGGCCCCATTGTTCCGACATCTCGGGTGTTGGATTGATGATGATTGAGATGTCAAATATTTCCAAATGTATGAGACTCACCAATATCCTTATCCTCTACTCCTGCGTAGTCGTGTGCTGCGTCATCCTCAATCTCAAGCTTCACTTCCAGGTTTTCTTGCTTGATCACCAGCGAGTCCGGAGGATCCTTCACTGTAACACAGGGTTGCTTAAAGCCCTAAATCTCTATGCGCTATGAGGCTACATCAGCAGCAGTAGTATCAGCATCAGTATAACATCGTTTAGCGCCCATAACACAAGCCTTCTTGAGCTTAATTTGAGACTAGAATTGATTTGTGTCAGGTTGTCTGATATTTATTATTATTATTTATTTATCAGTGCTCATTTACATAAACAACCAATAAAATATAACTGTCAGGTTAGGGTAACATTTCTGCGCTATCAATAAATCATGTTCTAATCTAAGTTACAAGACCATGAAAACCCAATGCTCAGTCTTATTCTGCAGATTTCCAATGAAAAGAATCTTTTTTCAGGTTCCATACATCTGTCAACTGTCATAAGTACGCAAGTGTGCTCTTGAAGTTTATATAGATTTTTAGTTAAATATTGTGAATTCCTTTCCAAAAATGCTAAAAAAGTGAACTATATTTTTTAACTATTGTGTGCTAGTGTTATCTCAATGCAGAATTACCGGAAAATATAAAAACTGGTGTCTCTAAATACGCGAGTGACATAGGCACAAACTTGAAAATATAGACATACCCACAATCTTTAGTGATAAAATGGAATATGTCAAATATGGTGTTGCCATGAATATGACATGAATTACCCCAAAAATCTGAACCTGCCAGGGGTGGCTGCCCAGGCCCCAGGACAAGACAGTTCTACTGGTGAAAAAAATCCCAAAAAATTTGTACAACAAGTTTTCCATGCAAGCCTTTTTGTAAATTCAAGAACAAGGCATTCGTCGCTTGGTGACATCCCAAGCCATATACATTTACAAGATAGCTCCAAAAATAATGCAGCTTTATCAGAACATCATACAGTGCAAGAATTGCTAGATACAACAGTAAATACAGCAGGAAACCAAAGACACAGCTGGCAATCCGTTCCAAGTCAACGTGGTCCGAAACGTAAAAGGTCGAGTCAAGATGATTCACGTAAAAAACCAAACCACACAGAAACTGAAGAAATCCTAACTCAAAACCAATACTCATATTTACCATTAGATGATGGAAATGATACATTTGTTCGAGTAAGAAAACCCCCTCCAATAGTGCTTTACGGGATTAAGGATGTTTCTAAACTCACTGAACTTGTCGACTCTGCTCTTAAAAAGAATGAATACCGCTTCAAAATTGTGACACGAACCCAATTAAGAATTATCTGCATCAACACAGAAATATATAAAAAGACGATGGATCTGATAAGAGAACACAATTTGATAGGGCACACATTCCGAAACAAAGATGATAGACCTTATCGAATCGTCATAAGAAACTTGCACCCGACTACACCAATAGAAGCTATAAGTGAAGCTATTGAAGGTACTGGAAATACAGTCAAAGGTGAAATTATAAACGCCAGACATGGTCCATCTAAAATACCATTATATACATGGTTTGTTAATCTTGAACCAGGTCCTAACAATGCAGCTATCAAACAGCTAAAGTACATATATAATACTGTAGTTAAAATTGAAGATCCCATTAAGAAACAAACAATACCACAATGTAAGAGATGCCAACAATATGGGCACACAAAGAACTACTGCTTACGACCATACAGGTGTGTCAAGTGCGCAGAAAACCACAAAACCTCAGACTGCCAGAAGGGTAGGGATACTCCAGCAAAATGTGCGTTGTGCTTCGAAGACCACCCCGCTAATCACAAAGGCTGTAAAGTTTTTCTTGAAATCCAAAAAAGGAAGATGCAAGCACAGTCTTTTAAACGAAGATCTGCACAAACAGAGCACGACCAGCTTATTGCAAACAAAATGAATGAACCTGCCAGTACTGAAACTGAAGAAATATATACTAACATTTCAAGACAACAACAACCTAACACATCTAAAGAACCGACATATGCTCAGATCACCTCAAACGTAGAAAGGCCCCACAACGACATGAGTACATTAGAACGCATCATAACAAAACAAGCTGAAAAGCTAGATAGAGTCTTAGATCAAATGAGCTCAATGATGGGGCTATTGACCACGCTAATCAATAAGCTTGTTCGATAACTGTACAATGTATACTATACATATAGCAACTTTTAACGTTAACGGTCTTCTTCACAATAAAACTGAAGTCGAAACCTTACTCAAAACACACAATCTCGATGTCCTACTTGTATCTGAATCTCATCTAAATCCACAAGTAACTTTTGCCATTCGTGGATATTGCACCTACTCCACTTATCATCCAGACGGGACGTCGCACGCAGGCACAGCCGTAATAATTAAGGAGAACATAAAACACCAGCTGCTCCGAGAATACAAGACAGCACCTATTCAAGCTACAACCATAATGGTTTATGATAAGGATGGGCCTTTGACACTGTCATCAGTCTACTGCCCACCGAGACATAAAATCACTGCCCAACACTTTGACCACTTCTTTCAAACTCTAGGAACCAGATTTATAGCAGGCGGAGACTGGAACGCAAAACACACCTATTGGGGTTCGCGCTTAACTCTAACAAGAGGAAGAGAACTTAAAAACAGCATAGACAAAAATCTTTTGAAAGTTCTAACTACTGGTCGACCAACCTACTGGCCATCTGATTCCAATAAAATGCCAGACCTATTGGACTTCTTCATTTACAAAAATATATCGAGTAGCTTTTTAAAAATTGAAAGCTGTTTTGACGGCTCTTCGGACCATACGCCCGTACTCGCTACTATAAGCTCAACAATAATTGAAAGAGCCAGCAAACCTTATTTATATAACACGAAAACCGACTGGCAATCATTCAAAACCTACCTCCATGAAAATATTATCCTAAATATACCTCTTAAATCCGATGACGATATAGATCACGCTGCTATTACTTTCACTAAATTGATCCAATCTGCGGCATGGCTCAGCACTCCAGTCATAAACCAAAATAAGAGATATAAAAGCGGATCTAGCAACGTTCCAGTGGAGATAAAACAAATGATACAAGAAAAGAGACGTCTCAGAAGAGTGTGGCACACATCCCGACATCCTCAAGATAAAAGGGCCTATAACAAAGCAGCAGCTGAGCTTAAGACATATCTCAAAACAATTGAAGATGAAACTATACAACAGCAACTAGAAACCCTTTCTCCGTCTGGTAAAAACGAGTACTCACTCTGGAAAATGATGAAACTTCCAAACAAACCACAGCTAGCACAATGTCCTCTAAAATTGGAGAGTGGCGAATGGGCTCAAACAGATGAGCAAAGAGCCGAAGCATTTGGCACATTTCTGAGTAATGTTTTCACTCCGCATGACGACTTAGGTGATACAAATAAAAACGAGGAAGTGCGGTCCTTTTTAGAAAGTGACCTACAACTAAGCCCACCAATGGAATGCTGCAAGCCTTCTGAAATAAAAAAGATAATCCAAGAGTTACAATTGAAAAAAGCACCAGGATTTGATCTTATCACGGCAGAAGTGTTGAGGAAAGGACTTGTGTTCCTTACTGCACTGTTTAATGCTATTCTGAGAACATCGCACTTTCCAAGTATCTGGAAAGTGTCCCAAATAACAATGATAGCCAAACCAGGAAAACCGCCACACTTTGCTTCATCTTATAGACCTATCAGCTTACTGCCGGTGCTGTCGAAAGTGTTCGAAAAAGTGTTATCCAAAAGATTAAACCAACTGATAACCAAAGATGGACTTATTCCTAACCACCAATTTGGATTCCGAAAACATCACTCTACCATAGAACAGGTTCACCGAGTTACAGATACAATCAGGCAAGCGCTGGAAAGAAAGGAATATTGTTCTGCGGTGTTCTTAGACGTCCAACAAGCCTTCGATAAGGTTTGGCACGATGGGCTACTTTACAAAATTAAAAAAGTAATGCCACACAATATGTATTTACTGTTGAAGTCATACCTACAAGATAGAATATTTTATATTAAGGTAAATGATGCATACTCCGGATTTCATGACATAATGGCAGGTGTGCCACAGGGTTCGGTATTAGGGCCAATTCTATACCTCTTATATACAGCAGACGTCCCCGAGACAGAGAACATACTAACTGCCACGTTCGCTGACGATACAGCCATCTTGACCAATAGTAAGGACCCAGAAGTGGCATCACAAAATCTTCAACACCACGTCGATAAAATACACAACTGGATGAATTCTTGGAAAATCAAAGCCAGCGCAGCTAAATCAAACCACATAACATTCACGTTAAGACATGACCACTGCCCTCCTGTAAAATTAGGAAATAATTTACTGCCAACAAGTGACGTCGTAAAATATCTTGGATTCCACCTTGACAAGAAACAGACATGGAAAGCACATATTATGAAAAAACGTGATGAGTTGAACTTTAAATTTAGATCAATGAAATGGCTCGTCGGCAGGCAGTCTAGACTAACTGTAAATAATAAACTTTTGATCTACAAGGTTGCTCTAAAACCAATCTGGACATATGGAATCCAGTTATGGGGATCAGCTAAGAATTCCAACATAGAGATACTTCAGAGGTTTCAAAATAACATCCTAAAAGAAATAGTTGCTGCACCCTGGTTTACCAAAACAAGAGAAGTACATGAATATCTGAAAATGCCTACTGTAAAAGAAGAAGTTGACCGAATGGCAACCATATACAGAAACAAAATACTCTACCACCAAAATGAGCTAGCATCTGCATTGAGTGAATCCCTACCACAGAGACGCCTGAAACGACTACACATATGGGACTTAACAACAAATTTAAATAAATAAAAAAATAAAAAATAAGCATCTTAAGGTATCCCATCATTGGATGGGCCTGCCTCACACGCCATAATAACAAACAAAATAACTGCTTATGGTCACATACAGACCGATTGCACGTTAGTAAACAAAATATTAAAAAAAAAAAAAAAAGGTTCCATGCATCGGTTAGATCTAACTCTGAGCCAAATTTCATGTAAATCGGTTCAGATGTTACAGCATGAAAAAGACAAACATATACACACAAACTTTAGTTTTTATGATATTAGTGGGATAGATAACTTACCGGATTGTAGTTGTTTCTCAGCATTCACCACCATAATGCGAAATGCGTTGGCCTCTCGTAGTTTTTGGATGCAATTTGTACATATCAGGTTGCTGGCGTTGCCAAATGTAGACAGCTGAAATTGGTATAAATACAATATATATATTTATTGTATTAAGCGCCATACGGTTAAATAAATTGGTATGAATGAAATAACTAAGCAAGTTTTTGTACTCTTTAAAACATTATTATAATTTCAAAAGTTACTTGTAAAGTTTTTAAAAGTTGTGAAGATGGAACAGTGGATTTATTTACTTGTATATTAACGCAAATGTTCATAGAGATGATCAAATTTTATGCAATCCACTGCACTTCCAAGTAATTTATGTGAAGATTTAAAATTAGAGACATGTATTCGTATATGTACTTACTTAATTCCATAACACGAGATTTTTAATTGCATTTTAAACTTAGTTTCTAATTGGAATTTTTGTAAGGAAATATTTTTCCGTCCACTTTCTCGAATAGCTTAATTTTATACCGATATCGGAGGTAGTTTCCAAAACTATTAATACTTACAAAAATACTTACAAAAACATTGAAGCACTCTAGGAATACATCAAAATATATTTCGCGAATGCCTTCGTAATAATATTCTTTCATTATATCCCGGTGCTCACCCTCGGTTAAACAGCACCGACATTTGCCGAATAACGTTTGAGTAGTATCCATATTTTAAGTAAATGTAGTTTTATAACTTTCTTTTGCTTTCACACGAATAACATCGAATGAATCAAGTCATATTTGATTTGATTGATTACTGTAACTTGACTTGCCTGCCATGGTGCCATGGCAAATGGTTGCCATATATTATGTTGAAAAAAATCGTGAAAACTAAATATTATTTACCTTTATTAGCGTAGTATTTAACTTGCCTATTACTACTCGACTATCTACATCAGTCTATCTTTTAGGATACTGATTCGTTTTATTGCTAGAATACTAATATAATTTATTACAACCTAAACTGTGAGTGATCAATGACCGTAGTTATGCAGAAAGCGACCAAAAGATTTCTTTTCATAATGCAAATAGCGACCAAACTCATTAATTGATTAAGACTTAAGTCACTTTGACAAAAAATGTACGCTGGTCGCTTTCTGTATAACTATGGTCCAATGATGGTCGATGGATCATTTTAAACATGATTTAGGAGATGAAATAAATACAAAACCTAAGATAAATTATATTAATGGCAATATATTAAAAAAAACT
This sequence comes from Apotomis betuletana, assembly GCA_932273695.1. Taxonomy (NCBI): domain Eukaryota; kingdom Metazoa; phylum Arthropoda; class Insecta; order Lepidoptera; family Tortricidae; genus Apotomis; species Apotomis betuletana. The sequence continues at coordinate 10,040,808 of OW026320.1, read as the reverse complement.
ATGACAGTTGTAGTGCTGTACAAGTGTAAACAAAGCAAATTGCACAATCGATCGATTTACAACCGATTTTAATGTTTACAATAAAACGAAACGCCCCATTAATGAATTAAACTGTAGTTTGTTACATCACATTCTATTTTATTTCTTTTAGACATTTACCAAACAATGACAGTGAAATCCAATTGTTTTTTTTTAGATAGTATTAAATATCGAGTATTCGTATTATAATTTTGTTTACGTTCGTACAGCTCTACTACTTATTTATGTTATGTCATTACTGACAGTGACAGTGACAAACATGCTGAGTGCTGACAGATAGTTGCAGTGAAGCCAAGAAATCAAGCGATTAATTTTTATAATTGAATTCGTTTAAATTAAATACAATCAGTATATTACATTGATATCTAGAGCTATGGAGACTATAGCATCAAGTAAATATGGCGAATGTCGATGTTGTTTATCAAAAGGATATCACAAAGATATAATGAAGGAATACTATAAGAACGGAGTTCGGGAAATTTACTACAACATGTTCACGGAATGTTTTAATTTATACGTAAGTATTTAAATAAATTGGTTAAGCTTGAGTCTGACTATCGCGCTGAGGGCTCCGTACCTTTAAAACTTTACCTAAATTTAGTATTGTATAGTTTTGAAAAGATAGTCCAATTAATACTTGATCAAGTTTTAGTGTTTACTTTCTAGTTTCCTCTGTAAGTAGACTAACATACATAAAGACTTAAACTATAATAGATTTTTTTTTTGCCTTTTGGCGCCTCATCTTGAAACATACACTTGTATAATTTAAGCTCAAGAAAGCTTGTGTTATAGGTACTAGATGGCGATATACATACTACAACTATACTACAATATATACTTAAATACAAAGAAGAACCATGACCCAAGTACAAATATTTGAGTTCATCACACAAATATTTGCCTTTTCCGGGATTCGCACCTGGGAGCTCTGGCTCAGTTTTTGGCTTGAAAAACTGTGCCAACTGTGTGGTTGTCGACAATGTTCATTAATATAATATTATTGAAATGTAAAACATTTGTGTGACGAACTCAAATATTTGTGCTTGCATCATGGTTGTATTTAACTATATATAACTGTATGTGTATCTTCATCTAGAACCCATAACACAAGCATTCTTGAGCTTAATTTGGGACTAGATCCATTTGTGTGAGGTTGTCTGATTTATATTGTTATCACACATCCTCAGATGTCAACAAGCGCATCAATCAGCCCATTGATCTGTTCATCCTGCGTGCACCGACTGCGAGATGCCAATGACTTCCGAGCTATGGTGGTGAGCGCGGAGAGACAGCTGCTCGCCGCAAGCCAGGAGACCGTGTTTGTCAATAGTTAGTATTATGTGATCAAGTGTCCAGCACTATATGCTCCACCTGCACTGCAGACGTGTTTATGTTAGAACCGTCCATTTGAGAAGTTCGTTGCTTTATGTAAATCATGTTAGCATGAGTATTTACCAGAATATTTAATTCCATCTTTCCGGAAGATGAATGCGCCACTAAAGGTAATTTTAAGAATAGATTAAAAAAGATACTATTAGATGCCCTGTCTTAGTGTAACACTTACTGTTATGATTACTACCTACCTACTTAGTTTGATTCTAAAGAATCTAAAGTGTCTGGCAAATAGTTACCTACCTACTTTTAAGGTTAAGTAAACGTATTTTAAGGATAAGGATCCAACCCGCACAAAACAAAATTTTAAATTTGAACCGTGAGTGTAAAGCTCACATCATCTTTTTTGTGTGGATTGGATCGTTTTCGTTAAAAGGCGTCCTAGTTAAGATTTTAATGGTACTAATGTTAAAAAGTGAGTGCCATACTCGCCAATAAACTTCGTGTTTGGCGAAATTTGTTATAAAATGTGTACCATGCTTTTTTGAAATAAATAAATAAATTAATTAATTTTCGTAACTAGCCTCGGTAAAATATTTGGTACATGGAGAAAGAATCAGAATCAGAATCAGAATCAGAATGTCATTTATTGTGTATCACAGGTAGTTTCATACAGAGCTTACAAATAGGTCAGTTCTCTGACCTAGCCTTTGTTGACTACAACAAAGCATTCGATTCTTTAAGGCACACAAAAATTTGGGAAGCACTTGCAGCTCAAGGTGTCGAAAATAAATACATAAGAGTGATCAACAACATATACAAAACAATGACGGCGAGGATAAGAACAGAAAGAGTCGGCGAACACTTCCCAATCAAGAGAGGAGTCAGACAAGGGGACCCGCTGTCACCGAAACTCTTTTCGGCAGTGTTGGAACACATATTCAGAAATCTTGAATGGGACAACTATGGACTAAACATTAACGGAGTTCGTCTAAACCACTTGAGATTCGCAGATGACTTAATTCTGATTTCCACAGACCCAAGAAGCCTAGAAGAAATGCTCAAACATCTAGTACTAGAAAGTGATAAAGTTGGACTCTCAATGAACGCAACAAAAACCAAAGTAATGACGAATCATACCAAATCACCCATCATAGTAAACGGCGCCGAAATAGAATATGTGGAAGAATACACATACCTTGGACAAACAATAGCACCAATAGACCTCACAACAAAAGAAATAAACAACAGAATACAGCTAGCATGGAAAAGATATTGGTCTCTCAAAGACGTTGTCAAAAATCCTCAAGTACCACCCAAAGCAAAGAAAAAGATATTTGATTCATGTATTCTGCCCGTAATGACTTATGGATGTCAAACATGGAGCCTAACAAAACTAAATATGACCAAACTCGAGACGTGTCAACATAGCATGGAGCGAAGTATGCTCAATGTGAAACTAAAAGACCGAGTAAAACTAAAAACATTACGAAACCGAACAAAAATCACTGATATAAAGTACACCGTAAGAAAACTAAAATGGAGGTGGGCAGGTCACATTATGAGAACCAATAAAGACAAATGGGTGAAGGACGTTACCCAATGGTGTCCAAGACAAAATAAAAGAAGGAAAGGGAGGCAACGTCTAAGATGGGAAGACGAAATTAAAAACGTGGCTGGTGCTACCTGGATAAGAAAGACACAGGATAGAGGACTATGGAGGGCTTTAGGGGAGGCCTTTGCGAAATCGCAAGACAATCGTCAAACCGACTCATAAATATGGAATATATAAGGAATGTTAATAACATGTAATACATACATATAAATGTAAATTACACAAACTATATTTTATAAGATTGTTAAATAAAGGCTAATAATAATAATAATAATGTTAAAAAGTGAGTGCCATACTCGCCAATAAACTTCGTGTTTGGCGAAATTTGTTATAAAATGTGTACCATGCTTTTTTGAAATAAATAAATAAATTAATTAATTTTCGTAACTAGCCTCGGTAAAATATTTGGTACATGGAGAAAGAATCAGAATCAGAATCAGAATCAGAATGTCATTTATTGTGTATCACAGGTAGTTTCATACAGAGCTTACAAATAGGTCAGTTCTCTGTGACATGTCTTACGACGTACAATAATTTAATAATAATAATTAGAATTTATAGTCTTTGACGTCAAATAACAATTCCATGTAAAAAATATAAAATAACAATAATCATCTATTACATCTAACAATTACATACATTTTTATTTTTATAAATAATGACACAAAGGTAAATTAAGAAAGAAAAATTGAATGCGATCTACTACAATCGAAGCGGGGTTTGAACCCGCGACCTCTGCGTTACCGGCGCATTGCTCTCCCAACTGAGCTATCCGACCGCTACGTCAGTCACACCAAATCTTTCATCCCTTAATCCTTTACGCTACTGGAGCGCCCTCTGCGTCATATGTTTTTTGAAATGCTTATTGCGCATTAGCCATACCCTAGGATGTGCGTTTTACACGCACGATCCCCAATCCCCATTGCTTTACAGCAAGTGTGAAGACTGCGAGAGAGATGGCGCTGTTCTAAATATTTGTATAGAATCTTTTTATCGATTCTATATTTTTTATGTGGTAATACCACATTTTTATTTTTATAAATAATGACACAAAGGTAAATTAAGAAAGAAAAATTGAATGCGATCTACTACAATCGAAGCGGGGTTTGAACCCGCGACCTCTGCGTTACCGGCGCATTGCTCTCCCAACTGAGCTATCCGACCGCTACGTCAGTCACACCAAATCTTTCATCCCTTAATCCTTTACGCTACTGGAGCGCCCTCTGCGTCATATGTTTTTTGAAATGCTTATTGCGCATTAGCCATACCCTAGGATGTGCGTTTTACACGCACGATCCCCAATCCCCATTGCTTTACAGCAAGTGTGAAGACTGCGAGAGAGATGGCGCTGTTCTAAATATTTGTATAGAATCGATAAAAAGATTCTATACAAATATTTAGAACAGCGCCATCTCTCTCGCAGTCTTCACACTTGCTGTAAAGCAATGGGGATTGGGGATCGTGCGTGTAAAACGCACATCCTAGGGTATGGCTAATGCGCAATAAGCATTTCAAAAAACATATGACGCAGAGGGCGCTCCAGTAGCGTAAAGGATTAAGGGATGAAACATTTGGTGTGACTGACGTAGCGGTCGGATAGCTCAGTTGGGAGAGCAATGCGCCGGTAACGCAGAGGTCGCGGGTTCAAACCCCGCTTCGATTGTAGTAGATCGCATTCAATTTTTCTTTCTTAATTTACCTTTGTGTCATTATTTATAAAAATAAAAATGTGGTATTACCACATAAAAAATATAGAATCGATAAAAAGATTCTATACAAATATTTAATTACATACATATCAAAATACTAAAGTGGAAATGTCAGACTAATACATAAAGAAAAAATTATAAAATAGCACATTATACTTAACGATATTCAGTTTGTAAAATTATCGGATAAAATTCATCTAAATTATAATAATATCACATTATACTTAAGAGGCCTTATTCCTTTTAAAATTTATTTTTTTCATATTATGACAAATATATTGATAATTTCAACCAACTTTTTGAAGTGAATAATGCTTTTCCCCGAGTTCTAGGTAATAACATAGTTATTTCACGCTTTCATTGCGTACAGTCGAAAATAAGTTAAAAAAACTAATTTTCCGCGTGAATTTTGTCAATTTCGAGTAGTTTTTGAAACAAAAATTATCAATGAAAAATTCAAACTGTAGGTTTCAAATATATACCAATAAATCCCAATAGCCCTGTTCTAGAAAGTAACATCAATAGTATGTTAAGAAACATGTTTGATCATAGAGAAAAATGTCTAAACAATCAGCATTTTAAAAGGAATAAGGCCTCTTAACTATATTCAATTTGTAAAATTATCGGATAAAAATTCATCTAAATTATAATAACATTTCTCTTTTAATAACTTACATAATTTTATCTTAAATGTCGATATTTTTTCATCTTTGATAGACTCTGGTAATTTGTTATATAATTTTGGAGCCATTGTGTAAATCGATTGTTTGAAAAAATAAGTTTTACAGTCATCTGGTGGAAGTACTTTAAATTTATGCGTAGCTGGTCTAGGGTGCTTATTTATCTGTATTTTGAAGCGACTTATGTACTGCTTGACAAAAATGCAGGCTTCATAAATGTATAGGTATGGAACTTAATGTTAGCAGATCCAGCTTTTTAAACAAATGTCTACAGCTTGTTCGTTGGTTTACTTTACACATCGCTCGTATTGTTTTCTTCTGAGCTATGAACAAAGGCGCAAGTTCACAGGCGCAAGAAGGCATGGGGCAAAAGACATGGCCCTGGCCTCTGGCACTTTGATTTGAAGGATATGTCCTCTAATGTACCTTGTATAGCCGCAGGGTGTTTGTTAACCCACGCCATATTGCGGATTTTTGTGGTACTAATTTATTTTACTGGCAACCAAACATTTTTGGCAACTGACTGAAAGTCGGCGAATGTCACTAATGTAAACAGAGCACACAAATGTCAAGTAATTTTTGCATAATAAAGCCAAAACTATCCTCAATGATGAAAGTCAAGTTTTTTCAATGGGATTCAGTATTTTTTCCGCAAGGAGATTCAGTATTTATTCCGCATTCCAGTAAACAATGTTTCGTATTTGGTCAATGACAAGTTCTTGACAAATCGCTACTGACGTTTAATAATGCAAATATATTTGCATTATTAAACGCCAGTATGTACATTATTGCCATATGAAAGCTCTTTGTAGCGTCACTATCCCTGGGCCGGACCGATACTTGTTAGACTATAGCACAGTGTGGCTTTTGGCCTTAGTTGCGGCCATCCTTTTTTAATTTTCTATTATCATGTGTTTTGATATGGTTTTACCGTAATAAAGCATTTACAGCAACCCCCGGTGCAATATCTTTTTTAATTTCGTAATTATAGATTTTTTCCCGTGAGGTCAACGACCTTCATAAAAGATGTTTTGATCCAAAGTTCCTATTAAATATAAAATTACCGTTTCAAATTAAATGCTCGTTAATTGCCTGTCTAAAGTACTTTCGATGTTTCAAGTTTCAAGACTCTATAGGCAAGCCAAACTTGAATTTAATTTATTATTGCAGTGGGCGAACACACAGAGCCAGAAATAGACGTGAAGCAAGAGTCCCAAGTGGATGTGAAGGTGGAAGTGAGCGACCAGGAGCCGGAACCGGATTACGACTCGGACATACCTCTCCGTGATCACTGCGGTGAGTTACACATTACTGCCGTGCTAAGCTAAAAGGCGACCTTTTTGTATGGAGCTCCATAGCAAAAGGTCGCCTTTTACCTTAGCACGGCAGAATTACACCCGAAGCCATTTTATGCTTACACGTACAGTACATTTAAGAAGGGTGGAAAACGAGGAATTACGAACGAGTGTCTATTGGAAGCCCGAAGCCGAAGGCGAGGACTCTTTAATGACACGAGTTTAAAATTCCTTTATCACCAGAGTCACATACGACGTTTTTCATCACACTCTGGAGGAAATAAAACAAAAGTAATCAATACCAAAATTACTTACCGCCCTAGGGCGTAATATACGACTTACCGCCCTAGGGCGTAATTTACGACTTACCGCCCGGTTTTCTAGCATGTAAACCTTTGTTTACGAGCAAGTGTGATGAAAAAATAATAATATCCAAGCTCCAGGCAGTGCTCGTCGACATCGTCAACCTCGTGAAGGCCGAGAAGGACAAACTCAGCAAGTACCTTGATTTGGCTCACGAGGTAACTGCCGTGTGGGATGTTGACTCGACGATCATTGTCCCGATAGTCCTTTCGGCGAATGTTCTTATAGCGAAGAGTCTCGACAAACATCTTAAGAGACTCTCGCTAGATGGCGGGATCAAGGGTCGGATACAGAAGGCGGTACTCCTGGACACGGCGCGCATTGTCAGGAGGCACATTGTCTCTTTGTAGCCCCTCATAATAAGTTATTTTTTTATTCATTTACACTAGAATTTGACGACGCGGTTGGCTCAGTTTGCAAGCACCTGCCTACTGAGCGGCGGTCCCGGGTTCGAATCCCGGCCAGGGCAAATATTTGTGTGTTGAACTCGAATATTTGTGCTTGGGTCATGGTTGTTCCTATGTATTTATCTATATAAGTATGTATATCGTCGTCTAGTACCCATAACACAAGCCTTCTTGAGCTTAATTTGGGACTAGATCGATTTGTGTGAGGTTGTCTGATATTTATTTAATGAGGAACTTTTGGAAATGGAATTTTGATCAGACGTCGGGATATTTTCGAAAATGTACAAATATGGTAATACTTGTCGGTACGCGTTTGTTTTATTTTTGGTAACCAGTATTCCTATGGTCAACGGACCATCCTTTATATTCGAGCATTTCTCAAAAAGTTTGTACACAATTAAGACAATTAGAGTCCAATATAATTTTCCTATTTTGTTACCAATTATTTTAGTTATTGTATATCAATGTTATGGTTATGTTCGGAAATTAAGGTTCTGTTATGCTTATACTTTTTTAATTATACATTAATCTGATATCAATGTATTGGAGATCACAATAAAAAATGGTAACAAAATAGGAAAATTATATTTGACTTTAATTTTCTGTCTTAATTGTGTACAATTTTTTTGAGAAATGCTCATTCATACGAGGCGAGAATACTCGTCAGTCCTATTTTATTGTAAATGACATAATTTCAGATATCCCAAAGGACAGCACGGCATCAGACGAAGCGAAGCTGCTCTCGCGCTTCCCCCGCGGCTCCCTCCGCGCCCTGCCCACCCGAGACACCCTGTATACCTCGCTCACAGCCTACGTGCGCCATCTGGACCGGCTACAGGGTGAGTACAGCGAACCCCTTTGTTAACTATAAGTTTTAGGGTTCCGTACCCAAAAGGGTAAAACACGTAATACTAAGACTCCGTTGTCCGTCTGCCGCCAAGCCGTATGTCATGAACCGTGATAGCTAGACAGTTGAAATTATCTCCTGTGTTAATCCAGGGTGTCAACTACCTTCTTACCAAAATGTATCAAAATTGTTCCAGCCGTTGGAGTAACAAACATACACATAAACACACTTACTTTCGCCTTTATAATATTAGTGTTTTCTTATTTTTTCAGGTAAACTGATAATGCCGAAGATGCTAACAAAACTGCTCGACCAATCAGAGTTCCGAAAAACCAGGACTCGAAAGACATACGTTACAGAGAAATACGCTCACATTGTCAACGCTTCTACAGTCTTAGAGTGCTCTAATGTGACCCCTTTCAAGAGCAAGAGTCGTTCTGGCTTCCCATGCTTCTATTGCCGGAACATTTTTGACAATTTAGACCAATTAAAAGACCACCAGATGAAGGAACATAAGAAAAATGAAGCTAAGAAAATCTTAAGCACATACGGAGCTGAAAGTCTCGTTATATATGTTGATGTGACAGACTTGAAATGCACAGTTTGCCAAACGATTATGCCGAATTTGAACGAGTTAAAATCGCATTTAACTAAAGTGCATCAGAAGAAAATGCACTTGGAATTCACGGATAGGATCATACCTTTTAAGTTGTCTGTGGATAACGTTTTCGAGTGTCAGTTGTGTGGCTTTAGTTTTGAAACGTTTGGGTCTATAGAGAGGCATATGAACACGCATTTCAGGAATTATGTTTGTAAAGATTGTGGCACGGGTTTTGTTACTAAATATAGATTGAAAGTGCATATTAAGAGTATGCATGTCGGTGGTAGTTTTCCTTGTGAAATATGCAAAAAGGTGTACACTACTCAGCAGAAGTATAAGAACCATGTTGATACTGTTCATAAGTTGGTTAAAAGGTTCAAATGTCCGAAATGTCCGGAAAGGTTTTCGGAGTATTTTCGGCGACAGAAACATTTAGTACAGATACACAATGTAGCCCCACTTCAATACAAATGTAATGTATGTGACAAAAGCTTTGATAGACGGTATACTCTGTCTAGACATATGAAGAGAGACCATTTGGAAGAAAGAGACTTCCAGTGTCAATTGTGTTCATATAAATGCTTCACAAATAACGAATTGACTGTACATATGATTAAGCATAATGGTGAGAGGATTTTCGAATGCGCTGTTTGCAAAAAATCGTACGCTAGGAAGAAAACTTTAAAGGAACATATGAGGATTCATAATAATGATCGTAGATTTGCCTGTGCTGTGTGTGGGCAAGCTTTCGTTCAGAAATGTAGTTTAAAAGGCCATATAAAGACACACCATATGGAGTATAGTTTGCAATAATATGTAATTTGGTGATTAAAGTAATTTATTTTTGTAGTGTATTTGTTTTATTTAACTAGAAAATACCCAGAGATGAAGTAGTTAAACATATTTCTACCTATTTTATAGAATATTATTTTCCTAATAGTCTACCTTCTGTCAAAATCTATTTTCTGATTGTGTGTTTTTGGCGACGGAGACTTATTCTTTCCTGAAAATGTATTAACCCATGAGTTACTCATAGTAATACCTTAACCTTAAATAAAACAACAAATGATTTAACATATTTTATTTGATCCTTAAAAGCAAACTATAATAAAAATATACACCTCATAAAAACAATAATCTGAATACACCACCCAATATGGCGCAAATAAAACAGTATAATACAAACAAATGTCTTTCTAGTTATGTATTGAATTATCAAGTTATTTGAGCTAAGACTACTTTCCTAAATTAGTCACCGAGGGATGCAGCAATACGAAGGAGTGAGATGGAATTATCTCCATACGTGTCTCACATATTGCTGCATCCCTTTCGTCAGTGACTAATTGACAACATTTCATTTAAGACTACAATTTGATTCATATTCCGAATTCCGCTCAGAGGGATGTAATGTAATCACTGTTTTTATATATTTGCTGATTAATTAATAAAAATGTACTCATTCTTAAATGTAGTAACTCCAAAACTATGACACAATGGAGAGGTACTTTAGTCTGGTGTCTAATAAAAAAAAATACGAATGACGTTTTGTTTGACATTGTGGACAGCTTATTTTTTTCGCGGATAGGTCGAAGACGATAACTGTATCCAGGCATAGTTGTCGTGGATTTCGGTTATTTTATGTAAAGCCGGACCAGAAATATATGAGGATGCGCCATATTGCGGAATTTCACTGGAACTAATTTCTTACACTGGCAATGATTTTATGATGGTTTGTCAACAATGTCAATGTCATTCGTGGTGATTATTTTAAAAGACAAATATTTAAAATTAACCAAAGAAAATGCCGAAAAACATTCACAGTTGTGAACGTCAGATTATAAATAAAGTGTACACGCGTTTACTACACGAAAAACAGTAAGGAAAAGAGTGCATTCCACTAAATGATATTACGAGGTTAACATAGTGGAACTGACAGGTATTTAAACTAATGTCATTATAGTGGGTTGCGATTGGTTGCAAAATTGTTGCTATAAAAATCTTATAAATAGCGCCCTCTTGACAATCCTCATATATTTCTGGTCAGGCTTTATTTCCTTATATTTGTTTACATACAGAAAAATAAAATCAATGAAATATTTTAGCTTGTACACGGCGCAAAGGTATTTCGATCTCTATATTAATTTTCATCTGTTAGAAATATGAAATGTTGGCAATTTAGAAAAGTGTCATAGCCGCATAAGACTGCACGTCCACTGGAGCGAAGCACTTCTTGGCTTAATTTCTCGCTCTGATTCAGTGGACATGTGCCTAAGGCGGCCTTTACACTGGCTACGTACGATACGGAGCGCGTGTGCCTTTTTAACCTTTTGTACGCCAGGCGATGGATCAACAGTGCCCCGGACGCCACAGCAAATGTGTGGATCAACTTTTTCTGTCCCGTGACGCAGGAGAAAACAGTGATTAACTTAAGAAAAGTGTTGATAATTTAAATTACAAAGCTTTTGCTAAATATAACCACGGAAAATCATAGTTATAAAAAGTGACCCAGGGGACATCCCAATGGCAACGAGTGGCAGAAAAAAATTTTATTGACCCAAACATATTAAATAGCCGGTGTGAAAACTGCCTTACGTATATTTCCAAAGTGGTTTACTTTCACAAACTCAGTTTTCATGATACCGTAAACTATTATATATATTTATCTATTGGGTATACAGATTTTAAATTTTAAATAGAAATTGAAATTAAAAATTTAAGCTAGAAAGTAGTGTTTACAATGAAGCGATAAATTGAAAAATTCAAGGGTTCAGGCAGGATTCGAACTTGCGTCTCCAACGGCTTTCCGGGCCAACACGGGCTTCCTACCAACTGGACCACCGAACCTTATGCCAGAGCCATTGAATTTTTCAACCAGTTGCTTCTACCCTTAGGGCGGCATAGTAGCGCCATCTACCAAAAATCTAATAAAATAATTAGAAAATAGAGGTAGAAACTATTAACCTATTTAAAATTGTACAGTCTCTACTCTAAAACTCACGAGTTGTCAGAATCGGGATTGGGTGAGAACTGAGAGGTTCTTATTTGGATCGAGTAAGAGCGAGTGAGACAGAACACACAGAGAAAAGAGACACAGGATACGGCTTACATTCTGACAGTTCACGCAGTGTATGCGCCTCCAATATTCAGTTGTAGGTAATTTTGTAATACAGCGTAAAATCCTTACAAGAGATATCTAAATTCATTTAAACAATTTCATTTGCATTTTAACTAGTAATGCAGAAATTAATAACAAAAAAGGTTAACTTTTATTACATACATAAATTGCTAGTTAAATAAAAGCTTTTAAAAAAGGTTAACTTTTATTACATACATAAATTGAAAGTTAAATAAAAGCTTTTAAAAAGGTTAACTTTTATTAAAACTTTCACGATAAGGAAATAAAATTGAAACTATTAGTATAGCTCAATTCACGTAAAAAGTGGTCAAGTTACGTGCATTGAGATTATTTCATATATCAGTAAGTATTGCATTTATTTAGCGAAAACAGTATCTTTCACTTTCTTACTTTATTATTGTGCATCGAACGATTTGTGCGCCTTTTTAGAGTTCCGTAGTCAACAAGGAAAGGAACCTTTATAGTTAAATAGGCTAGTTGACTCATGTCAAATTGTATTAAACTAATGTTTGTTCCGTATAGTATTTAGCAAAGGAAACCTAAATATATATTTATTAATTCATAAAAGTGTTTTAGTGGTTGTAAAAACTTCATTTAATTCGACTGTACCCAATGAAATCATGAAATAGCTATGTTACTTTCTAGAACTCAGAGAAAAGTATTTTTCATTTTAAAAAGTTGATTAAAATTATCAATATATTTGTCACAATCATAAAAAAAAAAAAAAAAAAAAATTGTTAAAAGGGGTTTCACCGACTAGAAGATAACAACACTTTACAATGTACTTTAGAGTTCAAATTGAATGTCGACAGTCAATCAACGGCCAAGAAGTTTAATCACCATTGTATGTATGTATGTAAACACTTTATTGTACACAACAACTGGTTATAAATACATTGATTACAAATGAAATATGACAAAGGCGAACTTATCCCTATTAGGGATCTCGTCCAGTTAAACTTTGAGCAATTGAAGGAATGGGTATTTGAAGAAAATAGGCATACTACACTGCGTACAACCAGGATATCTATATTATACTTAATAAAACTGTAATAAGTACATAAACTAAGTAAGTAATAATACACATATATTTATACTATTAATAATACATACATATAATACATATAAATGCGTAAATAAATATAGTATTCAATGAATTCACACGTCATCGGACAGCCACAATGTCTTCAAGTTAATCTCAAACCTTTACCGCATAAGAAGCCATATATGGCAGATATGAACTTGGACCTTATTGGCACAGGTCAAGGTTCAAATTCAAACAACTATTTTTTTTCTATATGCGGTAAAGGGTTAAGTGATGCAACAAATGGAGACTTCCTAAGGGACAAAGGCAACTCATTCCACAACTTCACTGCGCTTACCGTGAAAGACTATAGGTACGCGTCTTATTAGACCTGAGTCCATTGTCTCCTGTGTGACGGAACAGAATAACAACAAGAAAAGTTTATCCACCCGATTATCGAAGGTTCTAACTAATGGCATCATTCGGAAAGTAATAAAGTAAAACATAAAGACTACATACATAGCTCATGGCGCCTTAAGAGGCCTTATTCCTTTTAAAATGCTGATTGTTTTAGACATTTTTCTCTATTATCAAACATGTTTCTTAACATATTATTGATGTTACTACCTAGAACAGGGCTATTGGGGTTTATTTATATATATTTTAAACGTATAGTTTGCATTTTTCATTGATAATTTTTGTTCGAAAAACTACTCGAAATTGACAAAATTCACGTGGAAAATTCGATTTTTCAACTTATTTTCGACTGCACGCAATGACAGCATGAAATAGCTACGTTACTACCTAGAACTCGGGAAAAAGCTGCTTCACTTCAAAAAGTTGGCTGAAATTATCAATATATTCGTCATAAAATGAAAAAAATTTTTTTTTTAAAGGAATAAGGCCTCATAAAGACTACATACATCTCATGGCGCTTTAAAGCTGTAAAGTATTAAAGTTTGCATTGCGCTCCTTTTCGGGGGATGTTGGTGAACGGTGCCGGGTGCGCGTATAGGCGTCTTCTGGACTTGAACTCCGTGAGATCGGAGATTTGGATGGGCTGGAACAAGTATAGTACATTACTGCAGACGCTGTGAAGTGTGGTAGATACGGGAGATAGTAATACGACGATGGTCGGTGTTAGAATGAATGATTTATTGGAAAAATCAGGTTATTATATACTAGACAATGATTCACATCAGCTGAGGGCTATACCGCAGTCGGGAAAGATGAGCTTGACGGGTGAGTAGGTATAGATAGCGTACGGATAGTGATACGAAGCCGGCAAGACCTTACGGCTAAGGCATGTATAGTGCTTTTCTCAAACATATGCAATGAAATAAAAAAATACACCAAACAAAATAATTCAGCTGTATGTGTTCATGAACACAGACGCCTTGTTTAAAATAATTACTTCCCGGCTTAGGCCTCAAATTTTGTATGAAATTAACAAAATTCACGCAGCAAACTGTTTTCTTTTTTTCAAACTTATTTTCGACTACACGCAATGAAAGTTACTTTCTAGAACGCAGGGAAAAGTATTATTCACTTCAAAAAGTTGGTTAAAATCCATACTGATATTATAAATGCGAAAATGTGTCTGTCTGTCTGTTACCTCTTCACGCTTAAACCGCTGAACCGACTTAGATGAAATTTGGTATGGAGATAGTTTGACACCCGGGAAAGGACATAGGATACTTTTCATCCCGAATAAATTGAGTGTTCCCGTGGGATGAGCGGGTAACACCGCGGGGCACAGCTAGTTATTACAATTTTTTTTTAAATGGCCTCTTAAGCTCTCTGGTAAGGAGTTCCACAAACAGACAGCTTTAAAAGTAAAAGAATCCATACTAATATTATAAATGCGAAAGTGTGTCTGTCTGTCTGTTACCTCTTCACGCTTAAACCGCTGAATCGATTTTGATGAAATTTGGCATAGAGATAGTTTAAGATCCGAGGAAGGACATAGGATAGTTTTCATCCTGGAAATTATCCCTAAAAAGATTGAAAAGTGACTAAGTAATTCATGATGACATTGATGACCCTGTAGGAAATGTAATGATTAGACAAAAAGCACAATTGCTCTTACATTTGCTTAGGCGCTTTTAATAATCCCTTTTATTAATTAAGGTGATTAGGTGGATATCTATCGTGTTGTACGAGGTTGCTTCCATACTTCCAAGTTCCACGCGGACGTAGTCGCGGGCAAAAGCTAGTTATTATATATTGTACAGTGTGGTAATGAAGGATACTTACTCGCTTTACATCATCCTTAGTTTCCTCTTTATTTTCTCCCCTGTCTCCTCCTTTCTCCTTGCCAGCACCGAACTCTGCCAATGAGATGATGTACACAGAGAGCTTCTGTCGGTCGGTCGATGAGTCGCTTATGTGTTTCTAGAACAACAACATACTTTATCCGTTAAGGCGTGATGATCAACAGTTGGCGCTACCGACGTCACATTATACGCATTTTAATAATAGTATCAACTGTGCACCTCTTAAGATTTTTAACCACTTGGAGAATAATATTAAAAGCGCTGTCAACGCTCATTTATTGTGTGATGCTTCCTGCCCACGCCACAGACGCAATTTGAATCCTGATTATTGTAAACAAATGTTCAAGATATGTACATAATTTGTACGTCATTTAAAAAAAAAGTACGATAAAGGTTTTGGAGATTTTGAACAAAATTAGTGGCGTGGGCAGAAAGTATGGTTCCTAGCCACGCCACCTAAAATAGCGCAGTAGGACTGTTGATTGTTATTTTTATAGTGTTAAATAATTGTACGAAAATTGTTCGTCCTGAATATAAACAACCCGCCGTCCAACCGTCCGTCCGTCCGTCACCAGACTGTATCTCATGAACGGTGATAGCTAGAGAGTTAAAATTTTCACAGGAGGTGTCACAGTCTTCCTTCTTTGGTCCCAGGTTCCTACCCAACTAGCAAAGTAGTGATAAAATAAAATGTTTTAACACTAAATAATGATACAAAAGTCATAAAATAGCAACTCGGAGCTGCTATGTTGTATATTAGCGACTTGTATCATCATCTAGCTGTATAACCTTATACAGCTATATCGTGATAAAAATTGATGACATAAACGTTTACTGGACTTCTTAATACGGCACATATAACGCAGCTGCACAACAGTATCCCTAACCGTGATTTAGAGCAATTTAGTTGCATATCAGATATATGCAGTGCCTGTATACAGCTAAGTAACTCTATTGTGGCTTTTAATGCGCTGCAATATCGCTGGTGATATATCAGTGCACTAATGGAGCTAACTCGAGATATATAAGAACATAACGCAGCTGATATGCGACTAAAGTATCATATAATGGCGTTTCCTTAACACCAGCCGCATAAAGTTGTTAAAAGATCTACATTAACACTAAACAGTTGCAAATACACTTTTTGAGACCTTTTATATCATCAGTGACATATGAACATAATTGTTACTAATATAACGCTAAATAAATGTATATCAGCTGTTGTAACCTCATTTATAAGATCTTTATGATAGTCAAACCAGCGTCGAGAATTCGGAAGTTGGTTCCGTAGAAAAAAAAATTAAATCTTAACAGAACCTTGTTCAGGATACCAAGATGACTTATTTGCGACTGATAATTTTGATGACAATGGAGAAGATGAAAACATAATTATTCTTCCAGAGCCATTCAAATCTGTTGAGTTTTATGAAATTACTTCTGCTTGAAAAACAGTAGGTAATTGATCAAAAATATAACCACTTTCATTTCACGCAAATGAGTTGAACAATATTGAAGATACTTTATTTATTACCTTACTTTCTTATCATAATTTAGTGATATAGTGATTCAGGCACCATTGGTGTAACGCTAAAGAGATTCATAAAACATTGTAGTATCATGGATATACATCAAAGTAGTGACGTGCGGTGCCAAAATACACAGTATATATCATCAAATAGCTGTAAAACTGGGGCCACTTCCCAGTGATAGAGATGTTTCTATCACTGATATAAAACTGCGTCTGTCACTGATTTACAGCTAAATTTGGTTCAGTTTTGCTAGTTGGGTAGTTTGAGAGACCACATAAAATAACGAATAAATCCGTACATCACGCCACTAATTTTGTTCAAAATCTCCAAAACCTTTATCGTACTTTTTTTTTAAATGACGTACAAATTATGTACATATCTTGAACATTTGTTTACAATAATCAGGATTCAAATTGCGTCTGTGGCGTGGGCAGGAAGCATCACACCATTTATTTGCAGAGAATTTAAAATAATATAAAATTGGGCAAGTGCGAGCCCGACTCGCGCATGAAGGGTTCCGTACCTATACATATATATAATCTATACCAAGTTTGTTGTATGGGAGCCCCCCTTAAATATTTATTTTATTTTATTTTTAGTATTTGTTGTTATAGCGGCAATAGAAATACATCATCTGTGAAAATTTCAACTGTCTAGCTATCACCGTTGTTGAGATACAGCCTGGTGACAGACGGACGGACGGACGGACGGACGGACGGACGGACGGTCAGCGAAGTCTCAGTAATAGGGTCCCGTTTTTACCCTTTGGGTACGGAACCCTAAAAATATCTTCTGACTAGGCCCTTCTACAGCCTAGATGAATACTATGGCAAAATTTTTGACTGACTTGTTTTGTTTTTTTTTAATGTTGTTCTTTTTTAAGGCGCATACTTGACATCTGTGATTATTATATATTTATTGTTTTAATTTTTAACTAGCGAAATTTTGTTATTTGTATTTTAATGCCTCTTTTTTACTTTTATATTTGCACTGTTTTTGCTTTTATTTGTATTTTAATAATGACTTGTTTTTCTCAAATAATTTTATTTTTTAAAACTGATGTACATAGACATAAGTACATCAGTTTTAAGTGTGTCGTTACAACTGTATTTGCATGACTTTAGTCGGATTTTAGCAAATAAAGGAATTGAATTGAATTTAGGTTACTACGGCTGCTTTTCCTAGAGGTAATAAAATAACTTTAGAGCACGAAAAAATCTAATCCCTGAAATATAGTACATTACTGCAGATGCCGGGAAAGGGCTTGTCGGGTTAATAATAATAATAATAATATCGTTTATTGCATATCACATAGCTATAAAGGTAGGTACAATATAGGGCAGTTTTACATGTGATACCCTGTATAGGGCGCAGCAATATGAGAGGGCATCTACAGCTTTATAACTATTATTTTTAAGTAAGTTATACATACAAATTTTTAAGACTACAGATTCTACACTTTATCATTAAAGACATCGTCTATATTATAGTAGCAGTTATCGACTAAATAAGCTTTTAATTTTGTACAGAACGATTTTAGTTCGGTCTCATTTTTTATGAAATTACGTAAGTGGTTATAAATTTTTATTGTCATATAGTGCGGGCTAGATGTATCGAACTTTAATTTTGAAAAAGGTAATCTTATTTAAATAAAACAATTTAAACGGATTATATCGCGTATATTAATTATTTGAGCCTCCCTGACGTTTCAGTACCTTTACAGATACCGTTGTCAAAGGTTGACTGAGAAAAACACAATTTTTCTCTGTCAAAGTTACATTTGTGCAAACTACCCATTTTGTAAATATTAATTTAAAATAAAGGTGTTCATACATGCCAGATGGGCCTAATGTGTAAAGACTGTTACACATGTGCCAGAAGGGCATTTATTATTTTATTTAAAATATCTACCAGCGGTTCACTAAAGGCTTACTGAGGAGAAAGAACCGCCAAAGAAAACTCCCAGATTGCCTTATTTATTATTATGAAATACTTTTAAACAAAAACTCTACATATACTACTTTTAACACTAATTTGTTTTACACCGTTCGAGGCCCAGGGTTTCCAGTCTTGTGTCTTGCTTGATCCTTGATAAGATGTACAACAGGATCCCAAGCCGGTGGTAATGACAAACCATCTTCTCTATTGAAATTGGGATATTTTTTGATTTCAATAGCCTCGCGCAACATTCTGGGAAAACGTCGTTTCTCTCTCGCAAGGATTGAAGTGTTGTCAAACTTAATTGAATGGTTTGGTTTGTCCATGACATGCTCGCAGACTGCAGACCTGTTGCAACGACGGTGCTTGACATCAGCTACATGCTCCTTAACCCGTGTAGCGTGTGTGTTCTTTGGCGGTTCTTTCTCCTCAGTAAGCCTTTAGTGAACCGCTGGTAGATATTTTAAATAAAATAATAAATGCCCTTCTGGCACATGTGTAACAGTCTTTACACATTAGGCCCATCTGGCATGTATGAACACCTTTATTTTAAATTAATATTTACAAAATGGGTAGTTTGCACAAATGTAACTTTGACAGAGAAAAATTGTGTTTTTCTCAGTCAACCTTTGACAACGGTATCTGTAAAGGTACTGAAACGTCAGGGAGGCTCAAATAATTAATATACGCGATATAATCCGTTTAAATTGTTTTATTTAAATGTGTGACAGTCGCGGAAACCGAAGAAAATATTAAGGTAATCTTAGTTTATTTAAATTTCGGTCATTTCTTTTGTTTTGCGTTATCTGTGAATATAAATCTATATGTTTTCTAACAAATTTACTCGACTCCAAAATGTACATGGACGTGACAGTCAATATTTTGTATTTTATGAAATGGGGTCTACACGATTCCATTTGATCTATGTTTACCAATATCCTAACGCACTTTTTTTGTAAGATAAATATTTTTCCTATGTCTGTGCTGTTAATAGGTATACATGGATAGTGATACGCAGCCGGCAAGCGTGTATAGTGCTTTTCTCAAACATAGGCAATGAAATAAAATAATACACCTATCGAAAATAATATAATTCAGCTATGTAGAGCCTGTTCATGAAACAGACGCCATGCTAAAAAATACTTTCCGGTCTAGGCCTTCAATTTTGTATGGAATCCCTTTACAGTTCTCTCGAGTTGTTCCGCCCGAAACGTGATACTTCGAAGCCTGTTTTAACGCACGTTATGACATCATTTCGTTGCATGTTTGAGAAAAGGTATACCTCTACTATCATACTAGTAAAGCCCAAGAAGTTGTTTTTCAGTTCACGCCATATTGCGGCTTTTGTACTAGTTTATTATAGTGGTACTAATTTATTTTACTGGCAACGAGAAATTGTTGGTAACATCAATCAATCAATCCAGATATGCAAAAGTTAGGATAGGTAAATAGAATCCATACTAATATTATAAATGCGAAAGTGTGTTTGTCTGTCTGTTACCTCTTCACGCTTAAACTGCTGAATCGATTTTGATGAAATTTGGCATAGAGATAGTTTAAGATCCGAGGAAGGACATAGGATTTTCATCCTGGAAATTATACCTAAAAAGATTGAAAAGTGAGTGAACATTTCTGTTGGGGTGCGGTGACCCTGTAGGAAATGTAATTATTAGACCAAAAGCACAATTGCTCTTACATTTGCTTAGGCGCTTTTAAGAATCCCTTTTATCAAGTTCCACGCGTACGTAGTCGCGGGCAAAAGCTAGTACCTTATAGAACTGTATGAGCTCATCCTTGGTAACCGTGTTGAGAACGTCCACCTCCACACGCGGCCGGTCGAAGTTGTACACCTGAAACAATCATTCAGATTAAGAATAACAATGATTAATTGCAAAACTGTAATACATTCAGCAGCGGAAGTAACTAAGCAGAATAACACTCGCAATCGACAACATTTTATTTAAGAGGCCTTATTCCTTTTAAAATTTATTTTTTTCATATTATGACGAATATATTGATAATTTCAGCCAACTTTTTGAAGTGAATACTTTTTCCCGAGTTCTAGGTTGTAACGTAGCTATTTCATGCTTTCATTGCGTGCAGTCGAAAATAAGCCTTCCGGCCGCCATCGCAACTGTGTTTCACAACCAGTTGTCTACGAGGATTTTTTAGTCTTTCACGGCAACCAGTTGTGATAAAAGAATATTTATTTTTCTTACGCAACCAGTTGCCAATAAAGAAAAAAATCGCCGCCATCGCAACTGTGTTTCACAACCAGTTGTCTACGAGGATTTTTTAGTCTTTCACGGCAACCAGTTGTGATAAAAGAACATTTATTCTTCTTACGTCGTTTCTAATCTCGACACATTATTTCAAGCAATGATTATTAACAGAGATGGGCATTAATCGATAAAAAAAATAATCGCAATTTCACGATTAATTCTCGATTATAAGTTGGATCACGCTCATTTGTGCATTTTACGAAAATACTATATGTTTTGACCGGGCCTTTTTAAAGGTATCCGATCGTTAAAATAGCATTTCGGTACCGGTATCAATATTTTAGGTACACAAACAAGCTTCGATCCCCGATAAAAAAAAACGGTTTGACCGTTCCTTCCGTCTTCCCTCTTGTTACAGTAATACAAGGTGGTTTTTATAGTGCACTAGCGACCCGCCCCGGCTTCGCACGGGTGCAATGCTGATAAATTATGCATGTATTATACATATAAACCTTCCTCTTGAATCACTCTATCTATTAAAAAAAAACCGCATCAAAATCCGTTGCGTAGTTTTAAAGATTTAAGCATACAAAGGGACATAGGGACAGAGAAAGCGACTTTGTTTTATACTATGTAGTGATTACTCTAAGAAGTTCTAGGCAGGAACCAAGGACCATATACCCGGGACTTATGTTCTCATACAAGAAAACGTAACTCTGAAAAAGCTCAAAATTCGGTATAAAAACTAGATGGCGCTGCTTCGTAGCCTGGAAGTGACAAAAATGATATTTTTTACCAATATTTATAAGTGATTTTTGATTTTTGAAAATCAAACGCGTTACTGCTTTGTTTTAATACGATAATATAACTTAAATACACAATTTTTAAGGATTTCATTTTTTAGTCTTCAACAACGTGGTTTGATCGTATTAAAATAGATGGCACTACCTTTGGATAGCTCAAGGTTGCTTGCGGGCTCGCCAATTTTTGCTACACAAAATAGCTAGATGGCGTTGGTGCACTGATGTAATGGACAAAATAAGTTACGCCCGAATTGTCAAGTGACATTTCCCACTAACAAACAGTCAGTAACGTAATATTTGTTAGATAAGTTTTGTACAGTCAAGGAATTTCATTTCCTACCCATTTCGTTAAAATGTCGTTAGACATTCGCAATGCATTAAGGCCGAAAATTATATTTCAATAATAGTATTGAAATGACAATATTATTATTTGTCACTTCATTTTACAAAAAACCTCCTCGCGAAAGGTTATCATTTGCTTTTAATTTCTAATTAGGAACATATGTCAGTGTCAATCGAGAAAATCGTAAAATAATTTTCAGCAACGTTATTAATTTGAAAAATAAAATGCTTGCCGCTAACCGTGAACTATTAAAAGATAATGATAATGACTGAAAACAATGAAGAGCTCAAAGAGTGGAGTTACACCAGGAAGGAATACGGATTTATGAGATCACACGTCGGTTAAATGCTAGCAGGGACACAGTTTGAAGTTGGGTACGGCGATATAATGCTGAAGGAAACCTTATTGATCTACTGCAAAGCAAAGTAACCATTGCATCGTCCGCTTGCCATGGCCCAAGACCAACGCCGACGACAAAATGGCTTTACGCCAACGGGACGATTTGCGGAAATGTTTGACATTTACCCTAGAACAATTAAGAATTGCCTACATGCAGGCGGCCTGCGAAAATATATTCGTTCGTTTTGTTTTTGTTAAAAGTAATATAAAGAAAACGTTTATAAAATTGTGGTTTTATTGAATTATCACTGTCGTTAGTTCTGTTAGTTTTTGTATAGATAAATTTCGGGTGCCTGTCCTATCGCATAACGTTTTTTGTCCTAAAAATGTTTGGCCGAGAATGTTTGGCATACTGTTGAATGGCATACTACTCGTTTGTCCTAATAATTTTTGCGCATACTCTCTTAAAGTCCTAAATCAAGTGAGGGCTATTCCGATGTTGGAAATTTTACTGTCGTATAGTGCTATTCCATTCACTAAAATATTCTTTGACAGATGATCGAGAAGGATGGCGCTATTCGACAGTCAAATTTTGAACATCGGGGTAGCCCTTCTGGCATCACTGGTTTGACATGTCTTGCCAGATGGGTGTGTGATGTCGTCAAATCAAATGTCATTGTTTCAAATTTGTAAAATTGTATGTATTTTATTCTTGAAATTACGCGATTAATCGAATTTTGCGGTTACGTGTTTCCATATCAGAATTTATTGTTTTTTTACAAAGAATAGTTTGGTAGGTATGCGTTTCGTGAAGGTCTATCGTAGGCCCAGACAAAATTATTATTATATTGATTAGTTTACGTCAAAACGATGACATGTAGGGAATTGTTGCAACTACAATGATTTGCTCTCCATACAAATTTTAATCCCGTTTTTCGTCCCTAAAAGGGATAAAACTTGATATAAATGATAGCATATGTCCTATTCTGATATATAAGGTACATAACTGGAAAGTTTCATCATAATACGTCCAGTAGTTTTTGAGATTAAGTTAAAAGTACATACATACATCCATACAAACTTTCACGTTTATAATATTATTAGGATTAGGATTAGGATGTAAGTAATTTTTATGTTTAAATAAAACAAACACAAATAGTGAAATGAGACGAAACGGAACGTAGTAAACAAACATCGCACCTAACGTCATCTATTCACTTTTTACTATATCACTTGGAAGTTGGAATGTCGTTGAACGCTTGACGAATGTGTTACTTCACGCTTGCGCGTACCGTACGGTAGAGATTGAAAAATGACGACTTTTGAATGAATTGAGACCCTTAGCGGCATCTAGCGACGTAGAACGATAGTAACTAACGGAGTACGGTGCGTAGTATGAAGAATAGCGGTCCCGTGTATATGGTCCTTGGCAGGAACTTAGACTTAAAAATGTCTTATTTCTTCCTAATATCGAGAGAAAATTAATCGGATTAATTAATCGATTATTATTAAATTTAATCGCTAGAAATTAATCTACGATTAACTTAATCGGGATTAAATTAATCGGAACTCGTACGATTAGATTAAATAATCGTCAGTTTTAATCGTTAATCGCGATTAAGTAAGTTAATCTTATTTCTTAGTGGCCAGTCTGTATTATAATCATAATTCATGGAGTTTGATACCAAAGTTATTAAAAGAGAGTGTAGAGCCGCCATTACATAAATCATGAGACAGATGAGTAAGGAGTTTGGATCGCATATTAAAGTAAACCCAAGGTAAAACCTTGGAAACGCAGAGGTCGCGGGTTCGAATCCCGCTTCGATTGTAGTGGCTCGCATTCAATTTTTCTTTCTTAATTTACCTTTGTGTCATTATTTATAAAGGTAAAACCTGTTTTGAAAATAAACATTGCCCGACTAGAAAATTTCTTTATGACATTGACTTCCCTTTTAATGAAAAGAGATAACAATAACAAATGTTGCCACGTGTTCTAAAGTATTGTTTTACTGGTGAAGTAAAGGTAATTTATTTATTATGTACCTATGAAAACATAAAAAAAGTTAAAAATCATATTTCGATGTAAAAAATTTACTGCTTACGACCTCAGGAATCCGCTGGTAAAATCATTTGGATTGCTCAGGAGCACCCTGTATTTATATTAAATTTTAAGCGGAATACAAGTTATTTAAGTTGAAGATATCATGGCATTTCATTTGTTCATTCATTATAATGTCGCTAAAACAAAATTTTCTCAATACTCGTATTACCACTGGTGATAAAAGGACACAAAATTAGTAGCAGTTCAACACCGGTAGTCATCTTCTAAAAAACCGGTCAAGTGCGTAGTATGTCTCTCACGGAATTCGAGGTATCAAATTAATTATCCTCATGTTGGAAGCATCATCATCTTCATTTTTGGTATATAGCAGTCTAGGTTTAAACATAATCCATGGTTTAATCTATGGTTGTGAACAAAGAAATTGACTCTTCTATAGCAACTAGGCCTTTTGAGATTTTCCTTGTTGGCAACTGGTTGCATAAGAAGAATAATATTCTTCTATCACAACTGGTTGCCTTGAAAGACTAAAAAATCCTCGTAGACAACTGGTTGTGAAACACAGTTGCGATGGCGGCCGGAAGGAAAATAAGTTGAAAAACGAATTTTCCACGTGAATTTTGTCAATTTCGAGTAGTTTTTCGAACAAAAATTATCAATGAAAAATTCAAACTGTAGGTTTCATCAATAATATAAATAAAAATAAATAAATACCAGACAACCTCACACAAATCGATCTAGTCCCAAATTAACCTCAAGAAGGCTTGTGTTAAGGGTACTAGGCGACGATATACATACTTATATAGATAAATAAATACTTAAATACATAGAACATCCATGACCCAGGCACAAATATTCGTGTTCATCACACAAATATTTGCCCTTGCCGGGATTCGAACCCGGGACCGTCGGCTCAGTAGGCAGTTGCTTAACCACTACGCCGACCGCGTCGTCAAATCAATCATTCAGAATAAGAATCATTTATTGCAGAAATATTGGTATATTGATTTAAATATTACACGATTTTCACGCATTTTTATAACATAACAAAACGGGACGCGAATTTTTCAATAGGCTAGTTTACTCATGTCAAATTGTAATAAACTAATGTTTATGCCGTATAGTATTTAGCAAAGGAAACCTAAATATATATTTTTCAATTCATAAATGTGAGATGGCTGAAAAAATTCATTTGAAAATATGGTTTTTAATCTGTATTTTGAAATGCTTAAACCGCTGTCCGCCATTGTCGCTTATGATAGTGACGTCATCGGTCCTGTAAAAAAAACTATAAGTCAACTTTGACGACTTCGAATAGTGCCGTCCCTCTCGATCTCCTGTCAAAGTATAGGTATTGGAGTGAGCGGAATGGCACTATACGACGGTCGAATTTCGAATATTTACGGGTAATTCTACGTCACGCCACAGATTAGCTTATAACCAGTTGTTGTGTACAATAAAGCGTTTACATACATACATACATTAGCAAAAAAGCAAAAATAGCGGATAGTTTATGTTTATAGTTTAATGTTTTCAATTTGGTTAATGAAAAATCCTTGACAAATCGCTATTGACGTTTAATAATGCAAATATATGACGTATGCACATTATTGCCATATGAAAACTGTTTGAAACGCCACTATACCTTGGCCGGACCGACGCTTGTTACACTATACATACATTGCAAGTTAAATAAAAGCTTGTAGTAATTCAGTAGGTACCTGAGAGCAGATTTCACTCCACACCTGTGACGCCTTCGTGGACATACGTTTGGGCCTCTCCAGCCGGTGCGCTGCCAAAGCCGCTCGATGCTTGAGGAACTCTTCGTCTGACATCGATTCTAGGTATTCCTGTGGAAAAATAGACTTTGTAGGTATTTTACATCATAAAATTGTAGACTCAGATTTCTATGGAAAATCTTCATAGCGCGATGCTTTTGTTTTGTATGGGCACGTGGCGCCATCTGGTCATAATTTCTTTGTCTTCTCATTACGCTGAAATGGCTGGAAGAATTTTGATACCAATTTTTATACAGGAATAGTTGGACATCCAAAGATATAGGATACTTTTTATCCGATTATGATAAATGCAAAAAATACGCGGACGAAGTTGCAGGCACTTAGACAGTCATCCTTGAGGAATCCTTTGATTTATTGAAGGAGGAACCTCCTTCACTGACCTGGGATCCCTTCAAGAAGGCCTCTATCCTCTCCTTCAGGAAGGCGGGGTGTCTGTCGCTCTGTACGATGACGCGATGACCTTAGACTGCCATCCTTGAGAAATCCTTTGATTTATTGGAGGAGGAACCTTTCACTGACCTGGGATCCCTTCAAGAAGGCTTCTATCCTCTCCTCCAGGAAGGCGGGGTGTCTGTCGCTCTGTACGATGACGCGATGACCTTGGACTGCCATTCTTGAGAAATCCTTTGATTTATTGGAGGAGGAACCTTTCACTGACCTGGGATCCCTTCAAGAAGGCCTCTATTCTCTCTTCCAGGAATGCGGGGTGTCTGTCGCTCTGTACGATGACGCGGAGACCTTGGACGCCGTTGGAGCGCCGGACGCCGCTGAACACAATGTATCCTAGTTGCTCCTGTGTAAATACTTATGGTGTTAAGATATAGGCAACGTTTAGTTCAGAAGTTAGGGTCAAAGTGTTACGACTAGGATGGACGGATTATTTATTTTATTTATTTATTAGGATGTTTTTCTTTTACAGCTAAAACAATGTCCCACAATACCAGTGGCTGGTTTGATTGTGGGATCTATTTTTGAATGGAAGAATGGATGAGATGTTGGATAACTTAGTAGATTAATGGATAGACGGATTGATAGATGGATGATTGTATATACGAACGGCGGAATGATAAATTGGATGATTAGGTGGTCGATTGCGTAGGTGAGTGGATATATGTAGTGTATACCTTAGTCCTGAGTATGTTGAAGCACGGCTCCGAGGCCGAGGGTGTTTGGGCCAACAACTCTAGCACGACGTTGGGGCGCGCCGCGCGCACGTCGCACGCGTAGTACAGGGACGCGCACAACTTGTGGACCGAGTTCTCTCACACTCAAGCCACACTGTTTATCTTACTCTCTTTTATAGATATGAATTGCTAATGGTGTTTAAAAAATGGAGGACAAACGATTGTCATTTATTTTTGATAGGTACTTTCCGTCATTCGTTTGCCACGTGAACGAATTTATCACGATAAGTGAAAAACTTTCAGTGTGCCCTTAGAAGTTACGTGGGGACGTACGGATGAATAAATGGAGTGAAAATGGGTGGATTATTAGACAGTATGACAGCTTCATAATTGAATGGATAAAATGATAGTTGGGTGGAGTGATGGGTGAATGTCTAGTGGTTGGGTAGATGGGTGAACGCATAGAAAAATGACATAATGAGTGATTGGAGTCAACAGTTATATACATTAGTTCTGAGTATGTTGAAGCATGGTTCTGATAACGTCTGAGCCAACAACTCTAGCACGACGTTAGGGCGCGTCGCGCGCACGCCGCACGCGTAGTACAGCGACGCGCACGACTTGTGGACCGAGTTCTCTCACACTCAAGCCACACCGAATGTCTTACTCTTTTATAGATATGATTTGCTAATGGTGTTTAAAAAATGGAGGACAAACGATTGTCATTTATTTTTGATAGGTAGTTTCCATCGTTCGTTTGCCATGTAAATTAATTTATTACTATATGAAAAAAACTATGAGTGTCCCATAGCTACTCAATTGCTTCGAATTTTGAGTTGGACTCTATTTATATAATAAAACTAGCATTAACCCGCGGCTTCGCTCGCGTGCCTATATAATATACATCATCCTACGGGAACAATGCTCTTTTTTTCAGGTTTAAAAGTAGGCTATTTGTTAAGTTAGGGTATAATCTGTAATCTGCATTTCCCTCATGCATATCCGTCCAGCCGTTTTAGCGTGAAGAAGTAACAAACATACACAAGACTTTCGTTTTTCTAATAGCACTGGGAAATACTTTTTATGTTATCACAACTCCACTTTAACAAATCAAACCGAAAACTCAAGCACTCAAATCAAGCGATCTCAGATTTTACTGTATCCAAATAAAGTTCACTTCAAAATTCCTAACTCGAAGTGAAGCTAAGACACCGGGTTATGTGTGCATTTTATTTGTATAAAGCTTTTATAATGTCCCGAGCCTCCGCTTATCGACTTGGGATATTCGAGATTGGTTTAATGATTCTAAGCCATGTTCTAAGTAACGTCTTGTTCTATTGTAAGATATTGAGGTTCTCTTCGTTGATGAATGAAAAATGAATTATTCTGAGCCAGATAAACGTAATTCAGAATTCTGAAATGACTTAACATAATTATTGAAAAACTTGAATGTATTTATTACGGATGCAGGAAGTTTCCCGATCATTACTCTTCCCGTCCCAACGCGCCGCCCGCCTAGGTACCGATTGACGACGATCGAGATGCCAACAAATACTATTTTTTTAATCTTTTAGGATAACGCGGGTCTCTATCCATACCTCAAAAGCAAAAATAGAACCCCTTTATAGGATCACGTGTAGCTGTCTGTCAGTCCGTCTGTTACAACCGATTTGCTGCAAAACTACTGGACTGATTAAATTGCAATTCGGCGCAAATGCTTTCAAGAATTTTCATGTCCACAATATAAAATTTCAAAAGTCGGTGGCATTTTCGTAATTAACGTCCCAAGAAACCATAAAAATTACACCCATACTCATATTTAGTAATTTCAACCCCATCGCACCCCAACAGGCGAGACGGTATTTCACGTCCACTACGTTTGTTTTTTAAATCGCTGTTGTTTTGGTAATCAGCGACCCGATAAACCATAGAAACATTACCCTTGTTGATTTTCCGACTTTTTCACCATATTCTCCTCCTTTAGGGGTTGAATTCTCAAAAAGCATGAAACACGTGCTTACTAATTTATCGTTAGAAATACTCCTTGGAAGTTTTCAATAAAATAGTCTAACTAATCTTTTTTCCCCATAGAAACTTACGACCCCCATTTCACCCCTTTGGGGGGTGACTTTTGACAAATGCTTCTTTTATTGCACCCCTAGACTTTATAAGGACACGTAGGTTCCAAATATGGACTCTCTAGAACCAGCGGTTTAGTATTTAGACATTTCAACCCCATTTCACCCCAACAGTGGAGATGTTAATTCACGTCCGCCACGTTGGATTTTAAAATCGTTGCGGTTTACGTAATCAGCGACCCGATAAACCATAAAAGCATTACCAATGTATTTTCACTTTGTCACCACATTTCTCCCTTTTAGGGGTTGAATTAAAAAAAAACCTGAAACACGTGTTTACTCATTTATCGTTAGAAATACTCCTGTGAAGTTTCGAATAAAATAGTCTAACTAATCTTGTTTCCCCATACAAACTTTGGAACCCCATTTCACCCCTTTAGGGGGTGAGTTTTGAAAAATCCTTTCTTAGCGGATGCCTACGTCATAACATCTACCTGCATGCCAAATTTCAGCCCGATCCGTTCAGTGGTTTGGGCTGTGCGTTGATAGATCACTATGTCAGTCAGTCAGTCACCTTTGAGTTTTATATATATAGATAAGAGCGGTGACAGGTAGCCGTAGTTACCAAAAGCAATCTAGTGGTTAGAAACTGTTACGTGGGGACGTATGAATAAATGGAGTGAAAATGGGTGGATTATTAGACAGTATGACAGCTTCATAAATGAATGGATAAAATGATAGTTGGGTGGAGTAATGGGTGAATGTCTAGTGGTTGGGTAGATGGGTGAACGCATAGAAAAATGACATAATGAGTGATTGGAGTCAACAGTTATATACCTTAGTCCTCAGTATGTTGAAGCACGGCTCCGACAGTGTCTGAGCCAACAACTCCAGCACGACGTTCGGGCGCGTCGCGCGCACGCCGCACGCGTAGTACAGCGACTCGCACGACTTGTGGACCGAATTCTCTCACACTCAAGCCACACTGAATCTCTTACTCTTTTATAGATATGATTTTCTAAAGGTGTTTAAAAAATGGAGGACAATCGCTTGTCATTTATTTTTGATAGGTAGTTTCTATCGTTCGTTTGCCATGTAGATTAATTCATTACGATATGTGAAAAACTTTCAGTGGATGAATATGGAGTGAATATGGGTGGATTATTAAACAGCATGATAGCTTCATAAATGAATGGATAATCTGAGTAATCTGACGGTTGGGTGGAGTAATGGGTGAATGTCTAGAGTCCGATGGATGGATACATAAAAAACGACATAATGAGTGATTGGATGTGTCAACGGATATGTACCTTAGTCCTGAGTATGTTGAAGCATGGTTCTGATAACGTCTGAGCCAGCAACTCTAGCACGACGTTCGGGCGCGTCGCGCGCACGCCGCACGCGTAGTACAGAGACGCGCACGATGACTTGTGGACCGAGTTCTCTCGCTCACGGAGGTAGTGTACTCCTGTTGGAGGGTTCATCAATAGAGTCCTCTAATTCACCTATTACACTCTTGTCTACCGTCAAAGTCAAAGTCAAAGTCATTTATTTGCATTGAACGGGTTACATTTTGATCTTATAAATAGTTGGTTTTATCACCATTCAGCCATTTCTGGCGTACAAATTACAATCCTTATATCTAAGTATCTAAATTATTTAACTCAATAATGTTAGCGATGTTATACTAAAGCAAATTACAAGTCACTAAAAATTATAATAATACTAATTGGCTATTCTATGAACTAATTGCATCGCGTATTTTTTTCAAAAAACTCATTTAAAGAGTAATAGCATTCGCTGAGTAGCCATATCTTAAGTTTTGTATAAAATTCATTTCCAGTCAAAAGTAAGTTATTTATAAATTGTATTTATCTTGTTTCTTTTTGTAAACTTTTATTGGTGTGCAATAAAGTACTGTTGTATTGTATTGTATTGTACACTTTCCTAAGTTAGTCACTGACGAAAGGGCAGCATTACGAAGGAGTGAGATGTAGTTATCGTTTGACGACGCGGTTGGCTCAGGTTGTAAGCGCTTGCTTACTGAGCCGGCGGTCTCGGGTTTGAATCCCGGCCAGGGCAAATATTTGTGTGATGAACTCGAATATTTGTGCTTGGGTCATGGTTATTCTATGTATTTAAGTATTTATCTATATAAGTATGTATATCGTCGTCTAGTGCCCAAAACACAAGCCTCCTTGAGCTTAATTTGGGACTAGATCGATTTGTGTGAGGTTGTCTGATATTTATTTATTTATTTTATTTTATTTATCTCCATCCGTGTCTCACATATTGCTTAATCCCTATCGTCAATGGCTAATTTCATAGTTCTAGGTCATCGGAAAATACCCTATAAATTTTGTTTCCCTTGAAAGTGTCGAAATATACGTTTTTTACGGTATAAAGTGCCGTATCGTTTTTTACGTTAACTTAGTTTAATTTTTTCACAGCTTCAAGGGACTGTAGACCTGAGTATATTGTTTTAATTTCAACTCGATACCTCCTCCACACGTTCTCGAGATTACAACACCTCTAGAACAACTGTGACACGCGACTCTTTCTTTTATTGCCTGTCTCTTTCTTCGCTGTACTGTTAGAGAGTGACGGGCGATGCTATGTCACGCGACAAGAGTGTAGTTGTGCTAGACGGGCAGGTCTTCACAGACATACAGACGGATGGACAACAAAGTGATCCTATAATGGTTCCGTTTTTTCGTTTTGAGGTACGGAACCTAGATTATAAATGTTAATTTTATAAAATATCACTAGTGTTCATTTTATGAGCAATTCATGAACATACCTTTTTCTATTTCCACTTCTCGGTACAAAAGAAGTTGCTGCGCCAGCAGAGGTGACGCATCTTTCGGAATTCTGCAATTAAAACATAAGAAATAATCTATGGCCTAACAGGCGTCGGTCCGGCCCAGGGATGGTGGCGCTACAAACAGCTTTCATATGGCAACAATGTGCATACGTCATATATTTGCATTACTAATCGTCAATAGCGATCTGTCAAGGATTTGACATTGACCAAATTCAAAACATTGTTTACCGGAATGCTGCTCAATCCTTCGTTCTTCTTGTGAAATAAATACTGAATCCTATTATATTTGAATATTTATAAAACTGGACTTTCATCACTGAGTAGTTTTGGCTTTATAATGCAAAAATTACTTGAAATTTCCGGAATATTAAGTCCTGTTTCCTCTTTGTGTACATCAGTGACATTCACTGCTATTGCTGGACGGACAGACTGATGGATGGGTCAAAGGATGACTGATGGAAGGATGGATGGATGTATGGATGGAACTTACTTGCCCTCGACAATATCAGTTATTTTCAGAGCCTTTTGTTGCGCCAGGTTTTCGAACAAGACCCCTCGACGTATTGCGAATAAATCGTGATGTAAACTCGTCTCCGGAGTTACAGCTAGATAAACAGAAGGATGGATGGGTGGATGGAAGGATGGATGGGTCGAAGAATGAATGGATGGATAGAAGGATGCAGGGATGTATGGATGAATGTCTACATGTGAGTATGGCAGAATAGATTAATGTATGTAAAGATAGCTGGAACTCACTTGCCCTCGACGATGTCGGCCATCTTGAGAGCCTTCTCCCGCGTCAGGTTGCCGAACAAGAGTCCTTCGACGTGTTGCGAATAAACCATGATTTAAACTCGTCCAGTATCTTCAGAGTCATAGCTAAATTGTCAGTATAGTCAGATGGATGACTGGTTGGAAGGATGAAAAACAAATACGGAAGGAAGGATACATGGATGGATGGAAGGACGGGTGGATGGATGAAAGGATGACTGGATGGAAGGATGAAAAGAAAAAAAAGGTGGAAGGAAGGATAGGATAGGATGGATGAAAGGATGACTGATGGAAGGATGAAAAAGAAAACACGGCACGAAGGATAGATGGATGCATAGAAGGATACATAAATGGAAGGACAGGTGGGTCGATGAATGGATGACTGATGGAAGGACGAATAGATGAAAGTATACGCGGATGGGCTGATGTATGTATGTATAGATGGTTGGCTGGAACTCACTTGCCCTCGACGATGTCGGCCATCTTGAGAGCCTTCTCCCGAGTAAGGTTGCCAAACATGAGTCCTTCCACATGGACCTTGCGGACGAACCGTGACGTGAAGTCATCCAGCATTTCCGGTGTTATTGCTGGACGGACACACAATATTTTACATTAGAGACATTAACAAAGGATAGTAAATAAGAGAACACATCCTCTACCATTTGTGGCTGGATGTATGTATGTATTTACATATGGTTTATTATACAAACAAACCATATGTTACAATAACAAAAACTCAATTACAAACTTTCGCCTTCATAATATTATTGTGATTTGTTATACGTGTATATAATATAAAGCCTGACCAGAAATATATGAGGATGCGCCATATTGCGGAATTTCACTGGAACTAATTTCTTACACTGGCAATGATTTTATGATGGTTTGTCAACAATGTCAATGTCATTCGTGGTGATTTCTTTAAAAGACAAATATTTAAAATTTTCCAAAGAAAATGACGAAAATCATTCACAGTCGTGAACTTAAGATTATAAGTTAAGTGTACATGTATTTACTACACGAAAAACAGTCAGGAAAAGAGTGCATTCCATTAAATGATATTACGAGTTTAACATAGTGGAACTGAAAGGTATTTAAAACTAATGTCATTATAGTGGGTTGCGATTGGTTGCAAAATTGTTGCCATATAAATCTTATAAATAGCGCCCTCTTGACAATCCTCATATATTTCTGGTCAGGCTTTACTTTTTTACTGTTTTTGTACAATACACAATACAATACAATACAAAATGCTTTATTGCACACCAAAAAAGTTTACAAATTCAGTACAGAACAATAATTTTAATAACGGTAGACAACAGGCGGTCTTATCGCTAAAGAGCGATCTCTTCCAGACAACCTTTAGGTAGTGGAGTTGACCGCGTTGTACCGCCTAGTAACAAAATAAAATTTCAATATCTCCACTACCAAGGGTAGTCCGGAAGTGATCGCTCTTTAGCGATATGAACGCATGTTTTTCACCTCGAATTGTAATTTTTTGCGTTGTATTTCTCCTGTATGTTTTATGTAATGTGAAATAAAGAGTACTTGTATCGTATTGCGAGAGAAACGTAGTGCAACTCCAACAGGCTTATGAATGTCAGAAAAAACATTTAGTTTTATTTAATTTTGTACTTCTTTTTCTTTCTAGCCTGTTTGTGTGTGCCCCACTGCTGGGGAAAGACCTCCCCTCTTTCTCGCCAGTTGCACTTTTTTATTTCTTACGTTGACGGCAAGAAGCCTGGAACCTTGCAGTTAGTGAACAAAAGATGAACAAATTATAAAAAACGGTTTAAACTCACGTAAAATTTGTCAGAAACGGCCCGACATGTTTCGAACTCATATGGAGCTCTAAACCGTTCGTTACGTGAATTTAAACCGTTTTTATAATTATTCAAGATGTCTCACGATAGTTTTAATAATATTAGAAGTCGAAAAGTTGTATTTAGTATATAAAGTCATGCTTGTGTCAATAGGTGCAGTTTAACACTTTCGACACCAACAACCCGGTAGCCGGGCGCTCTGCTCGTAGTAAGTTTTCGCTACATACGGGTTTTCCTATGTTATCAGCTACGAGCGTAGCCCGTAGAGCTACGCGGTAGCGAATGCGTTAAAAGGAAAGTAACTCACTTTCTGCCGCATCCAAAAGCTGACACCTCGTCCACACCAGGTCAGATAAGCATAGAGCTTGTTGGTATACCGCATGCTGAAAACATAACAATGTTAAGAGGCCTTATTCCTTTTAAAATGCTGATTTTTTTGACATTTTTCTCTATGATCAAACATGTTTCTTGACATACTATTGATGTTACTACCTAGAACAGGGCTATGGGGATTTATTGGTATATATTTGAAACCTACAGTTTGAATTTTTCATTGATAATTTTTGTTCGAAAAACTACTCGAAATTGACAAAATTCACGTGGAAAATTCGTTTTTTCAACTTATTTTCGACTGCACGCAATGAAAGCATGAAATAGCTACGTTACTACCTAGAACTCGGGAAAAAGTATTATTCACTGCAAAAAGTTGGCTGAAATTATCAATATATTCGTCATAATATGAAAAAAAAAAAAACCTTCTAAAATAAGGCATCTTAATGATTAAAGAATAGAATTAACGAAGCCGGGAAATAAGGGCTTCCCGGCTTCGTATCACTATCCGGTCTCCCTATGGTCGACCGTCTATACCTACTCATGACAAGCCCTTTTCATGGCTAAGGCGAGTATAGTGCTTTTTTCAAACATAATGCAATGACATAGAGGTCGCTAAGGTGTAAAAACCTTTCAAATAAACAATGCAAAGATCGACACACAAAGCATAAGGAAAAATTCGTCAGGTCTACGTGGAGCGAGGGTAGCGAAGTGGCTAACGCGCTGGACCAGTAATCCAGAGATACCGGGTTCGATTCCCGGTCCCTTCCACCAGGTAGCTCCTTTTTCAATTTTTCTTTAAGCTTTGATATTTGTATTCATGGTTTAAATAATGCAATGAAATAAAAGGTTCTCTGCCTTTTCGCCGAATTACGTTTCGTCAAACGTTTCATTTCGCAAAAGTTTCATTTCGTCAAAAGCATTTTTCACTGAAACTGTTAACTATTTCGAATTGTTATAAAACAAACCTAACCTAACCTAACCAAATCTAAAGGATGATATTTACAACAATCTAAAATAGTTTACAGTTTCAGAGAAAAATGCTTTTGGCGAAATGAAACGTTTGCGAAACATAATTCGGCGAAAAGGAAGTACACCGAAATAAAAAAATACACCACTCAAAATACTTCCTTACCTGGTAGGGCTGTTCTGCCTCGAAGTTCTTAATTCCTCGGATGTGGTTCTCCTTCATGATAGCGAACCGTTGAGGATCCGCTTTGAACGTCACCAAATGGTCGATAATCTTCTCCAGGAGCACGTGTTGTTTGTCGTCGTAACCATCTATGGTGATCTGTGGATTCATCAATACAGTAGCGGTGAAAAATCCATCGTTTCCGTGTTTTTAGGGTTCCGTATCCAAAAGGTAAAAAAAATAACCCTATTACTACGACTCCGCTGTTCGTCTGTCATCAGGCTGTAACTTATGAACCGTGATAGCTAGACAGTTGAAATTTTCACTGTTGATGTATTTCTGTTCCCGCTATAACAACAATTTAGTATGTTTTGTTATAGCGTCAACAAATAGTAGCAGTATGTAATGTACTAAATACATCATCATATTTGATACTGTTAAAGTGACCACGCGGGGATATGGTACTATTATAAAATGGGTGCGCAACGATGGCTATAACAACTTTGATATAATTTCAGTCGCCATAACGCTCATTTGATATAATTATTGAATGATATAACAACACTTAATATATCAACATTTGATATAATTATTGTTTCATAATACTGATCATTTTATCGAATAACATTTAATATAACATTCTTTAAATATAATGCATATTTCTTCTAATGAATTTATGGCATAACGTTTATTTTATCTAACGTTCAAATGGCATAACGTATAGGGTATAGAGAATTAGGGGGGGCGGGGGGCTCGGGGGGCGAAGCCCCCCGCATTAAAGAGAAACTTAAACCAAAAGTTCAATTACAAAAGTAGGTTAGGTTAGGTTAGAAAAAAAAATTATAAAAAAAAGAAAAAAAAGAGAAAAAAAGAAAAGAAAAGAAAAAAGCTTTGGGTTAGGTAAATAAAACGCAATTCGCACACAAAAATTAATACATTTTTCATTAAGCATAAGTATACCTAATCTTGTTATATCAAATGTATTTTATACTAATTGAAATTATACCATATGAAATTATACCAAATGAACATTATACCATATGATGGTTATAGGAAATAAGTGTTATACCAAATGATAAATATACGAAATAAAAATAGATATTGCAAATTATACCAAACGTTTATTATATCAAATGAGTCATTATACCCTTTGAAATTATATCAAATGTTGTTA
The DNA here is from genome assembly GCA_932273695.1 of Apotomis betuletana. Taxonomy (NCBI): domain Eukaryota; kingdom Metazoa; phylum Arthropoda; class Insecta; order Lepidoptera; family Tortricidae; genus Apotomis; species Apotomis betuletana. The sequence continues at coordinate 10,003,196 of OW026320.1, read as the reverse complement.
TATCCAACATACTTATACCATTTATTTTTATATCGATCATTTACACCTTTATAAAATGCCGTCTCTGATTTTGGTCGCTGCCAAGTTATTAATTATTATATAGTTATTTAACAACATGGGTTGTAGATAAAACACTTTACGCACTAAGGGTTAAAGTACGCGTTACTTACACTGATGCCGTATTTAGCGTTGCCAATAGACCACCGAAGCCCGGCCAACTCTGCGGAGTACGCGAACTGCTGAAGGCTGTCCCTGAACAGCAGCACCCAGATGGAAGTCAGGTTGCAGTTCGTGGGGTCCTGGTAGGCGAGCGGGCTGAAAACAATAGTACGTAGTTAGCAATAGTAATAGTAGTAGTTAGAGTAGTAGGGAGTAGATGTGGCCAGGAGGAGACGAGTAAGCATGTTATAGGAGAGTGTGGCATGTATGCGATAGTACGCTATAGCATCTTCGGAAAAGATAAACTAGAAGAGGAAGAGCTGAGGGACATTAACCATAAAGATGTCTTATTATTTTTTTTTTTATTAAAGCAGTAACGTCTGCTAACGTAAACTAAATGTTAAAGCAACTGGTTGAAAAATTCAATGACTCTGACATCTGATTCGGTGGTCCAATTGGGAGGACGCCAGTGTTGGCCCGGAAAGCCGTTGGAAACGCAGGTTCGAATCCTGTCCGAATCATTAAATTTTTCAATTTTCGCTTCATTTGTAAACATTTAGTTTACGTTAGCAGACGTTACTGCTTTAATAAAAAAAAAAAAAAAAAAAAAATATATATATAAGTAATTTGGGTGTAGCACATCGTTACTATCGATTCTCAACAAATTTGAGACGATGGTGCCGACGATAAAGTCTAAATCTTTACGGTAGATGGCGCTACGATGCCACCCTAAGGCATGTCGAAGCAACTGGTTGAAAAATTCAATGACTCTGACATCTGATTCGGTGGTCCAATTGGGAGGACGCCAGTGTTGGCCCGGAAAGCCGTTGGAAACGCAGGTTCGAATCCTGTCCGAATCATTAAATTTTTCAATTTTCGCTTCATTTGTAAACACTTAAAGATGTCCTTTCCTTCTGCAGGAGAACAAGAAGATTCGAGGAAGAAGGCTGTATGGGAGCGCCGCCGGGACAGTAACCGTTGGCTCCAATTGGGAATTGGGCTGAATGAACGCAGTCAAGCGATCGACAGCCCGCCTGTTTCCGGCCGGGCGTCCCTACACCAAATCATCATCATCATAGAGTAGTAGGGAGTCGTGCAGGGTCCGTCCGGATTGTTACTACCGTCTTGCCTGCTAACCCACCGCCAAACAGCAATGTTCGCATTGTTGTGTTCCGGTGTGGGGGTAAGATAGCCGGTGAAATTACTAGCATAGAGGCATTCTATCTTCGTCCTCCGGGTAGGCAAGCACTTGTGACTCCTCTGGTGTTGCAGGTGTTTATGGGCGACAGTAATCGCTTTTCATCAGGCGATACGTTTGCTCATTTGCCCCCTATGACATAAAAAAAAAAAAAACGTTATAGAACAAATTTTCTAAACTAAGCTCATCCACTTAAGAACTCAGTACCATTGAGTGGTTAACCACAAATTAAGATAACGAGCTCGTAGTAAAAGCAGATTGTAACAACCTTGGAAGGTTATTATGGATTATCGACTCTATTTCCTTGGACATTAGACTACAAAATACACTAACTGAATTACACTAGTGAATTTTTGGAATTTTACACGCCCGACTCTCAACAAGAACGTACTCTCTAGAAAAAGGACTATGAACTCTCATCATCAACCATTTTAAACCTATTCAACAAGGAATAAGGTTGAAAATTCAATATCCACGCAATGTAGTTCTAACCTTTTTTTGTAAGTGACTGGTTGGCGGTTACGAGAACAAAAGCAGATAGGATTTAGACACAATGCCATTGTGAATGGAGGTAAGTGGATGAGCTTAGTTTAGATAATTTCTACTATCCTGCAGACGCAAAGAAAACGGAAAGAAGCTTGACGGATGAGTAGGTATAGATCGGATAGTGATACGAAGCCGGCAAGCCCTTTTCACGGCTAAGGCATGTATAGTGCTTTTCTCATTCATATGCAATGAAATAAAAAATACACCATTAAAAAAACATAATTCAGCTGTTTAGCCTGTTCATGAACACAGACGCATAAAAAAAATACATCCTAGGCCTTCAATTTTGTATGAAATTCCTTTATAGTTCTTCTCCCGAAACGTGTTACTTCGAAGCCTGTTATAACGCACGTTATGACGAAATTTCATTGCATCTTTGAGAATAATAATTAAACGTATCTAGTTGGCAAATTAGTACCTTAAATTTGTCTGGATTTTAACAAAAAAAATGGGGCGTTTATTTTTTGGTCAGTTGAAAATGAATACTCACCTAACTAAATCAAAGGTAAGGAAAGCCTTTGGTAGCTGAAACTCGTTGTCCTGTTTGAACCATAATCGCATCAGCGGGGAGTCCTGGAAGAAATGATGTCGTAAATTGGCTATATATTGAGTATAGCGACCCGCCCCGGCTTCGCACGGGCGCAACGGTTGCAACGGGTGTAATAGGTGGTATTATAATGAAATAATTAACTTTATTCTGCAAGTAGGCCACAAGGGCACTTTTACATGTCTGAAAACATATCAACTTTCCTCTTGAATCTTGTGTTATTTTGAATAAAGGTTTTTCTATTCTATTATATCTCTTAATTTTATTTCTTTTTGAAGATAATGTTGAAAAATGCAGAATAATGTGCGAAACTCAAAGCAGCAGAAACGTGACGTCATTGGTCAGATGAAAGGTATATGTGACACTGTATTTTAGGTCTTTTGGGGCTGAATATTATTTTACAGTATTATAACGGTAGACACTATCATAAAATTATATAAAAACAATTAGTACATATCGGCTATTTATTTATTTATTTATTGCATCCATGGTTTACATTTGGCTGTTACAGTTAATAGGTTTCTCATGGGCCCTGGTAGGGCACAGCAATTCGAAGTCTTAAGTCTAATATTAAATTTAAATTAATCAAATAATTAAATTGCATCAGAATGATAATTGGGTAATTGAACAATATAAGACAATAGTAATAATTTAAGAAATAAAAATAATTTAAGATGTACAATGTGAGACAATAACAATAATTAAATGAATAATACACTATGAATAATACAACATTAATCTATTAAGAAAGTCTTTAATTGTTTATTGAACTGCTTGTCATTTATAATCATTTTAAGGTCATTATTATTTTTTGCGAACTGGCCATGTGCCCCTAAACAAGTTTCGATGCCTTATGAGATTAATTGATTCACCTAATTGTGACACCTGTGGCACTGTAGAAGATGTTCAGCACTTGTTGATGGAGTGCAGGCGGAATCGTGTTCAGAGAGAGGCTCTGATAGCGTCAGCCAACCTAAACCCATATGATACCGGGGCTTTTATGCAGTTGCTAGCAAGTCCATGGTCAGATTATGCACATATGGTGTATAGGTTGGCTGACGTTGTGTAGTTTTTAATTTAAGTAGATTAGGTAGTAGATAGGTAGTTTCCAATTAAGTTTTTTTTTTATTAGTCTATATGTTTTGCTGACGAGGTACTTAAGTATTTGTTTTTATAGAACCGGTATGTACTTATGTATAAAGGTTCTTTTCATCAATAAATGAAAAAAAAAAAATATATATATTATATATTTCTATGCTCTCACCCTGATGATGGAAGGTGCGATGACGTCACAGGTGGGGTCAGTAGGCTTCTCTAACTCGAGCCTCGCCGGGATGAACTCGTTCGGCGGCGGAAGGTGCAGCGCGGGGATCGGGGATACGGAGTTCCATTTCTATGTACAAGTAAGTGTTTTACGTGTGAGCCTAAGGCGAGAGCAACTAATATGCGGGTTAATAATCCATACTAATATTATAAATGCGAAAGTGTGTCTGTCTGTCTGTTACCTCTTCACGCTTAAACCGCTGAATCGACTTAGATGAAATTTGGTATGGAGATAGTTTGAGACCCGGGAAAGGACATAGGATACTCTTCATCCCGAATAAATTTAGTGTTCCCGTGGGATGAGCGGGTAGCACCGCGGGCACAGCTAGTATTAAATATTTATTTCACGTCATAGGCCCATCAAATTGAGCTTATTAAATAAAGCTTCTCCATACACAATAAATACCATTGGGCAATTGTAACAAGATAAGGCCTTATAATTTTCTTTTTAGAACCCTGCGATTGGTCCCGCATCGCATGCCTTTAACATCTTTATCAGATGATTGTTATGCAGCGTTTTGGTGGCAGTGTTCAAAATTGACATCGTGTATACAGGGCGGTAAATCAGGACTTTCTAACGATGATAATCTATAAGAAGTTTTTATGACTCTAGTTAGTAATTCCTGTGCCGCCCAAGATGCACACAATGTTTTTCATTACACTTGCGAAGAAAAAAGTTGTAGATAGACTTGTATTATACACTTGTAAAGTCATATAACAATAGACCGGCTCTCAAAGTGGGCAACAGTCGCGTCTGCAAGATCGACATTTCAATAAATGATTGAGTTTGTGAAGCTTTCCTCCCAAAGTTGGTAAAGGTCCCATAAATGTTTTTAAATCATTAGTTAGTTACCTTAATCTTTGCCGGGTCGATGTCTTCCTGAAGATACTTGGTGCCATACCACGGCTCCACCTGCGTGCACTTGTCCGCGAACACTCTGACAGACAAAGTATAAGTAAGTGTAAGTATAGTATTTTTAAATAAGTATGTGAAACATATAATGTTTCACTATTTTTAGATGTGGAAATATTTAAATTTTTACACCTTGTAATGCATTTAAAATAAAATATACAAAGATTGAAGAAAGTACACAATACATGAGGAAAACTTCGAGAGGTCTCCTAGCGGTGGGGTGGTGGAGTAGTTGTCACGTAGGAGGTACCGGATTCGATTCCACGTTCTCTTCAGCCAGATGACGCATTAAATTTGTTCTTTGAGCTTTGAGCTTTGGTTCAATAACATTTTTAGTTCGTTGTGAGTTCAACTCGTTTAATTATGTTTGTGTTGATACATTAACTTTTATTGCAATTGTATATGGCAATAAAAGTCAAAGCACTAGGAAAAACTATACGGTATACGGTATTAAACGCTCAGTACATTTTCCATGGGAAACTCCGAGCAGAGCTAGGTTTACTGTCGTTTGAGTTACTAAGTGTCTACTTACTTGGCTACTATTCCAACGCGAACATTATCTGCCGTAAGAAGCGATAGTAGCTCGTCGACCAGTTCTGGTCTCCATTCCGTCAGAAGGTAGTAAGCGCTCAGGACATCTTCCATTGGGAACTCCTGAAATAAGTACCTTCAATAAATTTTCGTAGTATTTCACATAGTTTTTGTGGCATTTGTGGAGCACTCAACGACTTGAGAACGGTAAACAAACAGCCGTTTCACTACTAGAAAACTATTTCATTTCATCGAAAAATCATTTCGCAGTATTTTTATGACCGCTTTTTTGTTTTTTATTATTTTAGTACCGCTGGATAAATCTGGTAGAGAGGATCTGCGTGAGCTCGGAGCCACAAACTGGCGAGAGATTGCGCAGGATCGGGAAAAGTGGCAAGCTCTTGTGTCGGAGGCCAAGACTGATTTTGGGTCGCTGAGCCAGCGCAGTTAGTTTCTTTTTTATTATTTTTATTCTTCTGTAGTCATACATTTTTTATAATTCTTGCAAATATCATCCTATGGATTAGGTTACAGTGCGACCAAAAAGAGTAGCAGTTAAAAAGTGGCGATACTGTAGTGTCGTCCCCGCTTTTTTATATTGATTAGAAAGGGAGGACACTACAGTATTGCCACTTTTTAATTTCTACTCTTTTTGGTCGGTCTGTTCGTTAGGTTTGTTTTATAACAATCTTAAATAGTTTTCGGTTGCAAAGAAAGATGCTTTCTACGAATGGATTTTCGGCGAAATTAAGTATTCGACGAAAAATAAGTCTAGGAGTCAGTAGAGCCAACGTCCCATTGGTCCTTGAACCTTATATTATCTGGGAAGATGGAAAGCTACGCCTAAAACATACAAAAAAACTGTGCCTTTTTTCGTTTCCGAGAACAAAATGAGTAAGCCCGGAATAAATGTCCGGAAAAATAGGAATAATCTACAAAATAAGAAGCACAATGTCGGAATCTGAATTATAATGAAGGCTTGCCGTTACCCACTTGCTCGTTTACTGCTGTAAAATAGTGCAGTAGGATGTAAATATTATATATATCATAAATATTCCCATAGAGGTGGCTAAGGTGTAAAGCCTTTAAAATAAACAATGCAAAGATTAACATAAGGAAAAAATCTAAAGGTTGTTTGGCGTTAGGGTGGTGGAATGGTTACCACTTGGAGTATCGCAACATGGCTATGTACTGGACACTTACATGCAACTGTCCCACATGTGAGGTGACCAGCGAGCGAGGCTCCTGCGAGTCCTTGAAGCGGAACTCCATCGCCATGAGGTCTCGCTGCTCCCACACCCACCGCTGAGGCTTGGTGTCGCAACACGGCTATGTACTGGACACTTACATGCAACTGTCCCACATGTGAGGTGACCAGCGAGCGCGGCTCCTCCCACACCCACCGCTGAGGCGTGGTGTGTCGCAACACGGCTATGTACTGGACACTTACATGCAACTGTCCCACATGTGAGGTGACCAGCGAGCGCGGCTCCTGCGAGTCCTTGAAGCGGAACTCCATCGCCATGAGGTCTCGCTGCTCCTCCCACACCCACCGCTGAGGCTTCGTGTGTCGCAACACGGCTATGTACTGGACACTTACATGCAACTGTCCCACATGTGAGGTGATCAGCGAGCGCGGCTCCTCCCACACCCACCGCTGAGGCTTCGTGTGTCGCAACACGGCTATGTACTGGACACTTACATGCAACTGTCCCACATGTGAGGTGACCAGCGAGCGCGGCTCCTCCCACACCCACCGCTGAGGCTTCGTGTGTCGCAACACGGCTATGTACTGGAGACTTACATGCAACTGTCCCACATGAGGTGACCAGCGAGCGAGGCTCCTCCCACACCCACCGCTGAGGCTTCGTGTGTCGCAACACGGCTATGTACTGGACACTTACATGCAACTGTCCCACATGTGAGGTGACCAGCGAGCGCGGCTCCTCCCACACCCACCGCTGAGGCGTGGTGTGTCGCAACACGGCTATGTACTGGACACTTACATGCAACTGTCCTACATGTGAGGTGACCAGCGAGCGAGGCTCCTCCCACACCCACCGCTGAGGCGTGGTGTGTCGCAACACGGCTATGTACTGGACACTTACATGCAACTGTCCCACATGTGAGGTGACCAGCGAGCGCGGCTCCTCCCACACCCACCGCTGAGGCTTCGTGTGTCGCAACACGGCTATGTACTGGACACTTACATGCAACTGTCCCACATGTGAGGTGACCAGTGAGCGCGGCTCCTCCCACACCCACCGCTGAGGCTTCGTGTGTCGCAACACGGCTATGTACTGGACACTTACATGCAACTGTCCCACATGTGAGGTGACCAGCGAGCGCGGCTCCTCCCACACCCACCGCTGAGGCTTCGTGTGTCGCAACACGGGTATGTACTGGACACTTACATGCAACTGTCCCACATGTGAGGTGACCAGCGAGCGAGGCTCCTGCGAGTCCTTGAAGCGGAACTCCATCGCCATGAGGTCTCGCTGCTCCTCCCACACCCACCGCTGAGGCTTCGTGTGTCGCAACATGGCTATGTACTGGAAACAACAACTTAACTGTAGCCATGGTATAAGCATGGTATAAGAACATATGGTATGGCACGCATGATTGGTTAGTCGGTTCTGTCAATCCGTTTCTGTGTTGACAGTAGTGTATCATAAGCCCCCCGATTCCTTGACTATTACCTTGTTACTTGTATGAATCTCATAAAATCGTGAGTGTTTTAAATCAATTATTACGACATAATGAAACTTAGTTGAATAAACATGACAATCATAATGAATAAATGCATATTAATTATTTTTAGTACGACTAGCGACACACTGGCGACTGGCCCAAGTACCAGCTTCTCCCTCTAGATCGTATTCAACGGAGAACGACTCGTATCGTCGGCAGCGAACTTGAGATCGGCTTGACTCCTTGGCGCTGCGTAGAGAATAGAGATGTAGCCTCTCTCTGCACCTTTTATCGCTTATATAACGGGGAGTGCTCCGAGGAGTTGTTCGGATTGATTCCTGCCGCATCTTTCCGCCATCGTTCTACGCGACAATCCTTTCATCCTCACCACTTAAATAGTTGGCAGTCCACAACTTTTCTAGAAATTTCCTGCCTCGCACGACTGCATTGTGGAATGAATTGTCGCTTGCGGTATTTCCGGACCGATACGGCCTTCAAACCTTCAAGAAAAGAGCGTACTCCCTCCTGTGCGGCCGGTGACGCATTTGTGACTCCTCTGGTGTTGCAGGTGTCTATGGGTGACGGTAATCGCTTTCCATCAGGCGATTCGTTTGCTAGTTTGCCCTATGACATAAAAAAAGAAAAAAAAAATTTTTTTTCCTTATAATTATTTTGTTACCATAAAGCGGCAACTAATCAGTGACGTAGAAAGTCTCACCGGCCGGAGTGCCATACCTTATTGTCTTACCATGACTGTAGCCTAATGGTTCAAACAATATTGGAGATTGGAAGATGCCTGCGCAATTCGTCAGCGAGGAAGAAAAAGAGGATTTTGACTTTTTGCTTGTCTGTAGTCGGATAAAAAGTATCATATAACGATCTGGGGATACCTAGCTACCCGTGTACCAAAACTACTTGAAGTCGATCCAGCTGTTTAGGCGTGATGAACGCACAAAGCCACATGCAGTCTGTGAGCTCGCAAATAGCGTTTTGTTTTTTTTTTTATATTATATTCACGGTAAGCATAAACGAAGAATACCTGGAACACCAACGCCACGATGTCATCTATGTGTTTCACGCCATCTTCTGTCAGGTCCACTTGCACGCCGAAGAAACCAAAGCCGCGGGCTCCGATCCGCGTGCCACCCACCAAACTTTAATAAATAAATAAATTGTATTAAGCGGTTTACACTCACGTCAAATTGTCAGGAACGGCCCGACATGTCTATCATAATCAAGAGTGAAGATGGCGGACTGCGTTATGAGCATTTCAAAATACAAAATAAAAATTATGTTTTCAATTTCAATTTGTTCAGCCATCTTCTACTTTTTTGAACTGAAAAAAATATATTTAGGTTTCCTATGTCAATAATACTATACGAAATAAATAAGCATTAGTTTAATACATTGTTTCTCTGAGTCTGAACCCGTCAACTATTTGGGACTGTTATAAAAAAATTCTAACATAATCCAATCTAATCAATGGGATAGATGATATTTCCCAGAATTATGAAAAATGTATGAGTACAGAGTCTTTATTCGTCGTGCCGCAGCAGATGTCCAACCATTTTTCCTCTTCGGTTCTCCATCGTTTTTAAAATACACCTGTCCTCGTTCACCATATCGAGTACCTCCTCGTTCGACCGCTTTTCAAAATGAAATTAAACATTGGACCAAAAATAATTATGCAAAAAGGCAGTACACCGTGTAATAGTATAGGTGCTTACCTGTTACACCAACCCCTGGCTTTCAGCTCGGAGAGCAGGCTGCCTGGGCCCTCGTGTCCGAGCAGGTGGGACAGGTAGTGGCCTGGCTATGGACAACAATACTACATTACTGCAGACGCCGGGAAGATAGACGGATAGTGTTACGAAGCCGGCAAGCCCTTTTCACGCCCATGGCATGTATAGTGCATTTCTCAAACATCCATACTAATATTATAAATGCGAAAGTGTGTCTGTCTGTCTGTCTGTCTGTCTGTTACCTCTTCACGCTTAAACCGCTGAACCGATTGAGATGAAATTTGGTATATAGATAGTTTCAGTCCCGGGGAAGGACATAGGATACTTTTCATCCCGAATAAATCTAGTGTTCCCGTGGGATGAGCGGGTAACACCGCGGGGCACAGCTAGTATGCAATAAAATAATAAAATGCATCACTAAAAAAAATATAATGCAGCTGTTTAGCCTGTTCATGAACACAGACGCCATGTTTATGTATTTTCCGTTGACCTATGAACTTTAGCAAGTAATATCGTCTTATATTACAAGTATGGGGAAAAATCTGTAAACTATAGGTACATTTGTAGTTAATTAAATCATAAAAAATATAGACGCACCCTAAGCGAACGGTGAGCGAGACCGACTCGCGTTTGTTTACACAGAGCCTGTCACTCACCCCACTCTTGTAGTGCTTCCTCGTGTTGGGGATGGGGAAGTCGATGGACAGCGAGCGCAGGTCCTTGACGGGCAGACAGTAGGCGCGCTTGTTTACACAGAACCTGTCACTCACCCCGCTCTTGTAGTGCTTCCTGGTGTCGGGGATGGGGAAGTCGATGGAGAGCGAGCGCAGGTCCTTGACGGGCAGACAGTAGGCGCGCTTGTTTACACAGAGCCTGTCACTCACCCCGCTCTTGTAGTGCTTCCTCGTGTCGGGGATGGGGAAGTCGATGGAGAGCGAGCGCAGGTCCTTGACGGGCAGACAGTAGGCGCGCTTGTTTACACAGAGCCTGTCACTCACCCCGCTCTTGTAGTGCTTCCTCGTGTCGGGGATGGGGAAGTCGATGGAGAGCGAGCGCAGGTCCTTGACCGGCAGACAGTAGGCGCGCTTGTTTACACAGAGCCTGTCACTCACCCCGCTCTTGTAGTGCTTCCTCGTGTCGGGGATGGGGAAGTCGATGGAGAGCGAGCGCAGGTCCTTGACGGGCAGACAGTAGGCGCGCTTGTTTACACAGAGCCTGTCACTCACCCCGCTCTTGTAGTGCTTCCTCGTGTCGGGGATGGGGAAGTCGATGGAGAGCGAGCGCAGGTCCTTGACGGGCAGACAGTAGGCGCGCTTGTTTACACAGAGCCTGTCACTCACCCCGCTCTTGTAGTGCTTCCTCGTGTCGGGGATGGGGAAGTCGATGGAGAGCGAGCGCAGGTCCTTGACGGGCAGACAGTAGGCGCGCTTGTTTACACAGAGCCTGTCACTCACCCCGCTCTTGTAGTGCTTCCTCGTGTCGGGGATGGGGAAGTCGATGGAGAGCGAGCGCAGGTCCTTGACGGGCAGACAGTAGGCGCGCTTGTTTACACAGAGCCTGTCACTCACCCCGCTCTTGTAGTGCTTCCTGGTGTCGGGGATGGGGAAGTCGATGGAGAGCGAGCGCAGGTCCTTGACGGGCAGACAGTAGGCGCGCTTGTTTACACAGAGCCTGTCACTCACCCCGCTCTTGTAGTGCTTCCTCGTGTCGGGGATGGGGAAGTCGATGGAGAGCGAGCGCAGGTCCTTGACGGGCAGACAGTAGGCGCGCTTGTTTACACAGAGCCTGTCACTCACCCCGCTCTTGTAGTGCTTCCTCGTGTCGGGGATGGGGAAGTCGATGGAGAGCGAGCGCAGGTCCTTGACGGGCAGACAGTAGGCGCGCTTGTTTACACAGAGCCTGTCACTCACCCCGCTCTTGTAGTGCTTCCTCGTGTCGGGGATGGGGAAGTCGATGGAGAGCGAGCGCAGGTCCTTGACGGGCAGACAGTAGGCGCGCTTGTTTACACAGAGCCTGTCACTCACCCCGCTCTTGTAGTGCTTCCTCGTGTCGGGGATGGGGAAGTCGATGGAGAGCGAGCGCAGGTCCTTGACGGGCAGACAGTAGGCGCGCTTGTTTACACAGAACCTGTCACTCACCCCGCTCTTGTAGTGCTTCCTGGTGTCGGGGATGGGGAAGTCGATGGAGAGCGAGCGCAGGTCCTTGACGGGCAGACAGTAGGCGCGCTTGTTTACACAGAGCCTGTCACTCACCCCGCTCTTGTAGTGCTTCCTCGTGTCGGGGATGGGGAAGTCGATGGACAGCGAGCGCAGGTCCTTGACGGGCAGACAGTAGGCGCGCTTGTTTACACAGAACCTGTCACTCACCCCGCTCTTGTAGTGCTTCCTCGTGTCGGGGATGGGGAAGTCGATGGAGAGCGAGCGCAGGTCCTTGACGGGCAGACAGTAGGCGCGCTTGTTTACACAGAGCCTGTCACTCACCCCGCTCTTGTAGTGCTTCCTCGTGTCGGGGATGGGGAAGTCGATGGAGAGCGAGCGCAGGTCCTTGACGGGCAGACAGTAGGCGCGCTTGTTTACACAGAGCCTGTCACTCACCCCGCTCTTGTAGTGCTTCCTCGTGTCGGGGATGGGGAAGTCGATGGAGAGCGAGCGCAGGTCCTTGACGGGCAGACAGTAGGCGCGCTTGTTTACACAGAGCCTGTCACTCACCCCGCTCTTGTAGTGCTTCCTCGTGTCGGGGATGGGGAAGTCGATGGAGAGCGAGCGCAGGTCCTTGACGGGCAGACAGTAGGCGCGCTTGTTTACACAGAGCCTGTCACTCACCCCGCTCTTGTAGTGCTTCCTCGTGTCGGGGATGGGGAAGTCGATGGAGAGCGAGCGCAGGTCCTTGACGGGCAGACAGTAGGCGCGCTTGTTTACACAGAACCTGTCACTCACCCCGCTCTTGTAGTGCTTCCTGGTGTCGGGGATGGGGAAGTCGATGGAGAGCGAGCGCAGGTCCTTGACGGGCAGACAGTAGGCGCGCTTGTTTACACAGAACCTGTCACTCACCCCGCTCTTGTAGTGCTTCCTCGTGTCGGGGATGGGGAAGTCGATGGACAGCGAGCGCAGGTCCTTGACGGGCAGACAGTAGGCGCGCTTGTTTACACAGAGCCTGTCACTCACCCCGCTCTTGTAGTGCTTCCTCGTGTCGGGGATGGGGAAGTCGATGGACAGCGAGCGCAGGTCCTTGACGGGCAGACAGTAGGCGCGCTTGTTTACACAGAACCTGTCACTCACCCCGCTCTTGTAGTGCTTCCTCGTGTCGGGGATGGGGAAGTCGATGGAGAGCGAGCGCAGGTCCTTGACGGGCAGACAGTAGGCGCGCTTGTTTACACAGAGCCTGTCACTCACCCCGCTCTTGTAGTGCTTCCTCGTGTCGGGGATGGGGAAGTCGATGGAGAGCGAGCGCAGGTCCTTGACGGGCAGACAGTAGGCGCGCTTGTTTACACAGAGCCTGTCACTCACCCCGCTCTTGTAGTGCTTCCTCGTGTCGGGGATGGGGAAGTCGATGGAGAGCGAGCGCAGGTCCTTGACGGGCAGACAGTAGGCGCGCTTGTTTACACAGAGCCTGTCACTCACCCCGCTCTTGTAGTGCTTCCTCGTGTCGGGGATGGGGAAGTCGATGGAGAGCGAGCGCAGGTCCTTGACGGGCAGACAGTAGGCGCGCTTGTTTACACAGAGCCTGTCACTCACCCCGCTCTTGTAGTGCTTCCTGGTGTCGGGGATGGGGAAGTCGATGGAGAGCGAGCGCAGGTCCTTGACGGGCAGACAGTAGGCGCGCTTGTTTACACAGAGCCTGTCACTCACCCCGCTCTTGTAGTGCTTCCTCGTGTCGGGGATGGGGAAGTCGATGGAGAGCGAGCGCAGGTCCTTGACGGGCAGACAGTAGGCGCGCTTGTTTACACAGAGCCTGTCACTCACCCCGCTCTTGTAGTGCTTCCTCGTGTCGGGGATGGGGAAGTCGATGGAGAGCGAGCGCAGGTCCTTGACGGGCAGACAGTAGGCGCGCTTGTTTACACAGAGCCTGTCACTCACCCCGCTCTTGTAGTGCTTCCTCGTGTCGGGGATGGGGAAGTCGATGGAGAGCGAGCGCAGGTCCTTGACGGGCAGACAGTAGGCGCGCTTGTTTACACAGAGCCTGTCACTCACCCCGCTCTTGTAGTGCTTCCTCGTGTCGGGGATGGGGAAGTCGATGGAGAGCGAGCGCAGGTCCTTGACGGGCAGACAGTAGGCGCGCTTGTTTACACAGAGCCTGTCACTCACCCCGCTCTTGTAGTGCTTCCTCGTGTCGGGGATGGGGAAGTCGATGGAGAGCGAGCGCAGGTCCTTGACGGGCAGACAGTAGGCGCGCTTGTTTACACAGAGCCTGTCACTCACCCCGCTCTTGTAGTGCTTCCTGGTGTCGGGGATGGGGAAGTCGATGGAGAGCGAGCGCAGGTCCTTGACGGGCAGACAGTAGGCGCGCTTGTTTACACAGAGCCTGTCACTCACCCCGCTCTTGTAGTGCTTCCTGGTGTCGGGGATGGGGAAGTCGATGGAGAGCGAGCGCAGGTCCTTGACGGGCAGACAGTAGGCGCGCTTGTTTACACAGAGCCTGTCACTCACCCCGCTCTTGTAGTGCTTCCTGGTGTCGGGGATGGGGAAGTCGATGGAGAGCGAGCGCAGGTCCTTGACGGGCAGACAGTAGGCGCGCTTGTTTACACAGAGCCTGTCACTCACCCCGCTCTTGTAGTGCTTCCTGGTGTCGGGGATGGGGAAGTCGATGGAGAGCGAGCGCAGGTCCTTGACGGGCAGACAGTAGGCGCGCTTGTTTACACAGAGCCTGTCACTCACCCCGCTCTTGTAGTGCTTCCTCGTGTCGGGGATGGGGAAGTCGATGGAGAGCGAGCGCAGTTCCTTGACGGGCAGACAGTAGGCGCGCTTGTTTACACAGAGCCTGTCACTCACCCCGCTCTTGTAGTGCTTCCTCGTGTCGGGGATGGGGAAGTCGATGGAGAGCGAGCGCAGGTCCTTGACGGGCAGACAGTAGGCGCGCTTGTTTACACAGAGCCTGTCACTCACCCCGCTCTTGTAGTGCTTCCTGGTGTCGGGGATGGGGAAGTCGATGGACAGCGAGCGCAGGTCCTTGACGGGCAGACAGTAGGCGCGCTTGTTTACACAGAGCCTGTCACTCACCCCGCTCTTGTAGTGCTTCCTGGTGTCGGGGATGGGGAAGTCGATGGAGAGCGAGCGCAGGTCCTTGACGGGCAGACAGTAGGCGCGCTTGTTTACACAGAGCCTGTCACTCACCCCGCTCTTGTAGTGCTTCCTGGTGTCGGGGATGGGGAAGTCGATGGAGAGCGAGCGCAGGTCCTTGACGGGCAGACAGTAGGCGCGCTTGTTTACACAGAGCCTGTCACTCACCCCGCTCTTGTAGTGCTTCCTGGTGTCGGGGATGGGGAAGTCGATGGAGAGCGAGCGCAGGTCCTTGACGGGCAGACAGTAGGCGCGCTTGTTTACACAGAGCCTGTCACTCACCCCGCTCTTGTAGTGCTTCCTGGTGTCGGGGATGGGGAAGTCGATGGAGAGCGAGCGCAGGTCCTTGACGGGCAGACAGTAGGCGCGCTTGTTTACACAGAGCCTGTCACTCACCCCGCTCTTGTAGTGCTTCCTGGTGTCGGGGATGGGGAAGTCGATGGAGAGCGAGCGCAGGTCCTTGACGGGCAGACAGTAGGCGCGCTTGTTTACACAGAGCCTGTCACTCACCCCGCTCTTGTAGTGCTTCCTCGTGTCGGGGATGGGGAAGTCGATGGAGAGCGAGCGCAGGTCCTTGACGGGCAGACAGTAGGCGCGCTTGTTTACACAGAGCCTGTCACTCACCCCGCTCTTGTAGTGCTTCCTGGTGTCGGGGATGGGGAAGTCGATGGAGAGCGAGCGCAGGTCCTTGACGGGCAGACAGTAGGCGCGCTTGTTTACACAGAGCCTGTCACTCACCCCGCTCTTGTAGTGCTTCCTGGTGTCGGGGATGGGGAAGTCGATGGAGAGCGAGCGCAGGTCCTTGACGGGCAGACAGTAGGCGCGCTTGTTTACACAGAGCCTGTCACTCACCCCGCTCTTGTAGTGCTTCCTGGTGTCGGGGATGGGGAAGTCGATGGAGAGCGAGCGCAGGTCCTTGACGGGCAGACAGTAGGCGCGCTTGTTTACACAGAGCCTGTCACTCACCCCGCTCTTGTAGTGCTTCCTGGTGTCGGGGATGGGGAAGTCGATGGAGAGCGAGCGCAGGTCCTTGACGGGCAGACAGTAGGCGCGCTTGTTTACACAGAGCCTGTCACTCACCCCGCTCTTGTAGTGCTTCCTGGTGTCGGGGATGGGGAAGTCGATGGAGAGCGAGCGCAGGTCCTTGACGGGCAGACAGTAGGCGCGCTTGTTTACACAGAGCCTGTCACTCACCCCGCTCTTGTAGTGCTTCCTCGTGTCGGGGATGGGGAAGTCGATGGAGAGCGAGCGCAGGTCCTTGACGGGCAGACAGTAGGCGCGCTTGTTTACACAGAGCCTGTCACTCACCCCGCTCTTGTAGTGCTTCCTGGTGTCGGGGATGGGGAAGTCGATGGAGAGCGAGCGCAGGTCCTTGACGGGCAGACAGTAGGCGCGCTTGTTTACACAGAGCCTGTCACTCACCCCGCTCTTGTAGTGCTTCCTGGTGTCGGGGATGGGGAAGTCGATGGAGAGCGAGCGCAGGTCCTTGACGGGCAGACAGTAGGCGCGCTTGTTTACACAGAGCCTGTCACTCACCCCGCTCTTGTAGTGCTTCCTGGTGTCGGGGATGGGGAAGTCGATGGAGAGCGAGCGCAGGTCCTTGACGGGCAGACAGTAGGCGCGCTTGTTTACACAGAGCCTGTCACTCACCCCGCTCTTGTAGTGCTTCCTGGTGTCGGGGATGGGGAAGTCGATGGAGAGCGAGCGCAGGTCCTTGACGGGCAGACAGTAGGCGCGCTTGTTTACACAGAGCCTGTCACTCACCCCGCTCTTGTAGTGCTTCCTGGTGTCGGGGATGGGGAAGTCGATGGAGAGCGAGCGCAGGTCCTTGACGGGCAGACAGTAGGCGCGCTTGTTTACACAGAGCCTGTCACTCACCCCGCTCTTGTAGTGCTTCCTGGTGTCGGGGATGGGGAAGTCGATGGAGAGCGAGCGCAGGTCCTTGACGGGCAGACAGTAGGCGCGCTTGTTTACACAGAGCCTGTCACTCACCCCGCTCTTGTAGTGCTTCCTGGTGTCGGGGATGGGGAAGTCGATGGAGAGCGAGCGCAGGTCCTTGACGGGCAGACAGTAGGCGCGCTTGTTTACACAGAGCCTGTCACTCACCCCGCTCTTGTAGTGCTTCCTGGTGTCGGGGATGGGGAAGTCGATGGAGAGCGAGCGCAGGTCCTTGACGGGCAGACAGTAGGCGCGCTTGTTTACACAGAGCCTGTCACTCACCCCGCTCTTGTAGTGCTTCCTCGTGTCGGGGATGGGGAAGTCGATGGAGAGCGAGCGCAGGTCCTTGACGGGCAGACAGTAGGCGCGCTTGTTTACACAGAGCCTGTCACTCACCCCGCTCTTGTAGTGCTTCCTCGTGTCGGGGATGGGGAAGTCGATGGAGAGCGAGCGCAGGTCCTTGACGGGCAGACAGTAGGCGCGCTTGTTTACACAGAGCCTGTCACTCACCCCGCTCTTGTAGTGCTTCCTCGTGTCGGGGATGGGGAAGTCGATGGAGAGCGAGCGCAGGTCCTTGACGGGCAGACAGTAGGCGCGCTTGTTTACACAGAGCCTGTCACTCACCCCGCTCTTGTAGTGCTTCCTCGTGTCGGGGATGGGGAAGTCGATGGAGAGCGAGCGCAGGTCCTTGACGGGCAGACAGTAGGCGCGCTTGTTTACACAGAGCCTGTCACTCACCCCGCTCTTGTAGTGCTTCCTCGTGTCGGGGATGGGGAAGTCGATGGAGAGCGAGCGCAGGTCCTTGACGGGCAGACAGTAGGCGCGCTTGTTTACACAGAACCTGTCACTCACCCCGCTCTTGTAGTGCTTCCTGGTGTCGGGGATGGGGAAGTCGATGGAGAGCGAGCGCAGGTCCTTGACGGGCAGACAGTAGGCGCGCTTGTTTACACAGAACCTGTCACTCACCCCGCTCTTGTAGTGCTTCCTCGTGTCGGGGATGGGGAAGTCGATGGACAGCGAGCGCAGGTCCTTGACGGGCAGACAGTAGGCGCGCTTGTTTACACAGAGCCTGTCACTCACCCCGCTCTTGTAGTGCTTCCTCGTGTCGGGGATGGGGAAGTCGATGGACAGCGAGCGCAGGTCCTTGACGGGCAGACAGTAGGCGCGCTTGTTTACACAGAACCTGTCACTCACCCCGCTCTTGTAGTGCTTCCTCGTGTCGGGGATGGGGAAGTCGATGGAGAGCGAGCGCAGGTCCTTGACGGGCAGACAGTAGGCGCGCTTGTTTACACAGAGCCTGTCACTCACCCCGCTCTTGTAGTGCTTCC
This sequence comes from Apotomis betuletana, assembly GCA_932273695.1. Lineage (NCBI taxonomy): Eukaryota > Metazoa > Arthropoda > Insecta > Lepidoptera > Tortricidae > Apotomis > Apotomis betuletana. The sequence continues at coordinate 9,985,004 of OW026320.1, read as the reverse complement.
TCGTGTCGGGGATGGGGAAGTCGATGGAGAGCGAGCGCAGGTCCTTGACGGGCAGACAGTAGGCGCGCTTGTTTACACAGAGCCTGTCACTCACCCCGCTCTTGTAGTGCTTCCTCGTGTCGGGGATGGGGAAGTCGATGGAGAGCGAGCGCAGGTCCTTGACGGGCAGACAGTAGGCGCGCTTGTTTACACAGAGCCTGTCACTCACCCCGCTCTTGTAGTGCTTCCTCGTGTCGGGGATGGGGAAGTCGATGGAGAGCGAGCGCAGGTCCTTGACGGGCAGACAGTAGGCGCGCTTGTTTACACAGAGCCTGTCACTCACCCCGCTCTTGTAGTGCTTCCTGGTGTCGGGGATGGGGAAGTCGATGGAGAGCGAGCGCAGGTCCTTGACGGGCAGACAGTAGGCGCGCTTGTTTACACAGAGCCTGTCACTCACCCCGCTCTTGTAGTGCTTCCTCGTGTCGGGGATGGGGAAGTCGATGGAGAGCGAGCGCAGGTCCTTGACGGGCAGACAGTAGGCGCGCTTGTTTACACAGAGCCTGTCACTCACCCCGCTCTTGTAGTGCTTCCTCGTGTCGGGGATGGGGAAGTCGATGGAGAGCGAGCGCAGGTCCTTGACGGGCAGACAGTAGGCGCGCTTGTTTACACAGAGCCTGTCACTCACCCCGCTCTTGTAGTGCTTCCTCGTGTCGGGGATGGGGAAGTCGATGGAGAGCGAGCGCAGGTCCTTGACGGGCAGACAGTAGGCGCGCTTGTTTACACAGAGCCTGTCACTCACCCCGCTCTTGTAGTGCTTCCTCGTGTCGGGGATGGGGAAGTCGATGGAGAGCGAGCGCAGGTCCTTGACGGGCAGACAGTAGGCGCGCTTGTTTACACAGAGCCTGTCACTCACCCCGCTCTTGTAGTGCTTCCTCGTGTCGGGGATGGGGAAGTCGATGGAGAGCGAGCGCAGGTCCTTGACGGGCAGACAGTAGGCGCGCTTGTTTACACAGAGCCTGTCACTCACCCCGCTCTTGTAGTGCTTCCTGGTGTCGGGGATGGGGAAGTCGATGGAGAGCGAGCGCAGGTCCTTGACGGGCAGACAGTAGGCGCGCTTGTTTACACAGAGCCTGTCACTCACCCCGCTCTTGTAGTGCTTCCTGGTGTCGGGGATGGGGAAGTCGATGGAGAGCGAGCGCAGGTCCTTGACGGGCAGACAGTAGGCGCGCTTGTTTACACAGAGCCTGTCACTCACCCCGCTCTTGTAGTGCTTCCTGGTGTCGGGGATGGGGAAGTCGATGGAGAGCGAGCGCAGGTCCTTGACGGGCAGACAGTAGGCGCGCTTGTTTACACAGAGCCTGTCACTCACCCCGCTCTTGTAGTGCTTCCTGGTGTCGGGGATGGGGAAGTCGATGGAGAGCGAGCGCAGGTCCTTGACGGGCAGACAGTAGGCGCGCTTGTTTACACAGAGCCTGTCACTCACCCCGCTCTTGTAGTGCTTCCTCGTGTCGGGGATGGGGAAGTCGATGGAGAGCGAGCGCAGTTCCTTGACGGGCAGACAGTAGGCGCGCTTGTTTACACAGAGCCTGTCACTCACCCCGCTCTTGTAGTGCTTCCTCGTGTCGGGGATGGGGAAGTCGATGGAGAGCGAGCGCAGGTCCTTGACGGGCAGACAGTAGGCGCGCTTGTTTACACAGAGCCTGTCACTCACCCCGCTCTTGTAGTGCTTCCTGGTGTCGGGGATGGGGAAGTCGATGGACAGCGAGCGCAGGTCCTTGACGGGCAGACAGTAGGCGCGCTTGTTTACACAGAGCCTGTCACTCACCCCGCTCTTGTAGTGCTTCCTGGTGTCGGGGATGGGGAAGTCGATGGAGAGCGAGCGCAGGTCCTTGACGGGCAGACAGTAGGCGCGCTTGTTTACACAGAGCCTGTCACTCACCCCGCTCTTGTAGTGCTTCCTGGTGTCGGGGATGGGGAAGTCGATGGAGAGCGAGCGCAGGTCCTTGACGGGCAGACAGTAGGCGCGCTTGTTTACACAGAGCCTGTCACTCACCCCGCTCTTGTAGTGCTTCCTGGTGTCGGGGATGGGGAAGTCGATGGAGAGCGAGCGCAGGTCCTTGACGGGCAGACAGTAGGCGCGCTTGTTTACACAGAGCCTGTCACTCACCCCGCTCTTGTAGTGCTTCCTGGTGTCGGGGATGGGGAAGTCGATGGAGAGCGAGCGCAGGTCCTTGACGGGCAGACAGTAGGCGCGCTTGTTTACACAGAGCCTGTCACTCACCCCGCTCTTGTAGTGCTTCCTGGTGTCGGGGATGGGGAAGTCGATGGAGAGCGAGCGCAGGTCCTTGACGGGCAGACAGTAGGCGCGCTTGTTTACACAGAGCCTGTCACTCACCCCGCTCTTGTAGTGCTTCCTCGTGTCGGGGATGGGGAAGTCGATGGAGAGCGAGCGCAGGTCCTTGACGGGCAGACAGTAGGCGCGCTTGTTTACACAGAGCCTGTCACTCACCCCGCTCTTGTAGTGCTTCCTGGTGTCGGGGATGGGGAAGTCGATGGAGAGCGAGCGCAGGTCCTTGACGGGCAGACAGTAGGCGCGCTTGTTTACACAGAGCCTGTCACTCACCCCGCTCTTGTAGTGCTTCCTGGTGTCGGGGATGGGGAAGTCGATGGAGAGCGAGCGCAGGTCCTTGACGGGCAGACAGTAGGCGCGCTTGTTTACACAGAGCCTGTCACTCACCCCGCTCTTGTAGTGCTTCCTGGTGTCGGGGATGGGGAAGTCGATGGAGAGCGAGCGCAGGTCCTTGACGGGCAGACAGTAGGCGCGCTTGTTTACACAGAGCCTGTCACTCACCCCGCTCTTGTAGTGCTTCCTGGTGTCGGGGATGGGGAAGTCGATGGAGAGCGAGCGCAGGTCCTTGACGGGCAGACAGTAGGCGCGCTTGTTTACACAGAGCCTGTCACTCACCCCGCTCTTGTAGTGCTTCCTGGTGTCGGGGATGGGGAAGTCGATGGAGAGCGAGCGCAGGTCCTTGACGGGCAGACAGTAGGCGCGCTTGTTTACACAGAGCCTGTCACTCACCCCGCTCTTGTAGTGCTTCCTCGTGTCGGGGATGGGGAAGTCGATGGAGAGCGAGCGCAGGTCCTTGACGGGCAGACAGTAGGCGCGCTTGTTTACACAGAGCCTGTCACTCACCCCGCTCTTGTAGTGCTTCCTGGTGTCGGGGATGGGGAAGTCGATGGAGAGCGAGCGCAGGTCCTTGACGGGCAGACAGTAGGCGCGCTTGTTTACACAGAGCCTGTCACTCACCCCGCTCTTGTAGTGCTTCCTGGTGTCGGGGATGGGGAAGTCGATGGAGAGCGAGCGCAGGTCCTTGACGGGCAGACAGTAGGCGCGCTTGTTTACACAGAGCCTGTCACTCACCCCGCTCTTGTAGTGCTTCCTGGTGTCGGGGATGGGGAAGTCGATGGAGAGCGAGCGCAGGTCCTTGACGGGCAGACAGTAGGCGCGCTTGTTTACACAGAGCCTGTCACTCACCCCGCTCTTGTAGTGCTTCCTGGTGTCGGGGATGGGGAAGTCGATGGAGAGCGAGCGCAGGTCCTTGACGGGCAGACAGTAGGCGCGCTTGTTTACACAGAGCCTGTCACTCACCCCGCTCTTGTAGTGCTTCCTGGTGTCGGGGATGGGGAAGTCGATGGAGAGCGAGCGCAGGTCCTTGACGGGCAGACAGTAGGCGCGCTTGTTTACACAGAGCCTGTCACTCACCCCGCTCTTGTAGTGCTTCCTGGTGTCGGGGATGGGGAAGTCGATGGAGAGCGAGCGCAGGTCCTTGACGGGCAGACAGTAGGCGCGCTTGTTTACACAGAGCCTGTCACTCACCCCGCTCTTGTAGTGCTTCCTGGTGTCGGGGATGGGGAAGTCGATGGAGAGCGAGCGCAGGTCCTTGACGGGCAGACAGTAGGCGCGCTTGTTTACACAGAGCCTGTCACTCACCCCGCTCTTGTAGTGCTTCCTGGTGTCGGGGATGGGGAAGTCGATGGAGAGCGAGCGCAGGTCCTTGACGGGCAGACAGTAGGCGCGCTTGTTTACACAGAGCCTGTCACTCACCCCGCTCTTGTAGTGCTTCCTCGTGTCGGGGATGGGGAAGTCGATGGAGAGCGAGCGCAGGTCCTTGACGGGCAGACAGTAGGCGCGCTTGTTTACACAGAGCCTGTCACTCACCCCGCTCTTGTAGTGCTTCCTCGTGTCGGGGATGGGGAAGTCGATGGAGAGCGAGCGCAGGTCCTTGACGGGCAGACAGTAGGCGCGCTTGTTTACACAGAGCCTGTCACTCACCCCGCTCTTGTAGTGCTTCCTCGTGTCGGGGATGGGGAAGTCGATGGAGAGCGAGCGCAGGTCCTTGACGGGCAGACAGTAGGCGCGCTTGCGGCGCAGGGCCGGGGGAAAGGGGTGCTCCGGCCACGTCGGCGCCTCCACCGACAGGTCCTTCACCTCCGAGAACAGGGGCGCCACCAGGGCTTCCAGTTCGTCGAGGGATTCTGACAAAATAATGCAACGCTAGAGTGCCCGCGAATTTCGCCCGCGCGGAAAAAATAGGTAATCACAAAAAAAAAACAGCTGTTTATTGCACTAAACATTATTCTTGTTTTACAAAGCTTAGAGAAAATCTTTAACTTAGATTATATTACTAAGCCTAAGCATACCACTATGTATACTGTTTTGCTTCGCTGTATTCAACTAAAATGGTATATTACTGCAGAGGCCGGGAAATGACAGTTTTTGGTTGAGTATGATTTTGAAGGACGAGGCGTAGTTGAGTCTTTCAATTAATACGAATCCACAAACTGACATTCCGCCGAGGCCTGTATAGTGATTTTCTCCAAATAGTTAAGTATTGTAAGATTATGGGGTTAGAGATATATAGAGATATAGAGAGATGAGGTTAGACGGAAGTCGATGTTATAGAGTGTTGTAATATTTATATAAACTATGTAAACTAGTACCGAGTTTCCGTTCCACCTACCACCCCGACGCTACACATACTAGGTACACGAGGAAATAATGACTAATCTGCATTTTGAATAACATATATCAGTGTCATGGTCTGGGAACATTTCCGAGCAATGGAGAAAAACAACTAACTGTACCTTTCCCGATGACAGCGAGCGTCATGATGTTGGCGGAGTACCAGGTGTCGTGAAACTTAAGGAGCGCCGTCCTCACATCCAGACCTTTCTCCTTGGGTATCGTTTCCAATGTTTCTCGATTGCCTAGAAACGATGAGCAATAATTAGAAACGCTAAAGAACCTATAACCATGTTAGGTATCTATATTTTAAATAAGAATATTAAATGAGACATATGTCACTCAAAGTTGTTCAAAGGCGACCGATTCAATCTTCAGTGTACAGTGTTGAACGCAGCGTTCAGTGATCGTTCTAAGCAGTACGAAATCTTTTAACTGGTCGTTCAAACTTTTTTTTTTTTTTTTTATGTCATAGGGGGCAAACGAGCAAACGTATCGCCTGATGGAAAGCGATTACTGTCGCCCATAAACACCTGCAACACCAGAGGAGTCACAAGTGCTTGCCTACCCGGAGGACGAAGATAGAATGCCTCTATGCTAGTGATTTCACCGGCTATCTTACCCCCACACCGGAACACAACAATGCGAACATTGCTGTTTGGCGGTGGGTTAGCAGGCAAGACGGTAGTAACAATCCGGACGGACCCTGCACGAGGCCCTACTACTCCAAAAATTGTACTTGTGGTTTTCGTCAATTGTTCAAAGTTGTACGATCACACTTGTGGTGCTTTTTTCAGCTGGTCCAGCCTCCAGGTGTTCGAAGAAGTGTTCTTTTCGTGATCAGAGTTGACAGCCCTCAGCTTATGTTCTATGGCTGACTCCAATTATAGTTGCTCAAGGTTGTGTAATGACATTTACCAGTTCCGAACTTGTGGTAGGGATAGTCCGGTGAGGCAGTGCTCTGGTTCAGATGGTATAGTCCCCAGGTATCCTAGGAAGAGATCTTCTCGTGCAGAGACCGCGTTACTTACCAGTAAACAACCCATTGCGATCTAATTTATGTTCTACATGAGATTATTTAATGTGACCTATGTCACTCAAAGTTGTTCAAACGTGTACAGACCAATTCAATCGATGTACAATGTTGAACGCAGCAATTCAGTGATAGTCTAAGCAGTGCGCATCTTTTAATAGGTCGTTCAAACTTGTACGGAAATTTTAGTCTGTTGTTCAAGGTTGTACGAGCACTTACCGGTACCAAACTTGTGGTACGGATGGTCCGGTGAGGCAGTGCTCTTGTTAAGCTGGTCTAGCCTCCAGGTGTCCGAGGACGTATTCTTCTCGTGTTCAGAGTTGACAGCGCTCAGCTCGCGGCCTGTGGCTGTCTCCGTGAATAACGGAGCAATGAAGAACTGCGCAAAACTGGAACGAACCAGATTTAGTCAGATCATTATCAATGGGTGGTTCGAAGAAAGAGATAGGTAATATTTCAAGCGACTCTTTCGCGAGAAATATTACCTATCTCTTTCTTTGCAGCACTGTGAGAGAGTGACGGGCGATGCTATGTCGCGCGACAAGAGTCGAAGGCGTTGTTGTGCTAGACGGGCAGAGGTCGGGAAATTCACAGTAAAACAAAAGAATGTCGCAACCTAGTCGAGGTAATTCAATAAGCAATTTTGGAATGAGATTAAGTACCGTTTTGTTGTAATAATTTAATAACGTAGCAAGTCGTGTTGTCGGGCGACGAATCATTACCGTGGTCCGACAAATTGTTGAACTAGTAATGTTATTAAAACTATCGTGAGACATCTTTAATAATTATAAAAAAAAACGGTTTAAACTCACGTAAAAAAAATTGTCAGGAACGGCCCGACATGTTTCGAACTCATTTGGAGCTCTTCATCAGGGGTAGCTATCCGTGCTGCTACGCGACTCGCGACCCACTGCACTTTTTATATCGCTCTTCTACTACTACTAGTGACAGTGTAAGAGCCCTGCTCTCCTCTCGCCGCGTGCGCAGAGGGCGGCAAGAAGAGCGATATAAAAAGTGCAGTGGGTCGCGAGTCGCGTAGCAGCACGGATAGCTACCCCTGATGAAGAGCTCCAAATGAGTTCGAAACATGTCGGGCCGTTCCTGACAATCTTTTTACGCGAGTTTAAACCGTTTTTTTTTATAATTATAATTATTGTTGAACTAGCTTCATTAATGCAGCTTTCTAGGTCGTCGAGCACATGTTAAAAATAATGGCATCCATTTTGGAATTCAAGGTAGCAGATACCACTTGTTCTGTAACGATGACATCCATTGTTGATAATATTGCTCTTTTTAGCACGTCACACACGGAGCTATAATATCAAGGTATGTCACTATATATTTTGCGTACTATTTGCCAAAGGCCACACACGTAGATATAATAATTCATTTCTGCTCAAAAAGTATTTAAGTCGAAGTGCAGAGTGGCTACATGGCTAAAAGCCATCGTGACACAAAGTGATTATTTGGAGGAGCGAGCGAAGCTAGCGTGGATAAATATATTCTAAGTGTCACAATGGACTATTTTGGCCCCTTGTCAAACAATTATAGGCTCAATCAGTAGTTCTAAATTGCTAGAAAAAGACACACGAATCGTATTAGCTTACATGTCCAAAGCGCGACCGAGATGGTCGGGCAGCACGTCGAAGTAGTAGGTCGTGTGGTCGGACGACGTGGACGCGTTTGAGGAGCCGCCGTGCTCTGATAAAAACTTGTTGTACTCGTTTTCCTGCAACATTCAAATAGAGTATGTAATTTTTTTTTTCGATATTCCCTGCTGTAATGATTTAGAACCTGCAGATCTTTAATTTTTCTTTAAAAAGGGTTTTTCAAAATATTTTTTTAAATTGATTATTAGACAGTTCGCATCTTAGCTAATTTTGGCTGAATTGATATTTGCCTTTCGTAGGCAAATATCAATTCAGCCAAAATTCTATGGTCAAAAAAAAAAAGTCTATGGTCAGGATATGCCAATGTCACACCGTTGAAATTTTGACACATGTCAGTGTTGAGATTTTGATCAAGAATTTTACCAACCTTATTATGAGTACATAATGTTACAACGCACTGGAGGCAAATTTGAGATACCGTTAGATTCGTGTTGCCTGTGAGTGTGATACTTATAGGCTATAATTTTAGACCAACTCTAAAAAAAAGAAAAAGCAGCGGTGCAGTTTTTGTTTCCCGCCTAATCTGTAACGTTTCGCCAAATTATCATTAGTCCATAAACCATTTTATTATTTCAAAACCGTTCATATTTCAGAATAATTATTAAACAAACCTAACCTAATCTAATGGGTTTTTTAAAACGATTTTTATAAAACCCTGAAAATATCCCAAGTTTTATGGAAAAAAATGCTTTAGCACAAATTAAAATTTGGCGAAACCGTACAGATGTGAAACGATTTTTCGGAGTTGTTGTAGGATACCTTAATAACGGTCTTCATCATCATCATATCAGCCTATAGACCTACTATAGTCCACTGCTGGACAAAGGCCTCCCCCAAAGTTCTCCACAACGATCGATCTTGCGCCGCCCTCATCCAATTTCTACCCGCGATCTTAACCAGGTCGTCGGTCCACCTAGCCAGCCTTCCAACGCTGCGTCTTCCGGTCCGCGGCCGCGACTCAAGAACCTTTCTGCCCCAACGGCCATCGATTCTACGAGCAATGTGCCCCGCCCACTGCCACTTAAGTTTGGGGACTGTCTGAGCTATATCTACAACCTTGGTTCTCTTGCGTATCTCATCATTTCGGATTCGATCCCGCAAGGAAAGTCCGAGCATAGCTCGCTCCATTGCCCTTTGAGTAACTTTGAGCCTTCTTATGAGGCCCATTGTAAGCCACCAAGCAATAACGGTCTTACCTCTGGATATTTCTTGGTGCCTAAGAACAGCATATGCTCGCAGAAGTGCGCGAGGCCTGGCAACTCGTCCGGGTCACTCAAATAACCTGAATTAGAAAGAGAAGTAAAATAAACAAACAAAGGTTTTTTAAGGATTTAGGGCAACGATCCTCGCTCTGGGTCATGTTTGGTCCAGCCAGTCTCCATAGCCATTCAGCGGGGCAATGCTGCTAGCATAATGGGGACTTTTGGACCGAATATGGCACTGTGAGGGGATTTAATAGATAAGTTTTCCTTGACGAGGCGTGTCGCGGATTTACTTTGTGATTTGTTTGCATTACTACATGCTTCGCACTCTCAATCGAGTAGCAAACGTATCTGATCTTTTCTTTTGTTCTTTAAGCGTATTCACAAGGGCCACACTCTATGTTTTATGTTAAGCTGTATAGTAAATAGTATAAATAGATGACGTGTAGTGTTGTATTTGTGTACTATGCCTGTGTTTGTGTCTATGTTGTAAATATTCCATGCTGTAGAATTAAGTAAGCCTGTAAGGACAGTTGTGTGTGTAAATAAATAAATAATTTTTAAATTGACGAAGCATGTGGATTTTCTTTTCTGAATAAACAATACTAGAGAGTGCACGCCACATCCGTGTAATAGTACATTACTGCAGACACCGCGAAAGAAGGGCTTGCCGGGTGAGTAGGTATAGGATAGTGATACGAAGCCGGCAAGCCTAAGCCGGCTAAGGCATGTATAGTGCTCTTCTAAAGGTGGGTACGCATTTGAGGCAGCCTCGGGTTGAGGCACGCACGGCTCGCCCATTTGCTCAAATGCGTACGCGCCTCACGCGCCGCGCGCGGGCAGCGAGCGAGCAGCTCGCGGCGAGCCGGCCGGCGGCGGTCTTTTGACCGTGCTCAAAGGCGCCTCAGTGTGCGTGCCTCGTGTAATGTGGACGTGTATCTGAGCGTGCCCGCGAGCGGCGCGCGCGAACAAGTTTTGACTTATCAAATCAAATGTCACGTACGGCGCCTAGGTTTGCTGGTATTTACTTATAATTTACGATTAATACGTCTTCTTTTAATAATGGTGTGGGATGATGAAAAGTGTATTCTGTTAATACAACTATACGAAATAGTGGTAACTTTTTCTATGTTATGAATATTTGATGTCAAAATACGATCCGGAAGTGTTGGTGTTAGCTCAGCACGGTAATGGATCAAAGTAGGTGTCTTAGGAGCGCAAATGTTATAGCGGTTAATACTCATGATTAGGTAAACAGTATTCTACCATGTTTGTTACTTTTTCGGCCATACCAGTAGGGATGAAGGTTCAAAATCCGTGCTTGACATGCGATGAAAGTTGATTCTGTCTTGAACTTGATTTTCAAATGTAATTTGTTGAAGTAAATGTATAGGTACCACACGAATCACGATTTTTATATAACTGTTTCATCCACCACCGAGGACATTTTTTCTTCTTTTTATTAATAATTCTATGAATTAGTATAAACGCAGCAGCAGCTGTTATTGCGTCCGACGCCATTTTGTGCGACGCACAAAGTCGGCTCACATCGAGCGCGTTGCCTCACCCGAGCATAAAATGTGCTAAGGTTTCGCTCGGAGTGAGCGTGCCTCTGGCCGAGCCGCTCATATGCGTACGCACCATAAAACATATGCAATGAAAAAAAAAAATACACCACTAGAAACATATAATTCAGCTGTTTAGCCTGTTTATGAAGACAGACACTGTGTTTAAAAAAGTTAACGACTTCCCAGCCTAGGCCTTCAATTTTGTATGAAATTAAAAAAATATATATATTTTTATTACCACGAACCAAAATTGATACAAACATGATAATATCCATCAGACTCCAAACTAGGCTAAGCCTGTATCTTGGAATTCCTTTATCTATTTGCGCGTCGTCAAATAATTTTATAGGACAATTTTGCGGTTAACAAAGAATAGAGATAATTACATTGTTCGTAGGTAACTAAGGTAAGTAGATTTGGATTCCAAAAGAATGTTTACTATGACAAAATATATCATTGACATCTAGAGCGGCGGTAGACTTGTCAGTGGGTGCACTTTTAGTCGGTAGGATAGTTCCATTCCATCCCTCTGGAACATTACCGACAACTGTGGAACATACCGACATTGACATCCATCGCGGCGGCAGACTTGTCGGTGGTGGGGTCGCTGATCAGCAGCACTTTTAGTTGGTTGGACAGTTCCAACCCTCTGGAACATTACCTACACCTGTGGAACATACCGACATTGACATCCTTCGCGGCGGCAGACTTGTCGGTAGTTGGGTCGCTGATCAGCAGCACTTTTAGTTGGTTGGACAGTTCCAACCCTCTGGAACATTACCTACACCTGTGGAACATATCGACATTGACATCCATCGCGGCGGCAGACTTGTCGGTAGTTGGGTCGCTGATCAGCAGCACTTTTAGTCGGTTGGACAGCTCCAGCCCTCTGGAACATTACCTACAACTGTGGAACATACCGACATTGACATCCATCGCGGCGGCAGACTTGTCTTTGGTGGGGTCGCTGATCAGCAGTAATTGTAGTCGGTTGGATAGTTCCAGCCCTCTGGAACATTACCTACAACTGTGGAACATACCGACATTGACATCCATCGCGGCGGCAGACTTGTCGGTGGTGGGGTCGCTGATTAGCAGCACTTTTAGACGGTTTGAGAGCTCCAGCCCCCTGGAGAATGAGAAAAAAAGATTGAATGAAGTGAAAGTCAAGTGTGTATCGCAATAATGCTTTCATGAATATGTACTAAAACTAATAAAGCGAGAAAGAGTTGCGTATTACAGTTGTGCTAGAGATGCTGGTGGAAGAGAGCGGGAATCGAACCCGGTACCTCTGGATTGGCGGTCCAGGTTACCTGGGCATTAGGGTGGCGGAAAAGTTAACACACTGGACCGGCATTGATCGGTTTGATTCCCGGTCTTTTCCTCCAGGTTATAGTTTTAAATTTTTCTTTGATCTTTGTATCAATGGCTTGACCCTAGATTACTTCAGTTATTTCCATGATATCATTTCATATGGCATACTGATCTGGGGTAGACAAAGCAGCAGCTATTGCAGTTTCATACCTGTACTCGCGTTTGTCCTCCTGCGACTTGATAATATTGTCGTAGCGCTTGGTGACTGCCGGCCCTGGGGTCCCAGGGCTGCTACCCCGCCCCGGGGGCTGACGGGGGGCGCATTGCGCTGACGTCATGTTGGAATGCATTCGCCGCGAGATATACGCGTAACTATGAAACAGAAATGTATGTTATAATTTTTGAAACAAACAAATATTATAAAATAAAATTAGGAGGTCTACTGTCACAGAACCTGGCAAAGGGGATAAAGGTTGTTTTCGTTCTTATTCTTTACGAGTTTTTTTTAATGAATCATTTTTAAGTAACCATTATTTACTATAGCCCTGTTGTATTTGGTTGCAACGATGACGTGACGGCGTTCTTAAGTCTCTTTACATCTTTTAGAGTTTTGCCGAAATTTAACTAGTTTTACATGTTGTCAAAGTATCATTGTCACAGTTTTATTATAACAATTTTTAGTTCTAGTATAAAACAGTTTTTCCATTTCTCTATAAGAAACAGTTTCTCAAAATGGTTACAAGAAAAAACGTCCAACCTTATCTAATTCCGTCAATTAAATAAATAAATATCAGACAACCTCACACAAATCAACCTAGTCCCATTAAGCTCAAGAAGGCTTGTGTTATGGGTACCAGGCGACAGTATACATACTTATATAGATAAATAAATACTTAAATACATAGAACATCCCAGGCACAAATATTCGTGTTCATCACACAAATATTTGCCCTTGCCGGGATTCGAACCCAGGACCGTCGGCTCAGTAGGCAGTTGCTTAACCACTGCACCAACCGCGACAATTGCTGTAACCCTTTAACAATCAGGGGTATGTGTTCTGTACTTTAGCCGTATAATATATATTTGCAATACTCACAGGCCTTTTTATTTCAAAATTCTATTCCTAATTAATTCTTTTGTCAAATATTTTATTACCTAGGTCCTCAAAATGTCTCCTTAAATACACCAAAATAAGAATAATACTTACTAGACAACGCTAGAATCGTAACGTATGGTTACTGAGTCAGTGTTCAAAACATGTAAGCGGCAAGACGCAAATGATTATTCAACCATTCATATATCATTCTAATTATGGTTATTAATTTCAGTATGCCGTGAGCTAGCGCTTAAGTGAATTTGAAGGACTAATCAATAAGTTATTAACAACAAAGTATACATTTTTTTGTTACCAAGGACAAACTAAAAAACTTACCTCTATAAAAGTAAAGGAAAACTTCGATAAATACGCTACAAAACGACACACAAGCGACGAAGCAGTTTAAGGCGATTGTTTAGTCAAAATTGTGGGCTACATATGGTTAAAAACTTTTAAGTTTACTGATAAATATGTAATAATTGCTACGGGAAATAGTCTAGTTGGATGGAACAAAACATAACCTATTGCAGTGAGCCCGATAGCCCAGGGTCGGTGAGAAGTTGTGGCAGCCCACAATCAATAGTCTTCTCGATGCCAGTTTGAACAATTTCACTTAAAAATCTAATTATTAGAATTTATTCCGTAGCCAGATTGCGATGACAATGATAGTATTGACTGACGTTGCTTTGACATATGATCATTTTTAAAGCTGTCAAGTTTGGATAGGCTTGGGAATGTTTATTCTGCCAAAAGTAAAAAATTTGAACGTTTGATTAAATTCCTTACCAGACTCAATCAATTCGATCTGACGATCACTTCGCCTTAATAGTAAAATATTACCTATCAGTGCGTCTACCTGTTCGCTGGCATACCCCAAAGACCTTGGATTATTTCGAGTGCCCACACAATTAGAAATGATAGCCGATCTGATTAAATCGGGTAAAAAAGTTACGTCTAATTATAGACTCTGATGTGTAATCGAATTTGACATTGATTAATACCTAGTTTCAGACAAGTGTTCTGGCTACATTCAATGCTATATTAACAGCCTTGGTTACAGTGGTGCAAGCTAAAAGTGAGTGAAAGCGAGCGCGTTTACAAAATTTCTCCAATTCCCCATTCCAGGAACTGGCAGTGTGAGTCTGACTCGCGCACGTAGGGTTCCATACACATTATATAGAATCATAAAGAATCAACCACTTAACTATATTACAAAAAAAAAGTACAAATTTAAGAGAAACAATGGTATATTTTGTAGTAATTTAATTACTAATACTGTCGAACTGTTCACGCGGTCTGTAAGAACGCATTGACAGCTGGTATATACTGTTTCCGCGACGCGCCCAAGAACAGTTGGTTGAAGTGATGGGTGCCAGCGTGTGCCAAGTCACTCGCCGTCAGCTGCAGGGGCGGTGTGCTCCAGTCCTGAAGAAACTTCGCGAACTGAAAGATAAGTTTATTTTTTTTGTTGTCAAAAAAGGAGGTTGTCAGTTTGATTGGATGTTTTTTAAGAAACCTGTAATTTTGCATACTTATGTACCTATTCGACATGTGTGATAATGATAATGTGTGATTTATGTGAATTCGATCTCTGTGCAATGTATTAAATAATATAGATGGGCCATTTATTATTTGTTGTACAGTCGAGCTCATTTACATCGACTTTATGCTCCTGACAATATGGTCGTGTTCAGATATTTTTGTTGTTCATATATTGTTCCCAAAATGTTCATATATTTTTTGTCTTTCCATTTTCCGTTACCGCTATAGTGGGTTAAATGGAAATGGTATCTAACGAAATGGAACGGAGAAATATTGGGACACTTTTTTTCTCCAAATTAGATCGAAAGAACACGTGATTCTGAGTAGAAAATATCGAAAATCTAAATTGTACAACAAATAATAAATGGCCCATCTATATTATTATAAAATCAGTTTGCTAGAGAGATGGGTTATTATTTCAGGAAAAATCTCAACAGCGCGATGCAGGATTCGTATGAGCACGCGACGCGAGCCACACAGCGCCATCTCTAGGTCAAAATTTATTTGTCCTCTGATCACGCCGAAACGGCTGGATGGATTTTAACCAATTTCGGTATAGGGATAGCTGGACGTCTGAAGATGGTTATACGATAGGTACTTTTTACCCAACTGCAGTAGAGAAAGAAGTTTTAGATGAACAAAGTTGCACCTTCTATTAATAGTATAGATATATGAACACTTACTCTCGCAGTCCTATCTGGCTCGCTTCCGCAGATAGCTGCGTCTCTTTTCAGGCCGTTGTGTAGACTCATACCTAGCAAGAGCGCCAGGGAGCACCCGCTAGTCTGTTGGGCTTCCGTGACCGCGGGCAGGGCTCCGGGCTTTGAGAGGAACTCCTATGGCGTCACAGATAACAGAGTTAATATTATATTTTTTTTATAACGGCAGAATATAGTGGCTCCACTTCGCCTGATGGTAAGCAAAAAGCCCAAGTCGCAATGGCAACTGACAAGAAACCAACGGTGCCATGTCAGTTGACACTGCCATGCTGGCCCCAGAGATGCTTCTTCACGCTTCGTTTGAAGGGTCCCAAGTTATAAGAAGGAGGAAACACATGAGCCGGCAAGGAGTTCCATATTTTAATAGTTCGGCAGATGAAGGAATTGCCAAACTTCTAAATAGATTGAATCTCACACTAATCAACCTAGACCCAAATGAATCACAAGTAGGTTTGTGTTTGGATTTGTTGAAGCTTATTCTTGTGTTGTCAAAATAAATGGCGGAAATATTAGAATCCATGAAACGGGTTTAATTTCGTCGTCTATTGTCGAGTATTACTCGACATGTTTCGAATCGGTACGTGATTCATCATCAGTAGCTCCGATCAGTCGCGGCGGTGGCCAATCGATATTTTTTCACATCCACCTACTAATCACCGTCCTCACCGAGACGATTCTAAAGATCCCAAACTTGGTAAGATGGCATCGTCTTATTAAAGCGTTCCTATAACTAAATTTTGGGTCCATAATCAGACCAGCTTCATAAGAAATTACGTAGATACACAAATGTTATTGCCAAAAAATGCCTACTGTAATGTGGCTTACCTGTACCAGAATGGGGAATGAAGGCACGTACACATCTCGCACGATTTTGGCGTCTTTAGCAGCTGGGCAGCCGTCAGCCGAGACGGCAGTTCTGGCTTCCCTACTACTAATCTACGTATAACGTGGCTTACCTGTACCAGGATGGGGAATGAAGGCACGTACACATCTCGCACGATTTTGGCGTCTTTAGCAGCTGGGCAGCCGTCAGCCGAGACGGCAGTTCTGGCTTCCCTACTACTAAACTACGTATAACGTGGCTTACCTGTACCAGGATGGGGAATGAAGGCACGTACACATCTCGCACGATTTTGGCGTCTTTAGCAGCTGGGCAGCCGTCAGCCGAGACGGCAGTTCTGGCTTCCCTACTACTAATTTACCTATAACGTAGCTTACCTGTACCAGGATGGGGAATGAAGGCACGTACACATCTAGCACGATTTTGGCGTCTTTAGCAGCTGGGTAGCCGTCAGCCGAGACGGCAGTTCTGGCTTCCCTACTACTAATCTACGTATAACGTGGCTTACCTGTACCAGTATAGGGAATGAAGGCACGTACACATCTCGCACGATTTTGGCGTCTTTAGCAGCTGGGTAGCCGTCAGCCGAGACGGCAGTTCTGGCTTCCCTACTACTAATCTACGTATAACGTGGCTTACCTGTACCAGGATGGGGAATGAGGGCACGTACACATCTCGCACGATTTTGGCGTCTTTCTTTAGCAGCTGGGCAGCCGTCAACCGGGAGACGTCTGTCCTGGCTTCCAGGAGGCGAATTCGCTTGTTTTCCCTGGCATAATCATAACAATGACAGGGCCTTATTGGTCGATGACAGCAAAGTTGGCATATTAGATTTTATATAGAAATATAATTGAAAATTCGAATTATGGCCGTCTCTGTCACACACCAAAAGAGCCGGGCATTCAGGAATAGGCTATGATATTAAGCAGTTGTGTTAAAGTCCTAATATAAAATATAGATAAAAAAACAATGTCTTTTATTTAACCATCACTAAGCTGCATGCACGCCACAAATGGTGGAGGTGCGGCGTACAGCTTAGGACTTTTTTTTTAATATTTAAGGATTCTTTACGACAAAAGTCATGAAACTAAAGTTTTGGTATTTATTAGACAATTTGGTGGTCCACATTATGTAGTAATGTTCAGTTTTGGTATTTTCTATATTATAACTAACATCATGTGGGTCTCATGAAGACCACTTGTGTCGGAGGTGTTTTAAAATGTTAATTTCGTTTTTATTTTCAAACCCTATTGATTTTGAAGCACTTCTTCACTTTTATGCTGTGGCGTTCAAAAGGCTCACCTCTCAGTCTCCGGGTTTTCTAGTTTCAGAATGCCCTCCAAAAATACAACTATTTCTAGATCGTGCGGCGTCCCTTTGTTGACTTCTTTGGAAAAGTTCACTGTGTCCAAAATAATGGTGGCTGAAACGCGAATAGGAATAATTTCTGTCAGTAGAATATAGCTGCCCGTCCAGCACAACTGGACACAGTTATGCAATAACGTTCCAAACCACAAGTCACTGAAAATCTAATAAAAAATTACTAAGTTCTAAATTTAATCTTAAGTGACGTGTGGATTGGAAAGATATTGCATAACCACGTCCAACTATGCTACCCGTTACTCTCTTACATTACTGCACAAGAAGAGACGGGTAACTATCCCGCGCGAGTTATAAGTTTTGGTATTATAGTTCGGAACTATCGAAAACTCTTAAAAAGTCTGAATTTACTTTCATTAATCCACTGTTCCATAACAAGTCAGTGTTGCCTTTATTATTTCATTAATTAATTAAAATTACAAATTGTTCCCGACAATCGAGCGCGACGGATGTTAGGCTCGAACTGCCTGGTGCTTAAATCTATCACTGCACTTGCACTCGGCTTTACGCCCACACACGCGAGAAATAGTCGCGTATGACAGTTATGCTAGAGGTGGGTGAAAACTCATCAAAACCTCCTAAGTAGATCGACAAAGAGATACGAGCTTTGTTTTAAGTAGAAATAACTACTTTACGTTACTTAGTGAGTTTTGGTTGTCTACAGACGATATCGTCTACGATAATACCTACTATGGACTGATGGTCTGAACTGACGCCAGACTGAGCGAAAACAATCGAATTGAAAACCTTTTTGAAGTCGGTTAAAAATTAAATACGCTGTTCATTGAAGATATTTTAATATAAGTACTTTTGAACTAAAAATTCGGAATTAATAAGTTTCTGTCAAAAATTTCATTTTAGTGACAAGCTTTTATAGCCGACTGGATATCCATCAAATGCTTACTGAGACGATTCTAAAGAGCCCAAACTCGGTAAGATTGCTTTTTCTATTATAGAGTTCCTATGGTCACCTTCCGGCTCCATCATCAGATCAGACCCATGATACCATATTATTGTATTGTCATCAAAGTTAAGTAAGTATGCAAAATTTCAGCTCAATCGGTTGACGATATCTGCTTCAAAATTGAGTTGCAAGATTCCACCCGAACAAACATACTTACATACATACATACAATGCAAGTTAAATAAAAGCTTGTAAGAAGAACATCGATGTAGGTACCTACATTATAGGTACGTACTCACAGTGTAATAGCTGAGTGCACTGCGGGTAGGTCTCGAAGAACACAGTCTGTTTGGCGAGCAACGCGGCCTGGTCCATCACCCTCTGCGCCACCAGGGTACAGCAGGAGCCCACTGTTTCTATAGTTGTTCTGCAAGTACCAGGGAAACGTTAAAATAGTAGATTACCTAGGGCGGTGACTTAGCCACTTGACCGTCCGACAATAGCATAGTATCCAAAACCAATATGCTCCTAACTGTCCGCGGATACCTTACTATCCAAGATTGGAAGACGGAACAGTTGATTATAGTGGCATCTAGTGGAATGATTCGGCATTATTTACTAATTATCTTGATGCAACAACGTAGCCTAACCAAATAGTTTGCTGTAAAAAATATAGATGGCAGTGTTAGTTACGCTAGTTTTGTAGAAAGTTGAGGACGCGTAGCGCGGGGCGTGCGTCGCTAAAAAAACCCGGACGGTTGACAGGAAAATAGTCTCGCGGGCTGGACGGTCAAGTGGTTAGTGAATGTCCTAGATCGTAGGTGTTTGTGCCGAGCGACGACGACGACGCATGAGTGTCAGGATGGCGGGTGTACATCAACAAATGGAGCTGCGGTATACGTCAGGAATTAGTGCTAGCAATGAGCCAAATGTGCGCCAAAATTGGAGCAATGTGCTCTTTAAACTCCAGAGATATTTAAGAAATAAAGAACGCCCGCCTACCTGACGTCAGGTTGGCGGGTGCGTTTCCAGTTCTAGCTAATGGTTACCTACTCAAGGGTGAAAGAACTGCTTGAGGTTAGTGCTCGCAATGTGCTTCCACATGTATGAAGCACAATCAAATTCAGAGAGATTCGGCGTCAGGTGACGTAAATATTAAAAAACCCGCTGATGGTATAAACATATATTTAAGAACCTCGTAAAAAACTATAACAGTTTGCCAAAAAACCGCGTCAAAACCGGTCCAGTTTCCCAATAAAATGGAAACACCCATTTAATTATAAACAGCCTTTAACCAGAAACGAATATACCGCCTCTGTTCTGTTGCTGTACACAAAATAGGCTATGAATATGATATTTATTTCAAATGTACATAACATTTGAATTACATTTTACATTATTAACTTGAGCTACTTTCTCTTCTGCATTCGAATGCTAACCCTCTCTCTCCCTCGCGGGGTACTTGCACCCCATGCACCAAGCAACCACACTCGTGTGTGACAATGCGACGATAGTATTTAGTTACCTTAATTCTCGTATTAAGTGGTTTACACTCAAGTGAAATTTTCAGGAACGGCCTGACATGTTTCGACTAAGTTACCCCGCCGATGGAGGGGTAACAGTCCCTGATGAAGAGCTTCATACGAGTTCGAAACATGTACGGCCATTCCTGACAATTTCACGCCCAATGAGCAAAAAAGTCGTATAAGGAATCATTTACTCAGCTTAAGATCGAGTAACAGCTGAATTAATGTTTCCAAATCACTCAATAGTGGTATAGTAGTCATTAATACGACTGTTCAGTAATTTTCACTAAATAGTGCTATAAAGAGGTCGAATAAACGTTTTTAGCACCATACTATAGCACCTTTACACAATATCTTGAAAAAAGCGGAATAAACGTTATCAAATTACTTTATCTCAGTATTGTGTGCTATAAAAGTAGTATAACAGTCATGAAATAGCTAATTCGCAACGATGGTCGCTTTTATACCACCATTATTCGACATTCTTGTTTTGTGTCCATAAATGTGCTGTAAAAGTAATCTATTTACTAAAAAGCGTCGTGTTGCTTTAACTGCACGCTTATGTCACTAGTCCTATAAACTTGTTTGGATTGCCTTTATTGCACTTTAAGTGTATTCAGTAATTCTTATACCCACTTTACTCAGCTAAGAGTGGCCTAAAAGAGGCCCGAAAATCATTTACAGCGCGTAAAAATCTATTCAATTCTCCAATGCCAACTTACCGTCAATGACTGGGTCAAGTGCGAACTCTGTTCATATTTTGGGTGATTCCGTAGCTTCAAGTTCTACAAGTAACAACGAGTTTTATACACCGTGTTTTTATTGATTTCCGTTAACTTTTGGGGCAGATTCTTTACGTGTTATTGAGTTAATTTCTCGAAGAAACTAACGTTTTACCTCTTACGGGTTTTGAGATATTCAAGAAATAAATTTAATCGCTGCATAAGTGTGCTACGATCTTTATCATGTCATGTAGCTAAATGAAGTTGTCATTATTGACGGGTG
Source organism: Apotomis betuletana (assembly GCA_932273695.1). Lineage (NCBI taxonomy): Eukaryota > Metazoa > Arthropoda > Insecta > Lepidoptera > Tortricidae > Apotomis > Apotomis betuletana. The sequence goes on along the minus strand of OW026320.1, from coordinate 9,964,202 downwards.
TTTTTGTGTAACTTTAAAGGTTATCGTACACAGTAGTACATATTGATTTATTGTATCAAAAACAAAAAAAATTGTTCGAATTCAACCAAAAGCGATGTATATAAACTAACTTCTGTCATCGTACTAAGCAACGTATATAATTGAATGGAAATAAAAAAAAAAACGGTGTATATTATTTTACTTTTGAAGTGTTGATTTACCTTTAGTTTTTTTATTACAATAACAGGGCATTTTTATTTTTCTTAGTAGCGTTCCCAAATGAACTAAATTGATCTCAGCTTTAACAATTTCTTAATTGGGGTATATGTAACTCAAAAAATAAACTCCAAACTGGCAAAAAAACACAGACGCCTTTCTCCCACGTGAATATTATACCTTCTGATCTCAAGCACTTGCACTCAAGGCAATCTATGTATGTTTGTCTAAATGCGAGAGAGAGAAAGACCACTTAACAAATAGGGCCGATACACACAAGTACCTACCTGTATGAAATGGCATACGGCGATAAGAATTAGTTACAATAACTACATTCATCGTTGGTAAAATGATCATAAACAGCGTATTGTTTACAAATGTGACAAAAAATAAACTGATTGAAGTAACATTTGTGTCTCGTTGTCGTAGAGTAAAAAATGGAATATTCGTTCCGGAATATCATTTGTACTTGCACCACATCCGTAACATCTTTCTATTAGTACAAAATGGGTTTTTTTCCAAGGCCATCTCATATAATTAAGTAGCTGTATATCATTTATAGTTATAAATTTATCCACATCCAAGTATATCGGTATTATCACTGAAGACAAAAAACAAAAATAGCGATAATGTAGGTACGTTGTTTGTAATGTAACCTAGTAGTTTTAATTACTGCCACAATATATATGGTTTTAGCCATATACCAAATGAACCCTAAAATACAATTTCAATGGCGGCATCAAGTGCTATAAAGATAATTCAATCACCTTTATTCGAGTTAAAGTCGTAATAGTTCGAAGTAAAGGTGAAAGACAATAAAATATTTTCTCACTTTTTATTTTTGATTAATATTTATTATACAAAATTGAAAAAAACGTGAGCGCTTAAATATATACGAACTATCATCTCAGGTTTTATCAGTAAAGTTATTTGCGCATGCCGTTCGCTACGATTACCACCAGCGTAGACACTTTTTTATAACGTTAGGGCAGTGTGTTATAATTATTATGAAGTAATATTAAAATAACTGATTTACCTTGTCGATGTTTACTGTCACATATATTTGTCAGGCAGCTAATATGTAAACACGTTTGAACAACACACACAGATAGCGAATTAAAGCAAATAATTCACTCTTTCTCGGCTTAAAGGTGGAGTAAAAGCAATTCAGATTCTTTTATACGACTAAATTGCTGAATAGAAGCAATCTGGTAACTTTTATATATACAGATTAATCGAATAAGTGCAAACATTTTACCTTAACAGCACTAATGGTAACTTTTTTGCTTTTAGTCAGCTTTTATACAACTGTTTTTAGTTTTTTAACTGCAATTACAGAACTTTTACAGCACTTTAGGCTGAACAATGTGCGCCCAAATCGCGTTGAGTAAACGTTTATAGACCCCTTACTCGATTATTTTGACCACCTTTATAGCACTAATTAGCAAAAACAGAAACGTGCTCTCGACTTTTATAGCACATATTCTTGCTAGTTGGGCGTGAGCGTAAACCGCTTAATGGGTGGATCAACTGTTTCTTGTTGTTATTCTGTCCCGTCACCCAGGAGACAATGTTGATTAAACTTCTTAGAAAAGTGTTGATAATTTATGATATTAGTATTTTCAAGAAATATTCTAAATAAGATTGATAATTTTTGTTGAATATTTCCGCCGAAAATCGTAATTTTAAAGTGTAACCCAGGGGACATCACCATCGTAACAAGCAACAGAGAAAAGTTGATTGACCCTAATACAATGATCAAATATGTCTCAATACCTTGTGTCATCTTTATAGTTCCACTCCATCTTGTCTATAGGTCGATGGTCAATAATCTCTGTCACATACGGCGCCAGGAACGTATCGTTTTTAGCCAGGGTGTGGTGGTCTACTAGGACTACTTTAGTTTCCGATTTTGTTATCAATTCTTCTAAATTGAAATCGTTTCTGAAATATAGATACAGAAACACATGACAAACTCATTGTTACAATATTATTAAAGCAGTGGGTCGTGAGTCGCGTAGCAGCTTGGATAGCTGCCCCTGATGAGATCCATATGAGTTTGAAACATGTCGGACCGGTCCTGACAAATTCTTCGTGAGTTTAAGCAGTTTTTTAGCATATTTATGTTTGTCTATGATGACTTGTATTTTTAAACTTAAAACTTTCAAACTAAAAAATATCTGCACAGTCAGACAAAAAACAAGTTTGAGTACAAAGTAGTATGGGGAAGTTTCGAAAGTAGTATGGAACCTTTGATGCCTCACAAATCGCACAATGGCATTTCTGTACTTGAGAAATATAATACTGCAAGTTCTTCCAAACCTAAAAAGCAAATACAGAGTTCTATGTTTAATACATGAACTAATAGTTGCTGGCAAACTTCTTAAACATAAATGGTGGATCCACGCATGTACAGTCAACCAATTTGATTTCTAGGCCACTACAGAAACTTTGTCACAATGACAATGATGTGAGATTTCAGGCGGCTTTCATATTCACATTCACTGTGACAAGGTACGAAATGGCCTAGGAATCAAATTCGTGACTGTACAATTGTACCCAAAATGACTACTGTGCAGCTAGGCTTAAGCTCAAAAAGTTTGCCGGCAACTGTACAGAGTTATGAGTCTCAGGTATGGTTTATTCATTATTTTACAAAAAACCATATTTTGTATCACCCTCATTAAATTGTATCACACTCACCTAAACACCAAAATTTCTTTGCGTATCAAGCTTTCACTTAAACAAAACTCTACTTCTGTCTTCAACTCGTAGTCTGCCCGGTCCACATTCAGAACCGGTACAAAAATGGGGTCCTTACGCTCTATCTCATCAGCTAACTTACAAATACCACACTTCAGTTGGGTCAGTTGCCAGTGGAGAAATTGGGCATAGACTAAAGAAGAGATTGCGGAGTCTACATCACAGCTTTCGTTGCCCATTACTAGAGTTAAACCGGAATAGTTGCCGGATTTCTGAAAAAAAGAATACATGATGTAACAAATATTATCAGTCACCGCAGGCACTGCAAAACTCTTATAAATTCTTGATTCAGTTATTTTCAAATCTAGCTATAAAGAACACATTCAGTGTAGTAAGAAAAAGAATGTTTAGCAAAAATGTAAGTATGCCGATTGATTTCACTAATATCTAAGATTAAAATGTTATTTACAACCAACAAGGGTCAGGTTACTGGAAAACCCAAAACCCTAGAAATTTATAAAATACTTCTTTTCGCTGACGACATGAAACATTCACATAAAGGGAGTCTAGAAATTAATAAACAACCTTCTAACTACTGGTCCTGTGGTTTTTAAGATAATCAATAATAATGTATGTATTAATAAATGGGATTATTATATAGCATTTTGAAAAGTAGATATGTTTTACTACATTAACATTGTCTAAGTGAATTAAATATTAGTATAGATAGTAATTGGAAAAACGCGTTTTAATACTAAAAACAACACAAAAATACACTCACATTATGAAGATATTTTAGTTGTATTTTACATGGTTAAACTGTATCCTCTATGATAGAGGTGATATTTATTAAATATTTGTCTATTTGAATTAGTAGATATGACCATTTAGACTTCGCAATATGGACTAAATAGGAAAAAAACACTATGCAAATGTAAACAAATAAAATCATGACATATTTACCAGATTTGCAACGGTCGTCGATAGGAATTCTTCCATATTTATGTTTTTTCTTTGTACTTGAAAATTAATAATTTTCCATCAGTATATAGGTTATCAATATTACTAAAATAAACGAAATTGGGGTAAAAAATATATTACAAAAACAACAAAATTTACAGCTGAGTATGACATTGACATTGACAATGACAGATGTCAATGTAATCTCATTAAGATATTTCCACGTTTCGGTAATACCATCTTCAAAATGCATTTAGAGCTAACAACTTAAATATTTGAAAGTGATACTTATAAAAGTTAACGCTTTCAATACAAAATAGCAACTAAGAGACAGGACTAATTTGACTGTAGTTGAAACTACAGCGTCATTCTAAACCTAGTAGGAAACCAAATTGAATGAAATAGTTTTTAACTGCTTTTATATTCCATTACTGATCCTTGTATAATGTCGTTTAACACAAATTAAAAGTGTTTGTGTAAAAAAGTCTATATGTGAACCACCTCTGATATTAATCAATACAGAACAAATATTTTCGCATCGGGATAGTGGTATGTTTTTTTTTATAGATTTATGATCTCTAAGTTCTTAGATTAAATTGAGCACATCATTAATTGTGAAATGCTAAAATTAGCTGTAAAAGTGCTGTGCTGTTAACACTTTCACATTGCCACGTTTTGAAACTAATATTTTTAACAAATTATACTGTGTGAGGTCTTCGTTCCTATTTGAAATAAAATTATTAAGTACAATTAAGACATAAAATTTTATAAAAATAAGGTAACTTTCAATAAAAAATAAATTTATGAAATCTTAACTACTAAATAACATCTGACCCAGTAATATGTTTGTTCGGAATGCTTTCTTCCGTTATGTTTTACGCAAACTACAGAGTAATAATTGGCTTATTTAATATTTCATTTCCATTAATTATGTAGAATGAATGTTTGCATTATCTTTATTTTTTTGTACGCTCTTTTTGTAAAATATAAATACAGGTTGATTTTTGGTACGCGAGGTTTTGTATAAAAGAGGTTCTATTTAAATAATGCTCATTTAGCATTAGCTGATTTACCTCAAAAACTTTCACAAATGCCACTAAATCTAAATAAAAAAGTATACTTGTTTTTTTTTATGACTTTCGGTTATTCCTCCCAGGAACCATATCATGAATGTAATTAAAGAGGTTTCATTAAAGGCGTTTTTGTGCGTACTTACTGACAGCTTTCGGGGTGGCTAGGTGTGGAGTTAGTAAAGCTCCGCTTTCCTAGGATAGAGGTGCCGTCAGCGGCTAGCGACAGCCATTGGAAAGAGCGAGACACCGTGCTCGGACCTCCCTCTCCGACCTGCAGCCGCCACTCACAGCTGACGACACCGATATCCTAGGAAATCAGTCCGTCTAGCACAACGATGCTTCTCGACTCTTGTCGCGCGACTTAGCGTCTCTCGTCACTATCTAACAGTACTGCACAGAAAGAGATAGTTAATATATCTCGTGCGAGAAAGAGTCGCGTGTCACATCACAGTTATGCTAGAGGTTAATTCTTATGACAACCGAAAGACGTTCGCTGCAGAGGCATCCTCTAAGGGTGTTAATACCCTGTGGCGCGGAGATAATCCCATTAGCGGGTTAACCTAACCTAACCAGCCCTGACATATTCAAGTCATGTCTCAAAAAAAATTCTGTCAAAAATGACATTTTAGTGGCAAGCTTTTATAGCCGACAGTACTTTTCTTTGGATATCCATCAAATGCTCACTGAGACGATTCCAAAGAGCCAAAGCTCTGTAGGATTGCTTTTTCTATTATAGAGTTCCTATGGCCACCTTCCGGCTCCATCATCAGATCAGCCCCATGGTACCATATTATTGTACTTATTGTCATTAAAGTTAAGTAAGTATGCAAAATTTCAGCTCAATCGGATGACGATATCTGCTTCATAATTGAGTTGCAAGATTTCACCCGAACAAACATACTTAGATAGATACATACATATATGTATGTACAATGCAAGTTAAATAAAAGCTTTAAAAAAAAGGGTGTGCGACACCGTTGGCATGCCAGTCGCGCGCTTTCATACAACAGTTTTCTGTGTTTTATAGTTAAATCATGGATGACGCGGTTGGCAGTCGTTAAGCAGCTGCCTACTGATCCGACGGTTCTGGGTTCGAATCCCGGCAAGGGCAAATATTTGTGCTATTAACTGGAATATTTGTGCCTGAGTCATCGTTATTTGTATTTAAGTATTTATCTATCTATATAAATACCTATGTTTATCGTCGTCTAGGAACACAAAGCCTAATACTTAGAGTAATAGAGCTTACTGTGCGACTAGATTTGTGAGGTTGCCCGATATTATTATTATCTTGTATGTCGCACCCACGGGACAATTAGTGTCCCGGGCCTTTGGGAGGCATGCGCGGTGCTGAAGCCAACGCGCCGAGGCCCTTTCGACAGTTTGATGAAATGCAAGGTGTACATTGAGCGGTTTGGTTTAATTTTAATTTAAGTAAAATCGTCAATGTAGTACCTACTTAGGTACTATCGGCGCAAAATGTACTGTAGTAACCTACCTATACCTGGGGCTCGCCGTCCGTCCGATGTGCGAGGATGCGTAGCGAGGGATCCGTTTTTGTTAACCGATAGAATAACTTTATTTACTTATCCTGGCTCAGCGTAACTGTTTTTATTGGCTAACAAAAAAACATCCCTCGCACTCGCTACGCATCCTCGCTCTGGTAGAAACACAGCCTTAGCGACGAGTGGCATGCGATGCGCGGTACGTTTGTCTCGCTCACTCGTATGGCCGCCGCGCTCGGGTTTGGCTATATTTTATTGGTTGCTGGCTGACGGCTGGCTCTCGCCGTATTTTATTGGTTGTTTGTGTATGATTAACGAGATGGAATGTGGTCATGGGAAGTTAGTGATGAAAATGAATAGATAGATCTTTATTGCTTTCATATAGTGTACAGATGTCTTAATACTAAAGAGTATCTATACCTAACATGACACCCTGTAAGGGCATTGCAATCTTCATGCAAAATTTTGCAGAAACAGCTTAATATGTAATAAAAATATGCTACACAAAATCAAGATAAAAATATACATGCAATTTTTTTTTACTTAGGTACTTATTACCTTAACTATAGTGAATTTCAACGTGAATGTTTACCACTTTATATCAACAATGTAGTATTTACTTAACTAAAAAGAAAAACATAACAATAAACAATAAAACTATATTTACAAATTCATATTTACACGAAAGAAATACCAGGTATATCCAGGTATTCCTGAACATTATAAAAGCTGTGTTCAATAAGATATTTCTTCAATTTTAGTGTAAAAGTGTTATATTTAATTTCTCCTGCTATTTCTTTTGGTAAACCATTGTAAATTCGAATTGTCATGGCACGGGGACTCTTATTGCTCATTTGAAGATTACTTGCAGGTATCGCTATTTTGTTTTTGTGTCTTAGGTTTAATGTACAAGTGTAACGTTCGTCCGCTTTAGTGTATAAAGATGGGTGTCTTCGGACAAACTTACAGGCTTCTAATATATACAGGGATGGCAAGGTTAATATGTTCAATTTTTTTAATATTGTCTGCAGCTATCATACTTTTTTATATTTGAGAGAATTCTGATGCATCTTTTTTGCAGTAAAAATAGGTCTGACCAGTTTGTACTATTACCCCATAAAATGATCCCGTATTGAATCCAGGTTTGTGTAAAAGCGTAACAGGCACTTATTGCAGTTTTTAGATCTGTGGTCTTTGTGATGTTTCTAAGGGCATTAAGCAAATCGAGATAGTTTTGCACAAATATTTTCAATATGTGTCTTCCAATTAATATTTTCGTCAATATGTATGCCTAATAGTCGACAGTTATTAGTTAGTTGAATTGGATTATTTAAATATTTATAGTTAATAGCTAAAGGCTGTCTAATATACCAATCAATAAAATACCAATTCATTTAATACGTTTTAAAAGATACGTTTGTTCAAAACGTGGTTATTGCTAAAATACCTATTTTAGATATAAATAAATATAAATATAAATATCGGACAACCTCACACAAATCGATCTAGTCCCAAATTAAGCTCAAAAATTAGATATATATCTAATTAATATAGCTGCAACACGCTCCTGCGCGCTGTTGTTGTCGAACGATGGGACTCGCCAGTGCTGAAGCGGTGGATTGGGCTCCATGCCTTTAAATAATGCTGTACTTTGTCTTCTGTGTTTGTAGTTTTAACGTTTTATTGTCTAACACTAGTTTTAAGTCTGCACAACCTAACAAAATATGGATCTTTGGTCTGAAATAAATTATTATTATTTTCAAAGGGGTTGTATTTCTCAGCTCTGGGCTGGTATTGGCTACATTTACGGGTTATTCGCCAAGTAAATGTAGCAATTTCTGTATTTTGTTCAGGTAGCTTGCGTCGCGTTATTTTCCGGGTCAAGTTGCATGAACTTTCTCACAATTCGGCATGTATTTAATATAGCGGCTTTTTGTAAGATAGTGTATATATGTGATTTCAGATCTAGTAGTTTCAAGCTATGGTGTAGGTGTTTTGGGATGACGCCTGTTGTGGATAGGACTATTGGAACTACGTATACTTTCTCTTGTCTCCATATCCTAACAACTTCGTCTTTTAGTTCTGCGTATTTAGTAATTTTTTCGGTGATGGTTTTCTGAATATTATGTGTGTTAGGGACTGAAATGTCTATGAGGTAAGTGGTCTTATTTATTTTGTCCGTTAACGTAATATCTGGTCTATTATAGTGGATGGTGCGATCTGTAAGTATGGCGCGGTCGTAGTACAGTTTATGTGTTGTGTTCTCTAGTACTATCTGTGGTGTGTATTTGTAGTATGGGGTGTGCTTGTCTTTAATGAGATTATGCTTGGTTGCCAGATTTTGATGAATGATGTTTGCGATTTGATTGTGTCTGTGTGTGTAGTCTGTCTGTGTCAGTGTTGTGCATGCTCCGGTTATGTGTTGTATGGTTTCCGATTGGATGTGACATCTGCGGCATTTGTCATTTGTGAGTGTTGTATCTTTTATAATGTGTTTTCGGTAGTTTTTAGTATTTATAATTTGGTCCTGTATTGCTATAATGAAACCTTCGGTTTCAGGGAATAAACTACCTGTTTTCAGCCAAGTGTTTGATGCAGTGGTGTCTATATGGGTTTGTTCTAGGTCATGAGGATGGCGTCCGTGAAGTACTTTTTTCTTCCAATTATTTATCTGTTGTATTTGTGGGTCGTTGTCAAGATTTTGCCTTTCAGGTTGTTTGTTTAGATTAAGTGGTGTGTAGTTGAAGTCGTTTTGGACTATTGCATTGTGAATATTACTTGTGTGTGATTTGGTGTGAAAAAATGTATGTAAGCTCTGTATTTGTTTTTGCCAAAGATGGCTTATGTTTATCATGCCCCTTCCTCCTTTGTGTCTTTTAATAGTGAGTCTCTCTATTGCAGATTTAGGATGCAAATGGTTGTGTTTTGTTAATGTGGTGCGTGTAGTTCGTTCTATGGTTTCTATGTCCGTTTTAGACCATTTTATAATGCCAAATGAGTATGTGAGGATGGGGATGGCGTAAGTGTTTATGGCTTTAACTAAGTTTTTGCCGGATAGTTGGGTTTTACATATTTTACTTAATCGGTTTTTGTACTCAGTAGTTAGTGTTTGCTTAGTAATAGTGTGATCCAGTCCCTTTAGCTGTTTGTATCCAAGATATTTATACAGATCGTTCGCTTCCATTGCAGTTATTGTGTTATCGTCGTCTACCGTATAGTTGCCCGGTCTGATCTTGCCTTTAATTATGTGTAGTGTTTTACATTTATCTATGCCGAATTTCATGTTTATGTCGTTACTGAATGTTGTCGTTATATCTACTAATTTCTTCATATCTTTGTCTGTTTTAGCATATAATTTAATATCGTCCATATATATGAGGTGTGATATGCATGTATTTGTTGGAGTGTTTCTGAAATTGTATCCTACTCGGCTGTTGTTCAGTAAATGTGATAAAGGGTTCAGAGCAAGGCAAAACCACATGGGACTCAAGGAATCGCCTTGATAAATACCTTTCTTAATGGAGATAGTACGTGTTGTTACTGTGTCATTACCGGCAGTTAACTGAAGAGTGGTTTTCCATTGAGACATAATATTACGTAAGAAGTGGGTTATTTTTGGGTCTATTTTATATATTTCTAATATTTGTAGTAACCAGGAATGAGGGATGCTATCAAAGGCTTTCTTGTAATCAATGTATGTACAGTGTAGGTTCCTATTTTTAGCAGTCGCGTGTTTGTGAATGGTGGAATCTATGATCAGTTGCTCCTTGCATCCCATGTGGCCCCGCCTGCATCCTTTCTGTTCCTCTGATATGATTTGATTGTGTTCTATGTGACTGCTGATTTTTCTTGTTATTGCTGATGTTAATATTTTATAAATGGTGGGTAAGCATGTGATTGGTCTATACTGTGAAGGATGTGAGGTATGAGTTGTTTTGGGCAGCATATACGTTATACCGGTGGCTATAAACTCTGGTATATTTTGTTTGCCTAGTATAATTTCAGTTAAGTTATTATTATTATTATTATTATTATTATTATATTTTTATGTACCTTTTGCCCGCGATTTGCGTAGAATTAGGTAGTAACTGTTTCTCCCCATGTAATCCATTTTCCGGGATAAAAACTATCCTATGTCCTTTCCCGGGATTCAAAATATCTTCATATCTCTATCGGGTCAGCGGTTTAAGCGTGAAGAGGTAACAAACACACACTATTTCTTCATAAATTTTTGTATAGATTGGGAAATCGTTCAACTTTGCCCTTGCGGGTTAATTCCCCTTAGCAAATAAATTATTATACGTATTTTATGTTGCTAAGTGAATCTTTAAGTCAATTAGAACTATTAGGTAGGTATTTGGCAGCTGGCAAATTAACCCGCAAGTGCAAAGTTAGATGATTTCACGGTATTTTTATTTGGATTGTAAGTACGTAAAGTTTAACAAGCGTCGGTCCGGCCCAGGGGTAGTAGTGGCGCTACAAACAGTTTTCATAAGGCAAAAATGTGCATACGTCATCATATTTGGATTATTAAACGTCAATAGCGATTTGTCATTGACCAAATTCAAAACATTGTTTACCGGAATGCTGCTCGATCCTTTGTTCTTCTTGCGAGATAAATATATAGTGAATCCTATTGAAAAAACTTGACTTTTATCACTGTGGATAGTTTTTGGCTGTATTATGCAAACATTACTTGAAATTTGCGGAATATTTAGTCCTGTTTCCTCTTTGTTTACATCAGTGACATTCGCCGACTTTAAATTTTAGCTACCTACCATAAAATTGTAGTTGCCAGTAAAATTTGTACAATTAAAAATCCGCAAATTGGCGTGGGTTGTAAAACCCCCTGTTGGTCTATATTTTAAAATATATTTACAATCCTAAAATAAAATAGACAATAGAGAACAGAGTTTGTTTTCCAATTTTTATAGGTCACTGTCTGCATGTGACGTCTGACGGATCGCCGCCATTTTGGCGCTTTTATGACGTCATAAATATGGTAAATCTGTCTGTCTGTGACGGCGTGCACTAGTTATGGTGTTTGCGAAGTATGGGCTTGGGGAGAAGGTCGTTATAGATACAGAGAAACCTGGTAAACTTACCTACATTATGAGCCTTTTTCCTTTTCAAATAGATATTTATAATTTCTTTAGGCTTTTTCCTGATAAATTCAAGTAAAGTTTTTTTTTTTTTTTGGCCAATGTCCTAGTCTAAGTATGTTAAAACAATTGAAAACGAATTAAAACAACTTAAAAAGCCCACGTTAGATAATATTAATGACTAAAAAAAATATGCAAAATGGATTTTATTATTTAATTTTCCTGGCCTAAACTTTTAAACTTGCTTTAGGTATAGTTTCTTAAACCGACTAACAAAAACTTAAATACAGACTACACTCGGAGGACGCGATTTAGATGCGAATCCAAAACTCGTCCAGCAATCCCTTACTCAGTGGCAGCTGCAGTAAGGTATGTGTACGTACCTTATTGATTCAAGTCGAGACATTCAAGTGGGCCCCATGATTTTCGGCCTAACCGAAGCTACGGATGGTTGGCCGAAAACGCAAACATGACCGAAAATGGTTAGAATACGACAACTAAAATTTGATCATTTTAGTAAACGCCATACGATTAAATCAATAATAATGTTATAGGTAAAAAAAAGTCATCTTTCAAACAACATCTGTCATCTGTTCAGAGCCTACCATGAGCCTACAATGTCATAGACGGACACATAGATTTTAGTAAGTAGTTTATGTGACTGTACATAATGAAGGGTATTAAACACGAGTGTGGGTTTATGAAACTAGCCGAAGGCAAGTTTCATAATAACCTCACACGAGTGTTTAAATGCCTAATTATGCACAGTTACATACACTATTTACTTTATATAGCCACATATTATAAGCCTCCATGAGGCATTCAGGAGTCGCACATTATGACAAATATTACCCGGTAATGGCGGTAATGAAGTTTTCTGGCAGCTGCTTAGAGTAAGGAATAAGCAGCTGTCATACTTTTTTTTTATTCATAGACAAACTAGAGTCGGCCCCAACTATCATATCGTTTGATATCTTACTTACGCGCGACATTTGTCAAATTTGATTGGAAATTGACAATTCATTTCGAACTAAAAACATCTCGATTGATGTTAGAATAGAGGTCAAATCAAATTTGTTCGGTTTTCAGAGATGTTCGAAATTTGAATAAATAATTTTATCGAAATCGATGTTATTATTTAACAATAATAACATTTTTACAGATAAGAAATTTGTTGTAACAAAACAGTCTATTTTTATGGTGGTCATAATGTGCGGTTCTTGAACGCATCATGGAGGGTTTATGATATTTGGATAGATAAACAAGTAAACATAATTAAATTATATTAAAACTAGAAAACTATCTTTACCCGTGGCCTAAGACTTAAATATCTAACAGACTACCTAACTCAATAACAAACACATTTTAAAATACATTACTGTTTAAATCAGTGCATTGATCTATGTAAAAATTTCCTAGGAATTACTGAATTTCCGAACCCTAATGGAATAAAGTATCGTAAAATTAAGTAGGAAGATACAACCTTATTCCACTAAGCGGCTTTCCGACCTCTGTTAATGATAGATCTGAATCGTACCACTTAATATATACATACCTGGATTATTTCCAGAGTAAATGATAATAGACTGATAGATCTTTGTGTACATTATGTCTGAATTGAACATTCACATAAAGCATGTGTCAGGGCATCGGCCGAGGCTTTACATTCCAGATAGACCTGTATTGAAATTTCCAGAAGATTTAAATAAACGGATTATATCGTGTACACACGAAATTTACACCATTTTATCACCGAGTTTTTTTTTCTTTTTTTTATGTCATAGGGGGCAAACGAGCAAACGAATCGCCAGATGGAAAGCGATTACCGTCGCCCATAGGCACCTGCAACACCAGAGGAGTCACAAGTGCGTTGCCGGCTTTTCAGGTGGGAATACGCTCTTTTCTTGAAGGTTTGAAGGTCGTATCGGTCCGGAAATACCGCAAGCGACAATTCATTCCACAATGCAGTCGTGCGAGGCAGGAAATTTCTAGAAAAGCGCACAGTTGTGGACTGCCAACTATCTAAGTGGTGAGGATGAAAGGATTGTCGCGTAGAACGATGGCGGAAAGAAGCGGCAGGAGTCAATCCGAACAACTCCTCGGAGCACTCCCCGTTATATTAAAGATCTGAGACTAACTGATGATGAAATTATGTTACTTTTGATGTCCAGTGTCGCTCTTTACAGGCCTGCCGGTACAGGATTGCATCAATATTGTGAAGAGGAGGCTATGTGAACAGAATTATGGCAATGGAATACTTATGCTGAATTATTGGAACACTGAACTGAACTGAACGGTGAATTCTACGTGCAAGTTCATGGTGTGGCTATGGGTTCTTCAGTATCTCCTGTTGTCGCCGATATCTTCATAGTGGACTTCGAGGAGAAAGCACTCTCATTGTCACCTGTCAAGCCGAGCCGAGGATCTTTAAAAGATACGTAGATGATACCTTTACAATACAATACAAGTACTCTTTATTGCACACCTCATAAAACATACAAGAGAAATACAATGCAAAAAATTACAATTAGAGGTAAACAACAGGCGGTCTTATCGCTATAAAGAGCGATCTCTTCCAGACAACCTTTGGGTAGTGGAGAAACTGAAAAATTTTACTATAGCTTTACTAATTTACCTAAATCTAATGTTTCAGTTTTCCTAGACCATTTGCATTACATACTGCCGACGACCGCAACAAGTGGAAAGCGATCGTCCACAAAATAATTCGGGGAGGTCACGACCCTCAGCAAGGAACACTACAAAAGGAGGAGGGTAAAAACTATGAGAAATGTTCGGGTATAGACTAGGGTGGGTCACGTTTGTATGGGAAAAAAATTAATACTTTTATTTCTTTAGGCATAGCAAAAAAAATGTAACTCATAATGATATAAACTAAATACCAAAATTGCATTGATATTGATGTTGATCTTTTGCCTCCGGATGTATTTTTTAAGTTTGTATAGAAATGCCCATATTAAATGAGCGTTATGAAGTCTGTTTTTATTATTTTAAATTTGGCCCAATATTTTAATTTATTTTTATTTTGAGTATAATAAGTAGGGCATCACAAACGAAATACAATAAAAAAATATATACAAGGCCACTTTTTTTTAGTGCTCCATACATTAGGAACTTTTTTCTGGAGTAATCCGGAGGCAATAAAACGGAAATAAAAAAATAAATAAAAATATGTATCCATTAATGGCACTAAATGGCACCTTTTTTCAACTGTGCCCGTTAGAAATTAAAAAAAAATAATGACCCACCCTAGTATAGACGAAGTGCCAGTTTTGCGAAGATAAACATTTTACGTCTCTCTACGTACTGTACGTGAGAGTGCTAAGGTTAAGGGGGGGGGACTATCACCGGGTAAAGACTGCCTCTAACTAACTATTTAGGCTCAGTGACCCAAACAGAATCTTAGCCTCCGAAACGAGAGCCACTTGTCCCGATCCTGCGCAGTTTCTCGCCCGTTTTCAACTGAAGAAGACTGTCAAAGTCCAATAAATAAACAATAATATATAAATACATATATAGATAACATCGATGACCCAGGAACAAATACTAGAGTTCATCACACAAATATTTAGCCTTGTCGGGATTTGAACCTTCATATCTTATATTAAGGATGTAAAAAAACTACAAATAAGACTGATAAAGTTCCTTGTTAGCAAGAATGTAAAAACAAAATGTAATAAAGAGTATGAAAAACTCTTCCCTTTATGTAAAGTTCTACCGGTAGATAAGAAATTAAAATATTTGATAGGCTTAGAACACTATTATAGCGATAAATTTAAAGAAATTAAGAAAAACAGAATCAATACTAGAAGTGTTAAGAAAAGAAAATTAATACAACCGAGTGTGAAAAACTATTACGGCGAAAGGACTTCAAAATATTTAGTACCCAAAATTTTTAATAAAATAAGTATACTTAGGCAGAAGACTAAAATTAGCAAAACATTGTTAAGATCGAAACTGAAGGAGTTTCTTCTTGATGACAAGTCAAGGTCAGTTAATTAAGGTGTCATAACAATAATATATTATGACCTGTACCTATTACCTACTAATAAGTAAATATATTTAAGTTAAGTTGTGTAAAGAACTGAGCGCTTCTCGCCATCAAACGTCACAGTTTGGCGAGTTATAATGTAATTGTATATATATTTTGGTATATAAATAAAAAAAAAAAAAAAAAAAAACCAGGACCGTCGGCTCAGTATGCACTACTAAAAACTGCGCCAACCCCGTCGTCATTAAATAACCAACTCTTAGTCTTACTCTTACCCCATTAGACAATATACTATGTTAGTCTTAGCTAGGGCTGCCATCCGTGCGGGTTTCCCCGGATTTGTACTAGTTTGGAGGCCGTCCGGGGGGGTTTTCAAAAAGTGTCCCGAAAACCCTGACACTTTTTCGTGAATGAAAAATAAAGCGATTGTTTTTTTAATTACATTATTTTCGGATTTTTCGGACACGTCCGGGGAAAAAATGCGATTTACGCAAAATGTCCGGGTTTTTTAAGTCTTTGTCCGGGGTCGGCGAATTTAGAGATGGCAGCCCTAGTCTTAGCCCAACCTCACCTTAGTGTCCGCTGATGAAAAACTATACTTAGTAAGTCCCTACTATGATGGCTTGTCCATAAGAAATGCCCTTTTGCGTCGCAGTCATGTCAAAAGAATCCCTATAAAATGCTTTCAAAGCTTGTCGACTTGTCTACCGAAGTTGATCCACGGAAATCTACACAGAAATGCTGTAAAAGCTAAGTACATAAGCCAAGCTACGAAAATTCCCGTAATTCGCTCTAAAAGCTCATAAAGAACCCTTTTAATTACAAAAACAAACGTCCTCACAACTTTTCAATTTGGTTCGTATAAATTACCATAAAAACTCTCATAACATTTCACCTAATTGTCATAATCGTGTCATAACAATTATACGTGTGTAAGTGTGTGCGGTCTTTGTGTAAGTCGTGAAAGGACTGCCGGTGTGTGTGTGAGCAGGTATCGGCTGCGGGGACGACGGGGTGGGAAAGTACCCGGGTTCGCGGGTAATTTGGGGAGACGGGGACAACTTTTTAGGGTATTTTTTGTATTGCGGTAAAAAAAATTGCATAATATGGTCTTTAAGTGTGTTTTTATGAGTGGCGCCGGCATGAATTTTTGCGAGGATGTATTTGCTACTTATAGCAGAGTTATTTTTGGGAAAACATATTGGGTATTAAGTATCATAGGTACATACCTATTTAGAAAATAAATTAACACGATTCTCGCCGAACAGTGCTTTTGGTCTATTCAAAGTTCTAGACAAATTGAGTATTAACATTAAAATAAAAGATTCAAAATAAGTAAATGATTCAAAATTGTACTGTTTTATTGGAATATAGAAATAGTTACGAAAGAATATAAAATATGATAGCTGATTATTCGTTTTAGCTGTGTGGCTGTCCTACTTTCACCTAATTTAATGTTTCACCTAATTTATAACATAAAAAACAAACTTGACCTAATAGAACATAGAAACAAAATGTTTTTGCTCTATAGGTATGAACTGATTAGGGAGCATCGAATTGGAGTTTTTGTATTATAACCAAATATACTAATATATTATGTACTTAATAAGTCGTCTTTACTTTATAAAATAGTTTTTCTTTGGTTAAATGTTAAATGCAAACATAGAGACTAATATTTTGTTACCATTCGGCTATATTATTCATTTTAAGTATGTCGCACCTGTTGGCGGGACAATGGTGTCTCGGACCTTTAGGAGGCGTGCACAGTGCCGAAGCCAACGTGTAGAGGCCCTTTCGACAATTTATTCATTTTATTATTATTAACATGGGTAGAGACATTACAATTGCTTTGTTTAGTGTGACAAAAGGCCGCTTTGTTTACTCAGACGAGGTCAGTAACAAAAGGTGTGTAAGCTCCCGTTCGCAGTCAGTTAAATCGGGGTAAATCTCCCGACCGGGAGCCCCCACCCATCCTAGCAACACTCGCTCGACCGACTCGGCAAAACAAAATTCCTTCCCCCAGTCCGCGTCCAATAGCCGTCGCCTTTCGCCGCGTTACCCGTGTCCAAAAATCGTGAAAAAATACCCAGTGTTTTACCAAAATTACCGGCATAATAGTGAAAAGTGCAAGTGATTTTTAGGTTATTATCTGTGATTGTGTTTCGTCATTTTTCCCGCGCGGTAAGTTGACAGTTTGATTTTTTAATTTAGTTTTTAAGGGACGAAAGCTGTTTTCGTGTTGATTTTTAATTGGTGTAAGGTTCTATCAATTACATTTTTATATTGATAGCAAATCGTTTACGTTAAGGTACTTAATGGTATAATTCTATTTATATATTTAAAAAACATAGAGCTATGGATGTTGAAATGAGCTTTATGTGAAGCGCATCAATTTTTACGATAAAAATTAGAATGGTATGTTTATTTAAACGACATTCAAAAATATTTACGAATTATTACTAAATTTAGGTGAAATTAAAATTTAGTTAATTTATAAATACGCTCTAAGAAAGCTCTATACTGATAGATAAAATATTACGCCGTTATAATTGTAAGCTTACCTGTTCAGATCATTAAAAAAATCTTTTTAAACCATTTTAAGGATTGTGTAATTTTTGCATTGTGTACTGTGATGTCTGCAACTGGTTTGGAGGGGAAAGCATTTATTATTGAGCTTCGGTCAATTTTGTAACCCGCATCGCAGCAGTTATTTTATTAATTTTATTACACTGGCGTCCTTGTGACAACTCTATAAATATTCAACAGTCAAATACGGAGAATCGACAATAATAAAGATAAAATTGGCAATTTATGTGAAACAATGTGCAATTTATGACAATCAAACATTATGACAATAAAATTGGATTGTATTGTAGCCCGTAATAGGGTCTTGTACTGACTTACAAAGGTGTTAGTAGTTGTTGTTATTTTTAGGGTTCCGTATTCAAAGGTGCTCTGGAAACCATCATTGGGCTAATAACAAAAACGTGACGCCAATTTATTAATTATTATTAATATTTAAGAGACTCTTGTCGGTGCAGTTCTCTCCAGTCCGTTCTACTTAAGGCCAGTTCTTTGACTTCCCGATACGACCGATTTATTGATAAATATATAAAAAATAAAATTTGCTTTTTATACACAAATTGAATGTACAAATATTGATTATAAATAAAAATCGTTTATTTCGGACCTGAACGATCCATAGTAGGTATGTAGTAAC
Source organism: Apotomis betuletana (assembly GCA_932273695.1). Taxonomy (NCBI): domain Eukaryota; kingdom Metazoa; phylum Arthropoda; class Insecta; order Lepidoptera; family Tortricidae; genus Apotomis; species Apotomis betuletana. The sequence goes on along the minus strand of OW026320.1, from coordinate 9,945,435 downwards.
ACACCAAGACTTAATTATTATGTTAGTACATGATTCGCTTAAATAAAATAAAATTAAATTAAATGACCTATAAATGTTACAGATTGAAGCAGCTATTTAGTCACAGGATTCAACAGAGCTTTTGCTCTACTTGGCGCTGCCAATAACTACTTCTACCCAGTATATAATTATATATTATACCTATACGTAAAATTCTTTACTAAACTAAATTGTATCCGAACAATAATTAATACTCGTATAATTATGTAGAAACACATTCTAGTAAAGAAAAATATACCTATTGAACAAACACTGAAAAAAACATTCATCCATAAACCACAGTTTGCGAGACACTTTTTTCAAATTTCCCGGACGGCCGCCATCTTGTTTTTTTTATTTATTTATTTATTAATATTAGCACATACTTAACAGTGTGTTTTAAGTGCGTCAAACTGTGAATCAGTTTGTTGGCGTCGCGTTCTGACACTAAACCTAAATAATAGACAACCGTTACTCTTTTTTAAGAGGGCTTATTCCTTTAAAAAAGTTATTTTCATATTATGACAATTAAATTGATATATTCAACCAACTTTTGAAGTGAAGTGAATATACTTTTCCCTTAGGTCTAGAAAGTAACATAGCTATTTCAGGCTTTCATTACGTGCAGTCGAAAACAAGTTAAAGTAAAACTAGTTTTCTGCGTGAATTTTTGACAAAATTCGCGTAGTTTTTGAAGCAAAAATTATCAATGAAAAATCAAAAAAGTTAGGTTTCAATTTGAAACCAGGGCGATTTATTGATATATATTTGAAACTTTCAAATATATATCAATAAATCGCAATAGCCCTGTTCTAAGTAGTAACGTTGATAATATGTTAACAAACAGGTTTGATCATAGAGAAAAATAGCAAACACTATCAGAATTTTTGAACGGATAAGGAGCTTTAAGGGTTAGTACTCATGATACAGAGTCGTAAGGTGGTAGGCAAATTTTTTGACTGACTGTAAACTTTGCCCGGTGGGTGAACGATTCTAGATATTTCCAGGCGAAACATGATCGAAGTAAGAAGGCCTAATAACTTCTTTACCTAATAGCCATATGAGCTATTACGAAATGGTTGCGTTTTATCCCCACACCTCCACCATTTTGAAAAATATCGTTATACTTGATCGACAAAAAGTGATATATGTATATATTATCGAACTTGCTCACAGAATTTCATGAGAATCGGTTGAGAAATGCAAACTATAATAATATAATAATAATAATAATTTATTGATAAAACATAATGTACAGAGGTGACGGTTAAATTCTATACTTAAAAACAAATAAATTCACAATTTACATAACCTGAACTAGGGTTGCCCCTGTGTTTCAGGCAATGGGAAAGCCTTTACATAATTTAATTTAAGTACATATTCATCTATCTTACAGTAATCTTATTGTAGCTTAACTACTAAAATTTACACTAAAGAACTTAATTCAACTAAACAAATATTTATTTCATGACAGTCAGTAAGTTCTCTGTATCTTCGTACGTCATAGTTTGTAGTGACTCACGAAGCGCTTTCTTACATTGAGCGAAGCTTAGTGGATATAGGTCCAATTTCGCATTTAATCTATTGTAAAGAAATGGTCCCAGAAATATGAAAAATCTTGTAGAAAAAGCATGTTTTGCTTGCATGTTATAGGAGCAAACAATATCTTTACGCCTCTTGTTTTTATATTCGGTGCTGTAAGGAGTTATGCAGTGCTGCCTTAATACTGTGCCGTGGATAAATAACTGACGAACTGTTAGTACTCTACATTCACTGTATATAAGGTTAGTAGGGTAGAGGTAAGGACGATAGGTATGGACCTTTAGGATTGCTCTTTGGGCTCTTTCTAATTTTAGTATTGTGGTTTTAGCCAAACCTCCCCATGACGTTATGCAATACGTTATTATTGATTGGCAAAGAGCAAAATAAACCGTCTTGAGGAGCTGCTCATCCGCAATTGACCGCAGTTTTTTGAAAACAAATATTAACTTACGGATTCTATTACACAGCGCTTCCACATGGAATTTAAACGAGAGGGTTTCGTCGATTAAAACTCCGAGATATTTAATTTTGTCGGTACGCGTTATGTCCGGGCAGCTGCATTTGACAGATGAAATGTTATTACATATGTGGGCATAGAGCTTGCGGTAGGTTATGTCTACGCTAGGTTTACGCATGGAAAATCTTACATACTGAGTTTTATCTGGGTTAAGTGTTAGTAGGTGATGCCGTAACCAGGTGCTGACGCTATTAAAGCCTCGCTGTGCATATTCATGTGCGTCATCTGCTGACTGAAACTGTAGGCAAGAACAGCCGAAAATTTTAGCATTCGAACATACTAAAGAATTTATGGCGTTTCGATCCCTCGGTCGGTTATAATTATCAAGAACATGTTGTTATTTTCCATGGTCGATTCGTTATCGTACTTTCTGTCTTTTTTTACCACTAAAAATGTAATAGCCATAAAACCGCAATCATTGTTTACAGCAGTAATCCGGAACGATTACTACAAAATTTCGGTTTCCTTTTTTCTTTGTTCCGTTGCCCAAATGTAGCCTTCTCAGGCCGACTCAAAGTAATCGGATTATTTTTAAGCATTCCCTAATCTCGTTAGAGTGAAATGGAACGGTCTGCGTCCCTTGTCTTTTTATGACGGTATAGAGCCTTCAAAAGTGGGTAAGATTTTGTGAATGTATTTCTGTCGGGATCCCCTACATTCAATATACTCCATGGATCCCGTCTAATTGATAAAAACAACTCAACTCTGCAATTTACGGACTTTAGGTTTTCAAAATGAAAAGGTTCATCAGCACTTTTAAATTACATCTTTTACAATGTTTAAAAGAATCGTATATTGTCTTATTATTCAGTTTAATATTAGGTGGCATTAAATTATCCTGGACCATCGGGAATAAACCCTTCGCAACGTCAAAGGATTTATTAATTCACTAGATGTCCGCAACATCGTCAGCGAATTTTTTTTCTATACCGTAGCCGGATAATAAGTAGCCTATAACCATCTTTGGATGTCCAGCTATCCCTGTACCAAAATTGGTTTAAATTTGTCCAGCCGTTTCGAAGTGATGCGAGGACAAAGGAAATTGTGAAAACAGATGGCGCCAGCCTGGCACGGCGCCGCGCGCCCATACAAAACAAATGACGATCCTGCATCACGCTATTAAGATTTTTCCTGAAGTCATGACTCCTCTCCATAGAATAATGATTTACGATACAAATCTAGAACTGTATAATAGTATAGATGTTAATACTGTTCCTTAGATGAAGTACCTATGGATTTGGCATTCGCGTACCTATACCCGAAATGGAAAGGAGCAAATAACACTAGATTACCAGGTTTTAAATAATTCTCCCGTTTTTCCAGTGCTAATTGTTGACGGTGAGGCATTCGTTTTAAATGCATATTATATTGTATGGGACCAATAGTAAAATAACTTCAGTAAAACTTTAATTGTACAAATAATAAAAAAACTACAATAAAACTATACGAAAAAACTGACAAAATGTAATGAAAAAGTATATTTACTTATTTGCGGTAGGTAGTAAATATTTACACACTTTGTTTTTACTTCACATAATTACGATTCAGCTCTTTTGATACGAACGAATAGTAAATAGCAATATTACCAATATTCATAAAATAAAACAAAATCGCTATACAATAATGCCATTAAAAAAAAAGAATTTATTATTAATTTAACTTCATTCTTGGCCCTGCCCACTCGTCCTGTTGCACGTATCCATAATTGACGTACTGCAGAATCTTGTTTTGGAACTCTAAAACAAAAATCTATTATTACCATAACTCCCTGAGTTAAGGGTAATTTACCAATTATTGTGCTGGTATCCCTTCCAATCGTATAAAGCAGCCAAATTAAAAAGTAGTAATGACTACTGACACTGACAAGAAGTACAGCGACTACTGAATTTGGAGGGGTCGGCGGCAGCGGAGCTCTGTCAATTTGACAATCATCCGCTAATCGAAAAAAAGTGGAACTCTGATAAGGACAAAACATCTTGTCTATGTCTCTGTCGCTCTTAACGGTTTCTGTAAATAGTTGTCCCGTTCCCTCCTGGTATTATTATTCCCTTGTAACAGTATCATGGACGAAGTATCTCTGGACATGAGATACTTCGTCCATGATACTGTTCCTATCACTGTTTTCTAATAAAGCAATAGACGATAGACGCAATTGTCAGTCAGCCACATTTGTTTGCATTATTTGCTTTTTTTACTGATTACTGATCTTTATACACTATATAGCAGCGAAAATATTTTTTTATGGCATATATTAAACCGCGTATCTAAAAAAATTATAGAAATCTAATAGGTAAATAATCTAAACCAAACCTTATTGGAAACACTTATAACACCTTTTTTTGCCGGGTGTTAAAAATTACGTTCTCACGCGGAAATAAAATACGACCTCTAGGCGAGAACAGTCGGAAAGCACCCGGACATACGAAAGAATTTTGGCCCAACTAAAACAGAGACGTTACCTCACTCGGTTAGTAACAAGCTTTAGTGATGGAACCAAGCTTCACTCGATTTATAACTAAGTATTGATCATCATCATCACATCAGCCGATAGACGTCCACTGCTGGACAAAGGCCTTCCCCAAAGTGCTCCACAACGATCGGTCTTGCACCGCCCTCATCCGATTTCTACCCGCGATCCTAACCAGGTCGTCGGTCCACCTTGTTGACCTTTCCACGCTGCGTCTCCCGGTCTGCGGTCGCCACTCAAGAAGCTTTCTGCCCCAACGGCCATCGGTTCTACGAGCAATGTGCCCCGCCCACTGCCAGTTAAGTTTGACGAGTGAGCTATGTCTACAACCTTGGTTCTCCTGCGTATATCGTCATTTCGGATTCCATCCCGCATGGGAAAATCCGAGCATAGCTCGCTCCATTGCCCTCTTAGTGTGAGCCTTCTTATGAGGCCCATTGTGAGCGACCACGTTTACTGCCGTATGTCATCACTGGCAACACACATTGGTCAAAAACTTTCGTCTTATGACACAAGTATACGACAAGTATTGATATGTAAATATATATCGATTATAAGATCCGAATGATCCGATATCGAAATTCTTATCTCGTATTGACATTCCCACGTGTGTGTCGAGCCTGTGCGTATTTACAAATGATTACGCTGTGTACATTACACGTTTACATGAATATCAGATGAGAACTTTGAGGTTATGTTTGAATTAATGTAGTTACGAAGCGGTTACGAATACATTTACAAGTTGCGGTCCTATGATGGTTGCGTTTATCACATGGTCAATAAATAAAAGGCATCTGTCATGTCACTCTCCCACTTGACACTGACAGACTGTCAGCCTGCAAAATGCAAATGCACTACTGTCAGTGACAGTAGTGCATTTGCATTTTGCAGGCTATAGCACACGGTGGACTATGGACCTAGCATATACTATACATAGTCTTACATAATAGCTCCATGCGGAGAGGACACAGCCTAGAAAAAACCTTTGAGTATTTATATTTAGACAGGAGATGCCATGCATGGGCGACCCCCTCCGGCAAAATAATTGGTCAAATGGTCAAGCACGTTATATAAAACTACTTAAAGTCACTTCACTGTCATTTTGCATCATTCCGTGTCGCGTGACATTTCTCTTCAAAAATGGTGAATTGTGCAGTATTTTCGTGTAAAAGACGATCCGACACCTCAAATTCGCCACAAGATCGCGTTTCCTATCACAGGTAAGTGTTTTTATTAACTATTAAATGTGTATTGAAGTACAATCTCCATTGAAAGAAAAAAATGGTTGCCTGTAAAGTCGGTTTTACGGGCGAAGGAAGATTTTACGTGACAACGTCTTATTCTCGGTAGAATATTTATTGATATGAATATTATTAAATTGCACAATAGGAACAAGGAATTGAATGAAAATAAGAATTGCACAAATTTTAACTATAGAAATATATTTTGTTTACTAAAACATTGTACTTCCCCCTTCCCTCTTCCCTCTTCCCTCTTCCCTCTTCCCTCTTCCCTCTTCCCTCTTCCCTCTTCCCTCTTCCCTCTTCCCTCTTCCCTCTTCCCTCTTCCCTCTTCCCTCTTCCCTCTTCCCTCTTCCCTCTTCCCTCTTCCCTCTTCCCTCTTCCCTCTTCCCTCTTCCCTCTTCCCTCTTCCCTCTTCCCTCTTCCCTCTTCCCTCTTCCCTCTTCCCTCTTCCCTCTTCCCTCTTCCCTCTTCCCTCTTCCCTCTTCCCTCTTCCCTCTTCCCTCTTCCCTCTTCCCTCTTCCCTCTTCCCTCTTCCCTCTTCCCTCTTCCCTCTTCCCTCTTCCCTCTTCCCTCTTCCCTCTTCCCTCTTCCCTCTTCCCTCTTCCCTCTTCCCTCTTCCCTCTTCCCTCTTCCCTCTTCCCTCTTCCCTCTTCCCTCTTCCCTCTTCCCTCTTCCCTCTTCCCTCTTCCCTCTTCCCTCTTCCCTCTTCCCTCTTCCCTCTTCCCTCTTCCCTCTTCCCTCTTCCCTCTTCCCTCTTCCCTCTTCCCTCTTCCCTCTTCCCTCTTCCCTCTTCCCTCTTCCCTCTTCCCTCTTCCCTCTTCCGCCAAAAAAGAAAAAATTATGTCCGCCATCTTGGATTTCAAAATCGAAGTCATTTTCGTAATCGGAACCCCGAGGAACCTTGGAGATGACACCCATATCGATTTTTAAGAAAAAATAATGTCCGCCATCTTGGATTTCAAAATGGATGTAATTTTCGTAATCGGAACCCCGAGGAACCTTGGAGATGACACCCATATCGATTTTTAAGAAAAAATAATGTCCGCCATCTTGGATTTCAAAATGGATGTCATTTTCGTAATCGGAACCCCGAGGAAACTTGGAGATGACACCCATATCGATTTTTAAGAAAAAATAATGTCCACCATCTTGGATTTCAAAATGGATGTCATTTTCGTAATCGGAACCCCGAGGAACCTCGGAGATGACACCCATATCGATTTTTAAGAAAAAATTATGTCCGCCATCTTTGATTTCAAAATGGATGTCATTTTCGTAATCGTAACCCCGAGGAACCTTGGAGATGACACCCATATCGATTTTTAAGAAAAAATAATGTCCGCCATCTTGGATTTCAAAATGGATGTCATTTTCGTAATCGGAACCCTGAGGAAACTTGGAGATGACACCCATATCGATTTTTAAGAAAAAATAATGTCCACCATCTTGGATTTCAAAATGGATGTCATTTTCGTAATCGGAACCCCGAGGAACCTCGGAGATGACACCCATATCGATTTTTAAGAAAAAATAATGTCCGCCATCTTGGATTTCAAAATGGATGTCATTTTCGTAATCGGAACCCCGAGGAACCTTGGAGATGACACCCATATCGATTTTTAAGAAAAAATAATGTCCGCCATCTTGGATTTCAAAATGGATGTCATTTTCGTAATCGGAACCCTGAGGAAACTTGGAGATGACACCCATATCGATTTTTAAGAAAAAATAATGTCCACCATCTTGGATTTCAAAATGGATGTCATTTTCGTAATCGGAACCCCGAGGAACCTCGGAGATGACACCCATATCGATTTTTAAGAAAAAATAATGTCCGCCATCTTGGATTTCAAAATGGATGTCATTTTCGTAATCGTAACCCCGAGGAACCTTGGAGATGACACCCATATCGATTTTTAAGAAAAAATTATGTCCGCCATCTTTGATTTCAAAATGGATGTCATTTTCGTAATCGTAACCCCGAGGAACCTTGGAGATGACACCCATATCGATTTTTAAGAAAAAATAATGTCCGCTATCTTGGATTTCAAAATGGATGTCATTTTCGTAATCGGAACCCTGAGGAAACTTGGAGATGACACCCATATCGATTTTTAAGAAAAAATAATGTCCACCATCTTGGATTTCAAAATGGATGTCATTTTCGTAATCGGAACCCCGAGGAACCTCGGAGATGACACCCATATCGATTTTTAAGAAAAAATAATGTCCGCCATCTTGGATTTCAAAATGGATGTCATTTTCGTAATCGGAACCCCGAGGAACCTTGGAGATGACACCCATATCGATTTTTAAGAAAAAATAATGTCCGCCATCTTGGATTTCAAAATGGATGTCATTTTCGTAATCGGAACCCTGAGGAAACTTGGAGATGACACCCATATCGATTTTTAAGAAAAAATAATGTCCACCATCTTGGATTTCAAAATGGATGTCATTTTCGTAATCGGAACCCCGAGGAACCTCGGAGATGACACCCATATCGATTTTTAAGAAAAAATAATGTCCGCCATCTTGGATTTCAAAATGGATGTCATTTTCGTAATTTCGTAACCCCGAGGAACCTTGGAGATGACACCCATATCGATTTTTAAGAAAAAATTATGTCCGTCTCTTCTTCCCTCTTCCCTCTTCCCCCTTCCCCCTTCCCCCTTCCCCCTTCCCCCTTCCCCCTTCCCCCTTCCCCCTTCCCTCTTCCCTCTTCCCTCTTCCCTCTTCCCTCTTCCCTCTTCCCTCTTCCCTCTTCCCTCTTCCCTCTTCCCTCTTCCCTCTTCCCTCTTCCCTCTTCCCTCTTCCCTCTTCCCTCTTCCCTCTTCCCTCTTCCCTCTTCCCTCTTCCCTCTTCCCTCTTCCCTCTTCCCTCTTCCCTCTTCCCTCTTCCCTCTTCCCTCTTCCCTCTTCCCTCTTCCCTCTTCCCTCTTCCCTCTTCCCTCTTCCCTCTTCCCTCTTCCCTCTTCCCTCTTCCCTCTTCCCTCTTCCCTCTTCCCTCTTCCCTCTTCCCTCTTCCCTCTTCCCTCTTCCCTCTTCCCTCTTCCCTCTTCCCTCTTCCCTCTTCCCTCTTCCCTCTTCCCTCTTCCCTCTTCCCTCTTCCCTCTTCCCTCTTCCCTCTTCCGCCAAAAAAGAAAAAATTATGTCCGCCATCTTGGATTTCAAAATCGAAGTCATTTTCGTAATCGGAACCCCGAGGAACCTTGGAGATGACACCCATATCGATTTTTAAGAAAAAATAATGTCCGCCATCTTGGATTTCAAAATGGATGTAATTTTCGTAATCGGAACCCCGAGGAACCTTGGAGATGACACCCATATCGATTTTTAAGAAAAAATAATGTCCGCCATCTTGGATTTCAAAATGGATGTCATTTTCGTAATCGGAACCCCGAGGAAACTTGGAGATGACACCCATATCGATTTTTAAGAAAAAATAATGTCCACCATCTTGGATTTCAAAATGGATGTCATTTTCGTAATCGGAACCCCGAGGAACCTCGGAGATGACACCCATATCGATTTTTAAGAAAAAATTATGTCCGCCATCTTTGATTTCAAAATGGATGTCATTTTCGTAATCGTAACCCCGAGGAACCTTGGAGATGACACCCATATCGATTTTTAAGAAAAAATAATGTCCGCCATCTTGGATTTCAAAATGGATGTCATTTTCGTAATCGGAACCCTGAGGAAACTTGGAGATGACACCCATATCGATTTTTAAGAAAAAATAATGTCCACCATCTTGGATTTCAAAATGGATGTCATTTTCGTAATCGGAACCCCGAGGAACCTCGGAGATGACACCCATATCGATTTTTAAGAAAAAATAATGTCCGCCATCTTGGATTTCAAAATGGATGTCATTTTCGTAATCGGAACCCCGAGGAACCTTGGAGATGACACCCATATCGATTTTTAAGAAAAAATAATGTCCGCCATCTTGGATTTCAAAATGGATGTCATTTTCGTAATCGGAACCCTGAGGAAACTTGGAGATGACACCCATATCGATTTTTAAGAAAAAATAATGTCCACCATCTTGGATTTCAAAATGGATGTCATTTTCGTAATCGGAACCCCGAGGAACCTCGGAGATGACACCCATATCGATTTTTAAGAAAAAATAATGTCCGCCATCTTGGATTTCAAAATGGATGTCATTTTCGTAATCGTAACCCCGAGGAACCTTGGAGATGACACCCATATCGATTTTTAAGAAAAAATTATGTCCGCCATCTTTGATTTCAAAATGGATGTCATTTTCGTAATCGTAACCCCGAGGAACCTTGGAGATGACACCCATATCGATTTTTAAGAAAAAATAATGTCCGCTATCTTGGATTTCAAAATGGATGTCATTTTCGTAATCGGAACCCTGAGGAAACTTGGAGATGACACCCATATCGATTTTTAAGAAAAAATAATGTCCACCATCTTGGATTTCAAAATGGATGTCATTTTCGTAATCGGAACCCCGAGGAACCTCGGAGATGACACCCATATCGATTTTTAAGAAAAAATAATGTCCGCCATCTTGGATTTCAAAATGGATGTCATTTTCGTAATCGGAACCCCGAGGAACCTTGGAGATGACACCCATATCGATTTTTAAGAAAAAATAATGTCCGCCATCTTGGATTTCAAAATGGATGTCATTTTCGTAATCGGAACCCTGAGGAAACTTGGAGATGACACCCATATCGATTTTTAAGAAAAAATAATGTCCACCATCTTGGATTTCAAAATGGATGTCATTTTCGTAATCGGAACCCCGAGGAACCTCGGAGATGACACCCATATCGATTTTTAAGAAAAAATAATGTCCGCCATCTTGGATTTCAAAATGGATGTCATTTTCGTAATTTCGTAACCCCGAGGAACCTTGGAGATGACACCCATATCGATTTTTAAGAAAAAATTATGTCCGTCTCTTCTTCCCTCTTCCCTCTTCCCCCTTCCCCCTTCCCCCTTCCCCCTTCCCCCTTCCCCCTTGATCTGTGACGATCTGTGAATCTCTAATATTAGACCCATGGACGCTCACACAACTTGCACATAGCTATCAGCTCCAAAATGGCGAAAATGAAATGGTTTCATTTTAGCAACGACAATATGAAGTCGAGTGTACTTGTTTTAGAAGTCCGTGATTGTTTAAGCCCGAAACAACCGCGGGCGACAGTTTTATTTTACAGTTTAGTTATGCGAGAGTGATAAGGACACAATAAATATAGACAGATATACATAGAAACAAATATATTTATTGGATAACATCTTCAATATACAGAATTTACAGTTTTCAAATTTCACAATAGATAGTACCTATAAGACAATTCAGTTCATTCATTAAAATGATTTGACTCATTCTTCATATGTGTCCCATCACTATGTTTTTCTTATGTATGCTGCATAGTTACGTGAAAACAGTATCTGTGTGCATGTCATTTTTGATGTGTTGAATTTTGCTGTAGTGTGCGTTTATCGCAACAGCAAAATTTGTGTCTGTTGAGTTATTCGTCTTTTGGTGGTGTGCTGTACGTGTTTACCTCACCCCCCGCTAAAACTGGCGAAAAAATTTGTTCGAAGAGTTTACGTTATGACACCTCCATTGTCTATAAATACTCAAAGGAAAAAACAGAACCTCGAATGTCAGTGTCAAATGTTCCACAATTTATCTGCTTAGCCCTATGGTTGACTGGTAGAGAATGCCCTATGGCATTAAGCCCGCCTTTTTTAAGATAAGTCCTTTCTTTTGTGCAATGAAGATTAAAGAAAGAAAGAAATAAATAAATGTGCGTGTAAGTCGCGCAGGGCTGCCGCAGATCCATTGCATTGCAATGCAACAACCAGTTAGTTACACATAAATGACGTAAGATAGGAAATTATCACAACCACACAATACAACGGCAGTGGTGGAGACGGTGGTAGTGGTGATGATGATGGTGGTAGTGGTGATGATGATGGTGGTGGTGGTGGTGTTGATGATGATAGTTGTTATGAATTTTCATCCTCTCTTTAGGGTCCTCCGTTAGCCACTCGGCCGGTTTTTTTTTTAATATAATATGTATAGTGTTCGTACTCGTAACATATGTGGCACTTCACAACTTTTAGAAAGCGTGTCTAATCAAATATGCAAATACCGATTAAACCAATTAATCACGAATAAAATTTAAAGTCCGTTGATTGAATCGATTAATCACAATCGATGTGGATTCGTTAAAATAATCGATTCGGATCAATCTCTAGGTCATCGTGATTATCTATTTCGGCCACACGCCGAGTTGAATTGATAATAATAAGTTAATAAGATATCTGAGTTTTTGCTACCGTAAAACTACCCCAAACTACCAGTCACAAAACTATGGCTCAAATTAACTCGAAAATTATTTTTGTGAGAGTAATAAACTATTTGAGGCAACTAAAAAAGGTTTTTTTTGTTATTTTTGACTGACCATAAACCATCCTGATTTTATATCAATAAAATCAACATTCCCGACATTTTTGGAAGCAAAAGAAGATACTCGAAGGTATAACTTTTCCCGAGCGAACAAATTTGAAGTAATGAAATCAACTTTGAAAATCTATGTCCAGAAACATTTCAATTTCAACACAAGCACTATTTACTGTATTTACCGGTTTCCCCTCACTTCCAGCGCCATCTGTGCCGTCTAGACGGGAAGCTGCACACAATCCAATTTGCCTAGGCGGCCATTTTAAATAACTTTGGCACTAAGATTATTTCTCTTTTAAGCAACAAGTTTGTCGTTTGCGGTATTTAGGGCTGCCATCAGTCCGGGTTTCCCCGGATTTGTCCTAGTTTTGATGCCGTCCGGGGACCGTCCGGGGACCGTCCGGGAGGGCATTTTCAAAAAGTGTCAAAGAAAACTCGGATACTTTTTATGTGAATGAAAAATAAATCGATTGTTTTTTTTAATAATAAGTATTGTGATTATTGTTTAACTTTTTAATAATTTTCGGACACTCCCGGCGATGCGATTTACACCAAATGTCCGGGTTTTTTAAGTATATCCGGTGTCGGCGAATTAGGAGATGGCAGCCCTAGCGGTAGAATACTTCGGCGCAAAAGGGTTATAAATGCTTACGAAGATCTAAATCTAAGCAATGGAAAGTTTAGGAAGGTCGGATACTGCGAGTTTTTACAGCGTGTGGCAGATTCGTTAAAGCGGCCTATAAGCATTTCATTGGTTGTTTGTGTGAAATTTGACACAATTTATAGGGCACTAGCGACCCGCCCCGGCTTCGCACGGGTGCAGTGCTGATAAGATATGCGTATAAACCTTTCTCTTGAATCATTCTATGTATTAAAAAAAAACATCAAAATCCGTTGCGTAGTTTTAAAGATCTAAGCATACATAGGGACAGACAGACAGACAGCAGAAAGCTGTCGCAATGACGCGTATGTGCTTCTAGTGCGCCTTTGGTTAGGAACGGGTGCCAATTTTTCGCGAATGGAGGCGGAAGTCGGCGCCGGGCACTCAATGCGCGGTGGAGCGTAGGCTTTTTAGCGCTGATAGCAGATAGCGATAGCGGATATGCGAACAAAGTTGCATCTTCTATCATCATCATTCCCTTGCCCTTATCCCGTTTATTCAAGGTCAACGCAGCATGTTGCAACTTCTAGTAAGATAAGATATTAATTGTACGTAACCCTAGGCCTAAAATGGAATTTTCTGCCCAAGGCAAGACATAAACTTTAGACAAACCATGTGTGGTAATTCGTAAAGCCCAAGATCGCATGTTTATGGCCCTCGCCTTCGGTTCGGGCCACAAACTCCTGCAATCTGGGCTATTCACGAATTCACCGCCCTAGGTAGGTATTTATATTATAAGTAAGTACGTATAATATATCTATGAATTCCATTTTGTCAGCTTGGTTTAAACTTCGTTTCATCACCAGCTTTTAATTGAATCCATTTACAAATATCATGAACATGCTTCCTTATATTTAAATTTAAATTCAAAGTTAGCCCTAAACAAACGAGTTAGGTTTTAATCTCCCATAAACGTCTTCTCTCCAATGCGCCACCCAGTCTGAGTCGATAATATATGCAGATTGAATGCACATCACTATTTGAACGGGTTATCGCATTCGCGCAGTGCTTGCTGGGGAGGGGATTTTATCGATAGTAAACGGTTTATTATCGATAAATTCTCGGCGGCGCTGTCGTGACTGTCTTAATCTGGGATTTCACAATTCACGTGAGATTAGGTAGATTTGATGTTATATAACTACCTATATGTATTATATGTATATACATAAAGGTGAAATCTGTCAAGGATTGAGCCGGTACGATTTAATAGACTCTGCGGAAAGAGAAGATTGTGGCAGAAGCAGGAACAAACATTATGAATTTTACATGGCAATCGAACCTTAGTCATATGTCTTATATCAAAATAATTAATTTACATTAATATGCAGGTCATAAAATAACTGACAAAGAGTGACCTTGACCGGGCAGTAAGATTTTTCTCCCCATAGCAGGCAGTAAATCCTACTTAAAACACGCCACGTAACGTATGTCATAGTTAGATGAATGTTTCCTTATGAGAAACGGGTTTTTTTTGTGTAAAACATGAAAACTGTATATTTTTGGTTAATAAATTATCGATAAAAACCGGTACTGCACATCTGTACGATCCAGGAGAAGCATAATTAGTAGTGTTTGTTTACGGAGGCGCCGCAGACAGAATAGACCGATTACGGAGCCAAGGGATTCGACAAACGTATTAAAGTTTGGCATGTATTTAACGCGGCGACAAATTAATCAGATTTAGGGATTTATAAAAAATTAAAGGGGATAGCAAAAATAATAAGTTGGCGACTAATTGCGGAGACTATTAAAGTAAAAAGTAGCAGCTAAGTAATCAATTTTCGGGTTTGTTTCAATATAAACTACCATCGAGTTATTGTTTTGGCGACTGAATTAACTAATTAAGCGGAAAGATGACAGCGGATAAAAAGTTGAAAATGGCCTACTCTAATTGTTCAATGGAGATTACATATAAAATAAATCAAGGTCATAAAAAAAATACTTTGTGCGACAATTTAAGAGCTTTAATCAAAGTTGAAAATTGCATGTATAAATAATAATTCTGGTCTATAGTTTTATTTAGTGGCTCTGATTTTGGTCAATTTTTCGTCATATTGACACCTATTTTTTATGATTCTATCGTATAGAATACGTTAAAATAAACGTGTTTTGTATGGACAACTTTTTTCTAAACTTAATAATTACCGAGATATGGACTCCTAAAACCGACAATATTTTTTTGGATATTGTGTCAGACTCTGCCTTAGCTCCGGCGCTGCGGGAAGTGCAGCCCTTCCGCCCTTGCGTGGCAAAGCACGGTCGCCCGTACTCCGTTCCGCAGCTTCGGCTTGTTGGTCGCCTTCGGCGACCAGCCTCAGCCGCTCCGCTCCGCACGGCTCCCGAGCTTTGTCACGGCGGGCGAGGGCTGCTCTCCCTCCGCGCCTCCGGCTTTTTATATACACTCTAGGGGTAGGGCAGACAAGACCACGTGGAGTCGGGGTTGACAGCTTCGGTTCCGAGGCAAGTCTTATGATAATGCAATGCTTATTTTAGCGTAGCGTGTTTTAGCTAGATTCGGACTAAAATAAGCGTGTTTTGTATGGGCAAAACATTTTTACCTAAAAAACGCTTATCGCCGTTTTCATTAAATTATGGTTTCGAAAACTAAAAAAATTACTCCCCATTACTTTTATATAGTACCCATTTTAATATTTAAGCTGCCAGCAAATCAAAGCCCAAAATGCTTTTTTAGATGGAGACCTGTAGTTGCCACTAATATAAAGTTTGTTATCCTTCTGCTAATATTAGTCGCCAAGTCATTATTTATAGTACCTCACCTATGATTTCAGTAATCTTGTTTATTATTTCTGCTACCTTAAAGTAGCTGCCATTATTTGAATTTTAAAATATCCTTAGTTTAAAGCTCATTTAATATAAATGATTGCCAAAATATTTAATCGCTGACAAGTTATTATTTTAGTTGCAAATAGTTTGCTGCTCTTTAATTTTTCTGTCGCCGCGAAAATAATAAGCCTTAAAGTTTCAGTAACTACTCAACTAGTAGTTCTGTGAGCAATGATTTGTATGGAGAATTGT
Organism: Apotomis betuletana; assembly: GCA_932273695.1. Taxonomy (NCBI): domain Eukaryota; kingdom Metazoa; phylum Arthropoda; class Insecta; order Lepidoptera; family Tortricidae; genus Apotomis; species Apotomis betuletana. The sequence goes on along the minus strand of OW026320.1, from coordinate 9,929,491 downwards.
AGTTCTACAAAGTAATCGCTAATGGCTCTGTGTTTTCCTCATGAGTTGTCTCGCAAAGAATTTTTTTTTTTTTTCCTTGTGGGCGGTGTTTGCGTAAATATACGGCATTTGATAATCAGGTTTCCTTTGGTAGGATGAACTTTTTGAAGCCTAAGAACGTTTTAAGGAGAGCCATCTTGAATTTTCGTACGGGAATGATTTACATGTTTTGTATGTGATTTTGACAGTTTGTGGTTTGTATCCTACCATGTGGCGCATCTAATGAAAGGGCTTCAAGAGCAGAATTGAAATATACATTATTACAATAGTAGTAGGTATTTGGAAAACAATTGAAACACATTATTGAAACCTCTCACAGGTAGGAGACAGCTGTTAGCTTTTAAGAAACATACGCCAATTGACCTTTAACATATTCATATCTAACACCTGCAGGGAAGGAATTTAGGAAATATTTGAATTTACTTTCCAGTTTGTTAAGGTTTAGTCATATATTTTCTTTTTGTGTTTATTTTTCTTTAATAAAACAAATTAGAATTATACTAATACCGTACCATATCGCTGGAATAGCGTATTAAAGTCGAAAACTCACAAGATTTAATGATTACCAAAACACCTTGGAACTTTATCATCATGAAGCCATGTCGCTTTCTCGAGCTGTTAAACTTTACCACCCGCCATAACCATAATACACCAATTTACATGGTAAACTATTTGTTTTATGCTGTGGCGTGAAGAAATTCATGGGTATCTTAAATTTCAATGTTTATTTTATTTATTAAAGGTTTCCAAGGTTAAACTGTTTAAGCAGCAGTTTGGTTAATTTAATATTTTTGGTTTATTTATTAGTAAGAACCGTTACACGTTATGGTCTCCATCAGAAGTAGCTGACGAATTTACTAATGGCTCATGTCAAAGTGCGTATTAAAATACGCTACTTGTGGTGTTGACTGTACACGCGACTTTCTTTGTATAAAAAAATTACATATGTGATAAATGATATGCGCTATGTAATGAACTTCTTGAATGATTGCAAAATATTATGCATACATTTTGTATGACTAACTTTCGTCACACAAAGGAAGCGATCGTGATTTTGTTAACTAAGCTTTTAACAACCTGTTTTGATGACGTATTTTGTTGGTTAAAGTCGTGTTTTTATTTTATTCGTTATGATAAATTCCATTGAGAAAACAAGTAATACAAACTTCTGTTAGTACTTTTAAGTTCTAAAAGACTGGAGGACACCACGGGGGACCGAAGAGCTGGCAGCTTCCTCGCTCAACGTATTAGCGTTGCCATTTGGCGAGGTAATGCTGCCAGCGTCTTCGGGACCATGCCAAAGGCAGATTTCCTACGGACATGCCAAGCCTTCGGCTAAGCGGCAGCTGCAAGCGGCCACAGGCGGAAGCGAAAGGTCCAAGCGGCGAAGTTGTAGCTGGACCTTTAAGTCTGCTTTAAAGTTTTTATATATCGTTTTAACATGTAGTTTATTTAAATTAGTTTTAGGTTATAATTGTAGCTATTTTTTTACGTATAGTAATATTTGGATTTGTACTTCTATGCCTTTCGACACGTTTCGTAAAATCCATCATTTCGATACAATTATACTTTTTCACACTGCCCGATACGGAATACTCACAACCAGTGTTGCCAGGTGACATTTATGAAAATCTGTAGGGTGAGACAAAAGTCTGTACCTACCTACCTATATTTTCGTAGATCGTCGCTTGAAAAATCCGTAATTCTACATTTGACAATACTGAAGCTTAATATGTAAGTAACTTTTGCAAAATCGTAGGTGGAAAAACAATAAAAATCTATTATTTTTGAACACTATGTCCATGGTTTATTCATTGTTTTGAGCTAGTCATAAAATGAAATTTAAAAAAACGGTGAAAGTGCATGAACTGTATGTAATGAAACGTAGATCGTATGATTAGTCTGCGAGTGTTTCCGCCATTGCAGGATTACGATTCATTTTTTTGCAGAAAAAGTACTGTTTTGGTGATAAATAAAAGTAGTCTGAAATTCCGTAGGTTTACCAATAACTTCTGGGCAAAAAGCCTAAATTCCGTAGATCTACGGATTTTTCCGTAGCTCTGGCAACGCTGCTCACAACATAAGTATAATCTTGTCACAAAGAACCATTTATACTCGTAGGTGACTACTGACTTCCTATGCTAAAGTCCTCTACATATTCAAATGTCTGAACTAAGCCGTTTAAAAAGTGAGATCGCACGTAATGTTATTCAGATCCTAACAAAGCGGCTGACGTTTATCGTTAAATATGGCGGATAGGCGCAGGAGTGGACGCCCGATGGATTAAAGTTTAAGAGGGCATATCACTGCTAATTTTTCCATACTATTAGTTTTCGTTAAGTTTTTACCTGTCGTCGGATACAAATAAGGTCCAAACTTAACGTAACCGGGTTATACAAATCAAAGTTTCGTTCTCGTCTGTTTTCTCGTCCTAGGCTTAACCAGTCCTTACAAAAATTTAAGTACTGATTCGGAAGCAAAAGGTTCTGTGTGATTTTTGCGCATATTATTATGGAATTTGTGTACCTACTAGGCGTCCATTTGCGGCGGAATTTTAGCCAAAAAAACCGGCCAAGAGCATGTCGGGCCACGCTCAGTGTAGGGTTCCGTATTTGCTCATCCTTCACAAGATACGGCCAAAGACGGAAAGACGGAAAAAGGTCGTAAACGCCAAAGTAACTGTAATTACTTATTACCTTCTGGAAGTCAACTTACGTCCTTTTCAAGAAAATTATGAAATTTTGCGATAACTCAAAAACGGATGGACCGATTTTGTTCAATATAGTTTTCATTGAAAGTACTTATAAGGCTTCATTTTCATGAATTTTTCCATATTTTTTTGACCCGTGGTTGAAAAGTTAGAGGGGGGGGGGACACTATTTTTTTTATTTTCGGAGCGAATATTTACAAAACTACTAACTTTATCAAAAAGTAATGTTTGGAGACCCCTATTATTTTTAACAGACCTATTTAACGACACCCCACACACTAGGGTTGGAACGAAAAAAAAAAATCACCCCTACTTTAGGTGTACCAGAGGTACCCGAAAAGAACATATTTTTTTAGTTTTTATTTCACCGTTTTGTCGGCGTGATACATACACATACTCATACCAAATTTCAGCTTTCTAGTACTAATGATCACGGAGCTAAGCCGCGGACGGACGGACAGACGGACAGACGGACAGACGGACATGGCGAAACTATAAGGGTTCCTAGTTGACTACGGAACCCTAAAAACATCTACTCAAAAATTGTATAATAATAATTTGATGACGCAGTTGGCTCAGTTTGTAGAGACCTGCCTACTGAGCCGGCGGACCCGGGTTCGAATCCCGGCCAGGGCAAATATTTGTGTGATGAACTCGAATATTTGTGCTTGGGTCATGGTTGCTCTACGTATTTAAGTATATATTTCTCTATCTATAAGTATGTATATCGTCGTCTAGTGTACCCATAGCACGAGCCTGCTTGAGCTTAATTTGGGACTAAATCGATTTGTGTGAGGTTGTCTGATATTTATATAATGTATATATATATTTTTTTTTTTGATGAGCGCTTATTTCGAAACAGTTCGAAATAAAAAAAATCTTCCACTCCAGTTCCTAAAATTTCGTCAAAATTGGATAAGTCTTGGAGGAGGGTAACGAAACCTCCATTTGTATGTGAAAATGAGCAACGGTATTTCCTCATAACGTTCTTTGTAACGAGAACATAGCGATGCGACGACGAAACAGACCGCCATTCCGAAATTCAAAATTCCTGCTTTATATGTCTGCAGTTATTTTTAGCAAACATAGCTAAGAATTATCTCGTCAAACAAGGCTTCTGTTAATAAAACCGCATTCAAAACGGTCGGTTAGGGAGCTACGATGCCACTGACGAACACACAGACACATAAAATAAATTATAGGATGGAACGACTATCGATAAAACAAGGTGTTTAACCCGGATTTAAAACGAAATCCTCTGAAGCTCTTAAATTTTACGAATTTGAGTTTTAATTGTTTCTTTATTGCTTGTTAAATAAATAATTCTGACCCGACCCAGCGGGGGGTAAATCAATTATAATAAATAACATAACGGCTGGGGTATAATTATAATTGGGGTGGAGATTTGTGATTGACGTTTAATGGGGCGCCACCTGTTTGGGTGGGTTTAAATGACACTATTTAAAATTGGGATTTTTCATTTCTAATAATAAAACGACCAAGTGCGAGTCGGATTCGCGCACCGAGAGTTCCGTACAACTACATAATTTTTAAATTTTTTCTTGCTGTTGTTAAAGCGGCAATAGAAATACACCATCTGTGATTTTTCAACTGTCTAGTTATCACGGTTCATAAAATACAGCCTGGTAACAGTTCGAGCAAAAAATGGCAAAAAAATATCATTTTTTGTATGGGAGCCACTAAAATATTTATTTTACATTCTGTTTTAAGTGTTCTTTGCTATAGTGACTTCAAAAATACATCATCTGTGAAAATGTCGACTGTCTAATTATCACGTTTGATACCGGTTGATACAGCCTAGTGACAGACGAACAGACAGACATACAGACAGACGGACGGACAGCGGAGTCTTATTGGGTCGTTCTCAAAATATTTGCACCGCCACCTGTCAACAGGTCTGTCTTAGAAGAAGTTTTTTACACCGCATTATTTTAAATATTCAATTATCATCACATATCTAAAGACACTTTTTACATAAAGGCCAAATGCTTTCAATTAAAAGTAAAGTATATTAATAGACAAAAAAACGATTTAAAACTAGGTTTTGTCGGTCACTTGCCGTGTCCCAACGCGAGGTACTCATGTTTCGTTGTAATAAAAACATATACATTACCGACTTAGCTTAGGTTCAGCACTCCATTTTATTTTCATATATGATGAAGATTGAATACTACCATATCGAATAATAATACTATGCTTATTTTGCGAATTATTTGCAATTTAAGTTTGTCCACGCCATTTTTTGTCGTTCACTTGTCATGAGACAAACATTACAATTGTGTGACTACTATTTCGTTTCCCCTGCCTAACCCCACATAAATCGAGACCTTCAGTTGCCACCTAACACTGTTCCGAGTGACACGTCGTCAGTGTGCTGCACTAAAAAAATATGATACATACTCTTACGCGAGCGGGAGTTTGTAATGGGTATGTAGTCTATATTCTGCCTTCCATATTTTGGTTGACGTGTGTACTATTGCATTAATTTTAATTTATAACGCGTAAAGTATGATCTACTTTTATGTGTATAAATATGCAGTTCATCAACGAACTACTTTATTTGTTTTGATGACATAACTGTCATTTTGTCCATCACCTGTATGTCGTTCACTTGTCTATATAAAAACAGGTGAACGACACATACGGCAGGTGAACGACAATTATTTAAACACTTATACAAAATTATTTAAAAACCAGGTTTTATCGGTCACTCGCCGTGTCTCAACTCATGTTTCGTTGTTATAAAAACATATAAATTTCCGAAGTAGCTTAGTTTGAGTATTCCATTTCACTTTCAAGCTGTCTTAGGAATCCTTAGCAGGCGGCGCCCGCACCAGATTTTGAAGTATGAATCCTCTGCCTGTCAGCGGCTTTAAGCGTCCAGGTCTCTGCCCCATAAAGAGATATGGACAAGACAAGGGCACAGACGAGGTGCATGTTAGTTCGGTTGGGGATGTGTCTATCTTTCCATATTTCGCCGCGTTGGGTCATCGCTGTTTTGGCCATTCCGATTCGCCTGCGAATCTCTGGTTTCCATGTGCCTCTATTTGTGACAATGGAACCAAGGTACTGGAACTGATCAACAGTTTCAAACTCTTGAAGCAGGTTAGTACTTTGTCGACTAGTAATGGTCGACTATCATCAGCTCGGTCTTATATTTATTAATATCGAGACCCATTTTGAGGCTGTTTGTTTTGAGTCATTCCAAAAGTTGGGCCACTTCTGCTTCGGGTGATGCAAAATAGGCGATGTCTACCACGTACCTTCAAGGGCTCCATATCTGTTAAATAGTATTGGGGATATTATGCATGATATGCATATGCATCCCTGTCCGGAACTTAAAGTTCTTGTATGTGACATCTCCTACTGACACCATTCTGTATTCAGACTCGTAAAGGCTTTATAAAGTGTTACCAGATGTGCTGGCAGCTTCAGACAATACCTCCCATAACTTATCCCACCTAACGCAGCCGAAGGCTTTCTGGTTATCAAATGTGAAGGAATTCCTCGAAGATGACGAAAACAGCAATAAGTTACTCAGCGGGTAGGAAAGAATATGTCAAAAGAAGCAGCATCAGGATGCAGAAACGTTATTTAAATGATTCGCTGTTGAACCTTCATAACACATTTATAAAATTACGTGGGTATGCTTGAGTTTTGCATCTTTTTGTCGGTTATGACCTTTCTGGATAGTACAGGCTTCAAAAAACCTCCTGAGAAATGTCCTATGATATGAGAATTACATGCTTGTTTTTTTATGCAAATTACTAACATAAGGAAAAAAGAAAAACAAAAACAATCAAATAAGCACTATTTGACAGTTCAACGTAGATTTTATTTAAAATGTCACTTACCTGCAACCGTCGTCGTTAACCTGCTAACAAATTCAGTGAAGTTGGAACATATTTGTCCCAAACCTGCACCCAATTGTCGATAACTTGGTAACAAATGTCGTTTACCTGACATCGATGTCTTTCACCTGTCGACCTAAAATTTCAAACACCTATATCTTCTAAGATATTCAATTTAACTACTTCCCTCGACGTGATATCAATTGTCTGAATATATTTCTAGCGATCCTATGAAAAATAAAAGAAGAAATCGCAACTTTAAAAAAAAATGCAAAATTAACGCAGCGGTGCAGATTTTTTGAGAACGACCCTATTGATGGGGTCCCGTTTTAAATCCTTTGGGTGTGGAACCGTAAAAAAGAAATGAAAAGAATCCTTTTTGTATGGTTATCTAATTTGTTACCAAGTTATATAGTATTCCAAAAAAAAAATATAGACCATAAGTAATATCGGCCGCCTTAAGAGGTTATCTCACTGCTGATATTTCCATACAAATCCAAAATTTAGTCGTTCTTGGTGCAGAGGCTGTCCATCGCGGTCCAGCGCGGTAACGCGGCGAGCGTGTTGGGCACTTTTGCACCGGGAACGATTCGGGGCGGGCTTTTTGATTAGAAAATATTTAGGTTTAGTTATTAGTTTTATTGTTTAATTTAATTTATAGTTAGGATATTAAATTAATATACTATATATTATTATATATATATATTTAAATAACCAAATAAATTCACGCCCCTTGGGAAAAGGCCATTAATACCGCGTAGTACACCACTCGCTAGTCCACTTAGACAAAAAACAAATGATCACCACCAGGTTACAAACAAAAATGCAATTGAAACAGAAGAAGCGTCTTCTTTTGCGCGTTTTGTTAAAAAAAATATTATTTTAGATTAGCAAAAGTAGCTAATGAACAAGCAGTATTAACTGCTTACCATGGTCTTGTAGCTTCAGTGCTCAGATATGGCATTATTTTCTGGGGAAATTCAGCTCACATAGAAACCATATTTAAAGCCCAAAAACGATGCGTGCGAGCAATATGTGGCCTTAATATGACGGAAAGCTGTGTTCCTTTTTTTAAATCGTGGAAGATTTTAACACTACCAGCACTGTATATATTTAAAGTGGGAACTTTTGTTAAAACAAACCCTGATCTATTCAGAACAGTTTGTCAGCAACGCAGGCTTCCAGTGCGCTCTCAATATAGGAATAATGTCTGTAACAAGGAACACAAAACAGCCCTTTACCGAAAAAGCATCCTTGGAATGGCTCCTAAAATATATAATAAAATCCCAAATTCAATAAAAATGTTACAAACTGACAAATTTAAAAAAGAGTTAAAGTCGTATCTTCTAGACAAATGTTATTATAGCCTAAATGATTTTTTAACCGACATGTAGAATAATTTTTATACAATATTGATATCGACATAATACGCTTGAACTGATTTTATTTTTTTATTTTTTATACCATATTGACGTAACATATTTTAAATTTTATAAATTTTAATGTAATGCTATTTTTTTAAATTTAATTATGAGCGTATTGTATGATGTTAATATTTATCTTAGCGCAATGAAGTGCAGTTTTAATTTTTATTATTACGTAATAAGGAACAAAATTTGTACGCCAAACGGCAAAACACAGAGTTCTGAATGTTTTTACATTACCAAATAAGATCTTATTGTAGTACCTGTGATTTACAAATAAATGAATGAATTCTATTCTATTATAACGGAATTTTGGCAACTGAATGGGAAGGAAATGTTCTGTGTCGGACCGTAACGATTTCTGCGCTTATATTCTTATAAAATTTGAGTACTAGGTGTCTGGTTTTGGCCGTAATTTCGGTCTAAATAGACGCCAAATACACAAATTTTACAATAATAAGCGCATAAATCGGAGCATTTTTCACTTAATAGAGAATGAAATCTCGATTTCTTCAATCCAGTTACGTAAACTTTGGACCTCGTTTGTATGCGACGTCATAGTTACTAGGTGCAAAGCGCCAACTTAACGTAAATGGACGGTAAGGAAAGATGGGCAGTGGTCATCACTATCATATCAGCCGATAGACGTCCACTGTTGGACAAAGGCCTCCCCCAAAGTTCTCCACAACGATCGGTGTTGCGCCGCCGGCATTCAATTTCTGTGGGCCTGGGCAGTGGTATTTCCTTTTAATTAATTCCATAAATAATTCAAATATATACCTATCAAGGTTCAAGACAGGCGTTCTTTGAGGGAGGCCTATGATCGCCTTTCGGCGGCTGATGATGATGAATCACCAATTTTGGAGCAACGTGGTGTTCAGAACAATGTAAAGCACTCCAAGCCGGAGCAAATTAACTTTCTATACAAATAGCGCTGTTGACACTGGCGCGATCGATGCGTCAATATTTGTAGTGGTAGAGCGGGACAGAGTTATCGATGTTTTCAGAAGCAGCCCTAAGACACTCGATCAAGGCTGCGCACTGACAATAATCGTAACAAGGCGATGCAATCGTTTTTTATTGTTTTTTTTTTTTGGAATATGATTTTTCGTAAGTCTTCAACGAAACTTTAAGCAGTCATTGCCCATTTTAGCGATCGTCGACGTCAAAAAGTGAATAATTACGTATTCACGCACAAGTCAAGTCAATTTAGTAAGTATGTTTTATACGAAACTATCGCCACATATAATGACGTGTATTTTCATACTAGGTACACATTTTGAAGAGGTACAATGTAATAAGTAACCTATGATTTATTTCATTCAAATTTGTTTAGTCGACATTTTTGTTTAACTTTAAAGCTTGTGACTTCTGAGCGTGATTTCAATTTGGTTGGTGTTTACTTTGGATGGAGCAGCTACTACCCGCGGACCCTTAAATGTTTGCGTTTATCATACAATAAAACATTCGTCATTCTTGTATTTTTTGTCAGAAAGTGAAGTTTATATACCTAATATATAGTGCGGACAACTTACCATAATCTTCGGACACAGAGCACTTGAACGCAGAGGCTGACTGACAATCGTATGAAATTTCAGCATGACAGTCGTAGTTTCTAATTTCGCCGGTTTACGGAAAAGTAGGTCGCGCTATTACCATTTTGAAGATAATATTTAAATTTAAATAATTGGTTACTTAAATGATTAATTTCAAATACTGGACATACTGTGTTATTTGATGGTTTTTAACTCTATTTCTAGGTATTAGACTTTATAATATTGTCTGATTTGCTATGTTCTTATTTTATTTTTATTCGTGTGTATATTTTCGTACGCTATGCGGCAAGACGTAGCTGTACTATTCACTGTCATTGTCACCTTAACTACCTATGTTTGACGAAATAAACGTATTCTATTCTATAACGCTATCGGGCGCTTAAAATTTCATATATAAAACTGTCAGCTCATCATCATCGATATCGATATTTGCTCACCGACGCCCATCCCTACTCGTGAGAAGAGCCAATAAGCGCGACGTGACACCAGCATTAACACGCAGAGACAACTCTATATTCCCTGTTTTTTTTTTAGGCGAAGGACTGTTGCGGACGGTCCACGGCTATTTGAACGACTACTTAACATATTTCCAAAGATAAAAATGTTTTTTAGAAGATTATCGTGGGCACGCGTGTATTTAAATGTTTGAGCGCTTTTTCGATAACATACATGTTTAGGTAATGTGACTGAATAACTGAGTATATGTATATTTATGTTAGGTTCTATTTATTTGCGGTTCCAGGCTTTTATAAACATATAGGGGCTGGAGTTTTTTTTTTGTAGCTACAGAAACGTAGGTAACATTTTTCTCTCTGATCAATTAATTAATTAAAATAAATAAATATTAAGGGACAATCTTACACAAATCAACCTAGTCCCAAACTAAGCAAAGCTTGTACTATGGGTACTAGGCGACGATATACACAATATATAAATACATAATAGATAACATCCATGACCCGGGAAAAAATATTCGAGTCCATCACACAAATATTTGTCCCGGCCGGGATTCGAACCCAGGACCGCCGGCTCAGTAGGCAGGTCTCTACAAACTGTGTCACGAACTTTAGAACTTAATTAAGGCTTACACTATTGAGACAATATATGTGTCTGTTACTCAACTACGCACAAAATATACCTAATATGTGAACATAGAAACTTTTTAAACAAAATCATCTTTTTCGCATGATTATTATATAAGCACATAATTATTATATTTAAACCTATGATCGTAGTCGCATTTACATAGTAAATCCAACATCCTTTTTTAATTCTTTATGGAATAAAAACTATCTTACGTCCTTCCCACTCTAACTATATCTATAGGAAATTTCATCTATCCGTTCGGCCGTGATCGAGTAACAACGATTAAAACATATTCCCAAATTTTTTATCTATAATTTATTGGCAGGATTTTTGTTCTATTTAAAATCGAGTAATTAAAAAGTACTGACTCATTTTGGTTTTAAATTAAAAACAACGGTTTCTGTAACATTCGTTGACAGTTAAGATACAGATTAGAAACTCAAGTAAATACAATATCTGTTCATCTAAAATCAATACTCGTAACTAGAGTGACGCGGTGTATTCGGGGTCGTGTCATCTCCTTGTCAGAGGAATGTGTGGTATCCAGTTAACGGACGGGTTTGAACACAGATTGCTTACCTTATACATACTGTAGTTGCCAAGCGTTCAATATTTCCCGAACCACAGAATAAAAAACTAAGACCATAGAAGATTCTTCTCATCTTTGCACAAGTCGCCTAAAAACTGTATTCACATACTAACTGCACCGCGCGGTGTTACACGCTCATATCATGGGAACACTATATTTCTTCGAAATAAAAAGTAGCCTATGTGTTAATTCAGGGTGTCAGCTACCTTCATAGCAAAATTGATTAAAATTGGTCCAACCTTTTGGGTGTGAAGAAGTATCAAACATACACATAAACATACTTACAAATTTTCGCCTTTATAATATTTTCGTAAAACGCGTTGGATTAGTTACGAACGCGCGTCGATATTTAATGAATAATGAAAAAATGGCATTGCCAATGGAAATAGTATTTCTATACTAGGTTTATTTTTTTGGCTAAAACTTCATTACAAACGTAGGCCTAGGCAAAATTCAAACGGTTCTACAGAACATATCCTTTTCATTCAGTTTCCAAAATTTTATTACGATTGGATAAGGTTTGAAAGAGGAAATCAAAAACGAAACCTCGATTTGTATCACCCGGTTACTTTTAGTTTACTAATAAATAAATAAATAATAAATAAATATCGGACAACCTCACACAAATCAATCTAGTCCCACAGTAAGCTCTAGTAGGCTTGTGTTATGGACACTAGATGACGATAAATATACATAAATAAATACATACTTAAATACATATAACATCCATGACCCAGGCACAAATATTCGAGTTCATCACACAAATATTTACCCTTGCCAGGATTCGAACCCAGGACCGTCGGCTCAGTAGGCAGCTTAACCACTGCGCCAACCACGTTGTCAAAAGAAGCCAGTTTGGACCTCATTTTTATGCGACACCATAGTTACCAGCAAACTTAACGTAAACGGAAAATATGGACAAAGGAGCAGTTATATTTCCCCTTAACGAACAAAGGCGGAACTTGTGCGCAGGAATTTATTTTCCGAGGAGCACTTTGAGAACCATAACATTATTAAAACTATCGTGAGACATCTGTAATAATTATAGAAACGGTTTAAACTAACGTAAAATCCTGTTGTCTACCGTTATTTATAAATTGTATTTGTCTTGTTTCCTTTTGTAAAAATTTTTTGGTGAGCAACAATATTGTACTTGAGACTATTAATGATGTAGTATTGTACTTTGAGAACCACTGATCAAAAGTAACCCGTCACGATAACCCTGCCACTTTATCGATAGTGCAAACAACTCTATCGATTTGACATGTCGCATCTCTACTGTCAATATTGGGTGTCAGGATGTCAATGTTTAACAAAATAGGGTTTGGTAGAGTATTATATATGTTGTGATATTTAGGTGGGGTAACATTATCACCGGGCAAAGACTGCCACAGTCCAATAACTAACTAATTAGACCATAAACTATTTTAGTCTTACCCCACCCTACCTTATGGGGTTATAATATAAGTAAATAAATAAATAAATATCGGTCAACCTCACACAAATCGATCTAGTCCCAAATTAAGTTCAAGAAGGCTTGTGTTATGGGTACTAGACGACGATATACGTACTTAAATAGATAAATATATACTTAAATACATAGAACAACCATGACCCAAGCACACATATTCGAGTTCATCATCATCACACAAATATTTGCCCTGGCTGGTATTCGAACCCGGGACCTCCAGCTCAGTAGGCAGGTGTCTAGTCTACTTACAAACCGAGCCAAACGCGTCGTCAAAGGTTATGATTATGACATTGCTATCCGAGATTAGTGTTGTTCTTGGAATAAAACTGTGGTCGAATCAAGCTTTTTAGCATCAATTCCGGTCGCGCTATACTAATGTGTCGTGATCACCTGACATGAAAGAAAGAAAGAAATCATTTATTGTTCAATTGTGCATATATAAAAGCTGTTAATGATGTATGGTGACCGAAATTACGCGACTCAAATTACGCTCGTCTCGCTCCACCCTTAAGAGGCCTTATTCCTTTTAAAATGCTGATTGTTTAGACATTTTTTTGTATGATTAAACATGTTTCTTAACATATTATGGATGTTAATACCTAGAACAGGGCTGTTGAGGATGCTCGCTCAACACTGCCTCTTCGGTAGCTCACGAGTGAGCACAGTGGACTGTATGTCGGTTCTCGGAATTCGTGGCTCCGGTTCGGTCGCCGTGGCTAACCCAGTCGTAGGCACGGCGGTTCAGACGCGGCACGTAGTTGCCACGTAGTTGCTACGTCACACGTAGCAAACCGTACGTTCGTAGCTCGTAGTGCGGTTCGGTTCAGTTCTGCGGCTCCGGATCCGATGCGTAGCTGCACGACGTAAACGCCACGTAGATATCACGTAGATAACGTAGACCGAAGTTTGGAGATCAACCAACACGAATGGGACCTCAGACAAACTTGGTTACGGCAGCTGGTCGATGCAGGTTCGATGCAGGTTCGAGTACGAGTTATAAAAACACTAGTTGACTTGTTCGTTATTTAATTTTCTTCGGCAGTATGGTAAACAATCGAAAACAATAATTCCTTATAAGCTTTTCCGATCTAATTCGACTCAGGATCTGTAAGCGTAATAATGGCTCGCAGGCCAATAGGAGGCGTCGATCCGTACATTCTACGGCCGGCACGCCCCTTTCGTCAAGTTCGTTCTTTTTTAAGAATCGTTGTATGAGAAAGTGAACTAGCTACGTGATTGGTCGTTCATATTCCCATTTTTCAGCTCTAACGGCTTTTCTGGTCTACGGGATGGGTGGTTCGGGAAGTGTCGTGTCTACGTTTACGGTTCGATTTCTACGTGAGATGTCTCATTCTGTAGCTTTCATTGCACCGCATTAAATGGCCTTATGTTTTATAAGATAAGATTTACGGTTCGTTAGTTATTAAGTCGGATCGATCGATGAAGTTAAATTTACGGTGTGCTGGCAAGTCGCGGAAGGCTATAAAAGGTAAGTGCAATGAGTCCAGATGCATCTATAAGTGTATACTAAGTGATTAGGTCATAATGAAGTTAATTTGAATTGTTAAGACGAAATTCCGATGCGATTTCGTACTGAAAATGGGCTCTAATCGGACGGTTCATAATTCACGTTAATTTTACGTTAACGTGAATTGCGGTTGACCTAATTACTTTAGAAACATTATAAAAACGGATTCCTGATGGGATTATCCGTTGCTATCGCTTGGCACTATTGCGGAAGCGATAGCAGGTGATGAGATATTATCATAACATTGCCACGTGGTTCGGTACCACGTGGATATCTTATGTAATATTCATCGCTATCGAATTGGGATTTTCGGATCGGAATCGGTTCGGGATTAGACCAGTTACATATATGTGTCTCTTTTACGGACGTTTATATACATTTGGTACATAATAAATCGACTTATAGCGTCTTTTATGCGCAATAAAATAAATTAAATAAATTAACGTTTTACATATCAAATTCGCTTATGAACTAACAGTTTTCGGCTTGTGTCCGTAACAATTCTCCCCCCGATCGCGAAGTCGATCCCTCGGTGATGGGCAGGACCACAAGCCGGCTCGTAGCTCGCCTGAAGACTCCTCCTCTTGTCCTGACGTCCACGTTCCGTACTGCGCCGTCAGGGCCGGGGTAGGTCGCCTCCACGATGCCGCGCGGCCACACGTTGCGAGGCGCGCTGGGGTCCGTGATGAGCACGTAGTCACCAACGGCGACCGTAGGCTCCCGTGACATTGAGGATTGTCGTGGGGCTAAGGTCGGCAGGTATTCTCGGATCCACCGGTTCCACCAGTGGTCGGCGAGAGCTTGACTTGCTTTCCATATTTTGCGATCTGCCTCGTCGCAGGGGCCGGTTAGTGGGACCCCCGCCGGGCCGCCCAATAAAAAGTGATTGGGCGTTATCGCTTCGCTCTCGTTCGGATCAACGCTCACGTGTGTTAGGGGACGTGAGTTGACCGAATATTCAACTTCAGCTAGAAGTGTAATCAGGATTTCTTCTTTCGGGCTTCGTGTGTTGAGTGTAGCGGCGAGTGCAGTCTTGACGCTTCGTATAAGGCGCTCCCAGGCGCCGCCCATGTTCGGTGCGCCGGGCGCGATGAAACGCCAGCTCATTCGGTGTTGCACGCCGTGTTCTTGTAGCGCCGGTATCCAGTCGTGGTAGGCGGCGCGTAGCTCAGCATCCGTGCCCCTCAGATTTGTGCCGTTGTCACTCCACATGACGGCGGGCCATCCTCTGCGGGCGGCAAGGCGGCGTAGCGACATGACGGCGCTGCTTGTAGACAGGGAGTACACGAGCTCCATGTGTACAGCTCGGGTTGTGAGGCACGTGTATAGCGCTACCCAGCGCTTCTCGTGCCGGCGGCCCACAGTGACTGTGAGCGGGCCGAACAGGTCCACCGCACAGTAAGTGAAGGGCCGTGCGTGCGGTTGCAAGCGATCGGAGGGCAGATCGCCCAAGGGCGGCACGCGTGGGCGCGTGCGGCGGAGCACGCAATGCATGCACGCTCGGGCCACACTGCGAACGGTTGGTCGCAGGTGCAGGATCCACAGTTGCTGCCTTAAATCATTCACAACTGTTTCGTTAGAACAATGATGCGCTCGCTTATGAGCGCGCAAAATAAAAAGTTTCGTAAACGGATTTCGCCCGTCCAATATGACGGGTTGCTTGTTTGTAGCCGTGGGCGCGGCGTCGATACGCCCGCGCATATGTATGAGGCCGTCGTCTTGCAGCTGCGGGTCTAGCTTGTACAGCCGGCTGCTACGGGCGATGGCCTCCCCCCGTGAGAGAGCTCGGAGTTCCTCGGGAAAATCACGCCGCTGGGCCCACTGCATCCACAGGTTTTCAGCTGTAAGATAGTGACGTGTTTCTAACGATACCTGGGTTTTCCTTTTCAGTCGCTCTATGAAAAGGAGTGCTCGGGCCGTCGCGCCGATCAAGCGATCGTAGTTGCTGAAACGCTCGATTTTCGGCAGCGGCGGATCTACGTGATTCGTCACGTAACACCGTTCTGTCGGTACCTGCTCGGTTATTTCGATCGGCGGCTCTGCTTGCGGTGCTCGAGTTTCTTGCGGCCATTCGGGTTCGGGTTGTCGCAGGAAATCAGGACCCACGTACCATCTATCGGTGCTCCTTACCACGCGATAGGGGTCCGGTCGAGTACCGTCGTCGGCCGGATTCATCTTTGTCGGGACCCAGCGCCATTGTTCGGGTTCGGTGAGCTCCGCTATCTCACCTAAGCGGTGGCTCACGAACGCGCTGTATCGGCGCGCGTTCTCGCGTACCCAGTGCAGTACGGTTCGGCTGTCGGTCCAGTAGACGATCTGCACGGGTTTCACGCGGTGCTCGTTCTGCAATGTCTGCGCTAATCGGGCTCCTATTAAAGCGGCTTGAAGTTCGGCTCGTGGTATGGACAAGCGACGAACGGGAGTTACCTTAGATTTCGCTGCGGCTAAGTGTACTCGCGGCTCGTTCTCGCCCGTCTCCCCTTCCGTCCTCCAGTACGCGGTGGCGGCGAACGCTTGCTCTGACGCGTCCACAAACACGTGCAGTTGATGCCGCACGCCTGTACCTAGCTGGATACAGCGTCGCGGTAATCGCAGCTCGGCTACGTGTTTGATATGCTCCAGCCACGTAACGAAAGCGTTGTTCAACTCGCCTGGCAGCGGCGAGTCCCAGCTCGTTCTCAGGGCCCACACGTTCTGTAGCAGGACCTTTCCCGTCACGGTGTACTGCGCTAAGTACCCTAGCGGGTCGAACAGGCTCATCAAAGCGCTGAGGGCTTCGCGCTTCGTGGGACCCCGTTGTAGTTCTCGTACCTCGGGCGGCACGCGAATCAGCGATGTATTGAAGCTTAGCTCGTCGGTTCGAGCGTTCCAATACAATCCCAATACCTTTTGCTCTTTGTTGCCTAAGCTTGTGAGATCGTCGGCGGCTCGTTGCTCGGGCGGGATCTGCTCCATTAGCCTCGTCGAATTCGAGGCCCAGCTTCGCAGGACGAAGCCTCCCATAGCGTGTGAGGCTGCTACTTGCTTAGCGGCGTCGATCGCCTGCTGCTCCGTCTCGTATCCCGCCAAGAAATCATCCATATAATGATTCGTCTGAATATCGTAAACGGCGTCCGGATACAGCTCGGCGTTGTCCTGGGCGTTCCTGTTTCGCACGCTATGTGCTAAGTATGGAGAAGACGTATTCCCGAATATCATCGATTTCATGCGATATACTTGCGGCGGTCGCTCCCGATTCATTCCCCTCCACAGGAATAGCTGCGCCATTTGATCGTCGGGTCTCATCTGGATCCGTAGAAACATCTCCTGTATGTCGGCGCTAACTGCGAACTCACCTTCGCGGAATCTGCACAGGATACCCGGGAGTGACTGCAGTAAATCCGGGCCCTCAAGCAGCTTGTCGTTTAGACTGACGTTCTGCGAGGTCGCCCTGGAGTCGAATACCAACCTGATTTTGTTGCCTTTATTTATGTTTCGTACAGCAAAGTGCGGCAAAAACCAGGTTTTATGACCGTCGTAATCGCCTATGTGTCGCACGGCGTACTCCTTGGTCAGCAAGTTATCTATTTGCGCGGTGTATTCCGCTGCAAACGTCGGATCCCTGTCCATACGTCGTTCGATGCCGCGCAACCTGTTATACGCCATAGTATAACTGGGCGGCAAGCAGGGTTCGTCGTCGCGCCACAGTTGTCCAACCTCGTAGCGCGGGCCGTCGATGCGTTTAACTGTCGCGTTAAATATGTCGATAGCGCGTTGATCCTGCGGGCTCCTTTTGTCGATTAACTTCACGCCTAGCGCTTCGACGTCAAAGTACCTTTTCAACGCCATGTTTATTTCTCGGTCTTCATTCGAGAAAGCGTGCATGACTACCTCTCGATCGCTCTGGTTCCGTAGGTAGCGTGGAGCCATGCCGTAAATCGTCCATCCGATTTTTGAACGGATCGCCACTGGGTCGCACTGCCTTCCCGTTCTCGTTTCTAGCGGGATCGTCAGGTGCCAGTGGTCCGCGCCCAATAGTATCTTAGGCGCGGCATGTTCGTAGCAGGCTTCATTCAAGTCGGCTAAGTGTTCGAAGTTGAGTACCGCCCTACGCGGCATGTACTGCTCACGTAGTCCCAGTTGCGGTACAGTGCGCAGCGTAAGCGAGTGTGACGGGCCTCCGCTCGTAGCTCGGACGCTTACCTCTACGCGCTGACTCGGTTGCGTTAGGCATATCGAGCCTACGCCTTGTATGACGAGAGGTTTTTCAGGTCCCGTTGCTCCTAGTTGATCCGCCAGTCCCTGATCGATGAGAGATATCGTGCTCCCCTCATCGATCATACAAAATGTTTCGATGCTTCCGTTCGGTCCGCTTACGACGATAGGCATTATTTTAAGCATTACCTTCGTGTTCGCGTCGACGGTATTGGCGGTTAGCTCCGCCGTTGTGTGCGCGTGCTCGTTCTGCACGGGCGTCTTATCTCTACGCGTGGGGCCGGGCGCCGCCTGCGCTGTGCTACGCGTCGGGCGGGCTGGGCGGTCGAGTGCTACGTCGGGTGCTACGTGGGGCGGCGCCTTACTCGTAGGCGGCGTCGAATCGTGTAGCAGTTTGTGGTGTGAGTGTGGGCAGTTAGGTACGCCGCAACCTTTCGCCGTGCAGTTCTCGCGGCGGTGTCTCTTGTCGAGACACTTGTAGCAGATGCGTGCGTCTCGAGCCCACTCCCATCTCGCTCCTATCGTCATACCTAATAGCTTGCGGCAATCCGTGGTTCGGTGTGTGTTGCCGCAACACAGACAGGCGTCCACTCGTTCTGTGGCGTATGTCTGGGCTCTTACGGGTGCGGGGCGTCGTATCGCAGCTCCGCTATTCACGGGGTTCGGGCGTCGGGACGGCAGCGGCTGGTGACTCACGTTCGTAGTGGCTGGGCGTCGCGACGCTGGGGCTCGTGCGTGCGAGAATTGTAATTCGGCGTCGGATTCGTCGAGTAAGAATTCCGCTAGCATTACGATCTCGCACTCACCTGTTCGCATGTGTTCACGTGCGTGTGTGCACCATCTCGATCTCAGGTGCGGGCTCAGGCGGTCGGTAATCTCCCGGATCAGTAGTGGGTTACCTGCGTAGTGTGACTTATCTAAGTCCATGAGCGTCGCGACGATATTCATCACCCTTATGGAGAAAGTGTTGAGGTCAGTCGCGCTCGGTCCTAGGGCGGGCAATCGTTTCAAGTCCTCCAGCGCCCTGTCGACGAGAATGTCGGTCCTACCGAAATTCTTTTTTAATATGCGGATGATTAAGTCCGGACTCGATCCCGACGCCAGCATGTGTTGGACGCATTCTCGCGCCTCACCTTTCAGCGCCGCGCGGAGTCGAGCCATGTTCTCGAAATTCGAGAACTTATACCGCTGTGTGCTCTCGGTGTACGAGTGGTAAAACGTTAACCACTCGTTCGGCAGTCCGGTATAAATCGGGAGTTCGTATACCTGTTTCGGCGGCGGACGAGTTATACTCTCGATGCGATCGGCGAGTCGGTCGATGTCTTCGTTGCGGCTCGCGGTTCAGCTTCGGCTCGGACGGAGTTCGCCTCGTTCAGGCGTGACCGTGCGCTGCCTCATCGGCGTCGGTTTAGCAGGCACGATATTTGCTCCGTCACTCACCTCGGTTCGTTGAAACCACGCATCGATACGCTGCGTGGTTTCTTGGTCGGTCGGCGTTAGTCGACCCGCCTGTGAGCCGCCAGCCTGGGACCCCTCCGCCTCTATCTGTTGCAGCTCGGTCTCGAGTCGCTTCTTCACGAGGTCCTCTTCGATGCGGAGTTGTTGTCGGCGTAGCTTTGCGATGCTCTCGGCTGCGGCGAGTTCGGCTTGCTTCCTGCGGGCCTCGGTGGTGCTGCTCGTGGCGGACGTGACCGTAGGCGCGCGGGTGTTGCCGATGTTGAAGCGTACTTGGTCGAAAGCACGTTCGCGATCGGCTCGTTCTCGGGAACGATCGGCGGTGCGAGTCGCGGTGTGAGTCGCGGGCGCGCGGGCCGCGGATGATTCGATCGGCGCGTGCGCGGCGAGGGGCGCGTTAAACGCGCGGTACGCGGACGTCGCGGGGGCCTCGGGGCCTCTGCGGTCGCGATCGTAGCCGGCGGCGCGCGTGGGCGCTCGGGCTTCGGGGTGCGCCGGCAGGCGAGTCGTCGGCGTCGAAAAGCCGGCTGCGGGGTCGTCGCGTTGCTCCCGTAGACTGGCTCGACGCAGGTGCTCGTCCAGCTTCTGCCGCCATTGGGTCGTGTCCGTGGGCGGCGATTCTGGATTCGATCTGCGGCTCGGTTCGTCCAGGGCTGCACGTTGTGGCTCCCTGGTGTCCGACAGTCGTCGACGCGCTCCGTGCATCTCCGCAGACGTGGATTCCCCTCGGTTCGGTTCGCTGGGGGCTCGGCCGTCTCGTGATGCCTGGCGTCTCGTGTGGACCATCGTTGTCGGTTGGTTCGGCGGTTCTTCCAATCCGGCTCTCGAATGACCAAAATGGTCCGGTTCTGTGGTTCAGATATCCGTCGCTCGAATGACCAAAATGTTGAGGATGCTCGCTCAACACTGCCTCTTCGGTAGCTCACGAGTGAGCACAGTGGACTGTATGTCGGTTCTCGGAATTCGTGGCTCCGGTTCGGTCGCCGTGGCTAACCCAGTCGTAGGCACGGCGGTTCAGACGCGGCACGTAGTTGCCACGTAGTTGCTACGTCACACGTAGCAAACCGTACGTTCGTAGCTCGTAGTGCGGTTCGGTTCAGTTCTGCGGCTCCGGATCCGATGCGTAGCTGCACGACGTAAACGCCACGTAGATATCACGTAGATAACGTAGACCGAAGTTTGGAGATCAACCAACACGAATGGGACCTCAGACAAACTTGGTTACGGCAGCTGGTCGATGCAGGTTCGATGCAGGTTCGAGTACGAGTTATAAAAACACTAGTTGACTTGTTCGTTATTTAATTTTCTTCGGCAGTATGGTAAACAATCGAAAACAATAATTCCTTATAAGCTTTTCCGATCTAATTCGACTCAGGATCTGTAAGCGTAATAATGGCTCGCAGGCCAATAGGAGGCGTCGATCCGTACATTCTACGGCCGGCACGCCCCTTTCGTCAAGTTCGTTCTTTTTTAAGAATCGTTGTATGAGAAAGTGAACTAGCTACGTGATTGGTCGTTCATATTCCCATTTTTCAGCTCTAACGGCTTTTCTGGTCTACGGGATGGGTGGTTCGGGAAGTGTCGTGTCTACGTTTACGGTTCGATTTCTACGTGAGATGTCTCATTCTGTAGCTTTCATTGCACCGCATTAAATGGCCTTATGTTTTATAAGATAAGATTTACGGTTCGTTAGTTATTAAGTCGGATCGATCGATGAAGTTAAATTTACGGTGTGCTGGCAAGTCGCGGAAGGCTATAAAAGGTAAGTGCAATGAGTCCAGATGCATCTATAAGTGTATACTAAGTGATTAGGTCATAATGAAGTTAATTTGAATTGTTAAGACGAAATTCCGATGCGATTTCGTACTGAAAATGGGCTCTAATCGGACGGTTCATAATTCACGTTAATTTTACGTTAACGTGAATTGCGGTTGACCTAATTACTTTAGAAACATTATAAAAACGGATTCCTGATGGGATTATCCGTTGCTATCGCTTGGCACTATTGCGGAAGCGATAGCAGGTGATGAGATATTATCATAACATTGCCACGTGGTTCGGTACCACGTGGATATCTTATGTAATATTCATCGCTATCGAATTGGGATTTTCGGATCGGAATCGGTTCGGGATTAGACCAGTTACATATCGTCGGCCTAAATCGCATACCTCGTAACTCCATTTTTTTTGAAAATCATGTTTTGACACTTTTAGATACTACTATTCTGAACGCATCTAACGGCAAAGCTCTTAAATACCAAAAATAAACCGTTTACTTTTAAAAAGCAAAATAGAAAACCTCGCAACTCCCGACCGCCATTTTGTAAAAGGAATACCTCGTATCTCCCCCCCCGCCACTCACTTTAGTACAGTTTGCGATGGCGTTGTGACTGCACGTCAGTTTTGCGTAAATATTTAGGAAGAAAACGGGTGCTGAATAACAGGTATGTGTTATAAGGTTCTACGATTTTACTGATTGTGTATTCTTGATAGATATTTACCATATTTAAACACATTAGACTATTGAAAATGTCGTTTGGTTGCGTGCCGTGGACATTACGAGGTTTGCTTCGCGTGGATCTTTACGCATGAATATTAGTTACGTGGTCTTCTACGCAAATTATTTAATCTTTCTGTGACTTTGGTCGAGACTTTATCTCGTTTTTAAATAATTAATTTATAAATCCCGGCGTTTCTAATACGAAGTTATGTCCGTAATGTAAGCCGGATATAGGACGAGAACGTTAATACGCAATATCCAATAAATTCAAAGTAATAAAAATAATATTTAAGAAAAACATCAAAAACCTTTGGACTTGGACCACGCCGGATAAACAACACAAAAATCAGATTGACTATGTACTGAGGAACTGCTCACAGCTCTTCACAAACATAGAAATTTTGAATAACAGAATATTCCCCAGCGACCATAGATTAGTGAGAGGCATCGTTCAACTACAAAAAACTAGAAGAAGTCGAGCGACATTCAGCGAACATAGTCGATCTATCGTGCGACAAAAATCAACAAGAATACCTCAGGACATTAAAGGAAAAAATAGAAAAGATGCAGTGGGAAAATAGCGACGACATAGAGACCTTCTATTTTAAGTTAGAGACAGCCGTGAAACAAAGTCTTAAGGCTGCCACCTCGAAAAAAAGTAATAAAGAAATACTAACTGACGAAACTAAACAACAACTTAAAAGGCGGACTCTACTACAGTCGAAACCATCAAAAACTAAAGAAGAGAAAAAAGAACTAGCGAATAAACAACTAAATACAGAGAAAACATGGATAACCCCATTGAAAGCGCAAAAAGAAACAGGCAAGATACAAACACGAAAATAGCTAAATAAGCATTGCAACAGACTTCTACCGGAATCTTTACCACGATGACCACAAAAAAGAAAATGTATTACGAAACCACGAAACACAGCTTACCTAATACACCTATTATACATTTTGACTACAGAGAAATCATAGAAAAAATTAAAAAATTGAAGAAGGATAAAAGCCCGGGCCATGACAATATTCCAAACGAAGCTCTAAAAATTGGGCAGAAAATACTAATAGGTCCAATAATAACTCTATTTAATAAAATTTTATATTTTGGATATGCAGAAAACTCCAAGGAGCTGGGGAGTCTCAAATCATTTTATTGTACAAAAAGGGAGATCCTTCCGATATAAACAACTATCGACCTATCAGTCTGCTGCCAACCTTATACAAACTGTTCTCTAGAAATTAAAAAGTATATAAACACATTATAAAAAAACTTAACCTAGGGTGCCGCCGGAGGGGCCCAGGCTACTGTGGTGTCGGGCTGCAGAGAGGAACCTCCTGACGATGCGCGCCGTGTCCAGTGAGGAGTACCGCCTTCTGTATCTGGCCCTTGATCCAGCCATCTAGCGAGAGTCTCTTAAGATGTTTGTCGAGACTCATCGCTACAAGACCGTTCGCCGAAACGACTATCGGGGCGATGATCGTCGAGTCAACATCCCACATGGCGGTCACCTCATGAGCATGATTATTATAGAAGCGTTGTTTTGTTGTTTGAGAAAAGTTGTAGTTTATAATATTTTTAGCCCTATTTAGAATTGAAAAAAAAATGTATAATTATAATTTAGCCACTCACATTTTTGAAGCCAGAAGAGGCTTTTCTGTTTAAAGTTTCATCATCATCATCATCATCAGCCCGGAGTCGTCCACTGCTGGACATATGCCTTCCCTATAATATTTTAATTTTAGTTTAAAGTTTAATAAATATTTTTTAATTTTTTTTTTATCCACAATTACCTTGCTCAGATCAAAAGACTATCCTCTATTTTTACGGATTTTTATCGCAAAGCTCTTAACTCCCGATTAGCTTTCTAAAATTTTCAGGAAAAACTCGTAACTCCAAATTTTCCAGGTTCAGGTGATTACAAAAAAATAGGTTTTAGCAATCTGACGGCTAAATTTAACTTAACATTATGTAAAAAAAATACTAAGTAAGTTTTCATGCAAAATTTTTGGTAATCAAGTTTTTTGTGCCTCCTGTAAAATTTGGTCAGATTGAGTTACGAGGTTTGCGATTTAGGCCGACGATATATGTGTCTCTTTTACGGACGTTTATATACATTTGGTACATAATAAATCGACTTATAGCGTCTTTTATGCGCAATAAAATAAATTAAATAAATTAACGTTTTACATATCAAATTCGCTTATGAACTAACAGTTTTCGGCTTGTGTCCGTAACAAGGGCTATTGGGATTTGTTGGTATATATTTGAAACCTACAGTTATAATTTTTCATTGATAATTTTTGTTTCAAAAACTACTCGAAATTGACAAAGTTCACGCGGAAAATCTGTTTTTTCAACTTATTTTCGACTGCACGCAATGGAAGCATGAAATAACTATGTTAATACTACCTAGAACTCGGGGAAAAGTACCTATTATTCGATTCAAAAAGTTGGTTGAAATGAAATTATCAATATATCTGTCATAACATGAAAAAAATAAAATTTAAAAGGAATAAGGCCTCTTATTATGTGTATAGTTATAATATTTTTATACAGATAAAAAAATATACAATTATTCAATTCGGCCTTACATCTACGAGTGATAAAATAACGTTGAATGCGTCCTTCCGTATCTCTACTATAATTAATTCACTATTATTAGCTACGATCATAAACAATCATATCATTAACCTCTCGCCCCGTATTGTAAAACACACTGTATACAGGTGATAACATTCAATTAATGTGATGCAATGGCTCCGATGACACATGATAGTGTTTGTTGCCAGCGACCCAGTTTGTGAGATACGGGACTACGACACACGGACCGATTATATGTTAAAAGAATATATACTTAATAAGTTTATGACTGTGATTACTGATCATCGGTAATACTATTATAAATAAGTTTCTGTCAAAAATGTCATTTTAGTGACAAGCTTTTATAGCCAACTGTACTTTTCTTTGAATATCCATCAAATGCTCACTGAGACGATTCTAAAGAGCCCAAGCTCGGTAGGATAGCTTTTTCTATTAAAGAGTTCCTATGGCCACTTTCCGGCTCCATCATCAGATCAGCCCCATGGTACCATATTATTGTATTGTCATCAAAGTTGTGTAAGTATGCAAAATTTCAGCTCAATCGGTTAACGATATCTGCTTCAAAATTGAGTTGCAAGATTCCACCCGAACAAACATACTTTAAACATACATACATACAATGCCAGTTAAATAAAAGCTTGTAAAAAGGTATTTATTTTCGTTTATTATCTACACACATACCTCTATTGTTCGTTTCTTTATACTACGATCAATGCGTAGCATTTTACAACCACCTAAGTATGATTTACAATAATCACACAATAAGCGTATTTAGGAACGCGCGCTAAGCAAATGCGGAAGGTGTAGCTGATGAAATATTACAAGCTGGCGTGTAGTGAGCCGTCTGCACATCTTAATCATGCTATATTTTATGTATCGTAAACCAGGGTTACTTTAGGCTACTTTGATAGATTTTATAAACGCAAATATTCATAGCTCAATTGAGCAAATGAAGTAAAAGGTTCTTAGGTCATTTATGAAGGTTGGTAGGCTTGCACAGATGGTCAAAGAAAATAAGGACAGGTGCGTAAAATCTCTTTTCCAAAATAGTCCCTTCCTTTTTAAGTCACCCCGTTCTACGGTATTGAACCAAAACGGTTAGCTAGCGATTTTTGTCCGCAGCCTAGTGAAATCGGAAGTGTGCGGTAGGCCTAACGGAAGCGTCTCGTTTCAAAACACTACCTGATATGGCTGCATGACGCGATATGCTTAGAACCAAAACAGTGTATGATTCAATAGTCCTCAGCAAGCGTGACCGTCCTGTCCTTTGTATTATCCGTATCTCTCTGTGCAGTACTGTAAGAGGGTGACGGGTAATGGATCGGAAATTCAGGTGGATATTTACCTAAAATTTACAAAATCCTCACTCATGCCTCAAACAAAGCCGCCTATACCTACAACTGAACAACAAAGCCGCCGCCAATGTTTAGGTATAAAAACATCCGATTATCCGATGCCTAGGCTATGTCGCGCGACAAGAGACAGGAAGTATAGTTGTGCAAGACCGGCAGGTCCACCGTGATATGAGAGGTCTCTCGATTCTCGAGTATCTCTTAATCAAATGTTCACCAAAATCTACAGATCTCACACTACGTGGTACAGTACTTTTATCTCACGAGTGCGGGTGAGCCGGGTGAGCCATGTT
Organism: Apotomis betuletana; assembly: GCA_932273695.1. Classification (NCBI taxonomy): domain Eukaryota; kingdom Metazoa; phylum Arthropoda; class Insecta; order Lepidoptera; family Tortricidae; genus Apotomis; species Apotomis betuletana. The sequence continues at coordinate 9,902,817 of OW026320.1, read as the reverse complement.
TGTGTGAGTAATGTACATGCACATTGGCTCTGTGTGGGTGAGCCGGCACTGAACGCTCCCGAGCTCACCCACACAGAGCCAATGTGCATGTACATCTACTCACACAAACATGGCTCACCCGCGCTCGTGAGATAAAAGTACTGTACTATCAAATGCAATGAAAATGTAATTTAGAAATAAAGCATATCATAAAACTGACCTGACGCGCGTAAGGGATCCACTACAGTTTATGGCCAGACTACAGGCCAGGCTTCAGAAGATGGCTCAAACTGTACCTTAATTCAATCCCAAGATGTTTTTTTTCCGTTTATTCAATAGCGGGCAGAAAAAAAGTTAATGGGAAATTCTCAATCCAAGTTAGCGATAACATTTTGAAATACTGACAAAAGTTAGAAAATCTCAAAGTTACCGACCGATTTTGAATTCAAAAGCGCTTTCTATTGAGGCCATTGGGGGAATCATTTTTAAAGTTACTTAATTTTCCTAAACAGTCACAGGCATATTATTTTCTGGTTCTACTTATACGTTCAGTTAGCCTTTTCTGAAAATAATCCTGATATCCTAATATCCTATATAAGTAAATTGGGGCAGGGGCACTCGATAAGGAAAACAAAAATTTTCAGGGTTAAAACTTAACTCACATTACGCTATTTTGGTTTTGTTATGCCAAAAAGCCAATCAGTAAGCCAGGTGTAAATTATAAATAAAAGCTTCAGTTTAAATCTAAAAGAGCGTATGGTCGTTCACGGCACCAACACACTTAAGCTTATTTGGAGTATCAGAGATAAAAATCTCTGTTGAGGATGCTCGCTCAACACTGCCTCTTCGGTAGCTCACGAGTGAGCACAGTGGACTGTATGTCGGTTCTCGGAATTCGTGGCTCCGGTTCGGTCGCCGTGGCTAACCCAGTCGTAGGCACGGCGGTTCAGACGCGGCACGTAGTTGCCACGTAGTTGCTACGTCACACGTAGCAAACCGTACGTTCGTAGCTCGTAGTGCGGTTCGGTTCAGTTCTGCGGCTCCGGATCCGATGCGTAGCTGCACGACGTAAACGCCACGTAGATATCACGTAGATAACGTAGACCGAAGTTTGGAGATCAACCAACACGAATGGGACCTCAGACAAACTTGGTTACGGCAGCTGGTCGATGCAGGTTCGATGCAGGTTCGAGTACGAGTTATAAAAACACTAGTTGACTTGTTCGTTATTTAATTTTCTTCGGCAGTATGGTAAACAATCGAAAACAATAATTCCTTATAAGCTTTTCCTTAAGATCTAATTCGACTCAGGATCTGTAAGCGTAATAATGGCTCGCAGGCCAATAGGAGGCGTCGATCCGTACATTCTACGGCCGGCACGCCCCTTTCGTCAAGTTCGTTCTTTTTTAAGAATCGTTGTATGAGAAAGTGAACTAGCTACGTGATTGGTCGTTCATATTCCCATTTTTCAGCTCTAACGGCTTTTCTGGTCTACGGGATGGGTGGTTCGGGAAGTGTCGTGTCTACGTTTACGGTTCGATTTCTACGTGAGATGTCTCATTCTGTAGCTTTCATTGCACCGCATTAAATGGCCTTATGTTTTATAAGATAAGATTTACGGTTCGTTAGTTATTAAGTCGGATCGATCGATGAAGTTAAATTTACGGTGTGCTGGCAAGTCGCGGAAGGCTATAAAAGGTAAGTGCAATGAGTCCAGATGCATCTATAAGTGTATACTAAGTGATTAGGTCATAATGAAGTTAATTTGAATTGTTAAGACGAAATTCCGATACGATTTCGTACTGAAAATGGGCTCTAATCGGACGGTTCATAATTCACGTTAATTTTACGTTAACGTGAATTGCGGTTGACCTAATTACTTTAGAAACATTATAAAAACGGATTCCTGATGGGATTATCCGTTGCTATCGCTTGGCACTATTGCGGAAGCGATAGCAGGTGATGAGATATTATCATAACATTGCCACGTGGTTCGGTACCACGTGGATATCTTATGTAATATTCATCGCTATCGAATTGTGATTTTCGGATCGGAATCGGTTTGGGATTAGACCAGTTACATATATGTGTCTCTTTTACGGACGTTTATATACATTTGGTACATAATAAATCGACTTATAGCGTCTTTTATGCGCAATAAAATAAATTAAATAAATTAACGTTTTACATATCAAATTCGCTTATGAACTAACAGTTTTCGGCTTGTGTCCGTAACAATTCTCCCCCCGATCGCGAAGTCGATCCCTCGGTGATGGGCAGGACCACAAGCCGGCTCGTAGCTCGCCTGAAGACTCCTCCTCTTGTCCTGACGTCCACGTTCCGTACTGCGCCGTCAGGGCCGGGGTGGGTCGCCTCCACGATGCCGCGCGGCCACACGTTGCGAGGCGCGCTGGGGTCCGTGATGAGCACGTAGTCACCAACGGCGACCGTAGGCTCCCGTGACATTGAGGATTGTCGTGGGGCTAAGGTCGGCAGGTATTCTCGGATCCACCGGTTCCACCAGTGGTCGGCGAGAGCTTGACTTGCTTTCCATATTTTGCGATCTGCCTCGTCGCAGGGGCCGGTTAGTGGGACCCCCGCCGGGCCGCCCAATAAAAAGTGATTGGGCGTTATCGCTTCGCTCTCGTTCGGATCAACGCTCACGTGTGTTAGGGGACGTGAGTTGACCGAATATTCAACTTCAGCTAGAAGTGTAATCAGGATTTCTTCTTTCGGGCTTCGTGTGTTGAGTGTAGCGGCGAGTGCAGTCTTGACGCTTCGTATAAGGCGCTCCCAGGCGCCGCCCATGTTCGGTGCGCCGGGCGCGATGAAACGCCAGCTCATTCGGTGTTGCACGCCGTGTTCTTGTAGCGCCGGTATCCAGTCGTGGTAGGCGGCGCGTAGCTCAGCATCCGTGCCCCTCAGATTTGTGCCGTTGTCACTCCACATGACGGCGGGCCATCCTCTGCGGGCGGCAAGGCGGCGTAGCGACATGACGGCGCTGCTCGTAGACAGGGAGTACACGAGCTCCATGTGTACAGCTCGGGTTGTGAGGCACGTGTATAGCGCTACCCAGCGCTTCTCGTGCCGGCGGCCCACAGTGACTGTGAGCGGGCCGAACAGGTCCACCGCACAGTAAGTGAAGGGCCGTGCGTGCGGTTGCAAGCGATCGGAGGGCAGATCGCCCAAGGGCGGCACGCGTGGGCGCGTGCGGCGGAGCACGCAATGCATGCACGCTCGGGCCACACTGCGAACGGTTGGTCGCAGGTGCAGGATCCACAGTTGCTGCCTTAAATCATTCACAACTGTTTCGTTAGAACAATGATGCGCTCGCTTATGAGCGCGCAAAATAAAAAGTTTCGTAAACGGATTTCGCCCGTCCAATATGACGGGTTGCTTGTTTGTAGCCGTGGGCGCGGCGTCGATACGCCCGCGCATATGTATGAGGCCGTCGTCTTGCAGCTGCGGGTCTAGCTTGTACAGCCGGCTGCTACGGGCGATGGCCTCCCCCCGTGAGAGAGCTCGGAGTTCCTCGGGAAAATCACGCCGCTGGGCCCACTGCATCCACAGGTTTTCAGCTGTAAGATAGTGACGTGTTTCTAACGATACCTGGGTTTTCCTTTTCAGTCGCTCTATGAAAAGGAGTGCTCGGGCCGTCGCGCCGATCAAGCGATCGTAGTTGCTGAAACGCTCGATTTTCGGCAGCGGCGGATCTACGTGATTCGTCACGTAACACCGTTCTGTCGGTACCTGCTCGGTTATTTCGATCGGCGGCTCTGCTTGCGGTGCTCGATTTTCTTGCGGCCATTCGGGTTCGGGTTGTCGCAGGAAATCAGGACCCACGTACCATCTATCGGTGCTCCTTACCACGCGATAGGGGTCCGGTCGAGTACCGTCGTCGGCCGGATTCATCTTTGTCGGGACCCAGCGCCATTGTTCGGGTTCGGTGAGCTCCGCTATCTCACCTAAGCGGTGGCTCACGAACGCGCTGTATCGGCGCGCGTTCTCGCGTACCCAGTGCAGTACGGTTCGGCTGTCGGTCCAGTAGACGATCTGCACGGGTTTCACGCGGTGCTCGTTCTGCAATGTCTGCGCTAATCGGGCTCCTATTAAAGCGGCTTGAAGTTCGGCTCGTGGTATGGACAAGCGACGAACGGGAGTTACCTTAGATTTCGCTGCGGCTAAGTGTACTCGCGGCTCGTTCTCGCCCGTCTCCCCTTCCGTCCTCCAGTACGCGGTGGCGGCGAACGCTTGCTCTGACGCGTCCACAAACACGTGCAGTTGATGCCGCACGCCTGTACCTAGCTGGATACAGCGTCGCGGTAATCGCAGCTCGGCTACGTGTTTGATATGCTCCAGCCACGTAACGAAAGCGTTGTTCAACTCGCCTGGCAGCGGCGAGTCCCAGCTCGTTCTCAGGGCCCACACGTTCTGTAGCAGGACCTTTCCCGTCACGGTGTACTGCGCTAAGTACCCTAGCGGGTCGAACAGGCTCATCAAAGCGCTGAGGGCTTCGCGCTTCGTGGGACCCCGTTGTAGTTCTCGTACCTCGGGCGGCACGCGAATCAGCGATGTATTGAAGCTTAGCTCGTCGGTTCGAGCGTTCCAATACAATCCCAATACCTTTTGCTCTTTGTTGCCTAAGCTTGTGAGATCGTCGGCGGCTCGTTGCTCGGGCGGGATCTGCTCCATTAGCCTCGTCGAATTCGAGGCCCAGCTTCGCAGGACGAAGCCTCCCATAGCGTGTGAGGCTGCTACTTGCTTAGCGGCGTCGATCGCCTGCTGCTCCGTCTCGTATCCCGCCAAGAAATCATCCATATAATGATTCGTCTGAATATCGTAAACGGCGTCCGGATACAGCTCGGCGTTGTCCTGGGCGTTCCTGTTTCGCACGCTATGTGCTAAGTATGGAGAAGACGTATTCCCGAATATCATCGATTTCATGCGATATACTTGCGGCGGTCGCTCCCGATTCATTCCCCTCCACAGGAATAGCTGCGCCATTTGATCGTCGGGTCTCATCTGGATCCGTAGAAACATCTCCTGTATGTCGGCGCTAACTGCGAACTCACCTTCGCGGAATCTGCACAGGATACCCGGGAGTGACTGCAGTAAATCCGGGCCCTCAAGCAGCTTGTCGTTTAGACTGACGTTCTGCGAGGTCGCCCTGGAGTCGAATACCAACCTGATTTTGTTGCCTTTATTTATGTTTCGTACAGCAAAGTGCGGCAAAAACCAGGTTTTATGACCGTCGTAATCGCCTATGTGTCGCACGGCGTACTCCTTGGTCAGCAAGTTATCTATTTGCGCGGTGTATTCCGCTGCAAACGTCGGATCCCTGTCCATACGTCGTTCGATGCCGCGCAACCTGTTATACGCCATAGTATAACTGGGCGGCAAGCAGGGTTCGTCGTCGCGCCACAGTTGTCCAACCTCGTAGCGCGGGCCGTCGATGCGTTTAACTGTCGCGTTAAATATGTCGATAGCGCGTTGATCCTGCGGGCTCCTTTTGTCGATTAACTTCACGCCTAGCGCTTCGACGTCAAAGTACCTTTTCAACGCCATGTTTATTTCTCGGTCTTCATTCGAGAAAGCGTGCATGACTACCTCTCGATCGCTCTGGTTCCGTAGGTAGCGTGGAGCCATGCCGTAAATCGTCCATCCGATTTTTGAACGGATCGCCACTGGGTCGCACTGCCTTCCCGTTCTCGTTTCTAGCGGGATCGTCAGGTGCCAGTGGTCCGCGCCCAATAGTATCTTAGGCGCGGCATGTTCGTAGCAGGCTTCATTCAAGTCGGCTAAGTGTTCGAAGTTGAGTACCGCCCTACGCGGCATGTACTGCTCACGTAGTCCCAGTTGCGGTACAGTGCGCAGCGTAAGCGAGTGTGACGGGCCTCCGCTCGTAGCTCGGACGCTTACCTCTACGCGCTGACTCGGTTGCGTTAGGCATATCGAGCCTACGCCTTGTATGACGAGAGGTTTTTCAGGTCCCGTTGCTCCTAGTTGATCCGCCAGTCCCTGATCGATGAGAGATATCGTGCTCCCCTCATCGATCATACAAAATGTTTCGATGCTTCCGTTCGGTCCGCTTACGACGATAGGCATTATTTTAAGCATTACCTTCGTGTTCGCGTCGACGGTATTGGCGGTTAGCTCCGCCGTTGTGTGCGCGTGCTCGTTCTGCACGGGCGTCTTATCTCTACGCGTGGGGCCGGGCGCCGCCTGCGCTGTGCTACGCGTCGGGCGGGCTGGGTGGTCGAGTGCTACGTCGGGTGCTACGTGGGGCGGCGCCTTACTCGTAGGCGGCGTCGAATCGTGTAGCAGTTTGTGGTGTGAGTGTGGGCAGTTAGGTACGCCGCAACCTTTCGCCGTGCAGTTCTCGCGGCGGTGTCTCTTGTCGAGACACTTGTAGCAGATGCGTGCGTCTCGAGCCCACTCCCATCTCGCTCCTATCGTCATACCTAATAGCTTGCGGCAATCCGTGGTTCGGTGTGTGTTGCCGCAACACAGACAGGCGTCCACTCGTTCTGTGGCGTATGTCTGGGCTCTTACGGGTGCGGGGCGTCGTATCGCAGCTCCGCTATTCACGGGGTTCGGGCGTCGGGACGGCAGCGGCTGGTGACTCACGTTCGTAGTGGCTGGGCGTCGCGACGCTGGGGCTCGTGCGTGCGAGAATTGTAATTCGGCGTCGGATTCGTCGAGTAAGAATTCCGCTAGCATTACGATCTCGCACTCACCTGTTCGCATGTGTTCACGTGCGTGTGTGCACCATCTCGATCTCAGGTGCGGGCTCAGGCGGTCGGTAATCTCCCGGATCAGTAGTGGGTTACCTGCGTAGTGTGACTTATCTAAGTCCATGAGCGTCGCGACGATATTCATCACCCTTATGGAGAAAGTGTTGAGGTCAGTCGCGCTCGGTCCTAGGGCGGGCAATCGTTTCAAGTCCTCCAGCGCCCTGTCGACGAGAATGTCGGTCCTACCGAAATTCTTTTTTAATATGCGGATGATTAAGTCCGGACTCGATCCCGACGCCAGCATGTGTTGGACGCATTCTCGCGCCTCACCTTTCAGCGCCGCGCGGAGTCGAGCCATGTTCTCGAAATTCGAGAACTTATACCGCTGTGTGCTCTCGGTGTACGAGTGGTAAAACGTTAACCACTCGTTCGGCAGTCCGGTATAAATCGGGAGTTCGTATACCTGTTTCGGCGGCGGACGAGTTATACTCTCGATGCGATCGGCGAGTCGGTCGATGTCTTCGTTGCGGCTCGCGGTTCGGCTTCGGCTCGGACGGAGTTCGCCTCGTTCAGGCGTGACCGTGCGCTGCCTCATCGGCGTCGGTTTAGCAGGCACGATATTTGCTCCGTCACTCACCTCGGTTCGTTGAAACCACGCATCGATACGCTGCGTGGTTTCTTGGTCGGTCGGCGTTAGTCGACCCGCCTGTGAGCCGCCAGCCTGGGACCCCTCCGCCTCTATCTGTTGCAGCTCGGTCTCGAGTCGCTTTTTCACGAGGTCCTCTTCGATGCGGAGTTGTTGTCGGCGTAGCTTTGCGATGCTCTCGGCTGCGGCGAGTTCGGCTTGCTTCCTGCGGGCCTCGGTGGTGCTGCTCGTGGCGGACGTGACCGTAGGCGCGCGGGTGTTGCCGATGTTGAAGCGTACTTGGTCGAAAGCACGTTCGCGATCGGCTCGTTCTCGGGAACGATCGGCGGTGCGAGTCGCGGTGTGAGTCGCGGGCGCGCGGGCCGCGGATGATTCGATCGGCGCGTGCGCGGCGAGGGGCGCGTTAAACGCGCGGTACGCGGACGTCGCGGGGGCCTCGGGGCCTCTGCGGTCGCGATCGTAGCCGGCGGCGCGCGTGGGCGCTCGGGCTTCGGGGTGCGCCGGCAGGCGAGTCGTCGGCGTCGAAAAGCCGGCTGCGGGGTCGTCGCGTTGCTCCCGTAGACTGGCTCGACGCAGGTGCTCGTCCAGCTTCTGCCGCCATTGGGTCGTGTCCGTGGGCGGCGATTCTGGATTCGATCTGCGGCTCGGTTCGTCCAGGGCTGCACGTTGTGGCTCCCTGGTGTCCGACAGTCGTCGACGCGCTCCGTGCATCTCCGCAGACGTGGATTCCCCTCGGTTCGGTTCGCTGGGGGCTCGGCCGTCTCGTGATGCCTGGCGTCTCGTGTGGACCATCGTTGTCGGTTGGTTCGGCGGTTCTTCCAATCCGGCTCTCGAATGACCAAAATGGTCCGGTTCTGTGGTTCAGATATCCGTCGCTCGAATGACCAAAATGTTGAGGATGCTCGCTCAACACTGCCTCTTCGGTAGCTCACGAGTGAGCACAGTGGACTGTATGTCGGTTCTCGGAATTCGTGGCTCCGGTTCGGTCGCCGTGGCTAACCCAGTCGTAGGCACGGCGGTTCAGACGCGGCACGTAGTTGCCACGTAGTTGCTACGTCACACGTAGCAAACCGTACGTTCGTAGCTCGTAGTGCGGTTCGGTTCAGTTCTGCGGCTCCGGATCCGATGCGTAGCTGCACGACGTAAACGCCACGTAGATATCACGTAGATAACGTAGACCGAAGTTTGGAGATCAACCAACACGAATGGGACCTCAGACAAACTTGGTTACGGCAGCTGGTCGATGCAGGTTCGATGCAGGTTCGAGTACGAGTTATAAAAACACTAGTTGACTTGTTCGTTATTTAATTTTCTTCGGCAGTATGGTAAACAATCGAAAACAATAATTCCTTATAAGCTTTTCCTTAAGATCTAATTCGACTCAGGATCTGTAAGCGTAATAATGGCTCGCAGGCCAATAGGAGGCGTCGATCCGTACATTCTACGGCCGGCACGCCCCTTTCGTCAAGTTCGTTCTTTTTTAAGAATCGTTGTATGAGAAAGTGAACTAGCTACGTGATTGGTCGTTCATATTCCCATTTTTCAGCTCTAACGGCTTTTCTGGTCTACGGGATGGGTGGTTCGGGAAGTGTCGTGTCTACGTTTACGGTTCGATTTCTACGTGAGATGTCTCATTCTGTAGCTTTCATTGCACCGCATTAAATGGCCTTATGTTTTATAAGATAAGATTTACGGTTCGTTAGTTATTAAGTCGGATCGATCGATGAAGTTAAATTTACGGTGTGCTGGCAAGTCGCGGAAGGCTATAAAAGGTAAGTGCAATGAGTCCAGATGCATCTATAAGTGTATACTAAGTGATTAGGTCATAATGAAGTTAATTTGAATTGTTAAGACGAAATTCCGATACGATTTCGTACTGAAAATGGGCTCTAATCGGACGGTTCATAATTCACGTTAATTTTACGTTAACGTGAATTGCGGTTGACCTAATTACTTTAGAAACATTATAAAAACGGATTCCTGATGGGATTATCCGTTGCTATCGCTTGGCACTATTGCGGAAGCGATAGCAGGTGATGAGATATTATCATAACATTGCCACGTGGTTCGGTACCACGTGGATATCTTATGTAATATTCATCGCTATCGAATTGTGATTTTCGGATCGGAATCGGTTTGGGATTAGACCAGTTACATATATGTGTCTCTTTTACGGACGTTTATATACATTTGGTACATAATAAATCGACTTATAGCGTCTTTTATGCGCAATAAAATAAATTAAATAAATTAACGTTTTACATATCAAATTCGCTTATGAACTAACAGTTTTCGGCTTGTGTCCGTAACAATCTCTTTATTGTTGTTTCTCGTGTTAACAACGTTCATTTAGATAAGATGCGAAGGTCGTTGAAATAAAGGGGGAGTTTAAACGTAAATGGGTCAACGAATACTAAATATGTAGTTTTTAGGGTTCCGTACCTTAAAAGGAAAAAACGAAACCCTTATAAGATCACTTTGTTGTCCGTCCGTCAGTCAAGATCCTTTATCTCGGGAACGCGTGAAGGTATCGAGTTGTAATTAAAATCTTATACTCTAGTTTACATTCCCTTGAAGATGTGAAAAAAGCAAACTTCCAAGTTAACGTATAAAAAAGATACGGCCGTTTATAGCGCAAAAAGCCGATTCATTCATTCATCCAAAATTTCATCTCAAACGGAAGCCTAGTACACCAATTCATCAATATTTTTCAGAAAATCTTTAATACTATTTTATGTGGGATATTTATATGATAAAGTTAAAAAATCTACACGAGCCGTGGTTCAAAAGCCGATACTATATATGTAGATATAAATATGAATTCATCACAAGACTATATCATAAATTTAACAGTATAATAATATGTCTATAATAAAACTGGAAAGGATGCCATAAATTACAGGATAATTCGGCTGCCATATTCCAAATGTTCCTTCAATACGTTTCACACATAAATTAATGGGTCATTAACAATGTCCAATTATAATTAAAAGTTACCCATAAACATGGCCGACTCACGAAACGGGTTGAGGTAGTCCGAGTGCCGGCTTATAGTTTAAGCTATGTCATCAAATGAAGGCGTGTCACAGGCAAACATAAAGTCGTCGAAAGTCGTTGGACCGGTATTCTAAAGATACCGGGTCATCCAAGTGTGGACCACATAATGAGCAATAAAAAATAGTTATTTGTTATGCAAGGCTGCAAAGTTGTTATTTGGCGCGAGTGTTGAAATTGAAAGCTGAGCGAGCGAAGGAATCTAAGATTGAACCATGAGCGAAGCGAATGGTTCAAAGATAGATTCCTGAGCGTAGCGAGGCTTTCAAGACACAAGAAGCTAAATAATTTTGCAGCCATGCGGAACACACAATTTTTCACCTCACTGCAGCGAGGAAAATGCAAGATTCAAGAAAAACAATTAAAACATAAAAATAATCATATTTAATTTTGCCTTCTATTTAACACATCAAATTTAAAACATAATACACTCAAATCCAAACCAAATAAATACGAGAGAGAAGCACACATATTAAAAATTTTAAGTAGGTAATATGGCCGTAATTTATCGTTGAGTTTTTCTTAAGCACTGTTATATTATATTTGTATTTGAAAATAGTTGACACATTCGTTGTGAATGTGGGAGAATGGCATTCTGGGAAGGATTAGATGGCCACTCGGAAGTATTTTTCATAACACGTGCTTTGGAAGTTATTGGACGATATGGGATACGAGCAAGATTATTTCGGCTTTACCTTCTTTAAAAACGCCAATAGTTTCGGTAAATTACTTATCGTCTCCAAATATTTATAACAAATCCTTTTTCGTTTTAAAGCAGGCTTTTAGCATTGGCTTAACTTTCTTGTTTTTGATATTTCTATAAAGTAAGACAACAGTATGTATTCTCCACAGAACAAAAATTTACGTTTACGTGAAACGTGAATTGTGAAAACTTCCAACTTTTTAATAATTATTTTTTTTCTCGGGTGCGTTTAGAAATTACACTCTTATGTTTCAACTTTTATAACAAATAAATATTAAAATTTGTGTTGTATTTTAATATATTTATTAGTCAAAATATGTAAATGAAACTGAAATACTTACTTTTAATATATATAAACATATTCAACATAAAATTAAGTGTAGAAAAAATAAAAACTTAAAAATCTGTAACCACAAACCAGGTTTCTGGACGTGATATTGTAGGTGTATTTTTTTAAAAAGAAGTATTCAAACGTATACATATGATTTTAGCCGGCCTGACCAGATCGCCCTTTATTAGCGTGCGTTGATTGGTTATTCGAAGATTTATCGATTGATGAAATCAGTCACGCGTTGAAGGAGTCTTAAAAATAAAAAGTTACATGCACCACAGAGAATCAAAATCATCGTGTTCGAAATTCAAATGACTTTTGCATGCTAGCGGATAAAATAGACTTTTGCACGCAGATTTCGCCCTATAAACGGAGGTTTTCCGAGCGAGTGAGGTGAAAAATTCTTTGTCATTTAGAAAACCATAATTGTGTCTCGAAATAAAGTATCAATGCACACCTCAACACGAAAGAAATACAAACACAGACAACACTATCGCCAAAGAGTGATAAATTTCTTCCAAACAAACTTTGGGTAGCGGACTTATAAATTAAAATCTGAGATGAGTATGCTACGCAAAAAGGAATCATGAAATCTACTAATCCAATTGTACTTGAATCGAATAGCCCGAGTAGGATTCAAAGTCTCAACTGTGCTCCAAATTGATAGTTGTCTTTGTAACCTGACCCAAGTCTGTTTCCTGCAACGCTTATCATCATATCAGTGGTGAAAATTCATTGAAATAGAATCATAGGGTTGTCACACAATATTCATTTCATTCGTGTACCTACATTTGACATACTGGTATAAACGTCGCTAAAACAATTTAAGATGAAGCACAGTTTTTTTTAAGTTACTAACCATTTATTCCGCGTCGCATTCGATTTATTTCCAATTTTGCCATTACTTCTACTTTAAACTGAGAAAATTCAGCACGATTATCCAGTTTTTTTTTTACTGAACATAAAATTAAGTATTTATATTACATCAAACATATTTTGACAAATAAATGTCAATTTAGTACCTATTATTTATAGAGTTCAATAACCAAATGAAACCTTTTTTAAGACAATTGGCTTCACACTATATATACCTATGAATAAAATAAGTAGGTACATATTTTATTGTTTTTTATCAAATTATACACGTAAAAATATTAATGTAATATTAATATGTAGTGCCAGCCCTAGTATTTTCAATGTTTCTTCACCACTGATAACGGGGTCTGCTTATCATTATCAGATCCCAGAACCCTTACCATGGACAAATTTACATGTGTAAACACGCTGACCCATGGTATAAGGAAATAAAATAAGGTATGGCATTCCGGCAAGTCAGCCTTGCTACGTCATTAATTAATTGCCGCTTTATGAAAACAAAATCATTATAAGGAAAAATGTGCGCGCCGGTCTTAAAAAAATTGGGCAAGTGCGAGTCGGACTCGCGCATGAAGGGTTCCGTACCATAATTTATAAAAAGTTTGTTGTATGGGAGCTCCCCTTAAATATTTATTTTATTTTATTTTTTGTATATGTTGTTATAGCGGCAATAGAAACACATCATCTGTGAAAATTTCAACTGTCTAGCTATCACCATTCTTGAGATACAGCCTGGTGACAGATGGATGGACGGACGGACGGACGGACGGACAGCGAAGTCTCAGTAATAGGGTCCCGTTTTTACTCTTTGAGTACGGAACCCTAAAAAAAATATGCATATACAGGGTGGCCCATTTAGATCGGTCTGTATGGGAAAGTCTGAAACTATAAGACATACGAAGATCTGTTCTTAGGAACCATGTCATCGATTTTAATGAAAATAAAAACTGGCAACACAGAAACGGATTGACAGAACTGTCCAACCAATCATAGCGTGTCTCGCCTGTCATTCCGGAGTGCCATACCTTGTTTTCTTATACCATGACACTGACCGTACTCGCTACCGACAGCGTCGGTCGATTGCAATAAATTGTACATAGTTTAAGGGCTTTAATTAAAACAAAACTCAATTGATTCCTTCGTGTGACGTATGTTACCCATACATTTTGTATGACTAACTTTCGTCACACAAAGGAAGCGATCGTGATTTTTCGTTAACGAAGCTTTTAACTATGTATTTTTTTTAAAGCTTTTATTTAACTTGCAATGTATGTATGTATGTAAGTATGTTTGTTCGGGTGGAATCTTGCAACTCAATTTTGAAGCAGATACCTGACTTAACTTTGATGACAATACAATAATATGGTACCATGGGGCTGATCTGACGATGGAGTCGGAAGGTGGCCATGGGAACTCTATAATAGAAAAAGCAATCCTACCGAGTTTGGGCTCTTTAGAATCGTCTCAGTAGGCATTTGATGGATATCCAAAGAAAAGTACAGTCGGCTATAAAAGCTTGTCACTAAAATGATTTTTTTGACAGAATCTTATTGCAATCGACCCGTAAACGATTAGTATGGAGAATTCAGCGCCCCTAGCGGTTACTTTGTAGAACTACAATTCTAGCGAGCCACACCTACCGAAACAGTGGGCGAGACAGTGCTCTCGTCCCTGTCACACACAAGAAAAACAGGCGAGACAGAGCACTGTCTCGCCACTGTAGTCGTTAGGTGTGCGCGCTCCAAGGGTACAGGTCTGTCCGATCGCTGACTACGCCAACCGTCTCCTAGCCTATAAACCGATTTGAAAGCGTAAACTAGCCAATACTCATATTTCATAATAAGTCCGTCGCGTCCGCGTAGTGGTAGCAACAAAGAGCAAGATTTGTAAATATTTTACGTTATTTTAGTATAATACTGTACAAGTACCGTTAGTAAAAAAACCGCCCAAATGCAAGCCGTACTCGCGCACCGAGAGTCCCGTACGAACACTTCCCTCTAACTGGCTGGGTTAAGTTTGCACCTGGTATGAGGAAATTTAACGCAACCGATCACGTTTATTGTGTGGGAGACCCACTTCAATATTTATTTTATTCTGTTTTTAGTGTTTGTTGTTACAGTGGCAACAGACATACATCATCTGTGAAAATTCCAACTAGAGATACATTCTGGTGACAGACGGCCAGACGGACAGCCCGGGTCCCGTTTTTTACCCTTTGGGTTATCCTAAAACGGATAACATGGAAGGCTAGAATTATTATACCATACCCATTGCTTAATTAAATAAATAAATAAATAAATAAATAAATATCGGACAACCTCACACAAATCGATCTAGTCCCAAATTAAGCTCAAGAAGGCTTGTGTTATGGGTACTAGATGACGATATACATACTTATATAGATAAATATATACTTAAATACATAGAACAACCATGACCCAAGCACAAATATTCGAGTTCATCACACAAATATTTGCCCTGGCCGGGATTCGAACCCGGGACCGTCAATTATTTTTATTAAAGCAGTGACGGTCTGCTAGAAAAACGAAACGAAAAACTGAACATTTTAATGATTCGGGCAGGATTCGAACCTGCGTCTCCAACGGCTTTCCGGGGCAACACGTGCGTCCTACCTATTGGACCACTGAACCAGATGTCAGAGCCATTGAATCTTTCAACCAGTTGCTTCTTGCGTGCCTTAGGATGGCATCGTAGCGCCATCTACCCCTAAAGCTCAGGTTTCCTAGGATAGTGGTGCCGATATTCTGGAAAACCAGGGTTGTAAACTGCCTGAACCATTAATTTTTTTAATTTTTCGCTTCACTGTAAATACGACGGAGAACTCAAGTAACCGACATCGCTAGGAAAGCCGCTAAATACTCTAAAATGGAGATGGGCGGGGCATGTATGTAGGCGAGAAGACGGACGCTGGTCTCCAAAGATACTGGAGTGGCAACCACAAATGGGAAAAAGAAGCGTGGGCAGACCCCCCTCTAGATGGAGAGACGACATAGTTAGGGTTGCAGGAAGAATGTGAATGCACGCGGCCCGGAATCGCAGTGAATGGAAAATGCACGAGGAGGCCCTAGAGTCCAGCAGTGGATAGATACGGGCTGATGATGATGATGATGACTGTAAATACCCATTGCTTCTTTCGAAAATTTAAACCTCGCGTAGCTCTTAAAATGCTTCGTATTTTTATGAAGTCGGTACTCAGAACATAAATAACCTGTAATCTGTTTCTGGTTGTTTCGTTAATAAATAGAGATGCTTGGAATTGATAAGCTATCTCAGTATCTCTGGAATGGAATGTTCGCGTTCCTTTTCTGTTACAAATAAACTGGCATTTTCTGTTTCAAATAATGGGCAATGATCATTGTCTACCAAATCTACCGAATTTTATATGGGCAATGGAAGCTATAATTTTCAAGAAAATCAGCAAATCATCGATATGTCAAGCACAGTTGTAATGGACAGCAAAAGAAATTCCCACCCTTTATGACATGTTTATAACTAAACATTTATTAGTGTTGTTTTGATAGTTTAAAAATATCTTATGATTGTCTCTTAATATTTCAGTTTACAGGAAAAATGTCCACACCTAATTTGTTGTTCTCCATTACCGGTGTCTTCATCCTAGTTGGTCCCATGAAATCTTAGAGAAATTGTGCAAAATAAGGTACTATCGAAGACGCGATAACAACTGTAGATTTGAAAACTAATATAAACCTTAGTACAACGTGTTAAGGTCTATGGGTGTATAACTGTCTCTTCACTCTCGGAGAGCGTCAGATGGTGACATGGAATTGATGATAACAGGGAGTCGAAAATAGTATTCATTTCAGTTTTTTTTTGTTACAAAGTGATCATTATTTTTATAACCCCATCCACATTAGCCCCCTAGTGTCTCATTACATGGGAGCTGTCAAACGCTGCGCAGGAGTTGATTTGTGGCGTTAAACCAACTCAAAACAGATATCGTCATAGAAAATCTTACTTCCTAGCCACGGGAAGACGTAAAACTTTAGACAAACCACGGGCGGTAATTTCTAAAGCCCCAGATCACATATTTGAGCATTTATAAAAAAAAAATCACAAAAATTAATACATGAATTAAAGTTCAATATAATTTTCCTATTTCGTTACCAATTCTTTTAGTAATTTTATATCAATGTTATATGTTATGTTATGTTATTACGGCTATGTTTGATAATTCAGGTTCTGTTATGCTTATGCTTTTTTAATTATACCTACCATGTGGGTCCTGTAACAGGAGCAAAAAATTTAAACATAGATTTTACTCGTCAAACTTAACAACGATATATCTGTTCAGAAACTTTTTTTAAAAATACTGTTTTCATATGTTCATTATTTCAAACAAAGTAAATAGCATTTTCAATGTAGGTACGACGTCCAACATTGACATCGCCTTAGATGTTTCGCAATACATTGCTTCTTTGAATAAACTTTATTTTACAGGGTTACATTATAAATAAGTTATTTTTAAAAGTTGTTTGATAAATGTTGTTCAGTTTGAGGGGTAGAATCTATGTTTTAGTTTATTGCTCCTGTTGCAGGGCCCACCTGGTATATAATCTGAAATGAATGTATTGGAAATCACGAAAATTGGTAACAAAATAGGGATAATATAATTGAACATTAATTGACGTCTTAATTATGTACAAACTTTTTGAGAAAGCTCATTTATGGCTCTCACCTTCGGTTCGGCCCACACCCGGGCCATTCACTAATTTACCGCCCTAGGTATGTAATGTGCTATTTTAACCCCATCAGTCCACATTAGCCCCCCAGTGTCTCATTACACATGAGAGCTGTCAAATGTTGCGCACGCGCTGATTAATGTGTTTTTAAACGGTTATAACGACCGCGTAATGATAATAACTGATCTACCAGTAGGGTTACGAAAATAAATTGAATTATGATATACATTTCACAGTTCATTTTTTGTTAGATGTAGATTTATTTATTTCATAATATAAAATGTGAGCATAAATTACGCTGCTCTCACAAGGTCATCAGTCCATCTAGACGGCAGCTCCCACGCTGCGTTTTTCTATATATGGTCGCCACTCCAGGACTTTGCTGCGGCCATCCATTCTCCGGGCTACATGGCCTGCCTAGGAGCGAGCTATGGGGGAGGCCAATGTTGGATGTGAAGATAGATAGATAGACAGAAATAACGCAAATTTAACCAGAAATGAAATCAGATTCTCCTATTCATCATTACCTGATGAATGATTAGCAAGCACAGCGGATAAGCAAGCTGAAGTGGCAGTGGGCTGGTCATATCTGCCGTACGGGATCCTGCCGTTTTGCCAAAATTATTTTCGTCAAATTTCAGTACCCAAACAAATTTTAGCAAGTGTTTTTATTGCCAATGCAATCTTTGGCATAATTTCAATACGCACATTTTCATTTGGTCAAATTTTCGTTCAGCTAAATATTACTTCGAAAAATGTCATTTAGGCATTTGGTCTTTTAGCAAATGCTTTATGAAGGCAAAAAAATATCAGATAATAAACATTTAGTCAAATTTTCATTCAGCTAAATAATACTACGAAAAATTACATTTAGGCATTTGGTCTAGCAAATGCTTTATTAAGGTAAAACAAAACAATGATTCAAAAGGATTTTTTTTCATTTAACCAGTGATATTTTTGGCTCTGCATAAGAGCTGCGACCACAACAGCGCGCGAGTCGAGCGAGCGAAGCTAGCGTGCCGCGGCAGTAGCCGGCAAAGCGCAAAAACTGACCTGGCTGGGTTAGGTTAGGTTAGAACTGCGACCACAACAGTGCGCGAGCCGAGCGAGCGAAGCTAGCGTACCGCGGCAGCAACCGGCAAAGCGCCAAAACCGACCTGGCTGGGTTAGGTTAGGTTAGAACTGCGACCACAACAGCACGTGAGTCGAGCGAGCGAAGCTAGCGTGCCGCGGCAGTAGCCGGCAAAGCGCAAAAACCGACCTGGCTGGGTTAGGTTAGGTTAGAACTGCGACCACAACAGTGCGCAAGCCGAGCGAGCGAAGCTAGCGTACCGCGGCAGCAACCGGCAAAGCGCCAAAACCGACCTGGCTGGGTTAGGTTAGGTTAGAACTGCGACCACAACAGCACGCGAGTCGAGCGAGCGAAGCTAGCGTGCCGCGGCAGTAGCCGGCAAAGCGCAAAAACCGACCTGGCTGGGTTAGGTTAGGTTAGAACTGCGACCACAACAGTGCGCAGGCCGAGCGAGCGAAGCTAGCGTGCTGCGGCAGCAACCGGAAAAGGGCCAAAACCGACCTGGCTGGGTTAGGTTAGGTTAGAACTGCGACCACAACAGTGCGCAAGCCGAGCGAGCGAAGCTAGCGTACCGCGGCAGCAACCGGCATAAAGCGCCAAAACCGACCTGGCTGGGTTAGGTTAGGTTAGAACTGCGACCACAACAGCACGCGAGTCGAGCGAGCGAAGCTAGTGTGCCGCGGCAGTAGCCGGCAAAGCGCAAAAACCGACCTGGCTGGGTTAGGTTAGGTTAGAACTGCGACCACAACAGTGCGCAGGCCGAGCGAGCGAAGCTAGCGTGCTGCGGCAGCAACCGGAAAAGGGCCAAAACCGACCTGGCTGGGTTAGGTTAGGTTAGAACTGCGACAACAACAGTGCGCAAGCCGAGCGAGCGAAGCTAGCGTGCCGCGGCAGCAACCGGCAAAGCGCCAAAACTGACCTGGCTGGGTTAGGTTAGGTTAGAACTGCGACCACAACAGTGCGCAAGCCGAGCGAACGAAGCTATAAAACACTAGAATAGAACCAATAGAAACAATAGAATAGAAGAACTAAAAAAACTAAACTAGAATTTCACTGGAGGGTTGTTCTTCCCGCAGCGCCGGAGCTACGAAGGAGTACGTTTTGCCCAAAAAAAATTGCCCATACAAACACGCTTATTTTAGCGTATTCTATACGATAACATCATAAAACATGTGTCCAGAAAGTCCAACTCCAACGTTTACTAAAGTTTGACGATACAAGTCATTTTCCAGTTGGCATAACATATTTTGCTAAAATTATGTTATGCCAACTAAAACATTTGACTAAATGAAATTTGGTCAAAGTACCAGTTGGCAAACGAGTCATTGTCTAAACGTTGACGTGCCAAACATTAGGTTTGCGTAACAATTGTTTGCGAAAATTTAATTTAGCAAATGATCATTTGGCGAAGGAAATTCTTCGAATTTTTTTTTGGGTAGTGATAATTTGGCAAACATATTTTGGTAAAACATAGGTAACCCCTGCCGTACACTGGGGCAAACGAGTCCTGGAGTGGAGGCCACGAATCGGTAAACGTAGTGTAGGGCGCCCTGTAACAAGGTGGCGCGACGACATTCGTAGGACAGCGGGTAGTAACTGGAGGACGAGAGCTGAAAATCGAGCTCAGTGGCGTGCCATGGGAGAGGCCTATGTCCAGCAGTGGACTGAAACAGGCTGATGATGATGTTGATGAATGATGAGCATTTGATAAATGTTTTTTTAGGGTTCCGTACTCAAAGGGTAAAAAACGGGACCCTATTACTAAGCGTCCGCTGTCCGTCCGTCTGTCCGTCTGTCACCAGGCTGTATCTCATGAGCCGTGATCGCTAGACAGTTGAAATTTTCACAGATGATGTATTTCTGTTGCCGCTATAGTTATAGCAACAAAATTCATGATAAAATAATAATAATTAAGGGGCCCCATACAAAAGTAGGGGTTTTTCCATGATATTTCGTTCGACGGGCATTTTCTCATGAACCGTAATATACAACATAAACCGTATAGAATGTATATTTTTGTAAACGCTATAACAACATTTTTTTGTTTTTTAATTAAATAATTAAAAAGATTGTAAGTAAAAATTAAAGGGGGCCACATAAAAAGAACACGTTTATTGCTCGATATTGGTAAGAGTTCAACTCGCTCTTGACCGGATTTTTTTTAAGTTACTGAACTAATATTCAGTTTGAATAGGGACAGACCACACTCGGTATAATATGAGTGTCTTGCTCGAATGAAAGTCATGTTTACAACTTGACGACGCGTTTGGCTCGGTTTGTAGACACCTGCCTATTGAGCCGGCGGTCCCGGGTTCGAATCCCGGCCAGGGCAAATATTAGTGTGATGAACTCGAATATTTGTGCTTGGGTCATGGTTGTGCTATGTATTTAAGTATGTATATCGTCGTCTAGTACCCATAACACAAGCCTTTCTTGAGCTTAATTTGGGACTAGATCGATTTGTGTGAGGTTGTCCAAAAAAAGAAAATAAAAAAAAAGAACTCTCGTGCTGGTCGTCAGTGACAGTGACTACCGCATGTGGTATTTAGTCCTAATGATAAGCCCTTTGAAAGTGTCCGGAAGCGCGTGTCATTAAAGAGTCATTAGGGAACGACACCCGTAGACCACGGGGCGTCTACAATTAAAATGTAGAAAAACTGGCCAAGTTGTATCATACAACTTGGCCGATTTTGCTTGGGATTTGGCTTGGCGCATGATCTTGGCCGATGTTTTACATTTAACTTGAACTCTGGCGCGGCGGAAAGTGAAATTGTGTTTTGTCCTTTAGTCAGTATTCTCAAATAGGCATGTCGAAAATAAATTCTGACGATGGCACTCGATTTTATTTTTGTTTGGGATCAAATGTCTGTGAAATGAAATGAAATAAAAAAATGAAATAATTTATTCAGTAAGTAGGCCACAAGGGCACTTTTACAAGTCAGATTGTGAGTCTACCGGTATTTCGCAAGAGGAGACCGCTGTTGAGAAGAAAGCCGAAAGCAACTCAACAGTAAGTCATATTTTCGTAAATTATACTTAAAAATTAATACAATTATATTATAACTAAGTATTTGATACATATACGAGTATGTTAGAGATGTACAAGATTCTCCAAATCAATGTTTACACTAAAAATTATATAAAATAAAGTGATTTTTTCAGAGATGTAGAAGGTCTCTAGGCGTCACGACACGCAATATAGATAGGTATAATTGATTAATGAAATAATTTAATTCCGTTGAGATGTCTAAGGTCTCAAGGGGTCAAAATCAATAACTGATGCAACAAAATACTTAAGTACTCAATTTATGTATACTGTATGGGACTACGCTTAGACTGCTCTAAAAGTCAGAAATGACCGTGAAAGTTTAGCATTCCTACGAGCGCTAAAACGCTTCATACAAATGGCCACCTAATCGTGATGTCATTATATTTTATGGGTACCAATATTTCTATGGAGACAATAAGTAATTTGCCATTTTCACAGTGAAAAAGTGTGTATAAGTTCATGGTTTCCATACAATTAGATATTGTTTTGTTTAATTATTAGGATTCTCAAAACATGTTTGGGAAAAGCAAAATACATGCATTAAGAGGCCTTATTCCCTTTAAAATGCTGATTGTTTTAGACATTTTTCTCTGTGACCAAAAATGTTTCTTAACATATTATTGATGTTACTACCTAGAACAAGGCTATTGGGATTTATTGGTATATATTTGAAACCTACAGTTTGAATTTTTCATTGATAATTTTTGTTTCAAAAACTACTCGACAAAATTCACGCGGACAATTAGTTTTTTTAACTTATTTTCGACTGCACGCAATAAAAGCATGAAATAGCTATGTTACTACCTAGAACTCGGGAAAAAGTATTATCCACTTCAAAAAGTTGGTTGAAATTATCAATATATTTGTCATAATATGAAAAAAATAATTTAAAAAAGGAATAATTTAAGGCCTCTTAACGCATAGCTGTGAAAAGGGCTTGCCAGCTTCGTATCACTATCCGTCTATAGCTACTCACGCGGCCCTTCTTTCCTGCAGTAATGTACTATTTTGACAGAAACTTATTTCATAGCTCTTGACGACGCGTTTGGCTCGGTTTGTAGACACCTGCCTACTGAGCCGGCGGTCCCGGGTTCGAATCCCGGCCAGGGCAAATATTTGTGTGATGAACTCGAATATTTGTGCTTGGGTCATGGTTGTTCTATGTATTTAAGTATATCATTATGTATATCGTCGTCTAGAATCCATAACACAAGCCTTCTTGAGCTTAATTTGGGACTAGATCGATTTGTGTGAGGTTGTCCGATATTAAAAAATAAATAAATAGCAACATGAAGTTTTGGTGATTCCCCTCCAGTCTTCCTTCGATTAGTGTAGCTTTGTGACGATTGATATATGCGCTTCTGGAGTCTATTTGTACGACAGCTGATGACAGACGAAATGACAGATCACCCCTCAACACTATAAATAACGTGTTTTCTTTTGTTCTTTTGGACAAAATGTTTTTACGCTGAAATGAAACTGTAACATACGGCTGAAATAGTGGTTCTAAAATCCACGTCGCTAATTGAAAAAAAGGGTGGTTGTTTTTTTAGACATTGACTTTGATTGATTCAATCTTAGGTTTACAACTAGCGACCCGTCCCGGCTTCGCATGGGTGCAATGCTAATATTATGCATTAAT
Organism: Apotomis betuletana; assembly: GCA_932273695.1. Taxonomy (NCBI): domain Eukaryota; kingdom Metazoa; phylum Arthropoda; class Insecta; order Lepidoptera; family Tortricidae; genus Apotomis; species Apotomis betuletana. Next base: position 9,880,010 of record OW026320.1, on the reverse strand, counting down.
TATAACATATAAACGTTCAATTATTGTATTAAGCGGTTTACACTCACGTGAAATTGTCAAGAACGGCCCGACATGTTTCGAACTCGTATGGAGCCCTTCATCAGGGACGGCTGCCCGTACACCGCCGCGGCAAACTCGTCACTGCTGATACTTTGACCGACGTTCCTGGTTGGGCTTTACCTCCAGCATGGAAGCCTGTGCTTCCGACGGCGAAACATATTGTGCGTTTGGACAATCCCGTGGACACCATTAGTCAAGTGTGCGTAATGTCTATTGATGACAAAAGTGACGGACGGACAAGTTGCGGGCTTGCAAGCACCCCCCGCCCCCGCGCCATCGGCGCGCGCGCTCAGAGCGGAACGTCGGTCAAAGTATCAGCAGTGACGAGTTTGCCGCGGCGGTGTACGGGCAGCCGTCCCTGATGAAGGGCTCCATACGAGTTCGAAACATTTCGGGCCGTTCCTGACAATTTCACGTGAGTGTAAACCGCTTAATACAATAATTAAATATGTCTCACGAAAGTTTTAATAAAATTATATAAACGTTCCTTTTGAATCACTCTATCTATTAAAAAAACCACATCAAAATCCGTTGCGTAGTTTTAAAGATCTAAGCATACATAGGGACAAACAGACAGACAGACAGTCAGGAAGCGACTTTGTTTTATACTATGTAGTGATGAAGCGAAATTTGAAAACATTTATGGTTCAGACAGGGTTTGAACGTGCGTCTCCAACAGCTTTCCAGGCCAACACGGTTCTACCTATTGGACCACTGAGCTGATAAGAGAGCCATTGAATTTTTCAAGCAGTTTCTTAGGGTGGATCGTAGCACCATCTACCGTAAAGATTCAGATTTAATGATTGGCACCATCGTCTCAAGTTATGGTGAGAATCGATAGCAACGATGTGCTACATCCAACAGAAATACATCAACTGTGAACATTTTAACAGTGACAATTTAAATATCTAAGTATTGATTTATTAAAACTTATTTAAGTTAGTTGCACCGCCCACAATTTATCTGCTTTGCTGATAGTTGACAGGTAGAGAATGCCTCGTGTCATTAAGTCCGCCTTTTGTACGATAAGTTTTCTTATGTGCAATAAAGATTAAGTAAATAAATACAACACAAATCAATCCAATAATCACATCACGAAACATACGAGGAGTTTCGTCTTATATGTCGTAAAAAGTAGAGTGTGTGGTCAGTTTTACGGCGTTGGGTGCTCATTTGTATGTATGTAGAGACCGGCAGATAGAGTCATAAACAAACTGCACTCGAATTAACGCAGTGTGTTAAGGGGAAGTTATTGATTCTGAAAAAAAAAAACCTACTTAAAATACAGACCTTCTATATTAAGGTTAAAGAAAAAAAAGTTATTCGTTTTTTTTTATATTGGCTCCACTTCGCCTGATGTAAGCAAAAACGGGAGCCAAAGTCACAATTCTCAGTTGATACTGCCATAATGGCCCGAAAAACGCGATGAGCGTGATGGCTGTGGTATGATATGATAGATAAGAAATTTATTTGGACCTACGCTAAAAGTAGTCAGCCCCTATTTCCTCTCTTAACAGCCAAGTGCGAGTCTGACTCGCGCACCAAGGGTTCCAAGGGGTACAAATACTTATCCCGTCTTAAATGTCCGGGTTAGGTTAATTTTGCACCTGGTATGTATGGTGCCGGATACAACTGAGGTGCAAAGTTAACGCATTAACCGAGTTCTCCTATAAAATGGGATAAGTGAAAGTATGTACGGAACCCTCGGTGCGCGAGTCAGACTCGCACATGGCCGTTTTTTTTTATAATTAGCAACACGATAGATGGATATGATCAGCTCACATACTAGGTACCTTCTAAGCATCCACATTAATCATATTATAATATCTCTTTTTTTCTACTGGATGGATAAAAAAAACCTTCCCCTTAACTCCGAACACAACGAGTCCGATCATCGACTCCCACGCACCTCCTAAACAGTTTATACCCGTGTTCGCGCATCACATACTTATGTCAAAACGTCCTAACTCCATAACAAACCAATGACACTTACTACATTTTGTAACTCGTTTACGCATCACACACTCTCTGGCTAAATGTCTTAACTCCAGGAAGAATCAACGGCTTTTACGACCTTCATACAGTTCTACATGGTCCACCCTCTGAGAAAACGACGTAATTGTATAGTAAATAGATGGCGCTTATGGCTTTTTTATTAAAGTGTTATGCGCATGCGTTAACTTTTATTGCGCCGATAACCACGGGCTACAAATATGTGTGAACCGGGTTTGATTCGATTATATTGGAAAATAGAATAGTTCATGTAGGGAAAACAAAAACAATCTTAAGAGGCCTTATTCCTTTCATTTATTTTTTCAAATTATGACTAATATTTATATTGATAATTTCAACGAACTTTTTGAAGAGAATAATACTTTTCCTGAGATGGTAACATGCTTTCATTGCGTGCAGTCGAAAGTAAGTCGTAAGTAAAAAAACTAGCTTTCTGTGTGAATATTATCAATTTCAAGTAGGTAGCCATAGTGAATGAAATCAAAGACGTTGATACTTTCGGAGTTCGTATATTGGTTAATATACAGGTCTCTGTTGGTTGGTTTTGGATAATTATGAAATACATTAGAGCCGGGGTTATCAAACTAGGAAAAATCTTAACAACGCGATGCAGCGGATCCCATACTCGGGTCAGCGACATCTGTTATGACAATAATATATCAAAATTTGTATAGAACTAAACTATAAATTAACAACCTGTCAACCATAAAAGTAGGACTGCTAACGTCATCTACTTTCAGTATATGTAACTATAATTAAGACAAAACGAAGACAGGTCGCGACACCTATCGAGGTTATTATACCTATATATAACTACGGTTATACATACCGCCCACCATGGACCGTCTCACGAGTCCATAAGTATATGGTATACCGCCTACCATGAGGAATTGTAATCCAATTAAATGACAAGTTGCATCTTGGTGGTAGTACATAATATGTATAGTTATATAAAAACACTAGCATTAACCCGCGGCTTCGCTCGCGTGCCTATATAATATACATCACCCTACGGGAACAATGCTCTTTTTTTCAGGTTTAAAAGTAGGCTATTTGTTAAGTTAGGGTATAATCTGCAATCTGCATTTCCCTCATGCATATCCGTCCAGCCGTTTTAGCGTGAAGAAGTAACAAACATACACAAGACTTTCGTTTTTCTAATATTACTGGGAAATCCTTTTTATGTTATCACAACTCCACTTTAACAAATCAAACCGAAAACTCAAGCACTCAAATCAAGCGATCTCAGCTTTTACTGTATCCAAATAAAGTTCACTTCAAAATTCCTAACTCGAAGTGAAACTAAGACACCGGGTTATGTGTGCATTTTATTTGTATAGGTACAGCTTTTATAATGTCCCGAGCCTCCGCTTATCGACTTGGGATATTCGAGATTGGTTTAAATGATTCTCAGCCATGTTCTAAGTTACGTCTTGTTCTATTGTAAGATATTGAGGTTCTTTTCGTTGATGAATGAAAAATGAATTATTCTGAGCCAGATAAACGTAATTCAGAATTCTGAAATGACTTAACATAATTATTGAAAAACTTGAATGTATTTATTACGGATGCAGGAAGTTTCCCGATCATTACTCCTCCCGTCTCAACGCGCCGCCCGCCTAGGTACCGATTGACGACGATCGAGATGCCAACAAATACTATTTTTTTAATCTTTTAGGATAACGCAGGTATCCATACCTCAAAAGCAAAAATAGAACCCCCTTATAGGATCACGTGTAGCTGTCTGTCAGTCCGTCTGTTACAACCGATTTGCTGCAAAACTACTGGACCGATTAAATTGCAATTTGGCGCAAATGCTTTCAAGAATTTTCATGTCCCCAAAATAAAATTTCAAAAATCGGTGGCATTTTCGTAATTAACGTCCCAAGAAACCATAAAAATTACACCCATACTCATATTTAGTAATTTCAACCCCATCGCACCCCAACAGGCGAGGCGGTATTTCACGTCCACTACGTTTGTTTTTTAAATTGCTGTTGTTTTGGTAATCAGCGACCCGATAAACCATAGAAACATTACCCTTGTTGATTTTCAGACTTTTTCACCATATTCTCCTCCTTTAGGGGTTGAATTCTCAAAAAGAATGAAACACGTGCTTACTCATTTATCGTTAGAAATACTCCTTGGAAGTTTTCAATAAAATAGTCTAACTAATCTTTTTTCCCCATACAAACTTATGACCCCCATTTCACCCCTTTGGGGGGGTGACTTTTGACAAATGCTTCTTTTATTGCACCCCTAGACTTTATAAGGACACGTAGGTTCCAAATATGGACTCTCTAGAACCAGCGGTTTAGTATTTAGACATTTCAACCCCATTTCACCCCAACAGTGGAGATGTTAATTCACGTCCACCACGTTGGATTTTAAAATCGTTGCGGTTTACGTAATCAGCGACCCGATAAACCATAAAAGCATTACCAATGGATTTTCACTTTGTCACCACATTTCTCCTTTTTAGGGGTTGAATTAAAAAAAAAACCTGAAACACATGTAATTCATTTATCGTTAGAAATTCCTGTGAAGTTTCAAATAAAATAGTCTAACTAATTGTTTCTCCATACAAACTTTGGAACCCCATTTCACCCCTTTAGGGGGTGAGTTATAAAAATCCTTTCTTAGTGCACCCCTACACCTTATAAGGAACCTACGTGCCAAATTTGAAATTTCTAGAACCAGCGGTTTAGTATTTAGACATTTCAACCCCATTTCACCCCAACAGGGGAGATGGTAACTCACGTCCGCCACGTTGGATTTTAAAATCGTTGTGATTTTCGTAATCAGCGATCCGATAAACCATAAAAACAATACCCATGCTGATTTTCAGACTTTGTCGCCACATTTCTCCCCTTTAGGGGTTGAATTTTCAAAAAACCTGAGACACGTGTTTACTCATTTATTGTTAAAAATACTCCTGTAAAGTTTCGAATAAATTAGTCTAACTAATCTTGTTTCCCCATACAAACTTTGGAACCCCATTTCACCCCTTTAGGGGGTGAGTTTTGTAAAATCCTTTCTTAGCGGATGCCTACGTTATAACATCTACCTGCATGCCAAATTTCAGCCCGATCCGTCCAGTGGTTTGGGCTGTGCGTTGATAGATCACTATGTCAGTCAGTCAGTCACCTTTGAGTTTTATATATATAGATTAAAAATTAATTGCATCTCACTTACGTTCAGATTAATGGACATAAATCAAATAAAGTTAGCATGGTAATAAATCCTAAAAATTTCTATAAAACAATTTAATATTGACCTCATTATCATAAATAATAAACCCATAGTGTAAATAAGTAAAACATTAGAATAACTACAGGCATAATTTCGTCCGCACCAAGTCTTATGCAAATCGCTGAAACACGAAATGTAATTGGGTAAGTAATATTTTAATATTATTATTTTCTTAGGTTGTGCTTATTTTATAATTTAAATCCCTATACCAATTGTCATAAAAATTATATTGATATTTCCTTCTATGTACATAATTCCTCATTTTCGTTACGTTTGGTTCCATAGTTTCTCTTCTTTCAGGATTCCTCCGCAGCATAAGGTTCGTCAAATTATTTACATCGTGGTTCCAGTTCCAGGTGAGTTCTAAATTTGGAACAGATTTTTGGTTTTGATAGTTAGCTACTTTTTTCAGACTTTTGTGTATAATTCCATTTTCAGCAGTTTCACAGATATTCATCAATTCATCTCGAGGTAAGTATTTTGGTTCCAGAACTTTCTTCATATATTTTGAATTGTAGTATGTTTTTGTTTCCCTTTTATTATTATTTCGTGAATATTGATTTTCATTTAAATTTCTTTCTTTTTCAGATCGACGTTGTTCATGCATCGTATTTACATTTGTTTGTCTTGTGCTGTCATCGTTGATACAAGAATGCAACGTTACTATACGTAAGTTTGATGACACTTTCTTTTTAGGTAAGCTTGAATTAAGTACCCTTGAGGCCTTCACTGCATTAAATGAAGACGTACTATTGTCTACGCCAGTATCACGATGAAGCAACGTATGATGGCGACACTGACAGACTCTACATGTAGTGGGATTCTGACATATATTGACTGAGTGAAATCCCAAGCAATTAAAACACAAGCCCTTGGTTGAGATAAACTTACGTCGTGCATCAATATCTAAATCGGTAAATTGTTTACAAAAGGTTATCTTGTGAGACTCGGAGCAAAATGCGCAATGAAAGCTTTGGGCAACGTTACAGGTATGCGGTTTCAGTGCGTTTGTGCTTAAATGATTGTTAAATGGCTTACTTACTTCCACAAATTCCAATGCTCTGTATCGTTTTGTACAAAAATCTTTAAACTGTTGGAATGTAGGTAATTCGTCCGTGTCGAGGTTTGATGAAGCTGTAAACTCCCACTGTTTCCTGGTCTCTGGATCAAGCTTGAGAGTGAGCAAGTGTATAACAATCGCATCCCAAGTACTGACGTCGATGCCGAGGTTGTTCAAAGCGTTCAAACAGTCGGTGCTGGTGTCTACTATTTCTTTCAGAAAACTTGCTGACTCACAGCCACTGCTCCTTTGTGATAATAATCGTTTTAATACATTTTGACACATAAATCTCTTATTATTGTATCTTTCTTTTAATAAATCCCAACATATTTTATAGTTAGCATCAGAAATTGGCGTCTGACGGAGTAGTTGTTCCGCCTCGCCGGCCAGGTATGCTTTTAAATAATGCATTTTCTGCACGTTGTCTAAAGCGTTATTGTTGTGAATTAAGGAATTAAAAAGATCTCGAAATGTCACCCATTCAGTGTACTTGCCCGAAAAAATTGGTATAATAATTTTTGGAAGTTTAATGATAGACGGTTGGTAACTCTTTTCTGCAACGCCCGTGACTGCTGCCCTTTGTTCTTCGGGCTTGGGAATAAGCGCTATTGCTGCAGTCATTAATGCAATTTTATATTCTAGGTATAACTTATCTGTTAAATCATACACTCCCTTTGTCACATAGGAACTAGAGTCAAAGTTGTCAGAAGTAGAGTAATATTCCATCAACTGCTTGTGACATGTCGAGAAATTTTGCCATTGCTCTTCCAATCTTTGAAGTCTTGCCTCCAAGTAAGGTTCTGTTAAGTGATCCTTATGTGACTTTTTGTAATTATTATATGCGCTGTTTATTTGGTTAAATCCTTGTATTTGTATTTTAATTAATGCTTCCATTGAAACAGCCATTATGAAAGGGTTTGCTTTTACTACATTTAAGTTTTAGCTAATTAAACAATATCATCCCTTTTCATACCAAAAAGCATCTGGCGGTTAAATTAATTGACATATTCAACATTTAAAGAAAATGAACTTTTAAAAATATACCACGTAAATTTTCTAAGTCCGTACTATACATTCTGAAAAAATTGCAAGTCCATAGAATAAAATTTGAAATTTTTACAAGTCCAAAAGTAATCCGAAATTTTCTAACACACACACACACACACACACACACACACACACACACACACACACACACACACACACACACACAATATGCGATTAGGTCATTATGCGATTAGGTCATTATGCGTTTAGGTCAATTTGCGTTTAGGACATTTTGCGTTCGTAAATTAGGGCATTATGCGTCTAAGGCGTATTAACAAATTGTGCAGAATTATTCTAAGTCTAAATAAGTTAATTAATCTATGTATTAATTTAACGTCCAATTTTAAAATAATGTTTTTGCTTCGACTTAATTCCTTTTTCTTCTAAGGGTCAAATTCACTTTCTTCAATAAGGTTCACTTTCTAATAATTACTTCAAAGTAACTCACAGTTTCTTCAAGGTAAGTTTGACACTTGTCACCTCGTTCCGTATCCTCTCGGAACAGTCGTCACGGTTCCAGGGAGCCTTGTGCTGGCTACTCCTTCCTGCTGCCACTCCTCGGTCAGCAATCCACTGCTGCTGGTCTTCGCACTCCGTCCGTAAAAACGTCGCCAGTGTGGACACTTCCTAGTATCCGGTTCGAAGGACCATGAATGAAATCAAAGACGTTGATACTTTCGGAGTTCGTATATTGGTTAATATACAGGTCTCTGTTGGTTGGTTTTGGATAATTATGAAATACATTAGAGCCGGGGTTATCAAACTAGGAAAAATCTTAACAACGCGATGCAGCGGATCCCATACTCGGGTCAGCGACATCTGTTATGACAATAATATATCAAAATTTGTATAGAACTAAACTATAAATTAACAACCTGTCAACCATAAAAGTAGGACTGCTAACGTCATCTACTTTCAGTATATGTAACTATAATTAAGACAAAACGAAGACAGGTCGCGACACCTATCGAGGTTATTATACCTATATATAACTACGGTTATACACATAGAGAATAGATAATAGAGATTTTTTTTTAAACAATTAGCATTTTCGTACGTATAAGGAGCATTAATAATTATAATATTTATATAAGGATAAGGTACCAACGTTATTAAACTTTATTACATTTTTAAATTAAGGATTAAATTGTAACATTTTTCTGGTCGGTGTGCAATAAAGTTGTATTGTATTGCGTTTTTATTTCATACTACTGTTTTTTTGTTGCAGGTACGTATTTTTGCACTTTAATGCAGTCTTCGAACGGTTCAGTGTAAATACGGCTTCATATAGGTAATGTATTCCTAGGTAAAATAATTAAACAAATGTCCATGTTAAAATACAGATTAAATAAAATTGGTGGCGCTATACTGTCGCAATATTAATTAGCTAAGGAGTTCTTTTTTTTACATTTTTCAAGTCATTGACATTGTGAACTTAATAATGCGTGTTCCTACTAAAGTATTAAAATTTTCAACTCACTTTACTTCTAAAACTGAGATTTTTTTACTTGAAATTTCATACTAGATTTTTACTAGCACTAATACGAACGGCATTGGAACTATTATTTACCGCTGACCGCTGGAAACTTTCACAAATCTTCTCCATTATGATAACGCTCCTTCTATTCCAATCTCCATACTTTAAGGTAATCCTTCTAAAAAATATAACATATCGGATATACGTTGTACCTGGTTGTACCTAATGATTTTACCTTCTTATCCCCTTGTCAGACATGTTTATAACTTCATTGGCGCCGTTTATGGGCGGACCATAAACAAGATATGCGCGGGCGGCCACACAAGCCTTTTACAGTACAAATTGGAACCGATTGTTTTTTGGATCGATTTTTGTACAATAAGGTAGGTCTCAACCAATGTTTGGAAGATAATTAAATTATATATTTTTTACAGTTTCTTAATTTTTTCTCACCATGCTTTTTCCGAAATGTTTTTTTAAATATTCGTGATGATCATAACAGTTTGCTTTTTTTTTGGCTGAGACGTTTTCTGCCTTCAATGCCAATTAAAAAAAAACTGGTTCATAGTTGACTCGTCAATGTCAAAATTTCAATGATTCGCCACTGACATGTGTCAAAATTTCAATTGTTTGAACATCGATTAATTCTTTTTTATTGGTTTTTAAAGACACATAGCCCTTTAGCCAGAAAGAAAGCAAACTGTCATGGCCATAACGAACATTTACGGTAAATATTTTGGAGTTTGTAGATCCTTGTAGCAAGGACTATCGGAAAAAAGATCGGAAAATTGATGATGATTTTTTATTAGAAAATGTTTAAACAGAAGAAAAATGGGGAAAATCAAGCTAACTCTTCCAGCGTTTTGACTTTCATAAAAAGTCAGCTGATTTGATCTGTCAGGAACAGGATACTAGTCTAGCTCACTAGCGCCACCAATTTAACACTTTCCCGCAGGCACTTTTGGATATATGAAGATGTTGCTCCTCCCCTCTACACTCCATTATTAGGGCTATTTATTTTCACCATAGACAAACGAAGTCAGTTTTCAAAAGAAATGTTGTTTTTGGCTGCAACTCCGTTTATTTCCATCGCCCCATTATTTACTTTAAAAACTGAAATAGTTCTGACGATGGCGTTGAATGAAAAATGGAATTCTTTTCAACACCCACTTTTGAAAGAAAGCAAGTACTCAATAATACAAATAAATATTTTCTTGACGTAGTTTTTTAGCGAGATAAAAGCGAAACAAACAAATAATCGAAACAATCAGATATAGGAAGCAGGATATCCTGTTTCAAGTCGTAATGGGTACCGCAGTTGTTATTGTTATTTAAGTTATTTTTATACTGTAAAAAGTGGGTAATAGTACATTGTGCCATAAGGGTGGTCAGAAGGAAATTACTAACGCGGGTCTATTAGAACGGCCTGAGTTCGTAATCCCCTTACTACCCGTTATACACACAATGTTTTTCATCACCTTTGCAAGGAAATAAAAAATACATAAGACATAAATAAACATTAAACAATTGTCTGAATTGTCAACAAACTTATTTTTTTATTTAATTTATTTTCTTTAAGTGTTGGCAACAGGGCCATTAGCTTAAAACAGAAAACAAATATATACAGAATCTTATAATCCATCATTAAAAAAAATACTCATAGTTACAAATACATACCTACATTGCAAGTTAAACAAAAGTTTATAAATAAACTTATTTCGGTCTACAGACTAAAGTAACGTAGGTTTAGGACCAGACCCGGACTTAGAGGGCCAGGGCCCCTTGGCATTTGGGGCCCCCTCCCCTATCTCAAAACGCTTTTCAGCCATTTAAATAGTAGGTAGTAGTATATAAAGTGATAAATAAGGAGAACATAAGTATGTTGCAAGTCCTACTTTTGGGGCTGTGGCCCCTACACTGCCTGGGTTCCTAAGCCCCGGCCCTGTGAACCTAGGGGTAAATACACCACTGTTTAGGACATATTGAGATCTTGAACGGAGTCTAGGAAGTGTCTCACATTAGTGTGTGAACACAAAAGCACAAAATAGAATCCCATGAGAACAAGACGTCTTTACGAATGTGTTGTTAATTCGATTAGACCCAGTTAAGGTGGTTAGCGAGTGATTTTGTGTGTTTACTGAGCATTGGGAGTGATGTTGAGAATCGTCTTCAAAAAAGAGGAAGTCTATCTGCAGGTATCTTTATTTTTGCCATGTAGGTTATTGTATTTATTTTAAACTAGAAGGCATTTTCTTACGCGTAATTTTTAAACCGTAGTCAAGTTTTTGGAGTAGTAGGGCCTCGTGCAGGGTCCGTCCGGATTGTTACTACCGTCTTGCCTGCTAACCCACCGCCAAACAGCAATGTTCGCATTGTCGTGTTCCGGTGTGGGGGTAAGATAGCCGGTGAAATTACTAGCATAGAGGCATTCTATCTTCGTCCTCCGGGTAGGCAAGCACTTGGGACTCCTCTGGTGTTGCAGGTGTTTATGGGCGACGGTAATCGCTTTCCATCAGGCGATACGTTTGCTCGTTTGCCCCCTATGACATAAAAAAAAAAAAAGTAAAAAGTAGGTAGGTATCCTATAACCATCTTTGTATGTCCAGCTATCCCTGTACAAAAATTGGTTAAAATCAGTCCAGCCGTTTCGGCGTGATGCGAGGACAATGGAAATTATGCCCAAACAGATGCCAGACTGGCATGGCGCCGCACGCCCATACAAAAAAAAATTGGGCAAGTGCGAGTCCGACTCGCGCATTAAGGGTTCCGTACCTATACATATATATATAATCTATAACAAGTTTGTTGTATGGGAGCCCCCCTTAAATATTTATTTTATTTTATTTTTAGTATTTTTTGTTATAGCGGCAATAGAAATACATCATCTTTGAAAATTTCAACTGTCTACCTATTACATCATGGAAAAACCCCTACTTTTGTATGGGACCCCTTAATTATTATTATTTTATCATGTATTTTGTTGCTATAACTATAGCGGCAACAGAAATACATCATCTGTGAAAATTTCAACTGTCTAGCGATCACGGCTCATGAGATACAGCCTGGTGACAGACGGACGGACGGACGGACGGACAGCGAAGTCTCAGTAATAGGGTCCCGTTTTTACCCTTTGGGTACGGAACCCTAAAAAATGACGATCCTGCATCACGCTATTAAATTTTTTCCTAAAATCATGACCTCTCCATAGATAATTTATTTTCAAAACAATATTTTATAATTCGCATTTCAATGAAATGTGAAAGCATTTTTCACTGAAATCATAAAATATTTTGGATTTTTATGAAGCAAATCTAGCTTAAATCTATATCTATGTCTTTTCAAGATTTATGAAAAAAATATTACAACATGAAAATTCATTCAAATGAAACATTTGTCTAAGATTTGTAAAAGAAGGAGATCCCGATAAAATCATTTATTTCTCTACAATTGTACAACCAAATACGCAAATAAATGAGAGAAAAACGTTAAGATGCATTCAAAAGCGGACTTGTCTCTAATACTCTCTTCCAGCGAACAATAGAAACAGTTTAAAGTTCACCCCGGCCATGGGGCCCCACTTAATTTAACAAGATGGGATTATGTGTCGAACATGCATTTCTACTATGTGGCCAGGGTTGCCACTCTCGCGTTTTTTTTCCTGTACCCAAAGGGTGCTAATAAGAAGACTCTATAACTAAGCCACCGCTATTTTCAAAGTTGCGCATGTATTAGTATGGCGGCTATAAAATCAAATTGTAAAAAAAAAAATTATATCATAAAAAAGTTACAAATATTTGGCAAAAAACTTGCCCTTTCATCGCTATCATGAACAGCGGGCCTATGATGGTTGCGTTTATCGCGTGATAAATAAGTGACAAAGCATCTGTCACTCACACTCGCATTTTGTCAAAACGAGACGCTTTGTCACTTATTTATCGCGTGATAAAAGCAACCATCATAAGCTCGTAGAGTAATGTAGACAATGAATCTGTTCATGATAGCGGTGCTACCTCACATCTATTACTTAAAAAAAAAACTTTCATTTCATAAGGGGCAAACGAGCTAACGGATCGCCTGATGGTGCGCGATTACCGTCACCCATAGACACCTGCAACAACAGAGGAATCACAAGTGCGTTGCCGGCCGGCAACGTACAGGTGGGAGTACGCTCTTTTCTTGAAGGTTTGGCGGTCGTTTCGGCCCGAAAATACCGCAAACGACAAATCATTCCACAATGCAGTCGTGCGAGGCAGGAAATTTCTAGAAAAACGCGCAGTGGTAACGGTGCAATTTAAACAAATTGAATCGTTCCGTAACGTAGTTAGTCACGTTTTTTTAATTTTTTGTATCAATGTAAACTAGCAGTGTGTGCCAACCCTACCCGCGTTCCGTCACAGGGCTGCCCCTCGCGAACATATTTGCATTTGCTCTTTATTGTGTGTGCCCCCGGGGACAGCCGCTACTGCCGGGTACTCCGGATCGGACTCTGAAATTCTCAATTTCTTTGGCCAAGTTTGTTATCTTGTTACCGAGGACCAAAGTTGACTATTGGATGCAAAAGGATGGTTTAAATTTTACACACGTACCCTTGAAAGGATGAACTTATTTTGATTAAAAAAGAAACAAAAAGGAACCAACTTCAAAATAAGCTGAAAAAACCTAAAATAACCCGTTCATCATGTACAGACTATATTTGAATTGCCTTTTGAAGTTTGTGCCATCCACTCATTTATTACTATGAAAACAGATGCAGCGCATAACGCCTTTAATGATTACTATTTGGTATTTACGAGTATTTTTGTTCGTTCACGTGAGGTTTGGCACCGACTTCAAAAGGTGATTCAAATGTAATCTGTACATGAACGTGTTATTTTTGGCTTTTCAGTTTTTTTTTGAAGTCGGTTCTTTTATTTAACCAACTTCGAAAAAAATGCAGAAAAAATGAGGTTCTCAGTTTGAAGTCACCTTTTGAAGTCAAAAACGATTTGTTATTATGTGTTACTCGAATATTTGTGCTTGGGTCATGGTTGTTCTATGTATTTAAGTGTTTATTTATCTATATAAGTACGTATATCGTCGTCTAGTACCCATAACACAAGCCTTCTTGAGCTTAATTTGGGACTAGATAGATTTGTGTGGGGTTGTCCGATATTTATTTATTTATCTATTTTTGTTATTTGTCTATGAATATAGTGGTTTGTGACGTCATAAATATCAGTAGTCAAACACGTCTTCTTTTTAGTTTTTGTACAATGAAAAATAGTAAAATGTCCAAAAGTTAGGGGTACTTTATTTCGTTCTGTGTATTTTTGAATGCATTTTTAGTGGTATCAAATTAAAATTCGAACATTTTATTTCAGATAAAATCCATATCAATGACATAATTAATTTTCAATTGTCATATAACTACCGTATTGTAAAATACATACTTGTGAATATTATCTTAAAAGTGTGTGGACGTGTGTCCATAATTAAGCACATAAAATAGATAATAACCTGTCAACACTCACCGTCACACACGGGAAGTGCCCTCCCAATTACAAAAGATCGCGGATAAGCCGGTTCGATTCCCGGGCAACAAAGGCAGTGATTAAATCAGTAGAAACAATGGAGTGGTGTATGATCCGTAACAACAGGGTTTCATAGTTAGGATACAGTAAACATGGTTTTAATACTGTTACGGACAGCTAGGCGAATGTAGAATAAATAAATAAATAATATATTTGTAAACGATTAGCTAAAATTAGAATTAAGACGAAATAAATAATATATTTCTTATTTTCCTAAATGCCCTAAAAAGCGGCAATACTATGTGTGTACACCACTTATTTTCCTAAAAACATTATTGTAAGAGAGCTCCCAAAAATAACTAACTAAAATAGTTAAAAGACCACGACGTCTTAAAGTAAACAAGTATGACTCATCGTGGTAATTTCCACTCGCAGCGCGAGACAAAGGAATCATGTTGTTTACATTTAATGTAAAACTTAAGGATAAAAATTAGAATATCCTGAAACTTTGTAATAATGTTCCTCATGAACATACAAGTAAAATCTCTATACATTATACCGGCCGCAACTTGCTGCGAGCACGGCAAACAAAGAAATAACACGACGCGCCGAGCGCGGCGCGATATGAGGGACAAGAAAGGTATAGATCTCGACCCGTGTGAGCGAGACGGCCTCTGAGTCGAGACAAAGAAATGATGTGAATTTTATATCGCTATAATTAAACGGGAGCTCTCACGTAAAAATCACAGGTGTGATTATGTTCTATAAACGAACCTTCATGTTATTCATAAGTTAAATTTAAGATAAATATTGTATTTTATCCAAGAATCAGCAAAATGTAACAGAGCGGGCGTCCCTCTAGAAATGTAAACAAACCTTGAACGAATCATATAAAAGGACGCCCGTTTCTGCATAATTTCGAAGTTCATCTTTAGTCTGCGTAGAGTTACGACTCCGTGGTAGTACCACTCAAGTACATCTGCAGTAAACATCGAGTCCAACTCTGTTTCTCAGTGCGTAGATCAGCGATCCGCCAGTACTTCAGTTCAGTCTCTTTCATCCAGTGTATTACCATCTTGTTAGTCAGTAGTGCGTAGTTTCATCAGTGTTAGATAAAGGACTACATTAGTTAAGATTTAGTTTAAATTTCGCGTTTTAATTTGTGTTAATTTTGTGTGTTAAATTCAATTGTGCTCCGATCTTTAATTGTGTTAATTTGTTTTCGTGTTAAATATATATCGTTTCGTTTACCCTTGTGTTTCTTTACATCGTTCTTCCCTGAGCTATCGTAGATGTCAATGTTGGGACCCGGCCGACGAGGCATTCCTAACAAATACAGTCTACCACATTTTAAACATTTTATAACCTAAAATCTATTTTAGGTTATAAAATGTATTGAGATGACAGGTGTCAGAATTAACTTCTTACCGGTGGAGCACTATAATAGGTAATGATGTCACATGACACTGTTTTTTTTTTCATATTATGACAAACATATTGATAATATCAACCGACTTTTTAAAGTGAATAATTAATACACTTCCATGAGTTCCAGAAAGTAACATAGCTATTTCATGCTTTCATTGCATGCAGTCGAAAATAACTTGAAAAAACAAGTTTTGTGCGTGGATTTTGATAAATTAGAGTAGTTTTTGAAACAAAAATTAACACGAAAATTCGAACTGTTATATCAAATATAAACCAATAAATCGCAATTTTAGCACTGTTCTAAGTAGTGGCCTTGATAACTGATTGATGATTAGCATTTTTGAACGAATAAGCCTTAATCCGGAATAGAGCAGAGCAGAGCTTTTTGAAGATGCCACATTTTTTTTTTAAGATTTTAGCATATTTTAGCACAATTTTGTAGGTAAATTTAGCCCTAAGTGAAGTGCAGAGCTGGCAACACTACAGCAAAGTTACAGACGTTTTCGTCGTTATGCATGTGTGTCTATCGCTCTTAGGGGCACTATAGTTAAGTGCCCTGAGTGTCATAAGTGCCCAACCTCTAGTGCCTTTAGTGAACCTCACAGTTACAGCTACCTGCGAACAGCTGATGAGATGATCGATTTTTATGAATGGATTGGGTTTCTATGAGCGTTGTGAGTCTAAATATATTGACTACTAGAATTACGTTTTGTCGAATGTTTAATTTTTTTGTACGACTGGTGGCAAACGTTATTTTAAAATTATTTTGTTACCATAAAGCGGGAACTAGTCAGTGACGTAGAAAGTCTCATCGTCGTAGCACATTTTCTTATACTCGAGAGCCACTAGTTTTAAAAGATTTAAAAAAGACTGAATGCTGGTTCTGTGATAACGAATATTTGATACGTATTTAGGGGACATACTTAGGGCTGCCATCTCTCAATTCGCCGAACCCGGACAAAGACGTAAAAAAACCCGGACATTTGGCGTAAATCGCATTTCTTCCCCGGACGCGTCCGAAAATAATATAATTTAAAAAACAATCGCTTCATTTTTCATTCAAATGAAGTGTTCTGGTTTTCCCCGGACACTTATTGAAAACCCCCCCGGACGGCCCCCGGACGGCCCAAATAGGACAAATCCGGAGAAACCCGGACGGATGGCAGCCCTAGTCATACTAAAAGGCCCGTATTGGCTCGGAAAGCCGTTTGAACCGCCTGAACCATAAAATTTTTAAATTTTTCGTTTCATCGTAAACATGTGTTCTATTTTTTTAAATAATAATGAGCCATATCGAATACCGATGGTTGTCGCGTGTGGCCACTCCCCCGCACGTGTTGCACAAGGGTGGTCGAACCCCCGTCATCCGAAGGGTCAAATATGTACCTATAGGAATCGAAGTCTGAGGTCCGAACATCTTAATGAAAAACACAGATTAATAAATTCTGCGAAAAGTAAAAATACAAATTAGTAGAATAATATATAGTCTGACCTTTTGGTCAGAGTAGAAATTAAAAAGTGGCAATACTGTAGTGTCTTCCCTTTCTAATCAATCTAAGAAAACAGGGACGAGACGACACAGACTGTTCGAAAGTATTCGACGTGATTTAAGAAAATCGGGGTTTCTATCTCCAACAAAACTTAAGCATTTTTTATGAAATTTTAGAAACTGAATGGAAAGAAAAAGTTCTGGTCAGACCGATTCGATTATTGCGATTCTAATACAATTTTACATGAGTCAACTAACTTATTGTGCTTCCTATAGGTATATGTCATTATACGTAAAACAAATCTGATTATCGCTCAAGCTCAATAGACTAGACAAAAGAAAACAGAAAGAAATTTAGGTTCTTCGTTACTTTTTTTAAGCTATTAAAAGAATTCATTGAATGCCGATGCTTTTCGCGTGCAATGCTTCCCCTACACGTGTTGCGTAAGGGTGCGAGGGGTCAAACGTAGTGAATCAACGTCAGGGGTCCATCGCATCACAACTATAGCTATCTATAAGACTAGCTGCGTCCCGCGGTGTTAACCACTCATCCCACGGGAACACACACTTTTTTTAGGATTAAAAGTAAGCTATTTAATAATCCAGAAAGCATATGTGACGTAAACACCAAAAACATTAAAATAATTAAAAAATAATATTTTTTTTATTTTAAATCATTTAGTGATTGGTAGCAAAAACTTACTAATATAGTCCACGTAAAATATAAACTAATTAAGAAAAAGCACAGTTACATTTCTAGTGTATTTTTATTTGTTTTGTTCTTTACTTGATTATAATTGAGTAAAACTTTTAACTTTGCGCAAATATATATTGCCTGTATTGAGTTCTTTTTCTTTTTTTATCTTTCAAGGTCATAGAGTAGAACTCTTCAGATTTTTTTAAATTGCTGACCATATTGCAAACATGTCGTCACGTGCAATGGTCAGCCCCTCGTGAAGGAACGGTCAGTCGCATTACCGCCCTATTGTTAGTATTAATAACATTCACTCCCTCTGCAGTTCGTTTGGACTAATTGGGTTTATTTTTCATTTGAATAAAACTATTGGACGGCACGTTTACAATGTGTACACATGTGTATACTATTATGTAGCAACATACATGCTACATAATAGTATACACATACACATAACATATTTAGGACTTATGGTAAGAAGTTGCTGAAATATTTTTTTTACTAGGTATATTGCATAAGAAATTAATGGTCTTAAATACAGATTGACCGTTATCAATAAGGCAACAGATTTATTTTACGTAATTGTAATCCATTGTTGTGATGTCGCCTTTCTGTTTGTTAGAATACCTACGTAATAAATATTCGTCAATATAAGTCATTCCACCTTACAAATTTAAAAATATTGTAGTCAGTAGCCAAATAAAATACTTTAGTGGATTAAAAGCAAGAAATAAAAGTACGAAAATCCCATCAGCCCTCGTAAAAAATCTGCCGTTGTCGCAAAAAATGCTTAAATTAATTATCTAAAGTAAAAACATCTTGTTCAAAAACCCACGGGGCTCCGCCATTTTGTCATAGGGGCGGGTGAATGACATATGATATCGGTCGTCTTGAGATACTCATCGGTTTTTTTACCGGTTTTTTTGTTGGGTTTTTGTCGGTTGATGGATCGGACAGTTTTGGGTTTGTAATGGTTATTGTGGTTTGTGTTGATGGGAGGAATTTATGGTTGGGGTTATGAGTGTTGTAATAATAGGTTGTAAAATTATAGAAAGGAAATAAAAATCATCATCATCATCATCAGATCAGACTAATTCGATGTTGCATTGCAATACGGTGTTTGACTATAGTGAATATTAATTGTGACATTGAAACCACACATTTAAAAATACGCGGAACTATTAAATAAACTATCACCAACTTTTGGATATTATACTATTTTTAATTGCACAATATTATAACTAAAACGAAGACGTGTTTTGACTACTGCTTTTTATGACGTCACATGCCTGTATCATCATAGAAGCTTCATACTAACAGATCGTTTTTGACATTTCATAAAGAGTAGCTGATTTGAGCTGTCATCAAATCAAATACCGTATTATCAATTTGGCAATATCACGTTTTTAGCTTTTAGCACAGCATTATACTAGAAGGTAAAACTTCGCGTGCGTATTTTTGTTCTTTACCGTAGTCGGGTAAAATGTATAACCATCTTTGGATGTCCAGCTGTTCCTATACCAAAATTGATTAAAATCTGTCTAGCCGTTTCGGCGTGATAAGCAGACAACGCCACTATAAAAGCAAATTATACTAGATATTATACATTTTTATTGTTTTATTTGATTGTACGGAACGGAACCGTTCGTGGGCGAGTCCGACTCGCACTTGGGCCTTTTTTTTAGCAATTCATATTAAGAGGGTATACCACTGTTGCTTTTCCCATACCATCAGTTTATGTTAAGTTTGCACCGGGTAACTATATGGCGTCGGATACGAATGAGGTGCAAACTTAACGTAACAATACAGATCGAGGTTTCATGCGCGCGCGCGCGCGCGCGTGTGTGTGTGTGTGTGTGTGTGTGTGTGTGTGTGTGTGTGTGTGTGGTGCGTGCGTGCGTGCGTGCGTGCGTGCGTGCGTGCGTGCGTGCGTGCGTGCGTGCGTGGGTGCGTGCGTGCGTGCGTGCGTGCGTGCGTGCGTGCGTGCGTGCGTGCGTGCGTGCGTGCGTGCGTGCGTGCGTGCCTGCGTGCCTGCGTGCGTGTGTGTGTGTCTGTGTGTGTGTGTGTGCGTGTGTGTGTGTGTGTGTGTGTGTGTGTGTGTGTGTGTGTCTGTGTGTGTGTGTGTGTGTGTGTGTGTGTGTGTGTGTGTGTGTGTGTCTGTGTGTGTGTGTGTGTGTGTGTGTGTGTGTGTGTGTGTGTGTGTGTGCGCCCGTTGGCGGCGAAATTTTGGCTAAAAGCCTCGTGCACAATTTTTATAATAATAAGCGCAAAAATTCTTCCCATTCAGTTCCTTACTATTTCGTAAAGGTTATTTTCGTTTTAAAGGAAAGAGATGAGAACGAAGATTCGATTCGTATATAAAAATAATTACTGGTATTTCCTCTTAACAATTCGACTTTCACAAAATTACATAATTACCGATTCAAAAGAAAAAAGAAGCAGTGTAAACATCTTGCAGTTTTATAACCCCTCATTTTCAACTCAATTAGTAAAATTGACAAACAATAGAGGGCGCTCTTATTGAATTACGTCAACGGGTCAGAGACCCCGTCGATTGTGAACGCAATATGCATTACTTCGGAGATGTTTTAATCTTTTTAGGGTCCCTTACAAAGGGTATGATGATGAAATAGGATCATCATGTCATAATATTTAAAGATCTGTAGGTATGTAGAGATCTTTATTTTAGCGATCTCTGCCTGCTATTTTAATGTATTTCATGTTGTGTTGTCAATTCTTTGATGTTTGAGGTGTGCAATAAAGAGTATTTGTATGTTTATGTTTTAGTAGCATTTTCTATATCACTCATTGAATGAGGGTCTCATGATGACCAGCTACTTGTGACGGGGCTGTTTTAAATTTTTAATTTAGGTTATTATTTATTTTTTACCAATCATGTATTTATATAATGTCATTAGTTTGTAATTAAAACGATTATGCTCTAAGTGGGCTCGCTAACGTGTAAAAATATACAACAGTCGTAGCAATCTCACAACGATGTGTTTTCCTTCACTACATCGTAAATTTAAATGAAATATAGCTTTTCGCGTAAACCACTTCGCTCTCATAATATTGATCTTAAAATAAACACACTCATTAAAACAACAATGCTGTCATTACAAAAATACATTAAAATTAGTGGAGCGACGTCACAAAGAAATGTTTTACGGCATACTGACATAATTTTCCTTTGTTATGAAATCTATATGTTATGTACGTAATATTAATTAAGAACATTAATGAAGTACGAAGCGTGAAGAAGCATCTCTTGGGCCAGCATGGCAGTGTCAACTGACATTGCACCGTTGGTTTCTTGTCAGTTACCATTGCGACTTGGGCTCCCCTTTTTGCTTACCATCAGGTGAAGTGGAGCCAGTTCTGCCGTTATTAAAAAAAAACGATCGGGCGAGCGCAGTGTCTCCTTTTTGGCTTGGCTCAAACTGACTTCTTTCGTATGTTGTATCCGTTTGAACGGATTTCCGGCTGTTCTCACCTAGAGGTCGCATTTATTAACCAAGTGTCATGAAATTGTGAGATTTATTGATGACACCTGTACAGGGTGTCTCTGACTTGGGGCTTTAAATGAACTGAAGTCCTCCTTCTTACCTATCCCTAAGAAATTAAATGCTAAAACCTGTAATGAATACCGCCTTATAAGTCTGATGAGTCATGTTCTTAAAATATTTCTCAAAGTTTTACACAATAGAATGTATAGAAAAATTGATTATAATATTAATGAGACCCAATTTGGATTCAGAAATGGACTTGGGACCAGGGAAGCTCTCACAGTGGTGCAGGTGTTAGTTCAAAACTGTTTGGAACATCAAATGGACGTATATTTGTGCTTTATTGACTTTGAGAAAGCTTTCGATAACGTAAACCATCAACAATTAATAGACGTATTAAAACAAACTGACATCGATAGCAAGGACACAAGAGTCATCAAAAATCTCTACTGGAACCAGACTGCGCATATTAAAATCGAGCAAACTTCTACAAAAAACCTGAAAATACTCAAAGGAGTACGTCAAGGCTGCATACTATCTCCGAGCCTATTCAATCTCTACTCCGAACACGTGGTATTCACGGAAGCACTGGGAGATGTTGAGATGGGTATAAAGTGTAATGGCAAGTACATTAATAATATAAGATATGCGGATGACACAGTATTACTAGCCAACAACATAGAAGAACTACAACAACTATTAAACCTACTAAACAATAAAGTGAAACATTATAACCTTAAAATGAATATTAGTAAAACCAAACTGATGGTGGTTAGTAAATCACAAATTCTAACTAATGCTCTGACAATAGATGGTAAACAGATAGAAAGAGTAACGAAATATAAATACCTGGGCTGCTGGTTGGCGGAAAACTGGGACCCGGAACAAGAAATTAGAGTAAGAATAGAAGTTGCCCGCTGCGCTTTTATAAAAATGAAAAGTTTATATACCAACAAAGATATTGGTCTAAAATTGAGATGGAGACTAGTTAAATGTTACGTTTTATCCATACTTTTCTTTGGTGCGGAAACCTGGACACTAAGTAAAGCTATGGAAGATAAAATAGACGCATTCGAAATGTGGCTATACAGACGTATGTTGAAAATATCGTGGACTGCCAGGATTACTAACGCTGAAGTGTTAATTAGAATGAATAAGAAGAAGGAAGTATTAGCTACAATAAAAAAACGTAAAATTGCATATTTTGGTCATCTACAAAGACACGAGAAATATAACATACTCAAACTTATAATAGAGGGCAAAATAGAAGGGAAAAGAGGAAGAGGAAGAAGGAGGATGAACTGGCTCGATGATATCAAAAAATGGACTAACATAAAGAACGCAGCCACACTCGCAAGATTGGCTAAGAACAGAAAGGACTTCGCAAAGGTGGTCGCCGACACCCGTTAGGGTATGGTAGTAGAAGAAGAAGAAGTCCTTATTTGTATTTTTTTTTTATACAAGATAAATGTTATTTTCAATGCACGAAATCCTATGCTAAATTGACAGCAAACTGATAATTAAATGTTTATATTTAAGGGACGTAAAATGTCAAATAAATAATCGCAATTTACGATACACTAACTTAACGATTAAACTTCGAGGTCTAATAATTCAGTAAATTAAATATTACTGTCACAAAATCAAATTTAATCAGTTAAGTGAGTAGAATCGAACTTTACACTTAAAGCTACTTAATCAGAGGCAAGTTGTTTATTTTTTGTTAGAAAGAGGAGCGTGGGTTGAAAAAGAAAAAAAATTAAAAAATCCATTCCGAAATCACAGAGCCCCCCCGTGTTAATAATTGGATATTTTTCTTACGAAAAACAATTGCCGCGCAATAAATAATAAAGTATCTGTCAAATTGGCTCTCTGTCGTCACAAAAGAATGTCACCGATCATAATTTCTTTTGTTATTAAAATACCCTTATTACGACACAAAGAAAGTTGACACAGTTAATATACCAGGAAACGTGGAAGTAATTTGAGTTGTTGTGACACCTGCCTGTCCAGTGTCCGTTCTGTGAATACCTTGTCAGTTGAACGTTGACATGCAATCTGCTTATTGCAATATAGGGAAGGTGTGAGGAATGTCCATCATAGGCATCAGATTTCTGATATAGTCTAGCTAGCCAAATAATGTTGACAGATATTTCCTTGCGGTATCACCAATTGTCTATGATTTAATTTAGAAGGTGGGTCCTCTAATAATTTTGATACTCCGATCGAGTTGATATTTGGCATAGTATCCACTCAATTGCTTTTGATAAGACCAGTTACCGCTCTTATTTTATTATATAAATAGAATCCAACTCAAAATTCGAACAAATTTAGTGGTTAGGTAATTTTTTGGTGATGGATTAATATTATGGTATCATCGAAGTAGGTCTTATTTACACTAGAAAGAAAGAAAGAAAGAAAGAAAGAAAAATGTTTATTCCAATAAAAGCACACACAGACAGGACATTATTGGCATAACAGTGTTCTATTAATTATCGTATGCGGATTAGAGATGTTTTCAATAAGTCCAGCAATGTGTGCGTTAAAGAAAAAGGATTTGACTCAGCATGGTGCTGCAATTCGCAAACAAAGCAAACTGCAACGCTGTTATTCTGTCAAAGCCCAACAGGGAGCCCGATTTAAAACAGGGCAACGCTACAAAACACAGCGACAGTTAGAAAACAAACAAATATATAAATAATCATAATATCATTATAAAATAAAAAATATATACGTACATGCGATAATAATAGTAGTAGTATATGTATGTATGTAGGTGTAGTGTGTGTGTATGGCAAGAAAAAGCAAAAAAAACAAAGCAGACCAGACAAAATGATAAACTACATAGTCCCGCCGTCTCAGTCCCAGATTCCAGTGCTTGGCTAGCCAACAACAAGGCTCGTAGTTTCCGCTGGAAAGTAAATTTAGAGGCACATTTCCTCAAAGGAGGCGGCAAGTCATTCCAGCATTTAGTAGCCTGGAACCGGAAACTACCGCGAAATGCTGCACATTTGTACCGGGGAATGATGAGCGGTTTATATTTGGCTTTTTGTCGCTCAACTCTCTGCTGCTGTCGCCAAATAAGTTTGGATAGCAAATAAGATGGTTTACCGGACTTAATGACACCGAAAAGAAGACAGGCAAAGTGAAGTTGTTGTCTTTGTTTCATTTTCAGCAGCTTCGCGTTGGTTAGGTAAGGTGACACTGATGTACGTGGAGGGATGGAAAAACAAAAACGGGCACAAGCATTTTGCACCTTTTGAATTAAGTTT
The DNA here is from genome assembly GCA_932273695.1 of Apotomis betuletana. Lineage (NCBI taxonomy): Eukaryota > Metazoa > Arthropoda > Insecta > Lepidoptera > Tortricidae > Apotomis > Apotomis betuletana. The sequence goes on along the minus strand of OW026320.1, from coordinate 9,855,202 downwards.
TGAGTTTTTTTGAAGAGACAGGGACCGAGAACAGTATCGCAATAATTAAATTTGGAGAGGATGAGAGATTCGCAGAGTTTAATTCTAAGGTCTATTGAAATAAATTGACGTATATTGTATAACACCTTGAGCTTATAAAAACAATTACTGACAGTGTTGAGCACGTGCTCTTCGAAACGTAGGTGACTATCCATCATGATACCTAGATTTCGAGCAATATACACACGCTCAATGGGAACACTATTAATATTGACTTCATGATCGTGTAGAGAAAATACAGATATTTGTTTTTTACTTCCAAGTACTAGGTATTTAGACTTTTCTGGATTTAAAACAAGAGCATTTTTGCAGGACCACTGGGCAACGTTCGAAAGATCGTTATTCATGTTCTGGATGGCTTCGTTAATATTGTTGTTGTTAAATGGTATCATCAATTGAAGATCGTCAGCATATAAATGGTATTTACAATGTTTTATGCAATGTATAATATCGGAAGAATATATAATAAATAGTAGGGGACCGAGTATAGAGCCTTGAGGTACACCTCTATTGACTGGAAGAGTTTGAGAACGTAGGACTGAGCCATTTGATTTTTTGATTTCCACAAATTGGTGACGATTAGAAAGATAGCTATTAAAAAACAGAACCGAAGAATGGTCGAAACCATAGTAACATAACTTAGAAAGTAAAAGAGATATATTAATTGAGTCGAAAGCCCTGGAGAAGTCGAGAAGAGTGAGTATAGTGCCTTTGCCCTCGTCCTGACAATGAAGAATGTTGTCCACAACATCCAGTAGAGCCGTGCTAGTGCTATGACGTTTTCTAAAACCAGATTGCCTATGTGCCAAAATATTATTTAATTCACAACACACTACATTTAATTTTTCACCTTGTATATGGTTATAAAGTGTAAACATATGTGTTGTCGTTGACTGTACTGTATATAGTAGTAGAAATTAGGTGAGCTGACGATGTGTGCACGTCAGTATATGTTTGACATATTTCCTTAGGTATCTTATGTACGTGTGCATAGAAAATTAAAAAAAAAATCTAGTATTAAAACTATAATTCCTACTACACAAAGTGTGACCAGCCGCAGATTTTTTAATTTCCCGCCAAAACTTTGAGTAATATTTTATTAGCCAGACTCTAGCACGGTAGGACTTTAGCTATGGAGCCTATATTAGCATTAATATACAATTCATACCTACTTGTAAGTGTATTTTTATACTCGCGTACTGTAATCTGTCCATTATAATATAATTTTACAAACAAAATCACATCAGCGCACTTTTTAAACCTTTACCAAAATTCTATACTCTATGGTACACGCTGAACTTTAATATGAATAAGACATCTCTACTCAACGGAAATAAATTTCAAATGAGAACATCAGCACGAAGGAAATTGGGAGGTAGGTAGGTTTAGGTGTTAGGCTTTTCGTCGTGTAACGATCTAAAATCGCATACATTACTTGCCTCGTGAACTAAACGCGGTACTCTACTTTAAGAACCTTCATTGCGCAACGATTGCATACTAATACAATTTTATATTCGCGTATAATCTGAGTACGCGAGTATCAAAATACAAATAATTTTACAGACAAAATTTATCATTAATTTCGAAATTCTATACTCTACTACTGAACTTTAATACGAGTATTCATTAGACATCTCTCTAACCAACTGAAATTAATTTCAAAAAGAGAAAATCAGCATATTTGATTTAAAAAAAAGTTTATTTTTTCCTGTTCTGTTCCCTGATTGGTTGAAATTACTTGTCAATAAAATTAACCAATCACAGGGAACCCGGCATGACCATCGCGATCATGTTTTTTTTTAATAGGTCAGTTTAAGTTAAACGAAAAGGGTTACATAAAAATAAAAATAGGTATTTCCGCGTTTTGCTCGTATAAAAGCTGTTGTATGCGGTACTTACACAATCAGGTCTTAAAGTCGAGAACCGCGATTAGGCCACGAGACTTGCCGAGTAAGTGCAACCATTGCATAGAATAATATTCCGCGGCCGCCATTATAAACCAGAAGTTTTATTAAAATTATTCAGAAACCCTGGAATAAGTGTATATGACAGGAGACGAGCATTTCTCTAAATGTTATAAAAACGGAGAGGTTTAAATTTGGAATGTCTGCGGCGGCCGGTAAATCACTTAGCGCTAGAGGTGGTACAGCTTACATATTACTGCAGTATTTTAACTTGTGTACAAGAAGGAGCCAACTATACTTTCCAACCGATAACTGACGGAAGAGGTTCTCACATCGACGTGTATGTTTTTTAGTTATTTTTTGTTAGCACGGAACTACCAAAGATGAAAATGAAATAAATTTGGAAGATGAAACTATTTAACCCCTAAATAGTTTAAGTAATTCAATAAAAAAAAAAACGATATTTTAACGAAATGACGAAAACTAAAAGTTTTTATTAAATAAACTGATCAAACATATGTACAACACTAAAAACTACAGATTAATATAAAAGAAAGGATAATTAACTAAATGTACAATTGCCTAAAGCTAATCAGAAAAAGGAAATGAAAAATGAAAACTATATTTGAATTGTTTAGGCATGGCAAAAGTCCAAGTTAATATGAAGAATGCTCAAATTGAACACATATAGTAATTTGATCATTCTTCTTATCATTTCATAGTAGCGAAAATGTGAAAAGATTTTCTTTTAATGATCGCCAGCATCATCTTTTTAAAATTCTGTGACTAATTTCTGAAAATAATCTTTGTCCGGAAGAGTTGAAAATAGCAACACTTACTGTAGTAACGTAAAAGACATCGTCACCTCACACCAATTGTCAATTGTTTGCCCTCATTTGCCCACAATACTGCCACGTATATCACAATGTAATTGTCGTTTCTATATCTGTAACCGCACATTCAGCTTTTACGGCCCGGCCATGACATCGGTGACAAGCGGCAGCGGTGAGTGCCCGTTATAGCCATAGCGCACGCATATTTATATATCATTTATAGTTGCAGTTCATTAATTTGTATCATTAATAGAAGCGGTGGTAGCCTAGTGGTTAGGGCATGCGACTTTCAATCCGGAGGTCGAGGGTTCGAACCCGGCCCGCACCAATGAGTTTTTCGGAACTTATGTACGGAATGTCATTTGATATTTACCACTCGCTTTTCGGTGAAGGAAAACATCGTGAGGAAACCACCTTAAGCCCAATAAGGCCTAGTTTCCCCTCTGGGTTGGAAGGTCAGATGGCAGTCGCTTGCGTAAAAACTAGTGCCTACGCCACATCTTGGGATTTAGGTAGCCGACCCCGATTGAGAATTCATTCTCAAAAATGGGACAAAGGCTAGGAGGATGATGAGTTGCAGTGCCCTGCAGGGTTTCATAGCGTAATAAAATTCGGTATCATCCATCTTATGTAACCTATGAAAGCAATAAATAAACTGATACCTGATAACTGATAACATATAGTTCGTCATACGGAGAGTAGATACGTCTGCGACTTCTATACTATTATAAAATTGTAGATTTGTACTGAAAATTCAATTTCCTATAGAGATGGGTCACGATTTCCAGAATTATCTTAATGGCACGATACAGTATATCCTTTGTGCGCACGCAGCGCATTACCAGTCTGACGCCATCTCTTGGTCATTTATTTGTACTCTCATCACGCCGAAACGCCTAGACAAATTTTAACCAATTGGTCATAAAAAATAGATAAGTATGACTTGAGCGCCTCTCGCCATTAAACGTCACAGTTTGGCGAGTAATATTACATTGTTAAATGTTATTGTTTAAAGTTAAATAAAAAAATAAAAAAAAATTGTTCCCTGCCCCCACTCTCTCCTTATACATACCTCTGTAAGTTAACGTGCGCTAGGTATAATAAATGCGTGATTAAAAGTATAATACTTTTTATCTGCTCTACAACAAATTCCTTAAATTCCTATAACAAGTTCAAATATTATAGGTTAAGGACCTACATTACTTGGCAGCGACCAAAATCAGAGATGTAATTTCATAACAGTACCGTAGCCACCGCAAGGTCACCATTACTGTATCAATTTTGATCAAAATCAAAGGTCACCATTACAGTATCAATTTTGATCAGAATTGATACTGTAATGGTGACCTTCCCCCCGCTGCGCGAGTCACCTCATGTGTTCCTCTGCTCCGCGGACTGACTGGCAGGACTGAGTGTTTCATATTTTCATAAAAGAAAATCTATGATAATTATTATTAATATATGTGTAGATATAGTAGTGTATGCAACACTCGTGTGATCCTTTTATTAAACTCGCTTACGGCTCGTTTCATAAAACCACACTCGTATTTTAAGACCTCTCATTATGTAGCAGTTGCATAAACTACTTTTTTAATTTTTTGAATAACAAATTGGTGCCGAAACCAGGGGCCCATAGATTTCGCTATCGCTTCCCTCTAATGTCGTAGCCCAGCCGTTATGGAGTTAATATACTGGCTAATAACACTAACTGTGTGGCGACGACTTTACGGTTTACCGGTTCAGATTTACGATTGTTTTTAAACAAAGGGAATGTCGTATAAACATTGCGCGGGGGATGTTAAAAACCGGTTTTTCGGTTTTTTATTACATTCTTCGGCGAATTCGGTACGTGGACTCTGTAAAAGGATTATTTAAGCTCTGAAGTTTTATGTTACAGAGTTAATATTTTTTTATACTTGCGTACTGTAATCTGTCAATAATAATTAAAAGACAAAATAACAACGCATTTTTTAAACCTGCACAAAATTCTATATTCTGTGGTACCCGCTACTGAACTTTAATATTCATAAGACATCTCTCTACTCTAATTAATTTCAAAAAGAGGAGGAGAATCTGGGCTTACGAAAGGATTTTAGGCCAAGCTTTAGGGAAACGCTTTGCTCAAACCCCATCAGTAATCTCAAAACGAAACCGAACTAAAGTAATTTTACGGTGCATATACCACATTTACATGCCCCAACCGTCAATAATTGTAAAACACGATAAAAATCCATTCCTAAGTCTAAAGCTTTGACGGGAAAAAATGAGCTTTTACCACTACTAGTCGTTAAACTAGAAAGAGCTTAAGCGCCGTCATATCCCACAAAACATACGTCTCTTTTAGTGATCAGGGTTAGAAACATAACTAAGTCTTAAATGCATGAGTGATAACTTATATTACGGTGGTTTAAGGTTGAGTTTTCGCTGATTTCGTTGTTGTACATTTTGTGGTGTTGAAAGTATTAGTTTTAGGAGCTAAATAGGGTGATATGTTATACTTAGTGGGATCTATACTAATTGGTTCGGAGTTCGATGCCCGGGGCTGAGACTAAGCGATACTGACGGACTCTAAGCTGTGCAGTCGGCGTGCAGTATTCTTACTAATCCTCTCCTTCTCTTACTTTAAGACTTACACTAAGATTTTTTATGTCACCTTGGGCCGTAAAGTGAGTTTTCTGGCCGCTACGCTGGGGGAATCTCACTTCCTGGTCAAGGCAAGATTTAGACAAACCTACGGGCGGTAATTCGTAAAGCTCCAGATCTCATATTAGGGCCCATCTGGCATGTATGTATGTACACCTTTATTTTTAAATACATATTTATAAAAAGGGTAGGTACCTAGTTTGCACATGTAAATTGTGTTTTTCTCAGACTTTGACTTAACAGTAACAGTTGCCGAAACGTCAGGAAGGCTCCAATAATGAATACGCGCGATAAAATCCATTTCGTTATTTTTTATCAAACATGCAATGAAATGTCGTCATAACGTGCGTTATAACAGGCTTCGAAGTATCACGTTTCGGGCGGAACAACTCGAGAGAACTGTAAAGGAGTTTCATACAAAATTGAAGGCCGGTAAGTATTTTTTTTTATAAGTGGCGTCCGTTGTTCTTGAACAGGCTAAACAGCTGGTTTTTTTTGACTGGTGTATTTTTTTATTTCATTGCATATGTTTGAGAAAAGCACTATACTCCTCACTATACATGCCATTAAGGGCTTGCCGGCATCGTATCACTATCCGGCCTCCTTACGGCCGGCCATCTATACCTACTCACCCGGAAAGCCTTTCTTCCCCGGCGTCTATTATTAAACACCTAAAAGGTTGACAACCTCAGAGATTCTCTATTTATGCCACGATATGTCACAACATTAGACGTTCCTCCGACAGAAGATCAGAGATACACTCAGTAGCCTATTTTACATTCTTTGCTATCGAGTGAACTATAAAATAAATAATATAACGAAATAAAAAGGGTAAGCGATGACTGTCCGTCGATCGTATCGGGTCGGGTTACGGCCAGGGGTATGCAACCTTTTTCTGACAAAATAAAAATAAAACTTAATGTTTGTTTGAGTGAAGCAAAGGGAAATAAATAAATAAATATCAGACAACCTCACTCAAATCGATCTAGTCCCAAATTAAGTTCAACAAGGCTTGCGTTATGGGTACTAGACGACGATATACATACTTATATAGGTACTTAAATACAAAGAACATCCATGACCCAAGCACAAATATTCAAGTTCATCACACAAATATTTGCCCTGGCCGGGATTCGAACCCGGGACCGCCGGCTTAGTAGGCAGGTGTTCTATAAACTGCGCCAACCGCGCCTGGTTGTCTGAGAGAACTCGTTTCTTAATGATGGACGTACCCCTTGATACTACTACTATTTGGATATTTAATAAATAACATTGTAATCTCAAATCTACAAGCTATTGTCCAAAACTCCAATCTCTCTATAAGACCAGTATTTTAATCAATGATCAACTAATCATTTCTGATTTTCCTGTAATTGATTTGTAAAACATTTTTATGCTTTTTGGGATTTAGTGTAATTGTTTCTAATTTATGTTTATTCGGTGATTCGAATTTAATTGTCATTAATTACTTATATTGATTTATTTTTATTTTCTTATGACTTATTTCGGCAGCTTCTTATTGACACATTTAAAAACATTTTACCGTAAAAACTACAAAATATTAAAGGTTTATATTGATTTAAACTCACCCGATAATTATGTGGTTTAAACTGACAGTCTATTCAAAAGCATGGACGTACAAAATCACGTCCGAAACATACCTAATTAAACAGACACCGTAACATCGGGTAACTTTGACCCTACAAGGTTACTTTGTCCACCAAAAAAAAACATTGTATTGAATTAATTAATTCTTTAAAACAACATCACGTGATTCAACTGTCTCTGTATAAGCGTTAGGGCTCGTTTTTAAAAATGTATTTATTAAATAAAATGGGTTTGCATGGGTGGACAAAGTAACCTTGTAGTGTCAAAGTACCCCGAAATTACGGCACCCTTTTGAATGAAGTCCCGTTTTGTTTTAAAAATTTAGAGGTAGTAAAAGTTACACAAATGTTTAGCACATTTACAAAAAGTTACACAAATATTTAGCACATTTACAAACTTTATTTAAAATCATAACATGTTAAAATTATACCACTTATCGATACAAATTAATTCGCAAAATTTAATTTTTAATCACACAATATTAAATTGCATTGCGTTGAAAGCCACTTCGGTAAATTGATTTTAAACCGAAAATGTTCGTTATTAATACATTCGCGGTTAAAAGGTTGCGCGCCGCTGCACGTATCGGTTCGTTAGCCGAGCCGAGTGTACTTTATAGTTGTACAGTCTACCCTGAGGGAATTTGAAACTTGCAACACCTACACTCATACTACTGTATGGTATTATGTATAGTGTAGTTACGAAAATGTTACGGCTCCTTAACACTTCGAAAATTATTGTTTTAGACATTTTTCTCTATGATTAAACATGTTTCTTAACTGAGATTTATTGGTATACCAGGTGGGTCCTGTAACAGGAGCAAAAAATTAAAACATAGCTTTTATTCGTCAAACTGAACAACATCTATTCAGATAAAAAAAAATACTAATTTAAAGTTTTTATTTGTTCATTATTTCAAACAAAGTAAATAGCATTTTCAATGTACGCCGTCCAACATTGACATCGCCTTAGCATTGACATAGCTGCCACTTTACTAAATATCAAATGTTCTGCAATACATTGCTTATCTGAAAAAACTTTATTTTACAGGTTTACATTATAAATGAGAGCCTACGCCACATCTTGGGATTTAGGTAGCCGACCCCGATTGAGAATTCATTCTCAAAAAATGGGACAAAGGCTAGGAGGATATATAAATTATAAATGAGTTATTTTTAAAAGTTGTTTAATAAATGTTGTTCAGTTTGAGGTGTAGAATCTATGTTTTAATTTATAGCTCCTGTTACAGGGCCCACCTGGTATATTTGATACCTACAGTTTGAATGTTTTATTGATAATGTTTGTTTCAAAAACTACTCGAAATTGACAAAATTCACGCAGAAAACTGTTTTTTTTTTTCAACTTATTTTCGAATGCACGCAATGAAAGCATAAAATAGCTACCGTAAGGTCGGGGTACTTTGACCCTACAAGGTTACTTGGTCTGTCCAAAAATGTAAGCATTTTATCTAGTCCATTAAATTAAAAAAAAACCGAACAAGTGCGAGTCTGACCTATTAGCCAAATGATGACGTTCTAAGAATTTATCAATTTAATAACATGGTTTTCTTTTCTATGGGTGGACAAAGTAACCTTGTAGGGTCAAAGTACCCCGACCTTACGGTATGTTAATGTTCAGGAAAAATATTTTTCACTTTAAAAAAATTGGTTAAAATTATCAATATATTTGTCATAATATGAAAAAGTACATTTTAAGATGTATATGGCCTCCTAAGCTCTCCCTGCTGGCATCGGTTCGTTAGCCTAGAGTTATCGTGGACTGTACTCCCCGGGGAACTGTGGAAGACGTTAGCTGAGTGTACTTGGATACAGCACCGTCGTAAGGAATAGGTAGTGAAAACTTGTATTTTACGGCTATTATTTAAGTTTTACAAAGATATAATTATATAAATGATTTTCTTAAATATTTTATTTATTCATCAATGCTGGAAACATTAGAGTATGACGTGGAAAACTTTGCAGTGGTGCTAAAAATCGGTATAAATGGCTAACCCTCAAAAACTCCGCACTTATTTTCGCCCACCATGTATACATCATACTTTATATAAGTACGCGAAGTTTCTGCCGTATTAACCCAGTTTATGTCTTTAATATTTGATATTCGACATTCGGATATGTAGCGGATTAAACTAAACGAGCCTTAAGGCCCCTGATTACAGTTAAGTACCCCTGGCTAGGGTTGCCAACACGGAAAAAAAAGTTTTGTTAGAAGCTCAATTTTTTGTGACAAGTAACATGGGACTTTTTTTAAATCAATTTAAAGGAATGTATACATTTTGTCAATCTGTTAAAAACTTTCATGCGGATGACGTAATAGTGATTCGAGTACATGCCCTCTCAAATTACTCAAAATTGCGACTAATCGTTTGTATTCGTGCTTAGAATCTAGCCTAAAAACGGGACAAACGATGTTGCGCGCGGACCATTTACTGGACGGATACTCTAGGGGTCCAGAGTCGGGACAACCCGCGTACAGCCGTACAGTCATACGGTTGGCAACCCTACCAGCGCCTCTAGCATAACTGTGACACGCGACTCTATCACTCGACAAACACTATCTGTCACTTTCCATTCAATACCGTGCGAGCAAGACAGGTGATACTAAGTCGCGGCAAGATGTGCTACCCCTGCTGTATGTAAAGCGTGAATTGTGGACGAGTGTTTTGTCTACTCCCTTTTTGGTGGGATTTAATCAGACACGGAACCCATTATAGAGACTTAGAGACCCCATGGGAGGAGGAGTTATACCCAATTAGGGTACTTACTTACCACAACCCTTTCGTGCCCGAGAAAATATGATAAGTATCAAATTTCTATCGGCGAGGACATTCGTTAGGATACGAAAATAACCTAGAGGTATTGGAGTACAAAAACCTTAAATAGTAAACAAGATAGCCAGACTATAAAAAAAAATTGTTAACGGTAGCCAAAATGTTAGCTGCTAGTTACATATGACAAAGTGAGGGCTACTAGTAACCAAAATAAGCATAAGTTTGGTTATTGCTAAACACAATATGGCTATTTCTCAAGTAGTTAAACTCGTTGAGCTATTTCTTTTTTTCAGTGCAGCGACAACGTTTTTTGAGCAAATCTTTTTTTATCGTAATCTGGTTAAATACATCCTATGACTATCTGTGGATAGTTTGGACACATGAGTGTACCAAAAATACAATACAATAAATCTTTCTTATTGTACACCTAGAAAAATATTACAATTGAAACCTTAACCCATAACCAACAATGACAATAGACGGGTTACCCTCATCTGGCAGAAATTTGTTTTACCGAAAGTTTAATGTTTCGCATAATTCTCATTTCGCAGAAATTTTCTGCCGCTTAAACTGGAAATATATTTTGAAATGTTTTTGTGTATCCTGGTAGATTAGGATAGGTTAGGTTAGGTTTATTTTATCGCTTTTCAGCAAAATGTGTGGTATCAGTAGAATAACAATTATGCGAAACATTACGTTCGGTAAAACAATATCCTGCGAACCATTAGTAAACCTAATAGACAATAGACATTCATATCATAACTCATTACGCTAAAGAGCGATCTCTTCCGGATAACCCTTCGGTAAAGGAGAAAGCAAACAGTAAATAAATAATTAAAAATAATTGAAGACGCGGTTAGCGCAGTTTGTAGTGCAGCTGACGGTCCTGGGTTCGAATCCCGGCAAGAATATTTGTTCCTGGGTTATTCTATATATGTGTTTTTACATATACTAGGTATGTATATGTATATCATAGTCTAGTGCCCATAGTACAAGCTTTGCTTAGTTTGCGACCAGGTGGATTTATGTAAGATTGCCCCATAATATATATTTATTTTACAATTAGTTACAAGTAGAATTAAATAAAAAAAATTAAACGGATTATATCGTAAGTATATTAATTATTTGAGCCTTGAGTAAAGCAACCGAAACGTCAGGGAGGCTCAAATAATTAATATACGCGATATAATATAATTCGTTTAAATTGTTTTATTTGAATAATTAATAAATAAATATCGGACAACCTCACACAAATCGATGTAGTCCCAAATTAAGATCAAGAAGGCTTGTGTTATGGGTACTAGACGACGATATACGTACATAGATAAATTTTCTATGCATTTAAGTATATATACTTAAATACATAGAACAACCATGACCCAAGCACAAATATTCGAGTTCATCACACAAGTATTTGCCCTGGCCGGGATTCGAACCCGGGACCGCCGGCTCAGTAGGCAGGTGTCTACAAACCGAGCCAAACGCGTCGTCGAAATGTCTGATGACAGTCGCGGAAACCGAAGAAAATATTAATTAGAAGTAGGTGAAAACAAACTTCTATGATTTGATTTAAACTTACATGATTTTCAGGCATTATAACAAATGATTTAATCACGTTCAAAAAGCATCTAAGTATTTAAAATTATAAGTGTCCCTCGATACCATGAACGTAGCACGTTCGAAACTTCGAGGCAATGAAAATCACGTGCTCCAACTTGGAAGCAAATTGATTCATATTTCTTGAGCTCAGTGAAGCATACAATGGTACTTTATCGGTTCCGTTCAGTTCGTTTTGTCGCTCGAAATTAAACGACAATTTGCCATGTTTGCTCTGCGCAAGCGACGGCGACAGCGTCTGATCAAACATGATTAGCGCAGAGATTTATGTGAGCTATCACTAGCCACAGTGCACGGGTTTTCTTGCCTCGAATATCTCATGGTATAAAAAAATAAGGTACAGTCAACCAAAAATGTGGTCTACCACTTTTCGACTCTATTTTACATATAGGTAGGTAATAGAGTCCAAAAGTGGTAGACCTCTTTCTTTGCTGACTGTACTCCAGCCAGTGAGACATTCTACGTCACTGATTAGGTCCCATTTATGTATTTCACACCGTGTAATTCTAGGTAGTATCGATTTTTTGAATTTTCACAATCCCTTAAGGAGATATGTATATTGTAAACACATTTAACTGAATTATGATTATGACATGTAAATCATGTAAATTGTCTTAGCGCAATTTATATTATGAAATAAATAAGTCTAATCTAACCTACTAAGTTTTATTTTGTCGTAATAGTTGATCATAAACACTCACGATTTTATGAGATTCATACAGGTAACAAGGTAATCGGGGAGTATTATGATACACCACAGGCAACACAGAAAGGGATTGACAGAACCAACCAATCACAGCGTGGAGATGTCAAAAGTCTCACCTGTTATTTCATATTTCATATACTGTGAGCTATTACAAGTTATAGTGCGCGGGTTTGCTCGCCTCGAATACAATCTATAGCCCAACAGGATGTTTTCAGTTCAGCCTACGCCATATTTTTTTTTTCTTTCTAGGGTTCCGTACCCAAAGGGTAAAAACGGGACCCTATTACTGAGACTTCGCTGTCCATCCGTCCGTCCGTCCGTCTGTCACCAGGCTGTGTCTCAAGAACGGTGATAGCTAGACAGTTGAAATTTTCACAGATGATGTATTTCTATTGCCGCTATAACAACAATATACTAAAAATAAAAATAAAATATTTAAGTGGGGCTACCATACAACCAACTTGTTATAGATTATGGTACGGAACCCTTCATGCGCGAGTCGGACTCGCACTTGCCCAATTTTTTATAATTATTCAAGATATCTCACTCACGAAAGTTTTAATAATATATTACATTATATAACCTAATTTCGACCCAAATGTCGCTTCAGTGTATCCACCGTTGAATTATGTAGATCGTGTTCACATACTGTCACTTGGGAACACATCATAAGCCTGTAGATTATAATATATTACGAAGGACGGCGTATTCGGGTCCCCTAACTAGATAAGAGACGATTGAGATGGATTACGTCTTGGGCAATGTCGCGATGCATGGCATCCATTCATAATTTAAGAGGTTGAGTGCCCTTTTCAGTCCAGTTTATTGACGAGATGTTATAGTCCAGTAAAAATTGCGTTTTGGTCTTGGAAAATAAATAAACTATACATACTAAAACCTAAATTAAAAAGAATCCCCCAGTATTGAGGCCGTCTGAGGCATCGTCCCCAGCACGCTCGCCGCGTTTCCCCTTTGAATAGCGAGGCTCAGTATTTGAGCGAAAAAGGAGCCCGCTCTCTGATATTACCAGATATTCCGATTAATTTTTGCGAAATTTCTTTTAGATTTTTTTTGCATCTGACGACCGCGAGCCAAACGTTTGTTTTTAGTCTTTGATAATTTTAAAGTCCTGACTTTAAACTGAGAGCTAAATTAAAAAGAAATTGATGATCTACTCGTATTCTTATGCTTTTAATTTTTTTCCCCTACCGCCTGGTGAGATGGTATCAACAGTTTCCAGTTTAAATCCGTCTAATACCTGCGTAGATTCACCTGTGCAGTGTTTCTTTTGTAAAAAATATATTAACAAAATTAACTGCATTAACTTCACTGGGTTTATAGTTCTTTTGAGCTTTTTTAATACTTTCACATACCTGAAAATGTCGAAACTACAATTAATCACACTTACCTACTTACATAGTTTTATATCCGGAATCACTACCATGTAAAATTACGTGATCACATTGTTTTATAAAAAGAACGCAAAATTTTCAACTGTACCGCATGCATACGCATAGATTTTCTAAAGTTTTTAAAATAGCTTTCAAATGTAATTAAAAATACACACAAAGGTTGACTTCCTATTTCGCTCTAATTTTACTGGACTACATAGCAGCTAAAGAATGAACGTCTCATGTTATGAGCGTATATTTAACCGACTTCAAAGGAGCGTTCTTTAGTAGACAGCTTTTTGTAAAGCTTCGAACATGAAAGGGAAATACGAAAGCCTTATAGGATACTTCGCTGCCCGTCTCTCTATCTATCCAATAAGAACAGGGAATCAAACTTATAGGATGTCTCTTTCGTTGTGCGACTTCGTGTACTCGGTGCATTGTATCATTGATGTGTATGATCCATTCAGTCTTGTCAAACGAACTTTTATAAGAAAAATATGTGATCTTTCTGTCTGTAACCTGTAAGCCAACGACCCCGTAAATTCAATCGATGACATCAGCTGATCGGCGACCCCGTTTGACCCCAATGCAGGCAATTGGTCTCTTTATGGCATTGGAATTGAACAGCATAACTACGTTAACGCAAAAGGTCGTATGTGACTATGCAATTTATATAAAGATAGGACCTTTTACCGAAGCACGCTAGCAGCGTGACGTTATTGTAAGAACGACGTATGTAACTATGCGATTCATATGAAGATAAGACTTTTTTGCCGGCACGGCAGAGCAGGGCGTTATGGGAGAGTGACGATGATTGGGACGGCGAGATTCTGATGGTGATTTTGGAGATGAAGACATATTGGCTAGATCTGTCAGTGTGAGCGAAATAGAACACTATAGAAGTATAGACGATTCTCTCTTTTGACCTCCTCACAAGCTGCAGTCTGATAAAAATGTTCAAACGACATCAAAAAAAGGAGCAGATTCCCAGTTCATCGGGGTGTAACTATTCTTTTTTTGTATGTTCCCCTATATGTATATATATGTGTACGTGTACGTTTACTATTTTTGGGGTAAAAAATATTTTGATTATTTTTTGTGTTAAAACTACATTGTATATTCTGATATTTTTAAGAGCTGTGGTGGATAGCAGTGCTACTTAGGTTGCCGATACAAAAAAAAATATCCGAAATATTCCAAAATATGGTCGTTAAAAATACCATGGGTGTCGATTTTCGAAGAATTTAATTTTTTTTTATAATTTCAAAAGGGATTGAGATTTTTTTTTTTTTATATCGGACAACCTCACAAAAATCGTTCTAGTCCCAAATTAATCTCAAGGAGGCTTGTGTTATGGGTACTAGACGACGATATACGTACTTATATAGATAAATATATACTTAAATACATAGAACAACCATGGCCCAAGCACAAATATTCGAGTTCATCACTCAAATATTTGCCCTGGCCGGGATTCGAACCCGCCGGCTCAGTAGGCAGGTATCTACAAACCAAGCCAACCGCGTCGTCAAGATGAGAGACAGACAGACAGCGGAAGCGACCTTGTTTTATACTATGTAGTGATGAGAACGAATAAAGTTAGTTGAAATTGCCATATCTACGGGTATCTGCTTCAGTCAACAGATTTGACAGTCGATAAACCTATCGGTAAAAGTATTGACACAATATTTTCTGTTGTTCCTGACCATCTGTCGTTCTCGTTTTACTAGTTTGGTAACACGATAACGATTTCCTTGATCATAATAAAGTTAAACTAAATCTAAAAATCTTAATCTTTTCCTTGATTATTATATTAATATCTTATTGATCGAGCGAGTGAAGGGATATAATATATTTTTTATACTCGCGTACTTTAATCTATCAATTATAATTTCACAGACAAAATCACAATAACGCACCTTTTAATCCTGTACCAAAATTCTATACTCTATGGTACCCACTACAGAACTTAAATATTCATAAGACATACATCTCTTTACTCAACTCAAATAGGTAATTTCAAAAAGAGAACATCAGCATATTTGATGTAAAAAAGCACGCTACTGTTCACTGATTGGTTGAAATTACTTGTCAAAAAATTTAACCAATCACGATCATGATAGCGATGCCATGACCATCGCGGTCATGTTTTTTTTTATAAGTCCGTTTTAGTGGAACGTAATAGGTTACAACAAAAATAAAAATTCATAGTGGGGAATGATGATTAAAGTAAAAAAAAAAACTGTGTTTTGCTCGTATAAAAAGTATTGTATGCAATAGTTACACAATTAGGTCTTAAAATCTCGTAGTACCTTACTTACAACGCGGTAGGTACTCTACTTTAAGAACCTTCATTGTGCAACGACTGCATAAAATACTATTAGATTGTTATTATAGTATTACATGAAATAAACCAATATTTCTGCATTAAAAATGTAAGAACAAGACGCTTTACTCCTTTTAATATATTTTTTCATACAATGACAAATATATCGATAATCTTAACTAACTTTGTGAACCTGAGGTCTAGAAAGGAACATAGCGTTTCCGTGCAGTCGAAAATAAGTTGAAAAGAAAAAGTCTGCGGGAATTTTGTCAATTTCGAGTAGTTTTTGAAACAAAACTTTCAATAAAAAAGTTATCATTGAAAAATTCAAACTGTTGGTTTTTTATACCAATAAATCGTAATAGTCCTGTTCTAACTAAGTTAGCATCATTGATAAAAGTTAAGAAACATGTTTGATCATAAAGAAAAATGTCTAAAGCAATCAGCATTTTTGAACGAAGAAGGAGCGTTAACCTCGCCTTTAAATGTAAATAGATAGGTACCTACATACGTAAATGAAATATGTATTCGTAACTTTGTAACGAAAGATCAAATACATGTCTTGAGTTATATTATAACTATAAATCTTAAATTAATAACTAGAATATTCATATAACTTAATTTACACCCGTTACAAGCACTCGGGTCTGTAAGAAAACCGGTAAAAACCTGTTTCGAATAAACCACCGCGTAATTAAAATAATAATTTAATTTCTCACGTTAATTAAAATCTTGGCTGTATGGCCGCACAGTTCGTGCTCCTTCATAAATCATGGCTAGTTAAAAATAAAAAGAGCGTACGCCTTTAAAAAAAACTATTGAGCTGTCAAGGGGTATTGTTCCATTTTCAAATTTCAATTCACACCTCGAGCTTTGTTGCGTTCCTTGGGCAGTTACAAAAGCCGAGACACAATGTCATGTTATTCTGTCTGATAACAACGTTGTAGGTACCTTGTAATAAAGTCTAATTTAGCTGCTGTAAGTTTTAGTCAATTCTATTAAAACTTCCGTGCAAAAACACGATATTTTAAAAGCAACTTTGCTGCTATTCATCTAAGTGTTAACTAGAATGTAAGGACATATGACCTTGTGTCACAAGTTGGCGGTTTGACGTTTCAATCAAAATGGTGGCTGGTGGTTTTCGGGAATTTTATTATTGTGTTTAAGTGGGTCATGGAATTTGTTTTGGTCGTGAAAGCTACCGTTTGTCCGTCACAATGTGCCTTTTCTGTGACTACGGTGGGTTTCTTTGTGCAAAATAAAGTCAATTTGGGGGTTGAAAGGGCTTTTTGTGACAGTGACAGGTGTTTGAAAACTAGAAAAGACGCACGATTCAACCTGTTTTCGGTTTTTTGACAATTCGTAAAGACCCTTGACGTAGGTCCGGTCGCTTTATATCACGCCTTTCGTTAAGAAAAAAAGATTCTACCGTTTTCTAATTTAAATCGTATTTGCTCTTTTTGGTAACTTTTTGTCTGTTATTTTCTTAATCTTTTAATCGGGTTATGATCTAATTGCATTCTCGAAACGATTAATTTGATATTGTATATTAATATAGGTACATAACGTGACATTGACAGTGTGTATAGTTCATAAAATGAAACATAAGATATTAAAAAGGTATCGAAAGCTTTTGATTCATTTCTGTAAACTTCTATTTTCGAATAAAGATTATGAAACTATCAGAATTTAGGTATATTTTGTACAGAACCCTATGATAATAATTCAAACCTTATTTTTAAATTCCCAACCATAGCCAACACGTCACCTTTTTTAGCCCTCTCGAACGAAAGAACGTCATGCAGCCAGAACTTTTTTAAATTTCAATTCGAATTGAGAGTGCTTCTGTTAGATTTTTATTGTATTCGGATGGTGGTTAAAGTGCCATCGATTAAAGTTTATAAAAAGGAGTAAAGTGACGAGTGATTTGTTCACTATTGCCGTTTGACTGAACATAAAATGTTATTTGGCCTTTGTTATAAATGAGTATAAGGTTAAACTTTCTACTAAAAGAGGTGAATTTCAAATGCATTAAAAAAGTAATAATATGTTTTTTGTTGCCATCATCTGACACATGACGTAGAGATTAAATCGGGTTCATATTCGATGGAGATGTGTGATATCTTTAGCCATATCTTAAATTTTTACCGGATATTTTATCTATTTTGCTATTTGAGCTGCATTATATGGTATTTAAATGCCTGCACTTTTGTACAACGAAGGTACTGCCGTCTGATGTCGCCAATCTAAAGCTTTCATCTTAATCATTACTTGGAATTGACATAATTACATTGTTGCCACCTATTGTTCGTTTACGTTCCCTATATTTGTAACACTACTGATATTCCATTCAAATTTTACCTTTTCAATAGGATTTTTAATTATACCTTTTCAATAGGATTCAGTATTTATTTCGCAAAAAAAAATGAAGGATTGAGCAGCATTCCGGTAAACAATGTCTTGAATTCGGCTAATGCCAAATAGCTATTCATCATCCTCCTAGCCTTTGTCCCATTTTTTTTGAGAATGAATTCTCAATCGGGGTCGGCTACCTAAATCCCAAGATGTGGCGTAGGCACTAGTTTTTACGAAAGCGACTGCCATCTGACCTTCCAACCCAGAGGGGAAACTAGGCCTTATTGGGCTTAGGTGGTTTCCTCACGATGTTTTCCTTCACCGAAAAGCGAGTGGTAAATATCAAATGACATTCCGTACATAAGTTCCGAAAAACTCATTGGTACGGGCCGGGTTCGAACCCGCGAGCTCCGGATTGAAAGTCGCATGCCCTAACCACTAGGCTACCACCGCTTCTAATGACAAATAGCTATTGACGTTTAATAATGCAAATATATGACTTATGCATACTATTGCCATATGAAAGCTGTTTGTAGCGGACCGTCGCTCGTTAGGCTATACCTACTATAGATTGCAAATTCGCAACTTTATACGAGGTTCATACGAGTATGCTGCTGTAGGTATAGGTATACGCGTGCTCGAAAGCGTTTGATTGGCGGTACAGTGGGACGCACAAGTGATACAATTACGGGCCAATCACTCCGGCAAATTGTGTTAGGGTACTGTCGCGCTCACTGCGTTGAATAGCCAGCGATAGCACGATTTAGTTTGATTCTAACTAATATTTGTATGTACATTCTAGCTTATTTGACGACGCGGTTGGCGCAGTGGTTAAGCAACTGCCTACTGAGCCGACGGTCCTGGGTTCGAATCCCCGCCAGGGCAAATATTTTTGTGATGAACTCCAATATTTGTGCCTGGGTTATGGATGTTATTTGTATTTAAGTATGTTAAACGTGTAACACACCAGCCTACTAGAGCTTACGTACTGTGGGACTAGATTGATTTGTTGAGTTTGTCCGATATTTATTTATTCATTTATTATTGTGTGTGGGATGAACAGCTATCGGGAAACTATTTTCTCTCGGACCGATCGAAGCCTATCCATTTCTGCTTGGCCTAAAATTCTTTCGTATTATCGGATGTTCAGTTGCTTTCCGATTGTTCTCGTCTAAGAGTCATTTCTCAACCGATTTTCTTTTTATATTATGGAAATATGGGGTGAGAAAACGAAACAAATTCACAAGGCTTGAAGCTCAAAGGGCCAATTAGGAACCAATGCAGCGCCATCAGTTGGCAACAATTTCTATGTCAGTTCATCACATTTTAACGAATTTTAGTACAGGGATAGTTGGGCACCCAAAGATGGTAATAGGACTTTTTAGTTGTGAGATAGTAGGTAAGTTATAGTTGATTCTAGTCTTCGTTAGCTACCTATTAAATACTAGCGCCCCGTCTCGGCTTCGCATGGGTGCAATGGTTGCAACGCGTGCAATGGGTGGTATCATACATGTAAACCTTCCTCTTGAATCACTCTATCTATTAAAATGAACCGCCTCAAAATCCGTTGCGTAGCTTTAAAGATCTAAGCATACATAGGGACAGACAGACAGGAAGCGACTTTGTTTTATACTATGTTAGTGATTACCAGCTGCGCCCCACTGTGTTACCCACACATCCACCACACAACATATTTTCGGGATAAAAGGTGGCCTATGTGTAAATCCACTGTGTCAGCTACCTCCATACCAAATTTTATTTAAATCGGTCCACCCGTTTATGCGTGAGTAACAAACTTACAAACACACCCATATGATTAGTGCGATAAAGAATATATGAATAGGTACTACAACGTGGATGAAACCACGAATCCTTTATACGTTAGAAACTATTTTGCCAACTGTACAGTTAGCAAGCGATAGCCCGCGCGTGTCGCCTGTCCGTCTCACTTTAGCTCCCCGCCGTCGATATAACACCGCTATACGACTGTATAGTCACATATAAGCACCGTAGTTTGCAATAAGGTTGGTGAAGTTTTTGGAGCCATTTTTTTTTTAGTCCTTGCAAGGATCTACAAGCTGCAGCCCTTTCATTTTTCATTGCCATGGTTTTTACAAAAACATTTTTTAAATCTCGACATGACAGCTTGTTTTTTTCTTGGGTGAAGAGCTCTCTGCATTCGAAACCCAATAAAAAAAACTAGTCGATGGTCGACACATGTATATGTCGAACCGTTGACACATATTAATGTCAAAACAATTAAATTTTGACATTTACAAGTGTTCTAACCAGTTTATTGCTAAATTGGGTTTTGTAGGCTGAGAAAATGTAGAAAATAGCAAACTGTCATGGCGAAAATTATTTATTTTATTTTATCTTTATTGCACAAAAGAAAACTTATCGTACAAAAGGCGGACTTAATGCCATGAGTCATTCTCTACCACTCAACCTTAGGGCAAAGCGGAAAAATTGCAGGCGGTGCAACTAACTTACACATAAGTAACAAAATAACTGTTTTAGGAAATTTTATTATGCTGTTTGTACACAAAAGTAACCTACCTAATGGAAATTGTGAGCTTTTTTTGGTTTTGCTGTACGTGCAATAAAGAGTACCAGTATTTTTTGTTTACAAACCTTTCTCTACCTACATAATGGCGACTCGTGCGATTATTTTTAAAACCCAAGACGCCCAGTCACACCGCGAGGGCATCTGCGGAGCACCAAACCCGCACTTAGCTTATCTTGGTCCTAATGGGCGCTGGAGTGACCACATTTGGCTGGGACTGGGACGCCTCCTTATAGTTTTAATCCCTTCTTTTTTCTTAAGCAGCGGTTTTACCAAAAAATAACGGACTTCCATAAAAAGAAATCGTATTTTCGAGAGATACTTTAATAGAGAGTCGAGTTGTTAAAAAAACCGTAATCGAATCGCGTTATAAAATTTAAAAATTGTATATAAATAGATTTTCTATGGAGAGGGGTAATTTTTTCAGGATATATCTTTAGATATCACTCTCAAACGTTTACGCGTTAAGTTTGCGCCTGGTAACTATGGCGATGTAAATAATATAGCTGGACATGGTTATAGTTATAGGATACATATTACCTAACAACGGTAAAAAAAGTTTCACGCGGATGATGTAATATTTTATTGAAAACTTCCCTCGGTTTCTCCATGATTCCATCGTCAGACCCTGACTTGATAACAGCGGAACATATAATAAAAAAAAAATCCTCTTTATTGCAGTCTTAAACCAGGTTTTTATATATACTTATACTCGACATTAATTCACTACAGATCGTAATATTTGTTTCAACTATTAGATTAACGACTAACACATTTTCACTCAATTTCACAATTTTTTTCTTCACTATAAACTAAATACATAAATGCTAGTTTCTGTTTGGCTCTATGGTTGACTCATAGATAATGATAATAAGTCCGCCATTTGTACCTACTATTTTGTACTGTGCAATAAAGTTTAAATAAATGAACAATAGACATTTAAGTAGTTTATACTTTGTTGAAGTTTTGTGTTTTCCTTATGGTGTCAATCACGGGTGTCAATATTAGATAATCGTCTAAAAAGCCCAGTCCATTTTATAGTGTGGCCACCGTACTTGCATGATTTACTATGAACGCATTTTAATGGCGTCCATCTTGCATAATCTGCTGCATAAAGCCAGTTACGTTTGGAAATATTAATGTATCCTGCATCAGTCATTGAGAAATGAAATGTGGACACAATAGTCTTTTTATTTACAAAAAAGCCATGATTAGGTTATATCACTATAATTATGCTTACGTAATGTGATTCCTCTGAGTCGTACATCTAAAGTTACACTGGCGATTTGACAGCGAATTGAAAGTAACTATCTTGCCACTAGCGCAGAATATTCGCCGCAAGGCGCCATATTACATTTCCTTTTTTTTCCTAGCCTATAGTTGTGTCCTATTACTGGGCAAAGGCGAGTCACAAGTTCGCTCTTGTCCACACTTTTTCTTGTTTTCTGTACAATAAAGTTTTTACATACATTCGTACACTCAGCGAAATCGTTGGGCGCTCGCTTCGCTTTCAAATTTCAATATTCTTGATACATTTTTTTCGAAGACCTTTAAATCATATATTTTTTCGATATTCTTGCTGCTTGGATCTACAAGCTTTGTAAATGTTTTTTTTAAATTGACTATTTCACAATTTTCATAATAGTGGCCGAAGGGAAGGGAAGTGGCCTTAGTGTATCTAAGTATGGGCCTTTGATGATTGACATAAATGAATTGAATTAGTAGGTTATGCATGTATTTATGAAACTGTATTTTGTTGCAGCACCACAATGACCTAACCATGCTCGTGCTCTGGCTGTGCGCGGTGTGGCTGGCGTGCGCGCGCGCATGCCCCTGGGCGTGCGGCTGCCGGCCCGCGGCGGCGGACTGCGCGCACCGCGCTCTGCTGCACGTGCCCAAGAAGCTGCCCGTTGATGCGCACCGGCTGTAAGTACACACTGTAACTATCTACACATTCAAGAACCATGGTAAAAGAAAATGAGGTATGACACTCCGGAATGACAGGCGAGAGTTTAAACCTCATCACGCTATGATTGGTTGCTTGGTTCTTTCTATCCGTTTTTGTGTTGCCAATGGTGTATTATAACATAATACTCCCCGATTCTCTTGTTACCTGTATGAATCTCATAAAAGCATGAGTGTTTTAAATCAATTATCACGACAAAATAAAACTAAGTCAAAGAACATGACAATCGTAATGCATAAATGCATAATTTTTATTTTTTTGTACGACTGGCGGCAAACATTTTTTCCTTATAATTATATCGTTACTATAAAATGGCAACTAATTAGTTGCGTAGAAAGTCTCACTAGCCGGAGAGCCATACCTTATTTTCTTATACCATGTCATGAACATAGAAAATATCCAACCTACTAAGACTTGTGGTAAAACGGCTCCAAGTGCCAACTAACACGCATCGGTAGTAAATCCCAAACTCAGACGGAATCGAGCCTCTAAGTCTGAGGAGAGACTGCCTCCTTGTGTGTTCTATCGTCTGTATAATGGGATGTGTTCTGATAAATTATTCGACATGATGTCGACGGCTACTATCTACCATCGTACTGCATCAGTATCAGTAGGGTGTTCATCCTCACGCACTAGAGCCTAAATAGTGCAAAAGAACTATGCACCACGAACGCTCCGCATATTTCCGCAGTTTTCCTCTGGGACACAGTGTGATGCTCGCAAGCATTCATAGGCAGTGGTAACTTCTTAACATCAACCGGCCGCATGCTTGTTTGCACCGTTGTGGCATAAAAAATATATAAACTACTAGCTGCGCCGCTCGGTGTTACCCGCTCCCACCCACAGGAACCCAAATTTTCGTCGGGATAAAAAGCAGCCTATGTATTAATCCAGATTGTCAGCTACTTTCATACCAAATTTAATTAAAATTGGGGGAGCCGTTTGAGCGTCAAGAAGCAACAAACAAACACGCAAACACACCCACAAACTTTCGCCTTTATAATGTTGGTGTGATAAATAAATATTAACACACAAAAATATTAAAAAACATAGGATACATCAAACATTGTAGGACTTGTGGTAAAACATCTCCAAGTGCCAAATAACATGCATCGGTAGTAAGTGCACGTCACTTCACTTGATTACAATGCTACGTTTATAGATCCGTTCTGATATCTCCCTTCGAGTGTTCATGTAATAACGATAGCTGTCTTTACACTCTTCCTGACAACCGTAGATAATGTCCTATATTCTTGATAGAATTACACTCTCTGGCTGCTCCTAGTGCCAACTAAGGCGCATCAGTAACAAGTACTTTTATGAAGGAAGGAACTCGTTTACAATGCTACATTTGCCTGTGCTGATATTTTCTTTTAAATATCAATGCGAATCGATCTCATAGTATTGGAAAGACATTTTTAGCAGATCTAACATTCTTGTAATAGTTGTAATATCTACATAATAATCTAACATTGTAGAATTATGATTACGATTACGAGTATGCGTTTCATAAGCTCCGGTTTCAAGTAGCCGACCGCAGAAAAGTAAAAAGATGTGGGATTGAAGGGAAGTGTGCATTAAAGCGTAAATTATATTCTTGTCGGTAGCAAGATTAAAGAAGCTTTTGTAAAAAAAACGGCCAAGTGCGAGTCGGACTCGTGCACCGAGGGTTCCGTACATAAAATACTTATACCATCTTAACTGGCCGGGTTAAGTTAAGTTTGCACCTGGTAACAATTATTGTTTGCAATTAACTATAATTGATACTAAACTATCAATTAAGTATCAATAACTCTTAATTAGGAGATTTTTTTTCGAGATTTCGTGGTTGTCCCCATAGAGAAAGTTGCTCAGTGTGACCCTCCCCAGTACTCCGTTCACTCTTGCTCCATGACCCAAAACTCACCCTGTATACATATATACACAAAATTTAAATAAACGCAGACCTTTATACCAGTTTTGATCTAATATGGAAGTATACCATAATAAGTATAAAAAAACCGCAAATTTGAATTTACGCCCCTATTGCCTGCGATTTGTACAAGCGCCGTCATAAAGGAATCAACTACCCTACAATGCGTGAATAGGGTAGGGGAGGGTAATAAGAACGAAATGCGTTTCGGTATCCGTTTGGTTTTTCCGTTTCCGGTTTAATCTGCGTCGTAATTACATTTTGGCACTGAGCGTATAATAAATATTGTGCGTTATCGATAACTTGTAGTAAATTTATTTTTAGCTTTGTTAAACAGTAAAGTGCACATTAATGTCAATTATTTCAATTTGTTTCAATACAGGAATTGATGAAACAAATTGTTTATGATTTTCTGTTGTTTTTGTTGTAAGCTAAAAGTTCGTTAATAGACATAATTTTTCAGATGAGCAGACTGATAATAATTCTTATTTTAATATTTATTTTCTAGAATAGATACTTACAACGCATTCCATTAAACATGTCATGTAAGTACGTCAGAGATATCTTCTCTCGAATAAAAACATATTTTTTCATATGACGCACTGATGGAACAAAATTTTCAAAAATACATTCGGCTAGAGAATCTCCTCTTTTAGGCAGTCGGTTGAAAACGAGTATTAATTTCAATCACTCATAAGACATCAATCACTTAACGAAAAACCAGTATCGGTTTCACACATGATTCCATCACTATTCAAAGGCGTGAAGCCCTATAAAATAACTATACACCCTACCAACATATATATTCGGCTGGCATCTAGTGTTTCCCCTTACAAAATGCACTATAGTGGCGCCCTCGTGACTGCAAATGTAAGTTTGTCATATGACTTGTGGTTATACTTTTCCATTTTCTACTGCGTTTGGTGTATTAGGTTTGGGGTGGGGGTAGAGTAGGGAACCGACAGAGAGTGCATTTGTATGTATGAATAGTTTGCTCGTTTGTATGAAATAATTAGAGATATAGGTAAGATCTTAATAGTGAATATTTGACAAGAGACTGTCTAAAAACACATTTAACAGATACAGGTTATTCTAATAACAGAAGTTTACAACTTACAAACTGTAATGTTAAACAAAAATTGATGTTGCATAATAACTAAACATTTTTATGAAAAGAAACAAAATTACATAAGTAATTTACCTGTAATATAAAATATTATACATTGTGAAACAGAAATATAAGTAGACAGATACTGAAGATATTTTACAAACACGTGCGGAATCGTCACAGGGCATGCTATGAATTTCAAATAGCTATTTTTAGTGGGTAACCACAGCGGGGTGTGGATATTTTTTACTCAAAAACGGAGAATCAAAAAAGAGGGTTGACTTTTCTTCCGCGTGGAACAAGTTGCAGCCGATTGTCCTGCTAACGGTAAGTATGTGGAAGCACTGGAATATACTATCAATGTAATCTATTGGCTGTGTGTACAATTACAATGTTTTTTAAATTAAGTTATTAATAATCTTACAATAAAAATATTGAATTGAATTGAATAAAAACAGTGGCTCTGTGAGCTCTAGTCCTCGTGATTTTGTTTCAAGATTGCTGAAATGTTTTTTTTACGATTTCAACCCACGTATCTCCACCTGTAGAAAAAATCTAAAAACTGACCTTACATAAAATCTGTGTAACAATTGAACATGCTCACAAAATTTAATGAGAATCTATTGAGAAATGCGGCCTGTAAGCGAGACAACTGGAAATCCGGACAAACGGACATCCAACGTCGAAGTTGGCCGAAGTCTGGGATTCCGAAGCGAAGTGCTCCACACTATCATACTTATTCGCCCAAACTCGGCCAACTTCGCGAATAGTGTGGAGCCGAAATAGGATTAGTTTTGAATCTAAAGCCTGAGCAGAAATCTATAAGGATGCGCCATATTGCGGAATTTCACTGGAACTAATTTTTTACACTGGCAACGATTTTATGATGGTTTGTCAACAATGTAAATGTGGTTGGTTTCTTTAAAAAGAAAATATTTAAAAATATCCAAAGAAAATACCGGTAACTATTCACAGTTGTGAACGTAATATTATAAATAAAGTGTACACGTGTTTACTACACGAAAAACAGTCGGGAAACGAGTGCATTCCATTAAATGATATTACGAGGTTATGGGGAGGAACTGACAGGTATTTAAATTAATGTCATTATAGTGCGGTTGCGATTGGTTGCAAAATTGTTGCCATATAAATCTTATAAATAGCGCCCTCTTGACAAACCTCATATATTTCTGGTCAGGCTTTACCATCTTTATTTTCTTGCATGTATTTAATTAGAAGCCCTACTATCGCCCGCCTCTGTTGTTGGCTACTCTGGGCACCCCACATAACGTCTAATAGTGGGGTAGCTATATTATTTTCGTGTAATATCAATGTTCGTACAGGCGAGAGCAAAAGTGAGGAACTATCGATTAACTATTAATCTTTGCAAGTTTATAGTGAGGGAAAGAAATGGAAAAAAATCTGATTAAATTGGATTTTATTCGCGTTGAATTTAGAAGAGACGAGAATTTGTGTTTGGAGCGGAATTTTGACCAAAAACAGACGTCTAGTACACAAATGTTATAATAATAAGCACAAAAATCGGAAAAGTCCGACATAGAGCATTTTATCCCTATTAAGTTCCTAAAATTTGGTTAAGGATTGAAGAAGGTAAAACACGACAACGAAAGCTCGATTTGTTTGAAAAAAATGGGACTGGTATTTCCTTTTAGGAACTCCAAGACCTTTAGGTACTGCCTAAATATTGGCACTATTATTATAAAGAAAAGAGATCGGTGGAAGGTAATAAAGTGCAGTTGCATTTCTATGATAACATCAAAAGACGCAATTGCCTCTATAGTCGTAATTGCCTGAGGTGATCTTATATTATTTCTTTTTTTTAACCCCCGACCAAAAACGAGGGGTGTTATAAGTTAACATGTGTATCTGTGTGTCTGTTTGTGGCATCGTTGCTCCCAAACGGATAAATCAATTTTTATGTGTTTTTTATAATCGAAATATTTGTCCGTCGAGATGGTTCCTTTAGCTACGTTTGGTGGAAATACATCTACTAGTTTCCAAGATATTTTGCTTTAATTAGAACAAGTGACAATATTTCCGACAATATTTAAGTTAAGAATTCTAAATTTTGTAGTTATGTTCAGTCAGTAGTATTTTCTATATCACTCATTGAATGAGGGTCTCATGATCACCAGTTACTTGTGTCGGGGGTGTTTAAAATTTCCATAAAAATCAAAAAATTCTTCGATAGAGTAAAAATGTTCCTGTATTAACCATTTTTGAAGTCTAGTTTTAAATAAGCTAATTGGCAACTCTTTGATGTCATCATGTAAGCGATTGTAAATGCTGATTGACATGCAATGGGCGTTCTTACCGTACAGTTTCGTCTATTTAGCAGGAGCAACTATACGATTAGGATACCTTGTATTGAAATTACATTTTTTTTTTATAAAGGCACAACATAGTGGCTCCACTTCGCCTGGTGGTTAGCAAAAAGGGGACCCCAAGTCGCAATGGCAACTGACGAGAAACCAACGGTGCCATGTCAGTTGACACTGCCATGCTGGCCCGAGAGATGCTTCTTAACGCTTCGTTTAAAGGGTCCCAAGTTATAAGAAGGAGTTCCATAATTATTTGTCTTTCTATTGAATAATTCTGAATGCAGTTTAACAAATAAACAAGACTTTTGCTCCTGCCTGTACTCAATATAAGGCGGCGTTCATATTAGCATCATATTGGCGGCCAGGGAGCTCACCAATATGTCTTTATGAGCTGCGCGGGGAAATATTTGTTTTCCCATTACTAGATACGGGAGCCGTAGGCACAGTTATATTTATCGTGTTTTCTATTTGAATACGCCCAAAACATCAATAGCGGTGCGTTGGCTGGGGTTTTTTTGAAAAAATATACATTGTTGTAGAGGCTGCAAAGTAAGCTATAGATGTATTAAAGCACATTGTTGTGGAGGCTGCAAAGTAAGCAATAGATGTACAAGTAAATTTCGAATGCCGATCTGCAGACGCCTGCGATAATACGAGTTCATCTATTGCACTTTCAGCGGAGACTAAACATAGTGCTCACGACGAATGCGAGGAAATATAAGACGAGTGTGGTATATTGGTCATTTTGAAGCCTCATTGTTGTAAAATGAACGTTCAGTTGTAATATTGAGTAATTTGAAAGGCCATGATATTAATTTGATTATACCACGACGTGATGCTCGCTCGCTCGGCACTACCCTGCGCCCTACGCCCTCTCTTTCTACTCTTCTATCCTTTTCCCTTCCATACTTATCAATATGTTTCACAGCCTCCTTACCCAGCATTTTATAGTCCCTCAAGTTTTACTACAAGCCTGTGCACTAAGTTTAGCAAACCTTAGAGTGATCACTGATCAGAGATTTAATATTGACGCTAACTGAAGTTTTCACATTCTCGAAGTTTGCAAATGTAATTTTTTTTTGTTTATTTTATTTTAAACACGACTAAATGTCACATAAAGAATTAGAATGCTAATTTTCCTCCTACTATTGAAAGTTCCTACTACGTTCCTACAGTCGTCTAGGACTGTACCTATATTTTGGCCCACATTTGAACCCCCTCATAAATCCTCTTTTTGTCATACAAGATTTTTTCCAAGCGAATAAGCGATAATTGTTATACAGGGTGTGTTACACAAACGCTCAAAAGCACAAAAGCCATGTAAACACATGTATCTTATATATGTCTACAAAGGGACAAAGGCGAACAAAATACGTCGACTGAAAAGGTCACAAAACCTTCAAAAAAGGTCTTATTTTAATACAAATAGTGCAGCACTTACGCTCTTCTTGACGAAGGTAATGTACCCCTAATGGTACTTACGCTTGACTGCTTCTCATGGAAAATAAAATTTACATTTCCGGGAAAGCGATGGTGATAATAGAGGGTTTGGGGTAATACTGTTACGATAAAAAAACGGAATAGCAAATAAGCTTCAGTAAAACTAAATTGGGATATGCTTATGATATCAACGCTTCTGTTTTCCGTAAAGAATACTATACTAGCGACCCACCCCGGATTCGCACGGGTGTAATGCTGATAAATTATGCATATATTATACATATTGTATACTATACGGGTGTATATTGTACGGATGTAATGCTGACTGTACGGGTGAAATTGTGCATATATTATACTTCCTCTTGAATCACGCTATCTATTAAAAAAACCGCATCAAAATCCGTTGCGTAGTTTTAAAGATAAGATAAGATTTGCATACATAGGGACATACAGACAGTAAGCGACTGTGTTTTATACTATGTAGTGATAGTGAAGTGGGACGGTCATTTCGTTTAATGTATAAAATTAAGTTCTCGGATATACAGGGCGAACGATATGAAGTGTTACCAATTTCAAAAGGCTACGATTTTTTTGGTTGCATCAAAGTTTATTTATTATTACAAATATAAATAGAAAATATATAAAAAAAAAAATATTAATATATTTAACTCAATATGACTACCTGCCTTGACCATGGCCTTCAGATGGTCGAA
Organism: Apotomis betuletana; assembly: GCA_932273695.1. NCBI lineage: Eukaryota > Metazoa > Arthropoda > Insecta > Lepidoptera > Tortricidae > Apotomis > Apotomis betuletana. Next base: position 9,824,939 of record OW026320.1, on the reverse strand, counting down.
AAATGAGTTGCACGCTGCACGAATGTGGTTTTGCGGTATGTTGTGCAAGTTACGTACGATCGCTTTCTTCAGTGTATCCATACTGGCATGCTTTCTTGTCCTCACGTTGCTCTCCAAAATTGCCTAGATAGAAGGGACATTTTTTCTAAAGTTGTACACCCCACTTATTTTTTAAATTTTCGATATTTTGGGTATTTTCTACTCAGAATCACGAGCTCTTTCTATCTTATTAGGAGAAAAAAACCGGCCAAGTGCGAGTCGGACTCGCGCACCGAGGGTTCCGTACAAACACTCCATCCCTAAGTGGTTAAGTTAAGTTTGCACCTGGTATGTATAGCGCCCCATATAAATTAGGTGCAAAGTTAGGTATTAAAAAAAAACTACTTACTAGATCTCGTTCAAAAAAATTTTCGTTGGTAGTTTTTATAGTAATGTACATCATATGTTTTTTTCAGATTTTTCATTTTCTTATTTTAGAAGTTAGAGAGGGGGGGGACCAACTTTTTTCCACTTTGGAAGCGTCTGTCACGCAAACTATTCGGTTTAGAAAAAAAATATTTTAGAAACCTCGATATCATTTTTGAAGACCTATCCATAGACACGTATGTTTGATGAAAAAAAAAAAATTAAGTTTCAGTTCTAAGTATGGGGAGCCCCCAATATTTATTATTATTTTTTATTTTTGCATCAAAATCTTAATGCGGTTCACAGAAATCACAGAATACATCTACCTACCAAGTTTCAACAGTATAGCTCTTATAGTTTCGGAAAAAAATGGCTGTGACATACGGACGGACAGACAGACGGACAGACAGACATGACGAATCTATAAGGGTTCCGTTTTTTGCCATTTGGCTACGGAACCCTAAAAACTGTCCTGGCCCAGAAATGAATTGACAAAAAAAACAAATGCCATTTTTTTTTACTAAGAATTTTATAAGATATGGCCATGTGTGAATTTGGTAACACTTCATATCGTTCACCCTGTAATTTAAATAAGTTGTATTACAGTTTGTCATAAGATGTATGCCTCAGGACAATGTAAGGTCTGAACTATAAAACAGAATGGTCTCTTTCAGCGCAAATAAACAAGAGGACAATATTATAGGATGAAAACGCTTCCTAGTCCTATATCGGGGGATATCGAGCGCTCAAAATCTTGCCTCCAGACATTACTCGTGTGACCATTATTTTGTAGAATGCAGGACAAAATCCTTCTATACGATAAATAAATAAATAAACAAATATCGCACAAGCTCACACAAATCTATCTAGTCCCACAATAGCTCCAGTAGGCTTTTTTTTTTTTTTTTTTTTGTCATAGGGGGCAAACGAGCAAACGTATCGCCTGGTGGAAAGCGATTACCGTCGCCCATAAACACCTGCAACACCAGAGGAGTCACAAGTGCTTGCCTACCCGGAGGACGAAGATAGAATGCCTCTATGCTAGTAATTTCACCGGCTATCTTACCCCCACACCGGAACACAACAATGCGAACATTGCTGTTTGGCGGTGGGTTAGCAGGCAAGACGGTAGTAACAATCCGGACGGACCCTGCACGAGGCCCTACTACTCCAAAAGGCTTGTGTTACGGACACTAGACTATGATAAACTTATACAGATGAATACATAATTAAATACAAATAACATCCATGACCAAGACACAAACATTCGGGTTCGTCACACAAATACTTACCCTTGCCGGGATTCGGAAAAACGGATTGTCAATTTTATTTATTTATTTAATCTTTATTGCACAAAAGAAAACTTGTCGTACAAAAGGCGGATGCCATGCGGCATTCTCTACCAGTCAACCTTCGGGCAAAGCAGATAAATTGTGGGCGGTGCAACTAACTTACAAGTTTTAATGGTAACTTTAATTTAATCTTAAGTTGAACTTAGATCGAATATCCATAAAATATAAGTTTTATTTCCCTGGAATTACGTTATAGGGTCAATGAAACTCCAATTATTTTTTCATTAATATATTTAGGCATTGAGATTGCTCGGGACAGGGACGCATGGAAGAATGAGAGGGAGGCCTTTGCCCAGCAGTGGGACAATATAGGCTCTTAATAAATAAAATAAAATATTTAGGCATATCACAACAAGCATTCCGACTAACTGAAAACCTCCTTTATTGAAGTTGGTTAAAAACGCTTAATAGGCCTATGCTATATCGGGTGATATCGAGCGCTCTAATCTTGCCTCGAGGCCAGACATTACTCGAGTGACCATCATTTTGAAAAATACTTATAGGACAAATTAGAATACATGAGAAACCTAAAATATAAAAGAAAACTATATAATCTATTTAACTAAAATAATTTAAACGGATTAAGTATCTCGTATATTAATTAATCGAGCCTCTTAGATGATAGCTACCGAGCTTTCCAGTTACCGTTATCAAAAGTTGACTGAAAAAAACAGAATTGTGTGGTTTTGTGTTACAACACAAACCGCGATTGACGAAGACAAGAAAACACGAAAACCGAAGAAAATATTATAATGTATGTAAAATATAGGCCAAATCTTTGTATTAATATCTATCGATGGATTGTCGATTTCACTGACAATGATTAACTATCCTTATTAACGTTAGTAAGCTAAGATTACATTTTTGGCTCACGCACAAATTTACTTGTAGAGCAACATTTTATTTTCCTTTACATGTATCAATGTTCATTGACATTTTAGTGAATACAACGGAGGAATATATCATTTTCTACGTTTCGTATCCTTAATCCGGCATTGTGAAAAAAAAAAATTAAAAACTGGATTGTTAAAAATCTATTTAATAATCGAGCCTTACACTTACTTTACGACAATCACAATAATTCAGTGAATAAAGGATTTTGACCTTACAAACGGTCCGGTAGTTTTGAATTTTTGATATGTTGTCTAGGATGGTTAGGCAGTGTTTAAAATGCAAAATGCACAATTCCCCCCCCTCCGCGCCCGCCGCCATATTGAAAAAACCGGCACTATCTTCATATTTTTGCTCATATCTTCCTTTAGGAGCATTTTAGCTAGAAGAAAGCTTCAACAATGTTATAGAGAGTTAAATTTACTACATTATCCATTTTATATTTTGTATCTAGGACAGATAGTTACGGAGATATGCACATTTAAAAAAACTTAAGAAATTGCGATTTCTAACTCAAAAACAAACTTCTGGATTATATCTTCGTTTAAGAGCATTTTAGCTAGAACAGTGCTTGGGCAATTTTGTAGAGAATTAAATTTACTATAATTATCATTTCAAATTTTGTTTCTAGGACAGATAATTACGGAGATATGTAAAAAATAAAGTCACATTTTCCGAAAATGCATGTAAAAATGGACATGAGTTTTATAAGCAATTATATTTCCTACATGTTTTAATTTGTCCTAGACTAGTCCGTAACTGAATGACAGCGTTCTAAACCAAGAAATTTAAGAAATTTTCGGAAAATTCGACTTTTCCTTATTTTTAAATGTGCATATCTCCGTAACTAACCGTCCTTGAAACAAAATTTGAAGTGTAAATTATAGTAAATTTAATTCTCTACAACATTGCCCAAGCTTTGTTGTAGCTAAAATGCTCCTAAACGAAGATATAATCCAGAAGTTTGTTTTTCAGTAGGAAATTGCGATTTTTTACGTTTTTTTAAATGTGGATATCTCCGTAACTATCTGTCCTAGAAAAAAAATATAAAATGGAGAATGTAGTAAATTTAACTCTCTATAACATTGTGTAAGCTTTTTTCTAGCTAAAATGCTCCTAAAGGAAGATATGAGCAAAAATATGAAGAAAGTGCCGGTTTTTTCAATATGGCGGCGGGCGCGGAGGGGGGGAATTGTGCATTTTGCATTTTAAACACTGCCTAACCTTCCTAGACAACATATCAAAAATTCAAAACTACCGGACCGTTTGTAAGGTCACACATAGTACTTTAGTCTCTATTCACCGTATTACAATGCGAACTAAAAAATTAAAAAATAATGTGATCCCCGACAAATGAACATACAAAAGCAAGAGCCAAACTGAAACAGACCCGTTTTGCTCGCTCGCTTACTCAGCCAATAACATTCCAGTGTTTTAAAGATAGGGCTGCCGCCCGTCCGAGTTTCCCCGGTTTTAAAAGTGTCCGGGGAAAAATAAAGCGATCGTTTTTTTAATAATGTTATTTTCGGAAAAAATGTGATTTACGACAAATGTCCGGGTTTTTTTAAGTCTTTGTCCGGGGTTCGTTTAATTTAGCAATGGCCGGCCGTATTTAAAGAATATCCCGTTTCAACTAAGAATCACGGCCACCGCGCGCTCGCTCGCGGCTTCCGCTCATTGATGGCCACTTCCGCTCCACAGATAAACAGGATTCATTCCGAGACCCGTCGAAATTATTGGACTTTTCGCTTTGAATAAAGAAATAGAAATAGATCCTTTCTGGGTTACTCGTATTTAACCGACTTCAAAAAAAGGAAGATCAGTTTGATTGACCCGTATGTATGTTTGTCCGCGATTGTAAAGTTGTTCATTTTTTTTTTAATTGCGTCTGATAGTCAGTTCCTATGCTGAGCTGATGATGGAAGGTATAACTCCTTTACGGTTAAGAGTTAGGGGATAATTCAAATGCAAACATGATCGCTGCCGCTATATACATGTATTTTATTTAAACCATTGCTACAAAGATCAAATCTTAAAGAAAAAATTAAGAAATATCTGAGTTAGGGTAGCGGAAAGGTTAACGCGCGGGACAATCGCGCGCGCAATCCAGAGGTACCGGGTTCGATGTCCGGTCTTTTCCTCTAGGTAACTCATTTAAATTTTTCTTTAACCTTAAAAATTCAAATTGTGGTGTGTACCCACATTAAAAAAAATTAAACATTACATGTTTCACAAATGTATTGTATTTGAATCACTAAAAAGCGAAAAAATCACAGCACACGTGTCGTGGAATAGTGGAATTGGATATCACAAACAGAACTGTAAAAAAATAAAACTAGTCAAGTGCGAGTCGGGTTCCGTATCATATTTTTTATTTATTTTTAGTGTTGTTATAGTAATACATATTATTCTACGTTAATTTTAAGCAGGGATCGGATACCGTTATTTGCTCCATACAAAATACCGTTATCCTATTTCGGTTTTTCGCTTATTATTACACATTTTTATATTATAGTGGGCTAATTTCCAAGATCTATATCTAAGTATAACGAAATTCTATATAATAACATTCGAAAAAAACAAAAGGACGGGTTGCACTCCGGGAGTGCCGGCAGAAGTCAAACTCCGATTTTATTAGGTATATCTCACTGACACTTGATTTCTATTTTAATCTCTATTTCTTACTCATGTATGTTTATGATTACGCTTCACCATCTGTCACTTACAATATTTTGTTGTTCGAAGGCCCCCTTTCTTTGAAACAGACACGGTTGCTAGGTTACCGACTGACTGTTAGGGCCTTATCACACTTGCGATTTGCGAGCGTATTTTCTATACAAATAAGCGACGCGGCGAACACGCTGCGCGATCGCCTTCATACAAAATACGCTCGCAAATCGCAAGTGTGATAAGGCTCTTATCTGTCGCGCGGATCTGTCGCGAGTTTAACATTTTTTACCCGCCGCTAAAGAAGTTTTCACTTCAAAAACGCGAAATTATAGAGTTATTTCAATTTTCATGAATACCGGTATCGATCCCTGATGTTAAGTGTCTATTCATTACCATTCAACTGTTAAGAAACCCCATCAAATCTTAGTAAGGCGACGCTTTAACCATCAATTTTTCAGTATTCTTGTGCGGTCATACAATAAGTATGCAAAAAAAACATATATTCCCCTATTACAATTTGAAAGATACAGGCCTGTGGCAGACGGACCGACACCGGAGGCCTTAGTAACAGGATACCGTCGTACCTAAGTCATACAAATACACAATAAGTATGCAAAAACGTCATATATTCACCTATTACAATTTGAAAGATACAGCCCTGTAACCGAGGCCTAGTAACAGGATACCGTCGTACCTATTTAGTAAATAAAAAACCCTTTGGGTACGGAACCCTAAAAAACATCCGTCCGGAAAGCCGGAAACTAATTACGGTGAATGTCTAATTAAAACGAAGTCGCAATTAACTGAAAGAGCTGCTTGTCGAGAGGGTATCAATATTAATTAAACAAAGTTCCTCCCTTGTTGGAAACAAGCTGAAAAGGAGAATACGGGTCTTTCTGAAGATGATTGATTCAATTTAAATTTAGTTTTCTCTGTTACTTTGCTTTGCATTTTTCTTGTCTCTGAATAAATTTTTGTTCATTGTTGACAAATAAAGATATTTATTTTTATTTTCTATAAATTAAATAAATAAACAAAAAAGAAATTTAAAGGTACGGCAGTATTTCTACTGACAACTATGATTCAGTTTAAAGTTGTTAAAGCTAAGTAATACTACCTAAACTCTTATTGACTGCTCATTTGCACAAAGAGCGTACTCCCACCTGAAAGGCCGGCACTTGTGACTCCTCTGGTGTTGAAGATGCCTATAAGCGACGGTAATCGCTTTCCATCAGGCGATTCGTAAGCTCGTTTGCTCCCTTATGATAAAAAAAACAGTCTCTCGCACTTAGCTAGCAAAAAACAGCAATAAAATATACGGAAACCTTATCTTCGGGTGGAGGCACCCCTGCACAATTAATATCAATTATTACGACCGTAATATGGCTATTTGTCAGGGCATGAACGAATGCGTTAGGGCTGCCACAGAAATTTGGATTTTCGTTCGTTTTTCGTACGGAATGAAATCAGATAGTGTCTCTGTCTGTTATATGGCGATGTCTCGCTTGCTTTCATTTCGTACGGAAACCGAGTGAAAATTCCAAACTTCCGTGGCGTTAAGGGCATTGTTGCCGGAAAAAGCGAAATCCGCAATTTTTTAGTTTTCAGGGTTTATTTATCAACGAACATGTTTTCAGTCACATACATAATGGGGAATGGATGAAAATTTCAATAGTTTGAATTTTTGGTAATAGTTTGGGTTAGGGGGTCCAAGATAAAACTTACAGTTTTTTCTGAGCTACAGCTTGTAGCTCGTAGTCGAGATAAAGTAGTTCGAAAATTACTGTAAAAAAAATTACATTTATAAAAACAGTGAACTATTTTCAATTTCGAAATTATCTGCATATTATCTTGCATTTATTTAATTAAATTTTACTGCACAAAAAAAAGTGTACACATGGCGGACTTAATGCCATAAGGTATTCTCTAACAGTCAACCATTGGGCTAACTAAACAAAAACATTTTATGGTGCAGGGCCTATCAACTATCAACATTAGGTATACTTACCAACAAAAGAGAAACTTATCATATCTCAATAATATAATTTATATAATTAACACAATAAATAAACATACACAAATATGAAATACAATATATATAAACATTGCTTCTTGTACCCAGTGCGAAACAGCATTCTTAATTGCATTCTACCAGTATATATATTCTTTGATTCTACTCATGTACGGTAAAGGAAATTGAAAGGCGTAAGTACCTACCTTTTTTATCCTTCAAAAACGTGTTTCAATTGCCTTGGCTGTACAGTCGCCATCAGATATATCGCAGCATAAATGTCTGGACAGGACTCTTAGTCACTGGGCGTTACAGTACATGTTCAGATATTTATGAACGCCTTATATGCTGCGATTTATCTGATGGTGACTGTACCTAAACACAATTTGCATTACATTGCAATATGTACTTTTTACCTGACTGACAATGGCAAAACATGTAAAAGAGGGTTTCGATTTTCATTTTTTCAGCAAGAATGATATTGCGGCCTTCTAAAATAGTACCTACCTATTTGTCTATTGTATTTGTCTTGTTTCTTTTTGAAAACTTTTATTGGTGTGCAATAAAGTATTGTTGTATTGTATAGTATTTATGATATTTGAAAATTATATGTCTTTGTAATGGATAGCTGCCATTGATTTATAACCAAACGAACTTTACGAACACTCATATTCAATCGTTTGAAGAATGGCCCGCAGTTCTGCAGTAATTTCACACGGCCAAAAAACGACGTAACCACCTTTAAATCCAATACATACTTAATACGTTTTACACGATTGCAAGCAAGCGCTGTCCATTGGCTTAAAAAGGACTTAACTCTCTTTAGAATCAATAAATACTTAATGCCTTTTTTATTTTACAACTGCAGCGCTGACGGTGCAGTTCAGAGGAAAAACGTGATAATCGCCAATGAAGTTAGGGGCCATCCACAAACTACGTTTAGAAGGAATATCAAAAGCAGTCAGTTAACATGACTTCATTTCTTCATATCTATTTTATTTCATACTAGCTAACCCGCGCGGTGTTACCCGCTCATCCCGTTTGAGCGTGAAGAAGAACAAACATACACATAAACAAACTCGCAAACTTTGGCCTTTATAATATTTTAGTGTGATTTGAGCTTGCCTGACTTTTCGGTAACTTTCTTGTTACTATTTGAGAAAAACACAATTTTTCTATGTTAAAGTTACATTTCGTCGGGGATAGTGCAATACCGCGTAAGTAACAAGTGTAGGTACGAATCAATATTCAAACAAATGCTAAGTATTTTATTGAAATGAGACCTTTATCGACAGCTGTTATTTACGCGGTATATTGCACTATCCCCGACGATTTGTGGAAACTACCCATTTTCTAAATATTAATAAAAAATCCGTTTAAATTGTTTTATTTAAATTTAGTGGCAATCGCGGAAACCAAAGAAAATATTTGTCATGCCAGTAATTCTAGGTACACGAAGCCAGCTGGCTTGATCCTTCTCCGTGATGTATGGACGGCCCCTTACTACGTTTTTGTATGAATGCAGGCTTGGCGGAGGTCCAAACGCACTGCGAACGTCGTGATGGATGGGATACGCTGGATAAATGGCCGGTGGCGACGGAATTGTATGCAGTTAGCCAGTTTGTATGTCTGCGGCTAACAAATGTCAGATCAAGAGCCTCTAGTGGGAGTTTCCAATTAAGGAAAGCATCTCGATCGCTTATCCTCGCTGGTCATTAAAATTTCGCAATATGAAACAGCGAGAGCGGACATAAAAATCCATTGGCCGCTGCCAACTGATCGGAGATCCTGATGATGAATCGCGAACCGATTCGAAACATGTCAAGCGATATTTGACTAAACGACGTGAGTGAACCGAATAATGCCATGGTGGTCCGATTTTTTGACACCCGAGTGTACATAATACTTATGTCAAAACAAAGTCACATTCGGAGTTACCTTAAGAGGCCTTATTCCTTATTTTTCATATTATGACAAATATATTGATAATTTCAACCAACTTTATGAAAAGAATAATACTTACCTATCCCTGATTTCTAGAAAGTAACATAGCTATTTTATGCTTTATAGTTTTTGAAACAAAAATATCAATGAAAATTCAAACTGTAGGTTTCAAATATGCACCAATAAATCTCAATAGCCCTTTCTAGTAGTAAAGTTGATATTAGGTTAAGAAACATGGACGACGCGGTTGGCGTAGTTTGCAGACACCTGCTTACCGAGCCGGCGGTCCCGGGTTCGAATATTTGTTCTTGGGTCATGGATGTTTAAATCTATATATGTATTTATATATGATGTATATCGTCGTCTAGTTAGTACCCATAGAACAAGCTTTGCTTAGTTTCGGACTAGGTCGATGTGTGTGTGATTGTCCCATAATATTTATTTATGTTCGATCATATAAAAAAATGTCTAAAACAATCAGCATTTTTGAACGGATAAGGAGTCTTAATAACTCATCCTTTCTCATTGAAATGTTTGTACAAGTTACATTCCGTGCCAGTTACTGTCTTCGTGAAGGAATATCACTAATTCAAGTACAACGTGCAGACACCCCAAGAGGGGGCTCATTAAAACTTGGCCCGACCTCTCTGGAATGCAGAGTACTCTGACCGGCACAAGTACTAGACTGTGGATATTTTTGTATATTTCGCTGCTTTTACAGTGGCCCCGAAAAACGTACATGTTAGCGATCAGAGAAGGAACAGGTTAATGGTCTTCAAACAACGGATAAATTATATATATTTATTATAAAACATAATATGAAACAACAAAGGAACACACCAATAACTATAATTATGCACACACACGCACACCTCATGTTATCACTGCAAGTTACACCAGCCGAAAGAGAGCCTGGCCACCTGGCGCTCTGGGGCAGCCCTTTTATTGATTCTCAATCCCCGCCGTTACAGCGCCCGTGGTGGGACCCCGACTTCATCCTTGACGAGTAGATGGCACTACCGGCGGCGCTGCAATGCTGATGATGTACTTGCACCCGCCGCCAACATACAAGAGCCTAAATTTCTCTCTTTCTTCGAAATTTCGGCATTATTTTATTTTAGAGTAGGAGCAAAATCGTCCGCGTATTTTTTCATTACTGTCAGTTAACATGACGGTTAAAAAGTATCCTATAACCGTCTTTGGATGCTCAGCTATCCCTATGTCAAAATTGATTAAAAGCTCAGCAGTTTCGGCTTGATGGGAGGTCAAAGGAAATTATGAAAACAGATGGCGCCAGGCTGGGCCAGGACAAAACAAAAGACGATCGTGCATCACGCTGTTAAGATTCTTCCTGAAATCGTTACCATAAAAAGCAGTTTTTTATACAAATTTCGAATTTTATAATAGTATGAATTACTCTATTCGGCCATTACATATCCTGGGGTTTATGGAGCACAAATGATTTAACTCCTACTGATAGGTTGCGGGGTGCTCATATTTTAGAAATACAATTGGCTTATTTTCATGTGACCGAACATACGTTTGGTAGAATTTACAAATTATATACAGCGTGCATATTTGATATAACCGCAAATTGTAGCCAGACGTAGATTTTAGTGCTATAATCTGATATTTATAACAATTATTAATTTAGCGTTAATTGCAATAGCGTAATTAATTTTTGAAAATTTTCTAAGCAGCAATGTATGGCGTACACTTATTAAAAGTTATTTCTAGTGACAGTTGTGACATTACGATGTTAAGGGTGGTTAAAGCACATTGCGTGCTGAATTATTTTGTATGGAAAAAGGTTCTTTTAATAATTTACGGATCAATATATTAATAAGTGCCTATACTAAGACCCCGTAAAGTTTGCGGATATATAAAATATACAAGCTGTATATAACAACATTTCTTATTTTCTAGAAGCGATTGGTAGAAAGTCCTTTCTAATGACAATAACTTGATGTATGTGTAAGTTTATGTATGTGTATATTTACCCATATGCGTACTTGTTTTCTGTTAGTATCTAATTATGTGCCCCTTCGCCTTTTGCTGCACCTACTCTGTATTAAGTTAAATTTTTCATCAATTTCACTGCCCAACAGGTCGGTACTCTAACGTTTCATATGGTGCAGATACTTACCGATCATGGATGCTTCGGTAAGTATTTGCATCGCATAGCTGGAAGAGAAGAATCCCCTATATGTCACGAATGCGCCGCGCCGATGGACACGGCCAGCCATACTCTGGTAGAGTGCATCGCCTGGCAGCCTCAACGAACTGCCTTACAGGCGGTAATAGGAGTGGACCTCTCCCTGTCCAGCGTCATCGACGCTATGCTTGACAGTGAGGAGGCATGGAAAGCGATGGCCTCCTTCTGTGACGAAGTCATGTCACTAAAGGAGGCCGCGGAGCGGGCACGTGAGAACGATCCTCTTGCGAATCCGCTCCGCCGGCGACGGTTGGGGGCCAGAGCCCGGCGCTATGCGCATCTGTTGCCTCCACCGTAGTGGACCCGTGCAAGGAGTCGGGGGACTCCCTGTTTCGGAACAGCACAGAACTGGGGGCAGGCACCCGTGGAAGTGTCGCCCCGCATGGTCTCGGCTCATAACATGAGTCGCCCGCCGGAGTGCACGTGGTTGAATGCATCAAGCGATCCCGCGACGCTCCAATTAAAGGCGGTGCCGGCATTCGTTGGTGGTTTTAGACGGTAGTCCGAAGTCTCGGTTAGTCCGTCATACCCGCTCTAGTCCCCCGACTAGACGGGATGCATAAACGCATTTCCCCAACGTTAAAAAAAAAAAAAAAAAGGTTGTCTGGAAGAGACCGCCTGTTGTCTAACGTTATTTATAAATTGTATTTGTGTTGTTTCCTTTTTTAAACTTTTTTATTGGTGTGCAATAAAGTATTGTTGTATTGTATTGATTTCGAAACATGTCGGGACGTTCCTGACAATTAAGACGTGAGTTTACATCGTTTTTATAATTAATAAAAATGACTCACGATAGTTTTAATAATATTATTGCTTTCTAGTTTCTTAATAACAGTTGAGACCTCGCCATTACCTATCTAGACAGATATTAATCTAGACGCGAGATTTAACTGAAGTTTAACCGTCAGTTAAACGCCGTTTAAGTACCATTCCGTGTACCGTGACGAGAGGTCTAACTTTGAGGAATTAGTTCTAGAACTTAAGTTCTGCTTCAGGTTTTTAAGTGGTGAAGTTTTCTTTTAATTGAGTTTTTTCGCCGGCCGTTGATTAATGTCTGGACTTTTTCATTTCAGAGTTAAATGTAAATTACTGGCGTTCGTAGACTAAAGAAAAAAGTAGGAATTCATCTCAATAAAAATGTTAAAAGTAATAGTTGTAAAATATTTGACTCCGCCCAGTTGTTTATAACTAATATAAAAATAAAGACAACATAAGTACATAATTATATAAATACAATCATAAAAATCCACACCAAACATTTTTCAATTCACTTACCTCCATATGTACATTTCACTTTTTTTAGGGTTCCGTACCCAAAGGGTAAAAACGGGACCCTATTACTGAGACTTCGCTGTCCGTCCGTCCGTCCGTCCGTCTGTCACCAGGCTGTATCTCAACAACGGTGATAGCTAGACAGTTGAAATTTTCACAGATGATGTATTTCTATTGCCGCTATAACAACAAATTAAGGGGGGCTCCCATACAACAAACATGTTATAGATTATATGTATGTATAGGTACGGAACCCTTCATGCGCGAGTCGGCTTCGCACTTGCCCATTTTTTTTTTAATCGAAAGACTTGTCCGTCGAGATGGTTCTTAGTTATGTGTGGTAGAAATATGACGAGTCGTTTCCAAGATATTCAGCTTTAATTGGAACAAATGACAAGATCTTGGCCAATATAATTAAAAAAAAATGTATTTATGTTCAGTTTTAGTAGAATTTTCTATATCACTCATTGAATGAGTGTATCATAATTTCAAATTATTTGACGTAGTAACATATACCTAATAATTGTTGTATTTCGCACCGTGTATAAATATTGTTGGTAGTTGGTATTTTTAGAGTTTTGACAATCCCTTAAGGAGATATTATTATATTATAACCACATTTAACTGCATTATGATTTATGACATGTAAAGATCTTTTGTTACAGTCAATTGCTATGTTTTTTACTATTATTATATTATCTCATTTTTATCTTTATGACGATCATAGTATAAATGCATGTAAATTGTCTTAGCGTAATTTATACTGACATTTTATATTATGAAATAAATAAATCTAATCTAATCTAATCATGATGACCAGCTACTTGTGTCGGGGGTTGTTAATTTTTAGGGTTCCGTACCCAAAGGGTAAAAACGGGACCCTATTACTGAGACTTCGCTGTCCGTCCGTCCGTCCGTCCGTCTGTCACCAGGCTGTATCTCAACAACGGTGATAGCTAGACAGTTGAAATTTTCACAGATGATGTATTTCTATTGCCGCTATAACAACAAATACTAAAAATAAAATAAAATAAATATTTAAGGGGGGCTCCCATACAACAAACTTGTTATAGATTATAAATATGTATAGGTACGGAACCCTTCATGCGCGAGTCGGACTCGCACTTGCCCAATTTTTTTTAATTTAGGTCATTAACCGCCGACGAAAAAGAGGGGTGTTATGGGGGGGGTTATATACCTATACATTTTTTGGGCAAGCATTTCAATAAAACAGTTGCATAATACAAACTATTTGAAGATGTGTATTATACATATTTGTTTGACGCTTTGCCAAGTGTAATGCATGCGCTCGCAATTGTGTGAATTGATATTAATGCGCCATGCGCAACTGTTTGAATATGAATATGACATAACTTTATATCTTTACTAGACTTGAATATCTGAGCATTTCGCACAGTTATAAAACCGGCCAAGAGCATATCGGGCCACGCTCAGTGTAGGGTTCCGTAGTTGCCCATCCTTCACAATATTCGAAAATCACGAGAAAGATTTAAATTAGGAGAAAGATTTCAAGCTCTATAAAAAGGTCGTAAACGCCAAAGTAACAGTATTTGCTTATTACCTTCTGGAAGTTATCGATTATACGCAACAGATTGAGCGCAATGTTTTAATACAGTATGGCACTTAATTCATATGTGTAACGTTCGAAGTATAAGAACACCGCGCGGCACTTACGTCATTTTAAAGAAAATTATGAATTTATGCGATAACTCAAAAACGGCTCGACCGATTTTGTTCAATATAGTTTTCATTAAAAGTACTTATAAGGCCTCATTTTCATGAATTTTTCCATAATTTTTTGACCCGTGGTTGAAAAGTTAGAGGGGGGGGGACACAATTTTTTTTACTTTCGGAGCGAATATTACAAAATTGCTGACTTTATAAAAAAATAATGTTGGGAGACCCCTATTATTTTTAAAAGACCTATTCAACGACACCCCACACACTAGTATTGGAACGAAAAAAATAAATCACCCCCACTTTAGGTACAAAGGCACCCGAAAAAAAGTTTTTATTTTAGTTTTTATTTTACCGTTTTGTCGGCGTGATTTGACATTACACATACTCATACCAAATTTCAGCTTTCTAGTACTAATGATCACGGAGCTAAGCCGCGGACGGACAAACGGACAGACGGACATGGCGAAACTATAAGGGTTCCTAGTTGACTACGGAACCCTAAAAAGCGTGAAAGAAAAGTATGAATTGGATACAGTCACGTATAGTCTAGTTTTTAACCCTCGATGAAATAAGTTTCTGTCAAAAATTTCATTTTAGTGACAAGCTTTTATATCCGACTGTACTTTTCTTTGGATATCCATCAAATGCTCACTGAGAAGATTCTAATGAGCCCAAGCTCGGTAGGATTGCTTTTTCTCTTATAGAGTTCCTATCACCACCTTCCGGCTCCATCATCAGATCAGCCCCATCGTACCATATTATTGTATTGTCATCAAAGTTAAGTAAGTATGCAAAATTTCAGCTCAATCGGTTGACGATATCTGCTTCAAAATTGAGTTGCAAGATTCCACCCGAACAAACATACTTACATACAATGCAAGTTAAATAAAACCTTGTAAAGAGGGGTTTTATAAGTTTTACATGTGTATCTATGTCTGTGTATTTGTATATCTGTGTACCTGCGTGTCTGTGTCTTGTGTGTCCGTTTGGAAGCTACGGCAAATACACATGTTAAACATATAATTAAGCTTTGTATCCTTTGTAAAATACTGGTTTGGATCGTACGCTACTTATGAGCAGACTCGCGCGTGCAGCCCTCATCCAACATCGGATATTAGCAATGCATTACCGGAGAATCGAACCGCCCACCGCCTGTCGTATAACTTAGCTCCGGGCATTGCATTCATTTATTCAACCGACTTTAAGAAAGGAGGAGGTTAATTTGACTTTAAGCTTTTTTTATGTTATACGCGATCAATCCGCCAATTTTAATGATACTAAACAACATTTGTTCAGTCACTTAAAAAAAAGCTTGTATCATTCACATAAGCTTATCCCAGCTCTACCTTGCACTTTGCTCGGATTAAATTGGCGTGCGTTTGTAACCAGTAGCGGCATATACGCGTCGGTCGCTCATGATGTCACGCCCAATCACGTCATTTAACACAAATAACCAATAAAATACAGCTTTAAGGTGGCTTATACAAATATTCAACTAATGAACCTTCTGTAGTGCTATTCTATGCCTATGCAAATAAACATACAAAGAGCATAAGACATATAAAATACAGATGCTAAATATATGCTCGCGTGTTTAGTCTGTGGTATCAAGTTTCATACAAACCGGTTTTATAAATAGTTTATTGTTCCAAAGCACAGGGCTTAGTGTCTTGTATGTAATATAATTGTATGTATGTAAACACTTTATTGCACACAACTGGGATGGGATAAACTATAAATGCCTTCATCACACTATAACTATACCTACTAATATTATAAAGGCGAAAGTTTGTGTTTTTGTGAAGATAGCTGACACCCTGGATTGACACATAGGCTCCTTTTTTATCCCGAAAAAATGTAGTGTTCCCGTGGGATAAGGGGGTAGGGCCGCGCGGGGCAGCTAGTCTATCATAATACTGAGTAACATTTCTCCAGGATAAATAGTGACAAAATTGGAAATATTTCTTGTGGTAGCATTAATAGTGACAACGCATAACAATAAGAAGCTTTACTGAACTAGGTCAGTTTTAAGTCGCTTTCTCACTCACACAAATACAATTGTTAAGGGACTTATATTGTCTCGCTTTGAATAGAATGGGTATGTTGGTACTTACTACATAGGTATAAAGGTATTTTTTTATGTTGGCAGCAATGAACTTAGTTTTAAACGGTTTTTTCCTATACTAAAAACTGTGTGGATGTAGTGGTTTGTTAAGTTGATATTACCAAGGACTTTTTAATTTAAAGTTCGTTTGGAAAACATTTAAATAAATATATGTAGACTACCTACTAAACTTAAGTTTTGTAATCTGTGGTACCTTAGGAATTATTTTTTGTCGACATTAAACATCGTTTAACAGTGCTTTTTGGGCAGTAGACTATAGACTTTTACAAATAATGTATGTCTTGGTGGTAAAAGATTGTTTATTTACAAGAAAACATTAAAAAAACAAATAAACTTATACTAAAAGGTGGCTAAAACTATTATAATGTATTATAAAAAACAAGGTCAAGGTCCTATGTATGTATTGTCTTTATTTTAGCGTTGGTAACATATCAATAAATAAATGAATGACTGAAAGAAGACAGTAGAAAATATAAAATTCAAATTCAAAATTCAAATTTCTTTATTGTACACGACTATCATAATAAACGTTATACAAAAAACTAATTTCCACATAACAACTAAATGACAATAACATGCACCTAAAACTTAACAATTTGAGGTTACACTGGCCCCTACACTAGGCGCAGCCTGTCTCGAAAAACAACTTTTCGTTTTAGCGACGGAACCCCGTCAAACCCCTCACAAATCTCCAAATATCACCAAATTCGTGTGCTACACAATTATTTAATTCAATTACTTATGCTTTTAATACACGCGCCCTTTTCATGCGTCACGAATGGTTTTAAAAATATTTTATCTGTGCATGCTAGCGCAAATATTTTAAGGATTAAACATGGCAATGGATTCCTGTATTCAGCCAATGGTTTTATGAAAAGGCGTAAGTAAATAGAAATTCCTACAGAGTTATGCTTTTGTTCTGGTTGATTGTTTATTTTATGAAAAGGCATAAGTAAATAGTAGTTCCAGTAGAGTTGTGCGTTATTGGTAGCCGTAAGCTGACCGGTGATAAATTTACTTATGAATGGAATGGACGAATGCGTTTGACGTTCGATAATTGAATGGGTTTTTCTTGAGTCTGTGGTAGTTTATGGTAGCGTGCACAGATAATGTAGGATTACACAGCAGACATTAAATAGTAATATACATTGGAAAACTAGCAGTATTGATTAAGTATTGACTTGACTTCTTTACTACATCATTATGAAATTGTAACAATGAAGTATCTGGACATGAGAGACAATTAATATCTTCTGCGTTCTCATCATTCATTCATTTCAAATTGCATTTTTTTTTTAATTTGGACAGATTTTATCGAGTGTATGCATTTGAGTTCCGGACGTTTTGGAAGCTTTGCAGCTTCTGTTTTAACGGGGTAGACAAAAAAAGTGTTTTCTCTTACTTATTGTATTAAGCGGTTTAAACTCACGTCACTCAGTGACAAGTTGCCGCGCCGCTGTACGCCCGTACAGCAGCAGTCCCTGATGAAGAGCTCCATACGAGTTCGAAACACGTCGGGCCGTACCTGACGATTTCACGTGAGTGTAAACCGCTTAATACAATAATTAAATATGTCTCACGAAAGTTTTAATAAGATAGTTTGTGTTGTCACATTTCATATTAACCATTTCAAATTTTTCAGCATATAATACTTATCTGCTATTTTTTTGTATTGTTATTGAAAATAAATAAATTTCTATCACAGTGAGTATTGCTTAGTAATCTCCAAATATATCTCATTTAGTCATCGGTAAAAGATAAACTCGAGTGCCGTTTTCGTTTATTTATAAATACCAATTAGATTTAAGGGTGTCTGTTTATTCTCCGGGGATTACTGACAGACAGACAGACAACGAATAGTAGCGAAGTAGCTGACGTTTTGAAGGAGAAATTAGAATTAGTTAGAGCGCTAAATTAAGAATTAGATATTATACTATTTATATATCCTCTAGACTATGTTTGTATATATTACCTGGAGTAGTAAACATACACACATTATGTATGTATAAAAACTGGCCAAGTGCGAGTCTGACTCGCGCACCTCGGGTTCCGTACAAACACTTCCCATGTTAACTGGCCGGGTTAAGTAAGCACCTAGTATGTATGGCGCCGCATACAAATGAGGTGCAAAGTTAACGCAACCGATCACGTTTGTTGTATGGGAGCCCCACTTAAATATTTATTTTATTCTGTTTTTAGTGTTTGTTGTTATAGCGCCAACAGAAATACATCATCTGTGAAAATTTCAACTCTCTAGCTATCACGGTTCATGAGATACAGCGTGGTGACAGACGGACAGATAGATGGACAGCGGAGTCTTATTAATAGTCCCGTTTTTAGGGTTCCGTACCCAAAGGGTAAAATTGAGACCCTATTACTGAGACTTCGCTGTCCGTCTGTGCGTCCGTCCGTCCGTCTGTCACCAGGCTGTATCTCAAGAATGGATGATAGCTAGACAGTTGAAATTTTCACAGATGATGTATTTCTATTGCCACTATAACAACAAATACTAAAAATAAAATAAAATAAATATTTAAGGGGGGCTCCCATACAACAAACTTACGGATAATGGTACGCAACCCTTCGTGCGCGAGTCCCACTCGCACTTGGCCGATATTTTTTACCCTTTGGGTACGGAACCCTTAAACCACTTTGTTGCGTTTTATGACCAATCAACAACGAACAAAATCAATTACCTATAACATTATACAATAAAACTCCTTATTAATTAGGGTAAGATCAAAAAGAAAGGTTTGGACCATTCGAAATATTCGTAATTGTAGACAATCTTCATAAATGGTACTTCAGGTTGATTGGGTTTGAAAGGAAGCGATAGGGATAGAAAGTGTCGATATCGATATTATATTTTTTTATGAAATGACTTACTATTGAGTTTTTTTCTTTAATCTGTAAATGCTTTTAACAATTTATTGTAATAGAATCGTATAAAAAAATCGATGGAGAGAGACTAAATTTCATACCTACACATGTACTGCATGAAACGGTTTTGTTTGTGTGAAATTGACTTCATGAAGTTTATTTTGGTACCTATAGTATAATTAAAACTTATTAAACTGAGTCTATCGCGATATTTTTTATTTACCTTCATTGCCTGACGTTTTGACACGGTTTCACGTTTCCGTGGTCTCAGACGTACTGATGAAATAGCGAGGTGTTACTGGAGATTCGCCCAAATGTATCACTACCCGAAGGAATGTGTATAATAAAACGGTCTAATACATTTTAATTTTTTTTATTTTTTTACATTTATTCATCTACATTTTAAAATAACAATACAATAGACTTAATTATGTGTATTAATAAACCAAGAGAGTATAAAGTGTTTTATACCTATAGTGTATATCAAACCACATCCACTTCATCGACAATTTCCCCCTAATTTCATCGACACTGCCCGCCCCTAGCGGCCACATTAAGTCGGCCATGTTTGTCCAACAATTACACGCGCAATTAGCGCATCGCATCATTATCGGGCCAGCCGGCTGTTGGCGTCGTTCGATTGAGATATTTTAATCGGTTTAGGGTTCCGCAGGTAAATACCTTCACACTTACAGAAGAGGGAGCCCAACCGCAGCAATGCATGTATTGAACACAGTGGCCAGTACGGAGTCTGTTAAGAGGCCTTATTCCTTTTGAAATTTATTTTTTTCATATTATGACAAATATATTGATAATTTCAACCAACTTTTTGAAGTGAATAATACTTTTCCCCGAGTTCTAGGAAGTAACATAGCTTTTTCATGCTTTTATTGCGTGCAGTCGAAAATAAGTTGAAAAAACTAATTTTCAGCGTGAATTTTGTCAATTTCGAGTAGTTTTCGAAACAAAAATTATCAATGAAAAATTCAAACTGTAGGTTTCAAATATATACCAATAAATCCCAACAGCCCTGTTCTAGGTAGTAACACCAATACATTGTAAAGAAACATGTTTGATCATATAGAAAAATGTCTAAAACGATCACCATTTTAAAAGGAATAAGGCCTCTTAAGTGTGCACCAATTTTGTTAATAAAAACAAAAAAAAATCTAAATAATGGAGATAAGTATTTTTAATTATAAAGGCACTATATATTGGATAACAATATAGGTTCTCTATCGTTTGCCCGAATTTCATATGCCATAATCTTTCACTTACCATAATATTCAATTGCCATAAATCTATTTTTCTCTGTAAGCTGAAAGTTTTCGGGATTGTCATAAAACAAACCTAATGATTTCTCCATGAATGGTATTAAAGAAATCCCGAAGAGTTTATAATTTATGAAATAAAAAGTTTATGGCAAATGAAAATTATGGCAAGTGATACATTTATGACAAATGAAATTCGGGGAAGTGAACGTAAGTATCCGAACAATATAATTTAGCATTAAAGTACAGTCGATCGTATATTGATCCGTGACGCTACGCTCTCGGCGGGCAGGGCAGCAATTGACAATCCACCGTGTTGCCAACATACGCCTCAAATATAAGGCACGTTCAAGAAAAGCATTGTCATGTTAATCGGATGAAATAGTCACCACAATACACTACGGAACAAAACTGAGCTTTTGAGTCCGACTGTACATTTACAATAGTGCACAAAAATAAAAAAATTGCTACGGAACCATGGCAAAAACTCCCAATTAACACTTGACCGATTGTTTGTTTAACTTTAATCTTGTTATGTCGTCTTAAGCTTTTTATAAAGTCTGTCGAGATACTTCATATCAATTAATACTTTGATTCAATTTTATTGCAATAAGAACTTGTTCATAACTGTTCGAAGAGATATTTTAATGGTATGTATCAATTGAAAAGCCAAATTCGACTAAGCATAACAATATCTCATCTATATATTGACCAATCGATCTTTGATATTCCAGCTCCATTAAACAATATTTCACTGAAAAAAAAGAAAAAAATTGACAACAGTAGCCCAAATGTTAGCTGCTAGTTATACAAGTCAGAGGACTGACATGCTGAGGTGCTGATGGCAACTAGTAACCGAAATAAGTTGTGTAAAATTAGCAAAATTGGTTACTACTAAGCACAATTTAGCTATTTCTCAAGTAGTTAAACTAGTTGGACTTTTTTTTTTCAGTGTTCTGACTGATCGCACTATATGTATAATCCTTGTTCATTCATAAAAAATCAACAATTTTGCCTCCGCTTGGTACCTATATAGTGATAACGATGCAAGAAATTAATGTTTTCCGTTTCCTTAAAGTTGGCTGGAAGTTCTTTAACGATAAGACAGTCTACAGCTTAATTTTAACGCTTATAATATTATCGTATACATGCAGTTCTACATTATTTTCTGGTCATCATTATTATTGTTTGTATTTAGTGTAATAAAGAGCCAATGCAATGAGTATTTTATTATATTTTTCTCCAACTTGCTTGGAAATGTTCCCATTAATGTAGTAAAAATAGACCGCGAAATCCTTCGTCATGTTATTAATAGATACGTTAATAAAATGAAAAAAAAGTTACTGGCCGTGGCCGGGAAATAATAAATACTACACGATTGAGTAAGAAATACACCTTCCGTATATGACGTCTCATATAGATGAGGGTATATATTAATTTAGCCAGCTGCAGGCCAGCTGTAGGTACATTATTTCACATGCATTTTACTTTTAATTTTTTCAAAGACTGAAAATCGTCCTTGAACATCATACTCATCCACGAACTGACTTTTCCCGGCCTCAACAGTAATGTAGGTACTATTTGTGGCTTAGCTTTGAACCTCGCGTCCTTGTATCGAAATTTACTGAAATTCGTTTTTTTACACTCTCAACTCAACCCCCATTTTGAAAATTTTCGTAAAACTGTGTAGGTATGAACAAAAAAAAATTACATCATTAACGAAAGTACTCACAACATTTCACGAAAAAAAAATTCTCGCCCAGCTTAGGAAGAGACGCTTCGCTCGTTCAGTCCACAATAGTTGTAATTTAACTTTCACATTATAGTATTTATTAGTATGTAAATCGGATTATATGAATGAGGAAGTTGTAATTAATTACATTTTATGAGAGCTCGAGTGTGTCGTTAATTTCATTGCCATATCCGTCCGCGGGGACCGGTTTCTCGGCGCGCTTTCTTGTACAGTGATAATTATCATTAGCCAATCTATTATGGTAATCGAATGGAAGGACAAAGAACTGCTTTTAATCCTTGAATGCATGATGTATATTTTAGACTTTACTGAAATGACACAAGGCAAAATCTGAAGATAGGCTTTGTCAAGATTGTCCCGAAATCTCAAACTGGATGGACGTGGATTGCATTGTTAATACGGTATTTGATGACAGCTCAAATCAGCTACTCTTTATGAAATGTCAAAAACGATCTGTTAGTATGAAGCTTCTATGATGATAATGGCATGTGACGTCATAAAAAGCAGTAGTCAAAATACGTCTTCTTTTTAGTTATTGTACAATTAAAAATAGTATAATGTCCAAAAGTTAGTTATAGTTTATTTGGTTCCGCGTATTTTTTTATGTGTGTTTAGTGGTTCCAATCCCACAATTTATATTATATGCATTTAAGGGTTAAGCATTAAAATTACATTATATAGACCATATGTAGGTGGTTAGCGCAGTGGTAAAGCAGTTGCCTACTGAGCCGGCGGTCCTGGGTTCGAATCCCGGCAAGGGCAAATATTCAAGTTTATCACACAAATGATGAACTCGAATATTTGTGCCTGGGTCATGGATTTTCTTTGTATTTAAGGATTTATTTATCTATGTAAGTATATATATCGTCGCCTCAAACCTTCTTTAGCCTAATTTGGGACTAGGTTGATTAGTGTGACGTAGTCCGATATTTATTTAGTTTTTTATCTATCTATTTATTTATTATTCATTCATGTATGTACTTATTTAATATATATAAGTAAACTTATTTATTCTTTTTAATGGTTTCTTAAAGTTAAGCCGATGAAGTTTCTTTAAAATCAAATCAATGAATATGTAAATATTAAGTTACCTATATATAATTTTATGTAAGTAAATGAATTATTTCACCCCGAAATCCCAGTCAAATGCAAGACATAAAACGAACTGCATAGTTTGTGACCCATCACGACGAAAGCTTAATTTTATTGTTCAGTTTATGACTTCTATTGTTTACTTACTCTGGTCTTTATTACCATAGAGTAAAGCGGGGAATCTAGCTTTTTTTTAAACATGACTTGAACTGTATCAGGGCTGTTTAGCCCTCACTAGCATTAGTCGGAATTTGTGTGGGAGTATAACCCGCTAATGAGCATTTCTCAAAAAGTTTGTACACAATTAAGACAGAAAGTTAAAGTCAAATATAAGTTTCCTATGTTGTTACCAATTATTTTAGTAATTTTATATCAATGTTATGGTTATGTTCGGTAATTAAGGTTCTGTTATGCTTATACTTTTTTAATTATACATAATCTGATATCAATGTATTGGAAATCACAATAAAAAACCGTAACAAAATAGGAAAATTATATTTGACTTTAACTTTCTGTCTTAATTGTGTACAAACTTTTTGAGAAATATTTGTATAGAATCTTTTTATCGATTCATATTTTTATGTGACGCATTGCTCTTCCATTTCTACCAAATTTTTTTTTTTTTGAGAAATGTTCTAATAGGATTATCTCCGCGCCACAAGAGTGATAGGAGGGGATTTTTTTAAGGACCATGGGTAAATTTGTATGGAGAATGGACCAAGAACCAACAGAGATGAGAGTTAAGTTATTAGTATAGGTATAATATCAGCTTAATTTTTTACTATAACATGCTGTATTCCATTGCAGATCAGAAATTCTCGTATTCGTAGTTAAAATCGGAACTAAGTAGAAAATGCTTAGGTACTTAGTAACCAGATCCACATACCTAGATAGTGGCGCCAGTGTATTAATATAATAGTAAATATCATAAGATTAAACTAGTAGTAATAATGGTACCTTTTTATTACACGGAATAATCCTTATATTACGTGTAGGAGTGTATTTATATTTGTATAGAATCTTTTTATCGATTCATATTTTTTATGTGGTAATACCACATTTTTTATTTTTATAAATAATGACACAAAGGTAAATTAAGAAAGAAAAATTGAATGCGATCTACTACAATCGAAGCGGGGTTTGAACCCGCGACCTCTGCGTTTCCGGCGCATTGCTCTCCCAACTGAGCTATCCGACCGCTACGTCAGTCACACCAAATCTTTCATCCCTTATAATCCTTTACGCTACTGGAGCGCCCTCTGCGTCATATATGTTTTTTGAAATGCTTATTGCGCATTAGCCATACCCTAAGGATGTGCGTTTTACACGCACGATCCCCAATCCCCATTGCTTTACAGCAAGTGTGAAGACTGCGAGAGAGATGGCGCTGTTCTAAATATTTGTATAGAATCTTTTTATCGATTCGTATTTTTTATGTGGTAATACCACATTTTTATTTTTATAAATAATGACACAAAGGTAAATTAAGAAAGAAAAATTGAATGCGATCTACTACAATCGAAGCGGGGTTTGAACCCGCGACCTCTGCGTTTCCGGCGCATTGCTCTCCCAACTGAGCTATCCGACCGCTACCGCGCCGGAAACGTTGGGAGAGCAATGCGCCGGAAACGCAGAGGTCGCGGGTTCAAACCCCGCTTCGATTGTAGTAGATCGCATTCAATTTTTCTTTCTTAATTTACCTTTGTGTCATTATTTATAAAAATAAAAAATGTGGTATTACCACATAAAAAATATGAATCGATAAAAAGATTCTATACAAATATTTAGAACAGCGCCATCTCTCTCGCAGTCTTCACACTTGCTGTAAAGCAATGGGGATTGGGGATCGTGCGTGTAAAACGCACATCCTTAGGGTATGGCTAATGCGCAATAAGCATTTCAAAAAACATATATGACGCAGAGGGCGCTCCAGTAGCGTAAAGGATTATAAGGGATGAAAGATTTGGTGTGACTGACGTAGCGGTCGGATAGCTCAGTTGGGAGAGCAATGCGCCGGAAACGCAGAGGTCGCGGGTTCAAACCCCGCTTCGATTGTAGTAGATCGCATTCAATTTTTCTTTCTTAATTTACCTTTGTGTCATTATTTATAAAAATAAAAAAGTGTATTTATAGTTATTTTTTAGATTTACACAAAATTGCAATCCTTCTTACTAATTTATTTTAACTTAAAAAATTATTTACGTTTAACGTCTGATTATGCTTATTGATGGGTATTATTCGGTTTAAGCAAAGAGTTATTTACCGAATTAACGTTAGGTCAATTCTAAACAATCTCCGAGCTCTGCAGACTTATTGCCCCAATAAACTGTTTTACAGCCAACTTGCGACCGGTACTGATTGTAAAGCAAATGAGCTTTTATTGAGCTTAATTGAGATGTGTTGAAAACAGTATGACTAGTAGGTTTATGATATTTAACGGAGTCACAGGCTCTTATTTCATAAATATTAGAAAGAAACAAAGAAAAAACATCTATTGCCACACCAAAATCTAAAATAAGTACATAGAATAAGCAAGAACAGATTGTCAGAACACTATTCGCGCCGCGCGGCGTTACCCGTTCATCCCATGGAAACACTACATTTTTCGGGATAAAAAGTAGCCTATGTGTTAATCCAGGGTATCAGCTACCTTCATACCTAAATTTATCAAAATTGGTCCAGCCATTTGAGCGTGAAGAAGTAACAAACATACACATAAACACACTCTCAAACTTTCGCCTTTATAATATTAGCACATTTAGCACGGAATAAAGACACTAAGAAGCCGCAGTCCGCACTCTTTTGTTGTTGTCATACTCCTAGGGTTGCCTACGGTTCTCTGCCTTTTGGCCGAATTAATTTTCCAAAATATTGTATGTGCCAAACTGTTTAATTTCCCAACTCACGATTTTCTCTGAAACCATTTTTTTTCGGAACTTATATAAAACAAATCTAACCTATTCTATAAGAGCATAAAAAACAACACTGAGATTTCTTTTTGCTTTCATACGAACTCGAGAGTTGGGAAATGAAACGGTTTGGCAAATGAATCATTTGGGTAAAATATTTCGGCGATATGGCAGGATACCGTTGCCTACAACAACAAAAGGGTACTTGTCGGTATTTGTACTTGATTTACAAGCTACTTTTAATAAATACGTCCAAAATAAGACGGACTTGGCGCGATCTTTAATGATGATCTACAAGAGTGCCTACTGGATCTTTGAATTAGTTTAACGTAAACATTGTGTGGTTTTTGCTTTTCAAACTACCATGAATAGCATTAAGATCCAGTATTATAATCATCCATGACCCAACAAATATTCGTAATATCGTAATACCCTCGCCGGGATTCGAACCCAAGACCGCCGGCTCAGTAGGCTAGGCATGTGCACTACAAACTGTACCAACCGCGTCAAAACTACATTATGATTTTCAGTGTAGACATCGATGCCATACTTACCCAAATCAAATTGGAGCAACTCTCGCAGGTGAACTTACGAGTGTTACATTAGTGGCGGTCGGAGCACTTAGAGCCACTTAGTGACGCTTAGTGACGCTTCTAGTGCATAATATCGTAACATCTATAACTTTGTTAAGCGTGAATTGAGACTTGCTCGGAACTGTAATAGGAGTAATAAGCTAAAACATAGATTCTACTCTTAAAACTGAACAATGACATAGCTGTCAGTGCTGTCACTCTACTAATGTTGCACATTTCGCAATACATTGCTTCTGTATTTTCAGAAGTTGCTTAACAAATGTTGTTCAGTTTCAAGGGAAGAATCTATGTTTTAATTTAATGCTCCTATTACAGGCAACACCCGGTATATTGCACCGACAGTGGGATTTTTATAAAAAAAATATTTGACAGCACCCATCATCATCATCATTCATCATCATTTCAGCCATAGGACGTCCACTGCTGGACACAGGCCTCCTCAATAGACTTCCACATGGGCCGGATAGCAGCGACCCGCATTCAGCAAGTCCCCGCAACTCTAACCAGGTCGTCCGACCACCTTGCGGGTGGTCAGCACCCATATTGAATTGAATTTGATAAAAAACAAGGAAATAAATAATGGCTTTTTAAGTATCTGTAAACTGTTTGTACTCTCTATTTGATATTTAGTTTATGTTTGTTTTTCTTAACACAGTGTTGAAGTATTTAACGATAATAAAACATTACATAGACAGTTTCGTACTGCGTGCTTTTATTTTAAAAAGCTATGAATTTGAAAGGCGATACTGGCGCAATCGAAGTAATTCCTTCGCTTAAATGATTGTCTTTACCATAGTTACGCAGATAGGTAAACTGTATCTTATAACTATTTTCTATCCTTACACCAAAATTATTAACAATACGTCTTGCCGTGATGGCGAGATGAGCAGACAAAAAGCTTTTTTACCAGAAGATGGCGCTGTATGCCTGTCTGTTGAGATTCCTGAAAAAATGACTCCCCGCCATGGAAAACCGTTTTTCAATATTTATAATCCACTGATTGTATCTTCATTCGTATGAAACTAGGATTTAAATCACTACAATAACAAAATTTAAAAAAACTTGATTTTCAAAATATGTTTCTTTTTGTTTCAGAGACCTGCAAGGCAACAACATCTCGATAATTTTCCAGAGCGACTTTCAAAACCTGAAGGAATTAAAAACACTGTAAGTACAAATAAAAATACAAATACTCTTTATTGCACACCTCCAACATCAAGGAATATACAACACAACATGAGATACATTAAAATAACAGGCAGAGGTAAACAACAGGCGGTCTTATCGCTAAATAGCGATCTCTTCCAGACAACCTTCAGGTAGCGGAGTAGTTGAAAATTAATGTTTGAATTACTTGACTAACAACAAAGTTTTACTGTCTATTAAAACCGTTTAAAAATGGCGTACTATAAGCTTTACAATAACGTAGAAAATAAATAGAACAAGAAAAAATGGTTACCTATCTGAAACTCTAATTTTTCTTTCCCATTTGTAACGATTCGCCAAATTTTCATTTGTTCAAAGCCCTTTTTATCAAAAAACTATTAATTTTTCAGAATAATTATAAAATAAACCTAACCTAATGGGTTCTTTAAAACGATGTTCATATAATCCTGAAAATATCACGGGCTTCATGAAAAAAATGCTTTCTAACAAATAAAAAATTTGGCGAAACGTTACAGTCCGTCCAAAAAGAGTAGAAATTAAAAAGTGGCAATACTGTAGTGTCCTCCCTTTCTAATCAATATAAAAAAACGGGGACGACACTACAGTATTGCCACTATTTAATTTCTACTCTTTTTGGTCGGACTGTAGAGATGGGAAACAATGTGTCGGAGTTGAGATAGGATACCAGAAAAAATACTATAAAAATAATACTTCTCTTTATTCATACTTGTTTGCGCTTTTTCACTTTTTTTTATATATGAGACAAGATATCCGATTTACCTATTTGATAAAATCAACGATTAGTCAACCAATTTGATTCCTAGGCCATTTCGTACCTTGTCACAGTGAACGACTGAACGTCAATATGAAAGCCGCTTGAAATCTCATATCATTGTCATTGTGACAAGGTTCTATAGTGGCCTAGAAATCAAATTGGTTGACTGTGCATAATTTATATTATGAATTATATTCTAGAAATAAATGATCTTCTTAGGCTGCATTTAACCAAACTTTTATCCCAATGTAATGTCAAAACTCCATATTAGTTTGAAGTTCGTAACCAGCTCTGAAACGGGAAAAAAACCCCATTCGGTAACTGGCTTCAAAATGGGACATTCCCATTACAGATTCATAACCGCGGTTAGTAACTAACTTCGAAACGGAAAAAAAAACCAGTTTTGTGACTGGTTACAAAACGGGACTTTTCTATTAGCGATTCGTAACCGCGGCTGG
The DNA here is from genome assembly GCA_932273695.1 of Apotomis betuletana. Classification (NCBI taxonomy): domain Eukaryota; kingdom Metazoa; phylum Arthropoda; class Insecta; order Lepidoptera; family Tortricidae; genus Apotomis; species Apotomis betuletana. The sequence continues at coordinate 9,795,455 of OW026320.1, read as the reverse complement.
TAACCAGCTTCGAAACGAGAAAAATTTTCATTCGGTAACTGGCTTCAAAATTTCAACAGGGAATTTTGGATTCCCATTTTGTAGCCAGTTACAAAACTTGGTTACCAATCGGCACTACGCAGGCCCATTACGTAACAGGCTACAAAGAGGGAATTTCCGATTCCCATTTTGTAGCCAATTACAAGATTTTGTTACCAAACGGCACCAAAGGTAAATTTTGGTCGAATGCAGCCTTAATCAATTATACGATTAGATCAAGATCACCTGGTATTTAATTTTATTATTTCACAGGCAACTGTCCGAAAACCAAATACACACGATCGAGAGAGATGCATTCCTGGAGCTTACCGCTTTGGAACGACTGTAAGTACTCATTTCACTAAAACACCTCATGTTAATGTTACGTCATTCGGAAAGAATGCCAATTTCGAACGCTCGATTTTTAAAATCGACCAATAAGAGCGCGCAATTACAATTGTCCGCGCGAGGTGACCTTGCAACGTCGTAATGCAATTATTTTCTCAATTTATTTCAATTGCAGGAAATTGAACAATAATCGTCTGGGCCACTTGCCAGAAGGTCTTTTTATGAGATTGAGGCATCTCCAGAGATTGTGAGTAACTACCCCAATTGGGGTTTCCAATGGTGTGGTCCTGCTACTTGATCCCTTTTTGATACTGTGGATTCAAAGTTTTGCTGTGTATTTTATATTCTTTAATGGTAACAGTATCAGTAAAGCAATAAATATGATGATACAAAAGGTGCACAGTTGAAATTTGTTAAATATATTTTTATCATTCAAATCGTGAATGTATTTCACAGATAATAAAACTCAATTGAGAAAGGGCTAAGAAATGAGAAATTTGAAGGAAAGTTGCAATTTTTTTGTGACTGACCTGCGACCAACTGACGGCAAAATAGCGAGATAATTTTTGGGTTGACGGTGAAAATCCTGTGCTGTAATTAGTTTGTTTTTTGGCACTGTCTTTCAAAAATACTTGTAGCGTCGGCTGAAAATTAATAAATAAATAGAAAAATTTCATAAAAAAATAGAAAACACATCAAAACGAATCCGCAGTTATCAAAACTCTCGGTAGATGGTGCTTTCCCCGGCGCTTCGCCCCCCGCCACCAGGCGGCGCTTCCCCCGCCAGCCATTTTGATTTCGTTCAACTAATTCCATTGACGCCTTGACCTACGTTCATTTTCCAAAGTTACGTCTTGTGAAGTAAAAAAAAAAAATAAGAATTTTATTTCGCACGCCCCTAATAAAAGCAAGCACCATAAAACCATTTTTTTAAGAAACGAACTTTACGGCGATTTAGATACGTATTTCATCCTTTAAATTAAATAAGGCAATGAAAGGCTTGTACAACTTATTTACTAAGTATTATATTTTAATAAAAATAATAAGCCTTTTTTATTGAAGAACTTCACAAAACGGAACAAGAGAGCACATGAAATTCTCCCCACCAATAATTTTCTTCTAACCCAGAGGGTAAAAAAACCGAAGAGTACTTACAAAATACAGATTATTTTCTAAACGAGACATTGATACATAGAGTATATTGAATGTATTATAATAGAGTCATCAGTCAACGATTTCGATTCGAGCGCTCCTGGTGGTAAGTGGTGTAAACTATTCACGATGCGATGCATTGAATTGCATATAAAGGGAAGTAAAACACCTGTCGCAGACAACTAAATACCTATGTGCCTATAAAAAAAAATCAAGACCGATTATAATTTCGGTGCCTTGCATTGTGTTGTAGCCACTCTTAGTGGCCTTACAACCAATTACTTCGTACGCAAACAACCAATAAAATACGGTACTCAGCTGTTTTTTTATCCCACGACAATGTCTCGTTTCGTTAATATATCTGTAGGTATTTCAGGTTGCCCTGTATCTAGGTAGCTGCCCATGTGGGTCGTGGTCTAACGCTAGTCTTGCAATTTCAGGCACTAATTATCTCAAAAACCCTGTTCCCGGGAATTTTATCCCTTGAATCCCGTTTTTTCAATTCCCGTATATGTTCATCCAGTCTTTCTTTTAACATAACGCAGAATTATTCTTCGATAACGGTTTTTTTTTAATAATTAAATAAATCTATTATTCGTTGTATATATGGACGTTCTTTTAAATTTATGTTTTTAATTTTTAACAAAAAAAGTACCTACCATTGTTGTTACCATTTACCAATCAGTTGCTTTGAAAAATGCATTAAAATTATTATAAAAAATATATTTTTAAAAGTTATGGAAAATGAATATGCATAGTCTGAAAATTCTAAAATTTCCCTAATTATTGTAAAATACTCTATGAATTTCTTGTCTTAAAATAAAGGAGTCCCCCTAACTTCTCTGTTATCGACCATGTGTATTTTTTCCTGTAAATATAATAAAATTCCCTATATTTTCCCGTCATCCCGAAGCTAAATTCCCGGAGACACGCTAGGCAACTGACGCTTTCTGTGTATTAAAGCTAAAATAGAAGGTGTACTAATAACTATTTAAGGTAAGTATTGTAGATTTAATGTTATTATATTTTCACGGATTTGTATACTAAATGTATAAAGGTTTTTAATTTGAACATAATAACTGGCAATGTTGTCTGTTTTACTTATGAGATTACAGATACGATAAAATACAGTTCGATAAATTTTAAGTATTTATTTGTTAAACAAATATTTACCAAATAATATTATAAAGATTGTTGACGGTCGTCACTTGTCAATGTCAAACCGTTGAAATTTTGACAGACGTTAGTGTCAAACCTTTCAAATTCTGAAACCTATCACCGTTAAAGTTTTGACATTATAGTCGGCTATTCCAATTAAATTAACTGTCAAACCATACAAACTGACTGACTGTATGTTCATTTGCTTGGAAGAGTTCGCGTGGCTTGACTAACAAGTGTCACCCGAGCCCATAACCCATATACTTGAAAGCCATCTTTGGCCAACTTTGGTCAACTTCGCGAGTACTGTGGAGGGTCAACCATTGACTAGTTTCTTTTAAGTTTCGAAGCCGTTCAGCCACTTTTATTAACACTTAAATGCATGATGATGTATATCTACACGTTACTGAAATGACACAAGTCAAAATCTGAATATTGTCAAAAAAGACTTTATTTATTTATTAAAACTTTATTGCACAAAACAAAAGTCAGTGCAAATGGCGAACTTAATGCCTAATTTGTCCCAAATTCTCAAACTGACGTGGATTTCATTGCTAATTACGTTATTTCAGAAATAAAATTAGTGTAATTGTATGCATTTAAGAGATAAGAACTGTCAATTAGTCAATAAAAAAAATCATTTCGGAAAATCAATGGTAAATAAAAAATTGGGCAAGTGCGAGTCCGACTCGCGCATAAAGGGTTCCGTACCATAATCTATAACAAGTTTGTTGTATGGGAGCCCCCCTTAAATATTTATTTTATTTTATTTTTAGTATCTGTTGTTATAGCGGCAATAGAAATACATCATCTGTGAAAATTTCAACTGTCTAGCTATCACCGTTCTTGAGATACAGCCTGGTGACAGACGGACGGACGGACAGCGAAGTCTCAGTAATAGGGTCCCGGTTTTATCCTTTGGGTACGGAACCCTAAAAATGAATGACCTCTAGCTTGTAGAGCCAGGATTACAGAAAATAAAATTGATATAATTTCATGGTCATCCAAAAACTGTACCAAGTCTGTTATGAATTCCTGCTTCCTACACTACATAGTCCCTATGACGAGCTTTCTTCCGAACAGTCGCCTTTCTCAGCAGTCCAACATGAGCCGGAAGCAACAGACGGACGAACTCGCGTACAATAAGAACTGTGTTTACGGGTAGGGATGGCGTTAGTCGATAGTGTAAAGCTGTGGTCAACACGGCAGCGTCAAGACAGGTCAAGTAAAACGAGTAATACAATACAATAATAGTAGTTTATGTGACTGTATATAATGAAGGGTATTAAACACGAGTGTGGGTTTATGAAACGAGCCGAAGGTAAGTTTCAAGATAACATCACACGAGTGTTTTCATACCTAATTATGTACAGTTATATACACATGAGTCGCACATTATGACAAATATTACCCGGTAATGGCGGTAATGAAGTTTTCTGGCAGCTGTCATAGTTTTTTTTTAATTCAGAGACAAACTGGAGTCGGTCCCAACTATCATATCATATCGTTCGATATCTTACTTACGTGCGACATTTGTCAAATTTGATTGCAAATTGACAATTCATTTCGAACTAAACGTCATCTCGACTGATATTAGAATAGAGGTCAAATCAAATTTCTTTGTATTTCAGAGATGTTCGGAATGAAATAATATTATACATAGCATGTAAGTTTCTTTATGATAAATAAATTAAAAAAAATACAAACACAATATTAGGGCTTATACGGGATCGTTAGTTTGAGCATAGTAAAAAAACATCGATCAAGAATACTACAGGGTAAATATACAGGGTATTCTTGATCGATGTTTTTGCATTATTATTTTATTGGCTTGACTACTGAGCGACCTGTTGTGAACTTGTTAATATTCACATAATTATGTTTTACGAAGCGGGACTTTAAAATGTATAGACGGCAGCGGACTATAAGACCCCAGCCTTACTCGGTAGCATTACGCGTAGCTTTATTTGCGGTCTGATATTTGTCCAGAGTAGTAAATCGTAATGGACACTTGTGTTACACTGTAAAAAGGTTGTAACAACCTCATAAGAATGAATCTTTTACAACTCTTTGGTATTGGAGTTTGACAGCTGTAGCTACAGAAACGTGACTCGTACAATAGTGAATTAGCGCTACCGAAATGTATGTGTGTTACACACAGCCATACAATTACATGGTAGGTTTTCTCTAGGCACTGATTCGGGGAAGCAATGCAATATTTCCAGTTTAGCGATATTTTGCGACTTTATCATGGGTCCTTAAAAATAAATATATAAATTTTCCTGACTAAAAATCTAACAACCAATCTTTAATGGCCTAAATATTTTTCTCAGCCTTCTTTTATTTCGAAGTATTTTTTCCGAAATCCAACTTCTCTGACCTTTTAAGTAGTTTAATATGAAATGAAATCTTTTGAGAAATAAATGTCTTAAAGCTTAAAGCATAAAACGTCTTTTTACGTGTGCTTACGAGTGAGTACTTAATTCCGTATATCCTATGGATCCATCTATTTATCTTCATGGATCCCATCATAACATCTGAATTCTGCGAAGAATTGGTACCATTTAGGGAATTCAAGTTAAGATTTTTAAAATCACCATTTGATTCTTAAATTAGGAACTTTTGAGGTAACATTAATAAAACGTGTCGACAATAAAGTATCGATGTTTTAACCTAACGATGGTCACAATCCGGGTCCATCACTACGGCCCTTAGCCGAATCTTTGTGACCTGCGCTGACAGTTTGATGTATTGATATATGCGCATGAGAACACGCGCAGGATACGTCAAATGATCCATGAAACGATCTATAATGGGTCACACGTAACCTCATTTATGGACAGTGGACGGTTGGTAATAAAAATATAACCGTATTCTGGGGTTTTTGGTGTACAAATGATTTGAGACTAGGCCAACTTTCTTACTATTAAATACTAACGACCCGCCCGGCTTCGCACAGGTGCAATGCCGATGGATTGTGCAGTCTTATACATAAATATAAACCTTCCTCTTGAATCACTCTATCTATTTAAAAAACGCATCAAAATCCGTTGAGTAGTTTTAAAGATGTTCGGTTGTTCGTATGTGTTGCTGTTCTCGCCTACAGGCCACATTTCTCAATCGATTATCATGAAATTTTGTAACTAGTTTCTATAAGTATGTAGATCTCGTGAAGTCTACAGCACACAGAGACATAAGTGATAAGTCACATTCATATCCCGTGGTTTTCGTTGCACGGATGATTTTGACGCCAACTGTCGGCCTGGTGTCTCGGAAAACCGCATTTATCAAGTTTTACGTGCACTTAAAAAGAGCTGCTGTCTCGTCGCCAATCGACATGAAAAGCGATTACGGACACCAACTTACGGGAGACGTCTACGTCTCTCCAATTAAATCATCACTACATAGTATAAAATAAGTTTCTGTCAAAAATGACATTTTAGTGGCAAGCTTTTATAGCCGACTGTACTTTTCTTTGGATATCCATCAAATGCTCACTGAGACGATTCTAAAGAGCCCAAGCTCGGTAGGATTGCTTTTTCTATTATAGAGTTCCTATGGCCACCTTCCGGCTCCATTATCAGATCAGCCCCATGGTACCATATTATTGTATTGTCATCAAAGTTAAGTAAGTATGCAAAATTTCAGCTCAATCGGTTGACGATATCTGCTTCAAAATTGAGTTGCAAGATTTCACCCGAACAAACATACTTTAAACATACAATGCAAGCTAAATAAAAGCTTGTAACAAAGTCGCTGTCTGTCCCCTATGTATGCTTAGATCTTTAAAACTACACAACGGATTTTGATGCACATTTTTAAATAGAGTGATTCAAGATGAAGGTTTATATCTATAATACGTGCATAATTTATCAGCATTGACATACGAAGCCGAGGCGGGTCGCTAGGAAGTACCCTTGTTCCGTTCCTATGTAACATAGGATATTGCGATATTCTTTGGCATGCGCACTTCCGATCTAAGACCGTGGGTTCCGTCTTAAGCGTTAGCACGTGTGCCTGCATTAATGTAACTTGCCAGCTAGACGCTGTTTAGAGGACTTTGTACATGTAGAAGTGCAAGATACTTTTAGCCACCGCCATATTGCGCGCGGTTACATTTTTTATAAATTTTTTGGTAAAAGTCAGGAATGACCGTCAAAGTTCAACATTCCTCTAAAAACGCTCCATACAAATGGCCACCAAATCTGGCAATAATAAGTATGGAGATAATAAGTAATTTGCCATTTTATGCCAAAAAAGTGCGTTTATGTTCACGATTGTCACACGATTGTTTTTTTTCTTTGTTTCATACAGTAAGCTGTAGAATTTAACATCAATAGTCATTGATGTAAAAAAAGAGGTAACTGGACTAAATATTCCGTGAATATCAAGTAATTTTCGCACAATAAAGCCAAAACTATCAACAGTGATAAAAGTCAAGCTAATTCAATACGATTCAATACTTATTCCAGAAGAAGAACAAAGGATTGAGCAGCATTCCAGCAGCAAATGCTACAACGAGCTATTAAGATTTTTTCCTAAATAAATGGCCCCTCCTCATAGAAAACTGATTGTCAATTCAATTTCATAATAGTATTCAAATACCTATTATCAAAACAAAAATGCAGCCAACTGACTGTTCTTTTTTAAAGACGGCTACTTACAACATCTTAAATCTAATAAGACAGAATGATAAATTGATAATATTATTTCTCTAAGTGCACGCAAAATGCACTTAACACAACTCGACAAGAGTACTCCCAAAATATTGAGTGAATTTTCACTTATTCAGCATAATTAAATTTCTACAAAATGCATGGCAATTCGCAAGCCGTGAAGGTATTTCAACAAATTCCAAATGCCATACAAATGCAAATTTGCTATCTGGGCGACCCTATCTCTTTTTGGCAGCCCTGGGGACTGTGCATACTGTAGTGGTGAATAGGGTTGTCGGTACAAACTTTTTTGTTACTTTTTATTTATTTCGTTAATACTTTATTACATATAACAAGACTCAAAAAAAATGGGGAAGCCAATTTGGCTCTTTTGTAGATTTTGCATATTTGTTGTGTAGTAATACAATAGGGTTGTATTCTATTTTATACATTGGAAAATTGCTGCTTTTGTAAAATTGCTCCTTTTGTCCGTGGCGGGTGGACGTTAGAAATTTCAAAGGTTCACAGATTCTAAATTCTTCCATAGAAATGCAAATTTGCTTTTCGGGTGACCCTATCTCTTTTTGGCAGCCATGGGCCTGTGCATACTAAAGTGATGAATAGGGTAGTCACCATTACACATACTTAATGCTTCAATCAATTACTGAGAATAAAAATCTCATACTCGGGTGTATTATTTCTACCACGAAAAAAATTTGAATATTAATCGAAATAATTGTAATCTATTAATAGTGAGTAAGGGAAATTTTAGTTAAAAAGGATATTAAGAACTTCCCATAAATAAAACTATTTTAAGAGTATTCGCTGAAGTCGTCTATCCAAATAATATAATGGAGCGAAATGGAGATTAATGTACGAAATGCTAACTTCTGGCAAGTCTAGCGTTTGCCAACCCTAGGGAACTAAATAGACTATGCATACTGTAGTAAAGAAATAGGGTTGACTATACTTGAAAATCTACTAACAGAAAAAATACCAATATTTGGACGAAAGTTTGAGTTGTAATAGCGTTTTTGTTTATAGACACCAGAAATTATCCAAATGTAGGTATTAATTTATCTGAAAGAAATCCATATCTGATCCATACCTGAACTCAAATTTTGCATATATGTTGCAATTATAATGTTTTCTAGATAATTTTTTTAGATCTTCGCTAATTACATTTCCTCTCTGTAAACAAAAGCATACATTTAGTCTAAATAATTAGTTGAAAATATAAAAAAAAACATTGCTGTGAAAGTCACGACTACTTTAAGTACGAATAAATTATGATACTATCTTACATGTTATAAATGACAAAAAAATTGTAAAGAAACTAGTAAAATAATTGTCACTGTCTTACCTATTTCCAAGGACATCGTATTGGCAACCCTAAAGTTAATCTAATAAAACGTGTTCAATTATATACGAAAGCTACGTCCTCAGAGTCAGCGCTAGGTGCGTGTTTTTACAGGCGGCTTATTAATTTTACCGACTTTGAAATAAAGAGTTAACTCTCCAGTCCCACAGCATATACAATCACACGATAGTACAAATTATTTGTCAGTTATATGCCTGTATTTTGAAGATGCTTTTCAAAGAATACGTGAAGTGAGCTATTCGACGCATCAAGAAATAAATTTATTATGTGCATGTACCTACGACTATTATGTGTTAATATTTTAATTTCGAAACAATTATGTTTTTTAATTATCTTTTAATATGTTATGTATTATGTATTGTTGAGCGTTCAGCCTAAACAACGTCATCTACCTACGTATATTTTTGATATTCGATTAGAAGATTGTTACAGGATACTTGATACATAACTACGAAAAAATAAAAAATATGTTTTAAAATATTTTTGGCAGCCCTAACGTTGAACCAATGAAACGTCTTAAATTATATAAGAAAGCTACGTCCCCAGTCAGCGCTCGAGTGTATTTTTACAAGCTTCCTATTAATTTTACCGACTTAAAAATAACGAGTTCACTCTTCAGACTTTTTATTATACCCAGCGCGAGTGCTGAAACTAGATTTAAGATTTTTCCTTGCGTTTTTAAAAAAAAACCAAAACGGCTAACTGCGAGTCAGACTCGCGCACCGAGGGTTCCGTACGAACTCTTTTCCCAACTTATGTGACCGGGTTAAGTTAAGTTTGCACCTGGTATGTATAGCGCCGGATACAAATGAAGTGCAAAGTTAACGTAGCCGATCACGTTGTTGTATGGGAGCCCAACTTAAATATTAATTTTATTCTGTTTTTAGTTGTTGTTATAGCGGCAACAGAATCATCTGTGAAAATTCCAACTGTGACAGACGGACAGATAGACGGACAGGCGGACAGCGGAGCTTACTAATTGGGTCCCGTGTTTTGCCCTTTCGTATTTCCGGATGTTTGAATCTCTATTTGTCCGAATTTGCAGCCGTTCTCGCCCACAGGTCGCATTTCTCAACCGACTATCGTAAAATTTATGATAATGTACATACGTTTGTTGATTCAGTGTGTGTGTGTTACATGTTTCACAAATGTATATATGTTAAATTACATACAATACAACAATTCTTTATTGCACACCAACAAGTTTTTTTTTTACAATTGAAAATAAAGATCGATCTCTTCCAGACAGCTTTTGGGTAGAGGAATGAGCAAAACTCGTAATTCGTTTCTTTTGCATCGGCCTAAACAGACTTATAAAAGCCGTTTAAGTGACATTTTTCCCCGCTTTTTCTCTAACACCGTGAATGTAGTCGTTTAGCGACGGAACAGGGGAATCCACTCGGTTCAGGCCGCAATGGTGTAATAATAAATACGTTTGTGAAGTAATGGGGCGAGCGGAGTGATTAGATTAGGAACTTGGCTTTTTCCTTGAGCGTTATGTTTCTATACGATACCTTTTACTCGACTACGGAGAAAAAAAATGAGTAGCAATATTTTTGGCAGCCCTAAACGTTGAAGTATAAGAAAGCTACGTTATGTAGTACTATTAAGTATTCTGTGGCTACGTCCCCAGAGTCAGCGTCTGTGTTTTTACAAGCTTCCTCATTTTACCGACTTTGAAATAATGAGTTCTTAAAAAATATCCTAATTTTAAGCCTATCAAAACATTAATATTATTCATCTCAATGCGACTCGGTTTCCGTACTGTAAAATCCTTTTAAGAGCCCTTATTCCTTTCAAAATTATATTAAATGTTTACAAATGAAGCGAAAATTGAAAAATTTAATGATTCGGACAGGATTCGAACCTGCGTTTCCAACGGCTTTCAGGGCCAACACTGGCGTCCTCCCAATTGGACCACCGAATCAGATGTCAGAGTCATTGAATTTTTCAACCAGTTGCTTCGACATGCCTTAGGGTGGCATTTGTAAACATTTAGTTTACGTTAGCAGACGTTACTGCTTTAATAAAAAATAACAAAATTATATTTTTTAATATTATGACAAATATATCGATAATTTTAACCAACTTTCTGAATTAAATAATACCATTCTCGGTAGTAACATAGCTATTTCATGCTTTCCTTGCGTGCAGTCGAAAACAAGTTGAAAAAACTAATTTTCCGCGTGAATTTTATCAATTTCGAGTAGTCTTTGAAACAAAAATTATCAATGAATAATTCAAACTGTACCTTCAAATATATACCAATAAATCCCAATAGCCCTGCTCTAGGTAGTAACATCAATAATATGTTAAGAAACATGTTTGCTCATAGAGAAAAATGTCTAAAACAATCAGCATTTTAAAAGGAATAAGGCCTCTTAAGACAGGTACAGCAGCCAAAATGTTGTTACTCTTTAGCACCACCCAGGGGACACGTGCAGGGCTGTGGTAGGTTCTCCGTGGACGCGAGTAACATTCGTCATCCACCCCATAATATACGAATGCTCAAAACGAAAATTTAACGGAGATATCCTGGATCTACACTCTCCTAGCGAAAACGCCGCCCTATTAGAACCTAGATAAGGTCAGGTTGGGTAAGACAAACACACTGGGGTAAGGGAAACACTCAAAATAAATAACAGTGTGTGAAGTGAATCCAGTTTTTCGAAACAGTTCTAGGTAAAACATAAATAAATGTCGCTGCTGATGGTCGTTATATGTTTATTAAAGCTATTACATAGAAAATATTCCACTTCCCCCATGTTTTTCCCTTACCTCACCTGACCTTATGTTTAGAAGCTGCACGACTTGGTAAAAAAAAT